>CM042258.1:28720904-30103404 GCA_023566225.1 Romanogobio albipinnatus | reverse complement strand
GAAGTATTAATTTATGAGCATATGGACTTCTGTTTTTTTCCACAGAGCATGACTTGCTATTCATTATTTCATTATTAGATTTATAACTGGGCTGCACTGATTGTGAACCTGATAAGGTCAATGGAGTGGAGTCAGTACAAGACATGAAATCCATGTCCAAACCTGAATGTCAAAGATAAACTCTCCTACTTTATGTAACTGAGGAAGCTACAGCAAAGGCTAACTCAAGCAGTCACAAGTGCATGTGTCATAAAGGTGCTGGTTTATGTTAAGGAGCTGAAAGCCTTTTTTTTGTTTTGTTACCTGCCTCAGGAAACTGAACTTCCGACCCAGTCTAATGGAATGTACTTTATGTTTTCACATTTACATGTGATTATCCAGAACACTTAAGAGACACCCTTCCCGCTCTGACCTGTGCTGTTTGAGCAGCTCTCTGAATCCTGCAACCAGAAAAGCAAATATTTCTGACGGTAAACTGAAACTCAACCAGCAATGTCAAGCATAGACACAACATTTGCCCATACTGTTGTAACTCAACATTGTAATGAAACACCCTTTTAATGCCCATTTTCATTAATGAGGAAGTTGGCTGTTATGATTTGCAAGATGGTTTCTACAAATTAAGAAAAAAGCAAATCCTTCAATGTTAACACAATGTAGTGATATTTTCTGCAAATAAGCATATCAAAACTTTTCACAGTCCTACATTGCAATGCAGACAACAGCCAAGGAGGAGCAGAAGTGAGAATATATCATCTGACAGCTGTATTTAATGACAGCCATATCAGAGAGAGTACATGCTTTGAAAACAGATCCAGAGCCAATAAGACATGGCTGTGTACAATTAATCACAGCTATATATTGGTTGTTAGACACAACCATTCATCACACCTTTGTATGCAAATAGCTAAAGCATGTAAGGAGTAAGGTACCCCTGTCGCTGTTAATTTTGCGCTATTTGTAATAATTATCCAGCTTATTACGTGTCTACTCACCAAATGAATAAATAATAAATATGTTATATTTTAGATTTTACTTGTATATTATCTTAAAGGTACAGTATGTAATATGGACAGCTAGTCCATATTACAGACATATAATCGCCTTTGTGATTGACAAGTATTACAGATTGCAGCAAGAAGCTTCAACAGAGTTGTGGATTGCAATTAAATTATTTGTTGTTGCACTGTTGTCATTGAACAATGTTTAATTGTAAATTATTTAGCCATGATCTTCATCTGGCAGTATCTATGAGCAAAAACTCAAGAACATTTAATTGTTTCTGTTTCCATGGAAACCTGTTATGGGTGCCTGTGGTGCTTGGCCACACTTGTTAACATTTATACTTTTTGGTTGACAGCACATGCTAAATTAATGTCAGTCACTGAGAAAATTCACAGTCAGGTCCAATAAAAGAAGAATTTACCTTAATGTTTACCAAATGGAGGCCCACATGTGGATTATTGCTCGAAAGTAACATATGGTGCAGGTTTTCTATCCAATGTAACACTGTGTTAAACCATTAAAGGGATAGCTCACCCAAAAATGAAAACTGTGTCATCATTTACTCTCCCTCAAGTTGTTCCAAACTTGTATGAATTTCTTTTTTCTGCTGAACACAAGAGAAAATATTTTTTGACGAATATAGGTATCCAAACAGGCCCAGGTCCCCACTGACTTGCATAGTATTTTTTATCCATACTATGGAAGTCAATGTGGTCCATCAACAGTTTGGTTACCTATATTCTTCAAAATATCTTCTTCTGTGTTCAGCAGAAAAAATACATTCATACAGGTTTGGAACAACTTGGGTGAGTAAATGACAGAATTTTAATTTATTGGGAGAACTATCCCTTTAACAAGGCTGCAATTCGAACAAACCAGTTTAGAATTGAAATACATAAGTGCCGTATGGAAGAAGAAATATTTAAAACACATGGATTTCTACCATATGGTGGAAGTTATTTAGTAAAAGAACAGTTGTTTCTGGAAATGAACCTGGTAATGTCTCACTTATGGTCCATGAGGGAACCCAGGTACTGTAAGAGAGCTTTTATTTTTGAAGACTGGCCTACTTAAAGATCCTGGCATGCTGCCTCTTCATTTGGTTTTAACAGCAGTAGTTTGAAATGACAGTAGTCTTTTAACTTGTTTATCTCTTAAAGCCAGTTGCTGGCTTGTTAAAAATGCATATATTTATGTCTCTTTGTCCTAACCGCATTTACAACATATCAATGGTATCTTGGCTTCGGCTCTAAACCAGATGCAAGTCCCAAATGTCAGTTTGTGTTTCAAAGTGGACTTTAAAAGTGTGCCTGCTGGAGATGAGATCACAAAAGACTTGGAACCTTTAAAACGTAAGCAGAAGGGGATCACAATTTGTGATGAGGTTTATAAATGCTTAGCGCATGCAAATACAATGTAATCCATGGGAAAGGATAATGCCTGGCTTTTGTCATTTCATCGAAAATTAAACATTTTCTCATATGCAGTTGTGGGATGTTTTCACAACAGCGCTCTTTGTTTGGAGTCATTGGATATTATTGCAATATTTTGGCATCAAATGTGATTTCACATGTTGAGTATTCAATGTTGAGTATCCAACATTAAATACTGTTTATATAATGTTGGTTGGTTTAAAAAAAAAAAAACGATTATTTGAATGTTGGAAGCCATTTTTAGAATATCACAATATTGTTGATGCAACAGTCAGTGTATAATAATGTATAATTTTGTGTAATTATGTAAAGGTGCAGTACTACATACAATTAACCATATGTTGCCCTGGACCACAAAACGTCTCGGTTACGTATGTAACCCTAGTTCCCTGAGAACAGGGAACGAGATGCTGCGTCAGCTGACGCTACGGGGAACGCCTCCAGCGTGACAGGTGCCTGAAATCACAATCAAAAAACGTCAATCCTATTGACCGGCGACAGCCAATGATGTCATTAAGGTGCGACCAGGAAGTATATAAGGGCGCCTTGCCAACATGACAGTATCTAATCGTCTGAAGGGACTGTTTGGCAGGCAAGCCCTGAGGCATGGCAAAGCGACGCAGCGTCTCGTTCCCTGTTCTCAGGGAACTAGGGTTACATACGTAACCGAGACGTTCCCTTTCAAAAGGGAACTTGCGCTGCGTCAGCTGACGCTACAGGGAATGATATACCCACGCCGCCATGCCGAAGGGAGTGCATGCCCACTGGGCAGTGACAACTGTCAAGACAAGCAAATTCAACTGAAATGCCTGAACCACTCCCCTTCTGGTCACATTAGGCTGTCAGTGACAGCGCTCCCTACGGTCAAAGCCCAAGCTAAAACCTGAGAAGGAACCTTCGCATACCAATGAGGTATCCTACCCTGGCCGCTCGAAGGCCTGGAACCAGCCCATTCAACAGAAGGGGTTCCTTTAAAGGAATGTGGCAAGGGAACCCGAGGGAGCCCACGCCAGTCACTATTCGGGAGGATTTCACCGAATGCCACCAGGGAGGTCTGACCTAGTGACCCCGTATGGGACACGTCAGTACAGCCAGCCCTGTGAGACATCCCGCTAGGGTACTGCAGAAAAGGCAGTGTCCTCCACCAGCCGGACCTCAGAGACGGGTTATCCTGGAGAGCAGCGTTCAGCGAAGTGCTTTCTAATCCTTGCTAGTGAGGGGAGTTAGCCGCTCGATCCTAGGATCTACCAAGCACTTATTTTAAAACGTGCTTAGGAGGCCGAACAGGCCTACAGGCTGATCCTAGCTGGGAGGCCCCGAGGGGCCTACGACCGACGGATCAGAGCCAAGCAGCTGTAAGCTCACAGACGGCTCTCACTTGAGAGGAGCTCATAAGCCTTCCTGGTAGGTAACCATGCTGTAGGCAATCTATGAAAGTCCCTCCTGCAGGGACCGCATAGCAGCAGTGTCGTCTCGTCATGCTAGGGAATGAAACCCGCCTTCATGTGCTACCGGCTAGAAACCGGAGCCTGATAGCAGGTGACCACTAGCTGTCAGCGTAAAGCCAGTTATGTGTCCCCTCCTAGGGAACTCATTCCCCAGGGAGGCCAGAAGGGGCCTCCACCTGGTAACCTGTGCTGACTGCGCGTGCCTCCAAACAGAGGAGCTCGCTCTCGGGGAGGCCTAACGAGACCTACTGCCCAATAGCAGTTGAGCTGTCCCTCAAGGTAGCTGGAAGATGGGACTCACTCTGACAGGGAGGCCTAGTGAGGCCTACCACCTGATAGCCATCGGGACTCGTTCCTTCAGGGAGGCTTGGGGAAGCCAGCCACCTGATAGCAGACCATGCTAGCTGTCCGAGCGTCCCGACTCCGGGGCTCGCCCAGGGAGGCCTAGCGAGGCCTACGACCTGGTAGTGAGACCTGTTAATGGTCCCACTAGCTTGTCACAGTGACTGGAACCGGAACCCCCTCAGGGAGGCCTAGTGGGAGCCTACCACCTGGTAGTAAGACCTGTAACGGTCCAGCTGGCTTGTCACAGTGACTGGAACCGGAAGCCTCTCAGGGAGGCCTAATGGGGGCCTACAACCTGACAGCATGTTAAGTGAGCTAACCGAGCGCCCCCCGCTCGGGGCCCCTCCCTCAGGGGGTATAGCCATTCGTGCGAACCGTCAGAGATGACTGAGGTCCCGGAGCTCGGCCTGCTGGGGTCACAGCGATCCACTGCTAGGTGTCCAGTGACTGAAGACCAGGAACGTGCCCTCAGGGGAGGCCAGGATGAAGCCTGCTACCCAATGGCGAATCACACAGGGAAGCACCGTGCAGCTTGCTACCCGTTAGCAACCCATGCCACCATCTGTTACCGAAACTGGGGACCGGGGAACGATCTCAGGGAGGCCCAGCGCCTACCACCTGATAGCAGAACGTGCTAGCCTCCAGGGAGGCCAAGTGAGGCCTACTCCCTGATAGCACTCCACGCTTACCGTCACAGAGAGTGGGAACTGGGAGCTCGCCCTCAGGGAGGCCTGGCGAGGCCTGCCACCTGATAGCAGAAGGTGCTAGCTGCCTGAGTATCCAAGCTCAGAGCTCACCTCCAGGGAGGCCTAGTGAGGCCTACTACCTGCTAGCGCTCACCGCCACAGAGACTGGGAACCGGGCACTCGCCCTCAGGGAGGCCTAGTGAGGCCTACCGCCTACTAGTCTTTGGGCGTTCTTCCAGGGAGGCTTAGTTAGGCCTGCCACCTGACGATAGGTGTACTTAGCTAAAGCTCTACACCGAGACTGGACCTGTCCAGACTGTGACCAGGAACATGCCCTCAGGGGAGGCCGGAACATGCCCTCAAACTCTCCCCATCCTTAGCGAAGCCTAGGCCAAGTGGTGCGGCGCTAAGCCTGCACTCGATCTACTCAGGGCTCGGGAAAGAAATATTATCACCCCTTATAAACACAACGAGGCCCCGAAAAACCCATTCAAAAGCCCTACAAGGCTGTGAGCAGATCACACTACAGCTCATGCATTAGTGCTTACCCGGTCGTGGCTACTTTATACTTAAAGCTAGGAAACAAACTCGCCCCCACACGCCACAAGCCTGCGAGCAAGAGCGGCAGATACAAACACTCACATTAGTGAGAGAGATAACACGGAGAGGCGGTAAAACTCTACTAGCCAAAGTATAGCATATATCCACAAACATATAAAGTTGTAAAGAAGATCGTTCTTAGCTACTCACAGGGAGCTGCAGGCCCTGCGATGTCCAACGATGTTCCATAATCCCCCAAACCCTCTCGGGAGAGCGAAAGAGGGTCCTAGAAAATATAGAAAATAATGTTTCACCCTACTCGAGGGGACTCACTGCTCGCTCTTCTGGTGCTTCAAACCTTGAAAAACCAGCCTTTAGGCCAGTGTTCGACCACCATCCCGAGGGGGGCGCTCTCACCAAACAAGCCAGGCGGGCCGTCAGATCTTACATATCTGCAGATCATAGGCCCACCGGCCTGATGTAAAGCGCCGGGGGAAAGAGGCAAGAGGAAGGGAAAAGCAGCGCTCATCTGTGTGCCCTAGGGGGCGGAGTCCTGTCGCGCTGCCTTCGTTGGTTCCGGTTCCCAGCTCCGGCTTCCTTCCTCTTCTGGTTGCGGGTGTCCCGCCTCCTCTGCGCACCAGTCCTCAGCGGAGGGGGCGCTCGAGAGGCAACGCTGGTTCGCTGGTCCCGCCTCCAGCCCTCAGACCGTGACGGGCCAGGGACACCCGACTGCTTGGGCGCGGTCCCGGACCTCAGCGGTATGCATGATCTAAATGACGCCGAGCGAGCCTTCGCCTCTCTGAACTTCCCCACCACCGCCTCGACGGAGGTGCCGAAAAGCTCAGAGGGCGAAACCGGGGCATCGAGGAGAAAGGACTTCTCTTTCTCCCCGATGTCCGCAAGGTTTAACCACAGATGTCTCTACGTGGCCACCATCGCCGCAATCGAGCGACCAATGGAAAACGCCATCTGTTTGGTGGCCCGGAGAGCGAAATCTGTGGTCCGGGGCAACTCAGCCACCGCATCAGGGGATAGTCCCTCCCCCTGATTGAGGTCCCTCAGCAGGTCCACCTGGTAAGCCTGCAACACTGTGTTGTGCAAAGCCGCCGCAGCGTGGCCCGCTGACATGTACGCCCTGCCATTTAGACGAGAAGTCGTTTTAAGTGGTTTCATAGGCAGGGTGGGAGCCCTCAGTGTCGATGGCCACCCAGAGGTGAGATAGTTTGCAAACGTCTCGTCCACGGGTGGCACCGACACATACCCAGCCTCGGGCAATCCCTCGACATTAGCGAAATTAGCTCGCTGATGTCGATAGATGCGGGCTGAGTAAGGTTTCTTCCATCCCCTCGAGATCTGTTGATGGAGATCTGGAAGGAATGGAAGACTCCCAGGAGTTGGGAGGTCATGGGCGGAGAGAAACCGATCGTCCAATCTGTTTGATCGCTCAGCCTCTCTCCTAACGCGCAGCCAAGGCAGCTGCAGTCTACTCACAGCGCGTTCCATCACCTTCAGCAACTAACCGTACATGGGACAGGATGGTTGAAAGGCTTCAGCCTCAACTGACTCACCAGCCTCTTCATCCATCCTCTGCTCGAGCAGAAGAGCAGCAGACGAGGAGGAGGAGCCTACATCCCGCTCCTCCTCCGAAGTCCGCCTCTCGCGATCTGGATCGTCCTCCACGAGAACCACACCTGTCTCCAGGCGACGAGCCAGATCCACCTGGGAACCCCAAGATGTTAGATGCTGCTCAGCCTCAGCTCGAGCGGGGCCGTTCCCAGATACTGAACCCTCTCCCCTCGAGAAGAGGTCCAGACGAGAGTGGAGCGTTCTCAGGGGAAAACACTCACAGTTTGCACAGGAGGCTCCCTCGAGAACCTTCCGTGCATGCTCTTCTCCCAGGCAGTAAACGCACAGTGTGTGTGTATCCTCAGGAGTAAGATACCTGGTACACGGGTCGGCACACTTGCGGAAGTGGCGTTTCTTCTCAGCACACTTCATACTTCTTGTTTTCAGACGTGAAGACAGGCAAAACAGTCCCTGAAGACGAAAAGATACTGTTATGTTGGCAAGGCGCCCTTATATACTTCCTGGTCGCACCTTGATGACATCATAGGCTGTCGCCGGTCAATAGGATTGACGTTTTTTGATTGTGATTTCAGGCACCTGTCATGCTGGAGGCGTTCCCCGTAGCGTCAGCTGACGCAGCACGAGTTCCCTTTCGAAAGGGAACTAGTCATCACATGGGTATATTTGTGGCAATAGCCAACAATACATTGTATTGGTCAAAATGATCGATTTTTCTTTAATGCCAAAATCATTAGGATATTAAGTAAAGGTTTTGTAAATTTCCTAACATAAATATATAGAAAATGTGTTGTTATTATTAGTAACATGCTTTGCTAAGGACTTCATTTGGACAACTTTAAAGGCGATTTCCTAAATATTGTAACGATTATGGCGCAGACATTGAATTAATTTTCCAAATGATTCATTAGATGAACAATCCCCTTTACAAAGCCCTAATTCAGCTCCAGACCCCAGGAAATCGATAATTTTGTCACGAGGCTCCTTGCTGCCTCAGGCTAACACGTCTACATCACAATTACGTGATTTCCTATGGACTTTTGACCAAAGCTCCACAAAGAAGACAAAAGACTCGTTGTGATCGCAAGACAAAGAAACAAACAGGTCTCTGTCCTTTTCAAGGACTGCTAAATGAACTCCAAGTGACACAGTTTAAAACTGCAAACTTCCAGAAAATGTTACAGAGAATGTATAAGAGTATGATTATTGGACTTTCATTCAAATAGCCTTCGACATAGTTTGTTAGCGTGTTTACAACTGATACACGTGACTATTATGCATGTATATCACTCTCAAATTCATGCAATTATGTAACTATTGAATGAGTGGATGAAAAGACACCATTTTTGATACCGTTGTGCTTGTAATGATATGATAAAACAGATGAGCTGAATGAAATCTTTATAGAATTAATAATGTCCTTATAGTAAGAAATTAGGTCTAACTTTACTCTCTACTTAAGAGCAGGAAACTAAATGACTATAGATAATCCAATTGTATGGGAGGGGTGGAGACAGTCACCCCTGAATCCTAATTGGCCAGAACCCATCCAGGGGATGGACAAATTTGAGTTTTAACCTCAGACCACAGCTGAAGACTGTAGGTTTTTTTAGAGTTCGAGGGCAGAGTGTGTTGTTCGCGAGACGTTCACCGCTGGGTGTTCACGCGTGTTCACGTTGGTGTTCACGAGTGTTCACGTTCTGTTCTTTGTTCAGTCAAGAGCTGTCCAGCGCGGTTCCAGAATCCGCCAAACAGACCATCAGAGAAAATGGGTTAACAGAGTTCATTCAGGCCATCTGCTCTTCTCTCACTTTCCTTTCTTTTACTTAAAGTTTATTTTCTTTTCGTTAAGTCGCGTTCTGTTAAGTTTCGCCGCAAAGTTACTCAACAAGTTTCCAACAGCGTGTTTAAACTTCGGACAACGCCACAAGACTCTCATCCAGCCGCCAAACACGCCACGTGATTGGCTTCCCAAGACGTCGATCAAAGACACGACCAGACCTTCAGCGAATCAAAGACCCGAGGGACCCCATCTCCAGCCAGGAGGAAAAGGGGACCCCCCTCCTTTGTCAGACACACGTGGGACAAACGCAAGTAACATCTCTAGATTTCAAGCTGAAATGGTGCATTAGATCAAATGTAATAACCCCGCCTAAGAAACGATAGGAGGATAAATTACTGATCAATGGTTTCTTCAGGTCATGTGTCATAAATGCATATTGCTTGGGATTTCATAACTTCTTTCTCTTAAGACTTATTCTTTCCTCACTTTCTTCCTTTCTGCAACGTATGAATGTGCGAGTGCGTGGGTTTATGTTAGATATTAGTTTGATGTGTTAGAGTAATCAATAAAGTTTCGTTTGTAGTCAAAGATAACTGTTCTTGTGTTATGTGCTTATGAATTTAATGTCTTGAACTGCCGATCTAAGTTACCTGGCTGTTAAATAGTGTTTCACTATTGTGCGGATATTAATATCCGCTGCAGAGTTGATATTTACGGCCCGTTCAAATGAGCGCTCATTTGCCCGGCTGTACATTAGACTCTCAAAATTCCCTATGAATTCATTAATTCATTCATTTGAGCTACATAGACTTGTTTCCCTTTTACAGACTCCCCTTTAAGTTCTCACATATCGGTGGACGAATAAGTTAAGGTGTAAACATTAATTCTGAATTATTTATAAATGATAGCGTAATTCGAGTCTCTTTCAGTTTAATTCAAATTCCCCGTTGAGTTATTATTTTATCTGACTCATTGTCGCTACAATATTTAGATCGTTTTTGCACCCACAGAACCTCATTAGTTGTATCATTAGATGCAGCCCATGTCGTGTCCAGTCAAAGGGAGCTGCATGAAAACACTGAAATCCGGCAATATCCGGGCATGGTAAACTCCTGTGTAATTTGAGGTTTACCGGATGTATGTGGGAAAAAGCGGATCAGAGTAACAGGGAACAGTATATTTCCAGAAAAACCCGGAAACATCACATATGTGGACATATATACAAGAATCCGTTAAATTTCACAGACATATACAGCTGAAACACTGCTGGTGTGCTAGGAAGGCTGATTTATACTTCCGCATCGGACCTACGCCGTATCCTCTACGGCGCAAGTAACGCATTGGTTTTCATTTATACTTCTGCGTTGTTGTCTGAGTCAATGTGCAATTCCACATGCAGACCGCTAGGAGGCAGTGTCCACGGGCATGTTGATGGTAACCCACAGTGTCAAGGCAAAAGCTGAAGAAGAAGCAGCTTGTTTACAATGTCGGAGTATCAGCCATAGATATCCATTATAAAGGCTAGATGTCTCGTGCGCGCTGCTGGCCAATGGAGGTCGACGTCCGCACCTGGCGGCCATCTTGTCACAGTCAACTCGCTCACTCGTAACAATGTTTTCATGGGTGCTTGCACTTTTTAAATAACCATAACTTGCTCAATTTTCTACAGATTTTCAAACTGTTTGGTTTGTTATAAACGTCAGAGATGTAGTTATGACACTACATACTTGTCAGGACTCCTGGGTGATTTATTGTGTGTATGTATTTCTTACCTGTTGGTGGTGGTTCCTCACGGGTTCACTAGCTCCTCCCTCTCGTTTTGGTAATTGTTCACCTGTCGTGTCTCATCAGCTGTTTCCTTTTTAGTGCACGTTGTCCTGTCTCTCGTCGTGCGCTCATTGTCTGGGTTGGTCCCAGTCACGCTGTCCTAGTCCAAGTCGGTTGTTCTTCCTGTTCATTCTCAGTTCTTCAGGTTCGGCCGCAGGCATCTGGAGGCTCGTCTTAGCCCAGAGTTCACACGCCTGTGGATACGTGAACTTGACTTCGAGTGAACTGTACTCTGGTTTCGGGTGTTACTGGTGCGCCTCGTTTTTAGGCGAGATCCAGTCTCATCCAAGTTCGGTGAGCTGCCTTTTCTATTAGGCTTTGGTTTTCCTCCTGTCCAGTATATGGACGCTATCGGCAGTCACCTGTCGAGTGAGGATTTCTTTCAGGTCTCCGACCAGAGTGGATTACGTCGCTGGACGCCGTATAAGGTCGTTGTTCCTCGGACTGTGACTTTTGTGCTGTATCTGACCCTCTCTTTATTCCTCTATTAAACTTTGTGAATTTGCATCTGGCTCCGAGACTTATTCTGACAGAATGAGCGCACCAACGATGGAGTCAGCGAGTTCGGAGAGTTCGGAGTCGGTGTACGCCGCACTTCATCAACAGGGAGTGGTCATTGAACAGCATTCATCTCTGTTGAATGGAGCTTCCAGAGATTTTCGTGTACTGTCTGAACAATTTACTGAGCTCAGTACCCGGGTAGACCAGATTGTTTCCCAGGTCGGTGAGCGTTTTCCTTCTGCACCGGTTGAAAGTGCACCTGCAGACCGCGAGCCACACGCGGCGACATCCCCGTCCTTCGACGGCGACCCCAACTCATGCCGGGCCTTCTTGCAGCAGTGTTCCCTTGTCTTTGCCCTTCAGCCACGGCGGTTCGCCGCTTCATCGTCTAAAGTGGCGTATGTATTGACACTTCTCACCGGAAGGGCAAGACAGTGGGGAATGGCTGTATGGGGAGCTAGGGCTCCGTGCACGGCTTCGTTTGAGGCTCTCGAAACGGAGATGTTGAGTTTGTTTGATCGGTCGCTTCGTGGGGACATGGCAGCAGCCGAGCTAGTGAGACTACTGCAACGGACCTCTTCCGTCACGGATTATGCCATCGCGTTCAAGACGCTAGCCATCACCTGCGGCTGGAATGACGCTGCATTACGGGCTCAGTTTATCGAGGGTCTCAACCCTGAGATTCAGGATGAGATCGCTGCACGGGATCCGCCGACATCTCTAGAGACGGCGATCGACCTGGCGTTGAGGATCGAGACACGCCACCATCAACGTGACATCCGCCGGTCGTTTCATCGTTCCGCCGTTTCTGAGTCGGAGGAATTCACCGCATCTTCTCTCCAAGAGGAGGGAACCATGCAACTGGGCAAGCTTCGTCTGACCGCCACTGAAAGACATCGTCATCTGGTCTGTGGTTTGTGCTTGTATTGCGGTAAGGCGGGGCATATTGCCGCTGCGTGTACTGTAAAGAGAGACCGCCCGCCGATGACTTCGAGAGTTTCGGTGGGCGTGTCGTCATTGAAGTATCCCGTGAGCTGTACTACACTTCCAGTAATTATTAACTATAAACAGTCTTTTCATTCACAGGCATTGCTGGATTCTGGTGCGGAGGCAAGTTTTCTGGATGCCGGGTTGGCCGAATCATGGAATATTCCTATTATTCCTCTATCTTCTTCTCTCTCCGCTTGGACTTTAAAGGGACAGCATATGGCTGTTATCACCCATCGCACTCCCCCTGTGAGTTTGTTTGTCTCTGGCAATCATCGTGAGGAGATCGAATTCTATTTATTGGAACATTCCCAATCGCCGGTCATCTTAGGTCATGATTGGTTGACCAAACATAATCCTCACGTTGATTGGCAGAACGGTGTTGTGTTATCGTGGAAGTCTTCGTGTCATGTTTCATGTCTCGGTCCTGCTCCTTCTTCTGTTGTGTGTTCTACTTTTCAGGTTCCGGATGTTGATCTCTCAGGAGTTCCGGCGGAGTACTCTGATCTGTGTCGGGTGTTCAGTAGAGCTCGGGCTGCTTCCCTGCCTCCTCACCGGTCGTATGATTGCGAAATCAAACTTCTCTCAGGCACTTCTCCGCCTAAGGGTCGCATATTTTCCCTATCTAAACCAGAGAGAGAGGCTATGGATAAGTACATTAACGAATCTCTTAATGCCGGTCTCATTCGCCGCTCCTCGTCTCCAGCTGGCGCTGGATTTTTCTTTGTCAAGAAAAAAGACGGGTCTCTTCGTCCGTGCATTGATTATAGAGGGCTGAATGACATTACTGTTAAGAATAAGTACCCCTTGCCTTTAATGTCATCAGCGTTCGAGTTATTACAGGGAGCGCACGTGTTTACCAAGTTAGATCTGCGCAACGCTTATCACTTGGTACGTATCAAAGAGGGCGATGAGTGGAAGACAGCCTTTAATACACCATCAGGGCACTGGGAATACTGCGTTCTTCCGTTCGGCCTTTGTAACGCACCGGCTGTCTTCCAAACCATGGTCAATGAAGTGCTGGGTGACATGATTAACAAATTTGCCTTTGTGTATCTCGATGACATTCTCATCTTTTCTCCCTCTATGCAGATACACACCCAGCATGTTCGCCAGGTTTTACAACGGCTGTTAGAGAATCAGCTCTTTGTTAAGGCGGAGAAGTGCGAGTTCCACAAGGAGTCGGTTTCGTTTCTGGGTTTTGTTATAGCCGAAGGAGAGATTCGTCCCGATCCCGCTAAAGTTAAAGCGGTCGCCGATTGGCCAGTGCCCGACACTCGTAAAGAGCTTCAGCGATTTCTGGGTTTCGCCAACTTTTATCTGCGTTTCATCAGAAATTTTGGCCAGATCGCTAAACCTCTTACCGCTCTCACCTCCTCTAAAGTGGGTTTCTGCTGGAATAAGGAAGCTCAGGAAGCCTTTGATGAATTAAAGTCCTGTTTCATTTCTGCGCCTGTTCTTTCTATTCCTGATGCGGCTAAACAATTTATAGTGGAGGTGGATGCATCTGATGTCGGGGTAGGCGCCGTTTTATCTCAGCGATCTTCTGTTGACGAGAGAGTGCATCCGTGCGCTTTTTTCTCTCATCGGTTAAGCCCAGCAGAACGAAATTGCGACATAGGTAATCGGGAGCTGCTGGCGGTTAGACTCGCTCTGGGTGAGTGGCGTCACTGGTTGGAGGGAACCTCGGAACCCTTTCTGGTCTGGACGGATCATAAGAATTTGGAATATATCCGTTCAGCCAGAAGATTAACATCTAGACAGGCTCGCTGGGCACTTTTCTTCGAGCGTTTTAACTTCACCCTCTCGTACCGGCCGGGGTCTAAAAACACTAAACCTGACGCTCTCTCCCGTCTGTTCGAGGGTTCCGGCTCGGAGCGGACCGAGACCATTCTCCCGGAGGGGAGGGTGGTCGGTGCCCTCGTGTGGGGAATCGAGCAGCGGGTGAGAGAGGCCGGCCGAGAGGGAGAGGTTCCGGAGAGGTGTCCGGTGGGTCGTCTATGGGTTCCTGAGCGTTTACGTTCCGATGTCATCCGGTGGGGTCACGAATCCAAGTTTGTCGGGAATTCGGAGAACGTTGGCTGCCATTCGTCAACGTTTTTGGTGGTCTTCCATGACCTCGGACGTCAGACAGTTTGTATTAGCCTGTTCAGTTTGTGCTTGTAATAAGGCTTCTAATCAACCTCCCGCTGGACTGCTTGAATCTTTGCCCGTCCCCTCCCGCCCCTGGTCTCATATAGCCCTTGATTTTGTCACCGGCTTACCGGCGTCTAATGGTAACACTGTCGTTTTGACTGTGGTGGATCGTTTCTCTAAAGCGGTTCATTTTATTCCCCACCCAAACTTCCTTCTGCCAAGGAGATGGCTCAGGTTTTGATTGAGCACGTCTTTCGGTTACACGGTATTCCGACTGATGTAGTTTCAGATAGGGGTCCTCAGTTTATCTCTCGGTTTTGGCAGGAGTTTTGTAGACAGATCGGTGCTACAGCCAGCCTGTCTTCTGGTTATCATCCGCAGTCCAATGGGCAATGTGAACGGGCTAATCAGGATCTCGGTCGAACGCTTCGCTGTCTGACGTCTAAATATCCGAACTCTTGGTGCCAACAGCTTCCTTGGGTCGAGTATTCTCATAATTCTCTTCCCGTCGCATCTACTAATTTGTCTCCGTTTGAATTGTCTATCAGTTATCAACCTCCCCTTTTCCCATCACAAGAGCCCGACGCAGCGGTTCCGTCTGCTTTAGCTTTCGTGCGCAGGTGCAAACGCACTTGGAGGAGAGCTAAGACACTTTTATTACAGAACGTCAGACGAACCAAGGCTGCGGCTGACCGTCACCGGCGACCTCCACCCCGTTATGTGTGTGGACAAAGGGTATGGCTTTCTACCAAGGATCTGCCTCTCCGTGAGCCTTCTCGTAAGCTGGCTCCTCGATTTATTGGGCCATACAGTATATCTAAGGTCATTAATCCGGTAGCGGTCAAGCTTAAGTTACCTCCTAATCTTGGTCGGGTTCACCCTGTTTTTCATGTATCCAGGGTTAAACCAGTGATTTTTGCTCGGAACAATCCCCCTGTCTCTGCCCCAAGACCCCCCGCCCCTCGTCTAGTGGATGGTGCTCCTGTCTATACCGTTAGGAGGTTACTAGATTCTCGTCGTAGGGGCAGAGGTTTTCAGTATTTAGTGGACTGGGAGGGGTACGGCCCGGAGGAGAGGTGCTGGGTTCCGGCTCGGGATATACTGGATCCTGGCCTGATCGAGGACTTCCGTCGGCAACAGGGTGAGTCTCCTCCATGCCCGTCCGGTGCCGGCCATGGGGGGGGGGATACTGTCAGGACTCCTGGGTGATTTATTGTGTGTATGTATTTCTTACCTGTTGGTGGTGGTTCCTCACGGGTTCACTAGCTCCTCCCTCTCGTTTTGGTAATTGTTCACCTGTCGTGTCTCATCAGCTGTTTCCTTTTTAGTGCACGTTGTCCTGTCTCTCGTCGTGCGCTCATTGTCTGGGTTGGTCCCAGTCACGCTGTCCTAGTCCAAGTCGGTTGTTCTTCCTGTTCATTCTCAGTTCTTCAGGTTCGGCCGCAGGCATCTGGAGGCTCGTCTTAGCCCAGAGTTCACACGTCTGTGGATACGTGAACTTGACTTCGAGTGAACTGTACTCTGGTTTCGGGTGTTACTGGTGCGCTTCGTTTTTAGGCGAGATCCAGTCTCATCCAAGTTCGGTGAGCTGCCTTTTCTATTAGGCTTTGGTTTTCCTCCTGTCCAGTATATGGACGCTATTGTAGAAGAATTTCTCTTTTCTATAAGAAATTTCTTGACCAGGATTATTGATTTCAGAAGAGGCTTTATTCACACCAAACACAGCAATGAAGCCGGAGGGCCGTCAGCCATCGGCCCTCCTGCTACTTGACTTTTCTGTCATCTATATACCATATTTGTCTTCCTAATATGGTAACAACCACTTCACATATGGCCACATTCTAAGTTCTAATTCTGTTCCTGTCCTTCTAAAGGGCATTCTCAAAGTCAGCACACTTTTAACCACAGTCAGCAGCCATTTGACCACCCTTGAAACATCATTACACATTTGAACATAATAGTGTCTTTTCATTAGCCATAAAATGCTAATATTTACATAATAAAATCTTCTACATATTCCCCCCTTTGGGGCTTAACTAAGCCCCACCTTCACTAACCTTTTCCCAGATGTGTAGTTTCAGAATCCAGGTTTTTTTTTTTTTTTTCAGTTATGCTACCTAATGACTTAAAATAAGTCACTCAGTTTCACTACCAATGACTAGATTATGCAACCACACTCCGGAGGAACATTAGAACCAAACATCTCCTTCCAGATTTTGCTTTTGTTCTCTTTTTCAGGAATGGAGTAAAAGATTCTAATTTCCCTAATTCCTATGTCTTATCATCAGTACATTGTTATAAGCATGAGTGTGCAATTTGTTCAGCCTTGTCTGTGGTTGTTACAGTTATGTAGAATAATCAAACATCAAGTCATACATTATACTATCAAAAGTTCTTTTTATATCGTAGTCATCTTCTTCTTCGTCCTCATTGGAGGTACTTGAATCAACTTCCAATGCTTGCAAACTACAGCTCGATTTATCAGGCCAGTCTTTATTGTCCATTGGTTCTCATGGTCCTGAATACCCTCAGATACACCTGGTCACCTGGGTCTTTTTTCCTGTAAATATATAGCTTAACATATTGCAGTTAGTTCCCTCATATAAGATCTTAATTCCATTTGTATGTTCTATAGGTGGTCCTTTGTATCAATCAATTTTAATCAATCAACCTCTGCAATATGGTACAGGCATGGGTCGACCCTTAAGCATTTCCATGCGGTGTTAAATGTATGATTCTGTTAGTTTGCATGCGACAACTCATTAGTGCAAGCGGTAGCGTATCAACCCAGTTTAATTTAGTACTTTCACATATTTTGCTAATTTTGGCCTTGAGTACTAAATTAGAACGTTCAACCAAGCCCTGGCTCTGAGGCCTATAAATGCAGCCAAGTCTTTGTTTTATCCTAAGTTGCTGCAATACTTGTTTTACAGTTTTTTTTAATAAACGCTGACCCGTTATCTGAAATTATTTCTGATGGTATTCCAAATCTAGGAATTTACCTCTTTTGTTTGAAATTTGATTACTGTTTCTGAACCCTCATCTGAAGATGGTACTGCTTCTACCCATCTGCTAAATCGATCAATTATCACAAGCATATATCTTTTACCTTGTACTCGCTTTATCATGTCTACATAATCCATTACCAGATGTCTAAAATGTTCTACCATCGCGTATTAATATGGAGACCAATATCCTTCAATATCCTTGTTGTTTAATTTTTCTTATTACTTCCCCCCTCGCGCAGTGATCAAATCCCTGCGCATCTGAAATGAGAATGTTCAAAAGCACTGTTGGTGCAACAATTTGTCCTTCATGTGAACGCCAAATATCTTTTGCATCTTTGGCCCCCCTCTGATGCCACATTGAATGTTCATAAGGGCCTGCTTGTTGCTGTATTCAAACAATATCTTCCAGTTGTGGTTGTTGTTCTATCAAAACTACTGGAGTAAGTATCACCACTAAACATCCTTAAATAGCTCACTCTCAACAGTCTCTATTGATTGGGATTTTGCTATCATTTATGTTTGTCCTTTTTGATTTATAATTATTTCTTGAGTAATCCCCATTAATTTTGTTTCACTCAAAAACTTTTATGAAAGAGTAAAAATTTAATGGATTTATTGTTGAATTCCACTGGCATTGTTCAGCTTTTTTCATCATTGGCTGTAAATCTTTTGGCTTCCTAATTTTTTCCTGTATAAACATACATATGGAACAGAATATGGTACATTGAACCAACTTTTTGTAAATTCATTTTCAGTTATTTTCATTACTGCTCACTGTTTATCTATTATGATGTATTTTGAGGTAATCTCAATTTTATTTTATTTTTTTTTTACTATCTGTTTCTTTTTGCCATTTATTTTTTATTTTTCCATCTCTCTCATCATCATATATCATATATCAGTTAAATCCTGACTTTGGTAACTGAGCTTCTGAAATCTGCGCTTCAATAAACTTTCCCCATTTATTAATGATTTGTCTTACATCACATTTGCTTTTGGCTCAGAAATCATCATTTGAGTTCCTATTTCTTGTAAGTCTATATACATTCCTTTTGGACCACCAAATTTGAAATCCTAATTTACATAATACATCTCTTCCTAACAAGTTTACAGGAGTTTGATTTGATACAAGAACTGGTAAGGTCACACTTTTATTTTTAGTCTGTAAGCAAACTGGAGCTGTCAGAGGAATTAACTGTATTTGTCCCCTGTCTTTGCAAATTTTGAGCAGGTCGTTGCCAACCACACCACCTTTCACCCCTGAGTGACTGTTTCCATGGATTGTTGGGCAATTGGTTTTGATATGTCCCAGTTGTCCACAACCCCCTCTGTCCTCCATGCTGTGTATTTCTTTTCCAACCTGCCGGCCCTTGTTGCTGACTGTGGGTGCAGGAATCTGGTGTGCATTTGGAGGAATTGCTGCAGTGGGTTATTTACAGAGGTATTCACAGAAGCATTCACAGGAGTCATTTGCCATTTGGTCTCTTCAATGGGTCTCCTTCTGGATTCCCAGTCTCTTGCTTCCATTTTTCTCAATGCCTGCCATATTGCCGGACGATATGCATCAAAAACAGTCTCATAGCAAGAGTTCACAGTTCAGAAGCTTGAAGAATTTCTTCCTTTTTTGATCCACTTTGAATTTTCACCAGAAGTGCTTTAATGTCCCCAAACAGATCACAATTTGCTCATTGTCAAACACTCTTATCCATTTCCCAGCTCTCTCCTGGATGTCAGGAAGGCAGTTGACAAGGCCCTCAAAATCTTTTGTCACCCATAATTAAAATAGGAAGTTGCTTTACTAGAGTTCTTATCTTGTGACCACCTTTCTTCATCAAATGTTACCTCCTCTTCATTTTCCTATATTTAAACTCTCTAATAATTTTTCTATCACTCGCCCGTATTTCTGTGCATTTTAATCAATTCTTCTATTTCTTTGATGCTTTTATTTAAATCTTCTATTTGTGTTTCTGTTTCACTTTTTTATTTATTTATTTATTTATTCTTTCCTTTAATTTTTTTCTTTCTGCCTGTTTATCTTCATACTTAGTTTTTTGTTGCTCTAATACATAACAATCTAACAGTACATTTTTCTCAAATGTTTTACTTTTCTCCTTTTGTCTCACATCTTGTCTTGTTTGTTTTTCATTTTCTAACTCCACCTGTCCTTCCATTTGCATTTAGGATTGGGAACTGCCCTTCTGGAGTTACATTTGACATGAGTATTTGAAAACATGTTTTCTTTTCTCTTTGTTTCCTTGCCTGTTTTTAATTTATTTTCCTTGCCTGTTTTATATATTTTTTTTAATACTTCCTCTCCTTCTTTTCTAAACAATGCCAGCACTGTTTTTTTTTCCTTTTCTCTTTTAATTTATCTCTTCTTTTTTCTCTTTAAACTGTTCTTAATTTTGTAATTAATTCATTTGTATTTATTTATTTTTTAATTTTTAATCAAGGTTTCCATTTCTTCTCATAATGTTACATCAAATGTCCCTTCATTTGGCCATTTGGTTATCATATTCTTTCTTTGTTTGCCATTTATTTGACATCTTATCTATAAATTCTTTACACAATTGGTATTTTGATCCTAGCATTTCCACTGGAGTGGCCATATTGTCTTTTAATCAATAATTATTTTAATATCCAATTTCTAGACTTGATTTACTCTTTAATTTAATGTTCTCAAATTTAATTTTTAAAAGAATAATCACTTATCTATTTTTATTTTATTTAACTTTACCTTTTATTTTTATCATATGCAAGCTTTATAATATTTTAATCACCAACTGATTTTTAACTTTCCAATTTTTCTTTTACTTTTTAACTTTACTTTGCATGAATAGTATAAAATTATTCACCACTTGTCATATAATTTATTACTTTATTCAAATTCTGCAATGTCACTTTTCCTAACTGAATGTAACATTCACAATCTCACATTCACAATATTCTAATCACTCATACAAGTCTTCTCTCATACTCTCTCTCAAATGAAGCACCCCTCCCCTAGAGTTCAGAGTTCAGGGGGTCACTGTTCCACAACTTATTTTTAACTCAGAGTCCACACAGACACACACACATACACTTAGCCACAGACAATCCAGCACTCTTAACACATCAAAATACAATGAAAATAAATTACTGTCCCTGTTAATACACTTCCTCAACATAACAAAATAGGACTATTTTTAAACTTGTGTTCATGGTATACTTCGCCATCCATCAAGGCCCACTTGGCGACTTCTAATTTATCTAATTTACCTGACTTTATTAAACATCTAAATGCATAATTATTTGTTATCCATCAAGGCCCACTTAACAAATAATCACAGCTAATTTACCTGACTTTTTAAACTCCTGTGCTCTTGTTATTTGCTATCCATCAAGGCCCACTTAGCATTATAACCACAGCTAATTTACCTGACTTTATTAAACATCTAAATGCATAATTACTTGTTATCCATCAAGGCCCACTTAACGAGTAATCACAGCTAATTTACCTGACTTTTTTATTAATATTCCCAAGACCATAATTGTTAGAAATTATACTGCATGCATTTATTCTGAAATCAAAAATCCTTTTTAGTTCTTTAAATTTGGAGAAGCTGTCTCACCATAACAGGTACATTTCTGGCGAATAACACAAACTTAAGCAAAAACTGCTTACCTATTCAAATTTGTGGCCACTGTTTGTGCTGATTCGTCCAGGAATGTCCTGCCATGATGTCTTTATCAGCTCCTGAAATGTCCTGCCGGGGTCGCCATTAATGTAGAAGAATTTCTCTTTTCTATAAGAAATTTCTTGACCAGGATTATTGATTTCAGAAGAGGCTTTATTCACACCAAACACAGCAATGAAGCCGGAGGGCCGTCAGCCATCGGCCCTCCTGCTACTTGACTTTTCTGTCATCTATATACCATATTTGTCTTCCTAATATGGTAACAACCACTTCACATATGGCCACATTCTAAGTTCTAATTCTGTTCCTGTCCTTCTAAAGGGCATTCTCAAAGTCAGCACACTTTTAACCACAGTCAGCAGCCATTTGACCACCCTTGAAACATCATTACACATTTGAACATAATAGTGTCTTTTCATTAGCCATAAAATGCTAATATTTACATAATAAAATCTTCTACACTATCGGCAGTCACCTGTCGAGTGAGGATTTCTTTCCGGTCTCCGACCAGAGTGGATTACGTCGCTGGACGCCGTATAAGGTCGTTGTTCCTCGGACTGTGACTTTTGTGCTGTATCTGACCCTCTCTTTATTCCTCTATTAAACTTTGTGAATTTGCATCTGGCTCCGAGAATTATTCTGACAATACTTATGAAAAATTATTCATAATTTGTTCAAGCATCCATAATTATAGCCACGTTAATAACGTTTGTAAGAAACCAAACCATTTGTAAATCCGTCAAGATTTCAGTGAGATAAGAGTATTTGTGTTCATGCAGATCACTCGCCTTACATCAGGTACCACAGAGCCCTGCCTGTGACAAGATGGCCGCCGGTGATGACGTTAGAGACTCCGCCGTAAGACATCTAGCCTTTATTATGGATATCTATAGTATCAGCAGCCGTCATGGCGTCAGATAGTAGCTTTTCTTGCAGCTTGAGTTGTTGTATGTAATACAAATTAAGCATCTTTTCTTTTCTTTGTTGTTTTTGATGTATTGAATCTCTGACATTATCATTATTATTTTTATTATTGCATTATTAACATTCTACTAATACAACTTACCTGTTTCTAATGCAGCCAGTGTTGTCGTCATTCCTTCTACCCTTGTTGCTGGGGTCGCACTTGCGACTAGCGCTACAGAAAGTTGGTGAGCCAGCCAGGAGACTGTTGCTTAGCAACAAGGACTGCAGTAGGAAAGGCAGGAAACAGAGTGCTGACTTTACATTACGATAATGCAAATCATAGAGAGAGAAAACGTGAACGTGGAAAATGTGCTCATAGTCAAAGGCCTCACGTTAACTGAGACAGATGGCGAGCTAGACACATTCTTGCAAAAGTATGGACGAATTAGACGTAATTTGATAATTTATGACCAAACTTCTGAGTTCCATCACCACGGTATTGTAGAATATCCTCACGGTACTTCAATGCTGAATTTAACACCCTTGCTACCCTTAACTCTGGGAAGTCTCTCAAACCTGAGTGTTACATTCCAAGTACGAGCTCTGGCTAGCGTCTGTAAGCAGAAAGCTAGTGGTACGGTCACTGAAGAGTATCTTGAAGCGTTGAAGGCCCTTGCTAGGGGAAGTGGGAAGCCTTTCTCAGATCTGCTTCAGGGGGAGTTAGAAAAGCTTCAGGGAGCCCACTCCGCTATCTGTACTCCAGTAAGAGCACAAAATGCAAGCTATGATTCTCAGAGTGTAGAAGCGATCGTTCCAGAACCTGTGTATTGTTCCACGTTGCCCTTGTCGCCCTCTGCTGGAACATTAGAAATGCGAACCCCAGAATCAAAAGACCCAACCAAGAGACGGGAGGCCTCTATGGCCTTCCCGAATCCAGAAACCGTTGTTGATGGTGTTACCATGACTACTAACCCTACTTTTACTGCAAGCATTGCTGACCCACCGAGTATTCAGAGAATGGTAGTAGAGCACATAGGGAAGACGGCTGATGCCACAATGGCACAGCAAACCTCAGTTCGACTTAGGGTTTTCTCAGGGAGGAGCCTGCGGCCTCCAAATGAACCTGATTTTGATACATGGTGAGCAAGTGTAGATCTCCTGTTAAGTGACCCATCCGTTTCAGACTTGCATAGAGTGAGAAGGATCTTAGATAGCTTGTTGCCTCCAGCTGCAGACGTAGTAAAGCATGTGCGACCTCCAGCTTTGCCGGCGGTATATCTCGAGTTGCTGGAGTCAGTCTATGGCTCTGTAGAGGATGGTGATGAAGTGTTAGCCAAGTTCATGGGCACTTTACAGAATCAGGGAGAAAAGTCATCAGATTTCTTGCATTGGTTGCACATTATTTTGAGTACAACGATTAGGAGGGGAGGCATTGCGGAGAGAGATCATGATCGTTGCCTCTTAAAACAGTTCATGAGAGGATGTTGGGACGATGGTCTCATAACCAGCCTTCAGTTAGGAAGGAGGGAGGCTCACCCATCCACCTTTGCTGAGTTGGTTGTATTAATCTGAACAGAGGAGGGTAAGCATGCCTCCAAGGAAGAGCGGATGAAAAGGTACCTTGGGTTGTCAAAAGCTCCTAATACCTACCCGAGACCACAAACTGCCGCTCAGCAAGTCTCAGCTTATTCACATGAGATGCCAAATTCTGACACATTTGAAACTGACTGCCTTAGGAAACAACTTGCAGAAGTTCAGGCCCAAGTTGCTACTTTAGGTCAACCCCCAGGCCAGAAGTGCCTGAGTGGGTGCTCTGAGAAGGCAGAGTTAGGCAGTTTGAGGAAAGTAGTGGAAGAGTTGTGCACTCAGGTAGCCAATATGAAAGCATCCATGGCCCAAGAAGTAAGGTGCGAAAATTCAGATGACTCAGAAATCACTAGGCTGCGACAACAAGTTGCTGAGCTGCAGGCTCAGAGTGTTGCTCAAAAGAGTCATAGAGACTACTCCCGTGAGACTGCTAATCCCCAAATTTTTCTGCCTCAGAATGTGTTAGAGACAGACACTGGTAGAAGTGCTAGAAGGGCCCAACCAATGACCAATTGGCCTCGCCCTGGATATTGTTTCCGATGCGGAGAAGGCGGGCATTTGGTCGTTGCTTGTGATAATGCTGCAAACCCTGCGAAGGTTGAGGAAAAGAGGCGTAAATTGAGGGAGCAACAGGCTCAGTGGGACTCGCTGCGTGGTCATTCCTCTTTGCCTTTAAACTAAGGGAAGTCTCTGTAGCAGGGCATACAGAGACGAGGTGTAAAAGTATCTGCCCTAAATGTTATAGGCAAGAGCCTGTCATGAGCAGTCGTCATAAGGCACAGCTAAAAAGTCTGCCGAAGGGATTAGTAGGAGTTAAGTGCACTGCGCAGATCATTATTGATGGAAAATAAATAGATTGTCTCCTAGACACAGGGTCTCAGGTTACCACAGTTCCCCAGTCATTCTACGAGGCACATTTGTCTGATTACCCGCTGAAGTCGTTAGAAAATTTGTTGGAAGTGGAGGGAGCCAATGGGCAAGCCGTACCATACTTGGGGTACACTGAACTGACTTTAAAGTTTCCTAGAGAGTTCGTAGGCGTTGAAGTCGAGGTCCCCACGTTAGCTTTAATACTTCCTGATCAAAAGAGTCTGTCGCAAGTTCTTGTCGGAACCAACTCCCTGGACATGCTTTACAGCCATTGCATTTAGGAAAAAGAGAGTAGCCCTAGTTCGAGTCTACACGGATATCGGGCAGTGCTTAAAGTCCTTGAGTCAAGGTGGAGGCAAACTAGCAGTGAAGCATTGGGACAGGTGAAGCTAGTAGGGAATCTTCATGAAGTTGTGCCTGCCGGTAGCACGGTAGTTCTGAATGGATACATTCAGCTTCGGGAACCCTGTATGGAGAAGTGGGTAATTCTTGAGCCACCTTCAGCTCCATTTCCAAGCGGCCTCATGGTTGCGAGCTGTGTGCACACATTGCCTTCTAAACGCTCCTCTCAGCTGTCAGTTCTGCTTAAGAATAGTACTCAGACAGACTTGATTATCCCCCCTAAAACCGTATTGGCTGAGATCCATGCTATACAGAGCGTCGTAGAGAAAACAGCCCAGGATTCAAGCAAGGTTTAGTCACCAGCACCTCCCCATGCCAATCTTGCCGTTGATTTCGGAGACTCTCCTTTGTCTTCAGACTGGAAGGAGAGGATATCGAAATTGCTGAACTCCATGCCTGAAGTCTTCTCCCTGCACGACCTTGACTACGGCCACACTTTTTTACCAGATTGAGATGGAGGAAGCCGATAAGTGTAAAACAGCGTTTGTCTGCCCACTTGGATTCTGTGAATTCAACAGAATGCCACAGGGGATTACCAACGCACCGAGCACATTCCAAAGATTAATGGAACGGTGCATGGGAGACTTGAACAGAAAACAGGTGTTGGTTTTCATTGATGACCTTTTTTCAAAGACTCTAGAAGCGCATGAATCCCGGTTGCTGCAAGTTCTTAACCGACTTAAGGAGTACAGGCTGAAATTGTCACCTGAGAAATGTTGGTTCTTCCAGACGTCAGTGAGGTATCTGGGTCATATAGTCTCACAAGATGGGGTAGAAACTGACCCGGAAAAAGTTGAGGCCTTAAAGACTTGGCCGAGGCCGACAAACCTAAAAGAGTTGAGGTCCTTTTTAGGTTTTGCCGGGTACTACCGGAGATTTGTGTGCGATTACTCCAAGATCACTAAACCTCTCACCGACCTTACAGCAGGATATCCTCCACTCCGGAAGAGTGGTAATAAGAAACCGAAGGATGGGGGATACTTCAACCCCAAAGAAGTGTTTGGTGATCGATGGACTCCAGATTGCCAGAGTGCCTTTGACTCTATAATTGGCAAGCTTACATCTGCGCCTGTTTTGGGCTTTGCTAACCCCGCGCCTATGTACTTCACACTGACGCCAGTACCACCGGGCTTGGTGCATGCTTATATCAGGAGCAGGAGGGGCAAATGCGTGTCATAGCCATTGCCAGTAGGGGATTGACCAAGGGTGAAAGTAGATACCCTGTGCACAAGCTAGAGTTTTTGGCGCTAAAATGGGCAGTCACCTCCAAATTTAGCGACTACCTCTATGGTGCAGAATTTACCGTCATAACAGATAGCAATCCCTTGACGTATATTCTAACTTCAGCCAAGCTTGATGCCACCAGTTACCGCTGGCTGTCAGTTTGTCAACTTACAGCTTCAAGCTGCAGTATAGAGCGGGTAGCCAAAATCAAGATGCTGATGGGCTTTCCCGACGACCGCATGGCAATCCTCTAGATGACCTGGTCACACAAAAGGAGAGAGAAAGGATTAAGCAGTTGACCCTACACCATCTCATGGGGCCAGGAGCTGAGTCATCTGTTCTCATGGCGGATGTGGTGAATGCCATTTGTGAGAGGCATCAGGTGATTGGTTTGCCCGAAAGCTCTGGCTTGGTACACTCTCCAGTTATGTTGGTCGAGTCCCTCACTCATAGTGTTGATGCTTTGCCGAATGAGTTTCAACACGAGGTTGAGCATGGTCTTCCTGATCTCTCTTAACATCTCAGAGGCCACATTAGCAGAATGGCAAGGGAAAGATCCAGAGCTTGAGGTAGTAATTGAATGGATGAAGAATGGGACTAGGCCAGGTACCCTGAGGGGTCAGCCACCTGATATGGTATTGTGGTTGAGGGAGTGGAGTCGACTTGAACTGAGGAATGGAGTGCTGTATAGGAGGAAGCAAGAACAAGGGGCTCTTCATTATCAGTTAGTGCAACCAGCTAGGCTAAGGGAAATAGTGTTGCACAGACTCCACGATGACATGGGGCACTTGGTTATTGAGAGGACCCTAGACTTAGTGAGGTCCAGGTTCTTCTGGCCTAAAATGTCCCAAACGGTTGAAAGAAAGATCAAAACCTGTGAACGCTGCGTGCGCAGAAAAACGCCTCCAGACAGAGCTGCTACTCTGGATAACATTCAAACCAGTAGGCCTTTGGAGTTGGTCTGTATGGACTTTTTGTCGTTAGAACCAGACCACAGCAATACCAAGAACATATTGGTTTTGGCATATTATCACCAACCATTTCACGAAGTACACCGTTGCGATACCGACCCAAAACCAAACAGCTCGTACGGTCGCAAAATGTCTGTGGGAAAATTTCCTGGTACACTATGGGTTTCCTGAGAAGCTACAGTGACCAAGGGCCCGATTTCGAATCCCACACAATCAAGGAATTGTGTCAGGTTGCGGGTATTCACAAGACTCGTACCACGCCTTACCACCCCAGAGGCAACCCGGTAGAACGTTTCAGCCGGACGCTTCTCCAAATGTTAGGAACTTTGGAGAATGAGAAAAAGTCCAAATGGAAGGAGTTTGTAAATCCCTTAGTGCATGCATATAATTGTACGCGCAATGATACAACTGGGTATGCTCCTTATGAGCTCATGTTTGGGCGGCTGCCTCGCTTGCCAGTGGATTTGGCTTTCGGATTGCCAATAGAATCTCCTGCAAAATCCCATTCTTAGTACGTGAAAGATTTGAAAGACCGGTTGCGAGAGAGCTACGAGATAGCTAAGAAGAATGCTGCTAAATTAGCAGAGCGTAACAAAAGAAGGTTCGATGAACGCGTAGTTGCTTCTACTTTGGAGGAGGGTGGCAGAGTTCTTGTGCGCAATGTTAGGTTGCGAGGGAAGCATAAGCTCGCTGACAAGTGGGAGCAAGGTGTCCAAGTAGTAGTCAAGAGAGCAGGAGATTTACCTGTTTACACAGTTCGGCCAAATGGACAGAGTGGCCCTCTCAGGACGTTGCATCGTGATTTGTTGTTGCCCTGTGGATTTTTGCAGTCAGATCAACATGAGCGGCAGCCTAAGCAGAGAGTTTGCAGGCCTAGGACTAGAGCTTTTGCAAATAATGAGTTACAATAGCCAGAATCTGTGTGTGAGGACTCTGGGTCTGAAGATGATCAGTTTCTTAGTCCTCTGTTTAGGGATAGGCCGAACTTTGAAACTCGAGTTTTAGTGAATCCTGAGCCTTTACCCTGCCCAAGACCCCAGAGCGTCAAAATTGACCTACCTGTTGTAGAGAGTTTACCTACCTGTAGGTTATCAGGGGAGAGCTTAGAGGAACCGGTAATGGAAGTCTTACCTGATTGCAGACCTGTAGAGGAAAGCTTACCTGAGTCAGGAGAAGTAGGAACGTCTTTTGATGAGTTAGAGTTAGGTCACATCGATACAGGATTGGATCTCTGTTCCAAGTCGGTAGATGAGTTGCCTGCCCAAGAGACTGAGATGGAAGCAGATTATGAGGGTGAGAACAGTAGAGAGAGTCCAGTTCAGAGAGAAACTATGATGCTGTAGGTGACCAGAGTGAACAAGTGAATGACACCGAGTTTGAGCAAGGAGTGATTCCCAGGCATTCACAAAGAGAGAGACAGCCTGCAAAAAGACTTGAGTATCCCCAATTGGGAAACCCTCTTACCGTGGTGATTCAATCTCTGTTGCAAGGTCTGAGTGCCGCATTCTGCACTTCTTTAGAGACGAAAGTTGCTTCTGCTGATACTTTGCCTGTGGTTGTAACTCAACCCCAAAAAATGCAGATGCAGCGGGACGTGCATGTATTCAGGAGGGGAATAGCACTCGAATATGTAAAGTCAGTACTTTATTTTAATAGCATTTGAGAAATGGAAAATAGAAAAATGCATACATTTAAAAAAAGAAATAAAATTAATTTGAAAAGTTGAATGTTTAAATAAAGCAAAGTGCAGATTGGACCAATGAGGAGAGCGTAGAGTTAGCCCCACCCTATGATCGGAGCTTTTGCGGGAGAAATGCACGAGAGAGAATGCTCGATGTACGAGAGAGAATGCTCGATGCATGAGAGAGAAGCAGCAGTTCCAACGCGGTCCTGAAAAAGAAAGCAGAAACCGAGTAAAAACACATAAAATAAGTAAGTCAAGAGAAACAACATATTTTGAGAAAAAAGTGTGTTGAACGTCGTCAGTTGATCATCACGGCTGGTGCTAGCGCAAGCTGTTTTCTGAGGAGTGAGAAACTTCCAGAGGTTGGAGTTTCGCCTGATTTGAAACTTCATAAGTAGAAAATTCGAATTCTCTTAGTTGGGTTTTTTATTCCCTTTGCTCCCCTTTCCCCGTTCCTTCTCTTCTATTCTTCTATTTTCCTTATCACTTCCTGAGTCGGATGCTGCACGTTTGATGGACACTGGGTGAACTCTAACGAAGATTTTGAACCTGTATTGTCCCTGTTTCACTTCGAGAGTAACTCTTGCAAGCAGGAACTGGCGAGCCATGCCCATATAAGGATCGAGTGGTATGATTGTGCGTTTTTTAAAGTAACGTGCCCAACACTGATGACAACTGTGCACGCCTTCTACCGATCAAATTTGAAAATACACCCGTTGCTGTTGGAGTGGCTCGCGGTCGCGGCTTCTAATCTGCTACAGGACTGCTTCGGTCGGTCCATTAATGGCATTACATGGATCATTTTACATCTGTTAAAATCTTATTTTGGACGAATTTTGATTGTGGGATGTCGACTGAGAAAGAAAACATGAATACGAACAGACGAATTCTGCCTTCACGTGCTATCGGAAATTTTATAATTCCCACTTTAGAAGTCGTTATTACGAGCTTGTTGCATTCATGTGCTTTGTTGTCGGAATGAACAGGAATTATGGTGGACACCAGGTTATTCTAGCCTATTTATTGGGAGAATCTTATTAAAACCAATATCATATGTAGTGTCCCATTCGCTGACAACCATAAACATTCCAGATAGTCTTTCTGCCAATTCTGTAATTTCAGTCAAATGCAGGCTTTTTTCGCTGTGTACCAAACATATACGCTTCAAATAATTACTTGTACATGTAAATGCACTACATTAATGTCAAGACAACAACCTAGCTGTTTTGGGGGGGGGAAACTAACCACACCTGCCACAGCAGTAGGGCTGGGTATCGATTCAGATGTTACGATTCGATTCAATTTCGATTCGCAAGCTCTGAAATCGATTCGATTTCGATTCTTGATTCGATTTTCGAATTCGATTCTCGATTCAACTCAATGAATATAGATTTAATACAAATATTAAATGATTGATTGAACGAGACCAGTTGAAACTTTAACTGGCTATATCTCGGAAACGCGCCGGCGAAACCGTCTGTAATTCGGGTTGATCGTAGTGCCTGACGAGGCCTTTCCAGGACCGAGGTCGTTATCGGGAATGGGTGCTTTTTTAGCGGGGCGCGCTGCTTGGCCGCCGGGGGATGAAACTGAGCCCCCAGTGTCCGAGCCTCCCTCTACGTGCGCCGTCATCGCTCGTTACTTTTCATACACGAGAAGTGCATTCATATCTGGACACAAGTAGTTGCCATGATAATTAACAATACCTTAACGTGCTGACTTATGTGGACTAATTTTTATTTGAGGAAATCTGTTTATAATATAGGCTAAGCTATTAGGTATGAGTTATTGGTCCTGCTGTCTATTGACCGTTGATTTGAATATGTCTATAAGCTAACATACGTGCTTAAGTGAACGCTCAAGTTTAATACAATGATCATAATGCAAGGCAAGCGTTCACATGTGTAATATATTTTAGCGGTTGTGTGCTCGGCTGCTCTGGTGTTGCAACGTCTGGGTGATATCTCATCAAATAGTTCCGCAGATTTGTAGCATTTCACCTCAGCATTACAAACCATAGACAGCAAACACTTTATATTTTTTCTACTGTCACCTCAAGATACATTAAAGTGATATGCTAATCTCGATTATCTTACATATCCTGTTTCTGTGTTTTGTTACGTTGTAATTCTGTTAAGTTATTATTGTTAGCGATGTTGCAGTTAACGTTACTTTTTTATGTCGCGGAATGTGAATATATATATATATATATATACTGTACTAGCCTACTATACTAAAAGTTTTTGACGAAACATGCATTAATGTAGAATATTGAGCGGGACATGCATGTGTTAAAATTAGCCGGCTCTCTCAGACTGCATGCGATCCCGAAATCAATTATCTTTCTGTAAAATGCATACAATTATCTCAGAAACTCTGTCATGTGAGGTATTACATATATTATTCATGATTTATTTGGCAGGTTGCAAGATGTATTTTATTTTCTGAGACTTTGCGGAGGAAGTATTCTTTGGCTCAGTCTGAAAAGGCCCAGAAAAGAAACACTATGAAGAACATCACAAAGAACAGAGAAAAGAATCAGAGAAAGAGACGGGTAAGTTAAGAAAGTGGTTAAGCATTTCCCCCCAGAATGTTACTTTACTCCTCTCTGAGTTTCAGTGGTTAAATGACTGTCATGTTTTGCAGTTGCTGGAGACCAGGTCCAGGGTCACAATTCCTTTATATTTCTAATCATAATTGTAATATTCAATTGTTCCATTTTATATTTTCTTTATTGCTATGTTTATATACTTATACTTTTATTGGTTCCGAATATTTACATATATTTTATATACACTTTTTAATTTCTTTGTCTCATTTTATATTGTATACTTTGTATATTTGTTCCTTTTAAGATATCCATGTTGCTTTTGTCCTCCACGTTTTGTATTGTTGTTGTATTGTACTTTTACGTCGCCTTCCTTTAGATGCATTTTGTGTCACTTATCTTTTTCCCCATTCATTTTAATGTATGTTTATAATGCTCTTTGTTCATTTTACTTGGTTATATTGGTTACTTGGAATATTTACATGTATTTTATATACACTTGTTTGTCTTGTTAATGTATTGTTCTCATTATATATTGTTTACTTTGTTTATTTATTCCTTTTTTAGATGTTCCTTTTAATCTACACTGTATATTTTATTCCTTTACATCTCTGTCCTTTAAATGCATTTTAGTCACTTTTTTTGTTTCTCCCATTCTGTTTTCATGGTTGTTTATAATGCTCTTAGGAATGTTTTATATACCTTTTTAATAAATATTTCAGACTTTCTCTAATTGTTTTGTGTGTGTATATATATATATATATATATATATATATATATATATATATATGAGCAAAATCTGCATAGCTGGCCTATAACCAATCAAGTCACTATGCTACAAACCTAGCCCACCCTTAGCCTTAGAAGTAACCAATAAAGTCACTTTACTGGGTCTTAAATGTGTCCTGTACTCCAATAGCAGTCTGGGTTTGGGGAGTGGTTTTAAAAGAACAACCAATCCAGTTTGAGATTAAGGACCTATAGGTGATGGAAGGCAAAGCTGTTTAGAGGTGTGAAAATGTCTCCTGGGAAAAACCATATCCATAATAAAGGCTAGATGTCTTACGGCGGAGTCTCTAACGTCATCACCGGCAGCCATCTTGTCACTGGCAGGGCTCTGTGGTACCTGATGTAAGGCGAGTGAAAAATACTCTTATCTCACTGGAATCTTGACGGATTTACAAATGGTTTGGTTTCTTACAAATGTTATTAACGTGGCTATAATTATGGATGCTTGAATTATGGATGCTTAAGTATGCAGTGTCATAATTACATCTCTGGCGTTTATAACAAACCAAATTGAAAATAGGTAGAAAATTGAGCAAGTTATGGTTATTTAAAAAGTGCAAGCACCCATGAAAACAATGTTATGAGTGAGCGAGCTGCCTGTGACAAGATGGCTGCCAGGTGCGGACGTCGACCTCCATTGGCCAGCAGCGTGGACGAGACATCTAGCCTTTATTATGATATCTATGGGAAAAAACACTGATGGGATTATTTGCCATGGCAACAAATGGCTGTAGCATGGAACGGCCACAACATACATCCGATTTGGTATCATTTCGGATGTATACGGATATAAACGGATCCATGGAATTTGACCTATCTGGCCAGTATACTCCCGGATTCTTCCGAATTTCAGCAGTGTATAGAGGAGTATACTGGTCCGCATAATTTTACTTGCTGACCAAACAAATTGTCTGATTAAAATGTCAAAAACAAAAAAATATCTGGGGAATCACCAAAATGCAAGAATGATTCTGCATTCATTAAGCGTAAGTGGAGATCAATAGTGGATAATAATATATAATGTACTGATGTTAACAAGGTTGCGGTCGCGCAGCCTCTCGAGGAGAAATCAAAACAAATCAGCATCGCTCAAACAGAGAAACTCAGTTAATATAGGCTACTGCGGTAAAAATTCAAAATGTGGAGTTTTTATATTTATAACATATGATACAGTTAAGCAACACCACACTTTCCTGAATACCATCACGACTGCAAATGACACTGATTTCATATGACCGTTCCATAAACAAATAATTAACATCAAGTCACTTACATTTTAGATGCAATGTTGACTGTTTTTGTTCTATTTCAGCAGCGAAAATAGTTCCAAAGATCACAGCAGAACCATAACGCATCTCACAGCAACAGCGTGTTACTGAATGATTCAAAATTTTGAATGAATCAGTTGAATCAAAGATTCAATGAACATTTCTTATATGTATATTAAAAAAATATTTACAACATTCTCATAACATTATTTAATACAGTTGTAATTTTTCAGTATAAATTATTTAAATTGATTGGTAACAGCCCTATAGTGTCTTAATCTAGTTTAATTTATTGATCAAATGTAAGAATATAAAACACACAAAAAGTTATAAAATAATGATTTCTGGACAGGCAAATTTTTTACTCGGACAAGTGAATGACACATTTAACCCAACCGCTGGGTTAGTCAATTTTCAACCCAACTTGGGTTATTTTTAACCCAGCATTTTTATATATATATATATATATATATATATATATATATATATATATATATATATATAAACACACAAGGGGATATCACAAATGCATTTTAGAATAAAATGTGAACATATCTTGAGCTTGTGTTCACGACACACCTTTTTCAGGCATTAAAGGATTAGTTCACTTTAAAATGAAAATTTCCTGATATTTTACTCATGCCCATCTCATCCAAGATGTTTGTCTTTCTTTATTCAGTCAAAAAGAAATTAAGCACAATCCGTGGTGTGTCGCAGAGCAGTGCAAGATGAGCAAATTAGGTTAAAAAGTATATGCATTTTGTTTATTTTTTAGAAATTATAGATGGTTTCGCTAGATAAGACCCTATTCCTCGTCGTGCAGAGCCTCTGAAGCCCTCTGAAACTGCATTGATTTGGACCCTCAACATTTTGGTTGCCATTGAAGTCCATTGTGTGGAGAAAAATCCTGGAATGTTTTCCTCAAAAACTTACTCAAGAAGCTCTAAAATGCTCGTTTCTGGATTTTGGCCTACACAAATATGTCATACCTGCAGCACTATATTTTGGTACAAAGGTACTTTTTAAATGGATAGCTCATCTACTGACTGTATGCTTTACCATACAATTACAATTTATACAAATTCATGTGAGCTTTGAGCATGAACAGTTAAAATAACTGTTTAGTGAAGGACAGGCATGATGCAGGATTTATGGCAGCAGTGATGACACATAAATTATCTGATAGACAACTTTAAAAACTATCATACATCCATTACAGTATTTGGAATGAATACCACAGAACCAGTCCAAACGGAAAACTATGTGTAAACCTTAAAAAAAAAAAAAAAACCTGACAACTGAGCGAATAAAAATATTAGAAAACTTTACACAGTTTTCTGGGGATGTGGCATACCAATAAAAGGCACTTTTTTTTGCAAAATTTGTTATGAAAATAAAATCATTTTAAAAACAAAAGAAAGACAAAACAGATGAATATTTAGACTCAAAAAGATCTGGATGATGAATGACTTTTTTTTTTTATATGAGAGTCTGTTTCTCTGATAAAAAGAAAACTTTTTTATGTCTTGTGCACTCCATGAGTTTCTTTAATAAACAGAAAAAACATAAGAAAAAAAAGAGAAAGTGGTTGAAGACCAGCAAATTTGTGTTAAATGCAACAAATGCAGTGTGGCATCAAAGGACACAAATAAAACGAAACAATAGCACACTCAAACTCACATTTGAAAAACTCCTTTATCAAGTAAAGAATGAAAAACTGGAGTTGCGTTATGGATGTCTAAAAGCGCAGCAAAAAAATGTACTTTTTTAATCTTTATTTCTGCAATAATCAAATTTTGTCAGTGTAAACAAATAAATTAGTATTTACAATGTCTAGGATCTGAAAGCATTGCCAAAAAAAAAAAAAAACTAGACATAAATTGATACTGAATGGCAAGAGTCATATATAAATACTTTACACAAGTAATTATGATACAGTCTTAATATAAACATCTTCACCTCGAAGGTCTCTAAAACATGTATATGCTGATCAAGCCCAAAGCCCCTGTTAGAATCGAGGGTTGTAGAAAAAGATGTTTCCATTACAACAACAAATCCAAAGAAGAAAAATTCGGCACATTGTAACAATACAGAGGAAGAAAAAACATCTTGTGCAAGTAAAGCAGTTGGTGATAAAGTTGGTGATTGTTTTTCCTCTAGATTGTGTTACATTTTGTAAAGAAAAATACCACAAATGTAATGTCTGATTAACATTACCCAAACATTGGCTAACAAAGACTGACTTGAGGACACAAAAACATCTATACAAAGAAATCCCTATAAATGTGCTTGTAGTTTTAGTTCATTAGATCTCCTCGGGGGAATTTTAGGGGTCTGTTTCCTTCTGGGATGTTTGTAGTCCATCAAAGTCTTTGGTCTTCTGTGTTTTGTCAGAGAGTGTGAAAATGTGTTGTTGAGATAATAGTCTTTTAAGTGGGATATTTTCTTCTCTTGCTCAGATATCTGAAAAGCAGAAAAATAATTAAAAATGTGGTTAACAGGCTTAGATTTTCTGCTTTGCTCATATTTAAACAGACAACACTAAACCATATGTGGTGCAGTCCCTGTTTTCAGAGCACTGTTACATAATAATAATAATAAAAATAATAATATACACCGATCAGGTAAGCGTAAGGATTTGAGCGAGTTTAACAAGGGCCAAATTGTGATGGCTAGACGACTGGGTCTAGAGCATCTCCAAAACTGCAGCTGTTCTGGGGTGTTCCCGGTCTGCAGAGGTTGTATCTATCAAAAGTGGTCCAAGAAAGGAACAGTGGTGAACCGGCAACAGGGTCATGGGCGGCAAAGGCTCATTAATGCAGACCCGTGTGGTCTGATCAAACACACAAGCTACTGTAGCTCAAATTGCTCAAGAAGTTAATGCTGGTTCTGATGGAAAGGTGTCAGAATACACAGTGCATCACAGTTTGTTGCGTATGGGGCTGCATAGCGGCAGACCAGTCAGGGTGCCCATGCTGACCCCTGTCCGAAAGCACCAACAGCACACCTTCAGGGGTTTAGTGGAGTCCATGCCTCGACGGGTCAGGGCTGTTTTGGCAGCAAATGGGGGACCAACACAATATTGTATGCCTGATCGGTGTATATTTACTGTATCTCAAACAGGCGGAGAAAATGAAGTGTCTGGAGTAGGAAGAACGGAGGAGGCTTTTAGCACTGACGGGCCACAACATGTCCAGTGTAGAGATGGTGTTAGACACACATGACTAATACAACAGGGGTCTAATTTAAACAAATACCCATGTTTGGTATGATAAACTACTCACCTCGACACTCGTACTTGAGATCAGAGAAGTAAACCAGTTCCTGGGAGAAGACAAACAGTCCTAATCTCCCTCCTGCAAATGTTTGATCATAAACTGGCCCTGAGTCTGCCATGATCTGTTTCCCCTCATAAACCACCACTCTGGTGAAAAAGAACATCGATCTGTTAAATCTACATGCTTTATAAGATTACTGTGGCAGTTAAGGCCTTGCTGTTAATCACCTGATGAATCCTGTCTTGGGTCTGTGGATGAGATGCCACCTGTAGGCGGTATAATCCTTCCAGCCGATATTTTTAGGGTCGTGCCACAACGTGCGGACCTGTCAGACCACATATAGCAATTCGTTTGAGCAAAGCTTATACCATAAACACTAACAGATGTCATATTTGATGACTAGTCAGCCTCACCTGTCCAGGAGTGTCACCAGTGTGCCACAGTGCGTTACGCAGGTGCTCCCCTGTGCCCGTGGTAGAGTTGACCACTTTCAGAGAAACCCCTGAGATGCCAAAGGCTTTTGAAGGTTTGTCTTCCCAGTACGTCTGAGTTATCTGCTTCCACATTACCACGTAGAATCGCCCGCTGGACTGATAGCCAAACACAAACCCAGCATAATCGTCATCTCTGTCAGTGTTGACATAGAAAGTGCCACTGAAATCCACAGAGTTGAACTCATCGAAACCTGAAGAGCAATTGAAACGTTGAAGTCTCATTTCCTCAATGACATCAAGTTAAAATCATAACCAGATGGGCTACGCTACACTGAAAGCTCACATACTCACCCACAGCAATACCAGGGTCAGAATTAGCAGTCTGAACCAACTCTTTGCCTTGATGTTTGACCACCCAGTTGGGATCAATTTGTGTTGTTCCTTTGGGGTCCAAATGCACCATCTGAAACTTCCTGAAGTCAGTGATACTGATGGCGTCGTTTTCAGGGCACACATCCAAAATGTCTGGAATGTTGTCATTGTCAAAATCATCTTTGCAGACATCACCTCTTCCATCCCCTGTGGATAAAGTTAGAATAGTTCAGATTTAATGTCAGTAGATCAGTTTTTTTTCTTCATTTAAATATTATAAATTAAGTAAATAATAACAACGCAATGTATATAATAATTTTAACTTCATTTATTTAATGTTTAAAATAATTATAAATGTAAATAATAATACATATTATAAAAACAATTATTAAAATAAAAAACAGTAATAATTAGTAAACAAGAAATAAATATACATATTTGCTGCCCAAAATGTATTGCAATTATTTATTTAGTGCAATTATTTTATTACATTACATTACATTACATTACAATATATTATATTACTTGGTTAATAATTATTAATGTTTTATACTTTAATAATAATTTTACAATAATTTGACTATTTACATTTGAATCAATTTGAATATTAATATAAATGATCTATTATGTTATATTATTACTTGGTTAATAATGATTAATGTTTTATAGTTTAATAATTATTTTTCATAATATTTACTATTTACATTTTTAATCACTTTGAATATGAATACAAATATTACATTATTACTTGGTTAATAATTATGAATGTTTTATACTTTAATAATTATTTTTCATAATATTTACTATTTACATTTTTAATCACTTTGAATATTAATTAAAATTTTACATTATAGCTTGGTTAATAATTATTAATGTTTGATACTTTATCATTATTTTTCATAATATTTACTATTTACATTTTAATCAATTTGAATATTAATACAAATATTACATTATAGCTTGGTTAATAATTATTCATGTTTTATACTTTAATAATTATTTTTCATAATATTTACTATTGACATTTTAATCAATCTGAATATTAATATAAATTATCTATGCTGTTATATTATTACTTGGTTAATAATTATTAATGTTTTAGACTTTAATAATTATTTTTCATAATATTACTATTTACATTTTTAATCATATTATATTAATTATATTATATTAATTATATTATATTATATTATATTATATTATATTATATTATATTATATAAATATTATATTATATTATATTATATAAATATTATATATTATATTATATTATATTATATTTATTATATTATATTATATTATATTATATTATATTATATTATATTATATTATATTATATTATATAAATATTATATTATATTATATTATATAAATATTATATATTATATTATATTATATTATATTTATTATATTATATTATATTATATTATATTATATTATATTATATTATATTATATTATATTATATTATATTATATTATATTATATTAATTACATTACATTACATTACATTACATTATATTATATTATTCACACTAAATTGTGGGTTGTAAAATTGTTAGGGGTTATAGAAATATTGTAACTAAAGGAAGATTTCATCTAGCATTCCATCTCTCTTCTCCAAGCCCAAAGCCATATCAGCTGTCTTTTCATGTCATGTACATTAACATTTGACTGGCTTCAAATGTGAAATCTATTAAATCCAGACTTTAGCATATCAAATATGAGGGGAAAATCAAGTATAGACTTTTGCACAGATGCCAGCTTTTGCTATAATGTCTGTTTTTACAGCCGTTGACTTTCTCTCCTTGGAACCATCTTGACTATCCATCCAATAAACAAAATATAATGAGGTGTGAGACGTACGATAGCATCTGACAACTTCAACCTCCAAAAGTAACCGGTTTCCATTTTCCCACCAAACAAAAATCAGGTAGCCTTAACGAAAAGCGGCACAGGGGGGCAAATCACACGCACCCTTCAGTAACCACCAGCAAGTTATGTGAGTGTGACATCATTTTCTTTGACCCTGGCTACACTAAAGGAAATGTTCCAGTTGTAAATATATCTAAATGTTAAAGAATGCAAAAGAGAAAAATGACTGGTGTGTGTGAACTTTTCTTTTCTCAGAAATAAGAATCACTTCTTGATATTTTAAACAATAGATTAATTCACCATCAGAGTCTAGCTGGTCTTTGTTGGGCACCAGTCTGCAGTTGTCCTTGTCGTCAGGGATTCCGTCATTATCGTCGTCAAAATCACAAGCATCTCCTTTCCCATCTTTGTCATGGTCGGCCTGGTTGGAGTTGGGAATGTAGGGACAATTATCCAGGCTGTTCTGGTGGCCGTCCTCATCAATGTCCTGATTGTTGTCGCACTCGTCACCAACTCTGTCATTATCTGAGTCAGACTGTTAAAACATACAAATTACTTTGTTAAAACTGCTGCAAAACACATGTGTTTCTGAGTGTGTTTACTAAGCCAGTTGTACCTGTTCAGGGTTGTGCAGAAGAGGGCAGTTATCACACTGGTCACCCACACCATCCATGTCTGTGTCCTTCTGGTCATTGTTGTACACGTAGGGGCAGTTATCATGCTCATTCAGAACCTCTGAAACACACAAACAACATTACACAGAGTGCAACGGACAAAATAACCATCGGGAAATCCAACAAATTTGCACCTTATTGTAGTGAGACATTTATATTAATAACTGCACTTGGGTTTAAACCCAGCCTGGGTCTAATCATTACAGAAACCCAAGCTTGTCAAGTCTATAAACAAAATATGAGTATTGTTGACTTTTGTGATTTGTGTGAATGGGTCTGGGAGTTTCTCACCATCTCCATCGATGTCTGCAGAGCAGGCATCTCCCTCGCCATTACCGTCTGTGTCGATCTGAGCGGGGTTGTGCTCATATGGGCAGTTATCACAGCGATCACCGACAAGATCTTTATCATAGTCAAATTGCCTGGGATTATACAGCAGAGGACAGTTGTCCTGGGGCACAGGAGAAAAAAATACAAGCTTAGTGTAAAAACAAACAAACAAAAAAACATAGCAGATTAAAAAAAATACAATTAGGGTATTTGCTTACCCCCTCATCCATGATTCCATCATTATCATCGTCTTTGTCACAGGCATCTCCTTGACCATCTTTATCAAAGTCCTCTTGGCCTGAGTTTGGAAGGTTGGGACAATTGTCCTGCACAACGAAGAGTAAAGATAATAATGCTGCTCTTTCTATTTATCAATGAATACTGAAAATGTGTCAAGGTCTTCTTAATATATCTCAATATATCTACTTAAAAATATTAAGTAGCACATCTATTTTCAACACTGATAATAAGAAGCATTTCTTGAGCACAAAATCACCCTATTAGAATGATTTCTGAAGAATCATGTGACACTGAAGACTAGAATAATAATGCTGATAATTCAGCTTTGCCATTACAGACATACATTTCATTTGAAAAATAGTTATTCTCACTATATCACAATATTACTGTTTTACTGTATTTTTAATCAAATAAATGCAGCATTGGAGAGCATAAGAGACTTCTTTCAAAAATACTTATTTTTTGTATTAAGCCACAGAAAATAAATCTCTATTACCTTTTTGCAGTGATAGGATTGGTTGGTTCCACACACCAGGTTCTGGTTGGGCCAGCCATCAAGGTCAGAGTCCTCGCCGCAAATGAGACCGTCCCCAGCATAGCCGATTTTACACTCGCATTTAAACATTGGGTCACTGAAGTGGCCATGGTAGATACACTCAGCGGATCTGTGGCAGTTGTGGGTTTTATCCTTGCAGGGGTTTTCTTGCTCACATACCTGAAAAATAAACAGACTTCAGCAACACTCAATAGCAGTCCAATAATGGTGATACAAGAACTGGGCCATCGCCTGTGGGGGACAAATGGGATAGTGTTGTGATGGTCTTAAAAGACTTTCTATTGATCATTTCCTATTATTTTGTTGGTTTCAGCGAGTTTAACAAGTTTATGTGAAACGCTATTGGATCGCAGCTATAAAATATGAAACCTTTCATTTCCTTTCCTTTCAGCCCTTTGTCAATTTACTACCCTTGGGCATTAGATCACAGAAAGGCAAATTGGAAGTTGGTGACAAACCTATTAGTTGTGGACTTTATGAAACTCTTGGACAGAAAAGCAAATGAGTCACCTTTCCAAGAAATCTGCAACATTTATTCATCCAAGAGGAATGAGAGAATGAAAGAAAGATCCATATGGTTGGCCACCATTATGGGCCCAAAGATTTTTTCATTTAGCAGACATACACTTTCTACTCTGAGCAAAAGTTTGACACATTCAGCCTATTCTCATGACCTCTGACAACCTACTTAATGCCTGGTCAACATTGCCGCTTATTCTGGGTAATAACTGTCCAATTAGACAGAAAGAGACCATCTGACTGACATGTAGTGTTGAAGTCAAGACCACCTAAACCGAGACCAAGACCAGCGCGTGCCGAGACCAAGACAAGACCAAGACTTTGTGGAGTTGAGACCAAGACAAGACCAAGACCAAGACCAGACCAGCACTCCTTAAATTCATCTAAAAGATCCATATCTACTGTCTGAGAAATGTCTTATATTTAATGATTAAATGCAATTAGAATAGTAAGACATTTACATTTATGCATTTTGCAGACACTTTTATCCAAAGCGACTAACATTGTATGCAAGGTACACATTTTTGTCAGTTCTTGCTTTCCATGGGAATCGAACCCATGACCTTGGCGTTGCTAGCGCCATGCTCTACTGTTTGAGCTACAGGAAAGCCAGTAGATGTAAGACGCTGTTACAGCATTGGCACAGAAGTTGCATCTGAATTGGTACAATTACGCTTGCATAAATAATGTTCAGATTAATTTAGCATTAAAACATTAACATTATTTAACAGTCACAGAATCCTTTATTCAACCGATTTGTTCAAAGCAACCGATTCATTTAATAACGAAACTTTGCCGAATCAGCAAAGACACAGTTTACAATGTCATTTAATAATAACTTCTTGTTTATTTAACGTTTGTATAAATCAATATCCTTTGCAATCACGGTTATATTCATGAAAACAGCTCTCTTGCTCTTGCTCTCTTGATATTGCTTAATTATATGCTGTTACATAAAAAAAACTAAATCTCAGATTTTTGTGGGCATTTATATTAATTTTGGGCATTTTTGAGACAATGCTGCATTGATTTTGAACCCGGCAGCACAGTAACAAAAGAAAATCACATTACACAGAAGTTATTGATTGCATTTTAATCAGTAAGTTTTACATCAAATCACATTAATGATGTTAAATCAGACAATGCACCGGTAATTTAGTGATATCCTTGCAGTTGTGGTCTTGAGATAAAATCCTCTAAGTCCGAGACTAAGACAAGACCGAGGAGAAATGCAGTGGAGACCGAGACAAGACCAAGACCTTCAAAAAATGGTCTTAAGACCGGTCTTGAGTACTACAACACTACTGACATGCAAACAACCACAGTTCTTTTTTTCTTCTTCTTCTTTTAGAATGCATTAAGGAGCAGTTTTATTTAGTTGATCCCAAAATTAAGCAAAGAAACTAATTCAATAATAACATAACATGTGTGTAGATACTGTGATCAGAAATTGTTCATCTAAAAATGAACTATTTAACAACAGAATAATAACTCGGAAAACAAATGCAATATAAAGTACTTTCCAGTTTTGTGTGTAATATGCATCAGACGGTCAGCGAACGGACTGTGGGCGGTACGTACTGTAAGCGTGCTGTCTGTGGCTGAGACTGGGTTCAGCCAGGCTAATGATTGTACAATGGGAAACTAACACATTTATATACTTGTGCAATAATTGATCCAATCTGTCCACAGACTGCATAACTGACCTGTTTATTTAGCTTGGCAGCCTCAACTCCCATTCCAAAGGGCTGATTGCCTTTGTATCGAGGAGGACAAGGCAAACAGTGAAATCCTGGGTCTGTGTTAATGCAGCGCTGGGATTCACCGACTTTGAAGCACAGATCAGGGACCATGTCACACTGCAGGACACAAGAACCAAACAGACGTGTTTAGAAACATTTGAAATAAGTATTTGTTGGGTAAAAATCAGTGTATAGCATAAGGACTGGAAGAACATTATTTTGTTTGGCTACGCTTTGTTGAATTGTGAGTAACGCAGTATAACAATTGCTTGTCACATGGCCCTAACTACATTATGCTTTTTCCCAGCTCTCTTTCCCCTTGTACCTCATTCACATCCTCACAGAATGTTCCATTGCCACGGAAACCGAGAGGGCAGGGCCCGCACTCCCACGAGCCGTCAGGGGAGCTGGTGCATTCAACACCCCCAAAGCATGGGTTAGATAGACAACCATCTGAGGAAGAAGAGAATGTAAAGGGAGAGGCTTACAGTTTACTCATGAAATTGATATGCATTTCATAAATCTCAAGAGACGTAATGCATGATGTGTCAGTTTAAAGAGGTCCTTAAAGGGATAGTTCACCCAAAAATGAAAATTAGCCCATAATTTACTCACCTTCAAGTCATCCTAGGTGTATATGACATTCTTCTTTCAGACGAATAAAATCTGAGTTATATTACAAAAGTCCAGGCTAATCCAAGCATTAGAATTTGATTCATAGTTGCTCTGTTTTTGAAGTCCATAAAAAGCACATCTGTCCATCAAATAACATGCTCCACGTGGCCTGGGGTGTTAAAGGTCCCGTTCTTCGTGTTTTTTTGAAGCTTTGATTGTGTTTACAGTGTGCAATATAACATGTGTTCATGTTTCGCGTGTAAAAAAACACAGTATTTTTCACACAATTTACTTATCTGTACACCGCTGTTTTCACTCTCTTAAAAACGGGCCGATGAGTTCCTTGTTCTATGAAGTCCCTCCTTCAGAAATGCGTAACGAGTTCTGATTGTGCCAGCGGTTCCCGTGTTGTGATTTGACCGCAGCTTAGCGAACGTGGCACGGTTCCTGTGTTGTGATTCGACAGCAGCTTAGCGCACGTAACTTGCACAGAAAGGTCACGCCTCTTAACGGGAGATGTATGCGCTTAATGATCTCTACAGCGTCCCTGGGAAAGCCAAACAAAGGTGATTTGACTCCGGGATGAAGATAACAGCGTCTCGACGACATGGCGACAAACACAGTCAAACGCAACACTTCCTTTTCTCCACGCGACACTTCCTTTTCTCCACGTGGGACAGCAACAAGACCACACATATTCTTTGGGCGGAGGTTTGTCTGTTCTACTGACGTAATTAATGAAGGAAGTACCAGGATGTAGTCCAAGCCGGCCGTTCACTGTAGGCTTTGAAAGGGAACTTCTGTTAAATAAAATAACTCGCTTGGCATTGAACTTTGAGCGTTATAATTTTACAGGTATTATTTATGCTCTAACAGCAACATTACACACTAACTAAAGTTAGAACAATGGGATCACGAAGAACGGGACTTTTAATAAAGGCCTTCTGAAGCGAATTGATGTGTTTGTGTAAGAAAAATATCCATATTTAAAACTTCATCAAGTAAACTTTCGGCCCACCACCTTCTGTGGAAAAGTGTTGAATGTTGAAAGTGAAACTCAAGATGCGTACGTGACGTCATGACGAGCGTACCCGGTCGCGTTAGTCTTTCGATTGGCTGGGGAACTTTCAACAATTTTTCCATAAATTGAACAGGGAAGGCGGTCGGCCGAAAGTTTATTTGATAAAGTTTTAAATATGGATATTTTTCTTACACAAACGCATCGATTCGCTTCAGAAGGCCTTTATTAACACCCCAGAGCCGCGTGGAGCATGTTATCTTTTTATGGACTTCAAAAACAGAGCAACTATGAATCCAATTCTAATGCTTGGATTAGCCTGGACTTTTGTAATATAACTCTGATTTTATTCGTCTGAAAGAATAATGTCATATACACCTAGGATGACTTGAGGGTGAGTAAATGATGGGCTAATTTTCATTTTTGGGTGAACTATCCCTTTAAATCTACACTGTCAGAAAAAAAGGTACAGTGCTGTCACTGGGGCGGTACCCTAAGGTACAAAACCGAAAAGGTACTAATATGTACCTTTAAGGTACTAATATGCACACTTAAAGTACTGATATGTACCTTTTAAGGTACTAATATGTACCATTTAGGGGTGAGTAAGGTACAAAGATGTACCTTTTCACTTTTGTACCTTAGGGTACCGCCCCAGTGACAGCACTGTACCTTTTTTTCTGACAGTGTACTGGTAAGATAAGTAAATGTACATTACTGTTAAAAAGTTTGAACTCAGTAATTTTAGAGTATAAATGTAAAAACAAAAATATTGTGTAATAATATTACAATTTAAAATAACTGTTTTCTATTTTAATATATTTTAACATTTAATTTATTCCTGTAATCAAAGCCAGTAATCAAAGCCAATTACTCCAGTCTTCAGTGTCACATGATCCTTCAGAAATTATTCTAATATGCTAATTTGGTGCTCAAGTAACAGTTCTTATTATTATCAATGTTGAAATCAGAGCTGTGCCTGAGCTGTGTCCAAAATCAGGGGGACAGCCATTTGTAGTTGTGTCCGAAACCATAGTGGACATTATCGAGTGCACTCATTCAATCCCACAATGCACCGCAATAACGAGAATACAACCGATATACAGCTAGAGAATGACCCACTGTGACTGTCGCGTCAAATTAAGTCCTGCGTCGCCAGAAGATGGCGCTTGCAGCTGAATCATCCATCCATCCATTTTCCAAACCGCTGGTCCAATGTGGCTACAGCGTAATATCATACAGGTATAAATTCCTTTTTACTTGATTATTAAATTGTTTAATTAAGGTTTATACATGCTAGTTTCCATCTTTATATAGCCAGATAGCCATTTTTCTAAGTTTCAAATGAATATTAAACAGCAAACTCAGTGTCCGAATTCACTCGCCTGTTTTATATTAGTGGAGTATTGAAGGAATGGCGAATGAGGGTATAGGGGGCGGTTTCAAACCCAGCCCTGTTTTCCTTAGCTCCCTTGTTTGTTCTCATAGTTACCCTTGTTTGTTTCTATGAAGATTAATCACCTTTACTTGTCCTTTGTTAGCCCTTGTTATCTTGTAAATATATAGCCCTTGTGTTTCCTTATTCCTTTGTCAGTCATTGTTTGCTGTCAGCCTGTCACATGTAGGTGATCTGTGTTATTTTGTTCCTTGTGTTCCCTATCTTTTTGTGTTCCTTAGCTCTTATTTCTTTGATTATGTTTCGTTAGTTTGCAATAATAAACCCTGCACATATATCTGCTCTACGCCTGCCATTTACTTTGTTCCTGTCGGCATTACAATAAATGTCTTTACTGTCAGTTTTGATCAATTTAATACATTATTGCTGAATAAAAGTATTCATTTTGTTCAGAAATGTTTGAACAGTAGTGTATCCTCTTGTTTAACGTTTGCCTATATTTCCCCTGTAACACCCAAATGGATCCTAAAATGTAATTTATTGTGATATATAAATAAAAATAGACATCTAAATGAACAACAGAGAGTTTTTGGCAGCTGCTAGTTTTATTTTGACCAGACTGAGCTGAAGCAGAAAGCTTAAAGGAACATGCCGACTTTTTGGGACTTCAGCTTATTCATTCCCCAGGGTTAGATAAGACCATACATCATTCTCATCTCCATGACAACCTGCTTGCACAGAGAGCGTGCTGGGGACATTGTGCCGCTGCACCCATGGGACGGCTGCAAAGTTCATTGATTACTATGCAGGAATGAGAGTATAGTTTATAGCCATATCGGTCTAGAAAATCGCAACTTTTCATTTTCCGTCGATAACTATTAGGGATGCAACAATACAGTTAGTCGACGGTTCAATACATACCTCGGCTTTTAACCACGGTTTTCGGTTTGGTTCGGTTCTGATGGCTTGTCACATCAGTTTTTTGTTATTCTATTCTTAAGCGACAGGAACAGCAAAACGTTAAGGAGAAAAAAAGACTTTGACTTAAAAGAATTGAAAAACTTAAACCTAAGTTTTAGGTTTAAAACTTAAACTTAAAACTTTACTTAAAAAAAACCTTGTACACATTCCTAGTGTATTGTATAATATAAAATAAATGTATATAAAAATTTACACTGGCAGCTCAGAGCAGAACAGCAGCATTTAAGTATGAAATTGAATGAATAAAAGTAAAAATAAAACACTACATAGACTTCACTATAAAATATACATTGATTCTTTTTAAAGCTACTCTATTAACGTTTTTCAGTCAAGAGCAGCGAGTGATTTTCTCTTTGTCTTTTGTTGTTGTATTAACATTAAAGGAATAGTTTATGCAAAAATGAAAATTCTGTAATCGAGAAATTAATTCAGGTTTGGAACAATATTAGAGCAGTGTTAATTTTGACAGCAAATTTTAATTTAGTTTTAGTCATAGTCTTTTGACTAAAATGCCATTTAGTTTTATTCATATTATAGTCACCTGAATTGTTTTTAGTTTTAGTCTAGTTTTAGTCGACAAAATATCATAAGATTTTAGTCGACTAAATCTACAGTAGATTAAGTCTCCTAAAATCTAATGAGTTTAGTTCAATTGTAATACATTTAAGCATTACACAACCGATTGTAACTTGAACTGACATTTTGACATCATTTTGTTTTTGACATTAAAAATACATGAAAGAGCTCAATTCACTTTTTTGTTTTTTAAAAACATCTATATAGTTTTTTTTATAACTTTGTATTTGTGTTTTAGTTAGTAGGCCATATCAGGTTAAGCTAAAGCTTCAAATAATTTTGTTTATTTATTTTTTTAATTTCAGTTAACATTTATTTAATTTCAAGTAACAAAGATTTTTTGTAATGGCTTTAGTAAACTATTATAACCCTGATACTTTATTGAATATGTGTCAGATACTGGTCTTTCCTCCTGACTATGAATTAAATGGGAACTAAATTAAATACAGTTTATTGTGTTACCAATTATATATAATTATAAACCAGCTGGAAATACACCGGGACTCTTATTTTGAAAGGTATGCGCCTTACGGTTGCAGCTGCTCATTCAAGTTCAGATGATGAAGGAGATAAAATATGCATTGTTACAAGCGTCTAAAACATATTACTATATAAACATCGTAAAGTAAACATTGTTATTATTCATCAGCATTAGTTCACAAACAATTGCCTGGCATAAATGTGCGCTATTCATTGATTGTGAACCACTCTGCTGTATTGGGGATGAACCTAGAGCGCACAACAGCGCCGTGTTTTCCAGCGGTTAAATCAGCACGTTTATGTGCGCATCTGTTACACAGGACATCAGTTCTGACTGGATCTCTTCCCTAATTGTCCCTCCATAACATTTTCGTCTCGTTTTTATTTGTTGATGAAAATGACGGTTGATTTTCATCATAGTTTTTGTCATCGAACACAAATTTTATTTAGTTATCCTCTCGTTTTCGTCAGTGAAAAAAGGTTGTTGACGAAAATTATGACGAAAATTATTTGTCAACGAAATTAACACTGTATAAGAGTGAGTAAATAATGACATCATTTTAGAGGTGAACTGTCCCTTTAAGGACAGCGTGTTCACTAGGCTGCGCTGCTGCTAATTTAAGACCTGCGTGTGCATCTAATATACAGACACATGCCGATTTTACTTTCACTTTAGACATAACCGACTGTGTTTATGTTTACCTTTGAGTGTATTTGACAGTATTAGCGCAGTAAGACGACTACTTAGTCCAGTAATCACGTGTTTGACAGGCGTTTAGTGCGCGCGCTCGGAAAAGCGCATGTTAAAACCAAGTGGCAACCTCCCGCAGTTTCTCTTGAAGCCAATACGGAAGTGACTTAAACTGCAATTCATCGACTGGCCGCTAGGGACAGGCTCCAGAAGGGAGCAGAATCTCATTGAGCCCCAAGTTAAAATGGCCAACTTTACAGCAGATTAAAACATGTTTACAGCCTGGAACAAATTGTGGTTTTGGTCTAATACGGCTAATTTTGCCCTTCATGACAACTGTGAGGGGGGTGAATTTTTTTATAACTCATTCGTTTACATTATATAAAGCATTAAAGTTCTTCATAATTAAGGGCGTGGTCACTTCGAGTGACAGGTGGATAGCCATTTATCTGCTGTCTGTTAGTCATCGCGTCACTTCAGCTCCGCCCACGTCCCGCCTTTTTGCCCATTTTCTGCTATCCGGGAATGACGCGCGATGACGCGCTGCCAAGATGGCAACGGCCATCTCGTCCATACTTTGTGCTTCAGAACGGCTCATCAGAATCCTATGGGTGACGTCACGGACACTACGTCCATATTTTTTTACAGTCTATGGCTAAAACAGTGCATATGCACGCGAATGAAGGCTTTAAAATGCATGCAAATAATGAACTTTTGTGATTGTGAATAACTATACAGGGAGTGCAGAATTATTAGGCAAATTAGTATTTTGACCACATCATCCTCGTTATGCATGTTGTCTTACTCCAAGCTGTATAGGCTGGAAAGCCTACTACCAATTAAGCATATTAGGTGATGTGCATCTCTGTAATGAGAAGGGGTGTGGTCTAATAACATCAACACCCTATATCAGGTGTGCATAATTATTAGGCAACTTCCTTTCCTTTGGCAAAATGGGTCAAAAGAAGGACTTGACAGGCTCAGAAAAGTCAAAAATAGTGAGATATATTGCAGAGGGATGCAGCAGTCTTAAAATAGCCAAGCTTCTGAAGCGTGATCATCGAACAATCAAGCGTTTCATTCAAAATAGTCAACAGGGTTGCAAGAAGCGTGTGGAAAAACCAAGGCGCAAAATAACTGCCCGTGAACTGAGAAAAGTCAAGCGTGCAGCTGCCAAGATGCCACTTGCCACCAGTTTGGCCATATTTCAGAGCTGCAACATCACTGGAGTGCCCAAAAGCACAAGGTGTGCAATACTCAGAGACATGGCCAAGGTAAGAAAGGCAGAAAGTCGACCACCACTGAACAAGACACACAAGCTGAAACATCCAGACTGGGCCAAGAAATATCTCAAGACTGATTTTTCTAAGGTTTTATGGACTGATGAAATGAGAGTGAGTCTTGATGGGCCAGATGGATGGGCCCGTGGCTGGATTGGTAAAGGGCAGAGAGCTCCAGTCCGACTCAGACGCCAGCAAGGTGGAGGTGGAGTACTGGTTTGGGCTGCTATCATCAAAGATGAGCTTGTGGGGCCTTTTCGGGTTGAGGATGGAGTCAAGCTCAACTCCCAGTCCTACTGCCAGTTTCTGGAAGACACCTTCTTCAAGCAGTGGTACAGGAAGAAGTCTGCATCCTTCAAGAAAAACATGATTTTCATGCAGGACAATGCTCCATCACACTCGTCCAAGTACTCCACAGCGTGGCTGGCAAGAAAGGGTATAAAAGAAGAAAATCTAATGATATGGCCTCCTTGTTCACCTGATCTGAACCCCATTGAGAACCTGTGGTCCATCATCAAATGTGCGATTTACAAGGAGGGAAAACAGTACACCTCTCTGAACAGTGTCTGGGAGGCTGTGGTTGCTGCTGCACGCAATGTTGATGGTGAACAGATCAAAACACTGACAGAATCCATGGATGGCAGGCTTTTGAGTGTCCTTGCAAAGAAAGGTGGCTATATTGGTCACTGATTTGTTTTTGTTTGGTTTTTGAATGTCAGAAATGTATATTTGTGAATGTTGAGATGTTATATTGGTTTCACTGGTAAAAATAAATAATTGAAATGGGTATAAATTTGTTTTTTGTTAAGTTGCCTAATAATTATGCACAGTAATAGTCACCTGCACACACAGATATCCCCCTAAAATAGCTAAAACTAAAAACTACTTCCAAAAATATTCAGCTTTGATATTAATGAGTTTTTTGTGTTCATTGACAACATGGTTGTTGTTTAATTATTAATGTTGTAAAATTAATCCTCAAAAATACAACTTGCCTAATAATTCTGCACTCCCTGTAGTGTTCCGTGAGAATAACTCTACCACTAATGTGTGATGTTAATGTATGTCGTGCTGTTCAGTATATTGGGATGGAGGCAAATTATAGAATTTGTAGAAAAATAATTAATTAAATGCTAAACCGAAAAAAAAAAACGCAATTCACAAGCGCGTATTGAACCGTGAATGCCGTACCGAACGGTTCAATATTATATTGAGAATTGTGGCATCCCTAGTAACTATACACATTACAACATGTAACATTTTGTCACTTATTGAGCATTAGGCAAGCTGGAGCCGTTTACCTCCAGTCTTTGTGCTAAGCTAGTCTAGCGGTGGGTGCGTCAGACAGAGTTATGGCACTAACAAAGATGAGAATGGTATGTATGGACTTATCTAACTCTGGGGGATTTGGTGAATAAGCTAAAGTTCCAAAAAGTTGGCGTGTTCCTTTAATAGTGGCTCAGCAATGGGAACAAGAAGGTGGGGGGATGGTCCAAGATTTGGCCCCGCAGATTTGCGATACACAACTGAAGAGAGTCAAAGAGTGAGAATATGTGAAAAGAGAGTGAGAAATAAGAGAAAATATCTGAAGGTAACATACCCACAGGGCAGTCCTGTTTGTTGCAGGAATCAGTGTCCTTGGACTCTCCTGGGCATTTCTTGCCACCATACTGCGGACGAGGGCTGTTACACACGCGTGTTCGTGTCCTCGTTCCTCCCCCACAGGAGGCGGAGCAGATCGCCCAAGGAGACCACGGGCCCCAGGCTCCATCAACTACGAGAAGAAGAGAGTACAGTGGAAAAAAAAATCACAGACAAATTATGTAAATTGTTTTATTCCAAGATCACACAATGCAGATAGGTCTAATATTGCCTCAGTCTAATTTCACAAGACTAAGTCTAGTATATAAAAGAGAAGCGCATGACTCCCAGCACTCACTCGGACAGGGTTTGGCTTCACACTTTTGCGTCTCTCTCCCACTGCCCTCACAGTCCTTTCCTCCCAGTTGAGGGACGGGGGAGTTGCAGTGGCGAATTCGTGTGATCTGTCCCTCTCCACATGTCACAGAGCATGATGACCAGGGGGACCACAAACTCCAACCACCATCTTGTCGGACTAGAACAACAGTCAGAAAACTGGCATGGTTACCAAAGTCATATACAATAGCTTATGCATCCTTCGAGTCCTTGCTGGAAGATCCTGCTTTCAAGTTTGTAATTACGATATGATGAGTGTTCAAGGGATTTTGGCCAGATAAATATACATGGTGGTCAATCTTACACAATACCATTCAAAGGTTTGGGGTCAGCAAGATTAAATGAATTAATAAATTATACATTTATTCAGCAAGGATGCAAGGAAATTGATAAAAAAAAAGTAAATCAATTTTTATTGAACATTTATATTGAAAATATTTCCATTTCTTTATTACTATCTATTCATCAAAGAATATTCAAAAAAATGTATCAAGGTTTCCACAAAAATATTAAGCAGCACAACTATTTTCAATGTAGATAATAATAAGAAATATTTCTTGAGCTCAAAATCTGCATATTAGAATGAATTCTGAAGGATCATGTGACACTGAAGACTGGAGTAATGATGCTGAACATTCAGCTTTGCCATCACAGGAATAAATTACATTTTAAAATATTTAAAAATAGAAAACAGTTATTTTAAAATTGTAATAATATTTCACAATATTCTTGTTTTTACTGTATTTTTGATCAAATAAATGCAGCCTTGGTGAGCATAAGAGAGTTTCAAAAACATTTAAAAAATCCTACAGACCTGAAACTTTTAAACAGTAGTGTATTTCTCTCTTCTTTCTTACAATGTATTGGCATATTTATGGCGTTTTTACAACAAATAATTAAAGGATATTAATTAGATATACATACATAATGCTGTACTTCCTTAGTTTATTACAATAAATGTTTTCTGCCAAGATTTCAGTAAATATGCACAAGTAAAACTTAACTATAACAAAAACTAACCTGCCAACGGAAAGTTGGGGCTAAAACAAAATTGTGGAGGCATTCATGTGCACTCATCTCATTCTGACATGACCTGAATGCAGTGTTATAGCAGCAAACAAACCCACACAAACAATGACATCTTTCATTTACATTAGTAAGTCCAGAGGCATGAGGTCCAGGAATGACACAGGGCGGGACAGCCCAAAAAAAACCCTGAAGCCAACGATAACCACCTGGCCCACAATTCTGGACCCACCACCTCATCGTCTCTTTGGGATTCAGCATGAGAGAGATTTGATGGTGTATTCAGGCCAGGGGTCACACAATGAGCATTAAATGAATAGTTCACCCAAAAATGAAAATTACCCCATGGTTTACTCACCCTCAAGCCATCCTAGGTGTATATGACATTCTTCTTTCTTTTCATTCCAAGCATTATAATGGCAGTGAATTGCAGCCCAAAATATAAATAATAACCATAAAAAATATCCATATTTAACTCATTATAAAGTAAAATATCTATCTTCTGGCGGACCGCCTTCCGTATTCAACTTATGAAAAAAGCATAACTGGTGCGACGATGACGTTGGATGTAGTGTAAGCGAGAGGCGTTACACTTTCTGCAAATACGGAAGGCGGTCCACGGGAAGCTAGATATTTTACTTTATAAAGTTTTAAATATGGATATTTTTCTTACACAAACCCATGGATTCACTTCAAAGCGCCTTTATTAACCCCCCGGAGCCGCGTGGATTACTTTTATAATGGATGAATACACTTTTGGGCTTCAAATTTTGGGTTGGGATTCGCTGTCATTATAATGCTTGGAAGAGCCAGGACATTTTTAAATATAATTCCGATTGCATTCGTATAAAAGAAGAATGTCATATACACCTAGGATGGCTTGAGAGTGAGTAAATTATGGGATCATTTTCATTTTTGGGTGAACTATCCCTTTTAGCACGTCTCCTCACACACTGTCAGCTGTATTCTGTTGCCACGACTACATAGGTCTGAGTACATGGGCCGACAATATGAGAAGCAGAGAGACTGGAATTCATTTGATATAATTCTAAAAAGCTCAACGTATTAATGTATGAATAAGTATAGCTATTGTTTTGTGGTAATTGTAACAAAGGCCAGTTTGTCAATTTCTGTCCAAGATACCAGCTGGTAACATTTGTCAGTTATAAAAAAAACGTTTGAGTCAGCCATAAGCCAGAGTTAGCAATGGTACACCACAAAGAGCCATATGCCGCTCATTAAAACCTCACTGAGCATAAGTGATGAATACCAGCTCGTTCCCTTGCTGACGGAAAGGAGTTTGTCTATTAGCACACGCTCCATAAATATTTACAACAGATGATGAAAGAAAACACCCATGCTGTTACAAAATCTTCCGCCTGCCACAAAATCAGGTCAATATCATGTTGGATTCTTCAAGGGAATGGAATGGCTTTAAATCACAGGCTCAGTATGGCTAATGAATATTAATTAGGTGATGTAACGTTCCATCAGTAGCAATAACCGATTTGATGAAATGCAGGTAAGTGGGTGCCAGCCAGTGGATTACCGCTTACCGCTTGAGTGTTCGTTCAGCCTATTGCCAATTCAAACGCTTGGCAGGGGCCTCTGTAGTTAATATATTACTTCAGCCCTGCATGAAATCAATGATATGTGATTGATATGGCCTACTTCAAAGGATTAGTTTCCCCAAATATTAAAATTCTCTCACTATGCTGTTTCAAACCCATATAAATGTATTTCTTCTGAAGAACATAAAAGGAGAAACTCTGACAAACTGTACTGGTTGCTGCTGTTTTTCCTGCCATTACAATCAGTGGAAACTGAAGCTTTCAACCTTCATAAAGGACACAAAAGCACCATAAAATAATCATAAATGTGATCCTTATGATTTGTGCACTGTATTGAAAGTGTTCTAAAGTCCTCACACAAAACTAAACTTCCAATATAATGTACAACATGTATAAACTACTTTCGTGACCAACGTGGGCTTATTACATGCATGTAACTTCAAAAGGTACCTATACATAAAGTTTACTGCAGTTTCCAGCTGAAATAAAGCTTTTATTCTTTTTTTACACAAATTATGATTAGAGGGACAGATTTTCTTTTTACATGGTTACGCTCTAGCTATTACGGAACCCCGCACATGACATGCAGTAAAAAACTAGTAGGCTAAATCGAGCGCACGATTTACTATTTCGTTCCCTCGATTTATAAAGCGTGCGCACGTTTTACTAATTCGTTCCCTCCATTTGCTAAATCATGCGCATGATTTATAAATTGAGGGAATAAATTAGTAAATCGTGTGCACGATTTAGCAATTTGAGGGAACGAATTAGTAAAACGTGCGCACGATTTATAAATAGAGTGAACGAAATAGTAAATTGTGCGCATGATTTATAAATCGAGGGAACTAATTAGTAACTCTTGCGCACGCTTTACTTTTTTTTTCTTGCATGTCATGAGCGGGGCTCCGTAAGCATTTTATTTCATTTCCAAACTACCACGATAACCAAAATAGAACGTTCAAATGAAATTAACATGATTTTAGCATCACTCACTGGGCATTTCAAGTGTTGCAAAACGTGAAAGAAAAACTCCACAGGTACATCTTTCAAATGAGCCTGGGCTGTTTTTACGCTTTTATTGAGCGTTTGCATCTTTTTTAAGCTTAAAAGCACCAGACCTCATTCATTGTAATTGCATTAAAAGAGCAATGAGAACTTTCTCAATTTGTCTTCCATGGAAGAAAAAGTCTTCCACAAGTATGGAATGACACGAGTAAATCACTGAATTTTCATTTTTGGATGAACTATTCCTTCAAAATCTCAAAACCAATTTTAAACAACAAAAACAAAAGCCAAAATAAGTATTTTTCCCCCCATAAAGATTTAGAGATTCTGGCTGGAACCAAACCGAGAAGCAGAGTATTAGTGAAGCGAATCTTTTTCTTCCATTTTCATTATTTTAAACAGCTGTTTATATAATATGACAGCTGCATTTCAGACCTCTCTTTCTACTCGGGTTCAAACACAAACCCTTCCACCCTGGTCTGCGGAGATGATACAGATGGGTGCATTATTTTATTATCACAATTACCTCTGATGCACTTATACACCTGAAACAAATCAGTGAGAGAACAAACTGTGCACTTGCAGTTATAAGGGGACCACATTTCTTTAGGTCACAAGCAAAAGGATTCAATCCAATACCACTTAAACTGCTGTGATGTGGTTTTCATCCAAGATTTTAGACTTTATGGACAAAACAGGCAAGAAAATGTTGTCCAAAATGTCTCTATATGACCAAAGAACAGGTGTTCAGAGAAAGAGTGCAGTTAAACAAAGACTGGCTGTCTCACCACGACTGTCGCATTTTCCCAAGCTGCATCTGCGGGTTTGGATGGAGGGGCCGCTGCAGGGGTTACTTGTGGCATCACATGATCTGCCTCTTTGCTGGGTGCCAGTTCCACATGTGACGGTGCACTCCGTCCATTCAGACCAAGGCGACCAGCCGTCCTCGCTGTCTTTAGCTGTACACATATGAACACAAGCACATTTAGCACTGGTAACTTCAAGCACAATTCACCCCGTTCTAACCCCACCACACCCATCATGGTGCTCCTTGTTGCTAATATATTTACACAGCAAAGGCAACATTGTTCTTCGGCTGTAATGTTTTGGAGCTTAAGTTATACATGACATCATCTTTCTCAACCCACTTCAGAGCATGGGAACATACAGTAATGCCTGTTCCTCATGGATAATAAAAAATGTGTGGTTAGCAAACACAAGCACTTTTAAAACAATAAAAGTTCTATATCATTAAAGAGAAGAAAAGGTCTCTGCCTGTATATAAACTTCCATTCAAAAGTCTGGGGTTGGTAAAACTTTCAAAAATAGTTTTTGAAAGAAGTCCCTTATGCTTACCGAGGCTGCATTCATTTGATCAAAAATATAGTAAAAACAGTAATATTGAGAAATATTATATAAATATATTATATAAATAACTCTTCTATATTAATATATTTTCAAATGTAATTTATTCTTGTGATGGCAAAGCTGAAAATCTTCAATGTCACGTAATTATTCTAATATGCTGATTAGTTGCTCATTTATTATTATCATTTATTATTTTTAATGCCCGGCAACAAGGCTATCTTCATTGCAAGAACATTTTTTAAATACATCAGTTAATAATTTGTATATTTTCTATTTACATTAAAAAGTCCACTAAAATATGTTTAACAGTCATATAGAGACAGGCTGCTCAAGAAACATTAATATTAGTTGAAATTGCTTTGTTTTGACAGCATTTATTAAAAATATAAATCTTTTGTAACATAAAAAAATTCAATGTCACTTTTGATCAATTTAATGCAATTAAATAAATTTTTGAACAGTAGTGTATGTGTGCATGTAACAGTGTCTACACTCGAAGTGATGGTTGACTTGAAAACTTTATATCCTACTTTATATCCTATTTTCAAGGAAAATTAATTGGTATAAAACTAGCATTGTTTTTTTTCTTCTTTTTCAGGTTACCATGAGAAACATCACAAGCTGGCTTTTATGTAATATTCAGGCATTTAAATAGCCAAGAAATCTAGACCCACCCTAGCGGCAGCAAATCTAATCTGCAGCCAGGGTAGTCTAGCAACTCTCCGTTGGCTTGCGAGCTGGAAAAAACAAACTCTGGTCAGGCCAATCACATCGTGTATAGAGTCGGTGGGCGGGCTTAACATAATGACGGCAGAGTTGACGCGGTTCTGCGTGCTACTTGTAAACAAAGAAGCTGGCAAACAGTGGCCTTTCGAATCAGCTTTGGCCCCGACTCTGGAAGATTTGGAGTTAAGCTTTTCTTTGAGAAAAGAACAAAGAACGGCACTGAAGTCATTCTTAAGAAAGGAAGATGTGTTCGGAGTTTTGCCGACCGGATATGGCAAAAGTTTAATCTATCAACTAACGTTAACTCCGCTTCACCTTCTTCATTGCTCTGGTTGGTTGTAGCACTATCCATTGGCGTGAAGAGGGAATTTGAAATATAACCGTTTATCCCGCCCCTCGGATTGAGCCCTGCCAATGGAGAGTTCCCAGACCCTACATCTTGATGTGGGTCTGGCTTGTCAGGCTAGCATTTAAATACAATTCACACAAATGATATTAGTGAATAAAATAATTTTATTCCACACATGGTGTCTGTATATTGAATGTGAGACCCCTTGCATCCAGTGTAGACATGATGGGCAAATGATAGCATGAAATTACTCACGCAGACACACAGGACAGCATTCGCCATCTAGGAAAGTGGGGCTGGCACAGGCTACTGGAGGACATGTGATTTGATGGCACACAATCTTTGATTCCTGCCAGATAGAGCCATACAATATAAGGAAAGAGTTCTTAGAACAAAAGCAGATTGCTATTGCATTCATCATACGTCACAGTTCTTCTTACCTGACAGGTACACTTGGTGCAGCTGTCCACAACCCAGTCCTCCTTATCCTCAAAGAGACGTCCGTCTTGCCAGCACATGCGCTTGTCTTTGATGTTCTTCATGTTCCCCAGCACCTCCTTCATCACAGTGTTCTCCTCAGTCTAACCGACAGATGCACAGCAAGACAGATGGACAAACGGTCAAGAGGTGACAATACTTCTGTCAATGTCTTCCACATGTAGATAAATAGAGGCGATTTAAATTACAATGGAATCAACACAAGCACGCACACACACACACACACACACACACACACACACACACACACACACACACACACACACACACACACACACACACACACACACACACACACACACACACACACACACACACACACACACACACACATATATATCAACGGGCATAGTTCAAATGACTCTGTACGCAATTGGATGGTCCTTCAACCAATCAGACCAACGATCACTTCTCTATCCGTCATTGTGTTAAACCCGCCAATACCGCGCCAGGTGGATAAGCCGGTTTGTGATTGGTTCCCGCAAATTTGTAACAGAAGCAGGATAGAAATATGTACAGGTAGCAAGGTATATATATAGCAAGGGAATTTTTGTCATAGGCCTTCAAGAAAAGGAAGCTCTGCCCCTTAGACTGGGTAAGCCCAGCCCGATCTGTCGTGGATTTGATTTCGCCTGCAGCTCAGGCTGGAAACCTGTACATATTTCTATCCTGCTTCTGTTACAAATTTGCGGGAATCAATCACAAACCGGCTTATCCAACTGGCGCGCTATTGCCGGGTTTAACACAATGACGGATAGAGAAGCGATGGATTGTTGGTCTGATTGGTTGAAGGACTATCCAATTGACCTATCGGTAAGCCCCTCCCCTCGAACGCAGATGAGCCAATGGCAGTTGAGTATCAGTTGCATGGCGACTGGAACTCTGACATTTTTAGGTTTCAGCGCCATAGAGAAACATTGGAAAAACCGAAGCTCTCATTGGTTTAATAGTGTTTATACTACAAAAATGGTAAATCGATGTGCCTGGGGTACTGTAACACTGATTCCAGGTATCCTGAAATGATTTTCTGCTTGTCAAACTCTCATTAAGTTACGATTAAAGTTAGTGAGTCCCTGCTAACATACAAACCGAAATACAGTAACTAACTGTTCTCACGTCATGTAACATTAACAGTGTTGGTTAAAAACACATAAACGAAGGTCTAAATGTCACCGATTTTATTGTGATTTATCGTCTAATTTGTTTTTGTATATATTTTTTATATTTCTGTTAGTTTAGATATGTTTAAGGTCTGCATTATCTGTCTTACTAAGGAGGGACTCCTATTTTGATGGGTATTATTGTCTACGTGTAGTGAAAGGGAAAGCTAACATTAGCAGTTTGTCGGAGTTGTTTTGCAGATACAAAGTTTACAGTTTATTTGCACCCCTGAAAAGGCATACGGTCTTGTATATGTTTGTTTACTGTGAGTGTTTGTATAATTTGCTGTGTATGTTAATGATAATGCAACGGAGAGAGAGAGTTTGTGAATGAGACGTTAATGCACACTTCTTATGCTGTGAAAAATGATGTAATAAACTTCATAGTTTGGCCATCAATCGGAGGGGGTCCGCTACATTCTGTGTCCAAAAACATCTTGGGATAAGGGTTTCACACTGACAGCTGTCAATGTAAGACAGTTAGCAACTCGGTTTGTTTGTCCGAGTTAGCAACAGTAAATAAGGGGGTGGTGCTTACCGATAGGTCAATAGCGGACAGAGTGATTTGAACTATGTCCGTTGATCACGCCTCTTGTGGTCTGATTGGTTGAAGGACTATCCAATTGTGTACAGAATCATTTGAACTATGCCTGTTGATTGCGCCTCTTGTGCAGTAGAAAATACATAGCAGACTCCCCAGACCAATGTTCAATCTTAAAAGATTGAGCTTGGTCTGGTGAAAGCCAGACAATCTGCCCCTGGCAATCTTGGATGATTTTCTCATTGTGACCTCTTGACTTCAATTCTTTTTGCTTTTCCTGCTATTACATCTCTAATGTTAACCTGTGGGTATTGATGACGAACTTTAAAGATTTCCATGTACACTGCAGTTCAAAGGGTTTGGGTGGTATAACAGTAATATTGTGAAATATTATTACAATTTTAAATACCTGTTTTCTATTTTCATATATTTTCAAATATAAATTATTTCTGTGATGAAAAGCTGAATTTTTAGCATCATTTCTCCAGTCTTCAGTGTCACATGATCCTTCAGAAATCATTCTAATATGCTGATTTGATGCTCAAGAAACATTTCTTATTATTATCAATGTTAAAAACAGTTGTGCTGCTTAATATTTTTGTGGAAACGTAAACATTTTGATGAATAGAAAGTTCAAAAGAACAGAATTTATTTGCAAGCAATTGATATTACTGGTTAAAGGCCATGCAGAAGTAAATGGTCCTCAAGTGACTTTTGTCTTATGATTATGATTTGTGCTTGTAATGTTGACATTTGTAACATCAATCATCTTATTTTTCACTTAGGTTCTGTAATGTTTGAATGCAAAAATTCTCTTTTCAGACTTTCGTGCTACTTTGTTCGTCTTTGCCAGTTGTTTCAGTTTCTTTCTTTTTTTTAAAGAAAATAATTAAGTGAAAAAAGAACACCATAACCAGAACGTTGTAGTCCTGAGAGCTATTAGCAAAAGCCTATCATGCATTTGCGGCCATGAGTAAAGAGTTGGGAAAGAGACAGAACAAGAAGTTGAGGGAGGGGAAAAAATAACAAGAAAAATGCAATGAGGAGAAAGGTTATTAACTTCTGAAGCACATTAAGTACATAAAATAAAAAAACACACACACACACACACACACACACACACACACACACACACACACACACACACACACACACACACACACACACACACACACACACACACACACACACACACACACACACACACACACACACACACACACACACACACACACACACACACACACACACACACACACACACACACACACACACCACACACACACACACACACACACAGTGTGCTGATGAATTAATTTGTGCATGTGTGAGTGAGAAGAAAATGCATAGGTAGCAGCCATGAGTGTTAGGCTGTGAAACAGAACACCACATGGTCTGGAAGAGCCTCTGGGACCCGCAGCATCCAACGGCTGGATTTCCTAGAGATTATGTCCAGACTCCCTCATCGCTGGGAAGCTCCCAGTGGAGGATAAAGGGGCTGTTTAAACATTGCCAGACACGACTCGGTTCCTATTCACACTTCCTATCTCCCTCTAAAACAAACCATAAAACCCTAGCCCACATCTTCACGTTTTCCACTGCCTCTTCAGCCCTGTTTTCTTTTAATGGTTCTGTTTAGACTACAAGAATTTTTGCTTGCATGGTCAGATATTTAATCTGTAATAAAATTCTCCAAATCAGAGATGGCTACCAACCTAAACAATGGAGCTTTATGAAATAAAGTTTACATTACAAATCAACCAAACAGACAGCATTTATTCACCCTCTTGTCGTTCCAAATCTGTATGGCGTTTTTTCCCTTGTGGAATACAAAAGGAGACATCTGATGGTCACTCTTTTCCATGCAATTACAATGAATGAGAACTGAGGCTTTCAAGGTGTTTTTCTCACATAAAGCTATTGTGTGACTTCAGAAGACCTGGTGTATAGTTTACAAGTAGTATTGGACTAGTTTTATGAGACTTTTATGGTGCTGTTGTGACCTCATTGAAGCTTGAAAGCCTCAGTCCCTATTCAATGTAATTGCACAGGAAAACAGCTCTTATTTTGTATTCTTTTCATTTCAGGTTGAATGCACTAATTAAGTCAAACAACTTTACCACTTTCTGCAAGCCATCGATGAGATTGCCCACAATGATACGGAGACCTTTGAGCTCTTGCACCATGTTGCTAAGCTCCTCACAGGAACGCTCGCACACGTCCGATGCCAGTTTCTCCTTCTGCCCAATGAAGTTGGTGGAGATGGCCGTACTGACAGACACAGTCTCTATACTCTCATTAACCACGTTAACTTCCTCTGAAAGAGAAAAAAAGCAGTGGATCAGTGTTAAATAACGTCATTCATTACTTGAGAGTACCCAATAGACTTCATAATGTGATCAAATTTCTGAAATGACCCTAAACATAAAGAGAAAGCAAAAAGACTTTAATTTTGTAAAATAAGTACATGTACAGAGTACAGAGTGACTCCATGAATACAGTCAGAATACAGCAGCTATATTTGAGATTTGATAGGGATGCATGGATTATAAAACATTTAACAGATTTGTAGGATATCCCACACCCCACACATTTCAGATATATCATCCTCTCACTATATTTCTGACATAACTATAATAAATGCGCAGAAGCTACCCAGAAGTAACATTTAAAGAAAGATAGTGATTTTTCAAAGCACGTCTTGGAAAAGGAGGAAGGTTGTGGGGTTGGGGGATACGCAACAGCAGAAGAATGCTGTCCATTATGCCAAAACTCCCATTAGATATCTGCCGCCATTTTGGGGTCATTTGCGTAAATTTTCTGCAGATTAATGGAGAACAGAAGACACTAAATCAGGGAGCCATGTTGATACCTCCAGAGGTTCCTTTGAGACTCATGCAGGGTTAGCAGCTTTTTAGAGACTGTTGAACTCGTTCAAATCTCTTTGGGGTTTCAGTCAACGCTGGGAAAATAAGTGTGTGTGTGTGTGTGTCTGTTTCAGAGACTTTCTAGGCAGGCTTTTATGCACTTCAGTTTAGCTTTTATTTAGCAATACGTGGCACTCCTAAACTGGGGCACTAGAGAGTTTAGAGGGACCTCTGTACTGGCATCCTAACGTTCAGCAGTTGGCATGCATTTGTGCTGGCAATGGAAATGGAAGCCTTTTTGACTGCCCATATCCTATGCATACTTATTCAGTTATAATTAAAAGGAACTGAGGCAGCAGCGATAGAGAAATGCTCACACCCGCACATCTCACACAAGGCTTAGATTTGTCATGGTCTAAAACTATTTATTTCAACACAAGAGTCAGCCAGCTCCAGGGATGAGTTTATTTACTGGTTAAATATCTCAGTACTCTTCTCTGCATTAAACTGGAAACATTGGCAAAACATTCCAGATTGGTTTGTTGTTTAAAGGCCTGGACACACCAAGCCGATGGTCAGCCCAGTTTTTTGTGGCCGATTGAGAATATTAAATCGGCATTCGTCTGCGTTGCTGCCGTTGGTGAGAGAGAAAACTCTGATTGTATATCTTGGTTTGTATATCTGCAGTCCTTCGGATTCCATTTTTCAATGACGAATATAGACTATTGATGCCTGCTGAAGACAGTTATTTCCTTACACCAAGGCACAGAACGCAGATGCTAGCTGACAGTCGTCTGTAGACTTTGTGGTGTGTTCAAGTGAAGCTTTTTGGCCTCAGATGCAGACGACAGGAGGCGACAACACAGTCAGCTTTCGTCGCCGCTAGTTCTTTTCTGTCGGCTTGGTGTGTCATGGCCTTAACACATTCTTATGCTTCCAACACTATCACAAGTCAATTTTGAAAATTTGACAAAAGCTCATTTATGTTAGCCAGCTAGAAAACATCATTGTGGTGATAAATCTGCAGAAATTGCAGCAAAAATGTAGAATACCAAATGTTTCCAAGGCAGTTTGCCAGGCATACAAATGGATGTAGAGCATCATAAAGTGAGACTGTCACTGGCAATGCTGCACTGGCCAACAAAGGGCAAGTTACTGGTTTGAAAAACTGGCCTGAAACTCTCTCTGGGCCAGCGGGCCATTCTCACTGTTAAGCTCTGCCAACCAAAGCTTTAGGAAACAGCCAGTCAAACCAGCCAGTTTGTGATCTGACCATGTGCATGTATAAAATTATGAGTATGTACTTCTTCCATTTCTCTACCTTCTCTTAAAGTATGAACACCCTGCCAATGTATATTAATGTGACAATCTTTATCCTCTTTATGGCATATGCAAACTGGTTGACCCCTATACCACCACACTAACATGAGCGTTTCCCGTAAACATGATGTAATACGGTCAGAAATTTCCACAGCTCTGATCTGCAGATTTCGTGACCCACTTAGGTGAAAGCCAGAAGAGCTTAAAATGAAAACTGAATCCAACGGAAAACATACCAACCCTCTTAAAACAAATTTGATCATGAACTGCACAGAATAAATCCAAAAGAGCTCCTGAAACCTAGAACATTTAGAAGTCCATGCCTTATGAGTGCCCAATCTGACCCCTAAAAAAATCAGTCGAACACAAAAATAAGCCTGAGATCATGGTCACTTTCTGTGGTTTTCCCATGCTGACCTTTATAGTTTTCACGTTTAAGAGATATTAATTAATTCTTACCAAGTTTGGCGATCTCACAACCTTTGTTTCTCAGGATGTTCTCAATCGGGGTATCAAAAATGAACTGCACATTCTGTAGCAAACCCTGTGAAATAACAGAGATTATAACAAGTCCGTTATAATGTTAAATTGAGGCGATTTTCTTTAATCATACCTAAATCCCCACAACAGTGGTGCATTTGTAGCATATCAGAAGTCGATAGAACATGGTTCCTTAAAATGTGCTTAGATAACTAAATTAACTTTTTTATTACATAATAAGGATATAGTTTCCCCCATTTGATCAAATGGGAGAAACTATATCCTTATTATGTAATAAAAAGTCATACAAATATTTAATCATAATGAACTGACTCAAGCTGAATAATGACACTATTGTCTTCTCCAGAGCTGCTTATAACTGAATTAAAATTATTTCATAATTGTTGAACTTTTCAGTTATTGAGCTGAACTGAATCAACACTAAACTGACTTTACCTGAATGATAATACAATCGTCTTTTTTAGGGCTACTTCACATCAGAATTTGAATTTGTCTAATTTTTGATGAAGTTTTCAATCATTGATGATTATTTTTCTGTTTATTAATGTGAAGTAATCTGTATTGTATAAAGCACTATATAAATAAGGGTGATGACTATTTCACAGCACAGAAAATCCTTGCGCAGGAATAGCATAACAAGCATGGAAGATGGAACGATCTACAGATGATGTTCATGGAGAAGAACTGGTCTTACCCTGAAGTGGTTTTCCCTGATAGATCCCTTAGCCACAAACATCTGACTGCTCTCCGACCGCAGGTGCTCATAGAAAGGCTCGTCCAGGATCACGCTGTCAATGAGGCTACAGCCCACGTACAGGTGAGCATTCTCTCCGTGAATGTACAGCGTGATGTTCTTCCACTGCGAATCAGACAAGTCCACATCCTCAAAGGACACCACATTCTGAGATCCCTCGATCATGTAGACCAGATCCAGCGTGTTGGCGCGTCCATTGGACACAATCTCAAACTGACGGCTCCCACTGGGACCCTCCAGACCAATCAGGGTGCCCCTGGAGCCCTTGTCCTGTCGCATGTTGGCCACAAACACAAAACCCTCATTGTTCTGGACCTGCTTTAGGATCTGATGGAGGGCTGGGGTGCTCACAGCAGGGATGTGGTCAAAGCGGATGAAGCGGTATGCCGGCGAGTCCCAGTCGTGGCCCTTGAAGAGCTTGGCACCAATCGTCTTTCTGCTGATGCTGCTGATTTTGAAAAGGTCGAAGATGGATTCATCTTCCACATGGCCATCTTTGAATGAGTCAACATAAGCATTTCAGCAAAGTACAGATGATTATGCGAAAATACACAATACATTTTATCTGATGATTATGTAAGCCCATTAAAGATTTTCAGGAAAATATTACATAATCTCAGCCCAAAATAGTTCAAAAGCTGTTTTGAATTGAACACCACATAAAGACTCTGTTAATGAATCAAACACAGATGTGCCTGGAGGCACAAAGAATAATGGGCAAATTGTGTAATATGGACATCTCAAATTCAGAATTAAATATAAAGTGGGTAAACATCAATGGCAACAGAAAAATAGGCTAACCCTAAATATTTAGAAACAATTTAGGAGCAGGTGCATCATGGATTTACCTTGAGGTAGTGCTCTGATGCATTGTAACAGCAAGGGCAGAAAGCAGAGGTTTCTCCTGAGTATCATAACTCCTTCAAAATACACATATACATATATAAAAACATAACTCATTTATTACCAAACACTCATTAGATAGCCCAAGGAAACATTCCACACACCCCAGTTGGGTGACACAACATAATTGAAAAATGCACATAAATAAATATATAATGTACATTTTGTATTATTATCAGGGAATTTAGTTAAACATGCATCATACACATATTGTACATATTGCACACAAATTCATTATTTCATGTAACAATACAAACAAACTCTGTGTTTTCCTAGGTTTCCACCCTGGTTTTTATATAAGACTTCTTAGTACAAGATTAATAATAGACCCTTTAACCATTTTTGTGTATGTACATAATTATGACATTTCAAGGAGATTTGACACAGACATCATCTTCTAAACTGGCAAAATGCAAGTTAATTAAACAGCTGTGGTGGTCACGTCACGTGACTATTTAAACCAACCATGTAAAAGTTCACATAAAATCAAGACAGTCTGAACGTTCATTTATAGTCGAAATACATCAACAGCACTTGTAGAGCAGTCAAAGTCAAAAGTAAATGGACACATGGGATTACATGACTTTTCAAGTTAAAAAGACATTATGCATCATTATCAGAATGGCATTCCAAACACTTTTGCTGAGTGCATTAGTAACAGGTCTTTAAAAGCGTTTAACTGTAGCAGTCTAACTAAACGAAGACATCTGTAATAACTATAACAGTCTGTCAAACGTGGTTTTGGAGGAAAGAATGTAATTATTATTCTTATAGAGAATTTTTTTTTTTTTTAAATAGTCAAGTCTAGGGAGACAGAAAAAAAAGACTCACCTGTTGTGATGTGCAATCCAACCGAAATAACACAAGTTTATTTTTCCTCTAAGACAAAAAAAAAAAAAAGATCTTCAAGACAAATATGCGATATGCAAGGACTAAAATCCACAGTGTCTATAACATCCACACGGCTTCGCGTTTCAGTTCAATGGCCTGAGAACTACTGGACTGAAGCCCTTTATACGGTTCAGTCCGAACCATATCAGTCAGGTTCGGATATAAAGCTGGACCTGCTGAGGGGGCTGAATTATAAGTTTCCCATCATATAATGTCATGCCGGTAGCTTACCAATGCAGTGAAACCTCCTGTCCTCCCCTGCAGTGACGTCCTCCCCTCCGCGTCCGAATTTCGAGCCAGAGTCACTGGGAGGAGGAACAGAGATGTGGAGAAGCTCGCGCAAGATGCTGAGAGACTCGACAATACAACCACTCACTGTCAAATACAGTGTAAATGATTATATACATAGATCTTTGGTTACTTCTATTTAACGTAGGCTATATATAAATATTTCTGTCAGTAGGCTATACTCCATTGTATTTGTATGAGTTTTCACGATAGCCTATGTAGGCTAATTACATCGAGGTTGTAAAAGAGCAATGGATTTATCACAGGATTAGACTTTGATTTAGTTAGTTATTAGCCTAAACTTCACTTTCAGTTGCTTGAAATTTTTTACAGTATGCTCATATTGTCCACTTGACTAATATATTGATTTTAAACATGTCTTACCACTTTAAGTCTATGAAGTTGTTCTTTTAGCTAAAGTATAACGGCTGCACTGTAAAAAAAAAAAAAAAAAAAAAAAAAAAAAGAGAGAGAGAGAAAAGTTGCTGCCTTAAATTTCAATGCCTTAAACGTACAATCAATTTGGATATTTAAGTAATTTCAACTTAAATTACATTAAACTTACAAAAAAATGAGTTGAATCTTGTATAACTTGAAAATGGCTTTACTTATTTTGATGAGTTAATGAAATGTAAAAACATATGTTGTCATAACTTATTGATCATATCATTTTTTATAGTGTGCCATACCTTGGACCCCTGGTCAGGTCAATGCAAAGTAATATTTTTGCAGGATTTACAGAGTTATAAGTGTAACAATTTGTTATTTTTTTAATAAAAGAGAAAAGCATATTCGTGTCACGAGTTCAATAGCAGCAAATGCATCTTATTTGCAATGTGATTTTGCAGCAATGAGTATTGTAGTCAATCACAGGCATTTCTGTTGAAAATGATCACCAATCAGATGTTTAAGTTACCGGTATCTGATTCAATATTGCTCAAAACGCTGAATTAATTTATGTTTAGCGCAAATTTACGTGCGCAAATTCTCTCATTATAATGAACAAAGCAGACACAATGTAAATAAGAGATTAATTGTGAAATGTAGTCAGATTCATAGATTAAATCGGTTATTGCACTCAGTGTGTTTACACTGAACTGTCTGACAGCACCAGTGATTATAAAGCTATTCTTTACTCATGGTCTGTGTAATTTAATTTGCAATTTGAAGAAAAGTTTTTGTTTTTCATGAGACTTTGAGACAAAAAGTGACAAAAATAGACAAAGAATACGAAAGAAAAAATAAAACATTTTTGAATGTTATAGGCCTAATGGAAAATCCGGTTTTGTGCAGACTTTTTGCCAGTATGTGTGTGTATCAATCTGAGACATCTAATATATTTCACTAGTTTAGGAAGTTAATTTAGAGGTTTGTATGGTTTCAAACAATGGGGAAAAAATATGTCATGCAACGACATGTTTTCTCAAAGAAACCAGAGAGAAGGACAAACCAAAGATGACTTATATCGTATATATTCATAACCTACCAATCTCAATGTCACAATGGTCATTCAGTGCACAAGCAAAGATATAGCATGACAAGACTTAATCATCTGAGAAAATTGGTTTGTTTTAGATATTGTGCCATCTTTGAAAAGATTTCTTCTGGAAGTACCACTTGGCCAATTCAAAAAAGCTTATTTTGCCATTTACTAAGAGTTTGTCGGTCTCATGTGGTTCCATTCAAGCCCCAGAGAGTGATATTTCATCCAGAGCTGAGCATACATGCACGCTATCAAAACACATCACAGCTGAACATATTGAATATCACTTTGGTTGTTGACATTTTCTACCAGTTTCCATAAGCTGAATGTGTGTGTTTCAGGGTTAGTGTGACATGAACAGGATTTGCCGTCCCATAATTTTACTCTATACGTTGATGCCTCAGTCATGCTAATGCTGTCATCTCTCTCTTCATGGTGATTTCTGTAATGTCTTTATGCTAGTCCAGATATAGGCCACCTATACCTTTGCACCCAAACTTTTAGCATGTCAGTTTCATAAATCAATTTGTGACGTATATACATCTTCACTTGTTTTATATCATGCATGCATTCTTTTTTGAAGGTTGATAATAGTTGTTACGATAATAGAGTCTAAATAACAGCATCACATCTTCCACACATATTGGTTTCATTTGAATAAAATGATTTAATTTATCCTAAGCATCTCGACATATTTTCTTTAATTATACAACACGAGTATGCGGAGGTTATGTAAGCAGACTCCTTTAATCTGTGTTTTATTACCATCGTTCTACCTCCAGAATCTGTGGTATTCAATAAAATACTTTGCTTATTTGATAGCAGGTTACGTAAGCTCTGAAGAACCCACAGGAGGTGGAATGTTCCATTATGATGTTGGAGAGATAAGCGTCAGAACAGAGATGGAAAAATCTTACCAAAACAGATAAATAGACGTCTGATTTCATGCTGCCGAATATCCATCTGTCAAAAATCACAGTGTGCCATAAAACTAAACACCAAAGTGTCTCATAAGGAACTCTTTACATAATGTTGGATTGTAAAACAGATCTTTTCAAGATATTCTCAGGAGGAAAAACATTGTCTTTTTGAAGAGCCCCAAAAAATGGAAAATGGAAAGATGTATGAAGCATTTACACAATGCAAAAAACTGATGTAGTACATTAAAATTCAGAGTTGCATTGCTATTAATTTTAATAAGACTTGAATCTTCCAATAGCAGTCTATATATCACTTACCAGATCATAACAAATCTGTGACACTGCAAGTTTGCATTTTCTTGCATGCACAAAACAAGCAAAAACCTTTAAAGGGTTAATTAACCAATAGAGGAACAGATGTTCAGCATTTTTCAATTATATGCAGTGAGACACAAAGGAGTCAAGCTGATTGGTCACACTTGTGACCCATGATGCTGAATGCCATTCAGTTGTTGATTTCCTTTTTCTTCTTCACAGAAACACAATCATGCCTGAAGACAGACAACACACTGAGGAAAGTTACTGTATTTATGAGAAACAATAGGATAATAAAATGAATCTGAGTCTGAAATTTCTGACTCTTTAAAACAAAAAGAGGCAAAAACGAGAGCAAGACAGAGAGAGGGAGAGAACAGGCCGTTTAGGGAGGGAGGAGCTCTGGCTCTGGGTCCCTGGGCACAGAAGGTGCTGCAATACTGCTTTACTAACAGTCGGAATGGGAAGCACCTCTCAGCTCCATTTCCTCCTTTTTTCTCTCTCTCCCCCACTAAAAAAAACCTTCTCCAAGTCCACAACACAAATGCAACACAGACGTGTCTGTCTCTCATTCTCAGACTTTGAAGATCCAGTGCAAAAATCCACACTACTTCATTTACCATCTAGCTTATATCATAACATGTCAGATGCATTTCAGTATTCAGCTCAACTCTTTCAATGTCCAAGTTCTGTTCCATAGTTTGAAGAAAATATTGCTCATAAATGTCTCTCTATGGAAACCTAGAAAGTCTATAAAAAATGTATTTGATTTGATTGATTTGAAAAATGTGTAAATATAAAAGTCTATGGTAGATCAATGTGGGGTTTTCAGTTCCGTTTCAGTCGGTCACTACGACGTACGTCGGTTATACCGACGAATTGGGATCACTTCAGAGAGCCACTATCAGCTTCGAGATTTAGAGAACAGGCCAATGGGCCATTGGCGTGCGAGATTTGCATCTCGCGCTCCGTCCCGCGGGTATAAATAGGAAGCGAGAGCAATGCACTGACGTCATTCACTTCGGAGCCGAACGGCATTGATGAAGAGTTACAGACTGCTTCCTGTTTTCAGTGAATTCAGAGAGAGAGAGAGAGAGAGAGAGAGAGAGAGAGAGAGAGAGAGAGAGAGAGAGAGAGAGAGAGAGAGAGAGAGAGAGAGAGAGAGAGAGAGAGAAGAGGGACGCTGTGCTGGTGTGACGGCATTGATCCAGCGCGATCATGAGACTCAGCTGCTTCAAGGGAAACAACTGCTGTTCTCACAGCAACCTGTCGGTTCGGTGGGTGTTTCCATTGAGTGCAAACACAGGTTGCACTATCTCCTGTGTGTTGCCGCGGTCTTCCCTGGGTGCTTCAGCACTTCTGAAAAAGAGCGTTTCCCAAAAAGAGCAACACGGTTTGACCCTGCGTCTTTTTCAAGATGTCATTCAAACCGTGCGTTTCTGGATGCGGTCGTTCCCTCTCGCCCGCTGACGGTCACAATCACTGTCTCGCTGTCCTGCCTCAGCCTCAGCTTACCAGGTCGTGGACGACACCCTTTAGTGCCAGAAACAGACCTGGTGGCTCCTTCCTCCTCGCTACCCTTGACGGCAGGCAGGCCAAGTGGTACGAGGGGATCCCACCAGTTGAGCGAGCCGTCGCAATGCAACTGTGTCCAGCGACCGCCTCCAACTGGCGCGGTGACCCTCGTCTCCCGTCCAAAGCCTGTAGGTTTTCGTCCAGTCTGACTGCGAAGGCCTACAGGTCCTGCGGACAGCCCGCGTCCGCCTTGCATGCCATGGCGTTGCTTCAGGTGCACCAAGCCCAAGCACTCATGGACATGCACGAGGGTAGACCTGACCCAGAGCTCCTCCGGGAGCTCCGGACGGCGACGGACCTCGCCCTCCGGGCGACGAAAGTCACCACCCGTTCCGTCGGTCAGGCGATGTCCACCTTAGTGGTCCAGGAACGACATCTCTGGTTGAACCTGGCCGATATGAGGGAGACCGACAAGAACCGGTTCCTGGACTCCCCCGTTTCGTCGGCCGGGTTGTTCAGCGACACAGTCGAGAACTTCGCCCAGCAGTTCTCGGCCGCCCAGAAGCAGACGGAGGCGATCAAGCACATCCTGCCCCGGCGGCCCGCTGCTGCCTCGAACCCCGCCGCCGGCCGCAGCTCCTCCGTCTGCCCGTCGCAGAGGACGTCCACCTGCCGCCGCCCCCGCTCCTGCCTCAGCCCAGCAGCAGCCTCCACCCAGGCGGAGCCGTGGAGCCGGCCGCGGGAAGGACGTCCAGCCTGCTCAGGCCGCTGCCAAGCCAGGTGGCTAGCGCCGTCGTAAGAGACCCTGAGACAGGCCACCCAGAGATGGAGGAAACTGCTCTTCAGGATATGGCTGCAGCACCACTCCTTCCCCCGGAGGAGGGCCGGGGGATAATTTTTTGTTCTGTTGTTTCTGTTCCTCAAGTGATGTCTGGCGGTATGCGACGCCACTGGCCTAAATGATCAGTAAAAGAGCAGTTTCCAACATCTCTGGGTGCCAAGTGATGTCTGGCGGTATGCGATGCCTCGTTCCCCTCGGACGCCTCTCGCTTCGCTAGCGGGGGGCTTTGGCTGTCGAGACGCACTCAATGTGCCTCCTCACACTTGCCCGCCCCCCCCCAGCGGATGCAGGTTCGTGTGTCTCTCACCCAGACCCCGCCACGGACCACTCCCATGTCGTCCACGGGTCCCTGCGTTCCGCTACGCTGCCCCGCTGCGGGTACGTCTGTGGTGCCGATGACCCCGCTTGTACGGTCTCAGGGGGCCTGGCTAGCACTCCCCAGCCTGTCTCGCTGGCTCATCCGTACCATCAGACTCGGCTATGCGATTCAGTTCGCCCAACGTCCCCCCAAGTTCAGAGGCGTTTACTTCACGTCTGTGACGAGGGAGAACGCCCCTGTACTTCGGGCGGAGATCGCTGTCCTATTGGCGAAGGACTCGATAGAGCCGGTCCCTCCAGCCAATATGAAGTCCGGGTTCTACAGCCCGTACTTCATTGTACCCAAGAAAGGCGGCGGGTTACGACCGATCTTGGATCTGCGATACTTGAACCGCTCCTTACACAGGATGCCGTTCCGAATGTTGACGCAGAAGCGCATCTTCAGGTGCGTCCGTCCCCAAGATTGGTTTGCAGCGATCGACCTGAAGGACGCGTACTTTCATGTCTCGATTCTCCCTCGACACAGACCGTTTCTACACTTTGCATTCGACGGATGAGCATATCAGTACAAAGTCCTGCCCTTCGGGCTGTCCCTGTCCCCACGTGTCTTTACGAAAGTTGCGGAGGCGACCATTGCTCCCATGAGAGACCGTGGTGTTCGCTTTCTCAACTACCTCGACAACTGGCTGATCCTTGCTCAGTCGCAGGGTCAGTTGTGCGAACACAGGGACATGGTGCTTCGGCACCTCAGCCAGTTGGGTCTTTGGGTCAACCGGGAGAAGAGCAAACTCTGTCCCGTACAGAGGATCTCTTTTCTCGGGATGGAGATCGACTTGGTCGTCATAACAGCGCGCCTTACCGAGGAGCGCGTCGTCGGTGTTGAACTGCTTGAATTCATTCAAACGCAGCACAGCGGTACCACTGAAACAGTTTCAGAGGCAGCTGGGGCATATGGCAGCAGCAGCCGCAGTAACGCCGCTAGGGCTGCTCCATATGAGACCGCTTCAACGCTGGCTTCACAACCGAGTCCCGAGATGGGCGTGGCACAGTGGGTCCCTCCGTGTCCAAGTGACGCCGAGATGCCGCCAAACCTTCAGCCCGTGGTCGGACCCTTCGTTTCTACGGGTAAGGAGCTTTAGGACCTCAGAGCAGCTCTTCGCCTGTTATGGAGGACAGCAGAAGGGAAAGTCTGTCTCCAAGCAGAGGATGGCCAGAGGATGGATAGTGGATGCCATCGTCTTGGCTTATGAATCCCAAGACGTGCCCTGCCCGCTCGGGGTTAGAGCTCACTCCACCAGGGGTGTAGCTTCTTCCTGGGCGCTGGCTCGTGGTGCCTCGCTGACAGACATTTGTAGAGCTGCGGGCTGGGCGACACCAAACATGTTCGCTAGGTTTTATACGTGTGGAACCGGTTGCTTCTCGTGTGCTCGCTTCCCATAGTCAGCAACACTGAAGTGCCCGTTCTAGTGTTGGCTTGCTGCGCCATTCCATTCCCCATGGAACGGATACGTGCGCTTATATTCTCCAGTCGAGTTCCCCAGGAATTGGCGAACCCTGTTGAGTCCTCCGCAACCCGCGGCAGTCGGATGTGGCGGAGCGTCCGACGCCAGGTCTGGCACTTGTATGCATTGGTGGAACTTGTGTCAGGCTGGGTTCCGTATGTTGTGACCCCTACGGCGGTTCCATATGCGTATTTTCCACGGTACAGCTCCCTACGGCGAGCTTGTGTCTTTCCCTCGGCAGAGTTCCTCTGCCGTCTCAGTACGGTGTCGTTCCCCCGCCTGCAACAGGCCGGGGCCACCCCTGGGACTTCTGTATGTTGCACTGCCCAAGGCCAGTCCATATGTGTATTCTCCACATGGTAACTCCCTCCGGGCATGATGTGGCTTCCGTAGCGTCCCTCCAGGCACGCTTTCCCAGGGTTATCCAATAAGTCTGCTGAGTGGGTCTTGCGGAACAGCAGTGTGACTCTCCCCGCGTGAATTTCCCCGCTCGCATCAGAACGGGGTCTGAGGGGCTCTCGCTGGGCACTGGGAGTGGTAGTAACTGTGGCGTTTTCCAAAGGGATCCCAATTCGTCGATATAACCGACGTACGTCGTAGTGACCGACTGAAAGGGAACGTCTCGGTTACATATGGTAACGTCTCGGTTACATATGTAACCCTCATTCCCTGAAGGAGGGAACGGAGATGTACGTCGGAACTGACCGACGAATTGGGATCTGTCTTCAGAGACCAATCTACTTCGAGTGTATAGAAACGAGCCAATAAACATTGGCATGCGGTCCACGCACTGCCCCGCAGCGCGGGTGTGAACAACGCATACCGCTTTTACAACTGAGGAGCCGAGATGTGACTCAGGCCTGCATCTGAAGCACAGCACCTGGCGACGGGACGGAAGTCTCCGTTCCCTCCTTCAGGGAACGAGGGTTACATACGTAACCGAGACATTCCCTTTCAGTCGGTCACGTTCAACGTACGTCGGAACTGACCGACGAATTGGTATCCCTACAAAAACGCCAGGGTGCTGGCACTTCTAGCGCCCTGCTTAAGCTCACTGGGTGCTCCCAGTTGGAGCAGCAGACAGGGCTTAAGGCAGGGAGGTTGCAAGACTCTGTGCAAGGTTGACCACCCTGACGGTTGATGTACGCAACGGCCGCAGTGATGTCCGTGCGGACCATTTACATTTACATTTACATTTATGCATTTGGCAGACGCTTTTATCCAAAGCGACTTACATTGCATTCAAGGTACACATTTTTTACATTTCTGTCAATTCTTGCTTTCCCTGGGAATCGAACCCATGACCTTGGCGTTGCTAGCGCCATGCTCTACTGTTTGAGCTATAGGAAAGTACGTGTATAGGACCAGTACGTGTTTGTGCTGAAGCGGCTTCTTGAAGCGACTTAGCGCGAGACATACTGCCATTAACTCCAGGCAATTGATATGCCAATGCAGCTGGGGCCCCGTCCACAGACCCGAGACTGCATGCCCGTTGTACGTGGCCCCCCAACCCGTGGCTGAGGCATCCGTGAATACCACAACATGCGTGGACACCTGTCTTAAGGGCACTCCGGCCCGTAAGAACGAGGGGTCAGACCAAGGGTTGAAGGTTTGGCGACAATACGGGGTAACTGGGACCTGATACTGGCCGCTCTGCCACGCCCACCTCAGGACTCGGTTGTGTAGCCAGTGTTGAAGCGGTCTCATATGAAGCAATCCGAGCGGCGTTACCGTGGCTGCAGATGCCATATGCCCCGAGGAGCCTCTGAAAGAATTTCAGTGGGACCGCCGTCCTGCTCTTGAATGTATTAAAGCAGTTCAACACTGACTGGACTCGTTCCTCTGTGAGGCGCACAGTCCGGTTGACCGAATCTGCGCACAACAATCTTGGCCCTCTTGGGGCCCAGGGACATAGGACTCCTCTGGGGGGGTGGGGGGGGGGGATGCGTACACCATCTCCCTCCGAGCAGATCCATCCAATTTTTTTTTTTACCACCTCCATCTGCTTCTGGGCCACCAAGAACTGCTGGGTGGAGTTCTCGATGGCGTAGCCGAAGAGGCCAGCCTGACAGACAGGGGCGTTGAGGAACCGAACTTTGTCGGGCTCATGCATATCTGCCAGGTTTAGCCCCAGCTTCCTGGACCACTAGTGTGGACATCGCCTGACCAAGGGAGCGTGCAGTGACTTCCGTCACCCGGAGAGCGAAGTCCATCACCGCAAGCAGTTCCTGCATAATCCCTGGGTCGGGACTACCCTCGTGTATGCAGGACAGAGGGCAGTGAGAGAGGGAAAAAACTTTATGGTATAACAGATTATGGCCCTTTTGGTGTTCCATATTTTGGCACCAAATAGTTCCACACTGTTAAGTTTTTCCAATGCACATCCGGGCAGCCACCCCAGAAAGCATGGCTGTCACCTCTGAATCTGATTCAGCATGAGGACACACTATTATGACTGACTCGCGCCGTCACACCAGCACCCAGGTAAGAGAGCGATCCTCCTCGAGACTCATTTAAACACTCTTCGCAGAAACAGCTTGATACAGCAAACCGTTCTGCTCCGAAGTTAAAAGCGGTATGCGTTGTTCACTTCCGTGTTTTATACTCACGCTGCAGGGTGGTGCGTGAACTGCATGCCAATGTTTATTGGCTCGTTTCTATACACTCGAAGTAGATCCCAATTCGTCGGTCAGTTCCGATGTACGTCGAACGTGACCGACTGAAAGGGAGCCCTCGTTCCCTGAAGGAGGGAACGGAGACGTATGTCCCGTCGCCACAGTTCCTTACCATCACTGCATGGCCGAGTCACTAGTTCGGCTCCTCAGTGAAAAACGCATTGCTCTCGCTTCCTATTTATACCCGCGGCGCGGGGCGGAGCACGAGATGCAAATCTTGCACGCCAATGGCCCATTGGCCTGTTCTCTAAATCTCGAAGCTGATAGTGTGACGTGAAACTTAAAGAAAACTAAAGTGAGGACTCAAGTGCGCAAAGGAATTAAATTTTATATAAAATAAACATAAATACAAACAAAAACCCACGAGGGCGGAAAAACATAACATAACATAACATAACTGAAACTCGAACATACCAGGGGATCGCAGGAAAGGAAGACGTAGACAGAACAACGTAACTACAAGGACTGAGAACACAAGGGAAATATTTAAAGGGGACAAATGAGGCAGGTGATTAGGGAACACAGGTGGGGCAAATTAAACCAATGACAAGATAACAAGAATACATTAATAAATAACAATTGACATTAAACGTGACATAGATTTAATGCTACACTAAAAAATGCTGGGTTAAAAACAACTCAGGTTGGGTTAAAAGTGGACAAACCCAGCAATTGGGTTGTTTTAAGCAAACATTTAACACAACCGCTGGGTTAAAACAACCCAATTGCTGGGTTAGTCCATTTTCAACCCAACTTTTTTAGAGTGCTGGCTAGGCTCATCAACCATAACTCCTCCCAGGACAGCCAGGAACCTTGGAGTTGTGATTGATGATAAGTTAAACTTCACTGCCCGGTCCTGCAGATTTGCGTTATACAACATTAGGAAGATTTGACCCTTCCTATCAGAACAGGCCACACAACTCCTGGTCCAAGCTCTTGTTCTCTCCAGACTGGACTAATGTAATGCTATTCTAGCGGGCCTTCCTGCATGAACTATCAAACCCCTGCAACTGATCCAGAATGCAGCAGCGAGGGTGGTCTTCAATGAGCCGAAGAAAGCCCAGTCACACCTCTCTTCATTAGTTTGCACTGGCTGCCAATAGCCGCTTGCATCAAATTCAAAGCACTAGTGCTGGCCTACAAATCAACTACAGGCTCTGCACCAATATACCTAAACTCGCTTGTTCATACTTACAGAAGCTTGCAGTCTGCAAGTGAACAATGCCTTGTAGTGCCATCCCTAAGAGGCACAAAATCACTCTCATGGGCCTTTTCCTGGACTGTTCCTATCTGGTGGAACAACCTGCCTATCTCAATTCGAGCAGCCGAGTCTTTTTTTTTTTTTTTTTTATTAAAACCCCTCCCAAAAAACCCTGTGCATTCTGTGCTAGACTAACTGAGACTTGTTACAGCAATTGCATGACCCTTGTTTGTCTGATTGCTTCTATTGCCCTCCTCATAAGTCGCTTCGGATAAAAGCGTCCGCTAAATGATTAAATGTAAATGTAATGAAGATAAAGTTCCAGGGAAATATCTTCACAATCCTCATATGATGTCTTTACATCCTTCTTTCTGAGAGGCAATTTCTCTCTGCAGATGATGAGGTTATTGTACGTGACAGCATCTGAAATACACAACTGAGTTTAGAGTTACAATTTGTCTCTTTAAAAACAATTCAATTAAAAACAATCGATCATAAATTCAATACATCTGTTACTTACTTTGTGGAGAAGATGAGTATCTTGAACTGCACAGAGCCGCTCACACTTTCAAGTTCTGTTACACTAAAAAGAGAAAAAGACATGATTGGTAGGAAATCAGTTACAATTTTTTCAAGTAAAAATATATAGACATTTTAAGAAAGAAATCATGTACCTGTTGAGAGTGTTTTGACAGTCTGTAGTTGTATAGCTGAGCTCCAGAAAATCATAAGGTGGCTTTAGACAGTTGCAGATTTGAAAAATAAAAAGGTGGGAATAAAGAACCATTATGGTGCGTTCACACCGGACACGAATGACGCGATTCGCACGAGTGATTTACATGTTAGTCAATGCAGAGACGTGAAATGGCATTCTGCGATGCGATTCGCGCGAATATAAAAATGTTGGCATATAAAGGGCTCTTCAGGACGATATGGTTCTAAATAGAACTGTTACTATGCTGTCATCTCACACACACACACACACACACACACACACACACACACACACACACACACACACACACACACACACACACACACACACACACACACACACACACACACACACACACACACACACACACACACACACACACACACACACACACACACACACACACACACACACACACACACACACACACACACACACACACACACACACACACACACACACACACACACACACACACACACACACACACACACACACACACACACACACACACACAGGTGCTGGTCATATAATTAGAATATCATCAAAAAGTTTATTTATTTCACTAATTCCATTCAAAAAGTGAAACTTGTATATTATATTAATTAATTACACACAGACTGATCTATTTCAAATGTGTATTTCTTTTAAATGTGTATTTTGATGATTATACCTGACAACTAAGGAAAATCCCAAATTCAATATCTCAGAAAATTAGAATATTGTGAAAAGGTTCAATATTGAAGACACCTAGTGCCACACTCTAATCAGCTAATTAACTCAAAACACCTGCAAAGGCCTTTAAATGGTCTCTCAGTCTAGTTCTGTAGGCTGCACAATCATGGGGAAGACTGCTGACTTGACAGTTGTCCTTGCACAAGGAGGGCATCCTTTTGCCTGAATTACTGCAGCAATGCGGCGTGGCATGGAGTACCTTTATGGGGTATTGTGAAGAGGAAGATGCGATATGCCAGACCCAACAATGCAGAAGAGCTGAAGGCCACTGTCAGAGCAACCTGGGCTCTCATAACACCTGAGCAGTGCCACAGACTGATCGACTCCATGCCACGCCGCATTGCTGCAGTAATTCAGGCAAAAGGAGCCCCAACTAAGTATTGTATAGATACTGAATTTGGGATTTTCCTTAGTTGTCATATAGTTATAATCAGCAAAATGAAAAGATATAAAAATTTGAAATATATCAGTATGTGTGTAATGAATTAATATAATATACACGTTTCACTTTTTGAATGGAATTAGTGAAATAAATAAACTTTTTGATGATATTCTAATTATATGACCAGCACCTGTATACACACAGATCAGGCATAACAATGACCACGTTCCTAATATTGTGTTAGTCCACCTTTTGCTGACAAAACAGCCCTGACCCGTCGAGGCATGGACTCCACTAGAGCCCTGAAGGTGTGCTGTGGTATCTGGCACAAGATTAGCAGTAGTAACTGCCCAATAAGGCAAGTTAGCAGCAGATCCTTTAAGTCCTAAGTTGTGTATTGGGACCTCCATGGATCAGACTTGTTTGTTCAGCACATCCTACAAATGCTTGATTGGATTGAGATCTGGGGAATTTGTAGGCCAAGTCAACACCTCAAACTTGTTGTTGTGCTCCTCAAAACCATTCATGAACCATTTTTGCTTTGTGGCAGGGCGCATTATCCTGCTGAAAGAGACCACAGTGACCAGGGAATACCATTTCCATGAAAGGGTGTACATGGTCTGCAACAATGCTTAGGTAGGAGGTATGTGTCTAAGTAACATCCACATGGATGGCAGGACCCCAGCAGAACATTGCCCAAAGCATTACACTGCCTCCGCCGGTTTACATTCTTCCCATAGTGCATCCTGGTGCCATGTATTCCTCAGGTAAGCGACACGCATGCACCCGACCATTGGCGTGATGTAAAAGAAAACGTGATTTATCAGCCCCCACATGCATCAATGAGTCTTGGCCACCCTTGACCCTGGCGCCGGTTCACCACTGTTCCTTCCTTGGACCACTTTTGATAGATACTGACCAGTGCAGACCGGGAACACCTCACAAGAGCTACAGTTTTGGAGATGCTCTGACCCAGTCATCTAGCCTTCACAATTTGGCCCTTGTCAAACTCGCTCAAATCCTTACGCTTGCCCATTTTTCCTGCTTCTAACACATAAACTTTGTGGACAAAATGTTCACTTGCTGCCTAATATATCCCACCCACTAACAGGTGCTGTGATGAAGAGATAATCAGTGTTATTCACTTCAACGATCATAATGTTATGCCTGATCGGTGTATATTCCATAAACATTCCAGTTATTTAAACGTTGTTATATATCATTTATATATACTTATTTTAACGTAATATTATTCCCAATAAGGCAAGAAAAATATTTATTTCAAAACAAATTGTGTATGTTTTGTCTTATATTTTTAATAAATGACCGATATGGATTTATTAATTGTATTATTATTTTGTAATTATATTTTGCATCGTTACAGCTTCTTTTTAAAGTTCAGTATGTTTCCCCCCTTTCTCATAGAATTGGACTTAGAACTGACAAGTAGTAAAACTTGTATGTTGTTGGAGAGAATCTGACAAGTTTAAAAAATATTTTCTGGAAGAGGTCACACAATCAAATGACTTCAGTTACAAGAAACATCCCGCAGCTGCCTTCCGCATACACTGACCGGACAGTTTCCCTCACCATATGGACAATATGAATAAGAAGAATAGAAATTTTCATTGAAAGTCTAGTAACTCTGGGAACTGGATGACCTAACCTCACACAGCTCAATATTAAACCACCCTAAACTAACATACTATTATTTGAAAAGAGCAATAACAGTGGGATCCAAAATTCGGCCACATTGACCACATTGACAGTCTATATTGTTTTTAATTCAAACCTGGAAATAATGGAAACTCAAAGGGATCATTCATCCACAAATGAAAATTCTATCATCATTTATTCTCCCGCACATCATTGTAAACCTGTATGTTTTTATTGTCCATACATTGAAAGTCAATGGGGTCCAATATTATTTGTCTATTGTGTTCCACATAAAAATTCTAAAGGTAAAGTGTAAATCTAAGTGTTTGGGTAGAAAATGATTTTTTTTGTTGTGTGGATGCAATAAACATCAGTGGACCTCAAAAAAACAAACAAAAAACAAAACAAAAAATTCTGGTGGTCTATGTGTCATTAACACACACACAGACTCTCTCATGGTTATGTCTTTGTTCTGACTTCCCACATGTCAAGTTTAGCAGCTGCGTCCATCTGTTCCTAATTTCAGTGTCAGTCACTGTCTGCAGGGAAAGCAAGGAAAACGGCCTGATCCAGTGTTCCGTTTGGACGCCAGGCGATCATTTTATCAATGTAACCCAGCATCCAGACTTCAGAGGGTTCCAGACAGTTCTCAGAGTTCTATCCAAAGCGTTGCTTTATAAAGCTAAAATATCAGAACAGGACTGTGTTAGAACTGACAAGCAGTAAATATTGTATGCTGGTGGAGAGAATCTAAAAGCAAGAGTCTTAAAAATATTTTGTGGCAGAGGTCACACAATCAAATGACTTCAGTTACGAGAAATGTCTCACAGCTGCCTTCTGCGTACACTGACCTTAGTTCAGCACACCATATGGTTAAGATGAACAATAACTGAAGTGAAGGTCTTGAACTCTTGACTTTTGACCTGTAAAACCACTCATAATTGTCTTAATTAGTATTTTTGTCTTAATTTCCAGTAAAAATATCCTTAAACCTAGACATGTAGATAAAAAAAAAAAAAAAACCTGTGTATACCTACTATATATATATATATATATATATATATATATATATATATATATATATATATATATATATATATATATATATATATATATATATACAGTGGGGCAAAAAAGTATTTAGTCAGCCACCAATTGGGCAAGTTCTCCCACTTAAAAAGATGAGAGAGGCCTGTAATTTTCATCATAGCCCATTCCTCCATGCAGATCTCCTCTAGAGCAGAGATGTTTTGGGGCTGTCGCTGGGCAACACGGATTTTCAACTCCCTCCAAAGATTTTCTATGGGGTTGAGATCTGGAGACTGGCTAGGCCACTCCAGGACCTTGAAATGCTTCTTACGAAGCCACTCGTTCGTTGCCCGGGCGGTGTGTTTGGGATCATTGTCATGCTGAAAGACCCAGCCACATTTCATCTTCAATCCCCTTGCTGATGGAAGGAGATTTTTACTCAAAATCTCACGATACATTCATTCTTTCCTTTACACGGATAAATCGTCCTGGTCCCTTTGCAGAAAAACAGCCCTAAAGCATGATGTTTCCACCCCCATGCTTCACAGTAGGTATGGTGTTCTTTGGATGCAACTCAGCATTCTTTCTCCTCCAAACATGACAAGTTGAGTTTTTACCAAAAAGTTATATTTTGGTTTCATCTGACCATATGACATTCTCCCAATCCTCTTCTGGATCATCCAAATGCTCTCTAGCAAACTTCAGATGGGCCCGGACATGTACTGGCTAAAGCAGGGAGACACGTCTGGCACTGCAGGATTTGAGTCCCTGGCGGCGTAGTGTGTTACTGATGGTAGCTGGAGTTTGGAGTCTGACTGTTTGAGGTTGTGGACAGGTGTCTTTTATACTGATAACGAGTTCAAACAGGTGCCATTAATACAGGTAATGAGTGGAGGACAGAGGAGCCTCTTAAAGAAGAAGTTACAGGTCTGTGAGAGCCAGAAATCTTGCATTTTTGTAGGTGACCAAATACCTATTTTCCACCATAATTTGCAAATAAATTCTTTAAAAATCAGACAATGTAATTTTTTTTTCTCATTCTGTCTCTCATAGTTGAAGTAAACCTATGATTAAAATGACAGGCCTCTCTCATCTTTTTAAGTGGGAGAACTTGCACAATTGGTGGCTGACTAAATACTTTTTTGTCCCACTGTATACACTCACCTAAGGGATTATTAGGAACACCTGTTCAAATTCTCATTAATGAAATTATCTAATCAACCAATCACATGGCAGTTGCTTCAATGCATTTAGGGGTGTGGTCCTGGTCATCTCCTGAACAACACAAACTGAATGTCAGAATGGGAAAGAAAGGTGATTTTAGGTGATTTTGAGCTTGGCATGGTTGTTGGTGCCAGATGGGCCGGTCTGAATATTTCACAATCTGCTCAGTTACTGGGATTTTCATGCACAACCATTTCTAGGGTTTACAAAGAATGGTGTGAAAAGGGAAAAACATCCAGTATGCGGCAGTCCTGTGGGCGAAAATGCCTTGTTGATGCTAGAGGTCAGAGGAGAATGGGCGACTGATTCAAGCTGATAGAAGAGCAACTTTGATTGAAATAACCACTCGTTACAACCGAGGTATGCAGCAAAGCATTTGTGAAGCCACAACACGCACAACCTTGAGGTGGATGGGCTACAACAGCAGAAGACCCCACCGGGTACCACTCATCTCCACTACAAATAGGAAAAAGAGGCTACAATTTGCACGAGCTCACCAAAATTGGACAGTTGAAGACTGGAAAAATGTTGCCTGGTCTGATGAGTTTCGATTTCTGTTGAGACATTCAGATGGTAGAGTCAGAATTTGGCGTAAACTGAATGAGAACATGGATCCATCATGCCTTGTTACCACTGTGCAGGCTGGTGGTGGTGGTGTAATGGTGTGGGGGATGTTTTCTTGGCACATTTTAGGCCCCTTAGTGCCAATTGGGCATCGTTTAAATGCCACGGCCTACCTGAGCATTGTTTCTGACCATGTCCATCCCTTTATGACCACCATGTACCCATCCTCTGATGGCTACTTCCAGCAGTTCACGAGTTCACACTTACATATAATTTATGGAGAGTAGTTTAAATGCGTATTTGGCGTGCTGTCCGGGGGGAGGGCTTCGAGCTCGGAATATGGCCCGAACCCAAAGTACCCCCCCCCCCCCACCCCCCCCCCCCCCGTGAATGTAAGTGGTTGATGAATATAAGTGGTTGATGAATAAAAGTGTGGAGAAGGGGTGGTGGAGGGATGCTGGCAAACAGTCAATGAACAGAGGTAAGACTGCTATATATACCTCTTATTGATGATTAGCTGATTGCTCTCCACCTGTGTCAATTATCTGAACGTACTCCTCCCGAACTTTGTTTATAAAACATCATGATAATGCACCATGTCACAAAGCTTGAATCATTTCAAATTGGTTTCTTGAACATGAAAATGAGTTCACTGTACTAAAATGTCCCCCACAGTCACCAGATCTCAACCCAATAGAGCATCTTGGATGTGCATCCCACAAATCTCCATCAACTGCAAGATGCTATCCTATCAATATGGGCCAACATTTCTAAAGAATGCTTTCAGCACCTTGTTGAATTAATGCCACGTGGAATAAGGCAGTTCTGAAGGCGAAAGTGGGTCAAACACAGTATTAGTATGGTGTTCCTTATAATCCTTTAGGTGAGTGTATACCCAGATGACAGGAAACATTCTCAGAACTTTAGCCAACATTCTGGCAAGGTTAACTCAAAGTTACAAACAAACATTCTTCCAGTAACATTAATAGAACATTTGTTCAGTTATCTGGTCTTTATGTTTTCAAAGCGTTAGCACAAAAACATTATTTATACATCGTTCATGTAGTGTTTGTTTCTGAAGCGTTAGTTGGATATTCATCTAGCGTTTTTTTTCAAATGTTACTACTTGTTTCAGAAAGTTGAGAGAACATTCAAAAGTACCATTCCCTTAATGTTTGAAAAATTATAAAATGTAGTTCCCTTAACATCTGCATAACCAAGAGAAAAACATTTTCAGAACATTTAAAAAACTGGATATTTTGAACGTTCAGAGAATTCAATATCATTTTCAAAAAATCAAGGGATAGTTCGCCCAAAAATCTAAATTAGCCCACTCACCCTCAAGCCATGTACATGATTTTCTTCTTTCAGATGAATACAATTGGAGTTTTATAAAAAAAAATAATGGCAGTGAATGGGGTGTTAAGATTTTCAAGACCAAAAAGTGCAACCATCCATCATAAAGTACTCTACATGGCTCTGGGGGGTTAATAATTGGCGGAAGCTAGAGATTACAGTTTATAAAGTTATAAATATGGATATTTTTCTAACACAAACACATCGCTTCGCTTCAATGCACCCAAAAATGAAAATTACCCCATGATTTATTCACCCTCAAGCCATCCTAGGTATTATGACATTTTTCTTTCAGATGAATACAATCGAAGTTATATAAAAAAATGTCCTGGCTTTTCCAAGTTTTATAATGCCGGTGAATTGGCCCAAAACTTGAAGACCAAAAAGTGTATCCATCCATTATAAAAGTACTCCACACGGCTCGGGGGGGAGTGTGTGTGTGTTTGTGTGTTTTGGGGGCGGGTTAATAAAGGCCTTTTGAAGTGAATCGATGGGTTTTTCTAGGAAAAAGATCCATATTTAACACATTATAAAGTAAAACATCTAGCTTCCAGCAGACCGCCTTCCGTATTCAACTTACGATATTATATACACATTAGTTAATGCATTAACTAATAATGAGCAATACATTTTTAAAACATTTGTGAATGTTGGTTAATAAAAATTTTCATGTTAATGTTAGTTCACATGCATTAACTGATGTTAACAGATGCAACTTTGGATCTTAAAAATGAAGTAGTAAATGCTGTGATAAACATTAATAAAGATGAATAAATGCTGTAGAAGTATTGCTCATTTTTTGTTCATGTTAACTAATCTAGACAAATGAAACTTTACTGCAAAGTGTTACCAATAAAACAACAAAAATACTAATATATAAAATCGAATGAAATTAATCTGACAGTCAAACATCTTGCAAATGAAAATGAGCTAATAACCTTGGCAGAGTCATGGATATGCAAACCCACACATACAAATCTGTGGTTCTCTCATCATTAATATGTGTACAGCTCCTTTGATAAAGCACTCCTCTTTCCCCCATTAACAATATCTAAAATAAATGAATAACATCCTGTTCTGACAGACTGGAGGGACATCCTTTGAATGAACTTTCAGATATAAAGCTAATGTGGGAAAGTGTATCCTTGAGTTAGTTACTTGGTAAGGGAAATAACTCACTGAAAACGTTTTCGAATCACATAGACCTGGAACAATCTTTAAGGTCAATGAGGAAGACACAACAAGAAGACTAATGCGACACTGATGTTTCCATGCGCACTCGGGTTATCTAAATGTGAGTCTAAATGGACTGTGAATGCTAAACCATGACCAACTGCATAATATGACAACAGAGGTTTTGAACAATTGAACGAAGAACTGGTGTATCGTCATTCTGATGTTTTTATAATTAATAATTGTACTAAATTACATTGGCAGCTCTAATAGGAAGAGATTTGAAACAACATTGTGGCCAATTCAGTAAGCTCAATTTATTCTCCATTTGATTTTGACAGCTCATTCACACAATGCCAAAGCAAGATTTCAGCATCCTGACATGAACTTGGAGCCGTTAAGAACATATTTTTAAAAATGAGGTCTCTGAAAGTAGCTTGCACACAAACTTTATTATTCACAGAAATAGGCTATCATGAGGTAGTTAAGTGCATCCATATTTGACATCCCACTGTTTGCCATTATAAGTGCACAGCTTCTTTGTTTAGGAAAATCAGCCAAACCCAATTATAAGAGAGATGTTGAAGAAGCATTATTGTTTTTCATTAATTCAAAAGTAAAGATCAAACATGAAACCACTACATAAATGCCACAGCTATTGCTTGAAGTCATGTGGGGTGAAAATGTTTTCCTGTAATGGCTCATGACAATGAACAAAAACGGCGGAACTGTTTCCATTCACATTTAGAACTTGTGCCAAACTGAAACAGTTCTTAACAGTTTTGTCTTGGTATTTCATATACTTTTGAAATCAAATTGTGACCGATAGTACATTGCCCCGCCCCCCCATAAAAAAAAAGGCAGCATAAAAATGAATGCATATCTTGCCACTTATTAGATAATGTATAACATTTACAGCCATGACAGTCAATATAAGCTGTTGTAGATCGTGCTCTACTAAAGATAACCCTCCATGGGATAGGTTCGTTTCTAAATGGGCAGAGCACAGAATGACCTCAGAAAAGTTATTGGTGCAGAAATGCTGCCAGCTGTTGTAGTGGACACCACCCATCATTAAAGACTCCCAGCATTATTCTCTATCACTTACACGAAGATCTATTGGCGCCAGATAGACACAATACAAGTATTGCTTTCAGATGAGCATCCTGTCTCTGCATTTAAAAAGCTCAGCATATCTTTTAGTGAGGTTTTTGTTCTAAACCCTAAACTGTATGTTTTCAACCTCTACAAATAATTCAACCCAAACCGTTTAATGCACAGAGGTCACTCAAACTTTGTTTTGCAGATAAGGTCAATCTTTGGTCTGCGGTCTATTTATGTTTCTGTAAAGGTAATTCCAGTGCTCCAACTAAAATGTTTGCAAATGCAACACATTTTTTTAATTGGCATTAAAGGGTTAGTTCACCCAAAAATGAAAATAAGGTAATTTATTACTCACCCTCATGCCGTTCCACACCCGTAAGACCGCCGTTCATCTTCGGAACACAAATGAAGATATTTTAGTTGAAATCCGAAGGCTCAGTGAGGCCTCCATAGAGAGCAAAGCAATTTACACTCTCAAGATCCATTAATGTACTAAAAACATTTTTAAATCAGTCCATGCGAGTACAGTGGTTCATTATTAATATTATAAAGTGACGATAATATTTTTGGTGCGCAAAATAACTAAATAACGACTTATATGGTGATAACCGATTTCAAAACACTGCTGCATGAAGCTTCGGAGTGTATCGAATCAGCTAGTCGATTCAGTGGTTCAGAGCGGCAAAGTCACGTGATTTCAGCAGTTTGGCGGTTTGACATGGAATCCGAATCATGATTCGACTCAACGTCAAGAAGCATTGTTTTGAAATCAGTTATCACTATATAAGTCGTTATTGACGCACCAAAAATATGATCGTCACTTTATAATATTAATACTGATTTAAATATGTTTTTAGTACATTAATGGATCTTGAGAGTAAATTGCTTTGATCTCTATGGAGGCCTCACTGAGCCTTTGGATTTCAACAAAAATATCTTAATTTGTGTTCCGAAGATGGGAGTTTTTGGGTGAACTATCCCTTTAATGTTTGCAGTAGCAAGCGGAATGGCTTTGCACGACCGACTTTTACGTTTACATAGAAAAACAATGGAATAGTAGCGCATTTGAATGAACGAGTCGATAGCTAACAACACAAAGACATTTGAAGCAGTTTTACTCACCGCCTGCTTCCAACGCACGAACGTGAACCTTAATCGCTGGGACTGCTCCATCTTTCAGCATTAGACGAGCTACAAATTCGGAGTTGAACTGTACCTTGTTTATAAACCATCGTCGGCGAAATTCAGGGAACAAACAAAAACACTTGCACAACTCCGTTGCTGCTCCGGAAAAACAAACTCCATCCACTGTCCCGTTAACGTTGGGTTCTTTGGGAAGCTGTGCAGGGTTGTCTTGCCCTGACAACCAAAAAACACATCTTTGATGATATTGTTGATTTCGTGAAGTCCTGTGACTGCAGCGCGCAGCCGATGACTTCCCCTAAAGCCGAGCAGAGCGCGTTAAGCCTTGTTTATACTTTCGCCTGGCTCCACAGCGCGAGCCTCCGCTGACTGTGTGCGCTCCTCTCCAAACGGACAAGGCGTTTATACTTGACGCGCTCGCCGTTGTGCTATTCTTTGAAACGACAGAGGGCGACTCGGAGTAATTGTTTTATAAACCATCAGGAAAAAGCTGCACAACACCAGGCAAAATGGGGTCTTGTGCACCCAACGCGCACGACCGCCAACTCCGCGTTGACGTCATTTTTGCCGCACGCACCCTTGCGCTCTTGCGGACGCGTTGAGTATAAACCATAGACAGTAAAAGAAATGGACACAGCGACCCCTTAGACTTCAACGCAGAAAAGTGAAGTCAGTTAGAAGCACTAACTTCCTGATGGCCGAGCGTACTGCACAGCCTCAGACTGAGCTTGATGACGTAGATGCGACGTGAGCAACCTGTCTGACAGTTGTATGTCTTCTAGTAGTTGTGCAAAGTGAAATCTGAATCACCGAATCTTGTAGAGACAGAGAGAGTGAGCAGGAGCAACTTTTGATGAATGAAGCAGGATTTGCGTCATCTCTATCGGCGTTTATGCCTCCACGTCCCCCCGATTGCCTCATAGACAGTATAAGATTGCCTGCGAGCTTCTCCTTGGGTCTATACGGTACAGCGCAACAGTCGCGTGGTTATGACGCAATCGTTAGCCTATTTTTTTACAAAAACGGCTTCTACGGGGTGATAGTGTAAGATACAATGTAATGGAGCTTTTTATATATTGCCGTGTTTGTTTAGAAATAAACAACGGACAAATGGAGTCTTTAAACGCCTCAGATGTAAAGATATTCTCTGTCAAAGTGAGGCCAAAATGAATGGGAGTCAATGGGATGCCAACAGCAGGTGATGGCTTGGTTAGCAATGGCCTCCCCTATGGAAGGTACGCTTTCCGGGGGCTGGATTACCCCCTTGGTATAAACAAGGCTTTAATGGGCGAGCGTTTGCTCTCTCGCTCTAGTCGCGCGCACGCCCTTCTGGGAGAAGAGCCCATACAGCCCGTACAAGGACATTCCCTTGCTGACGTCAGATACTCATACTCAAGAAAAACTTTCCGAAACTTATGTGAAATCGGAAAGAGTATTTTTGGCACAGAATTACTCCATCAAATGTCCAACTTTTTTGTGAAACTTTGTCCATGTTTAGCATGGGAATCCAAGTCTTTAACAGTGTAAAAAGCTCAGTATGCATTAAACAGCATAACCCCCCCCCCCATAATTTTTAATCGCAAAAATGATGATCCCGCCACTCCCTGAACGCACATGGTCATGTCTCATTCAAATGATACACCTGACCTGACTCTTGAGTATGATACAATCGGTCACGAGACACACAAGAGCCAATGGCACTTTACAATCAAAGCTGACGTAATGACGCAATTGGTCACGAGACATACGACAGCCAATGCAAGTTCACTATCAAAGCTTGGACGGCAATTTTTGAAACGTGTTCATGATCTTCGGCGGATGGAGACGCTGACCGCTTTTGGGGATTTTTTTCACACAAATCAATTGTTTGGTCTCGGAACACTTGGAATATTTGTACTTTTTGAATAAATTGTGGCTGCAGTCGTATCTGCCTGTTATATCCTGTTTTTTATAATACACAAATGGGTAGGTTTAGGGATGGGATGGGGTTGGGTTACGTGTTCAAATAGCGAAAAATAAATAAATGTAAATAAAAGTATGCTGGCTGATTAAATTGAGAATCACCAAGCATGAATATGTGACGAATAGGAGTGAGACCGCGTTTCAATGTCTGATTCAAAACAAACCAGAAACTGCTGCTCTGATACTTAATTTGATTTTATTAAATATACATATTCACAACTGAGTTTAGTTTTGAAATGTGTGGCATTTCATTTTTTATTTCAAAATATATTATTGCAGTATGTAAGAGAGAATGGGTCACACTTTAGATTAGGGTTACATTTTCACTATTAACTACGACTTTTGTCTCAATAAACTCCTAATTATTGCTTATTAATAGTTAGTAAGGTAGTTGGTAGGTTTAGGTATGGTATAGGATTAAGGGATGTAGAATATGGTCCTGCAGAATAAGGTATTAATATGTGCTTCATAAGTACTAATAAACAGCCAATATCCTAGTAATATGCATGCTAATAAGCAACTAGTTAATAGCGAGAAATGCTAAAATGGCTCTGATAGCATTTCATTTATGCAAAACCAAACCTAAAAAATAAACTTACCAAAGAATGATATCCTTCTATCCATCTTAATTTCAGAGGGTAGCACCTTACAAACTGCTGCAAAAAGGGATATTGTATTCAACACACAGATTAAACATAAAAAAAATGATTATTTTGGGTCGGAAATTGTATATATTAAAAAGTAAAGAAAGGATATTACACATCAGATGGACCTGTGCATAATACTGCATAGTGTGTATATGTGTATCCGTGCATGGGAACGTGTTGCTATGTAAATTTCAAAAGGACTTTTCTCTGAGGGTGCATCTTTGGCTTAACGGTTGAGGGCGTGAGCATGTTGTCACATCTGTAGGTTGTCAATGGCGGCTGAAATGATGAAATCACAGATCCGTCCATGATGTAGGTCTCAGAGGTGGTACGCTAGCATCTCAACATGACTGATGTAAGACTTTCATTAGTCTGCAGAATCGGTGGACTTGGGGCAAGAACTGAGCCATAGGGTAAATTCCACACTTAAGGGAGAAGAGATTCGACCGGATGAAACAAAGCCAGTTTTCCATCGAGTGTTCCAGTCAACAGCTGTGAAAAAAGAAAGAAAAAAGACTTCACAAATTTAAACATCCTGTTGCAGCGTGAATAAGTTCATGATAAAACTCTGTTCTAACTATGAGGTCCTGAATGAGTGACAATGGGGGGGGGGGGGGGGGGGGGGGGTGGGGGGTAGGGGTTACATTTAGGAGAAATTATTATTATTTCACTCTAATGGCAAAACAATGCAAGACAATTGCTATCTAAATAGTAAAATATGTCACAATATGAGGTAAATCCGGCCCTGTTTGCTGTTTATTAATCCCAAAAGTGCCATTTCACATAATCAATGGCATAGTTTTCGTAATCAAATATTAAAACAAAGTCACAGACTCACAGACAAAACAGCAACATAACACATCTGCCGTCTTAATGGCAGAGTAAAAGGGTTGATGGTTTTCATTTATTTATATATGCCAATAAAAATGTTCTGAAATGTTATGTCCTGCTGTTTGAATTGTGCTCTCCTGAAGACAATTATGGAACCACATTTATTCAGCAGTTTGTTTACTGGAATCCCACCAACTCTGGGTTTTCTACTGACTCTCTATATCTTTTAAAGTTTTGACAGACACAAATCAGAAGCAAAAATTTAGAAGTGTGTTGTGAGATGCAGTCCCTCAGGGTGACGGATCTAACCACCACATTGTGCCTGGAGGGTTAGACTTGGGGTAGCAACAATGACCTCATTGCTTTGTTATAGGTGGGAAATTGTCCAGTCAGGTTTTACAGTGACATGCAACTGTCATGACATGTCTTGGTAGTGGCCTGGAGTGGGTTCTGATCAGAGAATGTCACATACCTGCCTTTATAGACACAGTAAAGTATTTTGAAAGGCATTTTAAAGGCAAAATGAATGTATCTCTTGGCTTATATTATCTGGTAGGGTAAAACACATTCAGTTCCAAACTTTTTCAGTCACACAGAATTAGAGATTAGATATACAACATCTTCACACAGCAAATGCTTTGTCAGTGCAACCACCTTTAAGAATACATTGAACTCATTTCAACTCTTTTTTTTTGCTAGTTTCATTTGTATATAATTCCATTATGTAATGAAATAATTTCATAATAGTGTTTAAATTACTATTGTACTTGACCATGTGTTTACCCATGCATATATCATTGTTCTTGTACATTTAAAGGGGCAGTAAGCGATTTCTGATATTTGAAATCAACCCAAACACAACCCTCACTTCATTACTCCGCCCCCAAAATGCATGAACACGCAATACATGAGTGCATGTCTCTTTATCAGCTGAGCTTTTAAAATGCTTTGTGAAAAAAACTAGCCACTTTGGCGGGTTGAATTGTATATATAATATAGGCCATTCATTTAGTCTTTTAGAGAGGCATCTGAAATAATAAGCTACAATAATATGCAACTCAAAGTGCGCGCACAAAAAGCCATTTTGAGTTCGTTTACGCTGCCTTATTGCACTTAAACAGTCAAGTACACACAAAATAATGTCAAAATGCCAGTCTTGGCGAGTATTCATGTAACAACAGTCAGTTATGATTTAAGTGAACGTAAACAGAGTGTACGCATGTGTAACAGAATAATGGATCTGTGCGTCAGGTCTTAAAACGACAGCAGCTTAATATACACTATATTAACAAAAGATTTGGGACACCCACCATTACATGCACATGAACTTTAATGACAATATGGAGTTGGCCCACCCATTGCAGCTTTAACAGCTTCAAGTCTTCTGGGAAGGCTTTCCACAAGGTTCAGGAGTGTGTTTATGGCAAGCTTGCAGCACTGTAAATAACTGAAGCCTCCGCACCTCGATCGCCCTCAGGTGGTTGGTCTCAGTATAGCTCATAACGCCTCAGGAGAGTGGAGCTTTAGCTTTAATTTCTACATTTCCATAACTGTTTATTTCACACCAACATAATGAACTGTTCTGCATCTGTGAGAGTGTGGGCGGGCTTTTGACATCGCGCCTCTACTTCCTGCTCTCTACCGCACAGATTCCGGTCCCGAGATCACTACTGCGCTGACTCGGCCCCAAATCTGCGCAAGATGTCAGCGCCACATTCGGACCTCCGGAGGCATCAGTTAATTCAGCGGAAGCCAATGAAGTCACGTCGTCCATATTTTTTTACAGTCTATGGTTAATGGGAATTTTTGACCATTCTTCTAGAAGAGCATTTGTGAGATCAGGCACTGATGTTGGACGAGAAGGCCTGGCTCACAGTCTCCGCTCTAATTCATCCCAAAGGTATTCAATTGGGTTGAGGTCAGGACTCTGTGCAGGCCAGTAAAAGTTCCTCCACACCAAACTCGCTCATCTTTATGGACCTTTCTTTGTGCACTGATGCGCAGTCATGTTGGAACAGGAAGGGGCCGTCCTCAAACTGTTCCCACAAAGTTGGCAGCATGAAATTGTCCAAAATGTCTTGGTATGCTGAAGCATTAAGAGTTCCTTTCACTGGAACTAAGGGGCCAAGCCCAAGTCCTGAAAAACAACCACAAACTATAATCCCCCTCCACCAAACTTTACACTTGGCAAAATTCAGTCAGGCAAGTACCGTTCTCCTTGCAACCGCCAAACCCAGACTAGTCCATCAGATTGCCAGACAGAGAAGTGTGATTAGTCACTCCAGAGAACACCGTCTCCACTGGCGTGCTTTACACCACTGCATCCGATAATTTGCATTACACTTGGTGATGTAAGGCTTGGATGCAGATGCTCGGCCATGGAAACTTATTCCATGAAGCTCTCTATGCACTGATCTTGAGCTAATCTGAAGGCCACATGAAGTTTGGAGGTCTGTAGCTATTGACTCTGCAGAAAGCACTTTGCACCTCAGATTGCGCTTACCCCGCTCTGTGATTTTACGTGGTCTACCACTTCATGGCTGAGTTGCTGTTGTTCCCAATTGCTTCCACTTAGTTAAAATACCACTAAAGGCTCAGTTATACTAACCCATTCTTTCACAAATGTTTGTAGAAGCAGTCTGCATGACAAGGTGCTTGATTTTATACACCTGTGGCCATGGAAGTGATTGGAACACCTGAAATTCAATGATTTGGAGGGGTGTCCCAATACTTTTGGCAATATAGTGTACCTGCTGCCAAATTATGAGATAATAAATAAAAAATATCTATATGGCAGTTTTTCCCCATGGTATGGATGTCAAAATCGTGGCTAGTAACTTTGGAAAACCACTAGACACAGTGGCTGCTGAGCAAAAACGTTAATGCCAAGCCCTGCTGGTAATCATGCATATTAATCATGATACCACACCTATTCAGCAATGAATATCCATGAATTACTGTCTTCACTGTGGAGTTTACATCTATCCACAAATCATTGTTCTTGTACATTTAAATACAGTTAAGGACAATTTAAGAACTATTAATTATTACCAGTCCTTTTTAAAATTATTTTATAGAGACTACACTAACAATTTTGAACAAATTGAGCTATAAATTAAATTGACTACAGACATTTCTATGACTTTTCCTATGACTTTTAAAGATTGTATTGATTTTCTTAACTTTTCCAGACCTGGAAAAACTTTCAAAAATGCTTTTTTTTTCCGTGATTTGTCCATCTGAATAAAAATCCAACCGTTCGAACAAAAAAACGAAACTATCATTATTTAATATATATATATATATATATATATATATATATATATATATATATATATATATATATATATATATATATATATATATATGTATATAGTATGTATATATATTATAAATATATATACATACATACTCAGCTTTAAGTATGAATGAAAAAAGATATTAAAGCAAAAGAAGCTAAATAAAAAAAGCTAAGTATTATTGCTTATTTATGAAGATGAGTTGGATGAGAGACTGTGTTGAAGAAAGCAGAAAGTAGTTTCCGTCATAAAATCTGCATAAAAAATTATGAGTTATTAGGGAAGAATTCCCTGTCCCATGTATCCTGATCTTCTTTTCATGGAGTATTTCTACCATAGGAGTATACTTTAGCCTAAATGGTTTTACAAGCAACTTGACGATAAATCAGAATGCAAAATATCATACTTTCTGACGCAGGTTTCATAACCGGATTTACTGCAGGGTTCACTGGCTGAAGGCTAAGGAAGGAAGAAACACAAATCAAGTCTTCAAAAAGAAAGCTGAAGGATAAATAACTTGTAGACATATTTACATGTTTATTTTTAGCTCATAGGGGGATAATTTAATATGGTAAGAATAGCCTCCTCAGAATATAAAGCTTTTAGTTATTTAGTCTATGCATGAAGTGACCCAAGAAAGCCTGTATTTTCATTAAAATCCCCTTAAAATCCCAGATTACCCTGAAGTCAAAGGGAGCATCCTTGAAGCCGAAGCTGTGATTTTGAAGACTCAATTACTCAATTTAATTGCTCAGCTGCTCTAAGCCTGTCTCTTTGAATAAAAAAATTATTCGAATTATGAGTACCAAATAACAGCATGGCATAACAGTCGGAATTGCTTTAAATGATCTGCATTGAAGAATAAAGCTGGCTGGTTTAGGGCTGGTGTCAGTATATAGAGAGGTGTCTCCAAAAAATGTGTAGACCTTCAGAGGGAAAAGCTGAGAACAAAGCAAACTGACAGTGCCACTGCCACTGCCACTGCCCAAAGCCACAAGAGTTATACAAGAAGGAAAATATGCCATCCCGCTGGGCTTTTTTTTACCATAGATATTAGCTTCTTAACACTGGCCCACATTAAAATATTTTTTAAATGTTGTTTCTAGCAGATTCAATCACTCTTAACACACATCACACCACAGGAATATCTGATAAAATAATCTGTAGAACCATCAAGAAAATCGGGACTTTACCTAGGATTGTCTGAGGGGGAGAATTGGGCCCAAAATTGGCCAGATAATCGTGTTGTGTGTTGGTGACTTGACTTAGCAAAACTGGGCGAGTGGATTTATTTAGTATACTAATATATATTATATATATATATTCACGAATTCTACAGAGTTAACAACTGTTAAGTCATGACGCACTGTGAATCCAAAGATGAATGACTTGAATTAATTATACTGTTAACATGTGGCGTGACAGCCTCTTCAGTCTGTATTACAGTTACAGCCCAAAAGCTACCCAAAGCTGTCAATAGCCAATTTTCCAGACACATTCAAATGCAACCTCAAGACAGACCTCTTTAAAAGGATAGTTCACCCAAAACTGAAAATTAACCTTGAACTGAATTAACTTTGGAGTTGGTTGTGTATCTGTGTATGTGCGCTAGTATTCTTTATTACAGATCAGTATAAGAGGAGGATTACAGGCATCGTAGGAGATGGGGGGGGGGGGGGGGGGGGGGGGCTTGTTTTCTGTGCAAGCTGGTGCCTGCTCCAGACCTGGAAGGTCACTACGTGCCTAGTTCCGGAATGAGAGCGTCAACAAGTGATCTATGGAGACATGTATCTGATTAACTGACCATGTGTGGAAATTTAATATGACTATTTTCTCTGAACCAATCAGAATCATTCAACCTGCAGTAATGACGTATCTAGACCTTGGGAAAGAGTATAATTGCAGTGTAAAATGTATGTATGCAGGGAGCACGGCCTATGAACTCGTTGTGAGACTTGAAGCTGGCTTTTGCTGATGAAACTGCAAAATATTCTTCAGTATATTTTTTCATTTTTCTTTCATTAATTGCACTCCTGACTCTTGGTCTTCATTCTTCACAACTGGTCTTGGGTCCTAAACTGTTGTCCCCTAACACTAGGTGTATATGACATTCTTCTTTCAGACGAATACAACCTGGGTTAATAAAGTCCTAACGTAATAAAGATGCGTTTGTGTAAGAAAAATATCCATATTTAACATGTTATAAAGTAAAATAGTAAAATATCATAAACAGAAGCTCAGCTGAACGTGAACTCGTTGGTTCTTCAGGAAGCTCAAACGTGCTGTGTAAGACAAGAATGAACCTCATTGGTTCTTGAGGAAGCTCAAACGTGCTGCGTAACACAAGAATGAACCTCAATGGTTCTTGAGGAAGCTCAAACATCATGCATAACACAAGAATGAACCTCATTGGTTCTTGAGGAAGCTCAAACGTGCTGCGTAACACAAGAATGAACCTCATTGGTTCCTGAGGAAGCTCAAACATCATGCATAACACAAGACTGAACCTAATTGGTTCTTGAGGAAGCTCAAACCTGCTGCGTAACACAAGAATGAACCTCATTGGTTCTTGAGGAAGCTCAAACGTGCTGCGTAACACAAGAATGAACCTCAATGGTTCTTGAGGAAGCTCAAACATCATGCATAACACAAGAATGAACCTCATTGGTTCATGAGGAAGCTCAAACCTGCTGCGTAACACAAGAATGAACCTCATTGGTTCTTGAGGAAGCTCAAAAATCATGAATAACACAAGAATGAACCTCATTGGTTCTAGAGGAAGCTCAAACGTGCTGCGTAACACAAGAATGAACCTCATTGGTTCTTGAGGAAGCTCAAACCTGCAGCGCAACACAAGAATGAACCTCATTGGTTCTTGAGGAAGCTCAAACGTGCTGCGTAACACAAGAATGAACCTCATTGGTTCTTGAGGAAGCTCAAACCTGCTGCGCAACACAAGAATGAACCTCATTGGTTCTTGAGGAAGCTCAAACATGCTGTGTAAGACAAGAATGAACCTCACTGGTTCTTGAGGAACCTCAAACATCATGCATAACACAAGAATGAACCTCATTGGTTCTTGAGGAAGCTCAAACCTGCTGCGTAACACGAAAATGAACCTCATTGGTTCTTGTGGAAGCTCAAACATCATGAAAAACACAAGAATGAACCTCATTGGTTCTAGAGGAAGCTCAAACATGCTGTGTAAGACAAGAATGAACCTCATTGGTTCTTGAGGAAGCTCAAACGTGCTGCGTAACACAAGAATGAACCTCACTGGTTCTTGAGGAAGCTCAAACGTGCTGCGTAACACAAGAATGAACCTCATTGGTTCTTGTGGAAGCTCAAACGTGCTGCGTAACACACAAGAATGAAACTCATTGGTTCTTGTGGAAGCTCAAACATGTTGCGTAACACATGAAAATGAACCTCATTGGTTCTTGTGGAAGCTCAAACGTGTTGCATAACATACAAAGATGAACCTCATTGGTTCTTGTGGAAGCTCAAACGTGTTGCGTAACACATGAGAATGAACCTCATTGGTTCTTGTGGAAGCTCAAACGTGTTGCATAACATACGAGGATGAACCTCATTGGTTCTCGTGGAAGCTCAAACGTGTTGCGTAACACATGAGAATGAACCTCATTGGTTCTTGTGGAAGCTCAAACGTGCTGTGTAACACACAAGAATGAACCTCATTGGTTCTTGTGGAAGCTCAAACCTGCTGCGTAAAACACATGATACTGAACCTCATTGGTTCTTGTGGAAGCTCAAACGTGTTGCATAACATACGAGGATGAACCTCATTGGTTCTCGTGGAAGCTCAAACGTGTTGCGTAACACATGAGAATGAACCTCATTGGTTCTTGTGGAACTTCAAACCTGATGCGTAACACATGAGAATGAACCTCATTGGTTCTTGTGGAAGCTCAAACGTGCTGTGTAACACACAAGAATGAACCTCATTGGTTCTTGTGGAAGCTCAAACCTGCTGCGTAAAACACATGAGACTGAACCTCATTGGTTGTTGTGGAAGCTCAAACGTGCTGCGTAACACAAGAATGAACCTCATTGGTTCTTGAGAAAGCTCAAACATCATGCATAACACAAGAATGAACCTCATTGGTTCTTGAGGAAGCTCAAACGTGCTGCGTAACACAAGAATGAACCTCATTGGTTCTTGAGAAAGCTCAAACATCATGCATAACACAAGAATGAACCTCATTGGTTCTTGAGGAAGCTCAAACGTGCTGCGTAACACAAGAATAAACCTCATTGGTTCTTGAGGAACCTCAAACATCATGCATAACACAAGAATGAACCTCATTGGTTCTTGAGGAAGCTCAAACCTGCTGCGTAACACATGAGAATGAACCTCATTGGTTCTTGTGGAACTTCAAACCTGATGCATAACACATGAGAATGAACCTCATTGGTTCTTGTGGAAGCTCAAACGTGCTGTGTAACACACAAGAATGAACCTCATTGGTTCTTGTGGAAGCTCAAACCTGCTGCGTAAAACACATGAGACTGAACCTCATTGGTTGTTGTGGAAGCTCAAACGTGCTGCGTAACACAAGAATGAACCTCATTGGTTCTTGAGGAAGCTCAAATGTGCTGCGTAACACAGGAATGAACCTCATTGGTTCTTGAGAAAGCTCAAACATCATGCATAACACAAGAATGAACCTAATTGGTTCTTGAGGAAGCTCAAACGTGCTGCGTAACACAAGAATTAACCTCATTGGTTCTTGAGGAAGCTCAAACCTGCTGCGTAACACGAAAATGAACCTCATTGGTTCTTGTGGAAGCTCAAACCTGATGCGTAACACGAGAATGAACCTCATTGGTTCTTGTGGAAGCTCAAACATGCTGCGTAACATGAGAATGAACCTCATTGGTTCTTGTGGAAGATCAAACCTGCTGTGTAATATGAGAATGAACCTCATTGGTTCTTGTGGAAGCTTAAACGTGCTGCGTAACATGAAAATGAACCTCATTGGTTCTTGTGGAAGCTCAAACATGCTGCGTAACATGAGAATGAACCTCATTGGTTCTTGTGGAAGCTCAAACCTGCTGCGTAATACATGAGAATGAACCTCATTGGTTCTTGTGGAAGCTCAAACGTGTTGCGTAACACATGAGAATGAACCTCATTGGTTCTTGTGGAAGCTCAAACGTGTTGCGTAACATACGAGGATGAACCTCATTGGTTCTTGTGGAAGCTCATATGTGTTGCGTAACACACGAGGATGAACCTCATTGGTTCTTGTGGAAGCTCATATGTGTTGCATAACATACGAGGATGAACCTCATTGGTTCTTGTGGAAGCTCATATGTGTTGCATAACACACGAGGATGAACCTCATTGGTTCTTGTGGAAGCTCAAACGTGCTGCGTAACACATGAGAATGAACCTCATTGGTTCTTGTGGAAGCTCAAACGTGCTGCGTAACACATGAGAATGAACCTCATTGGTTCTTGTGGAAGCTCAAGCGTGCTGCTTAAAACATGACAATGAACCTCATTGGTTCTTGTGGAAGCTCAAACATGTTGCCTAACATATGAGAATGAACCTCATTAGTTCTTGTGGAAGCTCAAACGTGTTGCATAACATACGGTTCTTGTGGAAGCTCATATGTGTTGCATAACATATGAGGATGAACCTCATTGGTTCTTGTGGAAGCTCATATGTGTTGCGTAACACATGAGAATGAACCTCATTGGTTCTTGTGGAAGCTCAAACGTGTTGCGTAACACATGAGAATTAACCTCATTGGTTCTTGTGGAATCACAAACCTGCTGCGTAACACATGAGAATGAACCTCATTGGTTCTTGTGGAACCTCAAACCTGCTGTGTAACACACGAGAATGAACCTCATTAGTTCTTGTGGAAGCTCAAACGTGTTGCATAACATACGGTTCTTGTGGAAGCTCATATGTGTTGCATAACATATGAGGATGAACCTCATTGGTTCTTGTGGAAGCTCATATGTGTTGCGTAACACATGAGAATGAACCTCATTGGTTCTTGTGGAACCTCAAACCTGATGCGTAACACACGAGAATGAACCTCATTGGTTCTTATGGAAGCTCAAGCGTGCTGCTTAAAACATGACAATGAACCTCATTGGTTCTTGTGGAAGCTCAAATGTGTTGCGTAACACATGACAATGAACCTCATTGGTTCTCGTGGAAGCTCAAACGTGTTGCGTAACATACAAGGATGAACCTCACTGGTTCTTGTGGAAGCTCAAACGTGCTGCGTAACACATGAGAATGAACCTCATTGGTTCTTGTGGAAGCTCAAACGTGTTGCGTAACACATGAGAATTAACCTCATTGGTTCTTGTGGAATCACAAACCTGCTGCGTAACACATGAGAATGAACCTCATTGGTTGTGGAACCTCAAACCTGCTGTGTAACACACGAGAATGAACCTCATTGGTTCTTGTGGAAGCTCAAGCGTGCTGCATAACCCGAGAATGAACTTCATTGTTTCTTGCACGTCAAGCGAACATGCTTGAGCTTCCGTTGATCACAACTGATGTGTGAGATGATGAATGTTTATACACTCACCTAAAGGATTATTAGGAACACCATACTAACACTGTGTTTGACACCCTTTCGCCTTTAGAACTGCCTTAATTCTACGTTGCATTGATTCAACAAGGTGCTGAAAGCATTCTTTAGAAATGTTGGCCCATATTGACAGGATAGCATCTTGCAGTTGATGGAGATTTGTGGGATGCACATCCAGGGCACAAAGCTCCCGTTCCACCACATCCCAAAGATGCTCTATTGGGTTGAGATCTGGTGACTGTGGGGGCCATTTTAGTACAGTGAACTCATTGTCATGTTCAAGAAACCAATTTGAAATGATGCTTTGTGACATGGTGCATTATCCGGCGGGAAGTAGCCATCAGAGGATGGGTACATGGTGGTCATAAAGGGATGGACATGGTCAGAAACAATGCTCAGGTAGGCCGTGGCATTTAAACGATGCCCAATTGGCACTAAGGGCCTAAAGTGTGCCAAGAAAACATCCTCCACACCATTACACCACCACCACCAGCCTGCACAGTGGTAACAAGGCATGATGGATCCATGCTCTCATTCTGTTTACGCCAAATTCTGACTCTACCATCTGAATGTCTCAACAGAAATCGAGACTCATCAGACCAGGCAATATTTTTCCAGTCTTCAACTGTCCAATTTTGGTGAGCTTGTGCAAATTGTAGCCTCTTTTTCCTATTTGTAGTGGAGATGAGTGGTACCCGGTGGGGTCTTCTGCTGTTGTAGCCCATCCGCCTCAAGGTTGTGCGTGTTGTGGCTTCACAAATGCTTTGCTGCATACCTCGGTTGTAACGAGTGGTTATTTCAGTCAAAGTTGCTCTTCTATCAGCTTGAATCAGTCGCCCATTCTCCTCTGACCTCTAGCATCAACAAGGCATTTTCACCCACAGGACTGCCACATACTGGATGTTTTTCCCTTTTCACACCATTCTTTGTAAACCCTAGAAATGGTTGTGCGTGAAAATCCCAGTAATTGAGCAGATTGTGAAATACTCAGACCGGCCCATCTGGCACCAACAACCATGCCACGCTCAAAATTGCTTAAATCACCTTTCTTTCCCATTCTGACATTCAGTTTGGAGTTCAGGAGATTGTCTTGACCAGGACCACACCCCTAAATGCATTGAAGCAACTGCCATGTGATTGGTTGATTAGATAATTGCATTAATGAGAAATTGAACAGGTGTTCCTAATAATCCTTTAGGTGAGTGTATGTGAATAAAAGCCTAAATTAATTCTGTTCAGCGTAAAAAGCGATCGTCTCTTCAGAAAATGTGGACTAAATCACTCAATTCATATGGATTAGTTTTAAAACTCTTGTGGTAGTGGTAGTGGTAGTTTTGTAGCTGTCAATGGAGGGACATAAATCGCTAATATGTTATTAAAAATTTCTTCACTTGTGTTCTGAACGAAAGTTGTACGGGTTTGGAATGACTTGAGGGTGAGTAATGACACAATTTTCATTTTTGGGTGAACTAACCTCTTCATTTTCTTTCAAACTCTTATGTTTACCAATTCTGCATTTATTTAAATTAAGAATACAGTAAAACAGTAATATTGTCAAATATTCTTATTCTTATCTCCCTCTTGTGGTCACTCTCGCTATCACTCAATCTATTACGCACTCACATCCTCATTATCTCTTACAGCTGGTTCCCCTTTCGTTACAATCTCCTCACCTGTCCCTTTTCTACCTTGATTGTCTCGGCTTCTTATTCCCTCTCCTTCCCTGTCGTGTTGTCGGATTATTTGTTCACTACACATGAGAAACGGCTGTCTATACACCTTGTCCTATCCTGTCCTGTCCAATCTGCCTGACTATTCTATCGTATGCTCTAACCGTGAGTAAGACTGCTTAAAGACTGTGAGTTATCCAGCTGTGCCTGTTTGCAGAAGTACCTGTTCAGCACCAGCTCACAGCTGTACACCCGCTCAGCTGTTCGATCTACTCCTGACTGGCCGTTGGCTTCTCTGGGTACCAGGCAATTGTTCCTCGTGGGAGTTGTGTTTCCATTTGCCAGACTACTGGCTTTTTCTGTTAGGGCTTTGTTTATCGCCTGCTATTTATGTTTAAGTATCACTGAGGACGAAGTCCAGTTTCTCATTAAAGACTGTTGATTGCTCTCTACCCTGGTCTCCCATCATCCTTACCTCTTAACAGAATAATCCGACCAACAAGATGGACCAGGCGAGTGGCAGTCATCTTCAGATCGCCGTCGAGCTCCAGGACGCCCTGTTGGGCAAGCATGAAGAGGATCTCTCCACCGCAAGGCTTGCTGTAGACTCATTGACCGCTCAGCTCTCGGATCTGTCTCAGCTGTTCCACCACCACCGTCATGAGGCCACGGGTGCAGCTGGACAGCGCGATACTTCAGAACCCCGTATCAACAACCCGCCGTTTTACTCGGGTGAGCCCTCACAGTGTCGAGCTTTCCTCACCCAATGCGAAGTTGTTTTTTCTCTCCAGCCATCGACTTATGCCAAGGAACGTTCAAGAGTGGCTTATGTGATGTCTCTCCTTAACGGACGGGCTCGTGAGTGGGTGGCGGCGAACTGGGAGGCAGAGGTTGACTGTGTTTTCAAGTTCTCTCTTTTTAAGGAGGAGATGATGCTCACGGTGACGAGGCATCCCGTCTCCTTTCCACTTTGCGCCAGGAGAAGAGGTCAGTCTCTGATTATTCGATTGAATTTTTAACCCTGGCCACATCTAGGGGATGGAATGATCCAGCACTCCTCGCTTGCTTCCTCGAGGGTCTGAACTCTGAGATCAAGGATGAGGTTTTTGTCAGGGAGGTTCCGGACACCTTCGATTCCCTCGTTGAGCTGGCTCTGCGCGTCGAGAGGAGTTTTGATATGCGCCGAAGGGCTCGCAGAATGGAGGCTTCGTTGTTACCTGTCTCTGCGACGACACAGCCACTACGTTCACCTGCTGCCGATCCCGAGCCGATGCAACTTGGAGGTCTTCGCATTTCGACTCGAGAACGACAATGCAGGAAATTAATCGTCTCTGTATGTACTGTGCTGCCGCTGATCACTTTGTCTCCAGATGTCCGGTAAGAGCCAACGCTCGTCAGTAGGCAGAGGGTTACTGACGAGCGCTACTTCAAGGGTCTCTCCATCCAATTCCTGCACTTTTCTTCCTGTACACCTCCGTTGGCAAGGATCGTCAGTTTCTTGCTCTGCATTGATTGATTCTGGGGCGGAGGGGAACTTCATTGACGAGACTTGGGCGTTGGAACAAGGTATTCCTCTCTTAGACTTACAAGACCCCACCCCTCTGTTCGCCCTAGATGGCAGCTCTCTTCCTAGGGTACAGAGAAAGACTTCTCCATTGACTCTCACTGTTTCTGGAAATCATAGAGAGACTATTTGTTTTTTTTGTTTTCCAGTCCCCTTATTCTCCTATAGTTTTAGGCCATCCGTGGTTAGTCCTCCACAACCCCCAGCTTAACTGGGTGGAGGGATCTATTTTGTCTTGGAAACTGTCGTGTTATGTTGATTGTTTGTCTTCTGCTGTGCTTCCTGTCTCTTCTGTTACTGTTTTCCAGGAGGAGCCAGGTGATTTATCTGGGGTGCCGGAGGATTATCACGATTTGCGGGAGGTTTTCAGCCGCTCCCGGGCCACTTCTCTTCCGCCTCATCGCCCGTATGATTGCAGCATAGATCTTCTCCCGGTGACCACGCCTCCTCGGGGAAGACTATACTCATTGTCCACTCCCGAACAAGAGGTGCTCGAAATATATCTTTCCGACTCACTCAACGCTGGTACGATCGTTCCTTCTTCGTCCCCAGCGGGAGCCGGCTTCTTCTTTGTTAAGAAGGACGGCTCCCTGCGTCCCTGTATTGATTATCGGGGTTTGAATGACATCACTGTCAAGAATCGTTATCCATTGCCACTGATGTCATCGGCCTTCGAGATCTTGCAGGGAGCCAGGGTTTTCACGAAGCTTGATTTGCGTAACGCCTATCACCTTGTGCGTATTAGGGAGGGGGATGAATGAAAGACCGCGTTTAACACGCCCCTCGGGCACTTTGAATACCGAGTCCTTCCCTTCGGGTTAGTAAACGCCCCCACAGTCTTCCAGGCCTTAGTAAATGATGTCCTACGGGACATGCTCAACGTGTTCGTGTTCGTCTATCTCGACGACATTTTAATCTTTTCGCCATCACTCCACGTGCATGTCCAACATGTTCGTCGTGTCCTTCAGCGGCTTCTGGAGAATTGACTTTATGTAAAGGCTGAGAAATGTTCTTTCCATGCCTCCTCAGTGACGTTTCTGGGTTCGGTCATCTCGGCAGAGGGGATCAGTATGGACCCCGCCAAGGTCCAGGCGATCACTGATTGGCCCGTGCCCGATTCTCGTCTCGCACTACAACGCTTCCTTGGTTTTGCAAATTTTTATCGGCATTTTATTCCTGTATTCAGTAAGGTGGCGGCCCCTCTTACTGCTCTGACCTCTGTCAAGTCCCAGTTTAGATGGTCAGAGTCTGCACAGGCGGCGTTTGACGTTCTGAAATCTCTTTTTTCTACCGCGCCCATCCTTATAACCCCTGACTTCACTAAGCAATTTATAGTCAAGGTCGACGCTTCCGAAGTGGGGGTCGGGGCTGTTCTTTCCCAACGCTCCTCCGCTGACGGAAAGATACATCCCTGCGCTTATTTTTCCCATCGCTTCTCACCCGCGGAGCGTAATTACGACGTAGGCAACTGCGAACTACTCGCCATTCGTCTAGCTTTAGGCGAATGGCGACAGTGGCTAGAGGGAGCACCTGTTTCTTTTTTGGTCTGGACGGATCACTGTAATCTTGAATACATTCGTAAGGCCAAGAGACTTAATGCTCGTAAAGCCCGTTGGTCCCTGTTCTTTACCCGGTTCGATTTTCCTATTTCATATCGCCCGGGCTCTAAGAACGTCAAGCCTGACGCACTATCTCTTCAGTTTGACCCCTCCGTATTGGTAGAGCCTGATTATTCCCTCAGGTCGTGTTGTCGGAACGTCTGTCTGGGGAATAGAGAGGTTGGTAAAGTGTTCCCTTTCTCGAGCCATCGTACCACGTAATGTCCCTAGGGGACTCCTTTTTGTCCCCGTATCTACTCGACGAGCTGTTCTTCAGTGGGCACACACCTCTAAATTGACTGCCCATCCCGGCGTCTGGGGCACCCTTGTGTTTATTTGTCAGCGTTTTTGGTGGCCCTCGTTGGAACGTGACGTGCAACGGTTTATTACCTCCTGTGTAACGGCTGGCAATTCCCCTCCTGCCGGTCTTCTTCGACCATTGCCGGTTCCTACTCGACCGTGGTCTCACTTTGGCTCTCGACTTTATCACTGGGCTTCCCCTCTCGGCGGGTAACACTGTGATTCTTACCGTTGTAGAATATGTTTTTGCAGAATACGCCCATAATTCTCTCCCGTCCTCCGCCACCGGTCTTTCGCCTTTCCACTGCTGTCTTGGCTATCAACCTCCGTTATTTTCATCCCTAGACTCTGAGTCTAATGTACCTTCTGTACAGGCTTTTATCAGCCGTTGCAAGCGCACCTGGAGGAGAGTGCGTTCCGCTCTCTGTCGAGCTAGAAGACGCGGCCAATAAACGCAGGATAAGAAGCCCTCGTTATGTTTGCCCACGTCTAATTTGCCTCTCCTGTCCGATTCACGCAAGTTATCTCCCCGTTTTGTGGGACCATTCCGTATTGAGAAGATCATTAGTCCTGTCGCGGTTAAGCTTCGCCTTCGCATAAATTACGCCGGGTTCATCCCGTATTCCATGTTTCTTGCATCAAGCCAGCTGTTCGCCCTCCCTCCCGCCCGGTTCGCGCTCCTTGTGTTGTCAATGATACCCCTATTTACAGGGTTCGTCGAATCCTCGACATGCGTCGCCGGGGACGCGGACATAAATATCTTGTCGACTGGGAGGGGTATGGTCCTGAGGAGAGAAGCTGGGTTCCCTCCCGGGATGTCCTAGATCCTTCTCTCATCTCTGATTTCCTCCGGACTCGCCAGATGCCCTTGGGAGCGCCGGGTGGCGCTCGTTGAGTGAGGGGTACTGTTATGATCTGAGGCTTCTTCCAACTTTTCTCTGTCTCCCTCTTGTGGTCACTCTCGCTATCACTCAATCTATTACGCACTCACATCCTCATTATCTCTTACAGCTGGTTCCCCTTTCGTTACAATCTCCTCACCTGTCCCTTTTCTACCTTGATTGTCTCGGCTTCTTATTCCCTCTCCTTCCCTGTCGTGTTGTTGGATTATTTGTTCACTACACATGAGAAACGGCTGTCTATACACCTTGTCCTATCCTGTCCTATCCTATCTGTGTGACTATTCTATTGTATGCTCTAACCGTGAGTAAGACTGCTTAAAGACTGTGAGTTATCCAGCTGTGCCTGTTTGCAGAAGTACCTGTTCAGCACCAGCTCACAGCTGTACACCCGCTCGTCTGTTCGATCTACTCCTGACTGGCCGTTGGCTTCTCTGGGTACCAGGCTATCGTTCCTCGTGGGAGTTGTGTTTCCATTTGCCAGACTACTGGCTTTTTCTGTTCGGGCTTTGTTTATCGCCTGCTATTTATGTTTGAGTATCACTGAGGACGAAGTCCAGTTTCTCATTAAAGACTGTTGATTGCTCTCTACCCTGGTCTCCCATCATCCTTACCTCTTAACATTAGGATTCTGTGATGAATAGAAAACCTAAAAGAGCAGCATTTATTTGAAATATATATTTTTGTAACATTATAAATGTCTTTACTGTCAATTTTGATTTAATGAATGCTTGGGATTTTTATTTAGTATAGACCTAAAATTTTTATTAATGATAACATCATTAATTAAACAAAAGATCACAAAAGACTTGGTTCACCCAAAAAGGAAAATTAGCCCATGATTTACTCACCTTCAAGCCTTCCTAGGTGTATATGACATTCTTCTTTCAGACGAATACAATCGGAGTTATATTTAAAAATGTCCTGGCTCTTCCAAGCATTATAATGGCAGTGAATGTCCATAAAAAGTCCATAAAGTGCATCTATCTGTTCCACACGGATCCGGAGGGTTAATAAAGGCCTTCTTAAAGGGATAGTTCACCCAAAAACGAAAATGTTATGTTGTTCTGCTTACCCCCAGGGTATCCAAGATGTAGGTGTCTTTGTTTCTTCAGTAGAACACAAATTGTAATTTTTAACTCCAACCGTTGCCGTCTGTCAGTCGTATAATGCATGTGAATGGGGTCTAACTATATTAGAGTAAAAAAAAACATGCACAGATTTCAAATTAAACCCTGCTGCTTGTGACGACACATTGAGGTCTTAAGACACGAAACGATCGGTTTCTGCGAGAAACCGAACGGTATTTATGCTATTTCACCTCATATCGGACGAATGTCATCAGCTCTCCAGACCGCCATAACTTCCTGTGTGTAAAGTCAAAATACCAGCCGGGTCATTCTTGCAGCAACTTTTCTTGCAGCTTGAGTTGTTGTATCTAATAAAAATTAAGCATCTCTAGTTGATTAGATGAGTTACATAAGAGGCGATCTGGTGCTGGAATGCGTTTTTTAAATCATGCCGAGAGCTTGTGGCGCTGTTTTCAGTATCGGTGGCTCATGCAGAGACAAGCACTTCAATCGATCGCTGATGTGGAGAATATTAATTCCGTTGAAATCACAAAACGAAATGCACCCAAATGTGTCCCTGTTCTTGATATACAATCACTGATTAACATCTTTGGTTTTAATGAGAAAATAAATAAACCATACACAGCGGATCTATGTATTTATTCACTAACATAAAGAATCTCTGGACTACAAAATATTGTGTTATATAGCAGATGTAAGGATGAAACTATCATCCCCTTTCTGGACACACACACACACACACGCACACACGCACACGCACACACACACACACTCCTATCACAGATTTTTTATTTATTTATTGACCTGAGGGAGGGGTTCTGGCAGACCAATCACAGTGCTTGCGGTCCGCGTAGAATTGACGCTTTGTTACATTTTTGGAGAGGAGCACGTCAGGGTATGTCGTAGGTGCAACACACAGCCTACGCGTAACGTAGCTACGGCGTACACTCGACGCAGAAGTATAAATTGTGCTTCACTCTTTTGCCACCTTTCGCCGCCTCCGCGTTCGTCAATGCGTCAGGTCAGGGGTTACTCTTTCGCTGTTATTCTATGCGTATGGCCATTTGTCGGAAGCTATTTATGTTTATACAGTTTTAAATATGGATTTTTTTCTCACACAAACGCAGAAGGCCATTTTAAATCGATTGTATTTGTCTGAAAGAAGAATGTCATTTACACCTAGGATGACTTGAGGGTGAGTAAATCATGGTTTAATTTTCATTTTTGGGTGAACTAACCCTTTTGAGCAAGCAGACAGGGACAGCTGAATGATTTAATATAATTTTAGACCTTTTCAAGTATGCAGACCTGCATTGATTTTTTGGTAGCACCGTTCTCATTGTTGCGCTTCCCTAAAAGGCATAAATAAGGTGCAAGTAACCCTTCTGGAGAACGGAGAACCTGCGCAATATCATAGAAGACATCTGTAAATGTCACAGAAGGGTCACTAACTTCCACAGGGACTTCTCAGACTTGGCTTATGGGGATTGTCTGCCTGAACGGAAAGTCTCTCTCTGAAGCCCGGTGGTCAAACTCTGAGCATTTGAAGCCGGAGAAATCAAGGCCAACTCAAAGAGATTATACTTTCAGAATTATACATAGTAGTTGTGCTATTTGGACGCCAAAGCTGTGAGTCACACACTGATATCTTCATGTGCGCAAACCACTTTTTAAATTAGTTCATTGTTCTTATCAGCCAGCAATGACTCATCCTTAAATGTCCTAATAACACAAAAGCCAGTGTTTTGAAAAGAGGAACTTAACTTGAATAATTGAATTAAATATAATACACAGTGACTATTCACAATAGGAACTTCTGTAAGTGGCTGAATAACAAGCAAAAGTAGGTTACAGAGACTGCATCTTCCCTTGTGTTATTATGTGAATAATAGGTCAAACATAAACACAAAAGGCTACTTTTTGACATCACATTGCTTTATATTACAAAAGTTAGAAAGACAGATAATTGAATGAGCAGAGGAAAACCCGGTGTTAGGAGAATCTTACACCTGAAATACATTAACAGGGGAATGTCCTGGAATGAGGATGACATCTCTGGCAGAAACCAGTAAGGCATTACAGAGAGCATCTGCAGCGCAAAATGGGCTTATAACCTCATTGTGAATGATATAAAGTGTCCAACCAACCACTGCTGACCAAGTATTTCTAAAATATACTTTTAATAAAATATATATATATATATATATAATAAAGGAATTAAAAATAAATAAATACTGTATATTTTAAATACATTTTATGTCAACATCACAAAGTGCTTGCCCATTGTAAGAATGCGAATATATTGTAAAGCATTTATTATTATTATTATTTTTTTTTTTTACATTGTGAAAGAATAGAGAATTAAAATAATGATCTTACGGTCCTGTACCGTTTAATGCAACATGGCTTCCATAGCACTGGATCTCTCCAAACTTATGACCACAAAGCAGCCAAGAGATACAGCTACAGCTGTTTATGCAATAAAATCCGGCCTCTGCCTAAGGATATAACTCTTTCTCGTCACACATAGCTTCCAAAATCCATGTGCTACAACTTAAAGACAAATACCACTGAATGTGCAGAAATAATATACAGTGGCCTCAAAAAGTATTTGGTCACATAAGTTAAATAAAAATGTCTGAATACCATTGTATTATATAACAAAATATCAAAGCAAGTGGCATTACAACCAAATGCTGCTCTGCATGGTTTCAATATTAAATTCCCTTTTCCGAGCCATTTTTAAAGTTACATTTTTTGGGCACAACTGGTGATTTTTAGTGGATGTACTGTAAGAATTCACACAGGTGTAATCACAACTAAGTACATAACTATATCCTAACAAACCTGAAGAAATAGAAAATATTTAGCTTGAAAAGTGCACTTAATTCAGTGACATTAGTGTGACTTTAGTGTCCAAGATATTGTTTAGGGCCACTGTATGTTAAAATGAGCATAGCAAGGAATTGTCGAGTTGTAATAAACACTCATAATATAACAGCATAAAAACAATAAATGCAGATATGCAGGGCCGGCCCGTGGCATAGGCGGAATAGGCAAATGCTAGGGGCGCCACTCATCCATAGGGGCACCAAAATGTATTACTGATACTATTTTATTCATATTAATTTTAAATATTACCAAATAAAGCGCAAAAAAACTTAACTAAGTCCCCCGCATCTTCCCGGTCCGCCTCATCAATCTCCCCCGCTGAGGTTGAAGTGCGTCCGAAATATAACGCGTGATCAGATTAACGTTGGGAATATGTTGTGTCGCGTCACCTCTCGCCGCATCTAATATAGACAGGATTGCTTTCATTTTTTAGGGTGCTTGGCCGCTCGCTCCAGGTGTAGACACGGTGAAAGTTGCCTGATAATTTATGACGGATGGCCGAATTGTAGTGTCATAAAAAACAGAAGCCCTCTGATGCAGGCAAGATATGGGAAACACTGCAAAAATGCTCTTTTGTCTTGTTTCTAGTCTAAATATCAAAAAATTCTTAAACCAAGATGCATTTACTAGATAAGTAAAATTATATTTTTTCTTAAGCGAGTTTATGCTTAAAACAAGCCAAATTATCTGCCAATGGGGTGAGAAAAATAATCTTGTTTCTGATTGAAATCTTGTTTCTTGTTTCTGTCCCAAACAGAAACAAGATAATTTTTCTCACCCCATTTGGCAGATAATTGTGCAAGTTTTAAGCTAAAACTCACTTCATTTAGATTTTTTCCCCCAGAAAACAAGGAAAAAATTATCTAATGTCATTTTACTAGTAAATACATCCTGATTTAAGAATTTTTTTGATGTTTGGACTGGACACAAGAAAAAAATACTTAATAAGAAGAGCATTTTTTTCAGTGTAAAGACAGAGGTAAAGTGATGTAATGAATGAGCAGTTTATTTATTTGCATAGTAGTAAAATACTAATGTACGCTAATTAATTCCAGTTGTACCTTAAACTATATGCAAGCAGCTGTTCTGGGTTCTCCAGTGGCCACAGACAGTGTATTTTGTCAAAAAGAATCATATCTGTTTTTTTAAACGCATGTAATATCACTTTTTTAATAGCCTTATGTTTTTACTCTACAGTTGTGCAGTTTTAAGGGGACATATGGACATTTTAAAATGTATTTGCCGAAATTAGTAATGATATTTATATACAGGTTTATTTAAAATAGCAACATTTTATGTAAATTTCACATTAAATATCTAAATTTCTCAGTTTAATTCATGGTGAAAACATGAATGTGCATATTAGTGGAAGTTTGCATCTACTGGAAAACAAACACTTTTGCTAGTTCTCAATAGTTTGTGCATGAATGCAAGATGCAATTACTTGTTATTTGTGTTTAGGCTGTAATGTGGCGTAGGTGCTATTTTTGTATAGTTTAACTATCATCAGTCTTTAAAAAAAAAAAAATAATAATAATATCATGAACATAATGACGGGGTAGAATGGACTGGACAACATATAAAACAATAAATAAATAAAAAACATCAATGCATTAAAAAAATAAAACAGTACCAGTGTTTATGCAACTTAGACTGAAAACATGTAGTGCTAAACCTTGATACAAGGGGCACCAAGTAAAATCTTGCCTAGGGCAGCAAATTGGTCAGGGCTGGCCCTGCAGATATGACTGATGGAGTACATATTACAATTGTCCACTATGTCCGAATGAAATGAGACCTGCGTGTGAATGCATGTTGACTTATGAACTGAGCTTTTAAACCTCACAGATCTCTGTATCTGAGCCAGTACAACAGCGACCACTAAGACGTTCCACTTCCAGTCTTGGAAATCTGAATGAATAAGAGCTTCGAACAGGACAAAGAAAAAGAGCAAAACAGTGCATGCAAATCCTAAGGCCATGTGCATATCAATACCAGCTCAAAACTCAAAGACTAATTCACACTGGAGAGTTTAAGACATAATATGGGACTGGATGTGATTACACCTATCAATGCGAATGTAAAACACTTTGTGGACCAGAGACTGCCAAAAATGAACCAAAGATGCATGTTTATGTTTTCCCCAAAAAACAGGTGGGGAAATAAGCTGTTAAGCTTCAAAAATTATGCAAAAGCACCATAAGCCTCATAAAAGTCTTCTAAAGCCATTCAATCGCTTTATAAGAGACAAACTCAGACTCAGCAATGATAATCTAGCCCTTCAGTGAGCCATTAACCTCTGTCAGCCTTTGTCAAAAAAAGTCAACTTAAAAGAACGATTCATTTATGAAATGGTCTGTACTTCTTTCATGAATGCAAGAAGAGCTAGGGCAGAAGATAGGATTCACTGAATTATGACTTTAATTTTGGTTTGTTCTTCATGTAAACCTAGTGTACTGATTCAGAAGACAGCTATATTGTGTAGTATAATCTACTTTTATGGTGCAATTGCATCCTTTTTGAAGGTTGAAAGCTTCAGTTCCAATTCATTGCAACCACATGGAAAAGAGAATGAAAACATAGACTAGTCCTTTTGTGTTTTGTAGAAGAAGAAAAAAAGTCATATTGTTTTGGAACAATATAAGGGTGATATAATTTTGGGCAAATTATTCCTATAAGTGATAAATTTGGAGTTGTGGCTGAAGACTTCTTCCAGAGGACACTTCATTTCCTTCTCAAGAACAGACAGGCTGCAATTGAACATCTGCTGCGTGAACTTGAAAAATAAAGAGTACTATCATAAAGAGTATCAAAACAAGCAATTTATGGTGCACATAATAATCTAATCAGCCATTGTGATGAAAGGCCACGGCCAATATCTGTGATATCCAGACTCGTAAACAACAAAACAGCTAAGTTGACCATGTTAGGTTAGAGAAGACACTACAGACACGTGTTGGTATGGACAATACATGCTTAAATACAGAAACATCAACAGGACTGCATAAAAAATCTAATATAAAAATGTATGATTTCCTTTTGGCTCAGAGTATGCCCTAAATCAGGGGTCTTTAATGTTTTTTTCAGGTCAAGGACCCATAGAGTGGATAAAAAAACTGAGCAGGGGCTCACATTTTAATCCTGGCCCATATAGTTATACATTAAAGCACTTACATACTTGTGATGCTTAAATTAGAAAGCCTTCAAAATAATAATCAATAGTTATATACTTAAAATACACTATACTGTTCCAAAATAAAGTTAGAGGTCGGTAATATATATATTTTTATATTTTTGAATGAAGTCTCTCATGCTCACCAATGTTGCATTTATTTGATCAAAAATAAAACAACAACAAAAATATTGTGAAAAATTATTACAATTACAAATAACTTTTTTCTATTTTAATATATTTTAAAATGTATTCCTGTGATGGCAAAAGAGAATTTTTTAGCAGCCATTACTCTATAGTGTTCAGTGACACAGCATCAGAAATTATTCTAATATGCTGATTTGGTGCTCAAGAAAAATGTCTTGTTAATTGAAAACAGTTGTGCTGCTTAATATTTTTAGTGAAAATCTCACAAAAGTTAGTTCAAACAATAATTGGTGTACCCTCTGCAGCACCACTGTGGACCCCTTTTGAAGACCCCTGACCTAAATAAATGCAAGTTTTAACGGAGAGCCCTTCAATCTTCTAAAAGTCTGTATTCCAACTGATGTCCTTTCACATCATTCCAGAAAGACATACTGTGGTGATGAGCACCTAATGCAGAGCAGGTGCATGACATTCTCTTTTGTCAGGGCTAATACATAACCATGACATTAGAGTTCTTCTTACTTCAGTGTGGAAGTGCTTTTCAAGGCTATCTCTACGAAATATGATCCTGCATCTGTTTCTGGCCTCAGACAAGTAATTCTGTCAAAAGCTCAGGCCGATCAGTTAAAGTGCTACATCCTGACTTCCTACACACACTCCAACGTATAAACAGATGCTCCAATGGATCATTCAGAGCATGCACTGTAAAAACCTGTAATTCAGTTTTATATTTTCTATGTGCTAACATGAAACGGAGATAAATCATTTGGGGATCTCTGAAAGATGACATGATGTGGCTTTGTACAAGATCCGCAGTTTTATTTACAATACAGACTCCCCAGAAAGCCATGATTGCTGTGACCAATTAATGTCATCTACACAACCACAATGTCGGTAAATCATTAATGGGGGTTTTCAATAGTTTATCCCTTTCAGCCTGATGTGTGGTCACACATTGATGGACTGGCCAAGTTCTAATTTTTTCACAAAGACAAATTTTGACCCAGATTTGGACTTGATTTTCTATTCTCATTATCTTTCATAGGCTCATCCGTCTATAATCCTTCTGTTTTAATGAATTTTGCAGTACAATATGCCTTAGGGAATGATGAAACTATTAAAAAAAAACAGGCTTTTAAATCATTTACGATAAATCCTCTCATACATCTCATTCAAAACCATAAAGCAGCCATGTACAAATCTGTTTTTCTTGTTTGTGGGGTAACATCAGAAAAAATAACTCAATGCCCTCAGTCTTCTGGAATGCCTTCCATAAAAGCTAGAGGTGTTAGGTGTTTGCAATGACCCTTGAAAAACATTTGAAACACAATATCTTAAAACGACATGAAGGTGAGTAAATGGCTTTTACATTGGTGTGAACTACTTTAATATAACATGATGCTATTCTGTTCCTACAACTGCTCATGTCTCAAAGATTCCCCATTTTTTATTCGTAAACAGAGCATAGCACAGATGAGCACACACTTTTTCCACTCTGATAAGGAATGCTCTGTAGATGACAGACAGTTGAGTTATGGAGCAGAGGTACTGGCACCACAACTAGTGCTGGGGATCCAAAAGGTGTCAGTCTGAGTACAAGACGCTTTGGGAAGTTGTGACATGGACAGAGGAAGAGCTGGAGCCATGATAAAAGCGCTGAGTTAAGGCCAGGAGGTCAAGACGTAAGACAGCCAGAGTGGAGAAGACTGGCTATTTAAAAAAGCCTAGTCCAAGTCCTAGTATTTGGGCACATTTTTCATGTCGTATAGGACGATACATCATGGCCATATTCCAGGAAGACAATGTCAAGATTCATCAGGCTCAAACTGTGAAAGAATGGTTGGCAGGAAGCATGAAGAATCATTTTCACATATGAATTAGATTAATTAAATTAATTGAAAGTCTTTGGGATGTGCTGGAGTCAACTTTATAGAGTGCTTGACTCTTGTATTGTAAATCACAAAACAAAAAAAAAGGTGCTATATGGTTCTGAAAGTGGTTCTTTGGCTCGTAATCATAGGGGAACCACTTTAAGTGCTGTATAGCACCAAATCTCGGTGCTTCAGTCGTTTTTCAGTGGTTCTTCACCGGTTCTTTGGGATGAACGAGGTGCTATATAGCACCGCTACCATATACAGAACCTGTCAAGATATGGTGCTATAGAGCACCAAAAGTGGTTCCCCTATGATTCCGAGCCAAGAACCATTTTTAGTGCCATATAGCACCATTTTTTTTTAGTTTACAAGACCTTGACAAAAATGCACAACTCTCAGTAAAGTCTACATGTGTGGAAATGATTCTTCATGCTCCCTCCCAAACATTCTTTCACAGTTTGAGCCTGATGCATCTTGACATTGTCTTCCTGGAATATGGCCACGATGTGTCTTCATACATGGTCGTTTAAAGGATTCGTTCAGGTCAAAATGAAAATTTCCTGATATTTTACTCACCATCTCATCCAAGATGTTCTTTCTTTCTTCAGTCAAAAAGATACGTTTTTTGAGGAAAAAATTCCAGGATTTTTCTTCACACCATTGACATCCACGACAACCAAAATGTTGAAGGTCCAAACTGATGCAGTTTCAAAGCGCTTCGAAGGGCTTCAGAGGCTCTGCACGATCCCAGATGAGGAAAAGGGTCTTATCTAGCGAAACGATTGGTCATTTAAAAATAAAATAAAAAATGAATATACTTTTTAACCTAAATTGTTCATCTTGCGATGCTCTGCGGCTTGCCAGTTTGTATTAGTCTTCGCATGTGTGCTTTGTAAACACGGGGGCGGTACTTCTGCCTACATCTAGCGTGACGTTTTCGACTTAGTTTATAACTTAATAACTTTAAGGCAACGGGTCACTGATCACTTTTTACAGTGTATCTACTTGTTATCAATGAAATGAATGCACTGTAATTGTGTACATTTTTGGGGTCACTGTATCTGAGATCATTCTAGAGTCTCAATCTGAAATATCCAAGATTAATAAATTATTCTAACAGAAGTTTGTTTAAAATAAAATATGTACCTGTAGATGTTGGTAAAGTATTTTATCTGATTGTTTAAATCACTAGTTTCCAAAGATGGCATAGCCCTGGGGTTTCAATCCACCGAATCCCTTAATGGAAAGAACAAAAGTCTTTCAGAGGATCATTTGCTCAAGGGCCAGAGACAAGGCAAGACTTCAGACAGCTTCAGCTCTTCTGTTGATATACTGACCAGATGATGACCGGGCATCTATTCCCCATCAAGGAAGATATCCCCGCCAATCACGTCTCTCTCTCATGGCCCATAGAATCAGAGATGTGAGCACACGCTGAACTCACTCCAAAACACTCCAAAACGCTTTATAAATCCCACACATTTGCAATGCATGAATCACACTTTCCCTCGCAAAAACGTCCTGTAGCACTTAACCAAAGAATACATTTTACAGCCCTGTAAATTACCACTCACTCCTCCCTGCGTTCCACTGTCCAAGGTTACAGCACGTTCGTATCCACCACTGATCAAAAACGGTTAGTGAGATTGCTAATTTGTAGTTCAAACACATAGCTCACCCGAAAATAAAAGTCCTGCCATTATCTCATATTGTCCAAAACTCATATGACTTTTTTTCTGATTTACATTATAACGAATGAGGAATACAATGGAAATAAGGACTTAATTTTATTTGTCACACAAAGCTATTATATTACTTCAGAAGACTTGGAATATAACAGTATACAGTAGGAGTCGTATGGATTACTTTTATTACTCTTTTATGGTGGTTTTGCTTTTTTTTTAAACTTCAAAGCCTCAGCCCTGATTCATATTAATTGCATTGAAAAAAGTCATACAACCTGAAGGTGAGTAAATAATAGTAGAATTTTAAATTCTACTTGACATTAAATGACATTATCTATTTCCTATATGCACACTATAAACCGTAATGTTCAAAAACAAATTAGTTCAATCAAATTAACCTTGATGAGTATTTTGAACTTTCTTTTTCACATAATCTGAATTGTTTCTTTATTTTGAGTTTTACGAACTTGTTTTTTTAATTTAAACAAATTTAACTGAAATTGGGCTGGGATTTAAATTTCCTAGCATTCTTTGCCATGACACTCAAAAGGGAAACACTCGAAATTAAGTGTTATATAATGTTTTTGTGCAAGATGGATGTTAAGTTCGAGATTTAGTAGTGTTTAATGGTTTTATGCTAGTTTCTGTTATGTTGGGTTTTTTTTTTTTTGTGGTGGGGGGTTACCATCATGGTGATGAGTAGAGCTTGAGCTTTGAGAACTATGCTAAATGTTTTATATTGTTGTACTCATTCAGCAAGTGCTATGCTATGATAATGCTATCAAGGAATTGTGATAACAATTAGCAAGGTAGCATGTATTAAATGAGCTAGTTCAAGGTAGCCAAGCTTCCACTACTAAAAATATTTAAATTGAGATTACATGATCATTTTAAGTTAAATGTATTAATTAGCTTAGTCAAATATGTTAAGTTAAGAGCAATTAAAATGCATAAGTACAAAATACAAATCTGAAAGTTAACTTTACATTTCTTAACATATTTTTTAAAAAAAATAATTCTATCTACCTGACAGACTTATCCAATCATTTTGTCTGCATAAAAATTCTTAAAATCGACTGCAAGCTCACATTCAGATCTGCCTTCATCCAATCAACAACCGGTGGATTGAACCAAGTCCCCGTCCTACATTTCTTCTATTCAATTATACGTTTCACTTGGATGTACATCACAATACAGGATCTGTCGCTACTTCCATAACATCACAACTCTAATTCTCACTCTATATTTACTAAATCAGGTCTAACTCACTGGACTCTTAAACCTGTTGTGATATCCATGGCAACACAAAACAATTATTTTTTAGAGCTCTCTTGTGCCTAAAGTAACAACCTTAGCAGAGTACATATACTTGATTCACAGCCCTCTGTACACCGTGGAACAAAACATAATGTTTCAAACACCACCCCCCAAAAATGCAGATTCTTCCTCAAACATACCTTTAGCACAGTTGGCAAAATCGTTCATGTGAACATGACAATGAAACAGATATTTGTTGGAGTGTATGTGACTAACATTCGATATGAGGACTATTTAAAACAGCAGTATGATGGCTGTAACAGGCCCGTTTGAGTGATTTGTTGAGCTGTGTTGGAGACCAGGGACTGAGGTGAGGACATACTGGACCGAGCAAGGGGTGTAGAGGCTCGTGCTGTGTCTCACAGCGATCTCTCCACGCAACCTTTGATCTGCTGCGTGAAAACCCCCTGTGGAAGCTTTTTCTGTGGATTCATTTAACGGTGAAAGGAAGATTGGGTTCCTCATAGGTCCCACAGTAAGGCAGCGGGACAAAACATACACTGTAAAACATATTCAGCTACACTCAACGAGAAAGGCAGTAATAAAAGAATCCCATTCAGTAGTCAAAGAGATTCTTCTTTTCAGTATCTTCATACCTTATGTTATTGTAATCTATGTCATGAGGTATTTGAGACCGAAAGGAATCTTTCTGTCATTTATAGTCTTTGAGGTTAGAAGCAAAATTCAAGAGTAAGGTACAAAGGGGCTAAAGGCGCCCCGGGGTAAAAGGCGCCTTTGCTATTATTTTCCTCTAAATTAGTAGATGGCACAAAATTTGCCGTAGCACTTTCCAAAGCATCTGCTTTTCAAGATGCACATGGAAATTTGGCTGATACTTGATGCGAACACAAAGTTGATTCTGCTCTAATTTGATCTAATATTTGATGTTTTTTTTAAATGTTGTAGATTTAAGTAGCAAATGAGAATTGCTAAAATTATTGAATGTATTTTGAGACAAAGGTCGTCTTAATGATTTTCAGTTTTGTTCAAGAAAATTGAAGCAACAGTTATGAATATATACAGTATGTAAAAGTATGGTATTTGGAATTAAAGACCTTGCTGTTGGGGCTAAATAGCACAATAATTAACATGATAATAAACAGCTGGCTGATTCAGATGGCAAATATCATATATTAAGTTGGGTGTCCACTTTGGAGATAATAACCATATTTATAATGAAACCATCATATGTAAAAAATATGATATTTATCATATAATAAAATATAATTTATTGTTACTACTGTAAATGTATATTAAATTATTATCTCCTTCAATGCTTTCAGAATATAATTTTTTATATAGTTTTTCTGTGTTTTTAAATATATTTTTTTATTAACATTATTTTAATGACAGTATTTATTGAACAAAAATGAATTATTTTATTTATCAAAATAAACAGAAAATAGTACAAACTTTTCTAAAGTGATTGTTTTGAACAAGTATTGCCTGTATAACCCAGTATTATTAAAAACATAATATTTTAGCTAAAGTTTTTGTATCAAATGTGTATATCCTGTGTGTAGGGTAAAAAGCCCCCTTTCACCACCTCATACCACTTTTATGATTTATTTTCACACAAAATCTGTTGCAATACAAACATGTGTTTTTTCTGCGATCATATACACTATGGGAATAGTGAAAAGTAAATTTTTCTTAAGGTGTGCCTTTAGCCTCTTTGTACCCTACAATACAAAAAACACAAACAATGCCAGTCATTCAAGAGGAATCCACATGGAATATCTCATGAGAGTGAAACATTTCACCACACAGATATAACATTGGGTTCAAGTTTGTCTCGCAAATTATCTGTGACAGAAAGTGACTTCATTACAATGGACCTTTTTTGCCAGCAAAAATCTGCTTATGTGACCTTATCTTAATTCTAATTAAGGCAGGATAGCATGTATGCTTTGTTGCGAAGCATCCCAGAATGCACAGCAAATAGACTTGGTGAAAGAAATGCAGTAAACACTTTTTAATTCAGTACTGAAAAACACTGATAAAAATTGTGTAATAATGGATTATTTTACCCAATAGCATAATGTCAAACATACCTGAAATGAATAATGCATGCTGCCTTATAGGTAGCTGCCTATCTAGGTAATGTACAGCAAGGCAGCTCACTTGGTTTTGGAACAGAGCTAGATTTTAGTGCTTGCAAGGCAGCATTGTATTGATATTTGCCAAATTTTATATTTATCAATATGGTCTGGGAATGTTCTAAACTCCTAACCAATTACTTTGAAATCTCATAATTAAATAATTAATTCAGCCCAAATCATGTACAAAAAATTGTGCAGTTGGTCTTTTCTTACACATATTCGCACACTGAATCAATGCAATTGGAGGAATTAAACCAAAGCCTAAAATGACCTAAAACTTTAACACTAGGTCTTTAGCTGCTTTATAAGCACTGGTATAGTTTCAGTAAAATGTACTGTTTTAGAGCTATCGTTTTATGAGTTATTGTTTAATATCGTTTACCTCTGGATTGGCAGGGTTGAAAGCCACATTCAGCACCGTTTCAGAGTGTCTCTGGAGCTTATGGAGAAAGTTGCTGCTGCGTGTATCATATATAAAGGCCTGGAAGAAAGGTTAAAGGACAAAGTATCATCAGAATGATCAAAGTGTCAGCACATGAAGCACAATTATCAACATCAATATTAACAAAAAGGCTTGCCTTATTACTACACATTCACACACTTTGTAAAGAAACTTTCACACACTGGCATCAGCGTCTGAGAGGCCAAACATGCTACCTCATGTTGCATGCTGTATTTGTGTTACCTTGTAAATGTGCAAATCCAGGGTTTACAAATAGTACAGTGCGGAAAATATTCACAGCGCTTATATTACGGTCTTATTCCAAAATGGATTAAATTCATTATTTTCCTCAAAATTCTACAAACAATACCCCATAATGACAACATGAAAAAAGTTTGTTTGAAATCTTTGCAAATTTATAAAAAATAAAAAAAAAACCAAAAAGAACACATGTACATAAGTATTCACAGCCTTTGCCATGACACTCAAAATTGTGCTCAGTTGCATCCTGTTTCCACTGATCATCCTTGAGATGTTTCTACAACTTGATTGAAGTCCACCTGTGGTAAATTCAGTTGATTGGACATGATTTGGAAAGGCACACACCTGTTTATATAAGGTCCCACAGTTAACAGTGCACAAACCAAGCCATGAAGTCCAAGGATTTGTCTGTAGACCTCCGAGACGGGATTGTATCGAGGCACAGATCAAGGGAAGGGCACAGAAATATTTCCTCAGCATTGAAGGTCCCAATGAGCACAATGGCCTCCATCATCCGTAAATGGAATAAGTTTGGAACCACCAGGACTCTTCCTAGAGCTGGCCGCCCAGCCAAATTGAGCAATCGGGGGAGAAGGGCCTTAGTCAGGGAGGTGACCAAGAACTGGTCACTCTGACAGAGCTCCAGCGTTTCTCTGTGGAGAGAGGAACCTTCCAGAAGAACAACCATCTCTGTAGCACTCCACCAATCAGGCCTGTATGGTAGATAAGCCGCCTGGAGTTTGCCAAAAGGCACCTGAAAGACTCTCAGACCATGAGAAATAAAATTCTCTGGTCTGATGAAACAAAGATGGAACTCATGGCATCATGTTTGGAGGAAACCAGGCACCGCTCCTCAGCTGGCCAATACCATACAGTGAAGCATAAAAACCTGCTCCAGGCGCTCTGGACCTCAGACCAACAACCCTAAGCACACAGCCAAGAGTTGAATCTGATTGACCATCTCTGGAGAAATCTGAAAATGGCTGTGCACCAATGCTCCCCATACAACCTGATGGAGCTTGAGAGGTCCTGCAAAGAAGAATGGGAGAAACTGCCCAAAACTAGGTGTGCCAAGCTTGTAGCATCATACTCAAAAAGACTTGAGGCTGTAATTGGTGCCAAAGGTGCTTCAACAAAGTATTGACTATTGAGCAAAGGCTGTGAATACTTATGTACATGTAATTTTTTATTATTTTGAATAAATTTGCAAAGATTTCAAACAAACTTCTTTCACATTGTCATTATGGTATTTTTTGTAGAAGTTTGAGGAAAATAATGAATTTAATCCATTTTGGAATAAGGCTGTAACATAACAAAATGTGGAAAAAGTGAAGTGCTGTGAATACTTTCCGGATGCACTGTAACCACAAATTAACCACGGTTTTCCTTCAAATCCATAGTTTAAGTATGGTATTTGTGTGGTTCTACAAATGGTAATCAATACACCACAAAAAAATGGTTTTACTATAATAAAACCATGGATATTTTCATATGGGTATGTCTGTGCGATACATAATGTGCAAACGTTACTAAGCAAAAGGACAGTTTAAATACCTACATTAAAATAGAAAAAGAAAAACACAGTTGTTTGCAACCGCAACTTTGACTAGTTGTTGCAGCCCTAGTTTACACTGTGTCAACAGCAGTGAACTAAAGGCTTGCGTCAGCGCAAACCCTCTTGCCGTTAAACTACTGTCAGGATTTACTAAAGACGAACAGTGAAAAATTGGCTCTGAAAAGGCATGGACACATGACCTGACCTTCTGCATATGTATTTGTAGGAGTTTCCCTTTCAGACTCAAATTGTATTTAAATGATTCACACAAGGTGGTTTACTAAGGTTTGCGCTCGTAAATGTATTGGTTTTTACGCTATTATTTACCACCCAAAAAAGCACGTCTTAAACCAGACGCAAATGGGATTGTGTTGGTCATTAGGGAAATGATCCGCTGGCGTCTGTGTTCTTTAATTTGAGCGCCATCAATAGATCACTCGCAGAACTTTCCACTCCCATCGGCGCTTTTATGGAATTGTACCCTCATGCTAATTTGCCCTGTTTAGTAAATCTGGCTCTAAGTGTGAACATAGCAGAAGACAGGTGCATTTAGAACTAATAAACACTAGTAAATACTAAAAGCGCATGAAACTGTCAAGTAGTGTACTTAAGTTACAATAATGCTCACACACACTCGCGCATGCACGCTCACATACTGTTAAAAGAGTTGGCACATTTTTTTATTACTCGCTTTTGTTGTTCGCCTCCCTCCGCCTAGCGCAGAAGTGTGTAGCGAAGAATGACGTCAGAAAAACCTCAGTAGGCTATAATCGCTCATGTTCTTGGTCTATTACTGCATCGATGCAGAATCGTCCATATCCGCATCACGATGAATCGATTAATTTCAACATCCCTAAACAGTATGGCCTGGTTTCAGAGACTGGGGTTAGATTAAGCCAGGATTAGGATTTAGTTTAATTAGGACATTTAAGTAGCTTTTATAAAAATGAAACATTATTGGTTTGCATCTTGAGACAAAGACATATTTTAAGATATGTCAGAGCAAGTTATTTTCAGTTAAAACAGCTTAAACATGCATTTTAGTCTGGGACTAGGTTTAAGCCTTGTCTGTGAAACCAGGGGTAAGAAACATGAAACCAGATTACATTTAAAAATGCTTTTTTAACGACACAGAGAGATGGGTGCATGTCTAACTATGGAATCTTTTTGATAGCATTTTGTCAGTATTTATAGCAACAAAAAAAAAAGGCAGATCAGAACTCAGTTCTATGTGTTTGTAGCACAAAGGTACACTACTGTTCAAAAGTTTGGAGTCAGTATGATTTTTTTTAAAGGTTCCATGGCATGACATTTTCATTTTATGAGGTTTTTAAACGTTAATATGAGTTCCCCTAGCCTGAATATTGTCCCCCAAGTGGCAAGAAATTTTGATCGGTGTAAACCGAGTTCTGGCTGTCTTCCTCTGCCTTTGAGAAAATGACAGCCCAGACGAGCTGATCTGGAATTGTCCTGTTATGACGTCATACCAGGAACGGTTACCTCCCTTTCCTCCGTCCAGAGAATTTGTCCTCGAGAGATCATGGCTTGTGATGCTGGCAGTTTCTCAGTGTTTGGATGTACAAATGAAACCAGAAGTCTTTTTTCAGTTCCTTCTGATCTGTGATCAGTGATTTCTGATGTGTAGCTAATTATTCAAGTTCACAAAGAACATTATTATTTGTTCACACGCTGCGGCTTCTCTCTCCCCTGACAGAACAGTGTTTTCGTGTTTTCTATCTTGTGAGTCAGTGTTTTTGTACGTCCTCGTCGCGTCTATCTGTTCTAAAATGTGCATACAGTCATGAGTTTCTGCTCAACGTCGGTAGAGCCACATCTTTAGAGACGAACCTCATGCACGCCGAAGCTCGGGCTGCACTGGCCGGTCAGCCTTTAACATCACCGACCCCCAGTATTGCATCTTGCCTACTTGTTAACCAATGTTAATAACACTGGTTAATAACTTGTTCACCAGTTCACCAATTTGGACTGAATCGTTCTAAACGGTTCACATCTCGAGTCAGCGCTGATCCATAATTTACTAAAGTTACTAAATTTCTGACATGAGTGACAGTCCCTCCAACTAGAAATAAACTAATAACCTGAAGTATATGCTAGTAATTACAACAGTTCACTGAACTGAGACATGTTGAGAGAACTGATGAAAAGTGAACTCAGACTCGTGCCTCGTAGACCTCGCTAAACCACGCCCCCTCTGCTACCCGATGTAATACTCATTTCAAATGCAAAGATGTCAGCCAATCACAACAATGGGCGTTTTTACTGAAGTCTCACAGCAGACACGCCCCTTGAAACAGGGCATTCAGCCAGAGGGCAAACATCAGTATAGAAAAAATGCCTTTTATTTCTAAATTATGACATTTTATGATGTACAAATCATACTAACAATATAAGTACACCTCAGAATACATTATAAAATAAAATAAGAAAAAACCATGCCATGGGACCTTTAAAAAGAGATGAAAACTTATTCAGCAAAGGATGCATTAAGCTGATCAAAACTGACAGTAAAGACATATATATTGTTTAAAAAATTGTATTTTCAAATAAATGCTGTTCATCACAGGAATAAATAATAAAACAGTTATTGATAAAATAAATGAAGTTTGTGTAACTTCTTTCAAAAACATAAAAATATCTTAAAGACCCCAAACTTTTGAACAGTAGTGTATTTTTCTTCAACCAGGGTTTACAGCATCATTTACATCATTAACAAATGTATGAAAAGGTAAATAATACCATATATGAGGCAGAGAAAACCTGCTATTAAAAAAACCTGCCATTAACCTAGATAAAAACATGAGACGTATCATAGCAGACTGGTTGGCTTCCTCCATATGTTTCTTATTCAGTCCTCTTACGGAGTACATTAAGTGTTCTGGGGAAGACACGGGTCTCAGTGCCAGAAAGAAGCCAGAGATCACTAACAGGTTTTTGCAACATTCAATTATGTGTATATTTAAGGCATTTAGCAGATGGCCTTATCTAGAACAACTTACAAATCAACTTCAGCTTCACGTGCAAAACCAACATGGTCAACAGATAGGAAGCCTGTGAGATCTGCCGACACTGTGTCCAAAATGTGACAAAGCAACATTCATATTAAAGATTTTATTCTAATCAGCTGCCAATGGCATTTTGTCAATGGCTGGCTTTTATTTATATTCTCTTGACATTCCTCTACTTATTTCTGTTTTTAAATGGATACCTCACCTAAAGTTCTATGACATTTATTTCTTCTGTGGAACGTGAAAGAAATACTTAAAAAAAGCACAATTTGCCACGTTTTCCATGTTTTTTATAGCTTAAAATAATAAGGCTTGGGATTAATGTAGTAATGAGGTGGCAATGAAGTTCCTTTTCTGTGATTGTCTTGTGAAATATAAAATGCTTTAACAAATTCATCTGGCTTATCAAAGTCTCAAGACAGATACTACTGTTCTCTCCATTCGGCTTCCAGGAAACACTGGAAAGCAGGCGGTGCTGTGGAGATCTTCTCAAAACTGTCCTGCTTTATCCAGTGCCGGCGATTAATAACAGCTATCAACACGCACATATTATTCCACTGACTTGAGCAAAGACTAAACACACATACACAAACAGAGCAGAGACTGCATTCCTCCCACACTGGCAAAGAGACACACATGGAAAAGTAATTTGATTGATTCAAAAAGACAAAAATAAACATTCAGTTCAAAATATGTATTATGAGAAAAAAAAAGTGTCTGCTTTAAATGGCAAGTTTGTGTAAAACCTGATGATCATGCTGTGCAGCTTTATTTGAGAATAAACCAAAGAGCATCTTGTGCTTCATTGAAGGCAAGAATATCTGACCATCTGTATAAAGACATTCCCAATCAATTTTATTCTAAACGAGTCAAATTTTATTTGATTAGTGACCTAGAAATATTGCTGAATCTTAAATATTTTGCTGTGAATCCTAGATCTAGGTCATTCATGAGCGTTTGTATGAGCCAAACCCCAGTATCGCGAGTCATTTTTCATGAAATTGTTGTTTTTTCAAGGTCAATGGGACAATAGTTTTTTTCTCAGCGCTCTTTTAACATCAGAACACTGTGAAAGTATGGATACACCCCACTGTTTAACTCAAATGAGTGAATTGTTTTGACAATCCTGGAAAAGGACACAAGACATGGAGAAGCTCAGCAGTAAATGTGATGCAGCTGCTGGATATGATAAGAGATACTCAGAGGGGGAGAATTAAAGAGGTCAACGGAAAAAGTGGTCCAGTGAAACAGGGATGATTGTAGGTTCCTCTCAAACTCCTTCTAGATAGAATTTGTGGTGTAAATTTAATGCACAGTTTAATGCAGACTATCTATCTGTCTGTCTTTATGTCTGTTTGTCTTTGTATCTGTCTAGATAATTGTATGTTTCTCTGAAGCTCCCCACTATACATAGCATTTGTGGTGTAAATTTAATGCACAGTTTAAAGGCACAATATGTAATTTTCGGCCACTAGAGGTCACTTATTCAAAACAAACTTGATTACTCCTTGATTTCGTGGAATCATGGGAATCCGACGGGACACGGGTAGAAAGCATATTCATGGATAAACTAATGTATTAAAGATTTATTAACGTTACTGTAGTATGAAGAAGGGTGGGGCTGAAAGTCGTTGGAGCAGAACGAGGCTTCTGGAGCGATTGCTAATGAGAGACAAGTGCGACACACGGCTCGAGAGCGGTGGTGCTTTTATTATGCCGCAGACGAGCGCTTCCACTTCTTCTGGTCATGCGTATGTGGGGTAACGCAGCATTGTTTTATCATATTAGATAGTGTGTTGAAAGTTATGTTATAATGCTACTCTGTGCATTTGCTCGTCGGCTACTATGAGACACTTGTTGCATACTCAGGCAAACGGGTGAGGGGTAAAAAAGGTGAGAAGACTGCGTGGATAGAGAAAACATTCTCCGAGGTCAGGTTTAAAAAATAAAAAAAATGTACTTTTCATGCTCATTTCTAGTTACTATTAAAGGGATGGTAAAACACATTCTTTCGAAGGCTTGATTGTGTTTGTTGGGTGCACTATAACATGTGTTCATGCTTCGTTTTTAAAAAATTGCATTATTTTTCATATATTTTACCTTTATTCTACACTGCTCTGTCCCTCCTTGTAAAAACGGTCTGATGGTTTCCGGGTTGTATGAAGCCAGTCCATCAAAAATACGCAATGGGCTCAGATTGGTTAGCTGGCCCAGTGTGTTGTGATTCGCTAACCGGAAACGTCACGCCCCTTACCTTTACCGGTAGCCTGTGCTTTTGGGTAGTGCTTTTTTTTAGCATGCCTGTAGATAAACAATACATAAAAGCTCTAATCAAAGAATAATTTACACTAATGCCAAGTTCGCTGTTGAGATTTTAAAAAGTTTGTAACATTAGGTGTTTGCTGGATAACGTTAAGTATGAATGAGCATTTAACAAACTGGTTTGCAGAGCCAAATGAGCGTTGTCATCTGTTTACTTCCTTGCTACAATGTACAATTAACAATACGAACTATTACAGGAAAACGCATCGACGAAAAATAAATCATACTTACAGGTTGTGGCCCATAAACAGCTTCTGTTTTTAAATCCATCTTTCAGGACAAGCCGTTGTAAGAATCCTGCATTGAACTCGTGAAGATTGTGGAAGCTTTCCTCTGTGAAATGTGCAGCGGGAGCCACACGCGCCCGTCTCACACTGGCAGTGTTTGTCTCACGCAGCTGAACCGCGGCTCGTGTATTGCAAATACAGACGAATATTGTCCATTATGTCACATTTTCCGGTCACAAAAATACGCGGAAAAAGGGGGCGTGGTCTTGTTGCTGTCCCACGTGGAGAAGAGGACAGTCGCGTGGAGAAAAGGAAGTGTTGCGTTTCAGTGTGTTTGTCGCCATGTCGTCGAGACGCTGTTATTTTCATCCTGGAGTCAAATCACCTTTGTTTGGCTTTCCCAGGGACGCTGTAGAGATCATTAAGCGCGCATATATCTCCCGTTAAGAGGCGTGACCTTTCCACGTGCGCTAAGCTGCTGTCGAATCACAACACAGGAACCGTGCCACGTTTGCTAAGATGCGGTCAAATCACAACACGGGAACCGCTGGCACAATCAGAACTCGTTACGTATTTCTGAAGGAGGGACTTCATAGAATAAAGGAAGTCATCAGCCGTTTTTAGGAGAGTGAAAACAGCGGTATACAGATAAGTACATTGTGTTAAAAATACTGTTTTTTTTTACACGCGAAACATGAACACATGTTATATTGCACACTGTAAACACAATCAAAGCTTCAAAAGAACACGAAGAACGGGACCTTTAAAAGCAAATATCTCCCTTTGCTTTAAACTTTGAACGTTGTAACTTTGCAGATGTTGTTTATGCTCAAACATTACACACTAGCTAAAGTTAGAAAAGTGAAATCGTGGTTTACCACCCCTTTAAGTATCTTTGCATCTGTCTGAAAACGAATTCTGCCCCGGTATGGGTTGTGTCGAGCCATTCGTTAGTCTTGTTGTTTGGTGATAAAAATATGAAAATGTAGTTGCAATAAACGTGCTAAGAATCCGAGGAAGAACCGATGACGGAACAGTTCGAAACTGTTCTAATTGTTCTATCTTCAATATAAAAAAAAACGACTGAACGAATGAAACATGGATTCTGAACGGACCTTTTTGATCTCAAAAAGGTGAATTCTCACCGAAAGGTGAGGAGTTTGCATCTATGCACACTGCAGTGAGCTAGATTGATATTAGGCATGGTAAAACATGGTACTTCCGGTAAATCATGAAAATTGGATTTAAACAACAAGACTAACTGTGTTGAGCTATATAACAAGTTAGTTTTCTGTCAAAAAATTGATAGGCAAAGTGCGAACATTGGTTCCTGGTTAAATTTTTCCTGGATTTAAACATTCTTGGAAACATTTGGGAAAATGATAGACTGGATAAATTGATTTGATTTCGCCCTGCAGCTCAGTCTGGAAACCTGTACATTCATTTCTACTGCTTCTGTTACACTTTTGCGGGAACCAATCACAGACTGGCGCGCTATTGGCGGGTTTAACACGATGACGGATAGAGAAGCGGTGGGTCGTTGCCCGTTGATCACGCCTCTTGTGGTCTGATTGGTTGAAGGACTATCCGATTGCGTACAGAGTCATTTGAATTATGCTCGTTTATCACACCTCTTGTGCAGCAGAAAATACATAGCAGACTCCCCAGACCAATGTTCAATCTTAAATTGAGCTTGGTCTGGTGATAGCCAGACAAGGAAAATGTAAGAAAATATAAAAAAATATAATATAAAATATAACATTGTTCTAGTGATTTTTGGGATATTTTAATAAAGAAATCTTACATATTGTGCCTTTAATGAATGTGAGAAATGTGGTATTCGGCAGACCTGAATGGCGGTTTTATTACCTCTGTCAAGATACACAGGCTCACACTGGGCCAGGTAAGGATTATCTGATTTACAATTATGCTGAACATTCTGTACAATGCTTGTGAAAAATGTAGAGGTACTATGAATTATTGGTCTTATGACTTCTATTACACCTTGTGCTCATCATGACACCATAAAACAAGCAAGTTTAGTTTCTTGCTTTCTCCTTAAGCAAGGAGAAACTATTCTCAATAAACACATGGATGAGCTGAAAGAACAGAGACAAGGGTTACAGGACATTGTAGCAGGAGATGTATTAAAAGTACTTACACAATGGTCCTCCGAGCCAGTAGCTATGAAACGGCCGCATGGTGAGAAGGCTGCAGTGCAGTGATGAAAGCGGATAACATGGCTCTCATAGCGGCGAACACACCTGACAGAGATGGACAGAAAGAAAGAGACATTAATCAGTTGAGTTCTGTGAATAATTCTAGAATGTGGGAGCTTTGTGAATAAGCTCCAAGAGTTTGACATTAAATACCATATGCTAAAGTGGCCCAGATTGCATTAATTCAAATATTTATCCGATAGGATCCACTTCTTTGTCTGTTAAGCAGCTGAAACATACAGTATAAATGACTATTACCAAATTTGAACACATTTGAATTGTACACACTGTGCACACATTGTGACCAGTCAGAAATGATTATCTGGAAAAAGAAAACACCAAGTATTTGGCATGAAAAACAAAAGGGTCATCAGTCCTTAAAGTGGATCTGTTTAAGATCAGCCTTTCATTGCCAGGGCTGCTTTTGGCTCTCTCTGTAGACATCACCTCTTTTAGAATGTAAATATTAATTTAGCAGACACCACTCATCCAAAGCAACATAAAGCACATAGGAACCATCTTCTAGAAACACTATGATGACTAAGAAAACATTAAGTATGTCCAAATACACAAAATGGTTTTCAGTGGAGTAGGGCAACATGTCTGGAGTCTGTGATTTCTTCATGAAGGTGCTATCAAACAGTCAGGAACCATGTTTCATCTTGTGGTCCAGAGGGATTATGTAAACTAATGTGGGAAGAAACTTCAGAAAGAACATGAGACGATGCTTCACTTCATTACTCCCATGCTGGGGTCTGTGTTTGCAATCGCTAGACCACATTTCCCTGCATATATATATATATATATATATATATATATATATATATATATATATATATATATATATATATATATATATATATATATATATATATATATATATATATATATATATATATATATATATATATATATATATATATATATATATATATATATATATAGTGAGGAAAATAACACCCTGCTATTTTGCAAGTTCTCCCACTTGGAAATCATGGAGGGGTCTGAAATTGTCATCGTAGTTGCTTGTCCACTGTGAGAGACATAATCTAAAAAAAGAAAATCCAGAAATCACAATATATAATTTATTTATTTATTTATTTGTATGATACAGCTGCAAATAAGTATTTGAACACCTGTCTATCAGCTAGAATTCTGACCCTCAAAGACCTGTTAGTCTGCCTTTAAAATGTCCACCTCCACTCCATTTATTATCCTAGATTAGATGCACCTGTTTGAGGTCGTTAGCTGCATAAAGACACCTGTCCAGCCCATACAATCAGTAAGAATCCAACTACTAACATGGCCAAGACCAAAGAGCTGTCCAAAGACACTAGAGACAAAATTGTACACCTTACAAGGCTGGAAAGGGCTACGGGGAAATTGCCAAGCAGCTTGGTGAAAAAAGGTCCACTGTTGGAGCAATCATTAGAACATGGAAGAAGCTAAACATGACTGTCAATCTCCCTCGGACTGGGGCTCCATGCAAGATCTCACCTCGTGGGGTCTCAATGATCCTAAGAAAGGTGAGAAATCAGCCCAGAACTACACGGGAGGAGCTGGCCAATGACCTGAAAAGAGCTGGGACCACCGTTTCCAAGGTTACTGTTGGTAATACACTAAGACGTCATGGTTTGAAATCATGCATGGCACGGAAGGTTCCCCTGCTTAAACCAGCACATGTCAAGGCCCGTCTTAAGTTTGCCAATGACCATTTGGATGATCCAGAGGAGTCATGGGAGAAAGTCATGTGGTCAGATGAGACCAAAATATAACTTTTTGGACATAATTCCACTAAATGTGTTCGGAGGAAGAAGAATGATGAGTACCATCCCAAGAACACCATCCCTACTGTGAAGCATGGGGGTGGTAGCATCATGCTTTGGGGGTGTTTTTCTGCATATGGGACAGGGTGACTGCACTGTATTAAGGAGAGGATGACCAGGGCCATGTATTGCGAGATTTTGGGGAACAACCTCCTTCCCTCGGTTAGAGCATTGAAGATGGGTCGAGGCTGGGTCTTCCAACATGACAATGACCCAAAGCACACAGCCAGGACAACCAAGGAGTGGCTCTGTAAGAAGCATATCAAGGATCTGGCGTGGCCTAGCCAATCTCCAGACCTAAACCCAATAGAGAATCTTTGGAGGGAGCTTAAACTCTGTGTTTCTCAGCAACAGGCCAGAAACCTGACTGATCTAAAGAAGATCTGTGTGGAGGAGTGGGTCAAAATCTCTCCTGCAGTGTGTGCAAACCTGGTGGAAAACTACGTAAGAAACGTTTGACCTCTGTAATTGCAAACAAAGGCTACTGTACCAAATATTAACATTGATTTTCTCAATGTTAGGTGTTCAAATACTTATTTGCAGCTGTATCATACAAATAAATAGTTAAAAAATAATTTGTCTCTCATAGTGGACATGCACCTACGATGACAATTTCAGACCCCTCCATGATTTTTAAGTGGGAGAACTTGCAAAATAGCAGGGTGTTCAAATACTTATTTTCCTCACTGTATATATATATATATATATATATATATATATATATATATATATATATATATATATATATATATATATATATATATATATATATATATATATATATATATATATATATAATTCAGGGTGGTGTAATAATTATTTCCTTATTGAACATATTGACCTACCAATAGATTTAAAGGCAAAGGCAAACCACATAGGACAGCTTTCTGGGTCAATATGGGTGAGATGTAACAACATGGAATTCTGGGATTACTGGTGGAGCATGAGGAGTTGACGTGGAGCCCAGGCCCCTATACAGTGGCTGATGGAGATTTCATTTATTTTGAAGGTGACTGTATTCAGTCTGCTTTGTGTCCCTGCACGTGTCTGTTTCCCCAGACTGATTTGAACTATCAGAAATTGTGTTCCTGCCCTGCCTCCCACTCCCACCTCTTAATGTTTCAAGTCTGCCTAATAAGAACTGTATGCCTGTTCCATGTCGGCCAAGAGGGTTGTTCAGAAAACATCTGCCTGTTCCGTGTCTGTCAAGAGTAGTATCCCTGAGTAATGTCTCGGTCTCTGTCCTGTGTTGTTCTAGAAAATAAAATGTAAAGTTCCTGTCTACACTGCCCAGTTCTCTTGCCTGCCTGCCTGTACTGTCTTTCAGCCCTTTAGCACTTCCCATACTGGCCCTGCCTCTGTGTATGGATTCGCTTGGTACTTCGAGTTTGCCAGTACAGCCCAGGAGTGTTGACCGCATTGCTTCACCAAGATCTTCTGTGCCCGTCACTCCACCAGAACCACCTCCCTCGTGTTGCCAGCCTTGCACTACGGACTTCCGGGACTTCAGCTGCGCCTCGTCCCTTCACCCCTTTGACTCTGTTGGGCTGTTCCTTCCCTCCAGCACCACCCTGGGCTTCGTTCGCTTGGCTTTTGCTTCAGCCCTCTGCCCCCGGCTCTACCTCAGCTGCTTGTCGCTGCGGCTCCGCAGTGCCCTCCAGGACTTGTGATATCGCCCAGTCCCCTCAGCTCTTCAGCTCTGCTTAGGTCTCCAACCAGCATGGGCTCAGTCTCGGTCACTTGCCCTGGAAAGACCTTCCAAGCTGCCTCTCTGTCACGACTCCACCTTGGGCCGTCATCGTGAGACTGCTGCTGGGTGTTCCACCCTGGCTTCTCCCACCTTTGTCACCGCCCTGATTTGTTCTGCCTTCTCCGCCCTGGCCTGGCTCTCGTTTACTACGTTCTCTGCCCAAGCCCCCTCCCACCCTCCTCTGTTGGACTCTTGTGTTTTTTGGGAATGTTATTAAGGGTTATGTTTGATCTGTTTGATATTGAGTTGGTTTTGCACTGTTTTCTGTCTGTTTCCTTTGTTCCCGCTTCTAGTCACTCCTATAGGTTACTCATTGTGTAATTAGTCATGTCAGCTGTGTCAAGTTTCTTTGATTAGTTTACTGTGTATTTAAGCCCTGTGTTTGGTTCAGTTTATTTGTCCGTTATCGTCGTGATATGCTTGGTTGTTCTGTTAAATGCCGAAGAGTTTGTTCCTAATCCTGAGTGTTTTGTTTCTTAAGTTCTTGTAAATAAAGTTAAGCTGCTGCAATTAGATACATTTACCTCATCTTTGCAACCCAGCCATAACAGCATACACAATTTAAAAAGTGCTATTTAAAAATCCACAGATAGGAAATTATCCTTAGAGCTTAACCCTAAGCTTTTTAAAAAAAAATACATATAAACCTATGATTTGTGCCTAATGAGATCATTATGCCATTAAGGAAGTCACAAAAGGGGCATATAAAGTGATTTAATGCTAGAGCCACAACCATATAATAAATTAACTCTTTTAATGAGACTACATAGACTGCCAAAGCATGGTTCTGTCCATGCAATTAAAAAAACACTCAAAAAAAACACAACCATTCAAAATATATTAATATAAAGGTTAAAATAAATAGGACTGCAACAGGAAAAGAATCATGGAACTTCATGGAAGAGCTTGCCTGAGGTTCTTGCTCATCACATGAGGTCGGTCTGGTTGTTATGTTTACTGTGATTGCTTTGTATGCCTGTATAAATCTAGAGTGCTTTTCTAAGGGTCTTGGTCTCAATTCACATTCTGTACAAGCCAGGTTAATCTGCTTCTCATTACGAGGGAAGATTATGCTTTAAGAGAAAGAATAAACAAATTTATTGTATAAAGCCCACATATTTTCTTCACATTTAGTCAACCACCAGAGCGGAAACAAACAGAATGCCAACCGAAGAGCCACCACAGACTCTGTAAGCACCTTTAAAAATCAGAATGAAAATGCCAAGCAGTAACCACCAAGCAGTCACCTAGAAGTCAACTACATAGAGAAGATGCTGTTATGTGGTTGTTAGCACGCTTCTGACTTTGGTTATTCAAGGGGTGAATGACTATAAAAAAGCTGCCTAGGGACATTGCCATGATGGCTGCTGAGTGAGATGGATTGGAGTCAATCCCAAAAATAATGAATTCTCTGAGGCACAAGAGTCCATTCTAAAGGTTGCGGCTGTTTAAATTAGTTCCCTGATTGATTTGAGGATTCTTTCTCTAGGCTACATCATAACACATCTAACTACTTGTAAAATGTAAAAAAAAAACTTGTACATCCAGCCAGTTGTTATCGCAGAATAAACCCCTTCAGAGTGACGCAAGACCCCTCCGCGAATAGCACCCGTCAAGATAACTCGTAGTACCCGGATGAGCGGTGTGTTATTCACTTTGGCGGTTGTTATCTGGGAATAACATCCCGCTGGAATGCACGATTGACCAATCATAAACAAGTATTCCACAGAGCGGTGTAAGAATTAGCTATAACAACTTTGGAAATTTAGTGTTCGAGTAACTTTCCTGAATTTAACTTGAGAAAACTCAAATATCCAAGTTGCCATTTAATACAGATCCTAAGTTGACTGAACTTAAAATTAAGGCAGTATGAAGACTTACTTTTTTAAAGTTTTAAACCATTTATTTTTTACACTGTACCAACACTAATTCACCAATAAATAACTAATGAAATAAAAGCTTTTTAAAAGATGGCAGCTATGAAAGAAATTAATTAAGGATGTACAAACAGTGAAAAATGCTTTGACAGTGTGTGATGACTGAGTACCAGTGTCCCACCGGCAGTGCCCTGACCTCCTGTGCAACTGAAGACAGAGTGAAGCTTCATAAAGAGTTTTTAGAAAGTCTTCATGAAGCACTTCAGAGTCTCTTGCCAGTATTTCTCATACATAATTCAAAATCCAGAGGACTGCTGCTCCCCTTTTAGTCTGAAGTTCAATATACTACTGTATACCTATAAAGGAAGAATTTCCATTGTCATTTGCAAAACATACAGTCCCAGAACAGGCAGAGAAGGGTGATGTGGAAGATCACAAGCCTCAGTCTTCCAGAGCTCTTTGGCTTTTGGCTGAAGGTTTTGTCTTGGCCTGTGGAATGATGTCACTTGTGCTTTAAATGAAGTCTTGGGGGAGATAAATCCATTTCACGTGCTTGAAGTTGGAGCACTGTTAAAGAGCCAACCATTGGAAAAATGGAAAATACACATAAAATGGCCTGTGCCGAAAGACTCCATTGCCAGACCTCAGTTTGTCAATGACTGCAGGCAAATGATGTCAGTAATTCTCACATATGCTCCCGTCCATGTTTCCCGTGTTTGACCTGCATTTATCTTTAGTATTTTGTCTTAAGTATTTTTCATGGTTTCCTCCCTGTGACAATTTTCCTTTCTCTTTTCCACTGGAACTAATCCTTCAAAGAACTGAAAAAATATGCTGTCCTGCAAGGTTGTTTTTAGGCAATCAGTGTAATGACACCATTTTCCTATGGCTCAAGAATGTCTTGTTAGTCACATGGTTTTTACAACTAAGGTGATTGGCTCGAAAACATTACGTGGTTCTATTAGCAAAAATGGTAGAATTTGACTTTGCAATAGCAGAATTTGTACTTCAGGGGGGTCATATGACAGGAGAAAAACTGCCATTGATATGAATGGGAATGCTATCAGATTGCTTTCTAGGTAATACAGACCTCCTTGGGGAGGAAAGTGTCAGTTGTGAAACGTACAGCATGTTTGCATAACATATCAACCTCTTTTATTTTAAAGATGTTAGTTTCTGCAGGGATGGATGAAGTTGTTATATGCTCCTGACCAGAACTTGACCTGGAACTGGTGCAAATATTTATCAAAACAAGTAAAAAGTATTTGACAAATTCTGGAGTCTGCAGAGCAGGAAGATCTAAGATCCAGGCATAATAGAATAAAGGATGTATACTGTAAGTATAGAAGCAATTCATACCATTTCACAAAGTGAAGGAATTAAAAGAAGGACAAGTCTTTCATCAACTACTTTAGCTGTCCTTATAAGGGAAATAAAACTGAGTGGATAGGTTCAGGTGCAGAATATCTATACGGACATGAACTATCACTAAGTAAAATAAAAATAAAAAATATGTTCATAGTCTGGAACTTTCCGCACTGATTCCTGTACCTGCAGTTGTTGTTTCTGTTCTAGTTTTGTTTCTCCCTTCACAGGAGGACAAATGAGTCCAAAATACTTTTTCCACCCTGATGCATTTACGGAGTGTTCTTAAAGGAACAGGCCATTCAAAAATGAAAACCTGACATCATTAATCATTACTAATCTCTGTTTTTTCCAAACTAGTGTGGAACAGCAGATATTTTATAAAATAAGAACATTCTGACCACTCTTTTCCATATAATGAAAACGGATGGGGACTGGGTTTGCCAAGCGCCAAAAAAACCCCAACCATAAAATAGTTTTACCAAAGTTTTTTCATCGCTAATAGTCTGAAAAAGGTGACTAGTTCGTAGAAACTAATAAAAGCTATAAGAAAAAAAGCTAAGTTAGCAATGTTATGTTACTGTATGTATACACACACACACACACACACACACACACACACACACACACACACTATACATATACATACATAAATATATACACACATACAAAAAAATAATTACAGTTACTGTTATTTTAAGAGCACTCTGGAAACACATCAAGTTAAATAGACATTTCTGATTTATCCTACGCAGAAAGAACCAACAGAGACAGAAACTACAGGTAAAGAATCTGTGCTTAAAGTTCCAGACACTAAAAACTCTGAAAAATGTGTTTGCAACATCATGGGTGAAAAGATGGTATATGTTATATTACTTTTGAAATGATAAATGGATAAGAAAACACAAGCACTATATAAGCACATAATTAATTTTTAATTAAGATTAAATTTAGAATCACTAGAAGGTTTATTTTTCAGATAGCTTTGGTATGTGTCTATTCATCTATATATTTAACTTGGTCTTATACAGACCAAAGAGGGACTGTGAAAGAAACAGCATTGCTGAATTCACTCCACATAAAGCAGAGTGGTTACTGTTAGGTCAACTGCAGGGAGGGAATTCTTTCCAGAGTCCATTTGGCTGAGGTCCGGGCAGGCTCAGCTTCTAGAGAATCTGGAAATTTTGGATTCTCCGTTTAAATGATATATGTACCTTTCTGACTGGCCCTAATCCTGGTTGTTCTGAACGATCTTAAGGGCATTATGTAATGGTAGCATCCAGCAAACCTATAAACAACCTGGGATTTGACTGTTATTCACTTCTCTGAAGGATAGGTAATCAGCGATTTACTGAGGTGAGGCATGAATGTATGCTAGACTGGAAAAAACATAACTTGAGCAACATATGTAGAAGGCCAATTACTCAAATAGTCAACTTTAAATCATCATACATTTCAAAATGGCACAAAAGTAGACATGTCATCATCAGCTCAAAGGTGATATATAATAATGTTCTGTAAGCTGAAGCAAGGCAGCTAACTAAATCTTTGGAATATTGTAATATCAATCAAAAGATAACTGCATAATTCAACATTTAGGTATTGGTAAATGGGTGAATTTTATGCAGTCTTGCCCTCTTAAAGTCTCAGAAAGGCAGGGAAAGGATATCAAGGGCTTACCTTGCTGTGCGCAGGTCCCACAATTTCAGACCGTCCGTTCTAGCACTGCTCAGGAAGAGATTGTACGATTCCAGGGCTTGTGTACAGAATGGGGACCCCTGCAATAAAAGAAAAAGAGGAAAGAATCGCACCAAAATAAAGTGGCACAATAAAAGGAAATCAAATATCCTGAATAGCTGAAACATTCCCAAAACTGCCAATAACTAACAAGGACACAATGAGGACATCAACACCTACAGAAGATACTAAATGACAAATGTCCATTGTCTTATAAAAGCCTTTCATTAGCCTGATATTCAGAGAGAATATAGCAACTTTTTTGTGATTTAATTAATCTGTGAGCTGCAATATCATGTTAGTCTTTAAATATACACAACTGTTCAAAAGTTTGGGGTCAGTAGATTTTTATGTTTTTGAAAGTATTCTATGCTCACCAAGGCTGCATTTGTTTGATCAAATTACAATAAAAACACTAATATTGTGAAATAATATTACAGTTTAAAATAACAATTTTCCATTTTAAAATGAAATTTATTCCTGTGATGTCCAAGCTGAATTCTACACTCTAAAAAAAAGGTTCTATATGGCACCAAAAATGGTTCTTGGCTCGTAATCATAGGGGAACCTATTTTAGTGCTATATAGCACCAATTTTGGTGCTTTAGTGGTTCTTCAGCGGTTCTTCAGAGGTGCTATATAGCACCTTAGTCAAAGAACCGGCGAAGAACCTCTGAAGAACCGCTGAAGAACCACTGAAGAACCAAAATTGGTGCTATATAGCACTAAAAAAGGTTCCCCTATGATTACGAGCCAAGAACCATTTTTGGTGCCATATAGAACCTTTTTTTTTAGAGTGTAAATTCTAAAATGCTGATTTGGTGCTCAAGAAAAAAATATTTTTATCAATGTTGGTGATAAAATAGTTGTGCTATTACATTTTTTTTGTGGAAATCATGATACATTTTATTAGATAAATGTCTTTACTGTAAGTTGATCAATTGAATGCATCCTTGCTAAATAAAAATATCAATGATATTATTAAAAAAAAAGAATGAAAGTGTACCTGAATTGCAAAAAAGATCTGCATATATATTTGGTCTAAAGTATCTCACTCAAATAAAACTACTATACTAAATAAATACATGCTTGCAGCATCCTTATTAAATGTAGTTGTCATAGATGTTGACCAGTCATAGAAAGAGGCATGAATTTGGCAGGAGATTGCAAACAAGCTGCACGTGCACGCTTAAAGCGTGCAGACTTTCCAGAGCTGAAGTTCAACTGAAAAGCCAGAAAAGTCCACAGAATGGAAATTTAATATATTGTGTTACCCTAATACAAATAAAGATGGTTAAAGTGTCCTGCTTCACTACTCACACACAATTAGACATTCATCAGAAATATTCTCTACGAATGTAGCTTTAGAAAGAGGAACATATTGCCCAAGGAGGAGAATGTAGAGTAGCTGAGAAGAGAAAAGGTTTGTTGTAGCTCATTTACAGCTGGCAGGAATTCCCAGTAATCAGTTCTCTTGATCCCTCTAGGCGTCTCTAATGCGTGGGCTTCTTGTTGGAGGATTCCATATGTATGTAAGAGCCAGGTTGTGTTATTGTGAAGAGATCAGACTTACAAGTACAGCAGACAATGTGTAGCGTGACTGGAGGTTGGTATGCTGGTATGGAAAGTGGCCGCTCAGAGAACATGGGAGAGTGCCCGCTAGCTAAAGCCATTATACTGTGTTAGATTAGTTATTCCAGTCCACTGTCCACTTGTGTACCCAACTAATCTCAGTTGACCCTCTCAAACTGGGGAGTATATGGGGCAATGAATCTGCAAAACACGTGATACACTGCTCTCACGTCATAAAAGACATGAGAGTGGAGGTCGGTAAGGGTAATATACCCTACAAAAGCCTTAGTTCATCCTGTTGCATTTTTTTGATACTCATTATTTAAATATACAAATATAAAAGAATGTTTCAGTACATTTTGTAGCATTCATTGTACCGGTAATCATGATCAAATGATAGACACATGCACTTGCACATATGGTTTCATGGTTTCCACAAAACTATTAACAGCACAACCATTTTCAAAGGTTTTCCATTTTGTGATAATAATAATAATAAGAAGAAATGTTTCTTGAGCATCAAATCAGTATATTAGAATAATTTCTGAAGGATCATGTGACACTGAAGACTGGAGTAATGATGCTGAAAATGTAGCTTTGCCATCACAGGAATACATTTATTTTTTTAAAGAGATCCCCTGGTCTTAAGACTTGTATGGCTTAAAGGGGCTATATGCAACTTTTTCCCCAAAATAAACGTAACTATAGCCTTTTTATTTTACCATTTATGACTCAAACATCTCCTGATGAGCATACTGACACCTTGTCCGCTCACAGTGGGTGCACCTATAAGCCTGTATCCTATTTTTCATATTTTCTGACGGGTCGTCTTTTCCCACGCTGTCTGCGGATGTGACGTCAAGCGCGTTCATGTTAAACGTTTCAGATCACTCTGCCACCACCGCTAGTCAGCAAGTAGCCTACACTCGCAAGCAGTGCAATGGATTTAACGAATACACAGAAGAGACCCAGGACAACTCGGACACCAACAGTAACTCCACAGAAGACTAAAAAAGTTAAACCCCTGACAAGTGGCCAAAAAAGGTCGAAGATTGAGAGAGACCGGCGCATTGCAAGGACTAGAGTGAACATCGGCTTCGCATTTGAGCCTTGGAGGGATATATATATATATATATATATATATATATATATATATATATATATATATAAACAAAAATAAATATGAATAGTGCATAAGTAATGCAAAGTCTTTTTGGGTGTCTAGAAAAGCGCTATATAAAACTGATGGATTATTTATTATATAGCCATGTCAAGCTACATTATATTGTTTGTTGTTTCTATATCTTAACAAAAAATAAGAGGTAAATGAAGATGTAAAGTGTGATGCATTTTATTTCACATAAGACATGTAGTCAATAAATATTGCTAAATAGTATTATGTATATGTGTCTTTCATACTTGGTGATAGTAAGCTACTTGTGTATAATAAGTGGTCAAGGACAGTGCTCAGTCGTCAAGGACAGTGCTCAGATTTGTGTTTTTAATAATCTACGAAAGTTTCGGTCTGTGCGCCCTTCATCAGCGTGTATGCCAATGGCGAAATGGGTTTATTTATTTATTTAATGTATACATTTTTTGTGTAGTTTGTCAGCTACACGTTTGACGTTTTGATAAGAGAACACTTATCTCAAACAATATATGTATTTGACTGTTCTTACCTCTGTAAACATAATGTTGACCTCCTTGCAGCAGATGACTTGTGAAGTGTGCACGTACGAGCGCGCGCTGCGAGAGCGAGCAGAAATGAAGAGCAGTTCTGTTTTTTGGCCACAGGTGTCAGTCGCGAGTTTAAATTTCAGAAAAACGCATATAGCCCCTTTAATATAACATAAATTATGTATCTTAATGAAATATGTAGAAGAAAAGCCATGAAATATCTACGTTATTTAAAAAAATCAATGGGCGGCGCCATTTTGTTTGCGTTCCATGTCGATGACGTAGAATGGTTGCACTCGGCAATCAACTGCTATTTTAGCTATTTACCTTAGCTATTTTTACCACAAGACAACTCGAAAAATGTTTCAGAGTTAAAAAAAACAAACAATGAATTGCTTTGTAATTACAACACACACCAATAGACACACCAAACACACACACACCAATAGATCGGCGCGCATGCGCACACATACACACACATATCTGACAGACTGCTCTGTCTCAATCGAGATGTGTTAGGGGCTGCCCTCGTCCGTCTCCACGACAGGGCCGAATCCGTAATCGCCCCCTAATACCTCAATCACTCTTCCCTACGCTAGTCCACTAATACAGTTCACTTGATGAGTGAATGAAAACGAGTGAGTTAATTCGGACAGCCATTGCGTGTACGTCGGCTGTAACGTTACACTCGGTATTGCGGTGCAATGTGGGATTGAATGAGTGCACTCAGTAACGTCCACTATGGTTTCGGACACCACTACAAATGGCTGTCCCCTTAAATAATACCGTATTTGAGAGTATAGGGGGCGATTTCGGATTCAGCCAGGGAGAGTGCTGGCCTGCCGAATTGGAACCAGGTGACAAGTCGGCTGACAAGTCATTTCTTTCTTTTAAGGATTTAGAACGGGTGATTCATGCTTTTATTTCTACAAGGCTGGACTACTGTAATTCCCTCTATATGGGTATCAATCAAGCATCTTTGAACCGTCTGCAGATGGTACAAAATGCAGCTGCTCGGTTCCTCACCGGTGTTCGTAAAAGTGAGCACATTACTCCAGTTCTGAAATCGCTGCATTTGCTCCCCATTCGTTTTAGAATTGATTTTAAAGTTTTACTGCTGGTTTTTAAATCATTGAATGGATCAGCTCCGGTATATATGTCAGATTTACTATCCATTCAAAATTCTGGAAGGTCTCTTAGGTCAACCAACCAGAGACTGTTAAATGTTCCCCGGTCTAGGCTGAAACTGAAAGGGGACCGTGCCTTTGCCATTGCTGCACCAAAACTTTGGAATAGCTTACCTGCCTCTACATTGCACGAGTTTAAAGCAAAACTCAAAACTTATCTTTTTTCTCTGGCTTTTAATTGTAGCTGATTTGTGCTGTGTCTGGTCTGTTTGGTGTCCTAATTTATGTTTTACATGATGCTATATTTTGCTGATATTTGATATAATGTACAGCACATTGGTCAACAATTGTTGTTTTTAATGGTGCTATATAAATAAAGCTGAGTTGAGTTGAGTTGAGTCAATCCTCATGTATAACATTACAGCTGATTGAGCGTGCGTGCGTGCCGATCTGTTGGTGTGCGTGGGAGTTTGTGTGCACGTGTTTGAATGAGTTTTAAATGCAATTACAACGCAATTAATTGGATTTGATTAACTCTTATTTTTCGAGTTGTGTTGTGGTAAGATTGACAGTTGGCAGTTGATTGCAGAGTGCAACGATTCATCATCGACATAGAACGCAAACAAAATGGCGCCACTCATTGTCCAAATGTGAAATGGATTTTCATGGGTTTTCTACTACATATTTCAGTAAGCCATACAAGTCTTAACACCAGGGGATCCTTTTAAATATTAAAATAAAAAAGTTACGTATTTTAAATTGTAATAATATTTCACATTATTACTCTTTTCACTGTATTTTTCATTAACTAAATGCAGCCTTGGTGAGCAGAAGTGACTTAATCTCAGGTGAATGGAGTGCAATAGTGGAGTCCATGTGGGTCCAACACAGTTTCACAGATGCAAAGGGATAGTGTACAGACGTTCGTAAAACATCACCCTCTACAGAATGTGCTTACCCAAAATGCTTGGCTTAAGCAAGATCCTCCCTCAGCTTATTTCATGTTTCCATCCTAATCTGTAAACCTGAGGGATTTAGACCAAGATACTCAGTAAGATAAATGGGACACGCAAGACCTATAACTTAGGCCCACCTTGGAAAACCTCACACAACTGTGGTTTGGATTATCCCAACTAAAATGGTGAACTTTTATCCTTCAAATAAGAAGACATCATTTCTTGCATAACGTTCCAAAAGGCCTTATATAAAGGGAGGATGGGAGTGCCAAACTGCAGAGAAAAGTTGGTTTGGAAAATTAACTTGTTAAGCAACTCCAACACATGCTGAATCCGTTCATTATCTTTCACTCCCTTCAAGGATGCCACACATCAAAGTTAAGGTTAAACTTGGATAGTCAGAATCATCTACTTCCTCCAGAATACACTGAGCCCCTGTTCAAAGCAACCTGAATAAAGTAATATCTGGGTGTGGACAGTAGTATTAACATGGGCCCCGTTTCCCCTCGCTATGATTTCCCAGCAAACAAAACTCATCCAATCAGCTTTATTAACTATAATTATCTTTAAGATGAGGGCTCAGTCAGTATTTCCTTGGTATTGTTTCTGAAAGTGACTTCATCATGGTTGCTATGGATATGAGGTTAACCCAAGAGCAATGTGAGTCAGAAGCAAAGCGTCTTACTTTGGGTTTACAACAAACCCAGAGCACAGTCTAGCCTCACAATAAAAATACATACACTGCCCACAAACAGCTTAAGTGGTTTGTAATTCCAATTTTAGTGTTGTAGCTCAAGGGTCACCACCAGAATTGAGTCGTGTGCACCTTGTAAATGACCACTGAGGTCAGTGAAAATTCGGAGTGAAAAGAGCACTGGTCTCTCTGCAGCATGAGCGTCACGTGACTGCTTTGTTTTTAAAATGGTGGAGACAGTCACGACAAAAGGTTTTAGAGGGTGGAGTAAAAGGCTGGGTGTACATACTTGCCATTGCCAGTAAATAATGTTTTGAAAGAAGTCTCTTATGCTCACCATCCATCATTTATTTGTTAAAAGTACAGTAAAACTGAAATATTATTACTATTTTAAAGAAATTTTTTCTGATTGAATGGATTTTAAATGTATTCCTGTGATGGCAAAGCTGAATTTTCAGCATCATTACTCCAGTCTTCAGTGTCACACGATCCTTCAAAAACCATTTTATGTTGATTTGGTGAAAACAGTTGTGCTGCTTAATATTTTTTGGAAACTGTGATACATTTTTTTCAGGATTCTTTGATGAAAAGAAGGTTCAAAAGAACAGCATTTATTTGAAATTGAAATCTTTTGAAAACATTAAACTGTCAATTTAACTTTTTTTGTTTTGTTATTGTTTCATGAACAGTAAAAAAAACAGTTTTGAACTGAATAGTTCATGACTTTTATAGAACTACCAAAGTGGGTATGAGAATACCCTCTAAATTATATATTATAATCTGTGCAAGCTTTATTTCATAATCCAAGTTACACACAGAAAAAAAGAAAGAAAAAAAAAATCATTACATTGATGTTGCATGTATTGCCAAATCAGGTCCACATTACTTTACGTAAGGATAGGCTGAACTGAACGAATTATTAACAAACTGCATTTAGTATGAAATGAAAAGAAGGTTCAAAAGAACAGCATTTATTTGAAATAGGAATTTTTTGTAACATTAAACTGTCAATTTAATTAAAAAAATGAATATGTCACAGATACATATGTTTTCATAAATATGTCACAGCCATAATTACAATATTTATCATTAACATACAATTAAAAATAAAATGATTTTATTTTTATTATAACAAAATTATTTAAATCACTTTAAGAGCTAAATTCCAAATATTGCCAATGTTTTAAAATTTAATATAATAGGACTCTGGACTAAAAAAAAAAAAAAAAAAAGATAAAGATAAGAAGTTTCCAAATAAGAAAACTGTAAGGATGATTTATTTTTTATTTTTTATATATATATCTTTAACATCTGGCATAGTCAGTCTCTGGATTGTTTTGGGAAACTGTACACATTTTAGGAAACTGTATAAATGGGCCTGTTCACTTCATGTGTTTCTGATCGGATAGCCTAGGCACATAAATGTGTCTCTGCAAACGAACTCCAATCCTCAATTCCCGCTCTATATGCAAATTTACCCCTGGTATTTTCTTGAAAAGAGAAAATGCATATAATGAACAGGTGTAAACAGGCCCTAAGTCTCCCTTATTTGACACAACTATTTTAGGTCTTGGAGTCTTTACTAATGAGCTGATGAGTTTGAATCAATTGTATTTGATTAGGGAGTGACGCACATGTGTACTGTTTGCGGTGCCTTCAGAAATAATGATGGGAAACCAGTGGTCTACATAGTATAACAATCCCTAATTTCAAAAGAACAAGGAAAATTACACCATAAGGTTTTATTCTCCTACCTTGTTCTGGGTGAGATGGTGGACAGCTCTACTGTGGGCATCAGGGATTTGAGTGGCTATACAGCCTTGGTTCATATCGAACACCTGGATGGAGCGGTCAGCGCCAGCAGCCAAGATGATATCTGATACACTGCGGTTAAAGAGGTACACTGAACTTACACTTTAGCTTAAGTCCTGTCACCTTTAAAGAAATCCAATTTTCTGAATAGTTCATGAGAATACCCTCTACATTATATAAACATTATATATTAAAATCTGTGCAAGCTTTATTTCATAATCCAAATTACACGCAGAAAAACTTTAACAAAATGTATCATTACGCTGATGTGTTCCCCTGCATGTATTGCAAAATCAGGTCCACATTACTTTACGTAAGGATAGGCTGAACTGAACGAATTACTAACAAACTGCAGTGTTCCGAACATTTATTGATTAATAAATTAAATGTAAAACATTTAATGAAAAGGTTTGGACACACTTGTTTCTCAAGAGAAATCTTTCATGTCTGTCAGGCCAAAAATTACGGAGTATTTTAAGCTGTTTTACACTGTTGTGAGGAAAAATCAGGCAAAACACGTTCTTCAGGTTCAGAGGGTTTAAGTCACCATGAAATCAAAATGGAAGTTTTTTGGCTTTTAGTATGAATATGTAAGCCTTACTGTTATATATATATATATATATATAAGCTAGTGTTCCAAAACAATGACAAGAAGACTTACAGCCCCTCACTTCCACCAATATGGATCACTGATTTTGATGACATCACGCTGCACTTCAGTTTCTCATTAGATTTTCTGTCCAAGCTCTCTAGAATCTGAAGCATCCCACCCCCAAATAGACGCTGAAGCTGCGGCTACAATCGGTCACTTGTTCACACATTTACAATTTTCTACATTGTGAATGGCACATAGTGAACTATATAGGGGATAGGGAACGATTGAGACAGTGTAAATATGCTTTCCATTGAGGCAAATTAAGTCTGGTTAGTGTCACGTGAACCTCCGTCTACTCCGGTCCAGAGACACCATAGCACAGAGCGGATCATATGTGCTAGTCATTGCAGACCACAAAACGTATATTTTCGATAGACAAAAAATGTAAAAGTTAAAGATAAAAGTTAACTGTGTTGTTCAGGAATCTTCTATTGCTCATGCACTGACACCTTCAGCTATCACTTTTTGAATTGATCTAAATTTGAATTCTCAGTCAGGTTTTTTAGGATACACGAGTAGAAGCCATTGATCGCTGACATTGAAGTGATGTCCGTTCCTGACTTCATGCTTATTTTACTGGCCAGTATGGACTTGCTTCTTTGCTTATACCTGTGTTTTAGGAGAAGGAAGAGCAAAAATTAAACACATTCCATAACTAATGATTCTGAAATAATTTCAGAATTGTTTATATGGATAATAACAAAGCATTGCAGTAGCAGTGTGGACATGAGTCTGATGTGCAAATATTGCAAACATAGGTAGCACACTCCTTTTAATCCTGACGTGAAATAATATACTATCATACAGAAGTTTATATAATAATATAATTCAGAAGTTTATATTAAGCAGCAAACCAAGATAAATAAGATTTTTTTTCTTCTTGAAAAAGCACCAATCAGCATATTAAAATTATTTCTGTAGGATCATATGACCCTAAAGACTGGAGTAATGGCTGCTGACAATTCAGGTTTGCAGTTACAGGCATTTTTTACTAATTAAATATATAAAAATAGGAAATTATTTTAAATAATAATTGTAAAAATATCTCATGGCAAGTCAGGAAAACAAAACAAACATAGCCCTTACACAGAATGACTGTAAATGCAGCCTTGCTTCAAAAAATTATAAAAACTTGCCGACCCCAAACTTCTTTCAACAGTATCAACTGTGACTGCATATGGAGCATTTTAGAGAAATAAGAAAAATAGAACAAAATACAGTCTTTATTCGAGTAGAGATTTTCTACCGCCTTACATAATGCTGAAAAAGGTCTTGTGCACATAATTATTCTCTGTAAGAGGGATAGAAGATTTTCCATCATAAATAGAATATGATGTGCAATATCTGGCTCATGTTTCATATGCATCTCTTTCAGGGATTCCCCAACACTTATGTTTAGGCATAAAAAGATAGGGTTTCCTCTCCGATTCTTCAGAAATAACTCACGGATTCTCCACTGACGAGTGCTCCCCCCTCTAGAACAGACATTCATACTGTGACCATGACCAAAATATACACATCCTAACCTGTTATATTAAACAGTGTTAACTAGAGTTTAAATTAAACTAGAGTTTAAATTGGCAGACCAGATGTTCAATTGTACGGTCAACAATACCCTGCGTTTACTGTTACTTGCTCATTGTCTATTAACTGCTTGTGTGTGTGTCCCGTACCTCTTGATGTCATCTCTTGTGGTGTCCAGATGGTAAAGGTACAGCATTAGATTTGAACCTGACGCCAGCAGTAAAAACTTGTCCAGATAATAAAACTGAGCCGTTCTGATGGGCTTTGTGGACTGGAGAACCATGAAGTTAAACAAACAGTGCATAAACAGTCAGTAAGTCACATCAACATTGCAGTTTATTAATAGCCTTTAAATAAGTGCTAAGTGCATTCATATGTCACACTGTATAAATTACAGCACCATATCAGCTTAAAATATCAAGATCTCAGTCATTTTTTTTTTTTTACCAAAGATGGAGTGTGAAGAGATAAATGAGGATAGAGGAACATAGGAATGTTGTTTTTTCTGTCTGGAAAATATGAGATTATTGAAAGTCAATGAGAGACAATTGGGAGAGTGGAATATGAGTGCTACTGGATTTTTAGTGTACTTGTATGCAAGCATGTGAATGTATTTAGTTTCTAGCTTCATGATTTAAAGGAGTGATGAATTGAGAAATCAATTTTCCCTTGAGCCTTTGATATATAAAAGTTAATTGTGATATAAGAATATCCCGTAAGTTTCAGAGCTGAAAACGTCCTTGTTAGTCAAAGAAAAGCTTTTATTGATACCAGGCCCAGAAAACGAGAGATCTCAGAATATGTCGACCACTGACGTCACAGAATGCAAAAGCGCCGCCTCAAGCCCGCCCACCGACTCGTGGAGCTAAACGGGTCGTGCTACAGAGCAATAAACATGCGGTTCCAGCTCACATGCGTAAGACATTGCGTGTTTGTTCGCTTCATTTCACCGCAGAATCGTTTGTAAACGAGATACAGGTTGAGACTGGATTTGCAGACATAGTGAGATTAAAACACAATGCTGTGCCTTCTATATTGGATCCGACAGGAACGGTGCAACACACTTAAGTGAGTTAAACATGTTTTTTTATATGTGTTAGTATTGCATTGTTACAGATCGTTTGATATCTATTGATTACATACCTTAGCACGCTGTCACAGGCTGGAGAAGGAGTTATTGGTTCATTCGTGATCAGACTCGGACTTGTAACGCCAGTGCTCGCAAAGGCCAATGTCCCGGGGCTATGTGTTTTTCAGACGGGCTACCAAAACGTATCACCGGCCTGCCGACAGACTATCTTAAATAGTGAAATAACATTCCTTTCTTGGGCGGGCCAAGTAATACAAAAATAACATTCCAATCAATCGCGGGTGGATGAGAGATGAATCATTGTGTTTGTTTGATAAAGGCATTTCGCGAGTCCTGTGAGCGTTTCCCCAGACGCTTTCAAAACAATCCCCACATGTACTGAGGGAGCTGAAGCTCATTAAATATGCAAATCTTATCCAATCCTAGCCGTGGCCGTTTACTTCCAAGTCTTCAGTGCGGCACGCCCATCAAAACCGAGCGTTTTTCAGAGAGCCTCAAAACCATGGCACAAAATAGCCTATTACTTATTCATTATGATGTTTTTGAATGTAAAAACCATGCGAACGTCATAAGTTGACCCCAGATAACAGTATACAAAAATAAAAAAGCCAGTTCAATACACCTTTAATGCAGTTCTGCCTTCCGAAATGTGCTCAACTATGTGCCCCATTATCATCACTACCACAAGGGCCGACATTAGTGTAAACTGGCTGTTTTCATTTTGCTATTTTTAATTATATATTTTTTTAGATACTACCAGTCAAACCTTGACCCCTTGTCTGCAATGTGCTTGCCAAACATTTGTCTTCGTTTGCATATTTACTTGAGTGTAATTCTGGCCAAAACGTCTAAAATGTATTTATACTCAGCTTTCAACATGAAGTAGCCCAGTTTATTATTGCAGACTCAGGATTTTTTCTTTAATATAAATGACACAAACGCTGATGCATTGGGTCATATTTGGCTCCACAGATACACACACAGGTGCACGGGTCTTGAAGACTGGGTGGGAAGACACCAGAGAGAAACTGTAAGCCAGAATGTGACTAAAGAAAACTGATTTGAATGAACTTCAGTTGTGTTGGGAGTTCTGGGAAAGGGGGAAATTAGGGTTTAAAGAGGTCTGCAAGTGTTTAGAGCACTGGTGTGCTGACCAGGGGACTGCACAGATGCCTTTGATGTCCAAACAGAGGAATACTGCCAATAGAAACACTTCTCACAGGAGTACGCATTCAAATGCAAATTCATTTCTTGAATCTTTTCTTCACATACTTTGCTCATTTGTTTACTCTGAGCTGGGCTTGACGAGAATTATAGGTACTGCAAAAGCTCAGAACTAATAGAACCTTAGTTAAATTCCTAAATTGCTCATGTCAGCGCAACGACTGTATTTGGCTTAATTGTTGATACGTTACCATGGTCAGAACAGGTTCAGAAGCACTTGCAGTCCAGATGCAAAGGGTGGGGTCCTCAGACGTACTCAAAAACCACTGCTTACTATGACTCCAGCATACAGTGTTCACAGCCTTACTGTGGCCTGCAAACAGAAAACAACAAAGCCAATTGAGGAACAACATATTGCCATCCTTATTGAGTTCTCTAATTCTGATGCCAAGGTCCCCAAAAATGATCCCATTGCAAGGAACCCCCTACTAAAACTATATTGACTAGGGATGCACCGATATGAACATTTTGTCTGATACCGATAACAAATCATTCTTTATATTTGAAAGCTGATAACCAATATATTATTGGCCGATAAATCTAAATGCAATTTTTGATATAATTTTAGAGAGCCTGATTACAAAAAAAAGTCTCACCAGTAAAAGCCATGTCTTGAGCACACAATTATAATGTTCTCATTATAATTTTATGTAGCTTATATGACAGACTTGCTCTGCACATGTTGCCCTTAACTGTATTTTCCTTTATAAAGTGATTTTAATCATATTTCAAGCAATTCAAAACCATCATGGCGAACAGTGTGCATCTGAAGTGTCTCAGCAGAAGGAAATAATCCATTATTTATCGGGTTTAATATATTGGCCAAATTCATCAGACCAGGCCACCTTCTTCCATTGCTCCGTGGTCCAGTTCTGATGCTCACATGCCCGCTATTGGTGCTTTCGGCGGTGGACGGGGGTCAGCATGGGCACCCTGACTGGTCTGCGGCTATGCAGCCCCATAGGCAACAAACTGCGATGCACTGTGTATTCTGACACCTTTCCATCAGAACCAGCATTAACTTCTTGAGCAATTTGAGCTACAGTAGCTCGTCTGTTTGATCAGACCACACTGGCCAGTCTTCGCTCCCCATGTGCATCAATGAGCCTTGGCCGCCCATGACCCTGTTTTGATAGATACTGACCACTGCAGACCAGGAACACCGAACAAGAGCTGCAGTTTTGGAGATGCTCTGACCCAGTCGTCTAGCCATCACAATTTGGCCCTTGTCAAACTCACTCAAATCCTTATGTTTGCCCATTTTTCCTGTCTAAAACTCTCCACAAAAACTATTGAAATTATTATTGAAATTAATGACATGAACTGTTGAGTGACATGAACTGAAAACACAAAATATTTAGGCATATTTTAACATATGTAAGTTGCAACACGTGTGGGGACTGTTGTTACGCTTTTCCTTGTTTAAAACAATCCTTAGTCCAATAAAAAAAGAACATCTATTTCAGCAACAAGAATATCAGAATTCCCAAACTGTCAGTTTCGGCAGTCAGTGTCAAGTGCTGTCAGAATGGCATGTAAAATATTCAAATCCTGAATCAATTTCTTTGTGCCACTCATTCAGGAAATGAAAATAAGAGACATGCAAAGGAATTTTACAAAAATAAACACTACAGATCTGAAGCTCTCCCACTACCTGTGTAGACAGCTGGGTTGCCGGTGAGTGAAGAGTTATACAACAAAACTGAACTGTCTCCAAGACCACACACAAGCTGCTTTCCATCTCCTAGACACAAAAATAGAAAGTTAACAAACCAAAAATTAAGGCATAATTAGTTAAAAAATTACGCTCCTGAGGCGAAAGTCTAAAAAAAACTGAAGCACTACAGTACTCTTAAAAACAGGCGTGCACAACTTTATTGTGTTTAACTCCAGGAGTCTACTCTGCTTTGCTGCTGCTGCAACAATATATTGCATCTTTATGTGAGACCACAGGAGAACCAAAAATGCAAATAATCAACAGGCAAATGATCTGAAAGCTATTAAGTGCTGTTGGTCATGCATAAAGTTGGAAAATAAACTGTGTGCTATGCAATGTTAAGCCAACAAAATGTAGGTTACTACAGTGGTATAGGGCTACACTTTGTGTAGAAGAAGTTTGACCATAAAAAAAAAACTCACATGCTTGAAGCCTAGTGTGATCGTACTGTTACTCACCGGAGTACTGTAGAGAGTTGACTGTGGTTGGAGTTGTGGAAACCATCAAATGAGCGTAAGGCATACTTGGTGCTTCAAAGTGCAGTGGATACTCATGTAAGAGGCCTTTCCTATTGAAAAACAGCACAGATTTCAGAAGAAGCTACAATGATCTTATTGCGTACTGTTCCATTCTTGAGACTCTGTACTGAAACTGGCAAAATACTTACGTATTTGTGCTAGTTGTTGAGGCAGAGTTGGTTTTCTTCTTAATGTTGGTCTTTGGTCTAAACATTGTCCTACTATAAAAGAGATATATTATGTTATAGTTTATAGTCTAAATCCTGAAAAAAGCGAATAAAACACCCTAGTTTTTCATTCACGAGGTACTTGACCTGGCCATAAGCAGATGCAGCAACAACATTTGTGACCCTGGACCACAAAACCAGTCATAAGGGTTTTATACATCACATGGAATCTGAATAAATAAGCTTTCCATTGATGTAGGGTTTGTTAGGATAGGACAATATTTGGCAAAAAACTGGACTCTGAAGGTGCAAAAAAAATCGAAATATTGAGAAAATCATCTTTAAAGTTGTCCAAATGAAGTCCTTAGCAACGCATATTACTAATAATAATACATTTCTGATCAATTTACGGTAGGAAATGTAAAAAATATCTTCATGGAACATGATCTTTTCTTAATATCCTAATGATTTTTGGCATAAAATAAACATCGATAATTTTGACCCATACAATATTGTTGGCTATTGCCACAAATTTACCTGTGCGACTTATGACTGGTTTTGTGGTCCAGGGTCACATTTGTGATCGGCTCGCGATTCTACCAATATAGACCGTAAAGACATCATGAAAATACTTCCCCTAATGAAAAAAAAAAAGTATACCAAAATGTATTTAAAATAAGTTTATTTCATACTAAGTATACTACAAATCCATTAACATATTTACTGACATAACGGATAAGCCTTACAGATATAAATATTACAATTTAAATTTATTTGGAGTACTTCTTTATTGCTCAATGAACATTTCTTAATATTAAGCCTAAAATGTGTTTTAATATCACTATTATGAAGGATAGTATAATCACTGTATAATATCAAATGTATATCTTTAAATGCAAGATATTTAAAGTGTCCCTAAACCATACTAAAGCACAATCAAATATACTTAAGTATATCTTTATTTGGTACCATTTCCGGATAACTAAAGTGCATTAAGTACAAAATTAGTTGTTCCAATTTAGCAGACTTTAAGTATATCAATTTAGTATACCAACAGTACAATTGCAGGGTATTTATATATATTTTTTTGTATACTTAGCATATAATAAATGTTTTTTTTTAAATACATTTTGGTATATTTATTTTTCACTAGGGTCTCCAAGGTCCTCTTGTTCCTTCACTACATAATATTGAAACAAAAAAATCTTAAGGCAATAAAAGCCTTTCAGTAAAGTGAGTCTGAGCAGGCCTTTAGGTTCTGTGGAAACGGATTTAAACAGTGCTTAAATGAATATTATGCTATTGACCTCAGATTAAACTCTGAAGTTACAGCATGGAAGATATTAGGTATGAGCACAATTAGAGTCATTTGATGTAAGTCACATTTCAAAGCTACCAGAACATAGCCTGAGTAATATTTTTATTATAATTCTATAGAACTTCTCTGTCTATATTAATTTAGTTCCTAAAATGCTTTGACATATGCACCATTTTATAAATATCAAAAACTCTCATTACACACACTGAAGGGATGAATTTCACACATTTTCTAGATGTTACTCAACAACAGTGTGCTTGCTTACAACTTTCAAAGCCTGAAACCATGCAAAGTATATGCATGCAAACCTAAACCCGTAAAGTTTGTTAGAATTCTGTTCTGACCCTAAAATGCATTTCTCTGTGTCGTCTACTGACTTACTGAGGAGCTGCATTGTATCCTGATGACTTCACTTGTGTGTGAAAAACTAAAGCCTGATCCTTCACACTCTTCTGACAGCTCACACCTAGAAGACAAAAAGAGAACAGGTCACTCACATAATTAAGATCTACCTATATGTATTCTGAACATTATCATAATCGTGTGCCACTAACACTATAACTTGAAATATGTTTGACAGATTATGTGCCAAATGGTTACTAAAGCATGTAATAACCCAACCGCTGTAACCCAACTATTTTCATAAATCTCATAATCACTCTTCAGACTCTTTCTGCTGACATAATAAAATAATTTCAACTTAAATCAATATGTCTTGCCCATATATTTATTTATTTGGTAAGAAGCTCTGCTTGAGTAAGTTACATAAAGTTATTATGCCAAAATATATCCCTTCAGGATAACACACGGTTTTATTTTGTGATACTGAGCATTTGACTGTACATTTTACCTGACTAAAGAGTTATTGACCACAAAATGTATACTCATAGGCACTTATTCAAATAAAAAGTCGTATTACAGTAAAAAGATGCCATATGATACAAATCTCAACCTGAAGAACTGACATTTTTCCAAGTTTCCTTCTCTTCAGTGAACTAATTTTTTCCAGCTCCATTAAAACTAATGCACACTTTTCCAAAAATGGTTCCTCTGTCAACCACAGACTAAATGTATATTCTGAAAAGTGGCTTATAAATGCAACTACTTTCTAAAGCAGGTTTGTCTAGTCCTGCTCCTGGAGCTCCAACCTGCCCTGACACACTTGCCTGGAAGTTTCTAGTAATCCTGAAAACCTTGATTAGCTGGTTCAAATATGTTTAATTAGGATTTTAGCTAAACTCTGAATTCACTGAGCAAGATTGGACAGCCCTGTACTAAAGGCATCAAATGGATAAGGATTAAAATCAGTAAAATACGTTAATTTTTTTTTTTTTTGGACATTACAAAAAGGTTTCTGCAATGAGTTCAGTCAATACGAAATCATGTACAGTATTTATTCATAGCTCATACTTATTACTGTGGTATCCCAAATTGTTTCATTTTACATTGGCCAATAGTTCTGAAACAGTGTACCAAAGAGCAGTGGTTACGGGTTATTGTCAACAAACCACATCCTGACATACCCATTCTTCAAGAATGTTACACTGTTCTGAGAACAGTGATCAGCCTGTTATCAGACCTTTAATCACAGAGACCCTAAATTGCTGGAGCCTGACTAGTGCATGTCAAAGCCCAGCAGCATGAAGAAAATGGGTTGTCCTAGTTATGGTATTGACTTAGGCCCCTGAAAGAGCTATGGAATACATTTAAGCCTCTGAGGATATGTAACTCTAGTAAGGAAGAGAAATAATGTCCAGTTGGAGATGGAAGAAGAGCCTCCCTTAAGGGAAAGAGAGAGAAAGGATGATAGATTGCTTTTACGTCTATTAAGACATAAACTATATTGCCAAAAGTATTGGGGCACCCCTTTAATTCATTGAATTCAGGTGTTCCAATACTCTCCATGGCCACAGGTGTATAAAATCAAGCACCTAGTCATGCAGACTGCTTCTACAAACATTTGTGAAAGAATAGGTCGCCCTCAGGAGCTCAGTGAATTCAAGTGTGATTGGACTTACTGCACAGGTGGCAGCCTTTCTCGAAATCTCCTCACTACTAAATATTCTATGGTCAACTGTTAGTGGTATTATAACAAAGTGGAAGCAATTGGGAACAACAGCAACTCAGCCATGAAGTGGTAGGCCACGTAAAATCACAGAGAAGTAGGCAACTTTCTGCAGAGTCAATAGCTACAGACCTCCAAACTTTGTGTGGCCTTCAGATTAGCTCAGGATCAGTGCGTAGAGAGCTTCATGGAATGGGTTTCCATGGCCGAGCAGCTGCATCCAAGCCTTCACCAAGTGTAATGCAAAGCATCAGATGCAGTGGACTAAAACACGCCGCCACTGGACTCTAGAGCAGTAGAGATGTGTTCTCTGGAGTGACCAATCACACTTCTGTCTGGCAATCAATGGATGAGTCTGTGTTTGGAGGTTGTCAGGAGAACGGTACTTGCCTGACTGCATTGTCCCAAGTGTAAAGTTTGGTGGAGGGGGTATTATGGTGTAGGGTTGTTTTTCAGGGGTTGGACTTGGCCCCTTAGTTCCAGTGAAAGGAACTCTTAATGCTTCAGCATACCAAGACATTTTGGACAATTTCATGCTCACATTTTGTGGGAACAGTTTGGGGATGGCCCCTTCCTGTTCGAACATGACTGCGCACCAGTGCACAAAGCAAGGTCCATAAAGACATGGATGAGCGAGTTTGGTATGGAGGAAGTTGACTGGCTTGTCCTGACCTCAACCCGATAGAACACCTTTGAAATTAATTAGAGCGGAGACTGCGAGCCAGGCCTTCTCATCCAACATCAGTGCCTGACCTCACATATGCACTTCTAGAATAATGGTCAAAAATTCCCATAAACACACTCCTAAACCTTGTGGAAAGCCTTCCCAGAAGACTTGAAGCTGTTATAGCTGCAAAGGGTGGGCCAACTCCATATTAAACCCTACGGATTAAGAATGGGATGTCATTAAAGTTCATGTGCATGTAAAGGCAGACGTTCCAAAACGTTTGGCAATATAGTGTATAAGAATCATTATGCAGTTAAAACACACACACTCAAAAAGTGAAAAAAAGTGAGCTTTAAAAAGTATTTTATAAATTATTATTTTATTCAATTTTAATTGAGAATAGGAGGGAGATTGGAAGTACTACTGCAGGTCAGTATTTGGGCCATGTATATAGATTATTATTTTTGATCAAATAAATGCAGCCATGGTCAGCATAAAAAGCTTCTTAAAAAAAAAAAAAAGAAACATATCTTACTGACCCCACACTTTTGAATAATAGTGCATCTTATACTGCAGTATAAATTAATTATGTCAGTTTATTCTAGTTCAAACTTCACAAACATAACTACCACATTTATTTTTATGGGTACATTATTGTCTTTGGAATAATATGCAGTGATGAATCATGCAAATTAAGACCAACATCATGTGTTAAGAAAATAAATATGGTACATTCTGATTTAATGTTGGATTCTGTGGTTATCAAAACACTGTATCTGTGTGACTTCAGACACCAGATGGCATCAGACTGTTTTTACTGAAGATAAATATTTAGGAGTCACAGTTTCATTAGATGGATTTCTTTCCATGTATTTCAAAAGTATTTCAAATAAACCCAAATGTTTCAAACTGCAGTCTATAAAGACGCTTCTGTGCCTAATGACAACTTTCTTTTGAAAAGCTATATTGTGATACAGACCTTTCGCCAGGCCAGAAAGATTAACATCTTGGACAGTAATTCTTTAGCGTCATAAATTTTACCATAGAGGGGTGTCAATGACACTAAAATGCTTGTTAATCCAAAGGTGGTGATTTATTTATTTGGCAAAAAAAATTGTGTGTGTGTGTGGTTTTGTGAACTCCAACCTATTTTTTTCTGAGGTTTTGGGCCCTGTTTTGCCAGCTCAGCATTCAGAGGGGACATAGTCATCAGAGGAGAGCTGAAAAATGGTGAATATAAAGGAAAAAAAATGGCAGAAAATCAAGAGGGGGAAAAAACAACATAAATAGACTTCTATTACTGGAAATAATAAAATACAGAATTTTCCATTGTGGTAGTTGCTGCATCAAGAATAAGTCTACAACAGACAATATATCTACTAAAGACAGTTCTGGCAAAATCAAACATTGAGTAAATTATTATTGGATTGCGTTTAAAATGATACCCTGCATATCTTTAAATCCAAGCACCTCCTGAGCATAAGCTGAAAGATAAGTGTTGTTACCTGGGTATGACTGAAAGTTGCTCTTCCACAGAGAAGCTCTTCGCCATCCTTAAGCAGAGCTCGTCCAGCCAGACACTTTTAATCTCAAAAAGGATGACTGAATTCCAAAATAGAGAGGTCACCAAACAGCACATCTAACCAGAAAGAGACAGGATGAGGGTAGTCCTCATGCTATACTGTGTCATACACAGACCACTTTCCTCCCAGAATGCAAACCACAGCCAAACCTTGTAAAACTTTACATCTTAAATAATCCAGGCTTTTAGAAACTGTAAACTGCTAATTGCAGGGCTGTAAAAATACCAAAGGTGCTATACATGTGAGCATAAGGTTAACTACAGGATTAATTTAAAAAAATAGCAAGTAGGACTTCTATAAAGGCGATCCTCACAGTTTGCCTTTAATATGGAAATGTATTATGCTAAAAAAATCTATTAAGAGCTGTACAGACATGGAATACTATAAACCAATTAAATATTGTATTTGTATACACATTGCACAGATGGCCTAAGAGTCAGCATTCTTTTACAGACACCAATAATTTAGCATAGTACTTACATTGCCACCATGTCCATGGGTGATGGCCCATGATCCTGCCATTGAAATGCTAAGTCCACCTGTCAGGGGAAAATTTGCCACACAACAGTTAAAAAGATCTGAAACTAATTCTAGTGAGATTTAGAGATAACCAGACATTTAAAGGATTAGGTCACTTTAAAATGAAAATTATCCCATGATTTACTCACCCTCTAGCCGTTCTAGGTGTATATGACATTCTTCTTTCAGACGAATACAATCTGGCCTGAATGAATACCGCCTTCCGTATTCAACTTGCGAAAAAAGCGTAACTGGTGCGACATATGACGTTGTGTAAGTGTTTTGAACTGTGCAAGGCGTTACACTTTCTTCGTAAGTTGAATATGGAAGGCGGTCTGGTGGAAACTAGATATTTTACTTTATAAAGTTTTAAATATGGATATGTATCCTACAAACACTCACCAATTTGCTTCAGATGGCCTTCATTAACCCCCCAGAGCTGTGTGGAGTACGTTTATGATGGAAGGATGCACTTTTTTTGAACTTCAAACTTGTGGGGCCCGTTCACTGCCCCGTTCATAAAGCTTGGAAGAGCCAGGATATTTATTAATATAACTCTGATTGTGTTCAGAAAGAAGAAAGTCATTTACACATAGGATGGATTGAGGGTGAGTAAATCATGGGGTCATTTTAATTTGAAAGCAAACTAATCCTTTAATGACTACAGTAATTCTGTCTCAGACATTCTGAACTTGATTTTGGTTTGGAATAAATCTGAGTGTTTAACCATGTTGCATCAACATAGCCATTATGTTAAGACTGTGTCTTAAGAACTAATTTGACCAACTAGCCGTTAGATAGGGGTAATCAATCAGTAATCAATCACCCGGCTGGTTGCATAAGCTGGTTGCATACAGGAGAAATGACTGTATTTGAAAGAAGACAAACAGTCATTCATAACCCTCAGAAACCCAAGCATTTATATTGATGGTGACTTTTTCACTGTTTAAAAGTATTTCTAGAAAGCCACTCGATGTTTATGCATATTTTTGAGGTGAATTTTGTTTTGAGGCTGCAAGATTTTACCAATGTTATCATTGTTATCAACCCTGTTGTACAATGCATAACATTCAAATGATTGATCACTATGACCCACTGTTGCATTTATTTGTATTACATTTATGCTGTCTAAGTGTACATTGAGGATAAAAATATACACTTGACAAATGGGTCAATTTGAACCTAAAATGTGTTAAGTATCTCCAAGAGTTAAGTGAATACTTAGTATGCCTTTGAGAGGAAGAATCGTGAGAAGCTCTGAAGTATCCATGTCAAGCAGATACAGCCCATCAGTACTTCCGATCCACACACAACTTCCTCTGTGGAAAAAGTACAAAGAAGAGACTGTTTACCAAAAGACACTAAAAGGAACAAAGGCCTGGTTAATGTAACTGAGTACAAGATAAAACAATCTCTATTGTATAGGCCTACTGTAGTCATTCAAACCCACAAAGTCTCTATCATTGAGAACATCTATGGAAGCCTGTAATATTCAATTGAAACTAGAGTGGCAGACTTAATGATTAGAGATAGCACAAGCTTGCTCTAAAGGAAAGCTGCACTAAAACTTTGAAAAACTTGATTTAAGTTGGGGTTCAAACCTGTCTTATTGCATTGCAAATCATAAAGTGGCAGGGGTCAAGGGTCATCTCTCCTGTCTAATAAACTATAGTTGTTGGGTTAACATGTTGTTTTCTATGAATCACTGGGGCAATGTGAAGAATTCATGCAGTTACAGCTAAACGTGTAAAAGAGTGTGTGAAAGAAGAAATTCAATATATTTTATATTGCAATAAAATGTAATGTTTTTGTTTAAGTTGGAAGTGCTTAGTGTTAAACTTTTTAGTGTTAAAGTCATTTTTGTGACCTTGCACATGACAGTGAAGACCTACTAGGGTCTGCAGACATTCCTCCAACATATATGATATTACAAATTGTGATGATTTTCATGATCAACTGACATGTCTGTGATTGGCTTCCCTGCTCAACGTTGCAAAAATATGTTGTAGATAGAAACCCTTTGATCTAAACACACAAGGACACTGGAGCATTTGCCAAATATGTTCCTCCAATATGCTATTATTACAGTATAAACTGAGGTCGCTCTTGCTTTCACTTGAGGGTGCTTGCTTTCGTTGCCTCGGACTGGCCCTGGAAGTCAGGGCTAAAATCAGGACATAACCTACACACCCCACAGCTGTATTGTGCTTCCAATCATTTTGTCATAGCTCTAACAGTTGTTTGGACAGCATGAAACCAGTAACAGGGGTATAATGACTTCCTATTCGGACATATCCTGCCATGACTACAGAAATATCTGTATTAATGATTTTGTACGCCATTGAAGACAGGAACTGCACGCTCTATATCACTGCCAAATCTTTACAATGTCATGACATCAACAGTAATGATTGTTAATACATACTCTGTGCTTGTAAATACATTTTAGCCACCTAATAAAGATTTGACTAATAATATGCTGCAGTAAGCAGTTTCAAATGTACAGCATTGAAAAATGGGCAACTGCAATTCAAATTGTGGTACGTGTAATCTAACCTTCCCATGTCTGCCTTACATCATTTCTTACCCCAAAAATTCCACAACTGCACAACCAGATAAAGGTGAACAACAAAAACAGGCGGAAGACAGACCTCTGCTGCAGGCTAGCATGGCTGGACTGTGGTCTCTGTGCCCAGATTCTCAGAACAGGCTTTGCTGTCTCCACTGTTCCTCTCACATCATTATGAGTCGTTCCTAGCAAAGCACACAGATAAAGCTTACATTGAAGCAGATGTATCATTTTCCACAGTGAGGTAGGCACATGAAAAACAGCAGTCTGAATTGTGGCTTGTGGGGGTTTTTTCCTAACCATCTGTTCTATTTTCAGGTGGGTTGATTTTCCTGAGGTTTCTCTCATGCTTCTGTTCAAGCTTCGAAATGTCCAGTTTTGTCACCAAGCGGCATTTGTGGTCCACAGGGAGAGTGTAGCACCAAAGCTTGAATCACAGAGATTACGACATAAATAAAGTGATATATGGATTGCACAAAAGAGGCCGAAAGTCTTTGTGTGTGTGTGTGTGTGTGTGTGTGTGTGTGTGTGTGTGTGAGAGTGTGTGTGTGTGTGTGTGTGTGTGTGTGTGTGTGTGTGTGTGTGTGTGTGTGTGTGTGTGTGTGTGTGTGTGTGTGTGTGTGTGTGTGTGTGTGTGTGTGTGTGTGTGTGTGTGTGTGTGTGTGTGTGTGTGTGTGTGTGTGTGTGTGTGTGTGTGTATGACTCACCTGTCCATCACCAGATCCTGTGATAAACTGACTGTTTTGCTCCACGAAGAACAGACTAAGCAGTGGAAACGCTGTGAAACAGAAACATCTTCATTACATATCCTCTACATTTACAGGCTATAATAATGTTTGAAGAACTTCAATTTCTGTTGCATAAATATTGGTGTTATAAATTATACACCGACCTGATAGAACAGCAGATTCAAAGAGAATATCCCCCTTCCTCACATCCCATATCTGATACAAAAAAGAAAGCTATATGCTAAAATGTAATGGGGACAGTAAGTTGTTATGCCCCCAGTTTCACAGACAAGGTGTGTAAAAATATTATATATACAGTATATATATACAGTATATATATATATATATATATATATATATATATATATATATATATATATATATATATATATATATATATATATATATATATATATATATATATATACACACACACACTCACCCAAATGATTATTAGGAACACCATACTAATACTGTGTTTGACCCCCTTTCGCCTTTAGAACTGCCTTAATTCTACGTGGCATTGATTCAACAAGGTGCTGAAAGCATTCTTTAGAAATGTTGACCCATATTGATAGGATAGCATCTTGCAGTTGATGGAGATTTGTGGGATGCACAGCCAGGGCACGAAGCTCCCGTTCCACCAGATCCCAAAGATGCTCTATTGGTTTGAGATCTGGTGACTGTGGGGGCCATTTTAGTACAGTGAACTCATTGTCATGTTCAAGAAACCAATTGAAATGATTCGAGCTTTGTGACATGGTGCATTATCCTGCTGGAAGTAGCCATCAGAGGATGGGTACATGGTGGTCATAAAGGGATGGACATGGTCAGAAACAATGCTCAGGTAGGCCGTGGCATTTAAACGATGCCCAATTGGCACTAAGGGGCCTAAAGTGTGCCAAGAAAACATCCCCCACACCATTACACCACCACCACCAGCCTGCACAGTGCTAACAAGGCATGATGGATCCATGTTCTCATTCTGTTTACGCCAAATTTTGACTCTACCATCTGAATGTCTCAACAGAAATCGAGACTCATCAGACCAGGCAACATTTTTCCAGTCTTCAACTGTCCAATTTTGGTGAGCTTGTGCAAATTGTAGCCTCTTTATCCTATTTGTAGTGGAGATGAGTGGTACCCGGTGGGGTCTTCTGCTGTTGTAGCCCATCCGCCTCAAGGTTGTGCGTGTTGTGGCTTCACAAATGCTTTGCTGCATACCTCGGTTGTAACGAGTGGTTATTTCAGTCAAAGTTGCTCTTCTATCAGCTTGAATCAGTCGGCCCATTCTCCTCTGACCTCTAGCATCAACAAGGCATTTTCGCCCACAGGACTGCCGCATACTGGATGTTTTTCCCTTTTCACACCATTCTTTGTAAACCCTAGAAATGGTTGTGTGTGAAAATCCCAGGAACTGAGCAGATTGTGAAATATTCAGACCAGCCCGTCTGGCACCAACAACCATGCAACGCTCAAAATTGCTTAAAGGTCCCGTTCTTTGTGTCTTTTTGAAGCTTTGATTGTGTTTACAGTGTGCAATATAACATGTGTTCATGTTTCACGTGTAAAAAAACACAGTATTTTTCACACAATTTACATATATGTACACCGCTGTTTTCACTCTCCTAAAAACGGGCTGACGAGTTCCTTGCTCTATGAAGTCCCTCCTTCAGAAATACGTAACGAGTTCTGATTGTGCCAGCGGTTCCCGTGTTGTGATTCGACAGCAGCTTAGCGCAAGTTGTACGGAAAGGTCACGCCTCTTAACGGGAGATGTCCCTGGGAAAGCCAAACAAAGGTGATTTGACTCCGGGATGAAAATAACAGCGTCTCGACGACATGGCGACAAACACACTGAAACGCAACACTTCCTTTTCTCCATGCGACACGTCCTCTTCTCCACGTGGGACAGCAACAAGACCACGCCCCCTTTTTTTGCGTATTCTTGTGGGCGGAGGTTAGTCTGTTCTACTGTTCTACTGACGTCATTTATGAAGGAAGTACCAGGATGTAGTCCAAGCCAGCCGTTCGCTGTAGGCTTTGAAAGGGAACTTCTGTTAAATAAAATATCTCGCTTGGCATTGAACTTTGATCTTTATAATTTTACAGGTATTATTTATGCTCTAACAGCAACATTACACACTAACTAAAGTTTGAACAATGGGATCACGAAGAACGGGACCTTTAAATCACCTTTCTTTCCCATTCTGACATTCAGTTTGGAGTTCAGGAGATTGTCTTGACCAGGACCACACCCCTAAATGCATTGAAGCAACTGCCATGTGATTGGTTGATTAGATAATTGATTAGACATTAATGAGAAACTGAACAGGTGTTCCTAATAATCCTTTAGGTGAGTGTATACCGATCAGGCATAACATTATGCATCCACCTTCCTAATAGTGTGTTGGTCCCCCTTTTGCTGCCAAAACAGCCCTGACCCATCGAGGCATGGACTCCACTAGACCCCTGAAGGTGTGCTGTGATATCTGGAACCAGGATGTTAGCAGCAGATCCTTTAAGTCCTGTATGGGGCCTCCATAAAATCAGAATTGTTTGTTCAGCACATCTCACAGATGCTCGATTGGATTGAGATCTGGGGAATTTGGAGGTCAAGTCAACACCTCAAACTCGTTGTGCTCCTCAAACCATTCCTGAACCATTTTTGCTTTGTGTCAGGGCACATTATCCTGCTGAAAGAGGCTACAGCCACCAGGGAATACCATTTCCATAAAAAGGGTGTACATGTTCTGCAATAATGCTTAGGTAGGTGTGTCAAAGTAACATCCACATGGACCCAAGGTTTCCCAGCAGAACATTGCCCAAAGCATCACACAGCCTCCACTGGCTTGCCTTCTTCCCATAGTGCATCCTGGTGCCATGTGTTCCTCAGGTAAGCAATGCACACGCACCCGGCCAGCCACGTGATGTAAAAGAAAACATGATTCATCAGACCAGGCCACCTTCTTCCATTGCTCCGTGGTCCAGTTCTGATGCTCACGTGCCCACTGTTGGTGCTTTCAGCGGTAGACAGGGATTAGCATGGGGACCTTGACTGGTCTGCGGCAATGCCGCCCCATAAGCAACAAACTGCGTTGCACTGTGTATTCTGACACCTTTCTGCCTTATATTCTATCTCGCTCAAATCCTTACGCTTACCCATTTTCCTGCTTCTAACACATCAACTTTGAGGACAAAATATTCACTTGCTGCCTAATATCCCACCCACTAACAGCTAACAGGTACCGTGATGAAGAGATAATCAGTGTTATTTACGTCGCCTCATAATGTAATGCCTGATCGGTGTATATATACACACACACACACACACACACACACACACACACACACACACACACACACACACACACACACACACACACACACACACACACACACACACACACACACACACACACACACACACACACACACACACACACACACACACACACACACACACACACACACACACACACACCTTTAAGTAATCTTTGAGGAATTAAAAAATATCTTACTGAATACAAACTTTTGAATGATAGACAATAACAAAAACTTCCATATTTAGTGCAGGTAGTCATGCTGTTCTGGTTTGTATCGTATCTGTACCTTGAATGTTCTGTCTTCTGAGACTGAGATGAGAAGATTAACGTCCCATGGACAGAACTCTGATGCAGTCACAGGACCAAGATGAGCTTTCAACACTCCAAGAACTTCCTCTTTCTATAAGAAACGCATATATAGTGGCCTCAGTTTTGTGTCTTTGTTTATCTTAATGGAAAATACTGTATATTTATTGTTTTATAATTTCATTGAAATGTGTTTTACTACATACAGCAAAGACGATCATATATATGTTTTATTTTTTTATTTTTTTCCTATTATACAAGACAGAAGTCAACGAGGGGCCTTTTCTGATTTACTGCTTTTTTTGAGTATTTCAATGTTATCTCTCATCTTTATGGGCTGGTCAATCACAGTCTGAGTAACAGAATGTTCTGCATGCAAGCTTTGTTCAGCGATTCATCTGGAGATGGGTCAAAAAGGCATTTTTTTTCTTTTGCTGTTTCATCATAACTGCTTTTGTTTTCAATTCACTGAACAAAGATGGTGTACATCTTATTTCATACCTCTACATTCAATAGAACCACTTTGGAGCCTGAGCAAGCTGCCATTTTCGCACTCAGTGGACATAGTGACAGATGCACCACCCTGCCGAGCAATGTGCCAACAACTCTACCTGAGGCGATTAAACCTGGAACACAGATGTCATGGTTGTGAGATAAGGCAAAAAAAAAAAGACAGACAGAAAATAATGGCTACATTCTTGAGTGGCACCATTTATATTTCTGGATGATTTCAGATTTTTTAAATACATTTTTATAGGTCTACGGCACTTATTACCTTCTTCGATTTGTCTGTAGCAGCGATGGATGTCCCAGACAATAACATAATCTTCAGAAGCACTACATAGGATGAGACGATCACTCACTGTCCCAAACACCATGGCAGACACATCACAATGGTGACCAGTAAGTTCCAAGGGAGACTACAGGAAACATTAAAATGAGTTTTATACGTTTAATCCTAAATATATTTTATAAAAATACAGTAAACATTATAATAACAAGAAATATTATTACAAATTAAACAAACTTTATTTTATTCTATTTTAAAATGTCATTTATTCCTGTGATGGTAAAGCTGAATTTTCAGCATCACATGATCTTTGGGGTCACATGATCAGCAAAAAGTTGTTGCTGCTTAATAATTTGGTGGAAATTGTGATACATTTTTCAGGATTCCTTGATGAATATAAAGTTCAAAATAACAGCATTTATTTGAAATATTTTGTAAGATTTGATTGTTTGATCAATTTAATGCATCCTTTCTGTATAAAAGTATTAATTTTTACAATTTTTAAAAAATATATTTGAAAAATTACTTAACCCAAACTTCTTAGAGTATCACAATTTCATCAAAATAAACAACACAACTGTTTTCAACATTGATAATAATAAGAAATGTCTTGAGCAGCAAATCAGTACATTAGATTGATTCCTGAAGGATCATGTGACACTTACTGTAAGACTGAAGTAATGGCAACTTTGCCATCATATGAATAATGTACATTTTAAAATATATTTAAATAATAAACAAACATATTTTAGAATTATATTATTATAAATTGTAATAATATTGCACATTATTGTTTGTACTGGATTTTTTCATCAAATAAATGCAGCCTTATTGAGCATAAGAGACTTCTTTCAAAAACATTAAGTATCGTTGTGGTATTTGTTGAAAAGACCTCCAGGTTGTTGTTTTCATAAATCCTTATATTCTTGTCCTGCCATGGGACAGCAGAGTGGGAAGGGCAGCAGGTCAGCTGCAGGTGGGACACTGGCTTATTGCAAGTTACAGCAAACCTCTCAACAAAATACTGCTCTGAGGTCACAGCAGCCATGGAGTCCCCAATAGTCACCTGTAACAACACACAATGAGAAAGTCTGAATAGAAAACAGTGTTTAAGTGTAGCAGGGACATCTAACAGGCCTAGTTAAAAGGCACATTCCACGAATACAGTACAATATGGTTTCCAGGGGCGGATTAACGCATAAACTAAATTAAAATATTTTGTAAATATTTTCAGATTAATCTATTTTATGCAGTACTAGTAATTACTAGACGTTGGTTTTAAAATAACAGGCAATTCACAGCACGCATGGCGGATTAATGACGAGTCAGTTTAAGTAGTAAACTCAGTCACACCACACAGGTGTTGTTCTGAATTTTAATTTCCTGTTTACCTGGTTGCCTAATCCAAACCCCCCCCATACCTAACCCTAATCCTACCTATACTGGGGACTCAGGGGGGTAATAATCTGGTGGAGGACACCTGTTACCAATGCCGTTTTCTAAACTGTCAAAAACAGGTACTGTTAATCTGATAATGCCCAACGCCAGTGGATCAGAGCACTGTCAGTGCTTTTGGCAATGTAAAGCCTTTTTACCATACCATACCATACCATACCATACCATGAGCCTAGGGGCCAGTGTAGACCTTAAAGGATTAGTTCACTTTTAAATAAACTTTTGCTGATAATTTACTCACCCCCATGTCATCCAAGATGTCAATGTCTTTCTTTCTTCAGTTGAAAAGAAGTTAAGGTTTTTGATGAAAATATTCCAGGATATTTCTCCATATAATGGACTTCAATGGGCTCCAAACGGTTCAAGTACAGCTTCAAAGGGCTTTAAACAATGAATAAGGGTCTTATCTAGCGAAACGATCAGTTTCTGCGAGAAACCGAGCACTATTTATGCTATTATTTTACCTCTTATCAGACGAACGTGATCATCTCTGAGCTCCGCCATAACTTCCGCTAAGTGAGGTCAAATACAAGCGTGGTCATAGATGTATACGTAGATGCCTCATTAGCACCTGCACGGATCATTAGAATCAGGCATCTACAATCAAAATATCTATGACCACGCTCATATTTGACCTCACTTAGCGGAAGTTATGGCGAAGCTCAGAGATTATCACGTTTGACTGATAAGAGGTAAAATAATAGCATAAATACTGCTCGGTTTCTCACAGAAACTGATCGTTTCGCTAGATAAGACCCTTATTCATCGTCTGGTATCGTTTAAAGCCCTTTGAAGCTGTACTGAAACTGTCATTTGGACCTTGAACCGTTTGGAGCCCATTGAAGTCCATTATATGGAGAAATATCCTGGAATGTTTTCATCAAAAACCTTAACTTCTTTTCAACTGAAGAAAGAAAGACATGGACATCTTGGATGACATGGGGGTGAGTAAATTATCATCAAAAGTTTATTTAAAAGTGAACTAATCCTTTAATCCGACCCTGATGGTGTCCCATGATATTTTTTATAAATCATTACCTATTTGCCATGTTTGATAAACTTTCATATAACAATAAATTAATCTAGCATGAAAAGCAGACATTGTTGAAACACAGCAATCATTCTCTTAAAAAAGGGATTTTGTTTTGTCCCATCATTCTTGAACGTATAGCTTGCAACATCATAATTTTACCACAATCTGTTCAATTCATTGAAACATAAATGGAATAATAATTATTAACTTTAATTACCACAGTGTAATATAATTCAGTTGGGAGAATAACATCAGAAATAACATAATTTGAACCATTTATAGAGAATGCGAGTAAGTAAATAAATAATTTCATTCAATTTAATTTTCTAAATTTTCACACAAATTGGAATTTCGACTGTATTTATCAAACTCCTATTAACCAATTTACTGTATATATATATATATATATATATATATATATATATATAATGAAAAATGTACTTATTAATAACTATAAAATAGCAAAATGGTCCCAAACTAGCTAGCCCCTGAAAGAAAGCTTTAAAATCTCAACTATCATCTTCTGAAGGTTACGCACCTGCTTTCACAGACCATTTGTTTTGAGTTATAGGCCGTGTTTTGTACACTGGATTCGTAGAAAGTGCCAATGACATCAGCTTCAAACGTTTATTCCGTTCATCACGTACCTGAAAGGAAATTGCGTTGCTGGTTGAGTATTACAACCCTGACCACATATGGTTTAATCATATATGTGTATGTAGTAACGGACGTTCAAACGTTCGTGCGTTTCAGTTTTTGGCCTGTGATCCAAAGGTAATTGCGTCGTGTTGCTTTGGAAACGGGAACCATTCGGGACGGCACATCAGAAGGGACAATTACTACGTTTTTTTTTTTTTTTTTTTTTTTTACAGTCTATGGTTTGTACAGTACTGTTGACCTGAGGGTTTAGGCGATTTTTAATAATTAAATAATTTGAGAGTATAGTGTACAGTGAAAAAAATGCATGCTGATACGACATATTTATGGGAGTTTTGTGTCTCTTGCTTATTATTTAATGTCTATAATAACAATTGACGTTGTTTAAGTCTAATATGAATAGCAATAACTGACGAGTTGACTGATTGATTGGATACACCCGTGTTTTCCGTAGCGCAGCTGATCTGTAGCCTCTGATCTTGTTTTATTTAATTTTTTTTGTTTGTTTTTTTTTACACAGACTGCCCAAACTTGTAGGAAACACAGTATCAGTTTAAAAGACAGGGAATCAATCTTCTATGCAACATTGCCCTCTGGTGGTTAACTGCAGTCAGTCAGTTGAGTTACAAATTGAGTTACAATGAACAATTATTAAAGAATAAATGAAAGCAAAATGAAAACATAAATAGTAAGACGTTAAAGATGAACAGCAGGTTATTTTTGTTGTACAATAATATATGAAACATAGATTTAGGCTAGTTAGGTGCATATGTATATCTTAACCCAAGCTCGCTACAAAAATCTTTATAAAATGGGATACATTTAGATATCCCACATTTGTGAATATAAAATTACACGTTTCAGCATGTTGTCAATACTAATCATCATATGCACATATTCACAACAACAAACACCGTCTTTAACAAAATTATATAAAAGAGATATGATTTTTTTTTTGTACAATTTAGTACAATTTGACAATCATCAAATAAATCTTCTTCTATCGTTGCACGGGAGAAAAACACATTTCTTCAACACCAAAAGTGTATTTAATCCTATTTGCACAATGCTGTAATTATGTTTTTAGCAACAAAACGGTCTGCGAGTCCACGCCCACATATGGTTTCCCCCAATGAGTCTCAGCCAAACACACTGAGCTATCCAATAATCAAAGCGTTATCTACATATGCGTCCTCTTGGACACGCCTTAAATCTCCATCGACCAATCAGTCTATTGCTATAGTCGGTCAATCAACTCTCCCCGCCCAGGTTTTCTGACGGAACGGAAGCCGAGGTGGGCCAAACCAGCCCATCCGGATAACAGAGACAAACTTGGCAGCGAGCGGATGAACTGGTTGGATCTTTGTTCTTCACTGCTCGACTATCAGCCTCTTTATATTTTTGCGTATTGTCACTTATATGTATCACATTTATATCAAGATATAAAACACTCCTTCTTTAGACACGCAGCTTCAGCACAGGCAGATACTTTTTGGGCGAGCATATTTTCCTAGTGTTTTCAGTTCATTCTTCCCCCCCACCGACGAGGTTTTATTGGACCAAGATAGGCGGCGCGGGCACCAAGATGTCGAACCGGATGGTGTGCAGAGAAGCGAGCCACGCCGGCAGCTGGTACACGGCCTCAGGTAGAGCCAGAGAGCGGCCCGGGCCTGAGGTCCGGTGTCCTGCTTAACACCAATGTGTGTGTGAGTCTGGTGGTGTCTCAACCTAGTGAGCTGCCTACCTAGACAGCATTTCTGGGACGCTCAGCACGCTCCTATGATAGCCAAAGATGCTGCCTAGATAGGCAGCTCATTTAATTTTTTTGACACGGCCTCTGCGATCAGCTGGGAATTATTAAATAGCCGAGCTTAAAAATGTTTAAGAGCGTGTTTCTTTACATTTATAAAAAAAAAAATGTATCATAGGAGCATAAATACTGCTCCTATGATGGCCAAAGATGCTGCCTAGATAGGCAGCTCAATGAATTTTTTTGACACCGCCTCTGCGATCAGCTGGGAATTATTAAATAGCCGAGCTTAAAATTGTATAAGAGCGTGTTTCTTTACATTTATACATTTGTTTCTGAGCTGTCATCCTTTTTAAAACGAACTAGCTTGGTTTTTAAATGCAAACCAAAACATGTCAGCTTAATTTAGTGAAAATATACTTTAAATAGATTTAATTATGCTGTCTAATTCTGTAAACAAAAGCATTTACTTCGTCTTGGCGTTTAAATGATCATTTCATGAATTAGTTTATATGCTAGAAACGATTTTTAATAGTTATTTCTGCTTTTCATTGCGTAAACTAGAACCACTTGCATTTAAATCCACTGGCCATTATTTAAATCGACCAGACTCTTGTGTTCCTCTCATATTTGCCTGCCGTTGGTTTATTTTTGTGTGTCTGTTGTATATGTGTAGCTTCTCTGTGTGTATCAGCAGCTGAGAACAAAAACAGGCCAGCAGTTAGCGGGTTAGCCTATAGCCGGTGTGTGTCAATCTTTAATGCACACCAACTACACAAACTAATACCACAGATTAATATACCATCCACACTCACTTTACCCAGCCCTTTGCCGGATCAGTAAATCCAGATAGATAAACTTCTGCCGCAATTCAGTAGACTGGATTTACCCTGCTAACGGCTAAAGCTATTTGATGAAGTTCATATAACAGCAGTACATGACAGCTGTGTTTTCATGGAGAATCAAACCATACGTTTCATGTCAAGTAGTATTGTTTATTGTTTTATCGGTCAGCATTTATTTGTCAAGATCCATTCCAGCAGATACAGGGAACAGTCAGCCCATGAAAGTCTTTAGAGGGCCGGTGGTGTTTTTTTTTTCTCTCTCTCTCCCTCTCATGCAGAAACAAAGGAAGCATGACATAAGCTCAGTGCTACACACACTAGATCACATATATTTACACCTTTCATAAATCAGTCTGCTGGCCCTTACACAATAACCTGTGTTCTGCATGCTGCCACCATATTTGTTGGAGATCTTGCTTTGTGAAAAAACAACCAGTCTTTTGCATGCATATTCTAGATAGCAAATAATATCTAACTTATTTTTTTATGGTCTGGGGAGTCCTGATGTTTTGTTGATGGGGGTTACTGTGGCATACACAACTATAAACATCCTTCGATCTCGATCTCTCTCTCTCTCTCTCTCTCTCTCTCTCTCTCTCTCTCTCTCTCTCTCTCTCTCTCTCTCTCTCTCTCTCTCTCTCTCTCTCTCTCTCTCTCTCTCTCTCTCTCTCTCTCTCTCTCTCTCACACTCTCTCACACTCTCTCACACACACACACATTTTTGTATTGTATAAAATCAGCCAGTCTGCATTCTAAACATTTATTTATACATTTCTTTTGAACAATAAAATTGCTACAGTTGCATTTTTTTATTGGCATTCTTCATATGTGCTAGACTGATATATTGACCAGGTCTCAGCTAATCTTTTTTTCTTTCCTTTCTAAAAAAAAGAAAAAAAAAGAAAAGAAACTCTCCTAGAAATTAGAAACTAGTTTTGTGAAATGACACACAGACCAGCCATTAGTCAGGTGGCTATAATTGCATGGCTAATTGAAAGGCCACAAAGCATTTGACCACTGGATTTACAGTAATCATTTCACTTTTAAGGAGTGATTTCTCAACATTATAACATTGCATATCAAACAAAAATATTAGTTATTATTTTAATTATCACTCAGTAAGTCATTTAACCATGTATTACTATTCCTTTGGAATGTGTTTGTCTTTCAAACACCCTATTATAATGGTATTATTTTTTTTAGTTTTATATTTTTATGATTTGTTAAATTATTAGCTTTTCAGTAAACTCACAAACCCCCTGCAGTTCCAACAAAAAAATTCAGTTTGGGAAACCTGAAGTAAGGTTTAATGCACTTCATGTTGTTGATACAAAAATATAAAATGATATAAAGAATATATTTCTTTCTCTTTGTATTTTTATATCAATATGGCACAATAATTTCCTATTCAGTTCAATGTGATAAACAAGTTAGGTCAAATGTAATCAAAGTAGTCAGATTATATTACGTGTAATGTAATGGATTACACTACTAACTACATTTTTTGAATGTCATTACATTGTGTTATATTCGAACAGCACTGCAGATATTAGTGTCCGCATCATCTTAAAAATCCATATCAGTCCAACCCTAAAATGAATACATTTGCACATTTATCAATATTCAGACCTGGCTGCTCTTGGGAATATCATTAGGGATGTAATAGTATGATTCATTACAGTTTAGAGATTTGATTAACAACTGTTAAAACTTGTCAAAATTGGTTGCATTGTTGCTGTTCCTTTCACAGAATCAGCAGAAGTTCATCTGTTCACTGGGTCTCATAACTGTTATCTTGTCCTGTCGGACTCTGATAAGAAAGCCATTAGACCTGGGACAATGGCACTGTCTGAGGCTGAAATATTGCTGAAATCAACATTCAGGACAGCAGTTTCACCTATTGACTTTTTGTTTGAATGATTGAAGTAGAGGAGGAATCCACAGCTGAATGCTTGATTATAAGATTGTTTAGCAAGTTGTGGCACTGACTGAGGTGATACTATGATGAATACATATTAAATAATATACTTTTTTTTTTTTTTTTACTGCATTGCAGTAATGAGATAAAAAAAAAGTGTTGTTGTATTATGGCAATGGAATTTAAATATTAAATGTATTCTTTTCTACACAATGTTTGTCATGAAAACAGTGCATAAAAATCGTATTGGAAAATTAATTTCTTGAAATTAATCTAAGCACTCATCGCTAAGATCGATGTCTCTGTGGTCAAAAATTCAAATATTGTCAAATAAAACCTGAACATTGTCTTGACAGATTTTTTGAGCTTCACCCTTGTATTCTATGTTGTAGATTATAAAGAGAGACTTGTAATACTTATGATGATTGAATAAAAACATTACTATACACAGTGAGAATGGTACCATACAAGCCACATTTGAAAGCCATGCAAATAATCATTCTTGTTGAGGTGTCATAGCTGTAAATTTACATCTGTATCTCTCATATGTGCTAATGAGATTTTTCTCTATCTTTGCGTTTAGGATCCCAGCTTAACGCACAACTTGAGGGCTGGTTATCTCAAGCACAATCTACAGCGGGTCCAGCTAGAGCCATAATAGCACCGTATGTGGAGTGAAGCTTCTTTTTTGCTTCTGTTTCCGTAGTGTTTTTGCATTCTTAAACGACTGTCTTTTGTAGGCACGCTGGCTACACCTACTGTGGCGCGTGTGCCGCTCACGCCTACAAGCAGGTGGACCCCTCAATCACGTAAGTGTCCCTCCTGTCATCAGAGCTTCTTTAAATTCTCTTGAAGTAGCCGTAATGTTGAGTTTGCTGTGGGGAGAGAGGTAACTGCAGCACTCTCTTATTCATCAGTCGGAGGGTGTTCATTCTCGGCCCCTCTCACCATGTGCCGCTGTCTCGTTGTGCCCTCTCCCCCGCCGAGGTCTACAGAACGCCACTGTATGACCTAAGGATCGACCAGAAGGGTAAGGAATCTCATTTCCTCCCTGCCCACTCTCAAAACGGAAACCGTGGCTGGATTAAATGCTGATTGAATAACAATGCACAGAAAGGCGTTCACCCAGATTGTTTTTACTTCTGGCTCATTTGCTCTCAAACGGAGCTTTGCAGAAGATATTGCAACATTTTCCACTTGTAAATGATTATGTTTGTTATTATGCAATAGTTTTCTAATAGCTGTTGTCTTTGGCTATTACCATGATAAATGTGCGACAGAAATATGAGCGAAACTCTTTTATTTGATTTTGTTCATGTTAATGAGGGTTTGTGTAATTAGCATACATTTCCTGTTCTGTTTGTAACTCCTCAATGAAAGCCAATGAGTTAAAACACACAAGCTTTAAATCCCCCCGTTTCTCTCTCACACAGTTTATGCTGATCTGTGGAAAACGGGCATGTTTGAGAGGATGAGTCTGCAGACAGACGAAGATGAACACAGCATTGAGATGCACCTGCCTTATACTGCTAAAGCCATGGAGAGGTAACAACCAGACAACGCCAGACAAAATTCATCTGGACTGTTAAAGGAACAGTTCACCCAAAACAGAAAATAATTTTCTTTCTTATGTGGAACAAAAAAAGTAACTGGTATTTCTCTGTGCTGTTTTGGAACCTATTGACTTTAATAATATGGTTAAAAGCAGGGGCCCGTTCTTCGTACCTCGCTTAATACATCTGAGATGATTTGACAGATCCCAGATCTTTTAATCGTGATAACTGATGTCTGGCTAATTTGGTTCTTCAAACGAATTTGCGGATTGGATTTAAATATCTGGATTAAATTATCTAAAATCACTGCGCGTTCTTGTTTTCCCTGAAGAGGGCAGATGCATCGATACTCGAAACCATGATCAGCAATGCAGCGATTGGCTGGCGTCAAGACAGCAACGTAATGACATCATATAATTAAAAAAGCCACCTGGCAAAAAACTTGGCAAATTACACAAAAAAAACCCACAAATATCTGGACCTTTATAAGGAAACAGCTAAACGACCAAACCAACATAAAAGTTATAATAGATCAATGATAAATGTTTTTTTTTTTACATGATTACCAATTATTTATATTTTCGATTTTATACAGTATTTGTACACCCTTTACATTTTTATTTCAATGTTGTAATTCAATTTTTAATTCAATTTAAAGGAGATTTGTAACGTGACAGTATTAAAGTTGCTTAAGGGTCAAGATCAAATTCTCTGCATCTCCTGCGCTGCATCAAGCCATCCCATAATATCCTTCATCACTTAAATTAATGCACGGCTCAGATTAACTGTACAACATGTGTGCAAACCTCCAATAAAATTATAAAGTAATTATTCCATCACAAATAAATCGCTCAATCAAGTGGCTGTGTCTATAGTATTATACACAACATTATAATATTATATACATTCTCATATACATATACAATTTAAAATTTGTATATTATTATTATTTAAAATGATTATTATTGCCCCTGGTTCAGTAATGAACTCTTGTAATAAAGTAGCAGTGGCTGGGACAGATTTTAAGTATCACCTCAAGATGCAATCTAATCCTGTTTACATGAAATAAGCCGCTCGCGATCAGGTTTAAGCTAACGGACCTGTTGCTATGACAGCAAGTCCAGGATGAGCGTCGAAGAACCAAACAATCCAAGATCATGCCAAATCGTCAATAATCAAATCCAGCTAACTGAGTTAGCGAGGTACGAAGAACGGGCCCCTGGACTGTTAAAGGAACAGTTCACCCAAAACAGAAAATAATTTTCTTTCTTATGTGGAACAAAAAAAGTAACTGGTATTTCTCTGTGCTGTTTTGGAACCTATTGACTTTAATAATATGGTTAAAAGCAGTTCTTCAATTATTCAAAATATCTTCTTTTGTGTTCCACTGAATAAAGTCAGTCATACTGGCTTAGAACAACATGAACTATTCTCCATTGAATACATCAGACTCTGGAAAGTCTTAATACATTTGGAGAATATACACTCACCTAAAGGTTTATTAGGAACACCTGTTCAATTTCTCATTAATGCAATTATCTAATGAACCAATCACATGGCAGTTGCTTCAATTATCTAATCAACCAATCACATGGCAGTTGCTTCAACGCATTTAGGGGTGTGGTCCTGGCCAAGACAATCTCCTGAACTCCAAACTGAATTTGGAGTCTGAGTATTTCACAATCTGCTCTGTTACTGGGATTTTCACAGAAAACCATTTCTAGAGTTTACAAAGAATGGTGTGAAAAGGGAAAATCCAGTATGCGGCAGTCCTGTGGGCGAAAATGCCTTGTTGATGGCTCCATCTCCACTACAAATAGGAAAAAGAAAACATGCAATATTCCTATTTAATAATTGTTTAATTGACACGTCATCCTCAATAAACCCGTCTCCGGCGTGATGACGCCGATCTTTCGAATATTCAATCTAATATGACCTCTGACCTGTAAAGTTGCCAGAATAATAATCATACACTGTTTGTTAATTGGCCAGAGGAGAACTGGCACCCCGACTGAGCCTGGTTTCTCCCAAGGTTTATTTTTCTCCATTATGCCACCTGATGGAGTTTTGGTTCCTTGCCACTGTCGCCTTTGGCTTGGCTTGCTCAGTTGGGGACACTTAGGCTCAATCCCATTTCTACCCCTTAGCCCTTCTCTTTCCCCTTCCCCTTCGTTTTGCGCGTTCACGTGAAGGGGTAGGGGTGTCTCGATTCTTTTTTAGCTGGAGTGGTAGGGGTAAGGGGAAGGGCCAGATAGCCCTTCAAACAAAGATTTTTCAGGACCACACTTCGAACGAAGGGGTATGATGAGTTTCCCTCCACCGACTACCGTGCTGCTAGAATGTGTGTGTGTGTTGCCACTCGGGATCGATCACTTGCGTGTCACCTGGCTGCCGTTTCTCCGTAGCTTGCTAAACGCACTATTTGGGTGATTTGAACACATATTAATAATAGTTTAAAAATATATATCTGGTCATCCTTCACAACGCAGTCGATATTTACATCACATATCGTCTGTAAACTCTCGCGTTACCAAGGCAACGGCTGACTTTACATATAACACGTATTTAAATATGAACATTATCGCAGCACCACAGTAGATAACGAAACCATATCCGTACCGGCCGGCTCGGATCAGCACGGAATGGAACGGTTAATAAACAAAGAGAACAGTTTGGTCCAATGGAAAAGCGGCTTCACCAGTATTTTCTGTATAATTCTGTATCATCTTAGGAAACTCTGGCTCATATGTTTTGAACTGAAAACGAGCGCCATTTTATTAAGTCCAAATACAGCGCAAAACTCTGTTGGGAGTGAGTAATTTGTTAAACGTGCTCGCGCCTGATTTCTGTTAGATATAGCCTACTCACTTCATTGCTGTTCATACTGGTTAAATGTCACAGGACATTATAATAAATAAAACGGGGTATGATGACGTGTAATGGTAGTAGTGGTGTCCCATTGCTTAGGGGAATATTTTCCCCCCTGCGCCTTGGCACTCTGTTTCAAGGGGCAAGGGGAACAGGTAGGTGTAGGGGTAGGGGAAGGCGAAGGGGTATAAAACAGAATTGGGATTGGGCCTAAATGTTTCAACTAAATATCTAAATAAATTTAATTACTAAACTAAATTAAATACATCAACTAAATAACTGATCTGGCCACCACATTGTAACTGTATGATAACTGAAATGAGCTAGTTCATCACCGTTTTCTCCAGAGCGGCTGTACAGCCGAATCAAATTCTGTTGCATTATTTTCCAGTTTAACACTGTGAAGCTGCTTTGAAACAATCTGCATTGTTAAAAGCGCTATAACAAAGTTGACTTGAAAGTTGACAATACGGAATAAAACACTATCGCAACTTCCATTTCATGCTGATTTTAAGTGTTTGACGGCAGTGGGTGGGACCAATGGTGCGATAATGTATAACTAGTTATTGATGTCTTGCTCTAGAGAGGCAGTCATATGCAAATGTATATTGTCTTTGGAGCTTGATTGATTCCATAAATGCTTTTTTATGAAGATGATGTTTTAAACCATGAAACCTGCAGGATGCTTTAATGGTACAAAGACCTCTACTTATATGTCAAAAGATCAAAGGATATTTGATTTCTCATGTCACGAACGCTTTAAACTTTTTAGTAGTGTATATAACTTTTATATATAGGGGAAAAAAGCACAAATGTTATTTTTTTGGAAGGAACCAAGAGTATACGTGGTACTGGACATTAGCATACCGTATTTAACATCTTCATAGTTATGCATAATGTTGATTATTGATATAGCTCTTTGTGGTTTCCGCAAAGTACCTGGTTGTTATATTTGGCAAGGATCTATCAAGGTTTCACTGCATCTCTATGCAGAATCCATGAGCAGCATTATTGACCCATAGTCCTACTCTAATGCACGTTCATCTCTGCCAGATGTTGTCAGGATCTGTTTACCTAGTGCTGCACCTCCTAATTAGTTTGCAGTGATGGATGTTCTGTTGTTTTTTTATTATTAATGCAGAAGCCACCAACCGCTTCCATTATGCAATTAAAACATTACAGTGTGTGGGCATAGAAGAGTTAACATCCCCTCAATTTGTTTGATTAGACATTTGGGTATTTTTTCCAAGCAGAGCAATTAGTTGCTGGGCAACTGTAGTATAAAAAAAATCCCCACATTATACTCACACCTTAGAAATGTTGGTAACTGAAAACTCTTTTTAGAGCTATTGATTTGGCAAGGTCACAGTGTTTTAATAAGTGATGCAAAACTGAATATTAATAAACATGCAAATGTCAAATCTCCATCTGGAACTTGACAAATGATTCTCTGCTTTGTTTCTCAAAACAGCCATAAAGATGAATTCAGCATCGTCCCTGTGCTGGTGGGAGCTCTGAGTGAATCTAAAGAGCAGGAATATGGCAAGCTGCTAAGCAAATACCTGGCTGACCCCTCCAATCTCTTCATCATCTCCTCTGACTTTTGCCACTGGGGTTTGTGTCCACTCATACTTTAATTTTTCAACTGTCAAAAAACTGAAACTAGTCGATATCAGTTACAGTCAGTAATCTGTGAAGAATTTCCTATTTGTTGAAATAAGATGTACTGCTGACATCTTTTCAGCAGTAAATCTACTAGTGTTTGCACCGACTAGTCATTTAATTCTGGCACTGGTCAGCGCATTGGGTCTGTGTTGATTAGTCAAATGACTATCCTAGTCCTAATTTTTTTTTGTACAAAGCTTATTATTCAATTGTTCACACCAATTTTGATATATACAACATGCATGTAACAGTAACATATGTGCTTATAAATGCATATGATACAAAAAGCAGCACTTAAAGGATTAGTTAACTTTAAAATGAAAATTACCCCATGATTTACTCACCCTCAAGCCATCCTAGGTGTATATGATTTTTTTTTTCTTTCTGATGAACACAATCAGAATTATATTAATAAATATACTGGCTATTCCAAGCTTTATAATGGCAGTGAATGGTGCCAACGAGCTTGAAGCTCAAAAAAGTACAGTGAGGAAAATAAGTATTTGAACACCCTGCTATTTTGCCAGTTCTCCCACTTAGAAATCATGGAGGGGTCTGAAATTGTCATCGTAGGTGCATGTCCACTGTGAGAGACATAATCTAAAAAAAAAAAAATCCAGAAATCACAATATATAATTTATTTATTTATTTGTATGATACAGCTGCAAATAAGTATTTGAACACCTGAGAAAATCAATGTTAATATTTGGTACAGTAGCCTTTGTTTGCAATTACAGAGGTCAAACGTTTCCTGTAGTTTTTCACCAGGTTTGCACACACTGCAGGAGGGATTTTGGCCCACTCCTCCACACAGATCTCTCTAGATCAGTCAGGTTTCTGGCCTGTCGCTGAGAAACACGGAGTTTGAGCTCCCTCCAAAGATTCTCTATTGGGTTTAGGTCTGGAGACTGGCTAGGCCACGCCAGAACCTTGATATGCTTCTTACAAAGCCACTCCTTGGTTATCCTGGCTCTGTGCTTTCGGGTCATTGTCGTGTTGGAAGACCCAGCCTCGACCCATCTTCAATGCTCTAACTGAGGGAAGGAGGTTGTTCCCCAAAATCTCGCAATACATGGCCTTGGTCATCCTCTCCTTAATACAGTGCAGTCGCCCTGTCCCATGTGCAGAAAAACACCCCCAAAGCATGATGCTACCACCCCCATGCTTCACAGTAGGGACGGTGTTCTTGGGATGGTACTCATCATTCTTCTTCCTCCAAACACGTTTAGTGGAATTATGACCAAAAAGTTCTATTTTGGTCTCATCTGACCACATGACTTTCTCCCATGACTCCTCTGGATCATCCAAATGGTCATTGGCAAACTTAATACGGGCCTTGACATGTGCTGATTTTAGCAGGGGAACCTTCGGTGCCATGCATGATTTCAAACCATGGCGTCTTAGTGTATTACCAACAGTAACCTTGGAAACGGTGGTCCCAGCTCTTTTCAGGTCATTGACCAGCTCCTCCCATGTAGTTCTGGGCTGATTTCTCACCTTTCTTAGGATCATTGAGACCCCACGAGGTGAGATCTTGCATGGAGCCCCAGTCCAAGGGAGATTGACAGTCATGTTTAGCTTCTTCCATTTTCTAATGATTGCTCCAACAGTGGACCTTTTTTCACCAAGCTGTTTGGCAATTTCCCCGTAGCTCTTTCCAGCCTTGTGGAGGTGTATAATTTTGTCTCTAGTGTCTTTGGACAGCTCTTTGGTCTTGGCCATGTTAGTAGTTGGATTCTTACTGATTGTATGGGGTGGACAGGTGTCTTTATGCAGCTAACGACCTCAAACAGGTGCATCTAGGGGTGTAACGGTACACGTATTCGTATTGAACCGTTTCGGTACAGGGCTTCCGGTACGGTGCACGCGTGTACCGAACGGTTATGAATGTAATCTTTAACAGTTAACAGTCGGCTTGTTGTAAGCGCGGAACACACTTCAATCCGAGTTCCCACACGAACATATTAAGTATTCAGTCCATTTTATCACGAAATTCAAACGATAAATGCCGTTTTAACGCTCTTTAATGTGACGTGACTGATAGACACGTGTCAGTTCAACTTAAAGCGGCAGCGCGTGAGTTAATGCGATCATCTCTTCCTAAAGAATAAACATAAATTAATATATCTTAAGGTATGTTGAGGATACATTACAACTTACTGAAATGTATCATATGTCGTGTAATCGCTCCATCTGTGTTTCAACCGCAGAAAGACCATAAAACAGCTTGTATAAACAATGTCATGCAGAATCACGTTTACTCAGAAGTCATTCAGTGTCCACAGCTGTTAGCTCACTAGAGAAATCAACTCTTTCACTGAATACATGCACTATATTAGCTGTTATATTCATTATATTAGCCTATATATATTCATTATATACTACTAAGCCTGTTAGTGATGTCTTGTTTATTTAATGTATGTTTAAATAAACCTGTCATGAACATTACAGCCACTAAATGATTATATTTCAACAACGAATAAAAATAATTAGATTTAGAAGTTAATGCAAAAACTGCCTTATGTGAAGCTTATGAGTGTTGATTATTATATCTAAAAATAAATAGCAACTGAATTTAGGCTAATAGTTTGGGCTCTGTTGTTAATCTTTAATAGCTATATGTAAGTAAGGGCTCCTTATATAGTTTACAGCATTATCTTTTAGAAACTTTTAGTTATAATTTAATTCATTTAAGGACAGACACAATTTTTTTTCATTAAACCACTGTTAAATAAAAATTAATAAAAAAGCAATTTTGTAAAACGAATCCATACGGAACCGGGACTTCAAAACCGAGGTACGTACCGAACCGTCAGTTTTGTGTACCGTTACACCCCTAAATTTAGGATAATAAATGAAGTGGAGGTGGACATTTTAAAGGCAGACTAACAGGTCTTTGAGGGTCAGCTGATAGCTGATAGCTGATAGACAGGTGTTCAAATACTTATTTGCAGCTGTATCATACAAATAAATAGTTAAAAAATCATATATTGTTATTTCTGGATTTTTTTTTTTAGATTATGTCTCTCACAGTGGACATGCACCTACGATGACAATTTTAGACCCCTCCATGATTTCCAAGTGGGAAAACTTGCAAAATAGCAGGGTGTTCAAATACTTATTATCCTCACTGTACATCCATCCATTATAAACGTACTCCACACGGATCCGGGGGTTAATAAAGGCCTTCTGAAGCAAATTGATGGGTTTTTGTAAGAAAAATATCCATATTTAAAACTTTATAAAGTAAAATATCTAGCTTCCACCAGACCGCCTTCTGTATTCAACTTACGAAGAAAGTGTAACGGCTATTATGGATGAATGCACTTTTTTGAGCTTCAAACTCGTAGGCCCCGTTCACTGCCATTATAAGGCTTGGAAGTGTCTGGATATCGATTAATATAACTCCGATTGGGTTCATCAGAAAAAAGAAAGTCATATACACATAGGGTGGCTTAAGGGTGAGTAAATCATGGGATAATTTTCATTTTAAAGTGAACTAATCCTTTAACACAAACTTTATACAATTTCCAAGGCCTTAGATAACACAAATATAGAAATACAAAATACATTTTGAAATTATAATCCCAAAAGCGGAGAGTGAAGGCATGACATTAGTTTGGTATAGCAAACTTTAATGTTTAAATGTACTTGAAATTATGCAGAAATTTAAATACACCAAAAGCACAAAGCATGTTATAAGCAACAGCACCACAGGTATCTGAGATGGTCTGTGCTCATTTATTCAAGGCAAAATTCTTGCGAACCACCCTAAATAAAGTATAGCTCAAATGAATAATAACGAAAGCAGGATGAATCTGGTCAGGAAGATATGCACGCTTTCATTTCTCACCCACATCATCTCGGGAGCACAGACATTCTCTCCACTCTCGTTCTCCGTCAATGTGCTAGACTTGCCAGAAACACAAGCTGCCTGCTTCCTACATAGACTTGGCAGCTTCCAAACGGAAATACACCTCATAAGTGAGTGTTTTGAAAAGCTCTACATAGGTAGGAACTCGTGCAAATATCCCCGATGGAGATTTTTTTGATCCCTCCTTTGCTTAAATGATTATTTTAAACTTTTTCCGTCTATTCTGCAGGTCAACGTTTCCGTTACACCTACTACGATGAAAGTCAAGGAGAGATCTACAGATCTATCGAGCACCTTGACAAAATGGTAAACCTATTTCTATGCGCTTTCTCTCTGGTAACTCGCTTAATGTCTGACATATGAGGTTTACATGCAAGTGGCCCATTCTGCTTTGGGATACACAATGTGCTAATCCTATTGGTGGTTCTAGAAAAAAAAAGGTGAGGAATTTTTCTCCAAGCTACAGAGTCATTGTTATGGTTACTTTGACGTGGAAGTCGGTGATTCAAAGACTGACTTTAATACTTTCCACCCATGACAGTCTGTCAAATAGCAGATGTTCTTAGCAACCCAAGCCTCATTAAGGGCCTACCAACTGGGCAAAGTACTTTTGCCTCGGTAGGGTCATTTACGGGACAAAGATCTCGTTTGATCTGGAGCTCCTTCTAGGAAATATCCATTCATTACTGTGCTACTGAAAATCCATCTTGCTTTATGAAAGTTGAATATTTTAGATAGTCATAAATAAAACAAAATAAAATACAAAATTGCCACATTATTAATGGCAGTTTTGTTTGTCAGTGAAATACATACATGTTAATTTCTTTGTTTTTTTTTTAGGGAATGGGAATTATAGAACAATTGGACCCCATCTCCTTTAGCAATTACTTGAAGAAATATCATAATACTATTTGTGGTCGCCATCCCATCGGCGTTCTTCTAAATGTAAGTACCTGCTAATGAATGATTCATATGAATTTCCCCCGGGACATTTTATTTAGCAAACCATTGTTGACTCAATAAAGCAGACGCAAAATAATGTGAATAATGGCTAGTTCGAAAAGCATGGTAATTAGTCTAGCACTTAACGGTCGCAGAGCTTTTATTAATGTGGGCCCACCCGACTAATGTCTTGCCAGCTTTCTAGTCTTACTTAACAGAAATCTTAAAAGCTTCATGATGAATCTCTTTAGTGTTGACTCTCCAATGATTCTCCTCACTCCACCAGGCCGTGGCGGAACTGAAAAAGAACGGCATAGACATGAACTTCTCTTTCCTAAACTATGCGCAGTCGAGCCAGTGCCGAAACTGGTCTGACAGCTCTGTGAGTTACGCTGCTGGAGCTCTCATCGTTCATTGAGGTGAACTCTCCAAGGAGCCGCGGAGCCTCCTAGAAGACCCCATCCCCTCCCACCCGTCCTGTTCCTGACCACATATCCCCATCCCTTCCCACCTCTTCTTATAGGAAGGACATGCAAAGCTTGTCCCAGCTGGGAATCCTCATACACACCCTGAATCCAGATGTAACGTTAGATACTAACCTCCTCTTCCTACAGCTTTCCCTGTATCCTGTTTTCCACGCGAGGCAACTCGGATGATGCTATAGCTTGAAGTTCAGCCGCAGTTTTTTTGGGTGTTGCAAGGTCAGATTTTTGGTTGGGTTTTTTTGTCGTTGTTTGTTGGGGGTATTAATGAGGCAAAATCTGCTTTTGACCCTCCGATGACTTAAGGTATCTAATGAGCCCTTGTGTAATTTAAAAGAAAGATACACTTAAAGTTTAAATAAAGTAAAAGAAATAACACCTCAACATTTCACTCTTTTTGCAAGTCTGCATAATCTACATGATAAATGATATGTCTCACCTAATGATAAATAATTTGAAAAGGGAAGTTGACAGACTGCAACATGCCCATGTACACCCTGAGAATTGTAGTAACAGCTACTGCATTGGTCCTGTTGTAGTTTTTAAAGGGCTACTACACAATACCCACTAACCCTCCACTGTACTGGATATACCAAAAAAAATATTTTTTTTCTTTCATCTAATTTTATTGTAGTCAAATTAAAGTCTTTTTTTGATTCTTATATTTTGTTCTGTTTATTTTCCCTTTGTGATTTACATTTTTTAGTTTTACTATGCGTTTGACATATAATCTCAAACTGTGTGGAAACATTTAGTAGTGTATGAAGTCTACAGAAGTGCAGTACATGTTTGATTTAATGTTGGTTCAGGTTGACCCTGTTCAGACTGCCTCAAAGTGGCCATGCTTTCCCATCAACCTTGAAGCTTTTAAATGGTAAGGAGGATTTTTTTGGGGGGGTTATTAAACCGTTTTATTTTTTGGGGGGTTATTAAACCGTTTTATTTTCTCATGCAAGTTAGCAGCCATGTTTAACAGCTGACTAGTAGTTAGTGACGCACACCCATATGAGGATCCGCCATAGGTGATTTTTCTGAACGGTGTAGGCCTTTTGTCGGGCTTCCCTCTTTAAAGCGTCTACTCCAGGCCTCCCAAAGAGCACAATGCAGCAAGATTTTTCCTGGGTAACTATCGGAAGAAAAACGGCAACGCTCCTGTACATCCCCACCATGGTTTGAATGTCTCAAACCAGATCCTCAAAACAGAAAACAGACAAAGCATGTCATACCATGCAGATGTGCCTTGGGTCAGTGTTAAACATGTTTTTCACCCTTGTCAACCCTTCATCTATACTTGATTTAGTCTGTCTTTTTTTAATCAGTTTTCAATGTAGGGGAAGAGAATCATCAGCTTCAGCCATCACTTATACCTGTTCTTGTACTGTTAGAATTTTTTATGTTAGTGCCGTTTATTATTATTCTAACTATTATTGCAGAGAAAATAACAGTTCACACGTTGTCAAATCTGTCGGAATTAATTCTGCTCCTTAGCGGAGTCATTTTTGAATCTCAGGTTACATTGAAGCATTACAGAATTCTCGCCAGATATGACAAGGGTCATGGCTGATGTTGCAAAGAAACAATAAAGTGTAATGACAAAAGTTACTATGCTGTGGTGTTTCTTTTACTTCAGTGTTTGCGATTTCTTTTGGTGTTTTTGACATGTTTACGAGCAGTTTGTGAGTTTGTTATTGAAGTCAGAGCTGAGCAAGATTAATTTGAGTTATGTGCTTCTCTCAAGATTTAGTCTCTCTACATTTCCTTTTTAATCAAAAGTTAGCGGATTCATGGATGCATGAGTTTAAACCACATTCTACTCTGTAGTAAGTGAAATAATTAAAGGATTTGTGGGCAGTAAAAGAAATCCTTTACATTTTTCACAGTCATTATGAGCATGTTAACAGTATATCTGCTGTGGCTACTATTTGAGTTTTGCATTAGTTTAGATTTTTTTTTTATACATTTGTTAATGTAACCATTCCTAACTAATCCTGACACTTGTAGAACAAATTGACACTGCTGTTCAAATGTTAGTCAGTAAGATTTATTTTTTTTAAGAAAGAAAGAATTGTATTCATCAAGGACATATTACATTGAGTTATGAAGTTACAAAATATATTTCATTTCAAATATGTTCTTTTGAACATTCTGTTCATCAAAGAACCGTGAAAAAAAGTATCAGTTTCCACCAAAATATAATGCAGCACAGCTGTTTATATAATAATAATTAATGTTTCCACAAATCATCATATTAAAATTATTTCTGAAGGATCATGTGAAACTGAAGAAGAGTAATGATGCTGAAAATTCAGCTTTGCCACCACAAGGAATACGTTATTGTAAAATACACTATGGCTGCGTCCAAAACCTGGGAAATGCTGAGGACATATTTCAAGGTAGGAAGGCATCATGGCACATCCGAGTCCAATGTTAGCTTCGCTTCCTGTCTCCTGAGATGCCTTCATCTGATCGAGTTTTGAAGGCAGCATATTTGTATCCTTCACTGCCTTTGACATCCCACAATCCTGTGCGTTCCATTCTGTGACAGTTGAGCTGGGGAAAAAAGATGGCGTCCGAAAGTTGCGTTTGCTGGTCAGTTTGTGTGTAAATGTACGTCTTTTACCAACATTTTCCACTTCTGATGTAATTTCTAACGAGAAATTACTAATGTAGCCTAGTAAATAAATATTTGTTTAGTTCTCACCAAAGCTCTCTCTATTTAGCTGTAGATCATTAAACGGTTACACTGCCTAAGAAATCAGTCCAAAATTAGTTTTGTGAGGTGCCTTCATGCACAAAGCTGCCTTACAAACCATTGTCTGATAAGAGTCAACTGCCTAGGTTTTCGAACGCAACCTATATCGTCAAAAGTATTGGAACACCCCTCCAAATCATTGAATTCAGGTGTTCCAATCACTTCCATGTCCACAGGTGTATAAAATCAAGCACTAGGCATGCAGACTGCTTCTAAATCAAACATTTGTGAAAGAATGCGTCGCTCTCAGGAGCTCAGTGAACTCAAGCGTGGTACCGTGATAGGTTGCCACCTGTGCAAATCAAACAAGTCCCTTCGTGAAATTTCCACTACTAAATATTCCACGGTCAACTGTTAGTGGTATTATAACAAAGTGGAAGCAATTGGGAACAACAGCAACTCAGTCACAAAGTGGTAGGCCACGTAAAATCACAGAGCGGGGTCAGCGCATGCTGAGAGGCACAGTGTGCAGAAGTCGCCAACTTTCTGCAGAGTCAATGGCTACAGACCTTCAAACTTGTGTGGGGTTGTTTTTCAGGGTTTGGGTTTGGCCCTGGACAATTTCATGCTCCCAACTTTGTGGGAACAGTTTGAGGATGGCCCCTACCTATTCCAATATGATTACGCACCAGTGCACAAAGCAAGGTCCATAAAGACATGGATGAGCGAGTTTGGTGTGAAGGAACTTGACTGGCCTACACAGCCCTGACCTCAACCCGATAGAACACCTTTAAGATGAATTAGAGCAGAGACTGCGAGCCAGGCCTTCTTATCCAACATCAGTGCCTGACCTCACAAATTGCATCTAGAATAATGGTCAAAGATTCCCATAAACACACTCCTAAACCTTGTGGAAAGCCTTCCCAGAAGAGTTAAAGTTGTTATAGCTGCAAAGGGTGGGCTAACTCCATATTAAACCCTACGGATTAAGAATGGGTTGTTGTTAAAGTTCATGTAAAGGCAGGCATCCCAAAACTTTTGGCAATATAGTGTATATTTAAATAGAAAGTAGTTGTAATAATATTTCAGAATATTATTGTTTTTACAGTATTGTCAATTTTTTTTTCTTTTGTGTCAAGCCTTAAATTAATAAAAGTGGACACGTATGAAAAAAATTCCTTAATTGCTTTTGTAGACTAACTTTTATATTGAAAACAGACCTGCCATGCCCTGCTTTGCCAGTCTCATGCAATCGTCACATTATTGTGGATGTATTTTATATGGGAAGAGCACGCAGTGTAGTGCATCTGCATGGCAGACCACTTTACCTTTTAATTTTGTGTGCTATGCAGCTAAATTCCTGTGGGACAAGAACTTCCTGTTTATTTCTTTTTTCTTTAGATAGACTGCTTGGATATCAAGGGTCATTAAATAATCCCAGATTCTTATTAGTAAAGAGATCTCAATCAAAATCAAAACAATTCAAGAAAATCTGAAGAATAAATAATGTAGTAATATCCAGCTCCATTTGCAGAAAAGTTGGAACATTTGTAAAAATGCAATAAAATCAAGAATCTTTGATTTGTTCATTCTCTTTAACTGACAAAAGTACAAAGAAAAGATTTTCAAAGTTTTCGCTGACCAACTTAATTATTTTGATGGCTGCAACACAATGTTTGCCCAATCTTGCCTGATACAAGACAGCTGCTCAACAGTTTGTGGTCGTTGTCTGATTCTCCTTTTCATGATGGGCCAAACATTTACAATAGGAGACAGATCTGGGCTGCAGGCAGTCAAGCACATCCCTTCTGCAGGTATAAAGTGTCTATGAAACCACTTGGTTTTACACGTACAGAATGAGGTCTAGCATTGTCTTGCTTCCCAGGAAAGATGTAATCTTGATTGAACCAAATATACGCCTCCACATCATTTGTGACGTTTGCTTTTGTACCCGTCACTGATGAAAGTCTGGATGGTCCCTTTCATCTTTGGGACTTAGAACTCAATTTTAGTTTTTTCCAAAAAACAAACTGAAACATGGACTCATCTGACCACAGCACACATTTCCACTGTGTTTTGGATCATCTGAGATGAGCTTGGGCCCAGAGAACCCAGTGCCATCTCCACACTGAACAGATGTAGGCCTATAGCTTTCTCCTTGCATAACATAGATTAAAGTTGCATTTATTGATGCAGCAACAGACTGTGTTAAGTGACAACGGCTTTCCAAAGAACTCCCGAGCCCATGTGTCTATATTTAACACAGTAGCATGATGGTTTCTCATGCAGTGAGAAACCATCTGAGGGCTTGAAGGTCTATCAACAGAGGTGTTCTGCCTTTCCCTATGCAAACTGAGATTTATTTTCTTATGGTAGATGGTGAAAGAGCTAAATTCTTTGCAATCTTGCATTGAGAAATGCGATTTTTGAATGGTTTGACAATTCTCTCATGATATGATGTTTTATTAACAAAATTCGGGGGGAGCACGTTCAGATAATTAAAACTACTCGTACACAAGTGGAGCTCATTCAGATAAATAAACCCAATTAAACACTAGTGGAGCACATTTAGTTAATAAACTCAATCAACGAGACAAAATGTACAGGTCCTTCTCAATAAACTAGCATATTGTGATAAAGTTCATTATTTTCCATAATGTAATGATAAAAATTAAACTTTCATATATTTTAGATTCATTGCACACCAACTGAAATATTTCAGGTCTTTTATTGTTTTAATACTGATGATTTTGGCATACAGCTCATGAAAACCCAAAATTCCTATCTCAATAAATTAGCATATCATGAAAAGGTTCTCTAAACGAGCTATTAACCTAATCATCTGAATCAAATTTACATCTGCAAAAGATTCCTGAGGCTTTTAAAAACTCCCAGCCTGGTTCATTACTCAAAACCGCAATCATGGGTAAGACTGCCGACCTGACTGCTGTCCAGAAGGCCATCATTGACACCCTCAAGCAAGAGGGTAAGACAGAAAGAAATTTCTGAACGAATAGGATGTTCCCAGAGTGCTGTATCAAGGCACCTCAGTGGGATGTCTGTGGGAAGGAAAAAGTGTGGCAAAAAATGCTGCACAACGAGAAGAGGTGACCGGACCCTGAGGAAGATTTTGGAGAAGGACCGATTCCAGACCTTGGGGGACCTGCGGAAGCAGTGGACTGAGTCTGGAGTAGAAACATCCAGAGCCACCGTGCAAGGAAATGGGCTACAGGTGCCGCATTCCCCAGGTCAAGCCACTTTTGACCCAGAAACAGCGGCAGAAGCGCCTGACCTGGGCTACAGAGAAGCAGCACTGGACTGTTGCTCAGTGGTCCAAAGTACTTTTTTCGGATGAAAGCAAATTTTGCATGTCATTCGGAATCAAGGTGTCAGAGTCTGGAGGAAGACTGGGGAGAAGGAAATGCCAAAATGCCTGAAGTCCAGTGTCAAGTACCCACAGTCAGTGATGGTCTGGGGTGCCATGTCAGCTGCTGGTGTTGGTCCACTGTGTTTTATCAAGGGCAGGGTCAATGCAGCTAGCTATCAGGAGATTTTGGAGCACTTCATGCTTCCATCTGCTGAAAAGCTTTATGGAGATGAAGATTTCATTTTTCAGCACGACCTGGCACCTGCTCACAGTGCCAAAACCACTGGTAAATGGTTTACTGACCATGGTATTACTGTGCTCAATTGTCCTGCCAACTCTCCTGACCTGAACCCCTTAGAGAATCTGTGGGATATTGTGAAGAGAAAGTTGAGAGACGCAAGACCCAACACTCTGGATGAGCTTAAGGCCGCTATCGAAGCATCCTGGGCCTCCATAACACCTCAGCAGTGCCACAGGCTGATTGCCTCCATGCCACGCCGCATTGAAGCAGTCATTTCTGCAAAAGGATTCCCGACCAAGTATTGAGTGCATAACTGAACATAATTATTTGAAGGTTGACTTTTTTTGTATTAAAAACACTTTTCTTTTATTGGTCGGCTAAAATATGATAATTTATTGAGATAGGAATTTTGGGTTTTCATGAGCTGTATGCCAAAATCATCAGTATTAAAACAATAAAAGACCTGAAATATTTCAGTTGGTGTGCAATGAATCTAAAATATATGAAAGTTTAATTTTTATCATTACATTATGGAAAATAATGAACTTTATCACAATATGCTAATTTATTGAGAAGGACCTGTATATATATATATACAGCAGACTTACCTCTGTTCTTTGACTCTGTTCATCCCTCCACCTCCTCATCTCCACACTTCAATTTAATAATCTCTAATCGGACATCAACACAATTCATAATGCAATATTTGTAGTCTATGTCTATCACATCGCGGGGGATTCTCTGGGTTTGGGAGAGCCCTCCCCCAGATAGCACGCCAAATATGCATAATCTTTTCCCTATTTTAATATGATGCAAGTGTGAACTTGTGAAATGTGGCACAAAGTGATGAGCTATGACCCATCTTTGCTTGCATGTTACAAGGCTGGTATATGCCAACCTGTATAAACCCGATGGGGGCAGTATACCCGCTCAAGTGGTTCAATTAAATGAAAACATGTCCTCTGGAGTAGTACATGGTTTTTTATTTCTTTAAAAGGAAAACAATTTCTTAAATTTATATAGAATTTAATATATAAACAAAACTAAAAAACAGAAACAATCAATATATTAACCAAATACAATGCAAAATAAATATAAACAAAATAGCAGGAACAAGGGGACCAGATGGGCTTATTTAAGTCAAAGTCTTAATTTGGAAGTAACAGTCTCAGCTATTTCTAGTACAACCATAAAACTTGTGACGCTCACCCGTGCAAGACAATATACAATCGTCAAATACACCAACTGGTAGTGTTATCACTGCATCACACCACACCCTAGTAGCTGAGAGACCGCCTCATCAAATACAAGGACCCCCTAACCCAAAGTAACAAAAAAATAAAAACAATACCCAATCAATTATACCATATTTCACATAACCAAAAAAAAAAAAAAAACAACAACAATAGTAAATAAACATTCAATACTTGGAAAAACAGTGGTAGTTACAATCAGTTCCCAGGCAAGTCTCCACAAGGTTTCCTGTATTACTTAGAAAACGTCATTATCAATCAAGTTCAGCAACCGCTGCTGCATTTACAGAGTCTTATCAGAAACATGGACAGGGAAAAGCCATAATAAGAGACGTGCAGCTCCCAATCAATGACCGCGCTGGCAGTTTGTTGCCGAGTATTATCAGCACCAGGAGCTGGGACAAGCAACAAACGGTACAAGCTGTACGCGGTGTGCAGAAACTCTCCGCGTTCCCACCAAACCACCATAAGCGCACATCCCGCAGTGTCGCGCCATGCCCGCTTTAAAGGTCCCGTTCTTCGTGTCTTTTTGAAGCTTTGATTGTGTTTACAGTGTGCAATATAACGTGTTCATGTTTCGCGTGTAAAAAAAAACTGTGTTTTTAACACAATGTACTTATCTGTATACCGCTGTTTTCACTGTCCTAAAAACGGGCTGATGACTTCCTTTATTCTATGAAGTCCCTCCTTCAGAAATACGTAACGAGTTCTGATTGTGCCAGCGGTTCCTGTGTTGTGATTCGACAGCAGCTTAGCGCACGTGGAAAGGTCACGCCTCTTAACGGGAGATATATGCGCTTAATGATCTCTACAGCGTCCCTGGGAAAGCCAAACAAAGGTGATTTGACGCCGGGATGAAAATAACAGCGTCTCGACGACATGGCGACAAACACACTGAAACGCAGCACTTCCTTTTCTCCACGCGGTCCTCTTCTCCACGTGGGACAGCAACAAGACCACGCCCCCTTTTTTCGCGTAGTCTTGTGGGCGGAGGTTAGTCTGTTCTACTGACGTCATTTATGAAGGAAGTACCAGGATGTAGTCCAAGCCGGCCGTTCGCTGTAGGCTTTGAAAGGGAACTTCCGTTAAATAAAATATCTCGCTTGGCATTGAACTTTGAGCTTTATAATTTTACAGGTATTATTTATGCTCTAGCAGGAACATTACACACTAACTAAAGTTTGAACAATGGGATCACGAAGAACGGGACCTTTAAATCATTTGCCCGGAAACTATGTGGTCCGCAATTCCTGTGACGTCACCCAAAAATAAATGAACCTACTACATATACCATACCCTCATCTATTACCAGTTCACCTAATTATTGCAGACATTGGATATTCTGTAATCTTTTCACTTTAATGAGTGTATTGCAGCCATCACTTTCAAAATGTGTTTATATTTACAAGATGCAATTATTTTGGTCAGTGAAACTTTGTACTTAGGTCAGTTTGTACTTATTGTCAACAAATCACAGATTCTTGATTTACTACATTTTTAAAATGTCCCAACTTTTCTGGAATTGGGTAGCCTGGATGCCAGACGAACTTAGCCCCGCCCACAAAAATTTTGCACGGGCAGTTCGGTCTGGACTTGATCCATAGAGAAGTAATTATGCCCGAACAGAAACTGTTCGGACCAATGAAATTGTCAGGGCGGGCTTTAGACGATGATGGACAGATGATAAACAGTGACGTAATCATCCACGTCATCAAAGGCGCTTGGGTTAAATTTGTTCTAATCCTAAACGGAGAACTTGTTCGTATATGCATTCACCTTTACTATTTCTCTCAGAAATGATGATTGTGTTGGTAAGTACTCTTTGTATCCTTAAATTCTTTTTTACAACACCGGCAAAGATCGTTTACACTCATCTTCTTCTTCTAACGTAACTTATTCCAGCTTGCGTGCGGACAGGTTTGCCAAGTTTTTACAGCAAAACTCGCCCAACTGCTACTCAAAACTATCCAAAAACCAAGTCCAATAGCTTTCCGGATGGGGGGGTTTTCCGGGAAAATGGCATTTGGGGGTTAAAATATGTGTTATTTTGACACGGCTGCTAAATTTCGCATTCCTGGGTCTGTATATCACAAAATTGGGGTCGCTTCAACCCGCAGACTTGGCAACACAGTGCAGTTGAGTTCTGTTGACATTTGACAACTAACGTTATGCGTCACTCCGTTGCTCTGATTGGTTGTAGGTCTATCCAATTGAGGTCTTTCCTGGTTCGGTTGAAACACGCCCCATAATCACAGCCCAACGGAGCAGTATCAGACTCAAATTCTGACTAGAATTGAGTATGACGACGTCAGGCTATAAATTGTTGCCAAACTAGCATGAGAGATGTCTTTAATGGTGGTAATTACCTGGCTAAAGGTACACTAAAAAAAAGATTGTAATTTAACTGTAAAAGACTGTAAAAATGTCATCAAAAGTGGTCCAAGGAAAGAACAGTGGTGAATCGGAGACAGGGTCATGGGCAGCCTAGGCTCATTGATTTATGTGGGGAGTGAATGCAAACAGACGAGCTACTGTAGCTCAAATTGCTCAAGAAGTTAATGCTGGTTCTGATAGAAAGTTTGAGGTGTTGAGTTGGCCTCTAAACTCCCCACATCTCAATCCAATCCAGCATCTGTAGGATGTGTTGAACAAACAATTTCCGATCCATGGAGGCCCCACCTCACAATTAACAGGACTCAAAGGAGTGGTTGATCAGCTTTTTTCGAAGGCTTGATTGTGTTTATGGGGTGCACTGTAACATGGGTTCATGTGCAAAAAAGCGCATTATTTTTCACATATTTTACCTTTATTCTACACCACTGTGTCCCTTCTCGTAAAAACGGTCTGATAATTTCCTTTATCAATTTGAGCCCGAATCAGACCCAGTGAATTTTAGTGAAGAGGATCGAGCAGAACCTGTGCAAGAACGGCTGTTACAGGATTCATTTCAGAATGGTATGTTATTTTATTTGTAGTTGGCTCATACTTTGTAGATACGCTGTTATTTGTAATTGCTACCACTGTTTATGTTAGCTTTTGATATATGTTTTTAGCCTTATTAAAGCTTTAGTACAGCAGAATACATGATTGCCTTGTAGCCTTTTTTTTCTTCATATAATCGTTTTAACAAATGATACTACAGTTCTCGAAGGGATTATTTGTGTAGATAAAATTTTACTATTAAAAACATTTCTTTATTAGTAGTATTCATAATCAGTTAATATTATGCATCTGCATTATTATTATTATTATTTACTAATATTCATTTTCATTTGTATTATTATTCATTATCATTTGTATTATTCATAATTATTATTATTTGTATTGTCATTATTAGAGTCTGAGCACATGGAGAGGAGATCATTTTGAACACAGGACTATGTAGCATAAGTTTTCCAATTATGCACATGTGACTGGAGTTCTCTGTAAGGAAGTATTGTGTAGCCTGATGTTGTTTTCCTACCAAAATGCATATTACACAAGTCCCAAGTTCTCTATAAGACATATTTTGAACAATGAACAACAAGTTTCTCTAAGCATATGTTCAAGGGTATATTGTGCCGCGTGAAGGTATAGTGTAAACAAACTGTTTACCTGGTAAACAAAGCAACCCATAAACTCCAACTTGGGTGTCCAGGAAGACAGAGAAAGCTGGAATGAAGACCATCTCTCTATTGTCTTTCTCTTCTATGTCTGATATAAAATAATAAAAAAAGAAAATTTATTGGCAAAATAACTGGTGTCCGGTCCTGTGAATCAAACTACCACGGGGAAAAGCTTAATTTTTAAGTCTATACAATTTGATTACAGACTGCGGATCTATAGTGATCGCTACTGACTGTAGAGCACCGTTAGTTTTGTCTTTATAAAATGAGTGTGGCCAAATATCTGCCACCTGAACAATAAAACCAATATGAAGACTAATCATGGATTTATTACAGTGGCCATATCAAACACAGAACCATGTTTAGCATGCCTGAATTTACGCTGTTCACTTTAACACCAACAAACACCAACATATAGATGTTCACTAGTGGGATTAGAAAGAAGTTTGTAGGTGTTTGTCAGATAAATTTGAATTAGCAATTAGGTAACTGGCTAGCGTAGCCAAACAGCGTTTCCCTTTGTTTATGTCCTTGCTACAGCATCTGCTTTTAAAGTGGGAACTGCTCCATCTTTGAGGACAAGCTTTTTTGTTCATCCGGCATGAACTTGCACTGATTGAGGAAGCTGTCCTCCGTAAAATGTGCAGCACAGAGAGCTCTATTTGGATTTTAATGTTCAGGAACTGAGTTAAAATTAAACTGTAACCATTGTTCCCTAAGTCCAGCATCCATTGGAAGGCCGCACAAAGAGGACTGCAATCGGCATGGCAACAACCCTACTACATAACTCTTCCTCTTCTCAACATGGCCTTTGTTGCATGTTCCCGGGGGCAGGGCTTATGTACATTTTAATGATAGTGATGTCACTAACCCACAAGAAGTTCATTGTAGTCCCTACCGGCCGTTTTTTGTAGTCCTAAAAAGTAATTTCTTTAAAAGAAAATATCTCCCCTTTCTTTGAACTTAGAGCATCATAACTTTGCAGATATTGTTTATGTGCAAACAGCAACATTGCACACTAAAAAGTGAAATCATAATCAATCACCCCTTTAAAGGATCTGCTGCTAACATCTTGGTGCCAGATACCACAACACACCTTCAGGGGTCTAGTGGAGTCCATCCCTTGACGGGTCAGGGCTGTTTTGGCAGCAAAAAGGGGACCAACACAATATTAGGCCATAAGGTTATGGATGATCAGTGTATACAGCTCTGGAAAAAAAATTAAGAGACCACTTAACATTGAGAAATCAATTTTAAGTGGTCTCTTTATTTTTTCCAGAGCTGTATATTATACAGTTTTCTTACATTTTGTGTAATTTACAGTAAATAAATGTACAATTTTTGAAGGAAAAAGAACAAATCATCTAGTAATTTACATTAAACTGACATTCCCAGAAGTCCCTGTATGATACTTCTTCTTAGTTTTTTGTTATCAGTTATGCACATTAGGGTTGTATGTTACATCTTATGTTTTTAAATGAATGATTGTATTGTCATGTGTGTTACCGTGATGGTGTTTAGTATTTGTGTGCATGACTGTGCACTTTCTACATATTAGTATTTACCTCAGCTTGTGGAAAAGCTACTTGTGATGAACTTTGACTCATTGTTTGTCTTTCTCTGTACCACACCAGTGTTATTATGGTGGATGTAAGTAGGCAATGTTAAAAGTACAAAACAGATTTAAAGGTCACATATTGTACACCTTTCTGGAGTTTTATTTTAGGTTTTGATGTCCTTAAGAATATATATTATATTTGCGGTATAAGTCCAAAAACCATCTCAATATATTTTTACAGCTCCTCTCTCAGGAGCTCTGCTAAAATAAGGTAGATTTTGGCCTAATTAACATTCATGAACTTCTCTCTCTTCTGATTGGCATGTTGTTTTCTGAGTGTTGCACGGCTAGGCCAACCACAGGTAACTAGGGTCATGTATGCTGTAGCATGCTGATACTCACAAGTAAGGTAAATAGAAACACTGGTAATGACACCGGTCACTGCTGAGAGAAATGTTTGATGCCGAACTCAGACTCTGAATCACCGACGACAGGAGACAATCAACCACCTCCTCAAATGCTCTTACAACACATTTTTTATTTTATTTTTTAATTTCCCTGTTATAGGGTTAGGAACACGTTAGCTGTTTACAAACTATAACTGTTTACAAACTATAATTTCAGATTATGCTGACTCTATAATGTAAAATGAGTGTTTACTTACGGGTTGCGGATTTGAGGTCGGACCCAACAATGTAGGGACTACAGCATAGCTTCTTTGAAAAACCAGCATTGAACTGTGCCTAATTGACGAAGCAATCACTTGTGAAATGTGCAGAACAGACGGTTAAGGTTGAACTAAATTGATGTGGTATTTCCGAATAATTAAACATCAGTTACTGGTCTCTTATATTAATGTTGTTCGGAAGCCTGTGCAATAATGTAGTTTCTTGACATCTATCGACTGAACAACGCTTTCTTGACATATTTTCGTTTTGTTGTTGCTCAGCAATGGCATGGACGCAATGTTGTCTGGGGGTTTGGCAAAAAGAGGGCTTGTGCTCGGAATGGTTAATGGTTAGTGCTCGGTGTGGTGACTGAAGGCGGTGACTGAGTAGTTCTGACAATTCTCACATTTTTACGGAAGTCACAACGGCTTGTGAAAAGGCACAGCTACTTTATGCAGGCTGTGTGCATTTGACTGTGGATTGACTATTTGGAAACTTATATGGACTTTACATAGCCCGTAGACCTCGGTTATCATGAAAAAAATCCAGGAAATTTCAGTTTTGACAATATGGGATTTTTAAGTAGCAACATTGCCTTGCTACTTTAGCAGAAAAGGGCTGTTTGGTAGACTGGGTAAACCCAGCCTGATCTGCCAGCGATTTGATTTCGCCTTGCAACTCAGTCTGGAAACCTGTACATTCATTTCTACTACTTCTGTTACACTTTTGCGGGAACCAATCACAGACTATTGGCGGGTTTAACACGATAACGGATAGAGAAGCGATGGATCATTGCCCGTTGATCACGCCCCAGATAGCACACATACATCTCGGAGACGTCTATTTGATGTGTGTGTTTACATCTGGAAGACGTATTTTTTTAGAGTGTTTGCTCATCTGCAATACGTCTATTGGACGTTTCCTGTCAGATGTCAAACAGACGTTTAAACAATGTCTTTAAGATGTTTATGATTTAGAATGTATGAAAAACTGTCATCTTAAAGACGTCTATCAGATGTTTGTAAACAGCAGATGCTTTCCAGATTAAGTGATCTTTAACAGACATCTTGCAGACGTACGTGTGCTATCTGGGGCCTCTTGTGGTCTGACTGGTTGAAGGACTATCCAATTGTGTACACAGTCATTTAATTTATGCTCGTTTATCACGCCTCTTGTGCAGCAGAAAATACATAGCAGACTCCCCAGACCAATCTTAAATTGAGCTTGGTCTGGTGATAGCCAGACAAGCTGTTTGGTTTGCTGGTTTAAAATGTAATTTTTTGGGGTAAAGTTTAATCAGTAACATTTAAGCCTACATGTTGTTCTGTAAATATGTTTACTGTGATACGGTTCGTGGGGTGTGGGAGGAAGAAGGCAAGGGGTCGGCTTGCTGGGACACGGAACTCAAGTTTATTTCTCGTGAAACTCCGTTCACAAAACAGTCGTGCACATCGCACAAATTAAAACACTCAGAACAATTTTCTCGTCTCTGTCATCGTTTTGTTCAGGCAGTTCCTCTCGGCTGCGCTCTTCTCTCATGTCCTAGCGTCTGCGTGCACGACCAGCGCTCTCTCCCACTTCCGCTGCCAGTTTTCTTTTTTGTATACATTTTTCAGGAATTGGAAGTAAAAGCTTTAAATGCAAACATCTATAGAGTCTAATGTGTTGTGCAAATGCCATTCAGCTGTAGTACCTTCAAACTACAGCTCACACAATTGTGTTTTTCACTTTTCGCACTGGTTCAGTTTGAATTCATATCATTTTTTCCCTTTCCTCTGACCCTTCTTTGAAATAGGATTCGTTAGGAGACAGCTCCCATTAACTGGCCCAACTCAACGGATATCACTTCATCAATCTGCTCTTGCTGTTTAGCAGCGTCGACATTTCAAATCTCCTGAGCGGTTTCAGGTCGCACTGAACACATTCGGGTGAGGAGAACTTTGTTGAGAATTAGTTTGGCCACAGGTGTCAGCTGTGGTGACCGCAAGTTTCTTCTCCAGAAATGACTTCAGAGTTGGTCTCCAGCTTACATCATGCTCTCGCACAAAATTAAGAACTTGTTCTGAGTTAATTGGATGAATCTGGTCTGATTTTTATCATCTTTATTTTAAGGTAAATTAGCTTTTGTAAATCAACATTAATCAAAATTAAGTTGCTTAATGTGCACTGTTCAGTTTTTTATTAAATTAATGCTAGAGGGTTATTTTAAGATCAATTTATCAGTAGTCAGGCTGTAAGATTGTATTATTTTAAGTGTTTCCTTGGAAACATGATTTAAAAGACTTGCATGCCCTTTTGTTTTAAGTGACTTTTATTGAGTGACTGCTTTACACAGGGGACATAAACACTGAAAGGTTATTGGTAATATGGAAAAATGGTGCGAGAGGAAACACTCAGGCATACTTCCTGCTGTTTCATGTAGTTCTCTACATATACAGAATCCATGCATTAATCGCCATTCTCAGCGGGTGCTCCCTTAATTACAGGAAACAACCAGTTGCAAGCTATAGAGGTAGACGCATGCTTTTCTGAAAGTGAACTGAATTCATCATATGTTAATAGCCTCAGGGTATGATCTGAATTTAGTTTTTCTGCAATTTTAGGGAAATTTTCTTTATATGAAACAAAAAATGTGAGAGTCACTGTTTAGGGTCCTTTAGATCAGTGGTTTTCAAACCTTTTGGCTGCGTCCGAAAACCTAGCCAGCTGACTCGTTGCCTTATCAGACAATGGCTTGTAAGGCAACGTTTGTGCATGAATGCACCTCACAAAACTAATTTCGGACAGACTTCTTAGGCAGTGTAACCGTTTAATGATACAGCAAAATAGAGAGAGCTTTGGCGAGAACTAAACAAATATTTAATTACTACATTAGTAATTTCTCGCCAGAAATTACATCAGAAGTGGAAAATGTTGGTAAAAAAAACGTACATTTACACACAAACTGACCAGCAAACGCAACTTTCGGATGCCATCTTTTTCCCCCAGCTCAACTGTCACAGAATGGAAAGCACAGGATTGTGGGATATCAAAGGCAGCGAAGGATACATATATGCTGCCTTCAAAACTCGATCAGATGAAGGTATCTCCGGAGACAGGAAGTGAAGCTAACATTAGATTCGGACGTGTCTTGGTGCCTTCCTGCCTTGAAATGTGTCCTCCGAAGGCAGCATTTTCCAGATTTCGGACGCCAGCTGACTCGTTGCCTCGCTGCCTTATCAGACAATGGCTTGTAAGGCAGCGTTTGTGCAAGAAGGCACCTCACAAAACTAATTTCGGACAGACTTCTTAGGCAGTGTAACCGTTTAATGATCTACAGCAAAATAGAGAGAGCTTTGGTGAGAACTAAACAAATATTGAATTACTACATTAGTAATTTCTCACTAGAAATTACATCAGAAGTGGAAAATGTTGGTAAAAAAAAATTATATTTACACACAAACTGACCAGCAAACGCAACTTTTGGACGCCATCTTTTTTTCCCCCAGCTCAACTGTCACAGAATGGAAAGCACAGGATTGTGGGATATCAAAGGCAGTGAAGGATAGAAATATGCTGCCTTGAAAAATCGATCAGATGAAGGTATCTCAGGAGACAGGAAGTGAAGCTAACATTAGATCCGGACGTGCCTTGGTGGCTTCCTGCCTTGAAATGTGTCCTCCAAAGGCAGCATTTTCCAGGTTTCGGACTCAGCCTTTGTGTGTCTCTATTATTTATCACACCTGATTCAACTCATTGGCCTGTTAGTAGAGACAGCAAGAACTAAATTTGGTGCGTCTGATAAGGGAGACATACAAAATGTGCAGGACTGGGGTGCCTCCAGGACAGGTTTGAAAACCACTGCTTTAGATCACTATACTGCTGAAAAAAGTTATGTTATTTCAATATTAATATTAAATAATATAATGCAAATATTGGTTACACTTTATTTAAAGAGGACATAGTTAAATTGTACTTACTCTAGTAAGTACTGAGTAATATGAATTAACTACATGTACTTACTATAGAGTTACTGTAGAGTACATTTACATTTATGCATTTGGCAGACGCTTTTATCCAAAGCGACCTACAGTGCCCTTATTACAGGGACAATCCCAATGGAGCAACATGGAGTAAAGTGCCTTGCTCAAGGACACACTGGTGGTGACCTTTGGGATCGAACCAGCAACCTTCTGCGTATCGGTTCCATGGTTTAACCCACTGGACCACCATCTCACAGAGTAAGCACATGTAGTAACACTGTCACCTTAACATAAAGTGTTACCCAAATATTTAAATGTGAAGTTCCTTTAGTGCACATTTGAGGCGACTTTGGTTATGTGGAAAGTAAGGAAACTGAAATGCGGCGTTCACACCGGACGAGATTCGCGCGAAGGTGGACACTTGAACATTTTGTGTTTACTCGCTTCATTCGCGCGTGAAATTCGCGTGTGACAACTACACAACAGACGCGAATTCGCGTCATGGGAGGGGCTTCTGCCCTATATGAGCCTATAAGCCAGCTGGTCTCGGTCACTTGACGTCTTTTTTGTAAAAAATACTACTATTAATGTGTGACAAAACGTAGTTTAAAGACTTTTTCAGGCGATAATATAGTTGTTTGTGGTTAATTTATAAAAAGAGTGCCTATTTGAGCATTTTATCTGGCATTTTCGGAGTCTCGCTGCCTCATTCGCGCGAATCGCGCCGCAGAATGCCATTTCGCGTCTCTGCATTGACTTAACATGTAAATCACTCGCGCGAATCACGTACGGTGTGAACGCAGCAAAATGGTGCCTCAAGCATCTTTGACCTTTACAGTCTGAGAGGAGATTTTCTATTGAAAAGTAGGCCTATTAATATGTACGCCAAAACAAACACAAAAAAAGCCCATTTACCTCATTGAAATATGATGATATGATGATGATGAAAGACAGATCATTGCTCTGTAAAATGACAAATACTGAGAATCTAATTCCTTTGTTCATCCTTCTGTACACAAAATGTACAGGTTTAACAACTGCTGATGACAAAAACAATAGCCAAACCTCACAGATATGCTTGTGTTTTGATAACATTCTATCATATGAAAACTGATGCTCTCCACCAGTGCATTTGTGGAAAAATCTCTCGCAATATGTGAAAAAGGAAATCTGTTTGAAAAAGGCACTCTCACATTTCAGCAGGGTGCATGCTGTCGCATGATCAGGATTTGGCTCTCACTCTGCTTTTGGGGAGGAGCTGCTCTGAGACGCTGTGTTTGCAGAGCTCTGGTGAGGGGTTAAGAGGGGAGATACAACATTAGGCTCAAACCTGGTCTGGAATTGGACAGATACTCAACCTCCATGCAGTGCCAGGAGTTCCTTGTGCGGGGCCTGAGCTTGGGGATGATCCTGGGTGGGGTAATGCACTTTATATGTCTCAGGAAGTCTCACGCTGCCTACGGCCGCTACGTGGACATCTCGGGCAGCTCCATGATGGTGCCCGCAAGGCTAGCATGGTTCCTCCAGGAGCTTCCCGCTCTCCTGGTGCCTTTGCTTTTGATGCTGATCACGGATGGAAAACACAGCACCGGGAAACACCTGATGCTCTGGACCTTCTGTCTGCACTACTTCCAAAGGTAAGCCGTGTGCATGATGGGACAACGTGAGTGACCGTTGGGGGGGGGGGGGGGGGGGGGGGGGTATGAAGAAGAATTCAAAAGGATACAAAACACTTCATAGTATGTTAATTTTACAACATTAATGAAAGATCCCTCGTTTAAAATGCAGATGGGCTAGAACACGTGACTGCATATGAATCATAGCAACTTTATAACATCATTGGTCATCAGAGCGTTTTTGCTTCTATTCAGTTTTTTTTTTTTTTTTTGGTATGCAAAAGTTCAGTTACGTCATTTCACAAACCTGGATGTATTATCTAACTCACCCAGAACAAACGAGATAAAAATACCCTTAATCCGAAGACAAAAGGGAATGGACTGAGTGGAATGTTGTAGATTCCTGCTTCTTTAGAAAATCATATGTGCTGACACTAAATTAAGGCTGCGGAAATGTAGCAGCTTAATATTTGATTTGAGTAATTAACTGAACCAAAAGCAGGTGAATGACGTGAGAAATTCTTGAATAATTCAATGGAAGCATAGACAAAATAAAACAGGTTTGTGAGCAGGTGTTGAATTACAAAGAGCATGCAGACACACAATAACAGTCGAAGTGTAATGTACTTTAGGCGGACAATCAAAAGATGGTATCTGATCTGTATTAACATTCTGGTTTCCAGGAGCTGCATCTACTCTCTACTGACCAAAGGGCGGCCGTATCCTTTCAACATCATGCTGCTAGGGATGGTGTTTTGCTCTATTAATGGCTTCCTGCAGGCACACTATCTGCTGCATTGTGCTACATATCACAACACATGGTTTTCTGACGCCTGTTTACTAGCCGGTAAAACTTGTTTATTGAAAAGATTATTATAATAAAATTGTGCGCTATTCAACATTTTACTGAGAATTTGAACTGAGGTGGCAAACAGGATTCAAAATTGTCATTTGAATTTGTATTTAAGAAAGTAGAAATGAAAATGGAAGGTACATTTAAAGAAATTAATATAGGATATGAACAAATATATTCATATTTTTAGTAAGAACTACTGTTTTATATTTATCTGAAAGCTGTCATAGACATTTTGAGGTGGTATATGAAAAAAATCTGGATGGCTGTGTTCATTTTTTTACAGTAATGAATAGTGTCAAAGAGAAATAAATGAAATATATTGGAAACACGTTACAATAAGGTCTACTTTGTTAACATTAGTTGATGCATTAAATAACAAACTAACAATGAGCAACTTTTTTACAGCATTTATTAACTTTTGTTTTATTAATCTAAAAACTTTTTTGTGATTAACATGAACTAAAATGAATAAATGCTGAGGAATTATTTTTCATGTTAGTTGATGTTAACTTATGACTGTTAACAAATGAAACCTTGTTATACAGTGTTAACAATCTAATCCTCTATTCCACATAGAGAATAAATATGCATAAATACTGAAAGATTAATGGAATTATTAATACAAATGACTGATGAATTTGTTTCTTAAATTAGAATTTTGCTCAACCCTTCTATAATTCAATATTATAGAACATATATATATATATATATATATATATATATATATATATATATATATATATATATATATATATATATATATATATATATATATATATATATATATATATATATATATATATATATATATATATATATATATATATATATATACACTCTAAAAAAAAAGGTTCTATATGGCACCAAAAATGGTTCTTGGCTCGTAATCATAGGGGAACCTTTTTAAGAGCTATATAGCACCAATTTTGGTGCTTCAGTGGTTCTTCAGCGGTTCTTCACCTGTTCTTTGACTAAGGTGCTATATAGCACCGCTAACTATGGTGCTATATAGCACCGCTACCATATACAGAACATGTTAAGATATGGTGCTATATAGCACCAAAAGTGGTTCCTCTATGATTACGACGAATAACCATTTTTGGTGCCATATAGAACCTTTTTTTTTTAGAGTGTATATATATATATATTTCTAGCCTAACGGTATTATTATCATTAATAAATGTTTTAATAAAATTTACTTTAGAGGAATTGCTTGATAATGTTTATATAAAGTTGTACATGTTTATTATGTGATTTTTTAACACTGTATTTCTCTAGGCCTGATCATATTTTTCATTGGAATGGGAGTCAATATTCACAGTGACCATATTCTTCGCAGCCTAAGAAAACCTGGAGAAATTTCCTATAAAATACCAAGAGGTATAACTATTTGAGAGTCTTTTTAATGTAATAGCAACTCTCATCATTCACTGTCTTTATTTCAGTCTCTGTAAGCAAACTGCAATTATCTTCACTGAATAAATGCTGAGCTGATTTATGTGTTTGTTTTAACCGCAGGTGGCTTGTTTGAGTATGTGTCTGGTGCAAATTTCTTCGGGGAGATAGTACAGTGGCTGGGCTATGCTGTTGCTACTTGGTCCTTACCCACATTTGCTTTTGCTTTTTTCACAATTTGCTTCATAGCCCCAAGAGCTTATCACCATCACAGGTAAACCAAAATTCACAAATCACTTTTAGAATTATTAAACTGTACATCTTTGACACGTTTTTAACTGGTATAATGATTGATTTAGGAAAATACATGTGGTTTCTCTAATGTGTTCCAGGTTCTATCATGAGAAGTTCAAAGATTTCCCCAGATCAAGAAGATCACTCATACCCTTCATCTTCTGAGCAGATAAATGTAGTTGCGTTTTGACAGAAGGAAAGAATTCATCTTCTTAATTGCTACAGTGTACACATGTCCTTTTGGTTTGTTTTCATTATCTGATTTAGCATACAGTATGTGGGAATTATTGGCACAAATCTAGGACTTGAATATGTATCCAGGTTGGGTATAATGGTTTTGACTTCCTGTATGATAAAGGATAAATCATATAAACTTAATCTTTTGTATTATTTGTACAGCATGTTATTGCAGTTGTTAGTATATTTGTGTGTAACTTTTATGTTTCTTCCTCTATCCCAGCTTAATATGCAGAGACTGTAATTTGGTTGATTTCCCCAAAAAGTGTAAACCAAGACTCTTAGCCACCTTTGATTCAACCAATTGCATGATTTTGTTCACAGGATTATCTGTTTGCTGAACAATGACAGTCATGTTTGGTCAAATTGAAATCAATCATTGAAAACAATCTTAATTTTGGTGATGTTAATTTCACTTCATATGTAAAGAGGAAAATATAATGAACAGAAAAATGAAACCATATGTGTTTTTTTTATAAAATGTTGTTAATGTTAATCTAAAGTGGCACTTTACGGTACACAATGGCTCTCTGGAAATTCAAAAACAAAACTGCATGCATTTTGCGGAAGAACCTTGTTTTGCTTCAGCTCTGTGTGACTGTGCCAGGACTATACAGTGTGACGTACAGAGTTGGACGTGCTATCAAAAAGTAGGTCTGTGCGATGAATAAATGTATCACACAGTTTTGCGAGTTTGTTGTGTGCTTGTTTGTGTGTGAGGTTAATTGATGACTCACCGCTATTTTACTTGTGGTAGTTGTCAATCACAGGCATGTCTGTTGAATACAATTGCCAATCAGAGGTGATAACTGTAGGCTTTCATGTGTTTCATTCTGTAGGCTAAAAAAATCGATTAATAATTTGAAAAAGGTTTCTTTTGCCATGCAGAGGACCAACGTCCACGTATACTGCAAAGTTTCAGAAGCAAGCCTGTAGCACTCCTCTTTCCATAAAGTTTTAAAGTTTTACCGGCTAGTAAACAGGCGTCAGAAAACCATGTGTTGTGATATGTAGCACAATGCAGCAGATAGTGTGCCTGCAGGAAGCCATTAATAGAGCAAAACACCATCCCTAGCAGCATGATGTTGAAAGGATACGGCCGCCCTTTGGTCAGTAGAGAGTAGATGCAGCTCCTGGAAACCAGAATGTTAATACAGATCAGATACCATCTTTTGATTGTCCGCCTAAAGTACATTACACTTCGACTGTTATTGTGTGTCTGCATGCTCTTGTAATTCAACACCTGCTCACAAACCTGTTTTATTTTGTCTATGCTTCCATTGAATTATTCAAGAATTTCTCACGTCATTCACCTGCTTTTGGTTCAGTTAATTACTCAAATCAAATATTAAGCTGCTACATTTCCACAGCCTTAATTTGTAAATAAACAGTTATGGAAATGTAGAAATTAAATCCTGAAAAAAGTCTGTTAGTGCCTCAGTGACAACTTCACTCAGAGAAGCTGTCAATCGTAAAAAATATTTGAAGTGTAATTTGACTGTTTAGTTTGTCAAATTACACTTCAAATATTTTTTCCCCCAAAGATGGTTTCTGTCATTGTAGGCAGTTTTTATCACGATGATTTAATTTCAAGTGTTCGTTTTTTAAATAAGTTTAGTTTTAGTTAGTTATTTGATGCTATAAAAACGGGGGGTGGGACGTCATGATTGACAGCTGAGATTGACAGCTTCTCTGAGTGAAGTTGTCACTGAGGCACTAACAGACTTTTTTCAGGATTTAATTTCTACATTTCCATAACTGTTTATTTCACACCAACATAATTAATTGTTCTGCATCTGTGAGAGTGTAGGCGGGCTTTTGATATCGTACCTCTATTCCTGCTCTCTACCGTGCAGATTCCAGTCCCGAGATCACTACTGCGCAGACTCGGTCCCAAATCTGCACAAGATGTCAGCGCCATATTCGGACCCCCGGAGGCTTCAGCTACTTCAGCGGAAGCCAATGAAGTCGCGTCGTCTATATTTTTTTTTACAGTCTATGTTCAGAAGGGACAGATGCATTTAATTACGGGAATGAATCTGATAAATTCTTCCGTAAGTCACTCCAGAAATGTATATGATTGACAGTGATAAAGTAGCAACAAATGAGCTAATGAGTGGTCCTCTGCATCTATCTACTATCTAAGTGGTAATTTCATGTCATTTTCATTTTTAAAGTGTTTGTTTTCCACCGATTAGTAGAAATAGTCTAGTAAAGCATGGCACAATTCCTTTTGAGTAGGCCTCTCAACATTGCGTATTAGCTTACGCTGTCTCCGAAATTGTTGAAACCTGATTGGCTATTGCACTTGCAATAGCCAATGGCACTTGGGCGCTTGAAAACGGTGGAGGGCCCAATATATACAGTGAGGAAAATAAGTATTTGAACATCCTGCTATTTTGCAAGTTCTCCCACTTAGAAATCATGGAGGGGTCTGAAATTGTCATCGTAGGTGCATGTCCACTGTGAGAGACATAATCTAAAAAAAAAAATCCAGAAATCACAATGTATGATTTTTTAACTATTTATATGTATGATACAGCTGCAAATAAGTATTTGAACACCTGAGAAAATCAATGTTAATATTTGGTACAGTAGCCTTTGTTTGCAATTACAGAGGTCAAACGTTTCCTGTAGTTTTTCACCAGGTTTGCACACACTGCAGGAGGGATTTTGGCCCACTCCTCCACACAGATCTTCTCTAGATCAGTCAGGTTTCTGGCCTGTCACTGAGAAACATAGAGTTTGAACTCCCTCCAAAGATTCTCTATTGAGTTTAGGTCTGGAGACTGGCTAGGCCACGCCAGAACCTTGATATGCTTCTTACAGAGCCACTCCTTGGTTATCCTGGCTGTGTGCTTCGGGTCATTGTCATGTTGGAAGACCCAGCCTCGACCCATCTTCAATGCTCTAACTGAGGGAAGGAGGTTGTTCCCCAAAATCTCGCAATACATGGCCCCGGTCATCCTCTCCTTAATACAGTGCAGTCGCCCTGTGCAGAAAAACACCCCCAAAGCATGATGCTACCACCCCCATGCTTCATAGTAGGGATGGTGTTCTTGGGATGGTACTCATCATCAAACATGTTTAGTGGAATTATGACCAAAAAGTTCTATTTTGGTCTCATCTGACCACATGACTTTCCCCCATGACTCCTCTGGATCATCCAAATGGTCATTGGCAAACTTAAGACGGGCCTTGACATGTGCTGGTTTAAGCAGGGGAACCTTCCGTGCCATGCTTGATTTCAAACCATGACGTCTTAGTGTATTACCAACAGTAACCTTGGAAACGGTGGTCCCAGCTCTTTTCAGGTCATTGACCAGCTCCTCCTCTGTAGTTCTGGGCTGATTTCTCACCTTTCTTAGGATCATTGAGACCCCACGAGGTGAGATCTTGCATGGAGCCCCAGTCCGAGGGAGATTGACAGTCATGTTTAACTTTTTCCATTTTCTAATGATTGGACCTTTTTTCGCCAAGCTGCTTGGCAATTTCCCCATAGCCCATTCCAGCCTTGTGGAGGTGTACAGTTTTGTCTCTAGTGTCTTTGGACAGCTCTTTGGTCTTGGCCATGTTAGTAGTTGGATTCTTACTGATTGTATGGGCTGGACAGGTGTCTTTATGCAGCTAATAACCTCAAACAGGTGCATCCAATTTAGGATAATAAATGGAGTGGAGGTGGACATTTTAAAGGCAGACTAACAGGTCTTTGAGGGTCAGAATTCTAGCTGATAGACAGGTGTTCAAATACTTATTTGCAGTTGTATCATACAAATAAATAGTTAAAAAATCATATATTGTGATTTCTGGATTTTTTTTTTTAGATTATGTCTCTCACAGTGGACATGCACCTATGATGACAATTTCAGACCCCTCCATGATTTCCAAGTGGGAGAACTTGCAAAATAGCAGGGTGTTCAAATACTTATTTTCCTCACTGTAGGTAACGCCAAATTATGTCAGAATCTTTCTCCTTTACTTCACTTTGATGCCTGCTTTGCTATAGACCTGTGCAAGAAGAGCAGACAACACGAGAAGCGATCCCCTCCTGCAATCTGGCGAATCATGTCACTTCATGGAGATGTCACTTCATGGATGCCGCATCTGCGGCGGGCCCAAAGAGTTCCCAGGTTCGCACGACAACTGTGTGTTGTGCTTTCACCCACTGCAAAGCGGTGCTAAGAGGATCTGACTGCGCTCCTGCGAGGACCTTCCTATTAAGATTCTCCACGTGAGGCTATCACACCTCCCCCTCCTGTCGGAGAGGCTGCAAACAGCTACCTCAGGAGGCTCTACTGATGAGTTAGCGTCGACCCAGGGCCTGTGTTCTCATTGTCCACCAGAGCCCCAGGTCTCCTACACTGAGGAAAGCCTCTGCCCTTCTTCTTGTGAACCCCCACAGCCTCTTCGGTGATGTCGTAGGGGCATTCTTAGAGAGAAAAAAATTATCACCCTCTTCCTTCCCAGGCGGGCAATGCTCCCCCTCAGGAAAGATCAAGGTCATCCGTTCCAAGCATGCTCCATGATCCTGAGCTGCAGATGCTTCAGAGATCTAACAAGAAGTCCCATTAAGGCACAAAACCAGAGTGTCCAGCGGACCAGAAGCAGAATTCCTGATGGTCCTGTTTGGAGGAAGAGAGCGATGTCCATGGACGAGGCAAAAACTGCCTTCCAAAGAGAGAATGTTCCTGTTCACCATTGCCCCTGCGAGTTGCAGCGAGTGCAGAGGAAGGTTTGAATGTGGTTTTACCACTGCAAAGAGTTGTAATAAACACAAAAACAAATATACCTCAATATCTCAATATCAGAGCTCTTTTCCTCCAAAATGTTGTTCACAGTATAAGCATCGCCTCCCCTCAGGGCGACATTTTGCAGAACAAAAACTCGGCTCAGCCCGAGGTAACAGATGTGAATATCCCGCGCCTCGAGCCGCGGATCCACCACCTGTCATGTCTACAAATGGTGATGTCTCACTGCTGTGTTCATTATCAAGTTGCCTGAGCACGTGGTCTGCGCTCCCAACTGAGATTCACTCTCTCTCCTGGCCTAACAAGCAGTATAAGATAGTGCCCGAGACACAGCAGAAATGTGGCTTGTACAGCCGTTATTTCTTGGTTCCGAAAAAAGATGGTGGTATGAGTGCAGCGACTCAGTGGAATACGCGTTCTGATCTTGATGACTGTCTCATCATCGTGCAGTGTCAGAGTGTGCTAGAGGATCACAGACACAAACTTCTCACCCATTTAGCATGCTTAGGCCTGTCAGTCCATCACATTCTTAGGAATGATTTTGGACTCGCACTCAATCGCCGTCCTATTCTCAATGTCCTGACCTCTTTTGTGCAGGGGAGTGCCATTCCTCTGAAAACGTTTTAGGGGTTACTGGGTCTGATGGCTGCTGCAACCTCTGTTTGCCACCTGGGTCTGCAGCATATGAGAGGCCACTGCAGCTTTGGGTAAAGGGCTGCATCCCACAGAGAGCGTGTAAATCAGGGACAGAGAGCATTGTAGTCTCATGAGCATGTACAAGCAGGGAATCAGTATGGGCAGAGTGGTCAGATGTAAGGTGGTCACCACCGATGCATCACTGACCGGCTGGGGAGCCCTCCGCATCGACAGACCAGCATGCATGGACGAGTGCCCAGAGTGGGTGACATATAAACTGCCTGGAGCTGAAAGCTGTTCACTTAGCTCTACAGGAACTCTTGCTGTTCATAAGATACCATCATGTTCTCATTCAAACAGACAATACAGCTGTGGTGGCATACATCAATCGCCAGGGAGGTGTACATTTGCGCACCCTTCAGAGGATGGCACAGCGCTTTCTCCTATAGGTGATCAGTGATTCCTCTTGATTTGGGCATTCCAGGCGGACTGAACTGCGGGGCGGACATGCTGTCCAGAAATGGCATTATTCGCAGAGAGTGGAGACTGCACCCTCAGACCATGAGGCTGATATGAAACCTCTTTGGCAAAGTGGAAGTCAACCTATTCCCACTAGCCCAAGAAGCAAAACTATGTTTTCCCCACTGTCAAAATAATGCAACTAGTGCTGCAGAAATTCAGGGAGGAGAGGGATTTGCTGATAGTGCTGAAATTGCCCAACCAGCCATGGTTTCTGGAGCTGGTGAATCTGTCGAGAAACCCTTCATGGCCAATCCCATTGAGAAGGGACCTCCTGTCTCAGGCAAAGGGCACCATTTTGCACCCCAGACCAGAGCAATGTTGCACTGGATGGTGGAAGCCATTCACCTGGCTTATGCTTCCTGAGGGCTCAACTGCCCGATAGAGGTTTGTGTCCACGCCACGAGGAGTCTGGTATCGTCTTGGGCTTGGACCAAAGGCATGTCTATTCAGGACATTTGTTTTGTAGCAGGTTGGCCTTCGCAAAACACTTTTACTAGGTTTTATAAACTGGAAATGCCCTCTTTTACACCACATGTTCTGTCTGTGCAGGGGGAGACGGCTGAGCAGCCATTGGATGACTGAGTGACTCGCTAGATGCATGGGTGTTTCATCTAGGTCCTGTACTCAACCTAAGTGAGGTGGGGCACTCGCACATTGTTGTGTCCACCTGCTACAGCATATGTTACATTTTTCAATGTCAACACTGTATAGATTTGGGAGATAACACTGTTTTAGACAGCTGGGATTGTATACGTTCCCCAAAGCGTAAGCTTTTACACAATGTCGAGAGAGCGACTCAAAAGGAACTTTTGGGTTACGTAATGTAACCATGGTTCCCTGAGAGGAGGGAATGAGACATTGCGTAGATCGCCATGTATAACCTCCTCAGAGTCCCACTACAGTGAGTAGTTCTCCCTCAGTCCAAAGATTCTGAGATAGTTTGCAGCATGAGTGCTCGAGCACCATTGGCTATTGCAAGTGCAATATAGTGTGATTTAATCAGGCTTCAGCAATTTCAGAGAAAGGAGTTTCCCTAAAGCGCAAGCTATTACGCAATGTCTAGTTCCCTCCTCTCAGGATACCATGGTTAATTTATACATAGTAACCTGAGACCTTTTCCATGTTATCTCCATGAATTAAAAAAGAGAAATGTAAATCTTCTTTAAAGTTAATTTTAATGTACAACTTTACATGCGGCTTTACATAATTTTAGATAACAAAAAAAAAAAAAATCTGTCTGGGGTTTAGACATCCCAAATGTGTACCATTGATGAACAGCCCTCAGAGGGTAAAAACAAGTGTGTTACAATCAAAAAGTCACATCTATGTTCCCTTTTTCAGCCCTAATGAGTTGCGCCTCTGTCAACACCAGCTCTTAGTTTGTAGCTGGTGTTTGTAATTTAAGCTATAATGTTGTTATGATGTTGAAGTATAAATGGATGTTGTCTGGATTGTAATTTGTGAAATTGGGCTATATAAAGCCCATTTGATGTTAAGCAAGAGGTGTTATGTTTCTGCAGTTTGCCATTTTGGGCAAACAAAGAACATGTTTGTCTAAAAACATTTCTTGTTACGGTTTTTATTTTGTGTGCCCTGTGTGGAACATTAATGTCCGTTGTTTTCAGAGATGTATAACCTACGTTTTATACTTGTGCTACAGTTGTGAAAATGTTTAGCCTCTATAGCACCAGTGCTATTGGCAAAAAAAAGTTAATGGGATGAATATGATTATTATAGTCTACTAGCTACTGCTCATAAAAATGGGCTGGGAAGAGGGCGGACTCCGTATGTTGCTCGGAGGCGGTCATATTCAAATAACTAGCTAGTTGCGTCAAAACTGGCAAAAAATTGAAACAGGTCACCGAATAACACATTTTCAAACTGGCTGGCATGTTTTCTTTTCAGCTTTTCTGAGCTGGCAGACACAGCAGAAACCTAAATGCTAAATGCAAAAAAAGCCACAAAAGTGAAAGTTTAATTCTATGGCACCTTTAAATAAATTACTTTACTTGTCTGTTGAGTAAATAAAACCAGTCTCTGCATAGCTTTTACAATATTTCAAATCCCCCAGTTCTTGTCATCTTCTCTGTTAAGCGTTTTTTATTTTATTTAGAGTGCTCCATGTCAACTTTTCTCGCTCGTTGTGACAACTAACCTGCCACCCCCACATCATATTCTCCTTATGTAGCTGGAGCAATATGGCAGGCATATGGCAAGCCGTTTTAACATTTAATACCCTTGTCTGTACTTGTCATGATTTAGTTTTGTCTCGTCAAAATTCCAATTCCAGATATCTATTCTTGCGGCTATCTCTAATTGGCATTAAAGGGTTAGTTCACCCAAAAATGAAAATTCTGTCATTAATTACTTTCCCTCATGTCGTTCGACACCCGTAAGACCTCCGTTCATCTTCGGAACACAAATGAAGATATTTTAGTTGAAATCCGATGACTCAGAAAGGCCTCCATTGGCACAATGCACTTTACACTCTCAAGACCTATAAAAGGTACTAAAGACGTCGTTACAAAGTCCATCTCACTACAGTGGTTCTACAATAACTTTATGAAGTGACGATAATATTTTTTGTGTGCAAAAAATCCCTAAATTTACCCCTTTTATTTTTAGTTAATTATACTTTTTATTTATATATATATTTTTTTCCTTTTCTTTTAATTCCTATTATAACTGTTTACTGTATACTATATATATTTTTATTTTATTCACTTATGAATATTTTAACATTATTTCTGTGTAAAGCACTTTGAATTGCCACTGTGTATGAAATGTGCTATACAAATAAACTTGCCTTGCCTTGCCTTGCCTAAATAACGACTTATATAGTGATGACCGATTTCAAAACACTGCATCATGAAGCTTCCAAACCGCTGAATCGACTCACTGATTCATAACGCTTCGAAGCTTCATGATGCCGTGTTTTGAAATCGGTCATCACTATATAAGTCGTTATTTAGGTTTTTTTTTTTGCGCACAAAAACTATTCTCGTCGCTTCATAAAGTTATTGTAGAACTACTGTAGTGAGATGGACTTTGTAACGACGTCTTTAGTAGCTTTTATGGGTCTTGAGAGTGTAAAGTGCATTGTGCCAATGGAGGCCTTTCTGAGCCATCGGATTTCAACTAAAATATCTTCATTTGTGTTCCGAAGATGAACGGAGGTCTTACGGGTGTCGAACGACATGAGGGTAAGTCATTAATGACAGAATTTTAATTTTTGAGTGAACTAACCCTTTAAGATATCTACAACGTGATTATGACTAGTCATAATATGCATCAAAGAAACTTTTCATGTCTCACAATTCTGACTTTATTTCTTGCAATTGCTAGTTTATATCTAGCAATTCTGAGAAAAAAACAAGAAATTAAAACTAATCGCAAGATGTAAACTTGCAATTATGAGAACAAAGTCAAAATTGTGAGACAAAAAACAATCTTTAAAAAAAAAAAACATTCTGTGGCAGAAACAAGCTTTAATTTTTAATAGTAAAGTCAACAGCAGAAATATTTATACTGGAAAGGATCTAAAATCAAAGACTACACCTAGTGTGGAGAACTACATGTACAAATCACACACTCGTTGTTCTTTCACAAGTTCACACTTACATATAATTTAGAGGGAGTAATTTAATTGCGTTTTTGGCGTGCTGTCCAGGGGGGAGGGCTCCGAGCTCGGAATTTGTCCCGAACCCAGAGCTTTATTTTGCTCAATTTAAAAGTTGTCCTTACTACTGCAGATTTAGCCGTTTCAATATTTGCAAAAAGTACAGGTCATTGTGACACTAGCAGCATCAAATAAGAAATATGTGTTCCTCATATTTTGGTTTTGGAGGTTTAATGTAAGGAATATTTAATGCATACTTTGCCACATGGAATTGTGGAGAAAAAAAGTCTGGGAAAAACATTTCATTATAAAATATATTAAACCTAGAATCTTCATTCAAGCACAGTTCTTCATTCATCAACATTCAATTGATATCCTTTATCAAATATTTTACATCAAGAACAAAATTAGCCATCTCGACCGCCACATTCAAAGCATTGATCTTGGCAGAAAACGAATCTAATATTCTGGGCTTATTGCCAGTGTTTTCCAGGAAAACAGGAGAGAAAGTGTTGCACGTTGTATTTAGTGGGGTCTTCTCCAAGTCGGATCTGTCTTCCACCAGGCCACAGCCACAGATCTGCCTAGCACTGGTTTGGGGGTAGATATCTGGGACCCATCGGTGAGCATATGTCAGGTCAATGAGACAGTCCTGCCCGTCATGTTCTAAGGAAAGAGCCACAGCATGCAGAGAGCTGCAGAATGCCTCAACTGCCATGAGGAACTCAGAGTGAGAGACGCCCAGAGCTACAGCTGTTGTTGTTGTTGTGGCTGTGGACTGATTCTGTGAAGTAAAATTACAAAAAAATTTAATATAGCAGCAAGCAGAAATTACAGGGCACACACCAATAGAGTGGTGCAGGGATGACGTCTAAACCTGGAAGACTAATTCACCAGTGGTTAATTCCCTCAAGATTTTCACGTGTTTTATAACAAGGTTTTTCAATTTATGAGTAAAAAAAGCCTGTGGTAACACTCACTCCCCAAACATTCTTATCTAATAACTTGTTAGAAACATGTTTTTTTAAATGAACATAACATATTCGATATTGGTGTGTGTAATTTAGGTTGTAGAATAAATCATCAAAGTATCATCAATTTATGTTTACCACAGACTTTATTTTACTCATAAATTGATAAACCCCATTTTAATAACTCATAGGAAAATTTCAAGGGAAACACTGGAAAAGTAGTCTTCCAGGTTTTGATGTCATCCACTCTGTGGCATGAGGATTGTAAGATTGAGAAGATTTGTTTGCTCATAGCTCCTCTAGCACCACAATATGGAACACAACCTTGTTTTTCACATGTAAATTTAAACATAAAAATCAAAAAGCACACAAAAGCACAGAGATACAATGAGTATATACTGTCTGAATATTTCATTTTAATATTAAGTAGGTCTATATATAAATATTCCAGGGTGCAACACATTAACAGCATAAATGCATTAACTTCAGATATGAGGTCAAAGCAAACAGGTTTCCAGAAACAGTAACGACTTTTAGGCATATGCTACTGCCTTAAGTGGTTTTAAAACCAGTAAGGTCCCAAAAGTTTGATTTCTCTGATCTAAATATGTGCATTTTAAGATGGCAAAAAATAATAATAATAAATTGTTTTTAAAACCATGTTAGTGGGCAGTAGATTATCTGTCATACCTGCTCTCTCCTCATTTCATCACTCCCTCCTTTCCATCACTCTTTCACTCTTTCTTTTTCTCTTATTTTCCTTCTCTTGCCCTGTCTCTTGCCTTCCTAAAGCCGAGCTCTGTCTGATAGTCTTTTCATTTTTGTCTGTGCTAGTGAAGAAAGTAAACATAGGGTAAACTGATATTTAGCCTACATGTTTTATTAAGCATTTTCTTAGTTAAAGGTCCCGTTCTTCGTGATCCCACTGTTCAAACTTTAGTTAGTGTGTAATGTTGCTGTTAGAGCATAAATAATACCTGTAAAATTATAAAGCTCAAAGTTCAATGCCAAGCGAGATATTTTATTTAACAGAAGTTCCCTTTTCAAAGCCTACAGCGAACGGCTGGCTTGGACTACATCCTGGTACTTCCTTCATTAATGACGTCAGTAGAACAGTAGAACAGACTAACCTCCGCCCACAAGAATACTCGCAAAAAGGGGGCGTGGTCTTGTTGCTGTCCCATGCGGAGAAGAGGACGTGTCGCGTGGAGAAAAGGAAGTGTTGTGTTTGAGTGCGTTTGTCACCATGTCGTCGAGACGCTGTTATTTTCATCCCGGAGTCAAATCATCTTTGTTTGGCTTTCCCAGGGACGCTGTAGATATCATTGAGCGCATACATCACCCCGTTAAGAGGCGTGACCTTTCCACGTGCGCTAAGCTGCTGTCGAATCACAACACAGGAACCGTGACACGTTCGCTAAGGTGTGGTCAAATCCCAACACGGGAACCGCTGGCACAATCAGAACTCGTTACGTATTTCTGAAGGAGGGACTTCATAGAACAAGGAACTCATCAACCCGTTTTTAGGACAGTGAAAACAGCGGTACACAGATAAGTAAATTGTGTTAAAAATACTGTTTTTTTTTACACACGAAACATGAACACATGTTATATTGCACACTGTAAACACAATCAAAGCTTCAAAAAACACGAAGAACGGGACCTTTAATATAATAGAGTTAATCAAGTTAATATTCAAGTTAATATACTGAAGGCTACAAACGTTAATACTTTTAATAAATTAATTCCCAATATGCACACACTGGAGACTGGCTAGGCCACGCCAGAACCTTGATATGCTTCTTACAGAGCCACTCCTTTGTTATCCTGGCTGTGTGCTTCGGGTCATTGTCTCTAGTGTCTTTGGACAGCTCTTTGGTCTTGGCCATGTTAGTAGTTGGATTCTTACTGATTGTATGGGGTGGACAGGTGTCTTTATGCAGCTAACAACCTCAAACAGGTGCATCTAATTTAGGATAATAAATGGAGTGGAGGTGGACATTTTAAAGGCAGACTAACAGGTCTTTGAGGGTCAGAATTCTAGCTGATAGACAGGTGTTCAAATACTTATTTGCAGCTGTATCATACAAATAAATAGTTAAAAATAGGATTTTTTTTTTTTTAATTATGTCTCTCACAGTGGACATGCACCTACGATGACAATTTCAGACCCCTCCATGATTTCCAAGTGGGAGAACTTGCAAAATAGCAGGGTGTTGAAATACTTATTTTCCTCACTGTATATAGTCAAAAGATTAATCACGATTAATCACATCCAAAATAAAAGTTTGTGTTTACATAATATATTTGTGTGTAATCTGTATAATTATTATGTTTATATAAATATTCATGTATATATTTAAGAAATATTTGCATGTATATACTGTATACATTTATATAATTTATATTATATATAAATATAAATATTGTATATATAAATATAATAAATTTTTCTTAAATATATACATGCTTGTGTGTGTTTTTATATATAAATAATAATTATACACAGGTCACACACATATATTATGTAAACACAAACTTTTATTTTGGATGCGATTAATCTTTTGACAGCCCTAATATATATATATATATATATATATATATATATATATATATATATATACATACATACACACACACACACACATGGGGGTCAAAATTATTAGAACCCTTGGCATCTGGGAGTCGTCTTATTGGGCCTGGATTTATTTTCCAAGAAGACAATGACCCAAAACATTCTTCTAACTATTGCCAGAACTACCTGTGACAGAATCTGCTGGAACATTGAAAATGATGGACTGGCCCAGTCAAAGTTCGGACCTCAACTCCATCGAGTTGGATATTTTCCAGTTGGAAAATAAACTGGACAGATCTATTGTACATTCAAAGGAAAGCCTTTGGCTTCAGTTGCAGAAGGCATGGGATAACATTGTTGAAGTTCTCAGAGGAAATATATTGACACTATGCCAGAGAGATGTGCTGCTGTAAATGCTACAAAAGGTGGACATACCAAATATTAAAAAGTTAAAAGTCGAGAAAAAAAACAACAACAACAGTACGACACACTTCATCTGATATTTGGTGGTCAGAGCAAACATCTACATGTTTCAAGAACATAATGAAATTAAATCATATTTTGGAGGCAAACATTTTTCAATATTTTCAGATCTGTCAGGTGTTCTAATAATTTTGGCCATCACTTTATATATATATATATATATATATATATATATATATATATATATATAGGGTATTTACATTTATATGTAAATATACATGTATATTTGTTTAAAATAAGTCTCCAACAATCCAACAAAAGCTGTAAGATGTGTCCAAAAAAGACACATTCTTTCTCATCCCAAAATGTTACAAAAGTTGGTGTTTGGCAAACAAAATTTCAGTTATTTCATAATTCACAGACAAGAAATGCATAATGTACGCATCTTTTCATATAATTTGGACTAGTAAAACCAGTATTCTATAAAAGTATTCTAGTAATCAATATAGTAGAAATGCAACTGAATGTGATGTGTAACTCAGTGTAACAGAATACCATGTGTGTGATGTGGGTGGCCAGCATTGTCTCTGTGCAGCCTCCTCCAAGCAGGGCGTAGGGCTCCCTCAGAGTCAGTCGCAACACATGTTCTGCTCTCTGGCATGTCATCTGTCCAACAAATGAAAAAAAAATTCATCATATGAGAGAAGTGAAAGAGGGAATTCATGCAATACATTTGAATAAATAAATGTGAGTCCAGTAAATCTGGAAAAAGTCATTTAGAAAATTGGACATGTTTTCGTAAGCTTTATTCAATTTGGTGAATTATTTCAAACTGTGTGTTTGAAATAATTGGTATAAAAGCTGTTATATTGGTGCATTTAAATGAAAATAATTAAAATGACTATATAAACACATAAAAATCTCGACTTTAACATGTCCAACGAACCTTCAGCTCTTCCAGCATAGTTTCATTTCTGTGGCAAAGTACCATGGTGCTAATTGCAGCATCTTTAGAAGGAAGAAGCTGGAGCAACTCTCTGGATCCACATGACTGGAAACAGAAGCCTCTGGCCAGCCCGTAAGCTTCCGCCGGGACTGGAGAGCAAAGAGAAGCAACAGCCTGAGCACCTGGAATTAAAATAAAATGAAGCCTCTATAAATGTAGACTGACATTTATTTTCAATACTATTGTATTGCACAATTATGACAATTATTATTAAAACGGTTGTCTTTTAAATTCCCTCTGCACGCAATTGGATAGCGCCATGAGCTCCACAACCAACCAGAGCAAAGAAGAAGGTGAAGCCGAGCTAACGTTAGTTGATAGACTTTCACCGTATCCGGTAGGCAAAACTTTGAACATATCTTCTTTTCTTAAGAATGACTTCAGTGCCGTTCTTTGTTCTTTTCTCAAAGAAAAGCTTAACTCCAAGTCTTCCAGAGTCGCGGCCAAAGCCGATTCGAAAGACTGCTGTTCGCCAGCTTTGTTTTACGAATAGCACGCAGAACCTCCGCAACTCTGCCGTGACGTGCCGTCATTATGTTAAGCCCGCCCACAGACTCTACACACGCTGTGATTGGCCTGACCAGAGTTTGGTTTTTCCAGCTCTCAGGTCTACCGAGAGTTGCTAGACTACACTCACGGCAAAATAAATGTTCTGCCGCTAGGGTGCATCCAGATTTCTAGGCTAAATACTTTGGTCAGTTCAAGAATAATTTATGCATTTAAAAAATATATATATTTTAAAGAATTACAAGAGCAGTGTCATGTTCAACTGGTCGAGGTTGATATGGGATTTGTAATGCAATAAGAGAGAGTATTTAGTACAGTAATTTAATTACACTGTTGAAGATGTAGTAGTTAATAACGTTTTTAGAGTAACTTACCCAACACTAATTATAAGCAATAAATGAATCAAAGAAGCATGGCTTTAAATAATACCAATCATAAGTAAATACATACACTACAGTTAAAAAGTACATTAAAAACAGTAATATTGTCAAATATTGTAAAATTGTGCTGTTTGATATTTTTGTGGAAACACCCAGGATTCTTTGATGAATAGAAAGTTCAAAGGAATAGCATTTATTAATTTATTATAAATATAATTTTTTTGTAATATTTATTAATTTCATAAATGTCTTTACTGTTTTTTTATGTGCCTTTGCTATTTTTTTCTTACTTACTCCAAACTTTTGAATAGCAGTATAACATGATTTCACACACAAAAAAGCAGCTAAAGCTGTTTTCAACATTGATAATAATACAAAATGAACTTGGAATGATTTCTGAAAGATCATGTGACACTGAAGACTGAAGTAATGGCTGCTGAAAATTCAGCTTTGCCATCACAGGAATAAATTACATTTTACAATATATTACAACAGAAACCAGTTTATTTAAATTGTAATATTTCACAATATTACTATTTTTACTGTATTTTTGATCAAATCAATTTACTACTACTAAAAAACCTTAATATTTCCAAACTTTTGACCGGTAGTGTATGTAATGCTGAAATTGTATTTCCTTAGGAAATTAGTTTTAAAATATGTTTTTAACATATATTTAATATGCGTATTATGCATTTTCATGAAAAAAAATGTTTGCTGAATGTTACGTTTTATTCACAAATAAATATAGAAATTTGTATTTAATTCTATATATATTAAAAAATGTCTACCTGTTATCTGGATAAAAGGCTCCATCAGGGCAAGTCCAAGCCTCTCTATCACCACCACTCCATGTTCCCTGAAGTAATGCTGAAGGACTGGATGTACTACTTTCTGACATGCAAATAAGCTAACTTTGTCATTAACAACATGTTCCCCAAGCCTCAGGAGCTGTTGAAGAAGATCAAGCTCTGGGTCCACTCCCCTATGGATCTCCAATGTTACATCTCCAACCTCAGAGAGATCACCTGACAGTGATGCACTGAAAAGCACCGCTTTAAATGGACCAGATCCAAGTCTCTTAAGATCTGCTGGCTGAAGCATCTCAGGGACATCCACCAGCAGTCCAGAGAAAACAGAAGAATCGCTCACCGGTTGGCCCTCAATGCCAATGGTAACTGTCCTTCCAAAGCATGTCACACCTGGAGAGTTGCAAGGGATTGAATACAGAAAGGCCTGTGCGATCAGTGAACTGATATGCTGTGTCTCCCTGCTATTCAACATGCAGGCTGGTTTGCTGGTGATCATACTGCGGGCCAGGGCAACGAGTGAATCACAGCTGTTGAAGTCTACTGAGACCTTACAACCACAAGAGTCTCCTTTAAGATACAAGTTGCATTCTTCCACAAGGCGTTTGTATGACTTGGCTGCTGCAACTGTCCTGAGGTTATATTTTTGAGTATTTTCAATAAGTGTTAGCATGAAAATCCCCATAAACAGCCCACAGTCACTGTAACGTGTGCCGTGATGTTGAACAGAAGTTGAGATCAGTTTGAGAAGCGGCTCAGACATATCTACTCGTTTGAGCAGCGCTGTAGATGTTGAAGTGGTCAAGACGTGGCCCCCAACATTGTTGTGTATTTGTTTCAGTCTGCCAGTCGGTCCATAGGCAGTACTGAGTATATTTCTCAACAGAGCTATCTTTTGGCAGATGACACTGTCGGAAAGTGGTTCATCTGTGCACACAGCAGGTTTCTTCTTACAAATGCGAGACATACTGTGGTTTCATTCAGAGAAATTCACAGAAGGTTATCGATACAGGTCAGTAACTTTGCAATACTACTAAGAAATTAATAGAGCAAGTGCTTAATAGTACATATTATGATTTTATGTAATGATTGATCAATATTGTAGTAGCATAACATTTTTGTTTAAAAAGAAAATCTTGATTTTAGGTTAACATGTATATTAATGAATAAATGAAAGTGAATATGTGAGGTCATGTAACTGGTCACCGTTTCTCTTAGTTTTTCCACCTTTTTGCCTTTAATAGTTCATTTTAAATGGCCCTGTGGCATGACTAATTATTATTTTTTAAGTAAAAATAATCAATGTAGTAATAATAATGTAAAAAAATCCAACGTTTTAGAATTAGGCAAGTATTTTACGTCAACAACCTATTAACATTCACCTATCTAAACAATCACCTAACTAAACATTATCATACTACTATGGCATTATAGCATTCTTTCACGTAGATATCTGTTCTTTCATATTTGTATTCAAAACAAACGCGATAGCTTTATAAAACGTGAGACGTGTACAATTTACTTTGCGAGACTCGTAACTTACACACCCAAAGTTAAGATTATTGTTCAACAAACTGAACGTATAAGAAAGAAAAAACAAACCGTACGACAAAAGACAAGCAGATTGTGTTTACGTCTTGCTCTTATGTGGTAACCAAAACATGCCCGTTAAAAGGTATTTAACAGCAGAAACCAATAAAAACAATAATTGGCTTTTACATCGTTGACATTACACATTAAAAGCGGAACTATCATTTTGTTAAGATATATACCATCATGGATATTTCGCAATTTACGCAAAACGATTATGGCTGTCCGGCAAAATATGTAGCCTCCTATATCCGACTGCATCTCTATGACAACTGCACGCGCTGGGGTCCTAACGTGACAGGGCAAGTTTCAAACCATCGGCGGGAGAGACCAAGTTTCTTTCATTACCGTTATTTTATCGTTGTTTTGACTTATTTTAATTACAAATATTAATTTTATATTGCCAATTATACCTAAGCAATCCGGAATATCACAAGAAAAGTATGTAAGCGCAATTTTACCAACATTCCTGCTTTGTGTTTTGATTTGGACTTCAGTTCCATCCAGCTGCTTCTGTCACAAACACGTGAGTATTTATTCACTGTATGTTCTCAGCAGTAAAAACGATTTGGGTTTCTCTAGATGTGGATATTTTGGCTGTGGTTGTTCAACGCCTTTGATTTTTTTTTTGCAGTGCTTCATCAGAATGCAGTCCTCAAAATTTGTGGTCAAGGTATGTAAACGCATTTATTTGATCTGTTGGTCATTGCTGTAGTTTTTGGAGTCGAGGTTACTGTTTTTAGTGTGATTAAATGTGGAAGCCCATTTCTGCCACATAAGAAAAATTCATGCCTTAGTAAATCAGAATTATGTCAATATGTCATAATTATGACCCAGTCGAAACTTTTTATGCCTTAACTTCATCATTTATCTTATAATTTTAGGCTTTTTAGAATTGCCTTTTTGTCATAATTTCGGTTTTTATGTCATATTTTCGACCCATTTATGTCATTATGACTTTTATCTAATCATTTAGAATTTTTATGTCATCAATTCGACTTTATATGATGTTCGACTTTGGCATATTATGGCTTATGTCATTATTTTCAACTTTTGTCATAACTATACCTTTTATGCAATTTATGACTTTATTTCACAATTTCACCGTTTCATGTCAAAATTATGACTTAGCATTTAATTTCTACTTATGTCATAAAAATGACTTTTTATTGTGGATCTAACGATACCCTCATGTCACAATTCGATACATATCATGATACTGAACTCACAAAACAATATTATTGCGATACTCCAAGACATATGGTAAAAGATTAACAACACAAATTATTATTTATATCAAAATACTGTTGATTAAAATGCTAAATTTGGTATTGCATTGGGGGTGGAAATGAATAGGCTTGGACTTGGTGCTGGTACCCAATGCACAGGACAATTGTGACACCAGAATAAAATAATCATGATTATGAAGCACTATATGATAATTTGACACTATATGATAATTGAACTCTGTTGCATTACTTTCCTGTTAACACTTTGAAGCTGCTTTGAAACAATCTGCATTGTAAAAAGCACTATTTAGGTGACTTGACTTGAAGCTGAAATTACAGAATTATTTTAGATGAATATGCTTGCACTCTTTACCTGACTAGATATATTTTAAATAATGTAGGCCACTGTTATCAAACAGACATTTAGCATTATCATTATCAGGTCCCACAAATATCCCTCCATTGCATTATTAAACATTATATTCAACATTATAGTAATTTAATGTAACCCTAAACTGGATTTTTTCCCCACAGTCATTTTCATTTTGGGTTAACTATACACAATACAGTTTGTCACTATTCATGATACATATTGTTGCATTTTTGTCTTGCGATATATTGTATATATATTACACCCCTACTTTTTATGTCTTAATTATGAGTTACCAAAGCATGTTTTATTTTTCTTATGTGGTGAAAATGGGCTTCCGTTCATTGTAGTATACCTTGACGGTGTATTATAAGAAACCTAAAGAGAAGTATCGAGACTCGAGATCAACTATTATGTTTCAGCGTTGAAAAAAAGAAGTTTTATTTTATATACCGCCTTTCTGTAGCTCAAGGTCGCTTTGCATTGTATGTTACAATACATTTGCACACTCACAAACACTTAAGGCCACATATGGCCACATTATCCAAAATACATATTAAATAGATATGTTTTTAGCTGGGTCTTGATGGTAGACAAAGATGATATATTATGAAGAGTAAGGGATAGTGAATTCCATAATTTAGGAGCATTAACACTAATGACCTTCCACCTACGGTGGACAACCGAAAACGAAGAATGGACAAAAGACCAAGCTCAGATGATCTAAGGGACCAGGCAGGGCAGTAGGATTAGATTAGACAGATATGGAGGTGCAAGACCGTTTAAAGCCTTACATGTTAGAAGTAATATCTTAAAGTGAATACGTGATGCCACGGGAAGCCAGTGAAGATCATGCGGTAGAGGAATAATGTGAGCAGAACGTCTGGTGGAGGAACCAAAAAAATCAAACTGTACTTCATTTTCTAAACGCTAGAGGGGGTAGTCACCTCAGCAAATGAGTGCTATCAGCATGCAGCTGTCTGAATGTATTCATTATGTCGTTTACAGAACATAGCTCCCACTTTTCCCATGTTCTCTGTGTGTGCTCATTATGTGTTCGGTTTGCATTTAATTACAAACCATGCAAAAAAAAAAAAAAATCTGATTTTTGTCATAGCATTACGCTGTATTTTCTATACCGCCAGTCACTTTCTTTTACGTTACATCCTAGTTTGATGTTTTTATAATCTATCCAGCTGAATGTCTCCTCAGGCTGTGTTTCTCGGCAGCACAGATCATGCTGGACCGGCCCTGTCTAGTGTCTATTCATCCTCAGGCCAGATGAATGTCAATGAATGTCAGGGCTAATGCATGTCAGATGTTTCTATTAAGTGCTAGAAAAGCCCTGGATCACTTTCTTTGTTGATGTTTCATATAGCAAAGGCTTTAACTCTAGTTCCTGGACGCTGCTGTGGATCACACACATCCGTGTTTAGTGCCAGACTTTGGCTGCATATTTCTCTCTTTCTGTCTTTCTCACTCATCATCTCTCCCGTCTCTCTGTTTTTCATTGTGGGAGAGCACCACTCACCAACTTCACCCTCCCAGTCTGCACATAATGATACTGTTATATATGTTGCTCTCCCTGAGAAAGGAACTGTCATGCCCAACACTGTGACCACAGGGAGACATTTAAAACGGGGAGGCAAACAATACCATCAGCTGGCCCAGTTCTCAGCTGAACTCTTGTAGGGGAGCATAAGACCTGTGTCAAGATATTTAAAATACTTTTATTCTTATCTATCACAGCTGAAATGGATAGTTTATCAAAAAAGGAAAACTCTATATTTTGTCTACAAAAAAGAAATATATAAAAAAAATCATACAGGTTTGGAACAGCATGAGGGTGAGTAAATTATGACAAAATGTCTTGGCTGAACTATCCCTTTAAAGTCCCCATGTAGTCAATAATTGTATCCCTTAAAACTCATCTTTGTTCGCGAAAATTACATATTTAAATGTTTTTTCCTGTGAAAAAATGTACTCCAACTCAACACCTTTGCCTCATTTAGCATATGCAGAACCATGAATATGCAAATGAGCCCCGCCTCGGCGCCTCACTCATACAGGCTTGTGTACAAGTCAATGCATTAGAATGGTGTGTTTTATATCTACAATGTCAGACACATAATGGTAATTAATATGATTAGGCTTTGACTTGACATTATCAAACAGCTAATACTGTGTTGCTAATGTTACACAAACCATGTTCCTGTTCACCATATCAGTCAGCATCCTTACAAACGCTTTGAACATCATAGAACGTCAGTGGAGAAAGGCATATAGTTCATCATAACATTGTAATAAACATCATATACATAATTTACCTGCTATATTGTGAAATGTACCCTTTTTTCATATCAACAGAAAAATATACCAGGGTAACCTGGCTTCTCTTGAGATTCCCCTATTACGCAGCATAGTAATGATATGCTAAAGCCCACCTGCACGTTGACGTGATTGGTTACAAGGTAGTTTGTGACGTCACAAACACCAGCGATTTAAAACCCTGTTTTTGAGACTGTTTTAGGTTCACTGCTGTTTTAAGGAGAAAATACTCAGTCAGCAATGGTGTTGACTTGCATGGTTTATCTTAAAGCATATTAAAAACACCACATATATATTTAAACAACATTTAAAACCTGATTTTCACCACAGGGGGTCTTTAAGAAAACTATAAATACAAAAAGTACTGGTAATTTTCTGGTTTGACATTACCTGGGAAAAATCAATATGGAAAATTCCTTCATATTACCGCTGTATATTGTGCCCTATTTTTACAGACTTTTCTGAGTAGCCATTCGTAGATTGATTGTTTGAACATCCCGACCAGCCTGAGACAGCAACATTAAGTTGGATGTCATGTTTCCACTGTGCAGTGCAGTTCATGTAGGTGATGAGATGCTCCCACGTAAGTTGACTCATACTTCAAGTCGAGGCCCTGACTTTATCCTCAACGCCTCAGAAGACACTGAATATTTACATAAGACCTGCCACACCACTCTGCTGTTATACCCATCTGGTGCAGGAGATGATGGGAGCGTGATTCTTTGTTTTTGAGTATGAACATTAAGTGCTGGGTAGTATGACAGATGTCTTGGCTCTGGTTTATGTGCTAGGTCGACTTCCCTGGTAGATACGGACCACACACTTGGATCTCCAAGCATCCTGTTACTGTCATCGAATCAAGGAAATATGTTGTCATTTCTGAAACGCGGAGGGAAAAATGGGATGGATGCAGCTTAACAGTCATGTGAGGATGTAATAGGATTCTAATCATGTCCTTTTAGAAAATAAATATTTCGTTTTTTTCATTACTGCAGGTGTTTCGATTCAACAGCTTAATGTTGGTAGTTTAATGGCATTTATGGTAAAAAAAAAACCCACAGTGTAATTAAGTGGAGGATTTTTTTTTTTTTCGTTTCTCCCGATACTTCCTTTTTACTAGAATTCTTGGGATCTTTCTGTTTTTGTTTGATTGTTTGTAGAGCTTTGCTAGGTGATATTCCTGCCTGTTCTTGCTGTTGGAATTTTGCTTCTGGGTTGTATCTTTGCTTATGAAAAAACAGAACTCCATTCAGGTGTGCTAACATCCAGAGATTAACTCACAGAGGACCTCAGAGTTCCTAGAAATAAAGGCCAGCTTAGTCATAATCGCACTGATTTATTAGTGGTTGGTTTGTGTTAAGGTTTTCAAATCCGCTGACCCTAAGCAGGGGCTCCAGACTAAAAAAATGATTAGGGACTTTTGGCACCTATAATAAAAATACAGGATTGCAGAGAATATATCATGGTAAATGGTTTAACATCACATTATATGTAATTTACCTAAAATATACTGCAAAATGTATGGTTTTTGCAAGTAAAGACTATGAATGACCATACAATTTACAGTGGAAAAATGTGAAAAGACATTCCTTGCGTTTATATAAATAATTTAGTTTTTTTTCCAAGTTTTTTTTTTCTTATTTTTGCCAGTAATGTCCATTACTGTGTTTTGTGTTACATTTCATTTGTTATTTTGTTAATATTTATTGTATTACTTTAGTGTAATGTGTGCTACGCTGATGATGTTTTAAAAGGATTGTTTTTGCAGTGTAGATTTTAAATAATTTTGTCACCTTTTGACCATTTTAGTCGCAGTCTGGAGCCCTGCTATATTTAAAAACTTTGGCAAATAACTCATACCACATTAGATTTGAAATGCTGCGGATTTGAGTGATGTCTCGAATCGTTTGTCTTGTTGAACAGAGGTGTGCTGTTATGTCAAATGCCATAGAGGTTCATTGAAGGAGGGACCTGAGCCATATCTATAGATCAAAATATCTTAGGGAGCTGGGGCTGGGCAATTTGTTTAATTGAGCCAGTAAGAAACCACCTCAGAACACCTAGCAACCGCATAGCAACCCCTAGCAGCCACCCGGATCACACATCAGTGCGCTGCGTTTTGCATGCAAAAATCTAGTTTCAAAAATCTAGTTAAACTTGTTTGTGCCTCATGCTCTCTTGCTGACAACGCTAATGTTGACCCTCTTGAAGGAACGCCAGGTGACTCACGCCATACAAAATCAGCAAGTCAAGACCAAAGATTTCAACTTTTAACAGGCAACACCCATAGATCTAAAGAGTTCCCTTAGGCTCCGGAGACTGTTCGTCGACCTGCGACGCTCTTACAAAGACAAAGACGGAGCTAGACAGAGGGGGGAGTTTTATTGAGTGAGACTGCTTCTGCTGCCCTCTGTCTCTCATTCTCTCTTTCTCTCTCCCAGCATAAACATCTGTGGCTGGTTAATGTTAGCCCTGGAGCTAAGTGCAGAGAAAGGGGGTCTGGTTCTCACAGCAGCGATAGCAGTGGTAAAAGGGCAGGGATGTGTGGTGGCGAACAGGCAACTGCTGCACAAACGCTTCTGGGCCGACTGCCCGACACTAATCAGAGAGTGAGGGCAGGAGAAATCTCAGTTAGGGAGGCTGAAACTGATAAGAGAAGGTAACAAGGGAGCATCTTGGGAACTGCAAGTGATGCAGAGCAGAGCCAGGAGTCCAAAAAGCCGAAAGCGACCCGAGTTTGCCTCATGTGTTTTCTTAGCGATTGGAAGTAGAAAATAGCCCAGCTTAGACGTGGACTTCGGTCAGAACGGAGGGGACTGATTTGGTACTGTTCTGTTTTATTGTTTGTTTGGTTTCAGGGCCTTTGTTGTGTGTTTTTGGCAGGTCATGCTGATCTGATAAAGAGTGAAAGGTAAGAACGAGTTTAATCAGGAGGTTATTGACCTACAGAAAGCCTCGGTGTATTCAACAAGGATCAACAAACAAAAGGATGTTATAGAAAAAGAAGCTGGTCTTTGCCTCAAGCCCTATATACAATTATATAGTGAAAGCTAAAAAAAAACCTTGTATGATCATATCTGCAAAGGACTTCCCGAAGACAGTATCATTCTTTCTCTAAAATGTGACAGCTGTCAAACTTTCATTGCACAGCAGTGAAGGATTTGTTAAAACCATTGCAGGTGTTTAACATAAGCAGACTAATAAATCACACATGGATAAAAAAACAAAAAAAAAACAGCACACAAAAAAGTTACTCCGCAAACAAAAGAAACTCTGCAAACAAACCCAGATTACATTTCAGAGAAATGTCATGTATCTGCCTAGGGATTGTTAAACAGAGGTTGTGTATGCGGGCTAGCGGCTTAGGTCAGAGATCACCTCTCGGGTTCAGCTGTTTTCTGGCAGGTTTTTTTCCCCCTGAAAGGCTTTTCTGTAAAGACATTCAACAAAACAGTTGCAAAAGTAACTTGCAAAATGTTTTAATATTATTCTCTGCAAATACAGCCCAGGATTTTCTTGTTTACTGGCATAGTTAAAGACTTTGGATGGCTGTAGTAGTTGTTATTGGATGAGACGTTAAACCGAGGTCCTGACTCTCTGTGGTCATAAAAAATCCCAGGATGTCCTTCGGAAAAAGAGTAGGCTTGGCCAAATTTGCCATCATGGCCTCCTAATCATCCCCATATACTGATTGGCTTCATCACTCTGTCTCCTCTCCACCAATCAGCTGGTGTGTGGTGGGCGTTCTGGTACAATATGGCTGCCGTCGCATCATCTAGGTGAATGCTGCACATTGGTGGTGGTTGAGGGGATTCCCCCCTTCTATACGTAAAAGCGCTTTGAGTACTCAGAAAAGCGCTATATAAATGTAACAAATTATCATTATTTATTATTTTTATTGTGAAGTTTTGCCTTAGAACTATTTTTAGATTTCTCACAAAACAAATATAAATCTGTAGATTTATTTTATTGTAGCTTGGTAATGCAACAGTTTAACTTGCATTCATGCAAACAGGACATTTGTTAAATGTGCCAAAGCTCCCAATTGTCTTCCCACTGCACCTTTTAAAGGGATAGTTCATTCATAAATGAAAATCCTATCATCATTTACATCTGTTTCTTTCAACTGTTTTTTTCCCCATGCAATGAAAGTCAATTAGGAGCAAAATATATAATTTGGTGCTCCATAGAAGGATGCAATGCATGCAGATTTAAACAACAATTATGACATGATTTTCAGTTTTTGGAGAACTATCTCATTAATACCAATGCCACTAATCCTTTACCGATCCTCATTATTTTTTCCAATCACTGTATGCCAAATTGACTCAACTGCACATTTAAAGAAAGACCCCCATATTAGGCAAATCCATTTTACTGTTTCTCTCTGTCCCATAGTCACACAGGGCTTTGAAAAGGCAAGCGAGCATGCCTCTCAAACACTGGGAACATTCCTACAGTCGTCTGTAATGGCATATTTCGGATTTCAAAAAGAAAATGGAGAAAAACAGAACAGTATGCGATTAGTGTGGCGTTTCCAGATGCAGTGTAAAAAGACATATTATGGGATCATCGAAGCCAATGTCCTTTTCACTGCCTGATTGACAGTTCCTGTCCATCCCCTCCGATGCTTTCCCACGCCACGGTAATTGTGAAAGGCAGTCAGCCGAAACCACTGGTCAGTTGCAGAATGGGCACAGCACAAAGACGTGAGGAGAAAGCCGCCCAGTGTTTTCTAAAAGATCTGCTGTCCTCCACATACACACATGCATAAGGATGCCTCTGTTTCTTCTTTTAGCTCTTGTCTCCGCTTGCCCACAAAGGATTAACTCTTTCTTGGCTTCAAACATCGCATCGGATAAAATTTATCACGGATATTGGAATAAATGTATCTATAAGGATCTCACTGAAACGAAAACAACTTTGACACAGATCCTAACAGAGTTGTCTCATATGTCACCACCTATATATAGCCGCTTATCTTTAAAAAAACCACACTTCCATATTCTGACACAAGGGGGCAGCCTGTCCTTCAAGTTCAACATGGCTGCCATCAAACTAACTCTAATGTACACAAAGCAGCAATTAGAGGAAAATATGCTTTCATGTCAAAAACAAAGCTATTTGGCAGCACAATTTGGCTTGTCTGTGTGCTAATAATGTGCCGTAATCCTGCTTGACTGGAGATGAATTCGGAGGTTAGTAGCCAAACGAGAATGCTGGAGACGCTTTATTTACTCAGTCGCTGTAGATTCCTCCGGTATGGGGAGGCATAAATCATTGCTTATGTGACGAGTGAGAAAGAGACAGAGATGTAAAGAGAGAGAGAGAAAACGAGTGTAGCCAGAGAGCAGTGCTGAACAATGGGCTTTACCCAAAACACACTTCTAATTTGCTTTCTCACGTCATCCTTTCCCAGCTGGCCTCGGAGAAACACGGACCTAGAGCATTACCGCCTGGCCTGAGCCACTTTAGCTCCTCTCCAGAGCCCACTAAAACACACTCGCTCATTCGTGTTCTATCAGGATTTTATCAGGCACTCTGGAAGTGCTCTAGAATGTGTCCTGGACTGTGTCTTGAAAAGGGGAATTTCTTCCTGTCTGCTCTAATGTCATCAGCTCGTTCCCCCCACAGTCTATCAAGCTTGCGTCCCCGCGGCATCAATGTGGCCACATCTAGCTTTGAGCTCAGGTGTTGACATGCTTCAGCGCCGGCTCCTCTCCATCCTCTTGCGGGTGGTCCATTTGAGTGGACCGGAGCACAGTGACAGGCTCGCTCTTGCGCTCATGTGTAAAACATAATCAGGCCAGTGTGGAGTGGAGATGTAACAAGTGCTTAAACGGCCACGACGGCTCTGGCTCTCCTACTTCGCCGTGACTTATTGTCCCTGACGTGCTGACGCAGCGCTCCAAGAATTCCACTCTTCGAATGAAGTTCTGCAGTCTCCCTGAATCTGGCCTTCTTCTCGTCACATTTCCATAAACGAACAGGTTAGCGAGGTCATCCTTTAGCCAAGCCTGCAAATCACTTCTGCTGTGTCAGTCCTCCATACGTCTTTGGTTTTAACACCATCGTATCTGAGATCAAGTGTATCTGGTTACTGACATGATGCTAATGAGGTGCGTTTACAAAGCTTGTAAAACTGGTGGGCAGAGAGGGGGGAAGCAGATGCACAAAGACAACAGGAAGAGGATGGTGTGACTTGCCTTCAGCTATGGATTTGAAGGTGTCATTTAATCAGCTCAGTGATAACTTCTTTTTGTTGTATTTGTATCCATCTTTTTCTCTTTCTCTCTCAAAGTGTGGGAATTTCGCTGTGCTGGTGGATCTTCACATACTGCTCTTAGGCGGCCAAGATGATGCCAGCTGGTTCTCTCCAGAGCACAGAAAGGTACGGGAATTAGGGTGTGTTTCTGTTTGTTTGTTTATGTCCTCTTACACTTCAATTGGCTGATACTGCAGAAATCTGGAATTTGGATCTACTCTTGGGGATCCCCCCCATCCTCCTCCTGCCTTTTATAAGATATGTTTTCATTGGCCCAAACAGCCGAAAGGCTTTGAATGATTTTCCCTCCCAGGTTTAACGCTACATGCAGCACTTCTAGTTAAATTTGAGCTCCATATAAAAGTTTTAAGACGAATGTCACCTTGGGAGGTTTGTCTTTTGTTTTCAAGATTGCAAATATGGACACAAACTCTTATGTGTTTGTATTCACAGGAAGTGGGCTCTCTGATAAGAGATGCATTGGAGCCGAGGGTGAGGCAGTTTCAAGAGGCCAGATACCAGAAGATCAAGCCCAAAACGAGGAAAGATTTCACCCAGACTGCCCCGCTCTGTCTTGAAGGTACGGCACACATGCACTCTGTTCCAAAACATCCAAAAGCGCATACTGTCTAGTAGGTAGGTACTTTGTGACCATTAAAAAAGTGTTCTATATAGTATGAAAATGGGTAACATGAATGAAATTTGGATGTACTATATCCGCCATGTTGTCACTGTCACGTGACCTATCATTGTCAGTTGTCGCTTCACTGCCATTCACAACTGGTCTTCAGTGAATTCATCAGATGGGCACTTTAGAATCTTGCTGGAGGGTGGCCAAAATCTTATATCATGATAGGAGTAATTTTTGTTTTCACTATAGCCAGTGAAGGCTGGCCCGTGTGCTCCGATCAAACAGACGAGCTACTGTAGCTCAAATTTCTCAAGAAGTTAATGCTGGTTCTGATGGAAAGGTGTCAGAATACACAGTGCATAGCAGTTTGTTGCGTATTGGGGCTGCATAGCTGCAGACTAGTCAGGGTGCCCCTGTCCACCACCGAAAGCACCAACAGTGGGCACATGAGCATCAGAACTGGACCATGGAGCAGTGGAAGAAGGTGGCCAGGTCTGATGAATCACATTTTCTTTTACATCACATGGGTGGCCGGGTGCGTGTGCATCGCTTGCCTGAGAAACACATGGCACCAGGATGCACTATGGGAAGAAGGCAAGCCGGTGGAGGCAGTTTGATGCTTTGGGCAATGTTCTGCTGGGAAACCTTGAGTCCTACCATCCATGTGGATGTTACTTTGACACGTACCACGTACCTAAGCATTGATGCAGACCATGTACAGCCTTTCATGGAAATAGTATTCCCTGGTGGCTGTGGCCTCTTTCAGCAGGATAATACGCCCTGACACGAAGCAAAAATGGTTCAGGAATGGTTTGAGGAGCACGAGTTTGAGATGTTGACTTGGCCTTCAAATTCCCCAGTTCTCAATCCAATCAAGCATCTGTGGGATGTGCTGAATAAACAAGTCCGATTCATGTAGGCCCCACCTCGTAACTTACAGGACTTAAAGGATCTGATGCTAACATCTTGGTGCCAGATACCCCAGCAGTGCACACCTTCAGGGGTCTAGTGGAGTCCTTGCCTCGAAGGGTCAGGGCTGTTTTGGCAGCAAAAGGGGGACCAACACGATATTAGGATAATATGGCATAATGTTATGCCTGATCGGAGTCTATCACAATATACACTGCCATTCAAAAGTTTTCAAAAGATTTTTAATGTTTTTATAAGAAGTCTCTTATGCTCACCAAGGCTGCAATTTATTTGATTAAAAATACAAAAAAAAAACAGTAATATTGTGAAAAATTCCTGAGCAGCATATTGTCTTATTAGTATGATTTCTGAAGGATCATGTGACACTGAAGACTTGAGTAGTGATGATTAACATTCCGCTTTGCATCACTAATTTACATTTTAAAATATATTCAAATAGAAAACATTTTACATTTTAATAATATTTCACAATATAATTGCATTTTAATAAAACAATGTAGCCGTGGTGAGCATAAGATGTCTAAAACATAAAAATTATATTTTTACTTCAAATAAGGTTTTTATGACATCAAAATGTTTGGTACCATTGAAATTTCATAATTCTTATCACCATTTTCAATATAATTTTTTAAAACTAATTCTAGCATAAAAAAGAGCAAAGAAAACAAACTACAAAATAGACGCAAATTAACCTACCTGCAAAAAGTTCAAGCACCAGTAGGAATACTACATAAATTAAGTAATCAAATGTATAAAAAACAATGCATAGTCTTTACTGTGTAATTTAGATATACATTTATTCTTATTAAAGTTACAAAGGTGATTTTGTCAAAAGCAGTGAGAGATTTTCAATTTTTTTGTTGTTTGTTTGGGGATAGGGATAGTTCACCCAAAAATTTAAATTCTGTCATTAATTACTCACCCTCATGTAATTCCAAACCCGGATGACTTTCGTTCATCTTCAGAACACAAATGAAGATATTTTTGATGAAATCCGAGAGCTCTCAGGCCCCTCCATAGGCAGCTATTTAATAAACACTTTCAAGGTCCAGTAAGGTATTAAAAACATTGTTAAAATAGTCCATGTGACCTTAATTTTATAAAGTGACGAGAATACTTTTTGTGCGCAAAAACAAACAAAAATAATGACTTTTATTCAACAATTTCGGTCTAGTCTGTGCCAGTCTCCATACGCAGTTTCCGTTGTAAATAGTGCAGCGCTCTTGATCTACGGCAGCGATGCTGTTCACGTAAGCACCACGAAGCATGCACGGGAGCTCCACTGTATTTACAACGTAAACCGTGTAGAAGACTAGAACAGGCCAGACAAAAAAAGCTTTTGTTACCGCACAGCAATGTCACGTTAGCGCAACCGCGATAGAGACGATAGTCCAATATCTCTACCGGTTGACAAATTTCTACCAGTTAATCGTGTCTATCGCCCACCCCTATATGCTGGAAGTAGTAGAACTTTTTTTCTACTCTTTTATGAATACAATGAATTTAGACATACTGTTTGTCTTGCATACTGTGTTTTTCAACTATTATTGTATAGTACGGAAGTAGGAATATTTGGATGTAGGGCCAGTGAACTGCATGCATTGGCAGCATTTCACAGGTGAGCTTCTGACATTTATGCATTCCCATAATGCATTGCGGCATGGGTGTAAAATCTGCCGAAGATGATGAACGAAGCAAGATAATTAAAACAATTCTTATTCGGTTAATAGAAAAAATGTTGATTTAAATAAACAATAGAATCAGTCTATTTTCACGGTAAGCAAAATATTGTACCATTTGCTTATTGTACAACATCCTAATTCTATTGAAATCAGTTGCAAATTTTGTGAGGAACGCTGTTTGAGGTTTCTTTTCAATTTGGATGTCAACTTAGAAGGCATGTAAGTAGTATAAAGCAAGACAGCTCAATGTCTGATATATAATTGCTTATTTAGTTACGCCATTGGCATGTGATCAGAAGTTTGTGACGTATAGACCCATTACCTATGTTCATTAATCTACTGATGTTTAACTATATTGATTTATGTCTACATTTTGTACCCATTTGAACCACAAATACCACTGTGATCTTCCAATACTATTACGAATGTACCTGTCAAGATTTGTTGCTCCTGAATATTTGACAATTTGCTATAGGCTTTTGAAAGATATAATTACCTGTGATTGAGCTGCAAGTAAAGACCTGTCTCTCTCACTTACACCTACTTTAGAAACGATCTCTACTTCATAAACATGAAATGTGCCACACTGCTTCACAGCTCGGGGCACTCGGGCTGTCCCACAGCAGGAAGGCAAAGGTTTCAAAACAAAGTGGAGAAATTGAGGCCATCTTTAAATGTATATAAAAGAAGCAAGCTGTTTCAGACCATTGAAACTAAGTACAAACTAACTTTTTTTTTGCCAGAATTAGTTTAAAATGACATCACGCCCATCCATTCTTCGATATCGCTTGATGTGTAACAGGGTTTAAGGGAGGTGGTTCTTTCTACCCAGGTAGCACTTAAAGACTGTAAAAGGCTGACTCACTGCATGGGCCAAGTCCCGCTGAGAGAGGTAGATTACAGGGCAGTTAAGCTCATAAAAAGACATTTCTCCTCTTTAGATGTTGCTGCCCCTCTCACGGCACGTCAAGGCATGGCTGCACCGCTACAGAGGTGCTCATCTTTCTCTGTTCTTGTTTATCATTGCTAGTATTACATACAGTTTTGCTTGTTTTACTCTCCTCTTGCTGCTGGGAGACAAGACCGACAACGAGATAAAAAAAGAAGCCAGGAGGCGGATTGTTTATAGTCTGGCATTGGCTATTAGAGTTTTTAGGATATTTCAGTAGCTGGTTTCCCAGATAAAGATTGGCTTACCTAAACTTTTACTCATGGCATGGTGTATGTGTCCTGCACCTCTAATAAGAGAACGATTTCAGATCTGACGAGTATATCATGAATCATTGTATGTAACAGCTATGAGAAATGCAATGTCTCGGCCTTGGGCCAGGTGAGAACAGGGTTATTGTCTAATATATCAGAAAGACTGACTCATTATCTCTGACAGATGAGCATAACAAATGATGAAATTCACTCACTGTGTGTGTGCGTGTGCGTGTGCGTGTGCGTGTACGCGTGTGCGCGTGTGCGTGTGTGCGTGTGTACGTGTGTACATGGACAGACTGTCTCTTGTGTCCATAAACCTAGAAGTATTTTTTGGCCAGGAAATGGAGCTGGACTGTGACTGGGAAATAAATGCAAGGGTCATATGTTCAGTGTGGAGGTCAAACACTAACCGCCTGATCTCCTTCCCAGTGCGGCATACACACATGTGAGGGTGCTCACTCAGTAGTATCTTTTATTAAGTTTGTATATTTGTTTTGTATTATTTGTTGTGATTTTTTTTTTATATATATATATATATATATATATATATATATATATATATATATATATATATATATATATATATATATATATATATATAGGGCTTGACATTAACTTTTTTGCTCACCAGCCACTGTGGATAGTGGTTTTCCGAAAACACTTTGGGTGTGAGCACAAAATCTGCGGGAAAGAGTACAATTATGCGCAATCCCACGGTGGAATTCAGTGGGTTTGTGTGTCAACTCGCTGTGAGAGGGCAAGAACACGCAGCTGGTATCGCGTATCTATTCTGAGGAAATGGAAGCGTTTGAGATATTTCAGTACCTAATCTTAAAATCTATATTTTTGACAACACTACATTGCTTTTCATTTATTATTTCAGATGCATTTTTAAAAGACTACAATTAAAAATGTATATTATATAAAATTCAACCCACCAAAGTGGCTAGTAGGAGTGACTGCACTCGCGGGTTGGCGGGTATTAAAGGTCCCGTTCTTCGTGTTCTTTTGAAGCTTTGATTGTGTTTAATCAATTCAAGTTAAGTTAATCAATTCAATCAACGATATGAGTTGTGTATATATACTGCAGATTTACCTTCTTTTCGTTGACAGTTTTTTTTTTAGCATATTGAATTAATAAACTCTTATTAGACGTCAACACAATCCATAATACAATGCAGTCTTGTTCTAGACTATCTATCACGGAGGGGATACTCTGGGCTCCAAGCCCAGGGCCCTCCCCCGGACAGCACGCCAAATACGCATAATCTTTACTCTATTTAATTTGATGTTAGTGAGAACTCGTGAATTTTATATTTAATAAATGATAAGTGATATATAATTGTTTATGAAGGCTGGAAATGAAAAACACCTGATTTTACAACACTTCAGCTTGTGATTCTTATTAAGTGGGGGTCATTTTTTAGGATTCTTTAGTTAACTTAAGTCTCTGAGATCCTGACACCTTGCAGTTCTGGAGACTCCAGGTAGGTTGCAGTTCTGGAAAATGGTGGCGCTGGAGACTAAAGGGTTCCTGATGGTTTCACACTTAATTCTTCACCTTAATTCTTAATTCTTTTGCAGTTAACATGTCTTTTCTTCGCCACCTGTTTTTGTCTGACCCTGCTGACCCAATGAGCATTTCACTGTCCAATGGTCATGCCTTAACTGCAATTTCTTGTATTGTATTAGTATTGTATCCTTCTCATGGGCATTTAATAATTAATTTTTGACTTTTCAGTCTGAGTTAAATCTCTTTTTTGACTCATTTTATCTGTAAAAGTAAACATGCCTAATAATTCTGCACACCTGAATATAAGGTGTTTTTCATTTCCAGCCTTTATGAACAATTATATATCACTTAAAAATGATTGAATGCAAAATTAATAGAAGTTATTAAGATGAATGTAGTTTGGAATTGGTCAAATATGCCTGGAAACAAAATATAATCAGAAAATCAACATGCCTAATAATTCTGCACACAGTGTATATTGTTTGCAGTGCCTGCTGGACTGAGCATACACACTCCCTATGATTTGGTATGCATTTACATTTATGCATTTGGCAGACGCTTTTATCCAAAGCGACTTACAGTGCCCTTATTACAGGGAAAGTCCCCCTGGAGCAACACTGGTGGTGACCGCTGGGATCGAACCAGCAACCTTCTGCGTATCAGTTCCATGGTTTAACCCACTGGACCACCATCTCGCAATTCCAATGAAATTTTCCAAATACCTTGTGAAGTCCACTTCGCTACACCCTTTCAGACGATTGGAATGTACCCAAAGAGTTCTGCGATTTTCCCAGTCAAAGAACATGTGACCAACTCCAGCTGTCGGCTATTAACTCTCCCCAGATCCTTTTGTGTGAACTCACTTATGCACTAGAGATACAGTGAGGAAAATAAGTATTTGAACACCCTGCTATTTTGCAAGTTCACCCACTTAGAAATCATGGAGGGGTCTGAAATTGTAATCGTAGGTGCATGTCCACTGTGAGAGACATAATCTAAAAATAAAATCCAGAAGTCACAATGTATAATTTTTTTTAACTATTTATTTGTATGATACAGCTGCAAATAAGTATTTGAACACCTGAGAAAATCAATGTTAATATTTGTTACAGTAGCCTTTGTTTGCAATTACAGAGGTCAAACGTTTCCTGTAGTTTTTCACCAGGTTTGCACACACTGCAGGAGGGATTTTGGTCCACTCCTCCACACAGATCTTCTCTAGATCAGTCAGGTTTCTGGCCTGTTACTGAGAAACACAGAGTTTGAGTTCCCTCCAAAGATTCTCTATTGGGTTTAGGTCTGGAGACTGGCTAGGCCACGCCAGAACCTTGATATGCTTCTTACAGAGCCATTCGGGTCATTGTCATGTTGGAAGACCCAGCCTCGATCCATCTTCAATGCTCTAACTGAGAGAAGGAGGTTGTTCCCCAAAATCTCGCAATACATGGCCCCGGTCATCCTCTCCTTAATACAGTGCAGTCGCCCTGTCCCATGTGCAGAAAAACACCCCCAAAGCATGATGCTACCACCCCCATGCTTCACAGTAGGGATGGTGTTCTTTGGATGGTACTCATCATTCTTCTTCCTCCAAACACGTTTAGTGGAATTATGACCAAAAAGTTCTATTTTGGTCTCATCTGACCACATGACTTTCTCCCATGACTCCTCTGGATCATCCAAATGCTCATTAGCAAACTTAAGACGGGCCTTGACATGTGCTGGTTTAAGCAGGGGAACCTTCCGTGCCATGCTTGATTTCAAACCATTATATCTTAGTGTATTACCAACAGTAACCTTGGAAACGGTGGTCCCAGCTCTTTTCAGGTCATTGACCAGCTCCTCCCGTGTAGTTCTGGGCTGATTTCTCACCTTTCTCAGGATCATTGAGACCCCACGAGGTGAGATCTTGCATGGAGCCCCAGTCCGAGGGAGATTGACAGTCATGTTTAGCTTCTTCCATTTTCTAATGATTGCTCCAACAGTGGACCTTTTTTCACCAAGCTGCTTGGCAATTTCCCCGTAGCCCTTTCCAGCCTTGTGGAGGTGTACAATTTTGTCTCTAGTGTCTTTGGACAGCTCTTTGGTCTTGGTCATGTTAGTAGTTGGATTCTTACTGATTGTATGGGGTGGACAGGTGTCTTTATGCAGCTAACGACCTCAAACAGGTGCATCTAATTTAGGATAATAAATGGAGGTGGACATTTTAAAGGCAGACTAACAGGTCTTTGAGGGTCAGAATTCTAGCTGATAGACAGGTGTTCAAATATTTATTTGCAGCTGTATCATACAAATAAATAGTTAAAAAATCATATATTGTGATTTCTGGATTTTTTTTTTAGATTATGTCTCTCACAGTGGACATGCACCTACAATGACAATTTCAGACCCCTCCATGATTTCCAAGTGGGAGAACTTGCAAAATAGCAGGGTGTTCAAATACTTATTTTCCTCACTGTATTTTTTTCCTTCTCTTGTATGTGTTGGCCTACATGGTTTCATCATGCATGCATCAAGCATGGTGTTTTGTGTTCAGTCTCAGCTTAGATGTGTCTATTGTCAACCTCTGTGTGGCTGTTTGAACGTCATTGTCGCATCTATCCTTTCCAGCGAGCGCGTCACATGCCGACACATTTCCTGAGCAGTCTGCTCTGCTCTCAGCTGCAAAGGCCATTTTCCAAATGTCAGCCCTTGTAGCTTCTCCCTGACTGGCTACCTCATGCTTCCCCATTAGCTCATAGTTGATTTATTTATGCTTTGGAGAGGGCGGGAGAGGGGAACTTTTCCCACCAAATGTCTTGGCTTGGTGGAAGCACGAGCCGGACTCTTGGCACACTAACCAAGAAAATGTTTTTTTGCTGGAAGACAGCAGATTGCAATGTTTTATGTAGTCATTAGTTGAAGAATATCTGCCCTGAAAAGGGCAAAAGTAAGGTCTCTTACTGACTTTTCCCCCTTATGTAATAATGATTTTTGGAGTGAGATGAACGGTATACTTGTTGCACTCAGGGCAAATCGTCCCCTTGGAATTATAAGGTTCTATCTGACATTTTTGTCAAAATTGAGTTATTCACATATTCTTATTCTGTGACAACTTCTTTACATTATGTGATGTTGTTTTTTAAGTTTTTTGGAACTTTTTTATTTAGAACATAAAAAGGTTCTTTCTACACAGTCAAATGGAATGCAAAAAACTTTAAAGCTCAATATCTCCAAACCAGTCAGAATGCAGATAGAACCTTATATTTCCAAGGTGGCAAAATGTCTTTTTTTTCCTGATTATTCCTTATTCTTAAAGGTGCCCTGCCACACTTATTTTATTACTTTTGTGGTAATGTCTGAAGTTCTACCATGGACTCCTGTAAAATTTTTTGTGGAAAAAATGCCTTGGTTACCTTGTTTCAAGCCATTCTAGCGTGGTATAGAAAGCCTGCCGGAAGACTCAGATCAATTTCCGCCAGTTCTCATTAATATTCAACGAGCTAAGCTGTTTGACTCTGATTTGCTAACAGCTAGCCAATGAGAGCTGGGCTATCAACATCTTCTACCCAGCGCAACAAGTAGGGGAACTTTGTTTACTGTCGTCTGGAATCACTGCAGAAATGGCTTCTTCAGGTATATGTATACAGTGAGGAAAATAAGTATTTGAACAACCTGCTATTTTGCAAGTTCTCCCACTTAGAAATCATGGAGGGGTCTGAACACCTGAGAAAATCAATGTTAATATTTGGTACAGTAGCCTTTGTTTGCAATTACAGAGGTCAAACGTTTCCTGTAGTTTTTCACCAGGTTTGCACACACTGCAGGAGGGATTTTGGCCCACTCCTCCACACAGATCTTCTCTAGATCAGTCAGATTTCTGGCCTGTCGCTGAGAAACACGAAGTTTGAGCTCTCTCCAAAGATTCTCTATTGGGTTTAGGTCTGGAGACTGGCTAGGTGACGCCAGAACCTTGATATGCTTCTTACAGAGCCACTCCTTGGTTATCCTGGATGTGTGCTTCGGGTCATTGTCATGTTGGAAGACCCAGCCTCGACCCATCTTCAATGCTCTAACTGAGGGAAGGAGGTTGTTCCCCAAAATCTCGCAATACATGGCCCCGGTCATCCTCTCCTTAATACAGTGCAGTCGCCCTGTCCCATGTGCAGAAAAACACACCCAAAGCATGATGCTACCACCCCCATGCTTCACAGTAGGGATGGTGTTCTTGGGATGGTACTCATCATTCTTCTTCCTCCAAACACGTTTAGTGGAATTACGACCAAAAAGTTCTATTTTGGTCTCATCTGACCACATGACTTTCTCCCATGGCTCCTCTGGATCATCCAAATGGTCATTGGCAAACTTAAAACGGGCCTTGACATGTGCTGGTTTAAGCAGGGAAACCTTCTGTGCCATGCATGATTTCAAACCATGACGTCTTAGTGTATTAACAACAGTAACCTTGGAAACGGTGGTCCCAGCTCTTTTCAGGTCATTGACCAGCTCCTCCCGTGTAGTTCTGGCCTGATTTCTCACCTTTCTCAGGATCATTGAGGCCCCACGAGGTGAGATCTTGCATGGAGCCCCAGTCAGAGGGAGATTGACAGTCATGTTTAGCTTCTTCCATTTTCTAATGATTGCTCCAACAGTGGACCTTTTTTCACCAAGCTGCTTGGAAATTTCCCTGTAGCCCTTTCCAGCCTTGTGGAGGTGTACAATTTTGTCTCTAGTGTCTTTGGACAGCTCTTTGGTCTTGGCCATGTTAGTAGTTGTATTCTTACTGATTGTATGGGGTGGACAGGTGTCTTTATGCAGCTAACGACCTCAAACAGGTGCATCTAATTTAGGATAATAAATGGAGTGGAGGTGGACATTTTAAAGGCAGACTAACAGGTCTTTGAGGGTCTGAATTCTAGCTGATAGACAGGTGTTCAAATACTTACTTGCAGCTGTATCATACAAATAAATAGTTAAAAAATCATACATTGTGATTTCTGGATATTTTATTTTAGATTATGTCTCTCACAGTGGACATGCACCTACGATGACAATTTCAGACCCCTCCATGATTTCCAAGTGGGAGAACTTGCAAAATAGCAGGGTGTTCAAATACTTATTTTCCTCACTAATATATATATATATATATATATATATATATATATATATATATATATATATATATATATATATATATATATATATATATATATATATATATATATATATATATATATATATATATATATAATAAATATATATATATATATATATATATATATATATATATATATATATATATATATATATATATATATATATATATATATATATATAATATATATATATATATATATAATATATATATATATACCGTCAGTTTTGTGTACCATTACACCCCTAAAATATATATATATTTTAGGGGTGTAATGGTACACAAAACTGACGGTTCGGTACGTACCTCGGTTTTGGAGTCACGGTTCGGTACGGGTTCGGTACAGCAGTTTTAAAAAATGCCTTTTTATTTATTTTTTATTAAACAGTGGTTTACTGAAAAAATTATGTCTGTCCTTATATGAATTAAATTATAACTAAAAATTTCTTAAGGATAATGCTGTAAACTATATAGGGAGCCCTTACTTGCACATTATTACTATAATATTAAAGGTTAACAACAGAGCCCAAACTATGAGCCTATTTTCAGCTGATATTCATGTTTAGTTATAGGATAATCAACACCCAAATAACACATTGTGTGCAAACATGTAAACTTCACATAAGGCAGTTTTTGCATTAACTCTTAAATCTAATTATAAAATAGTTTTTTCTCCAATTCGTTGTTGAAATATTACTCGCGTGCACGCGCCGCGGCCGCTTGAATTGACGCGCCTATACAGTGATCAGTCGTCACATTAAATAGCGTCAAAACCGCATTTATCTTTTGAATTTCGTAATAAAATGAACTGAATACTTAATATGTTCGAGTGGGAACTAGGATTGAAGTGTGTTCCGCGCATAAAACAAGCCGACTGTTAACTGTTAAAGATTGCATTCGTAACCGTTCGGTACACACGCGCACCGAATCGAAAGCCCTGTACCGAAACGGTTCGGTACGAATACGTGTACCGTTACACCCCTAAAATATATTATATATATATATATATATATATATATATATATATATATATATATATATATATATATATATATATATATATATATATATATATATATATATATATATATATATATATATATATATATATATATATATATATATATATATATATATATATATATATATATATATATATATATATATATATATATATAATGTGTGTATATATATATAATGTGTGTATATTTGTATATATATGTGTATGTATATATATATATGTAATATATGACCCTGAATCTGAAGAGGAGACAGAAGCACCACAAGAACTGCAACCAGCTCGTTTAGCCATGGATGTGTCTGAAGGGTAATTTATGTATATGTATATTATATTATTTATAAAATGTATCCGTGACAATTGTCTTCTGACATTTTCACTCATAAAACATTACACTATTGGTTAGTGGCCAAATGTGTTTATATGACAGGGCCATGCCTGCATTTGGAGACATGGCGACTGCCTTAGATAGACATTCAAAGACAAATAGCCTACTAGAAGCAAAGATGGTTTGAGCCTGGTAGTTTTGCCATTTGCTAAATGATAATTACAGCATGTTCTTATAGCTTATTACATGGCTATAACAGTGCTGCAGAAAGTTCCATTCACATTAATGGACCTTCCCAACGTTCGGAGGTCTGTTAAATCTATATAATTACCGCTGCAAAGTATATAATGACCGCTGTTAATGGCAACAGGTTTTGTGCTTTTGATTCACGTCTTTCATATTCCACAAGAAGTCTGTTCGCTTATTGCAATGGAATTTCATTGAAAGTGAAAGTCAGCTAGTAAGATGTTGCCACACAACACCTGAAACTATCAAATTCTATCTGTCTGGCAAGCCAAGAAACGGTAGCAAAATCACTTTTAAAGACCCATTGTGTTACGTTTCTTTTCTTGTTTTGGCAAGTAGCCATATTCAGAAAATAATTTAAGTTTCTTCAATGTGCATTGTTGAAGTTCTATTCGTGGATAGATCTAAGCCCGTTGACGTTCAGCAATCCTTGCTGTATACGAAAGCTGTCACTGAGCTAGACGAATTCTGTGGGCGTGGTCTCAACTGGGCGAGCTCATGAATAGTAATGAGCTCAGGCAACACCACGTCAGACTGACCAGCTTTTGAAATTGGCCTGATTTCTCCTCTTATTTCTCTTCAGTGGCTAGAGCTGACAGAGGAGGTAGCAGTTCATTTTCACATTCACGACATAACACAAACACATATGGACCCAACATATTTAAAAAAATACAAGTAAATCGGTTTTGTGTGGCAGGGCACCTTTTAAGAACCATGTCTGTCACCCAGAGAGTCTGTTTGCGGCTACGTTACAAGTGCTTTAACCTAATCTCTGATGTTGTAGATTCAAAATAGAAAGAGTTATTAGGTTTAAATGAGAACATGAGCTAATCCGATTGACTTGTTGCTCAAAGTTTCTGCCAAATAACTTTTTTTAAGATGAAGTTAAATCAGCACAGTGTCTTTCATTGCAAGATTTAGAGCATAAGAGATGCTTGCTTTCTTTTTCTTAACTTTCTCTCACCTCATTTTTCCAGGAGTATTTTTTACTGAGAAAACTTATAAATTATAAGGATCTATTCCTTCAGTAGAGTTCACAAAAGCAATCAAATTTCATCTATTTCAAGCAAACACATGCATTTGAGAACTTAATGAATGACTCACTTTGCATTATTTCAGTTTGGAATGTAACTAATTTGTGTGAAATCGATTTTGTGTGAATCAGTGTATCGAATTTGGGCACTAGCAAGGATTTTGATCGACTAAACATCGGGTCTCTGATGACTCCGTTTTCTTGCAACACGATTATGTGGTTACGCATTAAAGCTCCATTGGCATTTATCAACAACATTACCGTACAACATGCCAGGACTGAAATTCAAGTATGTTTCTCCAATAACTGTTAAAAAGTGCTGTCATCATTCAGTGTGCACTCCTTCTTTTATATCAGCTTGAGAGTGACAAAAACATGACCGTTTTTGGTATGTGAACCTAATTTATCTTTCAAACAGTGTACAAATCTTTCTGTTATTTCTAGGGATGCATCAATATCATAATTCTCACCAATATTAATATTCTTTACTATTATAAAATCTATTATAAAAAAATGTCAAAATATTAGTGTTTTTCAAGATTAATGGCAAAGGTAATCTTAATGGGATATGTTTTTTTACTTTCATAATTGATTAAAATTGAGCATAACTTTTACTCTTAAAAAAAAAAAAAAAAAAAAATATATATATATATATATATATATATATAGGCTTTGAAAGGGAACATATATATATATATATACAGAAACAATGTTTTCAAAAATGATTATAAGCAATGTTTCTTGAGCACTAATTTAGGAAAAATTGTATTTTAAAATATATTAAAATAGAAAACTGAATTGTAATAATATTTGACAATAATATTGTTTTTACTGGGTTTAAAAAAGAATGCAGCCTTGGAGATATCTAATAAGAATAGAGAGAGATTTTTTTTTTTTAATGCAAGTAACTATTGTAAATATATGTATTAAAAAATTATACATGTATTGCAAGTATCAGTTTGATTTTAGTGGAAATTGTGGTAAACAATTGTAACTGTATTTACAGAAAAATATATATATATATTTTTGTTATGGTTGCATATCATTAGTTCTTAGTTTCCTACAGGTTGTAAAGATTATTTGTCCAAATGGAAGTAGCTCTAATGTTCTTTTATTGTCACACATAATAAATTCCTGAAATTCCTCCATCAAGATCAGCCACGCTGAGGAAATTACAATTACAATGCAGCTGTTTACACTTTCACCCATTTTTAGGTAACTCTGACATCTACCTTTGCGCGTTCCCCCACGTCAGTGTGTTTGATCTGATTAGCTTATAATGGATGAAGGGGAGGAGAAAAGATGTGGGCGGCTGCTTCATACCCCTCTTCCTCCTCGCCAAGCCACTTCCTCTTTCCCACAGGTGCTAGGGCTTACAGTGCTGGTGTGGCAGAGGGGGAGGGAACACCTGGCAGGCTGTTCCCCTGATGGTCTGCCGGGTTCAGATGCATTTTCCCAGGCTCCCCAGATGAATGGTCACTAATAGCCGTGGGAGAGGGCTTTGCGAGCGCTGCACAGTGTACCAGGCTGACTCCTCTTGGCAGGCCCTGTGAGGAGGGCTTAAAGCAGTGCTGGCTGCCTGTGACCCAGCCCTATAGCCTGCACAAGTGCACTGCAGCAGATAGCCTTACCACTGGAGAATGTGTTTACAAGGGCACAGAGGGAGTGAGATCTCACTCAGTGAGTGGAGGGATGTGGGACCGGCTGCGGCACTCCATCCATTTCTGATTCTCTCTGGTTGCGTTCACACAGCAGCAGCAGCAGAATAGTGATACATGCATTTCCTTGTGAAATTAATATGATGCTGCTGTCAGGTAATTTAAGAATTGACAAATTGACTTGCATTTTGATTTGATTTTTTTTTTTTTTTAAGATCTAGTGATGCACAATATATCTATGACGCATCGGTTATCAGCAGATTTAAAAATGATTCTATAGCAGTAGATATTGAATTACACTACAGTTCAAAGGTTTGTGGTCTTAAGATTTAAAAAAAAAATTCTAGTTCTTTCCCCCTCTCCAACAGTTTGCAATAAGAGCATTTTGTTTCTGCCCACGTGCCCCGTAGCCTTTAAATATAAAGCATGTGGTGGCATTAGAAGTAGTTACCTGCCCTGGAACATGTGAGAGGGACTAGGCAGGATTACCAGCATGGGAAATGGAGACCTGGGAGCAGGAGCTGTCGAAATTCTTTGGGCTCTTTTGACTGCCAGTCAGTCTGTCTGTCTTCTTGTTCTAGAATTAGCCCTTGATGCTTTGTCATGTTGCAGTTGCTGTGCAAATCCACCTCCTCTAAGTCCCATGTCTCACTGTACAGAAAAGCCCCTGGACAGCCGGACTCTTTCCGCAGACCTTTCTCCCACGCTTTCACACACAAACTCTCAAATACACAAATCTACACAGCTTTAACACACCCGCCTTTGGCCTGAAACTGATGTTTATACGTTCAGTATGACTCGATCTCACCACACACCACCCCTGTCTTTCGTCCGGGGTCAGCAGTGCTCCTCTAGTGTTGTCCCACCACAGGGCTCTGTATGTAATTAGGGATTGGGGAAGGAGAGCTTGATCAGTATGGGATTCATGGGACTGTTTCTCGACCACAGTCTGGTCAGGGAGACTCACACACACACACACACATACAGACACAGCCTCCGTGAACCCAGGCTATACATGCCGCCTGACCAAACTTAACTTCAGGAATTACTAAATCGTTTTAGAGGATCACCCTGCTTTTTCCCCTCAACGTTTTCATTTCAAGGTCCAAGAGCTGATCAAATGGCAGGTCATGTGCTCAGGGTTAATGGTGGCTTTCTCCATTGAATCCATCATTATTTTTTGGCCACTATTATATTATAATTGAGTGCATATTTTCTTGGTAAAACAAGTTTGATTGTTTCATATTTCGTCATTTAAGGCTTTGCAGGCACCAGTGCGCTCTCCAGGTGAGTCAGATTTAATGCACAAACAAGCAGGATAGATTTAGTAGGAGACAGAGATGAGGTCTGGATTCAATGACAGGCCTAGCTCAGGTTTAAAACCTTCAGTGCTGCAGAACAGCACATAAGTCAAGTTTTCAGAAGCCTTCCCCACGTCGTTAATCTGCTGGTATCAAACAGGAGGAATGTTTTTCCCTGCCCTCATTCACACCACTTTTCTCTGTTTGCCCTTGTGGCATCCTTATGGGTCACAGATTCCTGTGTTTACTGTACCATACCTGCATATCATTTAAGTATGGATAGTTTGTACCAAAATATGTATATATACAACCATAATTAATTCGAATTGCTCTCTGTTCGGACAGGACTGGTTTTCCCTGAGAAGGTCAGGCAATTTCGTCTTTCACTGATTTACAAAGTGATTTTAATCCCAATGCAAATTGAACATGTTCAGCCCCCCACCCCCACCCCATCACATAAGATATATAAAAATGTATGGAGCAAATTACTTGTTTTTCAGTGGTCCCCTGAGCTTAAGCTTGTCTGGATAGGAATGTCTGTGATTGTGGCATTGTGGCCATAATTAATGAGGATAAAACTTTCACTTCAGAATAGGGGGTCAAATTGTCTTTATTACACTATTTTAGCAATTATAATGGCAAAATCAGCAGTAATTAAATAATTACTAGCTTATTGTTCAGTTAACTTAACAGAAAATACACAGAAATATAATTACATCGTTACACAAAAATAATGTATGGCTTATTAAGTTGTAAATAATGGTTAATATGCCCTTACTGTAATGTTAAGTTAATCATTAAATACTTAACTAATGCATAATTGTGAACAAGCAAATCATTAATTACTAGTTTAACTAATGCATAATTACGGACCTTTAAAATGTAAAGATAATCATTAATTACTAGTGTGTTCATGCTTAACTAATGCTTAGTTGTGAACAAGTTAATCCTTAATTAATGCTTAACTAATGCATTATTCTGGACCCTTAAAATAAAGTGCTACCAGATTTTTTTTTAAATATGAATACTTTTCAGCAAGGATCCTTTAAATTGATAACATGTGACCAAGATATTTTATATTGTTTATAAATAATGTTCTTTGAACTTTCTATTTATCAAAGAATCCTGAAACAAATCATGATTGCCTAAAAAATATTAACCAGCACAACTGTACTGTGTTACTTGAACACACTTCAGCATATTGGAATGATTTCTGAAGAATCATGTGACACTGAAGACTAGAATAATGGTTCTGTTAATTCAACTTTGCCATCATAGGAAAAAAATACATTACAACAGTTATTTTACATTGTGATAATATTTAAAGGTCCCGTTTTTCGTGTTTTTTTGAAGCTTTGATTGTGTTTACAGTGTGCAATATAACGTGTTCATGTTTCGCGTGTAAAAAACACACTCAAACACAACACTTCCTCTTCTCCACGCAACACGTCCTCTTCTCCACGTGGGAGAGCAACAAGACCACGCCCCCTTTTCCAAACCATTCTTGTGGGCGGAGGTTAGTCAACAAAGTGTTCTACTGACGTCATTAAAGCAGGCTGTACCAGGATGTAGTCCAAGCCGCCCGTTCGCTGTAGGCTTTGAAAGGGAATTTCTGTTAAATAAAATATCTCGCTTGGCATTGAACTTTGAGCTTTATAATTTTACAGGTATTATTTATGCTCTAACAGCAACATTACACACTAACTAACGTTTGAACAATGGGATCACGAAGAACGGGACCTTTAACAATATTTGATTAGAAGTTTTGATTAGGTAAATGCAGCCTTGGTGAGCATAAGAGACATGGCAGCTAAAAGTATGTCATCTTAGAGAGACATCGTAGTATTTAAAGAAAGTTTTGTTCAAGAGTGCTGTGTTGGTGTTAAATCCTTAGATGTTCTCACCCGTTTTCATAGGCATGCTGATGTCATATACATTTATAGTGCAGGTGTAGACAATTAGTTAAGCGTTGCGTTAGGAGCTCTAATTAAAGGGAACATCTGCTGGGACAAGAGGAGTGATGTTTTGTTCATGTCTTGTTCATTTTGCTGTGTCATGTTAAAATTTATTATGGGCTTTTGGTCGATAATTGTCACCATGTTAGGTTTTGGTCTTGGTTTTGATTATAGAAGGAGGTTTCTATAAAGGCGCTTTAGCCCATTTACTTATCTTTACAGTTCTCCTTTTGATCATGTGTTGCATCCTCCTGTTGGGCCACATTGCAGCATTTCATAACCATGCTGAAGGGGTCACCCAAATGTTAAATTGAACACTCATGTGCAAATATTGTTTCAGGTGGACGTTGAACAGAGTGATAAGACACACCGACCGCTCGGCCCAGGCTACAGTTACGCAGCCGGGTGTGATGTGCTTCCAGGAAAACCCCGCTCGGCCCTTCCATGTGGCGACCCCCGTGAAACACTTGCACACATACTCACAATCGCCTGGGAGCCCCACCCTGACCCAGTAAGAGTGGAGGACAAGATCTTAGAGGGTGATCATTCACATCAAAGTGAGGAGCGAGAGAAAATATTTCTACAAATTCCAACTCGGTCACCTAGACACCCGCTCTCCACCCGCCGTCCATGGTTTTCACGTCTGTGAGATTGTTTCGGGATCGTCCGTTGTACACAGTAGCTACATCCTCCAATATCACGGATCGTACCCGGTTTTACCACCAGAAATCGTATCTGATGTTGTCTGTTTTTAGAGGTTGATGTGTTTAGATTGTACAACCTCTTTGGCTTGTCAAGATCTAGACTGCAGTGCTGAGAGATGATTATTATTCTTTCACATGTTGAGCTGTCTGTGCTCTCCATTTGTTTAGAGCTGATGAGATTTTTATAGCTCATGTTCTTCTTTGAACTCTGAATCAATGGAAAGAATTGCTCTAGTTGGAGACAAGGGATCACTCACCCCGCTCTTCCATTTTATTTCACATTCCTCTTTACATTCTTCTGGTTTGTTGACTTTTTGTTCTCTCTATTGTTTTCCCAGGAAGTGGTAAAAGCTCCAGGAGGGGTTGTGTATGCATGTGTACTGATGTACTGTATATATTTCTGCCTTGGCTTAGTGTCAGCGAAGCCTTGCATGTATGTTTTGATTGTTGGAACACTTTTCCTCTGAGGGCATCTCAATCTTCTCACATCACATGCTAGTTGCATGCAACATTTTCAATTTCAGTTTAGTGATACAGATCTGGTTGAATAATATTTCTGTTTTTCATTAAATGTTTAAAAAAATATGATTTTCTTTACAAGAAGAAAACTGACTAAATGTTCTTTACAAAAAGAACATTTGTTTTTAATGTAACTCTATAAGCAAATTTGGCTGGAAAATAATGACTTGATGGAAAACATTAGCATTTACATAGTACATAGTATTTTTTTGCAAATTCGACACAACCTCCATCAGTGTTAGCCAGCTAAATAACATTATATTGGTGACAATGCAACAATGATGCAGAATACACCACGGAAATCCAAATATTTAATTTTACGAGGCATACAAGTAGTAGTACATTTTCTTTAGTTCAGTAGACAGAACTGAAATTAATACATTTCAGTGTTTAATTTTATTGGCTCATTAGTTTACTTATTAGTAAACAATCTTGATACAACATTGAGTCGCCACTTGTAAAATCTGGGTCCTGAATCAAAAACAGTTGAGAAGCATTGCTGTAAACATCAGTCTTTGTCTAGATAACTCCAGTATCTTCTTTTCTTAAAGTAGGGGTGCTTTAGAAGTGCTTAAACTGCAAAAAGACACCGAGATTCACATTTAGCATGCTGGCCTGGGCCAGAGGAATTGGAGCTGCAAGACATTTTTTTTAACAAACCAACAGCTGATTTCTCAAAATGAGCCTTTATGTGGTTCTACTCTAGAGCCAGACTCCCTTGTCGGCCCTGTCCTGGGAATTGCCTCTTTGAAGTGAAGGAAAAGAGGAAACACAAATGCATTTTTTTATAAAATTTTTTTTTTTTTTCGTAAAGAGGCAGGAGGATGGGTCAAATTAAATTGGGATGGACATGAATGAAACAGACTTGACTGAAGGTTTTGAAGCCCACGGGAAAGATGCCCATATCTTTGTCTCCTGGAATATGCAGATTATTAGTCAGTTTGTTTGTTCTATCCATCCACACCAGAGTTAAAAAGGGAAAGAACATGCCCTAGGCTCTTGATGCTTAGCAGAGAGACTTATGTTATGACTGAAGAGTTTTATTTTCCCATAACTCTCCCAAGCTTTTGGGGCGGCTCATTGCATACTTGAATGATTAGGAGCAGGAAAGATAAGACGCTGATACTGTCCACACACACTTTATTTCACCCTCTTTGAATTTGGTAGGATTCCATGTGCCATCTTGATCTCTCTACCGGTGTTGCCTTTCTCCCTTAAGCGCTTTAAGGTCCAAGCCTTCTCAAAAGCATATAAATCTGATATCGAAATCCTCCTTGGTTAATTCTTTGTGATGGAGAGGAACACCTGAGGGAGCATCTGATTTATATTATTAGTCATATTAACCTGCATTGCCTAGATGAACACTTCTGTGAAAGTAGGTGATGCTGTTCCCACTAGTCTTATATCACTTCCCTTAAGCAACAAAAAAAGAGCACCAATCGCCTGGAACCTTCACATGTATATCAACTTTAGGAGCCAGTTCACACAAGATGCTTACCATAGCCTATTATTCTCGTAGGTGGGATAAAATATCATTTATGATATTTAGTTTGTATCTTGGATACAGTGTCTTGAGTTTTGGGGTTTAATAGGGTTTAAATGCTCTGTTTGTTGTTTCTATCAGTGTTTATGATCATGTTTGATCCCTGAATGGAAGTTATTTCAAAGCAAGTATGTGCAGGAAGTTTGATGCTAAGCCCTAATTTACCTTCTTTCTTTACTGTGACAGATTGTACCGTCGTTTCTACAGTGCAGTTAGTTTTGACTGCCAATGGAGGACAAGGTATTGTAAATAATTCAAACAAATGGAGAGGAGCTGCTGTTAAGCAGTACTTGTGAAGTGGAAGAAAGTAAGAGGTAGATCCATCAATCACATTCTGGGGGTGCTGATGACAGTTTTGTGGCTGGCGGACACCGTAATTGCATATCATTACCTCCAGAAGCACACCAAGCTCCTGTTTGAGGACCTAGCTAGCTGTTAGTGAGGCCTGCAATGACATCAGCTGGTAAATCTGTCTTTTCTAATGCATTTCTGCTCATTTCACACTTTTAACGCGCACCTTGACGATAGACAAATGTTCTCGATTTGAGGCACCACGATGAGTGCACACATTGAGTTTCTATGATCTGAACCAATATGCTCAAGCACTTGGGTTCGATCCATTTTGTGTGTATTTTATGGTCCTGTGGCAGCCTATGGCAGTCTCTCACAGACAGGCGAAGAGGCTGCAGGGTCTATTCAGGGCACAGAGTGAGAGCTGATGGATTCCCATGCCTGTTTTCTTGTTTACAGCTGCACCAGCAGATAGCTAGCGTGTTCACCAGGCTCCCTCTCTTGCCGACAAATTCTTCCCAGATTAAGCAACAGTGCTCTGCCTTCGCGTCTAGTGAATCTTGCATTCCTTTGACAATGACAAACAGATCTAGGCTGGATTCTTGCTTTGCCTGCTGTCTCTTAAATTAAAACAGAATGGTTGTGTCATTGCTCCAACACTAGGAGGGTTGAATGAACTTGTTTTCTTGGCATGTTAACAGTGAGTGGGTATGGTTGCTCAGGCAACTGTAAAATTGAATGAACCAATAATATTGACATCACTAAATGCTTCATATAATGAATTTTCAAGTTAAAAATAAAAAAAAAGTGTCTCACTTAATTTGATTTAGATTTTCTTGGTCCAAACCATATATATAATGAAGTGCTGTGTATATAATATAATAAATAGATATAAAAATAATAAAAAATGTATTATACATTAAACCACAGGACCGTAACCACCATAGACATTGAGGGGGACAAATCCCCCTGAATAATTTGAAATGGCCAAATTGTCCCCGCCCAATATTTGATTATTTTTGATGCTCTCTGCTATACTCCCATTATACACCACTTTGTTGCTAGGTTGGTCTGCCTCAGCGGTCTAACAGTGCTTGTCACTGTCAGCATGAGTGAGATGGCCAATCAAATCAAAGAAGGCGGGGCTTACAGTTAGTGCAAATTCGTTAGTTATAGCAGTGAAAGCGTGTGTTGTAAGATGCAAGTAGCTAAACATTTAATATTTGACAACTGTTAAATTAATTATTTAATTTACATATATGTTATTATATATTTTTATTTAATATAATGTCTGTAAATTGCTTAATATAATGTATAATATTCTCAGATTAGAAATTGCTTTCACACCAGTTGAATGATCCACAACAGCAGGGCCGGCCCAAGCCCTTATGGGGCCCTAAGCAGAATTTTATTTGGGGGCCCCTCTGTGCCACCAATACGATTGACTATTGTCAAATCTTGATAATTCACACACCCAGTATCAATGTTAGAAGTTGTTGCTGTGTTGCTTACATCATGTCTGTCTGCCTGTCATGTTTTTACCTTACACAGTTTTTATTGTGACAGTAGCAAACCCACAAGAGTGGTCAGATGTTAATATTCAAAGCCTTACAGTACTACAGTTCAGACTGGAATATGCACTTTTTTTCCTTTTCTTTTTTTTAAGTAGCCTAGTCTCTTATGCTGAATATGCTCACTTTTCCCCAGGATTCTTTGATGAATAGAAGGTTAAAAAGGACAGCATTTCTCTTAAATAGAAAGCTTTCAAAGAATCCTAAAAATATTGTAATATAAAAACTGATAATCATAAATGTGTCTTGAGCATCAAATCCTCATATGAGAATGATTTGCAATCATTGATGATGATAAATTCAGCTTTGATCACAGGAATACATTACACTTTACTATATATTCACATAGAAAACAGCTGTTTTACATTATAATAATATTCCACAATATTACTGTTTTTTGATCAAATGAATGCAGCCCTGATTAGCAGAAGAGACTTCTTTTAAAAACAAGAAATGTTGATTTATTTCAAACATTAAACAGAGCTTTTATTTTGGCGGAAATACAATTTTATTTTTTGCATTCCATTCGACTGTGTAGAAAGATCCTTTTTATTTTCTAAATAAAAACATCCAAAATGTAAGCTACACAACTTATAATTCCAAGGGGACGATATAGCACTTGCAGAAAAACATCTACTGAGAAACTGGAAGCTCTGCTGTAGCTACTCCGAGACATGCGTTCAGAACGTCAGAGATATTCCCACTAGGGGTGTAACGATACACTCGTGTCACGATTCGATATGTATCTCGATACTGAACTCATGATACGATATGTAGCCAAAATCAAGAGTGTTGTTTTAATTTTGTACTTTTTTTTATTATTATTAAAATAATAATATTATTATTAGTGTAACCTATTATTATCAGGACCCAACAAATATTTCCCCATTGCATTATTATACATTATATTCAACATTATATATAGTTGTTTAATGTAATAATGTCACTGAATCTAATCACTAATTAGTCACAAAACGTTCAATGAAGGCAGCATCTCTCCCGGTGTCCCACCTCTCCCGCTATTAATGCACTATACATATAGAATAAACCATCTAAAATGCTTTGAATAATCATGCTAGTAAAACTAAATGTGATCTGGTGATTTAAATGATGTTTGCGCTTTCACTAAGGAGTGCCGCTTTAAATGGTGTTTCCGCTTTAAATAATGTTTGCGCTCTCACTTTGAAGAGTGCCGTTCCGGCAGCGCGTGCACTTCAGATGATCACTGCAATCAGTCACAGTTCTCATCACAAGAAAGCGTGTCAAAATGACCACTCAAACTGTAAATGTTTAGCTCATCCAAGATTCTTAATTCTGCATTTACTCCCTCTCATGTTGTTTTCGCGCGTTACGCAATCATTTGAACGTCAGTGTTTGTTTACTACAGTCCGTGTTTACTAAATCCATCCGATTTTCTCGCACTTTGGACTGCAGTGCTGTCAGAATCAATCCGTGCATATATTAGAAAACTTAACATTTTGCAGTTTATTTAGTAATTGTATTAGTATTAGTGTATTAATTAGTAAAAGGCCATTTTGCGATTTCAATAAACATAAAATAACATACAGCAAAAAGTCATCTAATGTGCTCTTGGGGGCCCCCTGGTGGCCAAGGGGCCCTAAGCAGCCGCTTAGTTCGCTTATGCCTTGGGCCGGCTCTGCACAACAGGTCTAAAATGAAAATGTCCTTTTTCGGAAGAGTGTTTGAGCTTTGAATAGGTTTTTCTTTTGGTAATATCCAGAATGCTTGTTCAGTTCTGATTCTTTTTGAAAGATGTCAATTCTGAATGAGTCACAAACTAATGTTGGTTCCATGTATTTAATCAGTTTGATTGGCCTTTGTATACACCCTATCTATTCACTACTTCCTTTGTGTGAACATAATTGTGCAAACAGAACATTTTATTATAAATCTTCATTTATTCACCTGTCAACTTACCGTTGCAAAATAAACGCTGACAAAATGAGGCCTTATATATCATAATGAAGAGGTTTATTTTGTGATGATTACCTGCTGACTGTACATGATCCCACTTTAAATTCTTTTATTATGTGAGAAAAACAAGCACAGTTATCATCCGCTATACACAATAGCAATTATAATGAAATATTTGACCTCAGAATGCAGAGATCGACCAATCGCAATTTAGTATTTCAGAGAACCGTAAAGAATGATAAATAACAGTCTTTAGTGTTTATTTTCAGCCTCTCATCCAGTGTTTAGAGATTTTTGCAGTCTAAAATACAGGTTATGCAGGCAAAGTGGCACACTATATGCTATTCTCAAAGGAATGAAGGATGATTTCATAAAACTCTCACCATTAGAGGCTGTAAATAGTTTTAGTGTTCAGTCAGTCTTATTACAGTGGACTTCAAAGACCAAGAAGCCCCTGGCATTGCATACGTTCATGCCTGAACTATGATGAGGCTTCTTTCTCATTTGCTTAAACGCTTTGGTATTTTTCAGACATTAAACAGCCTTTGAGTGGTGTCATATTTGGCATACATTGGCAGCCTTTGTTCCGGCCTTTTGCATGACTACATATAATTGATAACGTCCATGTTCAGTAGACGTGTCACAGACTATCATTAATGCAGTGCTGATTTGCATTCAAATTATTTTCCATAGAAAAAAGCTTCCTCATGCGTAAATGTGCATTTGTTTAAACAAACAGGTGATTGTTTCATTATTAGCTTAATGTGTCAAGCCCTCACCGTTTCAACATTACCTGTTTTTTTAACTATTAGACCATAAAATGTGTTTTCTTCTGCAGGTGGGAATGTTCGTCTGGCGGTGCACTTCATGAAACGACATGTCAACTTGAGATGCATTGCCAGGCAGCACTACAGAGGTAGTTTATTTCCTCACCTCCTAGACTAAAGAAAACTGATTTGAGCATTTTTTTCCACATTAAGTTGCCTCGTGAAACAGATGATTGTATCAGAAGCACCTGTGTTGTTATTAGTTCATACAGCTGTCAGGCTCAGTCGGAGGTCACTGTCCGGATCGTTTTTTATTTTGGAAAAAGTTGACTGAAATATGTTCACTTAATTGGCAACCCAGAACATGATTCAAAATACGTTTTGTGCTGAACTTGTGGTTTCAAGTCAAATTTATACAGATCTAAGAGAAACTTCTTTGAAGAAACCACCCATTATATCTGGCTAGACAGTAAAAGACGAATGCACTCCGTCCTAATAAAGGCAGAACAAATATTTGAGACTAAAGCCAAGTCCACCCGAGCCAGGCTTGACAGCAGCTCACTGGGAAAATGTGGTTTGCTTATCATAGTAAACAAGTTCAGACTATAGTTTCACTGTATCTTTAGAGGTATGGCATGTCAGACTCTGTGAAGGAAATTATAATCATCATTGTTCATGATTTATGTTTAACACGGCTCAAAGAAATACAAACAAAATAGGAGCATACAGACTAATAAGGCTGTCCGGTATAGATTATTTTAAGTGATCTAGGAAAAACAAAAAGAAGAAAAAGTAGCTGACCAACAATTTGCTTGGCCTTCATTTTTCGAGCTAAATTTGGCCAAGTTTGAAGAAAATAAACCGGAAAATACATCAAACAATGTGGTTTGTTTGACTTGTATCGAGTTACATATTTGAAACTTTATTGACTGAGGGGCAGTGGGGACTTGAAGTCGCCCAGTGTTGACTTTATGACAACTTTGCCATTTTCTTAAAAACAACAAATACAGTTTTTTCGACACAGTATTCAATATTTCCCATGAAGAGGGCATTGAGGTCAGTTTATGCTGTTGATGCTCCTGTAAATTCATCTTAGTCACTTAGCTCCTATTTTTTACTTCATATGTCTGTGAGAATTTAATATAAATATCATGTGTTTTTTAAACAGAAAGTCTTCTGCATATTGCTTAATGGTTTCCACATCATCTTATCTACAGCTTCAGCAGTATTTTTTTGTACCTTCACAGAGTTGCGTGTGTTTCCTGAGCGTGTTGTAGTGTGTGCCAGTCCTCCAGAGAATTCTGCACTTCCCAATGGAAATCTGAACCTGGATGTGGTAAGAGCTGCTTATGTTATGAAATAATGTTTATAATCAGTGTTGGAGAAGCTACTTTGAAACTAGCTTGCCAAGCTGAAGCTACAGTTTACTAAATGTAGTTAAGCTACAGTAAAGTGGCCCTCTTTAAAAATAGTTGGCTACACTATAAAAGTGTCTAACTATTATTGAAGGGGTAAACTGTTTTTATCCTGTGGACTTGCCTAAGATGGTGACTAGTTATTCTCCAACTCTTTATATAATATATAAAGAATGTAAGGGAATTAAGTACATGTGTCTTTTAATGTATGGTGTTTCTCAATCTTGAACCCATTCTCTGCAAATGCCATGAATTGGGTTCTGGACTCTGAATGTAGTTAATTCCTATGTGTTTTGTTCTCCCCTCTCGCTTATTATGGGGCGACAAATGAGTAGTTGGAAAGGGCTGATTTGTGAGGCTCTATACTGCTCTCTGAGGTGGACCACTAAATGCCTTTGGCCTAAGACATGGAGCCCTGGCTTCTACGCACCAGTGAGTGCAGCATGCAAATATGACCACTGAGCGCATACATTGACAGTTTATATTAGGGTTTTTCAAACTTTTTAACGCCAAGAACCTCCTTTCTAAAATCTGAAGGCACCTGTGTATTTGAAGATTATGTGAACTGTGAGAAGAAAAATAGTATGTGTGATATTTGATGACTGGCATTTGTGTTGCAATTGTACTAAAGTACAAAGTACAAAAAATTCGGACCCATCTATAGAAAACGCTAATGATAAGAAATTCTGTATGTGTGTGTAATGTATACACAGGAATGGTCAGGAACTGAGGTAATTCAAAATAGTAAAACGTTTCAAGAGAGTCCACACTCTACCAAAGAAGAAATCGTCAAATGCAAGATAAAACCAGTCCTTTACTGAAAAAAAGGCAAACGTTTTGGTCATCATGTGACCGTTGTCAATTCCAAGCTCACACACACACATACAAACTATATTAGGTGGCCTTAAGTACTATGTACTTACATCAAAAAATAAGTACAATGTACTTACTATGTTCAAATTGTATTGCAAAACACTTTTGCTGATATTGAGGTGGGATATGGGTAAGGTTAGGGACAGGTGTGGTGGTATGGGTAAGTTTAAGGGGAGGGTTATGTGTAAGGGAAGTGCCAACTGTGTACTTACAAATGTAACTACAGAAATTAATTACAGATATAATTACATGCAGGTATTTTTTAAAATGTAAGTACAATGTAAAAACATGTATGTACACAATAAGTGCATTGTATCAAATGAGTAATTAAAATGTTAGTACATAGTAGTTAAGGCCACCTAATATAAAGTGGGTCCAACATTAATTCTTTAGAATTCATATATTTAAAGTGTCATGAAACCCCTCTGTTTTAGCCTGGCCATTCACACCTCTGAGTTGGTAAAAGTCTCAAGAAATGGGCATGTAAAGCTGTGGAAAAGTGGAAAGGTAGAAGGTGGGAAAAGGGGAGATAACCAATAAAACAAAGACCTGCAACACATGAATATTAAAATATGACCCTCCCCCCAGAAAAAAACAGTTCAGGGCACCTGATTTTAAAAATGCAACCCTATATGACAACAAACTCTCAAGAACAAGGGAGAAATGTGGAAGAACGTCTAATAATATTTTCATTACATTTCCGAGCACTACAGTCTATGATCAAACGACACACTTCAGTTTGACACAGAAAAAATAAAGGCATAGTTACTTTTTTGTCCATTCTTCTTTGATTTTTTGGTCTACATTGTCTTCTGTGTATCAGAATAATCCATTGTGTCATCACATTCATGATCAATCGTAATGCTGTATCAGTGTCCTTATTTGCACATGGTTCATTTGAAGAGTACGTGATTAAATAAATGCACATACATGGTGCTGGTTCATGTTTACAGCACTAGAGTATATGAAATACAGTGAGGAAAATAAGTATTTGAACACCCTGCTATTTTGCAAGTTCTCCCACTTAGAAATCATGGAGGGGTCTGAAATTGTCATCGTAGGTGCATGTCCACTGTGAACATTTTGTTAAAAAAAAAAATCCAGAAATCACAATGTATGATTTTTTAACTATTTATTTGTATGATACAGCTGCAAATAAGTATTTGAACACCTGAGAAAATCAATGTTAATATTTGGTACAGTAGTCTTTGTTTGCAATTACAGAGGTCAAACGTTTCCTGTAGTTTTTCACCAGGTTTGCACACACTGCAGGAGGGATTTTGACCCACTCCTCCACACAGATCTTCTCTAGATCAGTCAGGTACTCCAGACCTAAACCCAATAGAGAATCTTTGGAGGGAGCTCAAACTCCGTGTTTCTCAGCGACAGGCCAGAAACCTGACTGATCTAGAGAAGATACAACACGCACATACAATACAAGGCAAATTTTCTCAAGGAAAACAAACCTCTTAACTAATGCTGTAAACTAGGGGAGTCAGTTGTAGCCTACTAGGCTATTAGCCTACTATAATATTGAAGGTAAAAATGTACTGATTTGTATACAAACACTTAAATTACACTCAATGATGGTATTTTTTATAATAATAAAGTTATTTATATATACACATTTAAATGGTGGCTGTCATAAAAACTTGACAGATTTATTCAAACATGCATAAAAAAGTATAATGAATATGTAATATGGTGCATACATTTAGCAAAATGCTCCTCTCTAGAGTTTAATTACTAGCTGAGTAATGAGTTTATAAACACTATATATGGTTTTTCTGAGGTAAATGTGACGTTACATGACATTGTTTACAAGCTGTTTACTGACGTCTTTCCACGGTTGAAACACTGATTGAGCGATTCCATGTGACATTATACGGATTTTGGTAAGATGTACTCTATCTTTTAACACACTTTCAGATGCTCATTCTTGTTTATTTCACCCTGTAATTGGTTTTAAGGCGGAAGAGAAGAACAGTTCATGTGCGTCGGGCGCTGCTGCTTTTCTTGAGCTGAGCTGCGCCAGAGCGATCTCACGCCACAGCGCCAAGAACAGTATTTATGTTTTTGAATTTCGTAATAAAATGGATGTCATTTAAAATCTGAGACTGTTTCATATGAATAGTCATAAAGAACAAAGGTTATTGCAATTTATTGGATGGGAGGCACGCTACAATGTTCCGTTCATTCATCAACTGAAAACAGGATGGCTAATTGATTCTTGGGCTCTAACAATCGATATCGATGATTTAAGTGACTTTGAATGTGGCATGGTTGCTGGTGCCAGACAAATCCAAAATCTCTGAGGACATGTTTCCAGACCCTTGTTAAACCCCAAAACTAATTTTTTGAGATTTGAACCGATATGTACAGACTGCACATAATTGAAAACACTAAAGGTGCTCATTTCTTCATAAGTGGAAATTAGTTATTTTTGCATTTTTTTTTTGCATTTTCTGTCTTCCGGTTTGAAAAGCAAAGTCAGAGCAACGTCACGGATTCTGAGAGTGGAGTGGTGATTGGCTGCGGGAGCTGACGTCAACTGTTTCTGAGCGCGTCTCTGCATTTATCCATGATAATGAACTCTTTTAACCCAACTTCTGTGCTGTATTACGCATGAGATCCTGGTACAGTGGAGAATTCAAACAACATATAACATGCGGAGCACGCATGAGAGCGGTTTCTGCGCAGAACGGCGTAATGAGTTTAACAATGCTCGCAATGTGGATCAAAGATCATATACGAACAGGAGTAAGCATGTTTCAAGTTTTTATGGACATACAGTGAGGAAAATAAGTATTTGAACACCCTGCTATTTTGCAAGTTCTCCCACTTGGAAATCATGGCGGGGTCTGAAATTGTCATCGTAGGTGCATGTCCACTGTGTTCATTCTGATCTCACCTCGTGGGGTCTCAATGATCCTAAGAAAGGTGAGAAATCAGCCCAGAACTACAGGTCAATGACCTGAAAAGAGCTGGGACCACCATTTCCAAGGTTACTGTTGGTAATACACTAAGACGCCATGGTTTGAAATCATGCATGGCACGGAAGGTTCCCCTGCTTAAACCAGCACATGTCAAGGCCCGTCTTAAGTTTGCCAATGACCATTTGGATGATCCAGAGGAGTCATGGGAGAAAGTCATGTGGTCAGATGAGACCAAAATAGAACTTTTTGGTCATAATTCCACTAAACGTGTTTGGATGAAGAACAATGATGAGTACCATCCCTACTGTGAAGCATGGGGGTGTTAGCATCATGCTTTGGGGGTGTTTTTCTGCACATGGGACAGGGCGACTGCACTGTATTAGGGAGAGGATGACTGGGGCCATGTATTGCGATATTTTGGGGAACAACCTCCTTCACTCAGTTAGAGCATTAAAGATGGGTCGAGGCTGGGTCTTCCAACACGACAATGACCCGAAGCACACAGCCAGGATAACCAAGGAGTGGCTCTGTAAGAAGCATATCAAGGTTCTGGAGTGGCCTAGCCAGTCTCTAGACCTAAACCCAATAGAGAATCTTTGGAGGAAGCTCAAACTCTGTGTTTCTCAGCGACAGGCCAGAAATCTGACTGATCTAGAGATGATCTGTGTGGATGAGTGAGCCAAAATCCCTCCTGCAGTGTGTGCAAACCTGGTGAAAAACTACAGGAAACGTTGTTGCAAACAAAGGCTACTGTACCAAATATTAACATTGATTTATCAGGTGTTCAAATACTTATTTGCAGCTGTATCATACAAATAAATAGTAAAAAAATCATACATTGTGATTTCTGGATTTTTTTTTTTTAGATTATGTCTCACAGTGGACATGCACCTATGATGACAATTTCAGACCCCTCCATGATTTCTAAGTGGGAGAACTTGCAAAATAGCAGGGTGTTCAAATACTTATTTTCCTCGCTGTATATACACTCACCTAAAGGATTATTAGGAACACCAGACTAATACTGTGTTTGACCACCTTCGCCTTCAGAATTGCCTTAATTCTAACATGGCATTGATTCAACAAGGTGCTGAAAGCATTCTTTAGAAATGTTGGTCCATATTGATAGGATAGCATCTTGCAGTTGATGGAGATTTGTGGGATGCACATCCAGGGCACGAAGCTCCCGTTCCACCACATCTCAAAGATGCTCTATTGGGTTGAGATCTGGTGACTGTGGGGGCCATTTTAGTACAGTGAACTCATTGTCATGTTCAAGAAACCATTTTGAAATGATTCGAGCTTTGTGACATGGTGCATTATCCTGCTGGTGGTCATAAAGGGATGGAAATGGTCAGAAACAATGCTCAGGTAGGCCATGGCATTTAAACGATGCCCAATTGGCACTAAGGGGCCTAAATTGTGCCAAGAAAACATCCCCCCACACCATTACACCACCACCACCAGCCTGAACAGTGGTAACAAGGCATGATGGATCCATGTTCTCATTCTGTTTACGCCAAATTCTGACTCTACCATCTGAATGTCTCAACAGAAATCGAGACTCATCAGACCAGGCAACATTTTTCCAGTCTTCAACTTTCCAATTTTGGTGAGCTCGTGCAAATTGTAGCCTCTTTTTCCTATTTGTAGTGGAGATGAGTGGTACCCTGTGGGGTCTTCTGCTGTTGTAGCCCATCCGTCTCAAGGTTGTGCGTGTTGTGGCTTCACAAATGCTTTGCTGCATACCTCGGTTGTAACGAGTGGTTATTTCAGTCAATGTTGCTCTTCTATCAGCTTGAATCAGTCGCCCATTCTCCTCTGACCTCTAGCATCAACAAGACATTTTCGCCCACAGGACTGCCGCATACTGGATGTTTTTCCCTTTTCACACCATTCTTTGTAAACCCTAGAAATGGTTGTGCGTGAAAATCCCATTAACTGAGCAGATTGTGAAATACTCAAACCAGTCCGTCTGGCACCAACAACCATGCCACGCTCAAAATAGCTTAAATCACCTTTCTTTCCCATTCTGACATTCAGTTTGGAATTCCCTGAGATTGTCTTGACCAGGACCACACCCCTAAATGCCTTGAAGCAACTGCCATGTGATTGGTTGATTAGATAATTGCATTAATGAGAAATTGAACAGGTGTTCCTAATAATCCTTTAGGTGAGTGTGTGTATACAAAATAATCGATATCGAATCGCAAGCATGTGAATCGAAATCGAATTGAATTGTGAGATTTGTGTCAATACCCAGCCCTATTAACATGCCTAAATTCATTGAGTTGCTGCCATGTGATTGGCTGATTAAATGTTTGTGTTAACGAGCAATTGAACAGGTGTACCTAAAAAGTGTCCGGTGAGTGTGTATAAACACCTGGCATGCGTCTCAATCAGTTCCCTGACTACTGAACTAGGGAGCTGATTGAGCCGCACCCCTGGTTTTAGACCACAATAGTTTATTAGTATGATATAGGTAGGGCCTCCTTTTGCGGCAAATACAACATCAATTCATCTTGGAAACGATAGATAGAAGTCCTTCACAGTGGAAGGATTTTCAGCCTACAGTGTTGGGTCATACCCCAAAGTGGCGGTACAGGCCATGTAAGATGTTCAACTTCACTTTCATGTTCTTGCTGTATGTATGGGTGCATTATCATGCATATATACGGCACCCCCTTCGAGGTACAATGTTTGAACCATTAGGTGCACATAATCCTCCAGAATGATTTGGTAGTCCTTGACAGTTAAGTGCTTATCAAGCACAGTAGGGGAATGTGTGATATTGCAGCCCAAACCATCACTGATCCAACCTGTGCTTCACTCTGGGCACGCAACAGTCTGGTTTTTAAGCCTCTTTGGGGCTACTCCACTCTGTAAGACAGTGAAGGTGGACTCATCAGAGAACAGTACATGTTTCATTGTCCACTGCCCAAGATTTACACTGTTGGCACCAATACCAAATGTCAGTTTCATTGGTGCCAAAGGTCACCAATGGTTTGGCTATAGCAGCCCGGCCATGAATATTGACCCGGCAAACAGTTTTGGTGAAAACAGGAGAGTTGTTCTCTGTTGTGTCTGTTTTGTCAAGTATTCTCATACAAGCAGTCTTAAATGAGTTAAAAAAACATCTTAAATTAACTTTAAAAGTTAACATGGTCGTGACCGCGTGTCAGATCCGCAGGTCTTAAATATGCACTTTAAAGTAGCCCTGTATAATTAGGATGGGGAATACAGAAAAGATCCATTCTTGTTTTCAAAACTAGCTAGATGAGGGCAACAGAATGAAACTGAACATAGGGGTCTTAAAACATGTTAACAATGTAATGTCCACCTGAATGTGATTATAAAATTTTATATTTATTCCGTATTCTGTATTCTCCTAATAAACGCATCCAATCAGGGTCAGGTGAAGCTGAAATCAGTCTAATTATACAGGGCTTCTTTAAATGGCATGTTCACCCAAAAAAAAAAAAACATTTTTGTCATTTATATTCTCATCTACGGAAGCCCTAAGCGGCCATGGGTAATATTTATTTTCTATCTTGTTTTCTCGCGATCACGACTTAATCTTCTCTAAGTTACACAACTGCGCCAACAGGTGGCAATAACCAAATAACTAATGGGGAGCGGTATAACCTATCCACCTTACTGTGTTAGACAGTTCATATTGGCACAGATTGAACGCGTTGAAGCCCTTTTCTATATATATTATAACTATATTTTGTGCAGAATTGTGTGCAATGCATTAAGTATTTAATTTAACTAATGTTAAATGGTTGAATGTGATTTAGTTTGCTTGAAAGTGTATCTGTATTATAGTTACGTTCTACTGCAAGGACATTCTAAATTTATCCGTCGATCAGATGCGTGTGAAAATTGTGTTCGTTGCTATAGCAACAGTAGACTCCGGGTGCAGTGCAGTTTCAGAATTAAATAATCATGAGAAAATGAAGTCATGATCACGAGAAAACAACAACTTTTTTTATCTCAAAATCACGAGAAAACAACTTTTGTTAACTCGAGATCACAAGAAAACAAGATAGAATTTTTTTTTTAATCCATGGCCGTTTAGGGCTTACGTACTCACCCTTGTGTTGTTCGAAACTGAAATCGACTTTCTTTCTTCTGTGGAACATAAAATAAGATATTTTCAAGACTGTCAGTAACCAAACCATTGTAAGGATAAAAAACATTTCTCAAAATATCTTCATGATCCATGTTCCACGGAATAAAGTAAGTCATACAGGTCTGGAACAACATGAATAAATGATGACACAATTTTAGTTTTTTAGGTGAAATATCCCTTTAATGTTCACCTATTATTCCTTTAAGACCAATTTGTCAAGAGGTCATTCAGGGAATGCACTGATGAAGTGATTGAAAATATGTTGTCCGTCCCTTGGTGTTATAGAGTTATTCATCTTGAAGCTACATAGGAAATTTAATCAAGGATTCGCATTCTGAAATCATGAGTTGCATCAGTGGTACACTATGTATTTTGCCTCGGAAACAAGACCGCAGTTTTACTTGGCTCACACGCATTGCCCTCTTACTCACCCACTTTTATGGCAACAGTTGTGTGTGGGTATGAAGACTGTGATTTGATTCAACAGGATACTCAGCGGTAGGATCTCTGGAGCCATGAATGTCCAAGTGAAAGTGTCCTTGTTCGACTTCCTGCTGTGTGCCCCGAGTCTTCATCTGTTGCATTTTCTCCCCAATCAGATCTTCTTCAAATCTTTTCATGTTCACTTCTTCCCTCTTGGTTGATTCTACTCCATCTCCCAATAGAATCCTGGGAAATCTGCACAGAGCCGCCCACCTTGGGTGGACATCAAGGACGAAGACAGTCTCCCATCTATCCTGCCATTAATGTCGGTACTTTTTCGAGTTGAATCATTTGCCGTTGTTTTTCTATAGAGACGTTTTCTTTTTAGCCCCTTTTTCCTGCGTTGCTTTGGCTTTCAATGAAAGCAAGAATTGTAATAATTTGAGTGAAGTTATCCAGTTCGACAGTGAAAAGTTCACATTGTGTAACCGCTTTTCCAGTTCATGGAAGCAGGGCCCTTGTTTTTGCATTCCCCTCCTCAGGATGTGGTTCTCTGTGCTTGTATATGCTGCGAGGAAGGGATAGCAGGAGCTTGCGGTGGTGCTCTTGCTATTTGGCAGATTTGAGGAGAGAGGCATCAGGAGAGTGAGCTGGAGTTTCTCTCATGACAAAACAATTATTTCAGTTGCTCCGCTCTAATTTGTGAGTGGGAGCCTTTTCCTACAGTTGCTTTCGTTCTCATCTTTGCTTGAAGTTAGCCAGGAAAGTTATGTCTTAATAAGAATCTTAATAAGAAATGCAGCTCGGCTGTATGAGTTACATACAATGTAGAATTTCAATTTGAAAATGATAATGGCTCAGTGAATTTGTTCTTCCAGTGTTGTCATATGTTTATGGTGAGTTTTTCTCACCGCAGAGCTTGACAGTGAGAGTCTGAATGACGCCACATGTTTTGAGGCAGTTAAGGGAATTTGTCTGTGGTCCTTCCATTTGATTTAGTGCTCAGTTTGCAAAACAAAGTTTATATCAGCCGCTCAGAGCTGCCATAACACCTATCCAGAGGTCATAAGGTTAGGCTCCAAGGACGAGCAGTGATGTAACGTGTGGTTTCTTGCAGCAAGCGAGAGTGTGAAAAAAAATATGGTACTATTTGGAAAGTCACTGGTTCAAACCCCTGGAAGGGTGTTTCATGAACTGGAAGGTGACTTGTATCCTCTGTCAAAGCAAGATTAACGGTTCCTTGAGTGATTCACATCCTGTGCTGTGGTCTGATGTCGGTCATGCGGGAAGGATCGTTCATTGTTGCATAGCAAAAAAGCGATGCGGGGGCACAGTCAGCACAGCATCATGTCATTACAACGGAGACGGCAGACATATCTTCCGTTTTCTTTTAATGTACTCTGGAACACCTTGAGAAGGTGTCTAGCTTAAATTGGGTCTATATTTGGTCACGCATACTATACACCACCATTTAAAAAATTGGGCTCTGTAAGATTTTTTGAAAGATGTATTTGAAAGTCTCTTACCCTCATCAAAGCTAAATTTATTTGATCAAAAATATACAATAAAAACAATAATACTGGGAAACAATAACTCTTTTCTCTTTTATTATATTTTAAAATGTAATTTATTCCTGTGATTGCAAAGCTGAATTTTCAGTCCAATATGCCGATTTAATGCTCAAGAAACATTTATTTTTATTATCAATTCTGAAAACAGGTATGCTGCTTAATATTTTTTATGGAAACTGTGATACATTTTGTTAGGATTCTTTGATGAATATAAAGTTCAAAACAACAGCGTTTACGTATTGTGTAACATTAAAAATGTCACGTTTGATCAATTTAATGCATCCTTGCTTTTTTGTCAAAAAATATAATTCCCATTCCTAACTTAGATTGATTCAAAAGTTTGCTTAACAGTTTTTCTTACATTTAAGTACCTTTTGTTACAATAAAACAGTTCCAAATGTGTATCTTTGACTATACTCATTTAATAAATACATTCATTTAAAGGGATAGAACCCAAACATAAAAATGCATTGGCATCATTTACTCCTTGTGTTGTTTCAAACCTGTGTGACTTTTTCTTTTGTGGAACATAAAAGAAGATATTTAAAAATATATATATTATCTTTATTTTAGTATGTACAATAAAAACCATGGATTCTAGTGTTGTTTGGACCCCACTGACTAAAAGTGTATATATATATATATATATATATATATATATATATTATACAGGTCCTTCTCAATAAATTAGCATATTGTGATAAAGTTCATTATTTTCCATAATGTAATGATAAAAATTAAACTTTCTTTCATATATTTTAGATTCATTGCACACCAACTGAAATATTTCAGGTCTTTTATTGTTTTAATACTGATGATTTTGGCATACAGCTCATGAAAACCCAAAATTCCTATCTCAATAAATTAGCATATCATGAAAAGGTTCTCTAAACGAGCTATTAACCTAATCATCTGAATCAAAATTACACCTGCAAAAGATTCCTGAGGCTTTTAAAAACTCCCAGCCTGGTTCATTACTCAAAACCGCAATCATGGGTAAGACTGCCGACCTGACTGCTGTCCAGAAGGCCATCATTGACATCATTGGCAAGAGGGTAAGACAGAAAGAAATTTCTGAACGAATAGGCTGTTCCCAGAGTGCTGTATCAAGGCACCTCAGTGGGAAGTCTGTGGGAAGGAAAAAGTGTGGCAAAAAACGCTGCACAACGAGAAGAGGTGACCGGACCTGTGGAGAAGGACCGATTCCAGACCTTGGGGGACCTGCGGAAGCAGTGGACTGAGTCTGGAGTAGAAACATCCAGAGCCACCGTGCACAGGCGTGTGAAGGAAATGAGGTCAAGCCACTTTTGAACCAGAAACAGCGGCAGAAGCGCCTGACCTGGGCTACAGAGAAGCAGCACTAGACTGTTGCTCAGTGGTCCAAAGTACTTTTATCGGATGAAAGCAAATTTTGCATGTCATTCAGAATCAAGGTGTCAGAGTCTGGAGGAAGACTGGGGAAAAGGAAATGCCAAAATGCCTGAAGTCCAGTGTCAAGTACCCACAGTCAGTGATGGTCTGGGGTGCCATGTCAGCTGCTGGTGTTGGTCTACTGTGTTTTATTAAGGGCAGGGTCAATGCAGCTAGCTATCAGGAGATTTTGGAGCACTTCATGCTTCCATCTGCTGAAAAGCTTTATGGAGATGATTTCATTTTTCAGCACGACCTGGCACCTGCTCACAGTGCCAAAACCACTGGTAAATGGTTTACTGACCATGGTATTACTGTGCTCAATTGGCCTGCCAACTCTCCTGACCTGAACCCCATAGAGAATCTGTGGTATATTGTGAAGAGAAAGTTGAGAGACGCAAGACCCAACACTCTGGATGAGCTTAAGGCCGCTATCGAAGCATCCTGGGCCTCCATAACACCTCAGCAGTGTCACAGGCTGATTGCCTCCATGCCACGCCGCATTGAAGCAGTCATAAGCCACTGCAAAAGGATTCCCGACCAAGTATTAAGTGCATAACTGAACATAATTATTTGAAGGTTGACTTTTTTTGTATTAAAAACACTTTTCTTTTATTGGTCCGATAAAATATGCTAATTTATTGAGATAGGAATTTTGGGTTTTCATGAGCTGTATGCCAAAATCATCAGTATTAAAACAATAAAAGACCTGAAATATTTCAGTTGGTGTGCAATGAATCTAAAATATATGAAAGTTTAATTTTTATCATTACATTATGGAAAATAATGAACTTTATCACAATATGCTAATTTATTGAGAAGGACCTGTATATATATATATATATATAATTTGTTATCCACAGAAGAAAGAAAATAATTTTGATGGAGACCCATCTGTACTTCTGGATGTATGCTGGAAGAATGGTGCAGATATCAGCCTTGTAATGAAACGGTGGATCAAAGCTCAAGGCAGATGTGTTTTTACAGCCTCCTCTCTCTTTGGGGAGAGCCACAGTGTTTATGGACATAACTTTATCCTTTCTTTGTTCCTTTCCTATCTCCATTTCTCACGGTTTCCAAAAGCAAGCCACACAACACTGTCATTTCAGGGCTTCTTTGCCAAACTCATTGTCAACTAATCTGGTTTGTATCCACAGAAACAAAGAGGTGGATTTCTGGATTGGCTATGGTTTATAGATACTCTTCATGTAAATGCTCTGGTTTAAATGGCTGGAGTTTTATTCTGACAGGTACTTAGAGAATATAAACACCATTCGCGTATTTTATCACCAAGAGAAATAAAAGGTTGTATTTATTGAATAGCAAATGCTTTTCCTCAAGTTCATTGTATAGGGCAGTGCTTTTCAAACCTGTCCTGGGGACCCCCCACCACTGCACATTTTGTATGTCTCCTTCATCTAACACACCTGATTTAACTCATCAGCTCATTAACACAGAATGCACGACTTGAACTGGGTGTTCCTGATAAGGGAGACAACCAAAATGTGCAATGGCGGGGGTCCCCAGGACAGTTTTGAGAAGCACAGGTATAGGGTGACGGCATTGTAAGGTTTCTAAGCTCTAGTTTTCTCCATTTCTTCATGCTTTTAGATTAGTTCAAACAACCAACTGAAACAAAGCTTCCAAGTAAGCAAACCTGTGTCACGTTAGACTCAACTCTCCTGTATCTTTGTGATGACAGCAATGTTACGCAATAATGATGTTCAGACTTTCCATGATGGTAAAAAAAATTGTGAGGGTGCTGCTGTGATTTGCTTTAGCCTCTTCAAGCATAAATGTTCTAAATGATCACAGCAAATATTCAATTATATATTATATCTAAATTCATATGATACATTATATTTAACGTTTTTATTTTATAAATTATTATACATGTATTAAAATGATTATAAATTACAATTTATATTCATAATATATAAAATAATTTTAACTCCAATGCCTTACAGCTAAAACTATATAATAAAACATATTAAGGTTCTTACAACAAGCAAACTCATTCTGTTAGAAGATATAAGACATGATATGTAACTTAAAGTTATTGACCAATCAGAAGCCAAGGTCTGTTTTATATTATTGATTTTTATATTATGTATTTTAGTATTAAGCCAAGCTCAAAACATATACACTCAACCACAACCATTTATGGGTTATTTGGGAACGGCAACCTGATATAGAAGTTTTTTTTTTTTTCATTAATACACTCTAATTACACTCTAAAATCTAAAATTATATATTTATTTAGGACAGGATTTTTTTTTTATTCAAATGTAAGTCATTCTTTTACAATCATAAAACATGGCAGGAGCAGTAAGAACAGTCACTGGGAAACACTGGTATCAGTAGGCTTTCCAGTTCATTAAATTGCAATCCTTTACTAATATTCATGTTTGAAAAGTTACATCAAAAACAGCTTTACCTAGTTTCAACCCATCAAACAAATAGCACAATCCTAGCCAAGACGGCAACTTTGTTACATATGACAGCGGTGTCACGTCACGCCATTCGTTTTGTTGGAGGTGAAACTTCCATGGAGGTGAAACTTCCATCCGGTGTATGCTTTGTAAAAGATACATGTAAACAAAAAAGGGTCAAATGTGAGACTACAGATGTTCAGTACAGTAATATTTGATAGAAATATAATAGAGTGTGTGAATGACATGACATGAAGGCCAAGTATGGCCCAAAATTTGTCCTCTGCATTTAACCCATCCAAGTTAGTTTACTCACATTAGGAGCAGTGAATAGTGAATACACACACACTGCAAACCGTGGGCACACACACCTGCAGCAGTGGGCAGCCATTTTCATAGCAACAGCCGGGGAGCAATTGGGGGTTAGTTGCCTTGCTCAAGGGCACCTCAGTCATTTCCTCCTGATATTGAGAATAAAACCTGCAACCTTTGGGTTGCCAGTCTGACTATCTAACCATTAGGCCACGACGGCCCCTATATACATCACAACCCTTAATTTCATCCAGGAAGTTTCCCCTCAGAAAGTTTTCTCTCACAACAAAACACAAAATGACAGTTGAAAAATGTATCAAGTTTTAACCGGTTTGGCACAGACTACCCAACATTAGGTAACATTGACCCAGCACTGGGTACAGTGCATCCGGAAAGTTCTCACAGCGCTTCACTTTTTACACATTTTGTTATGTAACAGCCTTATTCCAAAATGCATTAAAACAAACAATACCCCATATCGACAACGTGAAAGAAGTTAGTTTGAAATATTTTCAAATGTATTAAATAAAAAAACGTGATGTACATAAGTATTAACAGCCTTTGCCAAGACACTCAAAATTGTGCTCAGGTGCATCCTGTTTCCACTGATCATCCTTGAGATGTTTCTACAACTTGGTTGGAGTCCACCTGTGGTAAATTCAGTTGATTAATATAAGGTCTATATAAGGTCCCACAGTTAACAGTGCACAAACCAAGCCATGAAGTCCAAGGATTTGTCTGTAGACCTCCGAGACAGGATTGTATTGAGGCACAGATCTGGGGAAGGGTACAGAAAAATTTCTGCAGCACTGAAGGTCCAAATGAGCACAGTGGCCTCCATCATCCATAAATGGAAGAAGTTTGGAACCACCAGGACCTTTCCTAGAGCTGGCCGTCCGGCCAAACTGAGCAATTGTGGGAGAAGGGCCTTAGTCAGGGAGGTGACGAGAACCCAATGGTCACTCTGACAGAGCTCCAGCATTTCTCTGTGGAGAAAGGAGGACCTTCCAGAAGAACAGCTGTCTGCAGCACTCCACCAATCAGGCCTGTATGGTGGAGTGGCCAGACAGAAGCCACTCCTCAGTAAAAGCCCGTCTGGAGTTTGCCAAAAGGCACATGAAAGACTCTCAGACCACAAGAAACAAAATTCTCTGGTCTGATGAAACAAAGATTGAACTCTTTGGCCTGAATGTCAAGCGTCATGTCTGGAGGAAACCAGGCACCACTCATCACCTGGCCAATACCATCCCTACAGTGAAGCATGGTGGTGGCAGCATCATGTTGTGGGGATTTTTTTTCAGTGGCAGGAACTGGGAGACTAGTCAGGATCAAGGGAAAGATGAATGCAGCAATGTACAGAGACATCCTTGATGAAAACCTGCTCCAGAGCACTCTGGACCTCAGACTGGGGCAAAGGTTACTCTTCCAACAGGACAAAGTCCCTAAGCACACAGCCAAGATAACAAAGGAATGGCTACGGGACAACTCTGTGAATGTCCTTGAGTGGCCCATCCAGATCCCAGACTTGAACCAGATTGAACATCTCTGGAGAGATCTGAAAATGGCTGCACACTGATGCTCCCCATCCAACCTGATGGAGCTTGAGAGGTCTTGCATAGAAGAATAGGAGAAATAGTGTGCCAAGCTTGTAGCATCATACTCAAAAAGACTTGAGGCTGTAATTGGTGCCAAAGGTGCTTCAACAAAGTATCGAGCTGTGAAACTTATATACATGAGACCCCCTTTAAAAAAATGTTTTGCAAAGATTTCAAACAAACTTCTTTCACATTGTCATTATGGGATATTATTTGTAGAATTGAAATCCATTTTGGAATAAGGCTGTAACATAACAAAATGTGGAAAAAGTGAAGCGTTGTGAATACTTTCCGGATGCACTGTAGGTGTGCGAGAGGGTTCATCATTTGAATTTACAGTAAAAATGACTCAGCAGTTAAGTTACACCATATCTACCCAGCCCCTGGTTAAAAATATTAAAAACAACCTAATGAAATGATCCAACAGGCTAAACCTGGCATTTGGGTTAAAAAAAAACTAAAATATTTTTGAGTCTAGGCTCATGCTTGCGTTCCCACTCTCCTCCATTCAATACCTATGAATGGAAGTGAATGAGACACAGTCTAGTGTGACCACACATTTACTCATATTGACTACAGTACACTTGTTGGGACAGTCCTCTTAAGCTGCGTTTCCACTGCAGGAACTTTCCCCAGGAACTAGGAACTTTGGGGTGGTACTCTGTGTGTTTCGACTGCAGGAACCAGGGTCTAAATGAAGTTCCGGGTAAATATTTTCCCCCTCCGAACGGCCCTGCTCCCGAGGTGGTACTTTTTCAAAGTTCGGGAACTTTCGGGGGTGGGACTTGGGTGCTGAACATGCTGATTGGTTGAGCTCACACAGCATTTTATTTCAACCAGCATTTTTAAAAGTCTTTTGCGAGGATCGTTCTGCGTTCAGCAAATATCAGCCTTGCTCTTTCTGTCTGATGGCGCGCATTCGTCTCAGCCATTGCACGGTCAATGTCCGTAATAGCTGATAATAACATACTTTGTCTTATTTTAAATCTAGCTTTACAAGCTTTCAGAATACGCTTTAGTATCAGTGCTCGTCTTTTTTCTGCCGTTTTGTTAATGACCTCTTTAGTAAACCAATGAAAAAACAGCGCTGCTTGCATCTCCTCCACTTGTTATTGTTGCAGACAGTGTCGCGCAAAAATTATTACTGTCCATCACTGACTGGGAGCAGTAGTCGCGCCGCGCGCAGTCCTACATCACCCGACTAATTTGCCTAATCTTCTCGGTACTTCAGACCGCAGTGGAAACGCAGACAGCAGCAGGTCTGGGGGAAAAAGTTCCTGTAAAAAAAGTTCCTGGTACAAATTGTTACGGGTAATTTCGGTGGAAATGGGGCTTTAGAGAAACCTAAGTTAAGTGCTTTGCTCAAGGGCGTTATGGTCACGGATCACCTCTCCCTAACTGATCTTTTTCTTGATCCATAACTGCACTTCCACTACCCACATTGCGGGCATTCAAGTGCTTGTGTAACAGTGATCTGCCTAACGGCTAATGAGTCCAGATCTCGTGAATAGTGGTACATATTTGTTTGTTTACTAGTACAGATGAGTCATTGTAAGAGTGTCCTCTAAGCGTGTCAGCACTTATAGCATCAACTCAACCTTATTTCATGGTTGATTATGTATGATTGAGCTTATGTAAATGTGAAGGGTGAATGAGTATGTGAAGACTGACTCATTTCCTTTTAAAAATGACTTATAGTTGAAATGAGTCACTTTGTAGCTTACATTTTCAACAACCATTTAGTGTAAAGACAAATAGATGCTATTTTTAAGTGTTTATGGCAAGTTTATGTGGGCTGCAGTCCTCATTACTGGATTCTGCTTGAATTTGTTTCACTTAACTAAGTGTTTATATGCAATGGACACTGCTTTTGTAATTGTCGAGGTCATGACACTGTGCCCAAAAATAATTTATGTGAATAGTTTTTTGTGTGTGTTTGAAAGAAGTCTTTTATGCTTACAAGGCTGCATTTTTTTTAAAGAACCATTTTCTATTTTAATATATTTTAAAAATGTAATTTATTCCTGTGATGGCAAAGCTGAATTTTCAGCAGCCATTACTCCAGTCTTCAGCTTCACATGATCCAGAAATCTTTCTAATATGTTGATTTGGTGCTCAATTTTTTTATTATTATTATCAATGTTAACCAAAAAACGAAACGCACTTCTCTAACTTGCTGAATCACTTAATGGTTTTAATATGCATGTTTCGGTCAACAGGTCCAATACATATTTAAATTATTTAATAATAATAATCATTTATATATTATAATGTATTTTTATTTTTACTTTTTTTAAATGGATAATTTTTGGTAAAATAAAGAATATAAAGATCAAATTCAAAATAACAGCATAAAAAAAAAAAAAAAAAAAAAAAAAAATATATATATATATATATATATATATATATATATATATATATATATATATATATATATATATATATATATATATTACGGGTGTAACGGTACACAAAACTGACGGTTCGGTACGGGTTCGGTACAGCAGTTTTAAAAAATGGCTTTTTTATTTATTTTTTATTAAACAGTGGTTTACTGAAAAAATTGTCTGAAAAAACAGAAATTGTCTCTGTCCTTAAATGAATTAAATTATAACTAAACATTTCTTAAGGATAATGCTGTAAACTATATAGGGAGCCCTTACTTGCACATTATTACTATAATATTAAAGGTTAACAACAGAGCCCAAACTATGAGCCTATATTCCGCTGATATTCATGTTTAGTTATAGGATAATCAACACCCAAATAACACATTGTGTGCAAACATGTAAACTTCACATAAGGCAGTTTTTGCATTAACTCCTAAATCTAATTATAAAATAGTTTTTTTCTGCAATTCGTTGTTGAAATATAATCTTAGTGACTGTCCTTTTCATGACAGATTTATCTAAACATAGCATTAAATAATCAAGACATCACTAACAGGTTAAGTAGAATTTATATATATATATTTATACTACGGGGCCGTTGAATGCTTGAATCTGATTGGCTGATGAACGTTCTGAGGTGTGCAATTATTTTCTGGGAGATGCACAGCGAACGTAGTTCCAGGCAGTTCTTGACCGCATTACAGTTCCATATCACTTCGCATAGTTAACTGTAATAACGGAAATTACAGGACTAAAAAACACCAATATGACAGACGATTTTCCTAAAGTAAATCTTAATATTTACGGTGAATATAAAACGTTCAACAACTGGGCGGCAGCAGTATTAGACAGTCCAGATGAAAACCAACAGACGGAAGCGGACATCACAGGCAAGCTTTTCTATCTCATTACTGAAATCACACACTCGCACACGCACTACAGTTTGCACAAAAAGGTGTCAGCGCTGCCCTGACGATTTGATCAGTTAGCCTATATATTGGAGCAACTTAAAGGCTACACGTGACATTTTTTCACTAGCGAGGTAATAACAGCGCTGTTTAGAGACTCTCTCTCTCTCTCTCTCTCTCTCTCTCTCTCTCTCTCTCTCTCTCTCTCTCTCTCTCTCTCTCTCTCTCTCTCTCTCGTTCTCTTTCTAATAACTTTATTAATAACTGCAGTAGAATGCTATCAATGGCTCAAACCTTCATTAACAGCTTTAAAATGACGTTTCAGAACTAGCAAAAGAGCCGTTGGATGAGACGCGGAAGAAATTGTCCTACTCACAATAGCGATTGAAGTACAAAAACCGGACGAATCCCTTTAAATATATCTTCGATCGACTACGATGTGGTAACCGTAGTATAAGCTCCGCTTCGCGTCGTGACCGCATCACCACCTCGGGTGTGCATTATTGTTCTAATAATTGAACGGCCCGTCGTCAATTATTCCTTACATATATAGTGCATATATTTAATGAAAGAGTTTATTTCTCTAGTGAATTAACAGCTGTGGACACTGAATGACTTCTGATGGTGCGTTCACAACGGACGTGATTCGTGCGAATAATTCGCGCTGATCGCGCGAAGGTGGACGCTTGAACATTTAGAGTTTACTCGCTTCATTCGCGCGAACCGCGCGTGAAATTCGCGTGTGACAACTACACAACAGACGCGAATTCGCGTCAAGTGAGGGGCTTCTGCCCTATATGAGCCAGCTCGTCTTTTTTGTAAAAAATACTACTATTAATGTGTGATAAAACGTAGTTTAAAGACTTTTTCAGGCGATAATATAGTTGTTTAAAGCTCAAATCTGTGGTTATTTTATAAAAAGAGTGCCTATTTAAGCATTTTATCTGGCATTTTCGGAGTTGTGAGATCCAGGGGATCAGCGGCGCTCAGCGCTCGTTTACCCGGCGAGACCCGCCTTTCCTCGGCTAGTCCTTCTCACATTTGCCGCTGGCTCTGGCTCTTTTTTTCTGCTCCTGTCTCGTTGTGAAATGGCTCACTTGGCTCACAATGGCTCACAATAACTCACTTTCTTCCAAGCAAGATCCTTTTTATTCCTTTATTCCTTTTATTCCTGTTCCTGTAGTGATAGGATGATGTATCATACAGCTCCGGGTATCCACATACGGTCACGATTATCTTGTCCTCCATTGTTGTTGGGATTTCTGCCTCCGCTTGTAAATGCGTCACTACTAGAGCAAGCTCGTGATTGGTTAACGCGGCGCGAAATATCCGCCAGAGTTCAGATTTTTCAACTTGAGCGATTCGCGCGAATCGCGCGTTCAAAACGCTCAATTTGCGTCATTCGCGCCGCCTCAATCGCGCGAATCACGCAAATCTCGCCGCCTCATTCGCGCGAATCGCGCCGCAGAATGCCATTTCGCGTCTCTGCATTGACTTAACATGTAAATCACTCGCGCGAATCGCGTCCGGTGTGAACGCACCATGACTCTGAGGTAAATGACGCTGCTTGACATTATTTACAAGCTGTTTGACGTCTTTGCGCGATTGAAGCTGATTGAGCGATTACACGACATATAATACGTTTCAGTAAGTGTTATTCTCAACATACCTTAAGATATTAATTCATGTTTATTCTTCTGGAAGAGATGATCGATCGCGTTTACTCGCGTGCGCCGCTTGAATTGACCCGCCTATACAGTGATCAGTCGTCACATTATAGAGCGCCAAAACGGCATTTATCGTTTGAATTTCGTGATAAAATGAACTGAATACTTAATATTTTCGAGTGGGAACTAGGATTGAAGTGTGTTCCGCGCATAAAACAAGCCAACTGTTAACTGTTAAAGATTGCATTTGGAACCTTTCGGTACACACGCGCACTGAACCGAGAGCCCTTTACCGAAACGGTTCGGTACGAATACGTGTACATATATATATATATATATATATATATATATATATATATATATATATATATAAAAAAAAAAAAAAAAAAAAAAATATATATATATATATATATATATATATATATATATATATATATATATATATAAATAATATAATATAATATATAATTAATACACTTTCACATACATTTTATTCATTCTTGCTAAACAGTATAGATTTATAAAAAAAAAAATGTACCCTAGACTTTTGAACGGTAGTGTAACTGCACTCGATTTCTGCACTTTTTTGTTGTTGTTGTTGATTCTATATTGCTTGTTCCGATAGACTCATTGAATGCTCTCAGTTCCTTATTAAGCTAACAAATCACTACTAACTTTCTGACCTAAATTTCTTTTCTTATCGCTCTTTCCCTTTCCCTTGTTCTTCTTTGAAGAGCAGCGGAGTACATGAGAGAGTTGCTTCTTGGGTGTTTCTCAGGGAAAGAAACACTGCTCCATTGTTGCTGTCTCTTTCATCTATTTTCCAAAGGTTTGTAAAATGCATATGAAGGCATTGAAATTCAAATGTTCTTCCTCCCCTATCCTCCATGTTTTTGTCGAGCGTGTGTGTCCGCTGTACCGTTCACGCTCACTGGGTGTGTTTATTTTCAGTGGACTTATCGTTAGTGAGTATGGGTGTGTTTTTCTGCGCTTGTGTGTCTGGATATCCCCCTAAAAACCATCCAGTCTTGGTTGCAGTGGGCTGAGGGACATGGTAAATAGGGGGGAGATTTTGTATGTGTAAGAGAGAGTTCGACAGATGGTGGTCATGGATGGAGCACAGTCTACGGATGAGACAGCAGTTTGCTCGCTCTGACTTTGGAAAATAATTGTTTTTAAACATTAAATTTCCTAGGAATACCTGTCTCTGTTTGTGAAAACACACTGCAGGGAGTCTCTAGGGCTCTTCACATGCATTACCCTTCCCTGCACCTTAAAACGAACCTTCCTACTAGCGATTGATCAGCCCATTTAGAGTCAAGCAGCATTGATTTATGTGCAATCCTGCTAAGCCTGTTTCTTTCAAACAGCTTCTGGGAACAGAGATTTGATGGAGTTGGTCCTTTCTGTCTGTGGCTGGGTTTCCATTCCATGTTAGGGGTGGGTGATACACCGCTAGACACGACAAACCGGTAGAAACTTGACAACCGGTAGATATTTTGTATTATTGTCTCTATCATGGTTACGCTCATGTGAGGTTGCGGTCACAAAAGTGTATCCTGTTTTATTTTTCCAGTTTTCCCCTATTATGCTATTTTAAAGGTTCCTAATTTTGTTTTGGAGGTCCCCTACAACAGATTTACATGCATCAAAGGTCAAAAACACTTATTTTCTCAAAATATACATTGTACATCACCATATCTTTCAAAGATTCTCAAATGACTCGTCCAAAGTCGTCTCTCTAAACCCTCCCCCTCTTTCCGAGAGCCTACTCTCCTTTGATTGGCCAGATTGCCCAGTCTGTTGTGATTGGTCTACCATTTACAGCTTGTGCCGGAAACGAGACGCCTATTACCATAACTGAACTTAAGCTCCGGAGGCTTCCTAAAATTCAGCGATTGTACACACTAGGGGTGTGACGAGATTTCTCGTTGAGGTGAAAAGCTGTCTCGTGTCTTATTGTCATGACCTGGTCATGACGGAGTGTGAGGGTGAAGTTAGGATAGAATATGCCAATGCTACGTTTACATTATGCCTCCACTCTAGTTTAGCTTTTTAGAAATAAAAACAATTTAATTCAGGTGGATAACAGTCGCTTCAGTTCCATCAGCTCATCCAACTTGCAGCACTGATCACGTAACGAGCAGATATTGAGCGCATGTTATGAGTGTGTGTAACGCGTTAGTGAAGCGCTCGCATTGAGCGTGTGTTACAACTGTGTGTGTTACATGTTAGTGGACTAGACCGTGGTGGAGGATTCGTTGCGCTGCAGAAGTATTGCACGATCACAAAATTGAAAGTGAAAATCAAAATAAACGGGAGCGTGCATTCAAATGCGATTTCTATACGTTACCTCTTGTTGAAAGTGGCTCCCTGAGGCACGTGAATATCTCCCAATATAAAGGCTATCTCGTTGTAACCATCTCTTAGCTCTGTATCATGCTTGAAGAAAAGTCTCTATTTGCACTTTGAATATTGAGTACTTTGATTATGGCATTATGGTTATTGTTTGCACTTAATATCTATTAGTTCAGTTAGGAGGTCAAAAGAAGCTTGTGCAGTTCTAAGGTCTAAAGAGACAATCATACAGGAAAGAAACCAGTCAGTTGAGTTTTTGGCAAAACCTTTACAGTGCTTGTTGTCTTTTACTGCATTTAATACTCAGAAAGTAGAACTGAAATTACATTCATTACAAGATGATGAGTTAAACAAATGCACCTGCAAACAATTTGCCTAGTCATGTATTTCATCATTGAGGTTTTCTTAAAAATACTATGTAAAAATCTTGTCTCATTCTCGTGAACCCAATCTCGTATCTTGTCTCGTCTTGTGAGATAAGTGTCTCGTCACACTCCTAGTACACACTGTAAAGACCGTAATAATGGTGTAAATTTTTGCATGTCAATTAGAGCGCGAGTCCGATGACGAAACACTGAAATAACTAGTTGTTCAACCCAAACCTCCATCGCAACTTGAGCAGGAAGTTTGTCAGTGATACGCTTCGGGTAGGGTCCAATTCTGGAATCGAATACTTAAAGGTCCCCTTCTTCGTGATCCCACTGTTCAAACTTTAGTTAGTGTGTAATGTTGCTGTTAGAGCATAAATAATACCAGTAAAATTATAAAGCTCAAAGTTCAATGCCAAGCGAGATATTTTATTTAATAGAAGTTCCCTTTCAAAGCTTACAGCGAACGGCTGGCTTGGACTACATCCTGGTACTTCCTTCATAAATGACGTCGATAGAACAGTAGAACAGACTAACTTCCGCCCACAAGACTACGCGTAAAAAGGGGGCGTGGTCTTGTTGCTGTCCCACGTGGAGAAGAGGACGGTCGCGTGGAGAAAAGGAAGTGTTGCGTTTGAGCGTGTTTGTCGCCATGTCGTCGAGACGCTGTTATTTTCATCCCAGAGTCAAATCATCTTTGTTTGGCTTTCCCAGGGACGCTGTAGAGATCATTGAGCGCATACATCACCCCGTTAAGAGGCGTGACCTTTCCACGTGCGCTAAGCTGCTGTCGAATCACAACACAGGAACCGTGACACGTTCGCTAAGGTGCAGTCAAATCCCAACACAGGAACCACTGGCACAATCAGAACTTGTTACGTATTTCTGAAGGAGGGACTTCATAGAACAAGGAACTCATCAACCCGTTTTTAGGACAGTGAAAACAGCGGTACACAGATAAGTAAATTGTGTTAAAAATACAGTTTTTATTTTACACACGAAACATGAACACGTTATATTGCACACTGTAAACACAATCAAAGCTTCAAAAAACACGAAGAACGGGACCTTTAAGATCAAGAAGTGGATACTTGTTATAACATTTTAATTTCGTTTCCTCTTATCGATTTCTTGTGTGCATTTTAATATGATTAGTTTTCTGTGCTGCAAAGTTATTTTAATGTGATTTTTAAACCATAGACACATCCAAAACAACGTGCGCACAGAAATCCACCTCTCATACTGCGCGATACTGAACTGAGTTCTCTTCCACGTTTGCAGTTGAACAGACAAATACACACAAAAAATGTCTCAATATACTCGTAAACATATTTGGTTATGTCTTAAGTGAACGTAACAGTTGCAAAGAAAACACATGTGTAACAGTATATTGGGTCCGTGCAGCTTCTTCTGCCTTCTATAATAACTAATCAAAAAACAAAAGACAAAGCTGTTCTTGACGGAATAGCTTTTGTAACTATATTTTTAATTCGTTTTATTCATAAAGTTCAGTGTTATTTTATGTTTGATTACAGTTTCTGTACCTGAATGCCTGAAAATCTTTTAAAACTGATTATTTAAATTGTATCTTTGTTCAGTTGTATTTATTTGTGTGATTTGCTTTTTATTAGTTTTTTTTTAAAGTGTTTACTTGTCTTTAATAATGCTTGAAATTTATATTAGTTAGACTAGTTGTTTTTGCTATGGTATTTTTAAACCATGGGCAAAAGTTCCTCCAAATTTGCTTTTGCAGAGCAGAAAAAAACGTCTTCTCGACATGTACTCAACATGAACCAGCTAGTGTTTGAGGGCTGGTAAAAGTAGACGTTGTTCGTGTGCAGCCAATGAGGACCATTTGTTACATTGTTGTGTATGTTACGAAAGTAAGACTGGAATTACTCATGACTCATTTCGGCTGTTCAGAATCGATTCTTTCTTTTTTTTGGGAGACAATAACTTTATTGTGCACTGTGATCTTTAAAACTTTGCAGAAATACTGTGCTCTTTGTTCTTTAAAACTTTCAGACCTTTTACATTCACAAACAGCTATATAACACACTGCATGAAAGGTAATATATAAAAGCAAAAGCAAAATAGGGCCACGTAAATGTTCCAAACGATTTAAAACGGTTTAAGAGTGATAAGACATGAAAGAGAACTCAATTTGGTACTTGAGCGCTGCTGTTATTTTTGGCAATTTTGGCAATTATGCTTATGTATGTTATATGTTTTTCTCAGTTTAATGTTCAAAGCGATTTTAAACAATTTAAGCGCAAAAGAGAAAAGAGAACTTGATTCTGTACACAGTGATTTGGTTATATCGCTGTTTCTGAGTGTGAATTTTGGAATTTCAAATACATTTTTTTTTTATTTAAACAAAATGCAATACAATTTCCAAAGTGCACATAAAAACATGCACTCGCTTGAGGTGGATAAATGTTTTATGACATGCACATAAAATAGTGGAAACGCATGACAGAACTAATCACAGATCTATTGGCGAATGCACTGGTTGCTAGCGCCATACTATACTGTTTGAGATATAGGAATAACGTTTTTATTTTATTTGGCTTGCAATAAAAAAACTTCTTGTGAGATTTTGTAATAATTTTTGTCTTCACTATATAAACAAAAAAGCACAGCATTACCAAATGGTCATCTGACAGGTTGCGCCACAATCACATGCAACAGGATCACTGCATGCAGTAGCTGGACCTTCCTTGTGTGATTCAAAACTCATTCAGCATGACTTGCTCACAATGCCTCAGCGTTGTCTATCTTGCTTGTTTCAATGTATCTTTGATGCATTCTTTTTGATTGTGTTGTACTGTTGACTTCACCATTGCATGCACTATAGGGTTCAAACCTTTTGGTTGCCATTTCTTATCATTATCCACTTGACCACACCACCCCTTTTATAAAACAAGGCATTATATATAGGTATATAGAATAGAGGCCCCTTCTTTTGGCCAGTGTCTGCGCACTTCATATGAAACACATCCCTCTGCAATTTCCTCATTTTGCTCTAATGACTTGACGGACCTTGTGCTTATCTGGCTAGTTCTATCCTAAAATAGAACTAATAGCCTATATATCTTGAACCTGTTCAGAGGCCGGTCGGTAAACCTACACTTTTATGAAATCCAATCAGTTTGGACTGGAATGATTGTTTTGTGTTGGTTAATCGCAGTTCAATGATCCTGTGCCCCTAAAGACGACAACCACAAGCACCCGCTCTGTTCTTGCTCAGTCAAGGATTGTTCTGTTGATAGAGCTTCATTAGGACTGTTGAAGGTGTATGTTGGTGGGATTCAATAAACTGCCTCGTCTCTTTATTCTTCTCAGCGCTGCCCAGTTAAGCACTAAAACAAGGACTTCAAAGTGTTTGTTAAACTATTCAGGTGGTCAAGCCAGGTCCTGATAAACACACACACACACACACATACAAAGACAATGACAATATTATTCTGGAAATTAAATTGGTTTTAGTTAGGGATGCACCGAATCCAGGATTTGGTTTCGGATTCGGCCGAATATAGGGCTTTTTGACGGGGTTCGGTTTCTGCCGGACCTTAGAATTTTTTTAGCCTAGGCTTTCTGGTCGACATAATGACGCCGCCGTTGATTACGGGGAGGTGTTTACTAGGTGGACTGTTCGAAATGCAGTAGGCTGTGAGAAAGTGAAAATGGAACTCGTGAACAGAAAACATGTTGTTTGGCAGTACTTTCAGTCAAAAGAAGGTGATTCAAGTCGAGCAACATGTTCAATTTGCAATGCTGATTTGTCTCGTGGTGACAAGGACCCTAAACAATAGCCGCTGTTAAAACATTTGTGTATAAACATCTGAAAGAATGTGAGTTGTGCATGAAAGGATCTACAGACAGCATCCAAAATGCAGCAACTTCAGGTACAGCAAAGGAAGGACAGTCATCCTGGTATGTTGCCTATTATTTTTTAAAACAATTTTTACAGTTAAAAGAAAATAAAATGAAAAATACACTGCAGTGTGTGGACGTTGTTTACTTCATTAATGTGTTTACTGTGATAATGGACTGGGGATGGGAGTAGGATTCGGTATTCGGTTTTGGATTCGGCAGAATTTTAACCAGTGGATTTGGTATTCGTCCAAACCCCAAAAATTTGGATTCGGTGCATCCCTAGTTTTAGTTATCATTTAAAATGTAATGTTTTGCTCAATGTGTCCAATTATATTGTATCTTGATGTCTTGACTTCAGATAGAGTCTCAGTTCTGTACATGTGTATATATACTACATACGTGTGTGTGTTTGTATACACAACATGTACAAGTATGTTTGCCCTTAAATGCAAAGCCACTAACATGTTTTCTTTTATATTTGGATGAACATGATCAGACATTTGAGTCAGAGAAAAGGAAAAAAAAGAGCTTTCTCTGAATTCTGGCAGTTGAATACAAGCTTTTTGCTTGTGTTTTTGCTTGGTCTCTTGGGTATGGCCGTCAAAACAAAACATTTCATGGATTTGTTCCCATGGCTACACCAAATATCTCCAAGTTCATTCATGTCAGTACAATGGACTCTTAGAGTCCTTTAAAAAAACAAGAAATAAACAATGTACATCAATGTTCTGTCAGGCGTTGAGAGAGTAGTTTGGGCAGCATCCAAACTGAAACTAAACATAAATGACTGGATATTAACTGATTTCTAATCAACTTTTTTTTTTTTCATTTCGCCATCTTGAATTTAATGAATCTCTCTCTCTATTTTGTCTGAACAGAGTGAAAAAAGCCGGTCAAAGTATTTTTCTAGCTCTGGTGAGACCATAGATCCACTACCCAGCTCCACAGAAACAAAAAGAGCTGTCCTTCAGAAGATGTAAGTTCTTATATAGCTTGTGGTGATCTATCCTTATCCTTATTTAACATTTTGTCATTCTTCCAGTGCCAGGCAGGCTAACGTCCAACCCCGACAATGCCAAGATGATCAAGAGTCCAAATCAGACCAATTGCAAGTGGATGAAGCACAAAAAGTGTCTCCCGAAACGTGTCATCCTGTCCTCATATTGTTCACGGGTGAGTCATTGGAGGAAGGGAAAGTAGTGTTGTCATCTAAATTAAGTGACGTTGAAGAGGTCACTGAAACACATCTTGATGCTACCGGTCCAAAGAGACGACCACGAACCCCAAGCAGCTCAGGAGAGGGTGTTGACCGCCAAAAGACAAAAAGATTGCGTCTTTGCGATCCAACAGTGTTGAGCGATTCCAACAAGCTCTCTTCCGGCATCGCCACACCAGACGTTTGCAGTCCCCAGCCTGAGATTTCACAGACTAACCAAAGCGGGCTGGCCACAAGTCTGAGAGGCCTATCCGTCAAGCCCGTATCCTCCGGCCCTTCTATTAGTTCCAGATTGGCCGCCAGAGAGGGAAGGAAGGGGGGCGAGCCCAGAACATCCCGATTACGCCGGCTCAAGAAGTCCTGAGGGGCGCAGCAGCATAGAACGAGAGAGGATATCTGACGCCACCACGATGGATGTTACAGTACACACTTCTACCGTAATACTGTCTGTCAGCAGCGGTTGCACAAGAGTTCACCACACACAGTCTTTACAGTATTTCCCTTTTGCCTTTAAAGTAAAAACACAAACTGCTCAATCGTTTGTATTGGATTACCAAGAACCTCTCAAATATTTGGCTTCATTAGTAACAGCTTAAAAGTGACTCATGCAAACAAAACTTTGCTCTAAACAAAAACACAAATGTAGTTCGCGTTTTCTGCGCAAGATTTGTATTTCAGACTAACAGGAGCCGCCAAGCACTCTGTGGCTTCAAGCCCAAATCTCTGGCTCCATCTGTCTGAAATCTCCACTCTTCCAGCTTCAGTTGAGCACATGATTGATTTCGCTGTGTTTTCACATACACCGCGCTCCTTAAGTGATCAGGGGTTTTCACCGTTGGAGCCGACTGCCGTCTCCCTGCGGTTATTATTTGTAAATGTGTTATTGCTTTTCGTAATAGCTAAAAGTCTGCTGCGGGATGACTGACAACGTTATGGAATGCTGTAGTGCAGCTCGTGTCCGATATTTGGCTAATCATGGGTGCAGTCAACATTGATGTAGTGCGTGATGGCAGGATAAATATATGTATGGACATAAATTCGAGTCACATGCTCGTGCTTACAAATCACTTGATGTTTATGCCTTTAGTATAATAGATATGTGTCATAAAAGCGTTATCGGTATATACAAACATTGTGCTGTAATAATGTCATAACATTACAATCAAAATGCTTCGGGTTTAGAGTTGGAATTTTACTGTGATTTCTGTAATGCAATTCGAATTATTAAATTCTTAATCAAACTATGCTCCTATTGAGATGCTTGTGAACTAAATGTCCAAGGAATACTAAAAACTGGAATCATCACTGTTCATGCAATTGTACTGGCTTACAATATAACTCATATTTTTCTTTTACTTTAATAAGGAATACATTTTTTTGACAATTATGCAATACTCAGAATGACATAACTTTGGAAGCATCGCGATGTAACAGAAGTAGCTACAGATATTTACTTGTGTATTGTGATGTTAACGGATTATTGAAAAAGAAGAAAAATAGTAGGCTGGGAACTTCTATTTATCAGTTGGGTTTAAATTGACCGCATAATGTTTATTCATAATGTCACTTGTTTTTGTTAAATATTAAGAGCATATATAGATAGGTTCAGGGTAGGATTAATAACTTGCATTTACATAGAATTTGCATTTCATGCCAACAAGAAAAATGTCCTCCATAAATGAAAATGTCACCAACCCATTCCAAACCAAACTAATTTCTGGAGGCACTTACAATGTGTCATTTTTTAAGGTGTCACTCGCCAGTCAAATGACCATAAAGTTTTCATAAAAGTGACTTTTTATATTCAAAGTGTTCAGGAGCTATATGAAGTCTTTGTGTGAGAAACAGACAGAAGTTTAAGTTGCTTGTCACTGATTATCCTCTGCTGCGAATGAATCGAGTCAGTGAGTTTATCTCGAGTCTGATTCATAAATCATTCAGACAGGTTTTATAAACTGAATCACTGAAGTCAAAAGAATGATTCATTCGCAAATTCACTCATTATAAGGAGAACTAGAGTCGGTCTCAATATTTTCAATTACATTTCTTACATTTTAAATTTTTTCTGACAGAATGCTATCATATGACATAAGAAGACTTTGAATATGGGGCAGGAGTTGTATGGTGCACTTTAAAGGTGCTGTCTTTTTGCGCCTTGAAACTTCCAGTCCGCATTCATTGTGCTTGGAAAACAGCGCACTAATTCTTCAAAATTTCATCTTTTGCGTATATATCACAAAAAAATGGACGAAACAACATGATGAGTAAATGATGACAAAATGTACATGATTCATGACTGAAAAACATTGGGAAACCCCTTTCTTGCACTCATCACCATAAGCTTTGCCTTTTGCCCTGCAGTTATTTCACTGAATACCTCATTCATCATGTGGAGGTTTTTCAGTCTCAGCGTCAGTCTTCACATGATACCGAGTACAATCAGTCCCGCACAGCTATACCATTTAAACGCTTTTAGACGGACCTTGTGTCTCACGTAATATTACGTCAGCGTAAGAGAGGATTCAGCACAATAGAGCACAAATCGAAAACAAACATTTAATTTTCCTTTTATACAAAATGTTTAATAAATATAACATTCAAAAAATATTGCCAGGAACAAACTAAAAAAGAAACAAAAACAAATTTACAATAAGGTCAAATATGAACATTGAATATTGCCATGATCTCATAGAATTTACAAATGTGATAAGCATGTCGGTTTGGTGTTTTAGAGAGCCTCAATATAAAAGAATTACGAAAAGAAAACTACATGTGCACAGCAATAGAAATGGACTCCTGAAAGCAAGGCAGTCATCTACAGTGTTTCCATTGGCCCCCTACTGTTCAAGTATTCACAGCCTAGCTTATGACAAACTGCAAACCGAAGCCGAGGAGAAATGATTTGTGTGAATCAGGTTTACCAACAAGCAACTAACAGACTCGTGTTCCCTTTTATTTAATATTTTTTTAATCATTTATTTTTTCTTTTTCATCCGTGGCAAGCAATGTGTTTGCCACCAAGTTTCCAAACAAAAAGCAGCCATGATGATGACATTACCTGCATTGAGCAAGTAAGAGTTGGCAAAATACAAATATTGAAATATCTGACAATGTATAAAAAGAAAAAAAGAAAAAATCTCAGGCACACAAATGCCCGTCTTGTTTCTCAAAAAATAGACTGCTTTTTTCCTCTTTTGAAATTTTGGTAAGCGAAATATGAAACAAATGTCGTCCGAACAAAGCTAAAGGCTTACAAAGCTATCAAAACCTTCAAAACTAGACAGGACATATAAATAAAAAGGAATGATATTTTAAGGCTCTTGATTATTAAGTTAATAAATCAAATATACACAGTGATTAATTAAAAAAAATATACATATCTACACTAAATTGACAATTCTTCATATTGGCAGCAAAATGCTGACCGACCTATCCCGCCCCAAGAAAAGAAAAATAATAAATAATTGTTTGCTCTTTTTTTTCTTTTTCTTTTTATACTCATTTCCGACAATCGCTGTGGTGCGTAGCTGTGAAGGCACTTTCAGTTCAGAACTAGAAATAAAACCAACTAGAGAGAGTTTCCACACAGCCGCTGGATAAGGAAGAAACGACTACTTTCGCTGTGAGAGCATTGTCATTATGAACGAAAATAACACTTAAAACTATTTGCAAACACTATGCAAACTTTTCAGACTCATTGAGATACTCAAACGTATCCACAAAAATATAGACATTTGAAATGTGTACGTTTTCTTTTTTTTACTTTTTTTTCTTCTCTTTTACAAAGGAAAACACTGGATGCGAAACGCAGCATTCGGGTTTTCTAGCCATCCACAGCAACTACCAATTGCCAGTGTGAAGCCAGCTTGTCGAAACTTAAATTAACACAGGATTCTAGGCAAATAAACAGCCTTGGAGTCCAGAACATGACGCAACAGTTTTGAGAAGCACAACCCTCCCCCCGAGACCCTGCCAAGTGACCGGTAAGTGCAACAGGGGTTCGGTCGCACGGCAACACAGCTGCCTGCTATACGATATACTCCATCCTGTTTAAGCTCTGTGCCGTCTCCAAGTCTCTGTTGTCCTGTTTGTTAGTCCAGTTTGGGTTTTTGTTGGGCGCGCGCTCCTCCCGTTCCACCAGCGTGTAGGCCGGCTGTTTGGTGAAGCGTGCTTTCTGCAGGTGTTTGTCCATCTCCTCTTCCTCCACCTCGGAGTTATGCGTCCTAATTTTGGCAATGATGGAGTTCTTCCCCTCGTAATCTTTTATGGCCACGCCATGAGCCGCATGTTTCTCGATGGGGTTTTTGATTTGGTTGAGCTGCTCGCGCACATTATTGGTGGTATTGTCCTCTGTTGCTGAGGTAGTCGTGTTGCCGTGGGTGTTCTGTTTCCGTCGGCGGTGAACACACCACAGGAAGGCCGAGGCCAAGGCGAGGATCCAGAGCACGATGAAGATGGAGCTGAGCAGAGGAACCAGGTAGTCTGGAGAAGAACCAGAGGGAAAGTTATTCAGTGTTCAGGAGAAAGACAAATCATGTAGGCTTCTTTTGATTTCGAAAAAAGTTTGTACCATTTGAATGAAAATCGAATTTGATTACAAAAAATGTCAAGTGGTGTAACCATTAAATCCCAAAGTACACTTCGGTTTTATTGCGTGCGTGAGGGTCCATGGACACTGCACGTGATGCATATCTCATCACCAGAATGGTATGTGTGCCACCCAATGTCAGCGACTCAATTTCAGCCACCCAATTTCAGCGAGAAAACGAAACTAAATCGATGGAACAACAACAAAATGCCAGAGACTGCAACAACAACAGGCACCTGAATTGACAAGAGCTTGAAGTGAAGTGACGTGTGGCCAAGTATGGTGACCCATACTTGGAATTTGTGCTCTGCATTTAACCCATCCAAGTGCACACACACAGTAGTGAACACACACACACCGTGAACACACATCCAGCGCAGTGGGCAGCCATATTGCTGAGGCGCCCGGGGAGCAGTTGGGGGTTTGGTGCCTTGTTCAAGGGTCTCACCTCAGTCGTGGTATTGAGGGTGGAAGAGGGCGCTGGTTATTCAGGTTATTGTGTGGGGGGGTTATGAGATAGTCACAAACTTTAGTTTAAAAGAATACAAAGACGTTTTATCGGTCATAACTTATGGAGAAATATAGCAGACACTGGACAAAGATTAAACTTTCTTCAGTGCAAGAAAGGCATATTGAACTTGATAGTCATTAGGGTTTGCAGCGGTCCTCTGATATATTTCCAATTTTTTTTCTCTTTTGCATTGTAAATACTTTGAATGCAATTTAAGTCACTTTGAATAAAAGCATCTGCCAAATGCATAAATGTAAATTATGCGCTTAAGGTTTTCTTTTCAAACATTTCATTCTTTTATTAAGGATGTTTCCTCATGATATCAGGACAGAATTAAGAAACATGCTCGTCATAGATTGATGCAAATCACTATGGGCCAAATTTACTAACAGCTCTACAATCCCTCTTTCGGTGTTAAAGAAACGCAGTGATAAATTAGCGCTGAAAAAGCGTGGACAGTTATTTTTGCGGCTGACCTTACTGCATATGCATGTAGGGGTTTCCCTTTCAGACTCAATTTATAGGAGGAGAGTATTTAAATGAATCATGCAAGGTGATTTACTAAGGTTTGCACTCGTCAATTTGCTGCATTATTTACCACCAAAAACAGCACGTCTTAAACCAGACGCTATTTGCGCTGCTCTTGTAAATGGTCATTATGGAAATGATTTGGCTACGTCTGTGTTCTTTCATTTGATCCCATTGTCAGTAGATCACTTTTTGGAATAGCACGCTATTTTGCCCTGTTTAGTAAATCTGGCCCTATATCTATGAATTTGAATGTACTTTTGAATAAATAAATAGATCCGGACCAAACAAAAGTATCATGTCATTGACCTGTCATCCTAGTCTATAATGAAAACTTCACTTAAAAAGAGCTGCTGCACATTTTATTCCCATTTACTGGTGAACATTTGTGCATTGGAAATGGGAGAATCTTGAAGTTATACAGAAGTAGTGTAGGGAAAAAATAATCCAGACATCAACTTAACAGCAAAATTTTCCTGTTTTGGACAAGACATACCCTGTTTATACCCGTTTCCCTGGCCCAATCTACAGAGGCTGGCGCACATGTTTCTTAAGTGAGGAAGAGACTTGCAAGCAGCTTGGCAGAAACGTTGGGCGCCATTTTTGATGAACGGCATGCATAAAGAGGGCCCTGATGTCTAATTGAAGTTCCATCCAACTGGCAGAGCTGATGTAACATTCCATGGCTTCAATGACTTAAAGCTTCTTTTGACAGTTAAACATTGCTCAAGCAAGACAGACCAAGGACAGACAGTTCAAGACGACTGGCCTCGACTGTGGAAACCTTAATACTTTGATTTTCGACTACTTTCAGCAAAGATGGACCCAATGTCCAGTATGATGGAGAGATGCTTACCAGTTTTGGGGCTTGGTGTCTGGTGAACCCGTACGCCAGTGATGGCTTTGATGATGGTGCTGTTACCATTGTGCTTGCTCACCAAGTCAATGATTTGCACCGTAATGTCTTTAATAGGACTCCTGTCCAACCTGGGCTCTTCTGTAGACTACACAAAAAAGATGCATATATATATATATATATATATCATAAAAATGTTCTTTTCTACACATTCTGCCTTCCTATATATTGGAACAACAATTGTTAGACCCATTTAAACCTTTTAAAAAGCCGTACTTACGATGCTAACGTGAATCTCGTTGCTAGCTGAAGAAGATGGCTCACAGGTGATGGACACGGCATACTCTGCCGTGAGGTTCTTCAGCAGGTACCAGTGCCTCAGCTCATTACATACATGTTCCACACTCAAGCCCTGTCAGAATAGAAGGATCTATCATGAGTTTGTTCATATTTAAATCCATTCCAAGTAAATAATTAGTGCAATACACATCCAAATCCCCAAAACTGCTCCTTGGTTTTCAGGTTTGTCTCCCATAGCAAAGCAGGCATTTTGGGCAGGGCGAAAAGACCAAAATGAAAGATTTAGTCAGTTGGGAAAAAATTTAAAAAAGAAACAAAGACGGTAAGGTTTTTCCCTAATTAAATATGAATCCTATGCGCTCCCTTGTTTGTGTAGCACATTAGAAGAACTGTGTGTGTTATTTTTTTTTTTATGCCAGTCGCTGTCCTGTGTTGCACTCACTTGTCTCTCATTCAGCAATTCAGACTGGCTGGTGGGCAGCCGCCAGCGGTGTTTCTCAAACTCTGTTCTCATACAATGACTGCCTAAGTATTAAACCGTTACGGGATATTAGCTCAGGAATGCCTTGGTTCGGAAAGGGATACCAAGCCAGGGCTTATTGTACAAGATGTATTTCTTGCGCTTTTTCATCTGAAGAAAAAGTGTTTGGATATGACAACAAAGCTTGCGAGAATCCAACTAGCCTGGAAAACTTCACCCACGAGGAACGTTGTCTCCTAGATGAAGAGAACCTGATCTTTCAGCGGCTCAAAAGCTCATAATTCAATCGCTCTCCTATGAAAGTATAACTCACTTGAGGCATGTTCTCCTTGTTAAAGGTGAACGTGATGTTGGCACAGCTGTCGTCTTGGTAAGAGAAGCTGGCGTGGCATTTGGAGGGTGGCGGGGGCGCAGGAGGCCAGCACTCTCCCAGACTAGGACAGGGTTTGACGAAGCAGTGCTCTTCCTGCATGGAAACACAAGATTGGCCAGCAGGACATCCACCTCTGGTCTTTCCTGCCCGACATGGCTTTGGTCCACACCACATCTTAACAAAAAAAGAGCCAAACAATTTGCATTTTGATTGTGTGATTAGGATAAATATAACTAAATGCCTCACGAATATCATAAGTGGCAGCTAACTTACCATGGTGCAATGAATCCTTCCATTTTGACATTGGCAGAGGTTGCAGTTTTCCTCCCATTTGGCGCCATCAGCAGTTACTTGTCCATTAGCAATACAGGGTCTCCCAATGACTGTGAATGACACCAACAGAAGATTATGGCACGTCAAGAAAGGGGTTTGTTTGATCTTTCTGAATGAAAAATTCAAGCTGTCATCGTGCAGCCCAAAGACAAATTTTGATTAGATTTTTTTTTTTTTAACAGGGTTAAGTTATTGCTTTGGAAATGAAGGGTTTGGAGGTGATAATGCAGGTCTTGGTTTTCTATTCAAGAAGAAATTGTGGTCTCCCGAGGGGACAGGTGAGGTTTGTAGTTATGTGGTTTGTTGCCGGTTTGCACAAGCTTATATGACTCTCACCTTCTTGACACTCTGGTCCTGTTCTTCCAGGTGGGCAAATGCAGCGGTAACCATTGATTTCATCTATGCAGGTAGAGCCAAATTCACAGGGAGAAGACTGACACTCATTTATATCTGAAGGAATGAAGAGAACTTGTTAGAAATCACGCTCTGAATGTCCTAAAACCATTCCAACAGCATGAATATCAACAGGTACGGTCTTGTTTCTCCAAGAAAAATATCAACATATGAATAAAATATAACGATTTACCTAATAAGCAAGACTGCTAATGATATCAAAGGCTTGTTTTCCAAGAACATCTTGAATTAAAGTTTTTGCTTAAACCAAGACAAAATTGCCATGCAGTCTTGCATATGAGGTAAATATACATCTTTTTAAGGATGTTAAATGAGAATTTTGATTGAGACATTGAGTTCATATGACTGAACACCCTATACTGATGGACTATATCATCTCGAGCTAAGCTGACAGAAACGTCATGAGCTCATTTGCAGGTTTGGATGCATCAAACAGTAAAGCCTAAGGTATGTCTTGTGCAGCCAGATGAAAGCTTTTCCAAGAGAAAAACGAGCTTTGTAATCAGTGCTGGATAACCAACCAAGCTGATTGGCTTTCGGTCACTGCAAGTAAGTTTCTCCCGAGGGGCCGTGAACATCAGCACTGCAGAATGCAAGGACGGTGCTTGCTGTGCCGTTGGCATTCTGCCCAGAGGGCAGGCTAATTGGATGGCTAGACTGTGCATTTTGCTCCAGCTCTGTTTGTTTTTGAAGAGATGTGTTGTGCATTAACAGGGCTGACAGCCAAGAGAATCAGGCTCGGGATCAGGCGTCATCTAACACTCACTTATGCGACAGTCTGGCCCAGCGAAACCCGGAGCACACTCGCAACGGTACCAGTTTTCCCCATCCACACACGTCCCGCTGTTGTAGCTGTGGAGAGAGAAAGACTGAGGGTCAGGCACAGTTCAATTCAGCCACCATACAGCACTACAGACAGGGTCCAAAAGTAGCACTCGCCAAGTACCAAAGGTGAGTAAAAGCTGGCATGTTGACATACTGTATAAGAGCTGTTGGTTCACAGTGAGATTTTATATAATATAAAAATAAAATAAAGATAAGTAAAACTGCTTAAAAATAGTAACTCGCCAGTGAATGGTAACTTTATAAGGAAATTTGCTACAAAATACATGGTAACACTTTATTTTGATGGTCCCTTTAACACATTGACTATAAGTAACTTTGCAACTACATGTCAACTAACTTTCATTAGAGTATTAGTAGACTGTATCTGCTAACTCTTTATTGTGATGGTCCTCCAACAGACATTCTACTGACTATAAGAATCTTTGCACCTACATGTCAACTTATTCTAACCCAAACCCTACTAATACTCTACTAACACTCTAATGAGAGTTAGTAGACATGTAGGTGCAACGTTATTTATAGTCGACAGAATGTGTTAAAGGGACTATCAAAATAAAATGAAACCGAATACATTCAAATTGTCCCCAAATTGTAAAGTCCGACCATCGTTGATAAAAGTGACATATTTTCAAAGACGTACAAACTGTTTACTAATAAAACCTTGTCGCAGCTTGCACATCCCAATAACTTTTACGACTATGTAAAAAAATACTGGTAAATCCAATTATCATAAGTAAACTTAATCATTTCACTCGCTTATATTGTCAGGTGTTGAAAAAGTTCATTTTGGACCCAGATTCCAAATGACAAAATCCATATCAGATGATTCTGTTTTTATGGGATTTGTTATTGTGAACTCTGACAATTCAGAATCTTGCTCTGACAACTTCTCAAGCAGATTAGCCCGATGTCCAAAGCACAATAGGCAGCAAGCTTAACGCACCCTTGGAATGACGGGAGTGCCTGTTTCCCAGCACTGTGAGAGAGTGTGAGAAAGTGCGGCACAGCTGTACGGGCCTGTTTACAGCGGCAGGCTGTGTGTAAATGTTTTGCCAGGACTTACCATGGGTGTGGGTTGCAGTCGTTGGTATCTGAAAGAGAGAGAGAGAAGAGGGTTTGTTTCACTTCACACCCATGTGAGCACATAAGAACGAACACAACAGTGAACATGTCAGAGCTTGTGTCGGTGTGCGCGTGCGCCTGTGTGCTCGCGTGGGCGTCCAGCTTGGCAGAGTCGCTGATTACTCGGTTACTAACTGACTCGCTGTCTCCAGTTTTTCTTCTCTCTTAATTTTTTAGGACTCCAGATTTCTCCGTTCTCACAGAGTGAGAGGTGTACAACAATACATGAGAAAGGCACTTCAAGGAAAAAAAGAGAGAGAGGTGGTGGGCTTGAGGAAGGTGGAGGGGGGGGGGGGGGACATCTGTCTCCACTTTCCCTCATTTAAATGTTTTCCTTCATAGCTGGCAGCAGTCGACAATGTCCAGCCAGGGTGAGGTGGGTTTACAGAAAGAGAATGGAAAAGAACGAGCAAGACAAAGCCAGGAAAATGGATCCTTGCTTTATTCTCAGACTAAATGAGGGTTGAAAAATGTACTTTTATGAGTAAAATTACTCCCTCTTCCACTTTAAATCTACCTAGGAAGTTACACCACAGCTATCGGTCACAGGAAGCACTACTCACTCTCGGTGCAGGTGGATCCTTCCCAGCCTTCCTTGCAGACGCAATTGAAGGAGTCGCCGTTGACCACACAGGTGCCTCCGTTCTCACATGGGTTGGGCAGACAGCTGCTGTTCTTGGCTGCAGAGGAACCACAAGAGAGGTCAGAACCCTTTGAACTGAACAGATCAACACGACTGCAACCACAACAAGACTGCCACACTTAAAACAGACCCACTACATCTTGAAGTATTACCAAGTATAACATTTCCCAAGGCTCGTTCCAACTGAATTTCCCATCAAAGAATTGGAGCCGACCGTACGCCAGATATGATATTTTCTGCATCGAGCAAATTTGTGAAAAAAAAAATGTTGGTCCTAAAATGTGAAGGTGTTATTTTACAGACCATGCTATTTGAAGCAAATTTCTGCCAACACATTAATAGAAATAGAGTGAGAGTCCAATCTGTAAGCTAGAATGATCAAATGTGAAAAATGTTTTTTTTCCCCCACTATTTTGCTCTTTTTAAACCATTTTAAAATTGGTGCTGAATATTCAGGAGGATTATAAACAGCAGGGCCATGGAAAAGTTCAGAGAAAAAATTTAAGAACAAAGAGTTTAAAATATATCATTTTATTGCATATATATATATGTGTGTGTGTGTATGTATGTATATATATGTGTGTGTATGTATGTATGTATGTGTATGTATGTATGTATGTGTATGTATGTATGTATGTGTATATTTATTTATTTTGTTTGCTTTAGGACAATGACAACATATGTTGTCTTTATACAGTATGTCTAATGTCACAATTACTATTTTTCTTACAGTCTAAATGGATTTTAATATATAAAGCCTTCTCATTTTAGGAGTGAGGTGATCAAATTTGCGGACCCTTGGCATTATACAGTTTTAAAATGTAAAAAACCATAACATTCTAAAAACGAGTAATTCAAAAAGTTCTGAAGCACTTGCAAAAAAATTATTTGCTGTCCAGTTGTAGCTTCTAGGTTTGCTTTTCCATTGCAATTCCATGTAAAGGTATGACTTGGCAGCAAGAAGCATGCCACAGGGGTTTGTGGGATTGCTGTATTTTTGTAAAGGCTTGATGCATGTGACAGCTGTATCACATTCTAAGAGAGAGGAAGTGAATCGACAGGCATCACCCAAACTGACCTATGTTACATGTGGCACCTTCCCAGCCAGGTGAGCACCTGCATTTGAAGGTGTCCCCTTCATCATGGCATGTACCTCCATTGTTGCATGTGGCTTCGTCACATTGGCTATCACCTGAAATTACAGTTGATCCAATAGTAGTTTAGAACTCCATGCGTACGCGCAAGCACACAAACAAAAACTCAACAAACTGGGTGGGTCATAAAAATAGTCTTTCGTACGGGAGTGGCAGGTTTTTCCCTTCCAGCCATTTCTACATTCGCAGTAGAAATCGTTCACCAGGTCTTGACATGCTCCCTTGTTCAGGCAGGGGTTCAAGCTGCAGTCATCTATGTCTGAAAAAAATGGGGAGAAAAGAATGAGAAAATCAACTCAAAGAAGCACAAACATTTAGTATAAGTAGAGGAAAATCTATTCAAGTGAACGTACTGGTTTCACAGTGAACTCCTTCCCAACCGTCAGCACAAATGCACTCATAAACGTTCACCTTGTCGATGCAAGTTCCACCGTTGCGACATGGGTTACTTTCACAATCGTTTATATCTGAAAAATAACCACCAAAGACACCATGCAATTTAGGATCATCGAGACTAAGTAAATAATCTGATAAGGATGCAAAATATATTGTTTCCTATTGTTAGCCTACATTAATTTACTGATATCAGTCAATATACAGCTCTGGAAAAAATTAAGAGACCACTTAACATTGATTTCTCAATGTGATATTTAATTGTGCATGCTTATTTTTCCTATTTCTATATTTAGCATATCATTTTTTTAATAATCTTTAGCAAATCTCCAAACTGTACATTTTAATGTTGTGAAGCCTAAATTCCCTCGTAGCATTTTTGTGTCTTTTATATTTAATTTAATTAAACAAAATAGTCTAATAGGGTTTTAATATCAGGTAGTTATCAGTTAAAATAATTACAGACTTATTGGAAAGATGTGTAATATCAGTGCATCCCTATAATCCAATAATATGTTCAGTCTTACTTTCATGGCAGTAGGTGCCTCTGAAACCTTCCTGACACTCGCAGGTAAACTGGCCTCCGGCCTGGCTTCTGCAGCGTCCGTGAGGGCCACAGACGTTGGAGGAGATATATCGCACCCCCTCCGGCGTACTGTTGGATGCCACGGCAACAGTGCAGCTGTCGATCACTGTTAGGGTTTCAATGAAAGAACGAAATCCAGCTGTTAAATCTGGTTTTTACAGACCGACAGCAAGTGACATAAAATCTACAAAAGCTTGTGACACAAGCCATTCTTCCACTTAACATCAATCCAGGCAATTTATTCAGATATATTTTTTGGTTCACATTCCCGGTTTAACATCTGCTTTTGCAGAAAGAGTGTGAGGAGGCCATTTAATGCACATAAGCCCTAATTCTGCACAAAATGAAACTTGATGGGCTTATCTAGCTGTGGGGTTTGCCTCTCCTCAAACACACACACACACACACACATACTTTAAAACATCCAAGGCAGAGAATCCCACCAAGTCATAACCACGGAGAACACACACAGAGCTGTTAAGAAGCTGGCAAATGTTCAGGAGGATTTGGGAATGGGGAAAGTATTTGAGAGACTGTGTGTATGTGAGCTGTGTGTCCAGAGAGGTTACTGTCAAATAGCTCACTATGGGCTGAAAAAGCCTCATGTAACAAAATATGAGTTCTTTTTTCTCATCTTTCCCCCTGAAGGTGGTGGGAGAGTCCACGGGCCTGTAATCTCGTTTTACTCAGCAGCTGAACAATGGCATGCAACTCGCAGATCAGCTTACTATGGGTTTTAGAGGCGCTTTACAAAGAGACACTGAGACAGGATCCGTCCCGGAGACTGAGATTTCTCACCTTGGCATGATGTGGTTCGACAATGGTCCTTCAGGTGAGAGCAGTTTTTACCCTCGTAGTCATCGGGGCATTTGCAGAAGTAGTCCGAGGCCAGGTTGAAACACTGCGCCCCGTTCTGACATGGGTTGAGCTGGCAGTAATCGATATCCAGCTACACCGGAGAAAGATTTACAAGAGGAGAAAAGAGAGCTCAATGATGAGGGGGAAAATGATATCCAGGCATTTTTGGATTCTTAGAAAACAGAGTAACCCTCAACAGCCTCGACACGGCGTCTGCCAGGAAAAAGCGTACCAAAACGCTCAGGAGAATGAAAACAAATAGAAGAATATTTTATAGAGCTAGCCAAGGCCTGCCAGTCTCAAACCTAGCCCTTCTTTCTTTGTCTCTCGCTTTCTTTGTGGTACAACTAGAGCTGGGTGGATGAAGGTATACACTACTGTTTAAAAGTTTAGGTTGAGGGTTAGGGTTAACCTAACCCTAGAAGTTTTTACTTCTATTCGGCAAGGATGCATTAATTTAAATGTAACATTTATATTTTCTAAACTTTCTATTCCTCAAACAATCCAGAGATGTATTACGGTTTACACAAACATATTCAAAAGCACAACTGTTTTCAACATTGATAATAATAAGAAATGTTTCTTGACCATCAAATCAGCATATTAGAATGATTTCTGATCACTGAAGACTGGAGTAATGATGCTGAAAATTCAGCTTTGCCATCAGAAGAATTCAACAATTTAAATGTCAAATAAATGCAGCCTTGGTGAGGATAAGAGACTTCTTTCAAAATATTTAAAACTAAAGTTTATCGATAGAGGAATTTTATTCTTTATGAGCGTGACTTCAGGACAAGTGTCCAGTTTAGCCACAGTTTAACTCTAGATTTTCAGGGTGTTTATTTTGGTGCATTTTACAAAATTCAACTGGAAGCAATTTTATAGCTTTGAACTTTGCCCATACAATCATATTTATGTTTTAGTCTTATTTTTGCTTTAGCATAATGTGAGGCAGACTCAGTATTGATACAAGATTTATTCATTTGTAATGAATAATTTAAAAATAAAACATTTGGTTTTTTAGGTCAAAAATAAATACAGTATTTATGTATACATTATATAAAGTTACTGTTATATATACTGTTTTTATATACAAAGACACAAAAAAACAGGAGTTTGTCTCACCTGACACAGCTGACCCGAGAAGCCAGCAGGACACAGGCACTGAAATCCATTGGCTTCGTCCTGACACCGACCACCGTTCATGCACGGACTGCTAGCGCACTCATCCACGTCCTTCTCACAGTGTTCACCTGAGTAGCCAGGAGGGCAAAGACAGCGGTAACCGTTCACCAAATCCTGTTCAAGAAAAGAGTGAAAATTATTATTATTTTTTTTTTTTTAAAAAGCTACAATAACTGTGTGTACTGAAGTGACGAATAATCTCTCTGCCATAATCATAGACGCACTTTCCTGGCAATAACCCACCAAAAATATTATTCTGTTTAGAGGGCTCACATTTTTCATACAACACTTCTGAGAATGAATGGTATCAAGATGTCAGCCTCAGATGACACGCCCATGAACTCTTCATGTTTCTGTTCTGGATGTTTACAGTTTCCAGGCTTCTACAATGAGCCTTTTTGAAGACAAACTAGTGACTGGATTTGTCAAAGTTTGAGAGGTTGATGGCATTCAGTCTGAAGGGATTCGGGAGTTTTGTTTGAAGCTGTCAGTAGCAATTATAGGGGATATTGTTGAGTACACCTGTACTCTTTGTACACTTTGTTCTTAGTTATATCTAATTTCAGATAAACCCATATCTAAACATCATCTATAAAATAGCTGTACTTGGCCGCTTTGCATGCCAGTCTGAAATGCCAGCCCCTTTCCTGCTTAAGTGGGCAGATCTTGGACAGAATTGTACACTACCATTCAAAAGTTTGGTGTTGGGAAGATTTGTAATGTTTTTGAAATAAGTCTCTTATGCTCACCAAGGCTGCATGTATGTTGATATATATTTTATAATGTAATTTATTCCTGTGAACCATTTTCAGCATCATCACTCCAGTCTTCTGTGTCACATGATCCTTCAGAAATCATTCTATGTCGATTTAGTGCTCAAGAAACATTTCTTCTAATTATCTAATTTTTTTTTTTTCAGGATTCTTTAATTAATTTAATTTTAAGAAACATCAAAAGAACAGCATTTATTTGAAATCTTTTGTAACATAAATGTCTTTACTGTCACTTTTTTTTTTTTTTATCAATTTAATGCATGAATAAAATGTATTTCTTACTGACTCCAAATGTCTGAACAGTCGATAGTAAAGGGCAATTTTTTATTTTTAAGGGTCAAAGGCTGTCAACAAAAACAACGACTACTGAATGTGAAGTCCTACCTTGCAAGTTCCTCCATTCAAACACTGACCCTTGCAGTCGTTAATGTCTAAAAAAATGAGAGAAATATTCTGAATTTATAACCCATAAACACAGAACAGAAATAAATCTATGCAAACACATGCAGAGCTAAAACGAATAACAGATTGTTATACTCACTTATGTCACAATTCTGACCCGTCCAGCCAGGGAGACACTCACAAAAATATGCACCAATCAGATTGTGGCATGACTTGGCATTCACACATGGCTTGTCCTCACATTCATTGGCATCTTTGAAAATATTTTTTGTGAATAAGTTAAAAGCATGCACATATTCTGTAAAAAATATAGTTAAATGATGAAGTAATTTCTCACCAATCAGACACATTTTGCCGGTCCAGTGAGGAGGGCAGGTACATTTAAAGCCATTGACCAAATCCTGACAGGTGCCTCCGTGTTTGCATGGGTTGGGCGTACAGTCGTCCACATCTATAAGAACAGAGCAGGTTAGACACATCAAGTGTTGTTTGGCATCTTCTGTTTGGATTATTGTAAAAAAGCCGCCTTACTGATTTCACATGATGGGCCGCTCCAGCCGACTGCACAATGACACTCGTAACCCTGACTGGTTTCCTTGCATGTCCCTCCATTCGCACATGGGTTGGACAGACAAGCGTGTTCAGCTGTGAATGCAAGCACATAGTCTCACTCGTTTGCGGAATGCAGTTTCAAACACGTACAGCTCTCTTGAAGATCATTATATTAAAGAACAACTGTTTTCAACAGTGATAATAATAAATGTTTCTTTGGCACCAAATCAGCATATTAGAATGATTTCTGAAGGATCATGTGACACTGAACTACCAACAAACTGGGGTGAAAAAGATGACAAAGATCCCCCTCTTACTTATTAGCTCATTTGCCATTTCCACTCCCTAATATACTTAATTTCATGTTTTGCTTTGAACTTTGACTAAGCTCACTCACGCAAAACTCCTGTTATAATCAATGAATCTCTTGTTTGCTTGTTTACACTTTGTTCAAATGAAAGGATCTGCGAGCGCGTAGAACTCATAAGTCGAAGTCAGTAAACTTTAAAAACTCGTACAGTGTTTTGAGGGATAATGAGCGCATTCTGACTAACCTACAGTAAACACATCTGATTGGCCATTGCTTTCAACAGACATGCTTGTGATTGGCTACAATACTCAACGCTGCAAATGTACATTGTAAATAGAAAACTTTTTCATAATTAGAAACCTAAAATATGCCTTTCAGCGGGTATAGAATTGATGTTGGTACTAATGGTACTGTAAATAAAAAAACTGGATCTACATGAATCACACAAATGACCTATTTTTAAATTAAAAACAGCAAACTTCGTGGAACGGTGACACTTTTGCATCCCTGTACAATAATATGTAAGCACAGGACAAGTAAAATGAAGACACAGATTTCATTTTTGAATGAACTATAAGTCTAATGTGCTCTCAAGTCCACCTCTACAGTGACCAGAGCATGTTGATCTGACCTTTGCACTGTATTCACATGACTGACCCCATTAACTCAACAGTTAGTTTAGCTTTTATCTTCCTGCTCAAGACTGAACGATTCCTCCAATGGTTTGGATAGGAAAGATTTCTTCACATTGCCCCAGGAGGTTGTCACCACCCTAAAGGCTTGAATGTGGATCATATGAATCCGAGACGAGGATGGGGAGGGGGAAAAAAGCCATAACGATCCATCTGGCAGATTTCATCACTATACCCATCCAACCATTGACTGTCAAAACAGACAAGATCCACTAGCAGGACATATCATAACAGAGGATTAGCAGACCTGGGCGCACTTCCTGACACTGTAGACAGTTAAGGCCCGAGCTCTGACATCATCTGATCTCCCATAGGCTCTCTACACCCTTTCCCATCTACAGTTATACCAGAATACAATGACATTGATGCAGTAAATTGACTTGGTGTCAATTGCAAAATGGCTTTGTGTATAAAAGGGACTTGTGCCAACAGAAACACAGAAAGCAGCGCATAATGACTGTAAAGATTTATTAAATGAGACAATCAAATCCAGGCTGACTCACTGCATCTTCAAACTGCTCTGTGTATTAGGTTTCAAGCAGCTACGCTGTCATTATGTTTCAGGGTCATAAACGGGGAACGATGGTAAATCTTTTGGGTAGTATTGCTACAATAAAAACACTGTCAGAAAAAAATTGTACCTTTAGCAGCTTGTTACCGGGGCAGTATCCTCAAAGAGACAACTTTGTACCTTATTTACCCCTCAAATGTTCATAGTAGTACATGTTACTACTCTAAGGTAGTAGTATGCATCTTTTAGGGGTAGATAAGTCATAACTTTAAGGGCACGGCCCAAGTGACAAGCTGTTGTACCGCTAAAGGTACAATATTTGCTAATTTTTTCTGACAGTGAATTAAGTGATTCTTTATAATGTTTTGCTTCAATCCAACTCTGATTATATTTAAAATGTACACTAGCCTGTACACCACAGTTTTATGCTTTAGTTATTCAGTTCCAATAAATTGACAAAGAAAATTTGTTCTACTCTTTGCTACAGAACACTCTTGATGAAACGCCTCTGGAACTTAAATCTAATGACCAGAACCAGCTCAAAAATCAAATCAAAATTCATTTAGAGCTTTTTACAAGCATTACAAATTTCAAACACACCATATTTAAATACAAAAGGGAGACCTTCAAATGGACTGATAGGAATGAGAATGACAACTATGATGGAAAAAAGGCCCAGTCCCAAATGTCACCCTAAACACTCGGGGTCTTCCTACAAGTCTGCACTTTCGTGATGTAATGGCGCTTTGACTGCTGTGGAGCTTATATGTGACGCATATAGATCGCTAACAAACAAACACCCTTCTGAAACCTAAAATGACAAATGGGACACCCCACGGTCTGTGCATATGACCTTAAGTGCATAAGAAGTGCGCCATTTGGGACAGGGCCATAGAAAAAGGAACAGTATACTTCAAAAAGCACAATACTGACATTTTTGCTGTACAAAACGATTAGTATCAGCCACAGATGGCACTGCCAACAGTTTGTTCACTAACAGTCTGATGCATATTGCATAGAAAATGGTAAGAATAGCTATTTCCAATTGGTTTATTATTGTGATGTATATCTATTTTAGATAAATCCATCCCTAAAGTGCACAGAAGAACAAAACAATATGCAATTTGGCCCTCTTTTCATGTCAGTCAGACAGATGTCATTTGCTGTCTATGTGGTCGTTCTTATTCAGAATCTTCAAATTAAACCACTACAGCATGACAGACTCACCTCGTTCACAGTTGACCCCAGAGTAGCCGTCTTCACAAGAGCACTGGTACTTGTCAGGCCCCGTATTGCTGCATGTTCCTCCATTCAGACATGGCTGATGTGTTCCACAGTAGTTTAGATCTGAGAGGTAAGAAAATTAAAGTATTAATGATGAATGTTAGAAAGCAAAACAGGGATAGAATAAATAAAATGAAAGTGTGCTTGCCTTTGTCACAGAGTTGTCCACCCCAGTTAGTGTCACAGAGGCACTGCCAAGGTTCAACGCAGGTCCCGTGTACACAGCCCGGGTGAGGGATGCACTTATCACAGTACGGACCCTGCCAGCCATACAGACACCTGAAAGGGACAAAAATAGCTAAAGTAAGGTTTTATAAAATGTATTTATATTTGTATTTATTTAATGCAATTACCACTATAATCGGCAACTGTCACCAAATTCCACACAATATATACCTGTGCATTTATATAAGTTTACATAAATTTACGCTTATGATGTGGATAATATGCATTTGAGTGAGAGTTATCATGGACAAAATGAATAACAAGTCAGTAATTTCACTAAACAAAACTATTTTCTAAACAATATTACTTTAATGACATGTTATTTTAATGAACAGAGCAGAACATGTTCTTGTTTACTCTTTGAAAAATTCTAATGATATTCACCAACACCTCTTTTAAAAAGAGTTTGCTTTTCCAATTCTCTCATGTTCTCAAAAGGCGTCAGGGGTAAAGAAGTGCATTCTGTTATAAAGGCAACACCACACAAAAACAACGTGTAACGATTTTCTGAAGTATAATTTGCCATTATTTACTCAAAGTACTTATCAAAACTGTTGTTGTTTTTCAGGGAATTCGATGCTAAAAGGTTACCCTTTCATAAACTGCGTTTTAAAAGTTCGCTCCAGTCCACTGGGAAAAAGGGAACCGCCGACAACTTCTTGTCTGATTATTTAATGCCAAGCCATGCAAACAACAAACAGCAGCTTTAAAACTCCGCTGGGTCTTTCAGAGAGACTAACATTAGCTTGTGGCAGGACACTCTGTCTCAATAAAAGCGGAGCGGCTTGGCCCCAGAACTGCTCGGACCGTCTGGGTGGGGGATTGTGTTTGCAGGCTGCTCCATTGGCCAATGTATTTATGGCGGGTTCTTTTGCATTCTCACTCCTTTTCCCATGTAGCCATTCTCTGCCCCGGGAATGAAAAAAGAGAGCCTGCCGCAGAACATCTCTTAGCCTATAATTAAAAGTCATCTCCTAAACAGCTCAGAGATAGCTCTCCCCTACACTAAGCAGCCTAAGCGATAACCTGTTCCTTAAAGAATGACTCAGATGAGATAGTAAGTCACTTGAGTTCTCAGCCGCAGAAAAACAGACTGCCCTCTGGGGGGAAAAGAAAACAATTAGCCTGAGGCGACAGTTCAGCTGTAAAAATAAACACGGTGGTTGAGGAAACCTCTCTCTGTGATTAAAGGCAACTATTCTTAAACGTGCGAGAAGATTTCACTATGAGAAACGTTCCCCAAACACTGCATTTCAGGTCAGTAAGGTCTCAGAAGCGCCTTTGAATGATAATAAAGCAGAACTTTGACGTTAAATCGGCATGGCTGAGACACATTTTCACCCTGTAGGCCTTGATGGTTCCAATATAGCACAGTAAGAGCTCTTGTTACAACAGTTGCACAATTGCATGGTTGTGTGTTCTGGCAAGCTTTCAGTGAGAGATGAATAGGTAATGGGATATAATCATGCCAAATGTAACAAAGAGCTGAGGTTTTAGTATACATTGAATTCAGTAGGCTTCTAGCATCGATCTTGAATGCTTTCAGAGATGGTACAATGATAAGAATTAGTCAAACAAACAAGAACTTCATAACAAAACATCACCAGTGTCAGGATGTTGACCAGATCCAAGTAAAAACCTAGAACGAGCCAATGAAAAACCAAGAAATTCTCTATCCAAAACCTGCCACGACTTGCTCCAACCAATAGAAGATCAGTTTGTTGTGAAAGAAATTCAATTTTCATTAATTCGATGCCCTACTCAACACAAACAAGTTACACATGACACATTCCTTTATGAGGATGCAAATACCATGGACAGCCTCGTTTCTGCACATTTTTTATACACGTAGGAATCGTGCACATTACAAAAGCAAATCATAACTCAAGAAAAGTGCACATGTGGCTATGGAAGGATGAAAAAAAACTCAAATTCTGTTCTCTAGGGAAACAACACAATAGTTGTAGAATAAAACCACCATGTTATTTTATTACATATTACACACATATGTAATTTATGACTTATTTTTGATGTGCATCAGTGTTACAAAAGAGAACAAAAGTATTTATGATGCTCCCGGGAGCTATAGCTGTACACACAGATATGCATCGCTTTCTCTTCCCCTGTGGCCAAATTCATACATCATTAGTAAAACAAGCAGTGCATTTTAAAAGCCAATTAAAGGTTCAACGTGGCAGATTATGGTTTGTAGATAAGGCCCTCAACATCTTGCCAGACAAAAGCAAAACATTAAAATAGCTATAAATAGCTTCGTGCTTCTGTTGTCTCCACAACATGGCTTTATTGGCACCATCTCAGTGCTCAACGCCAGCCATGTTGGAATACTTGTAGGTGAATGTCAGTAATCTGTGCTTTCATTGTCTGTGCACCAGAAACCGTGACAGGTCATTGAGACACATGGATTCTGACAAGATTTAACCATGAGCCTTTAGTTGCGGTCAAAGCTTGTACTGTTGCATCTTTCACTCTTTAACAAGGCTTGACTTGTTGCTCAAAATGTTAAAGAGCAAGGCTGAGGACAAAATAAACCCGTTGACAGTGCAAAACTTACTTTCTTGCAGGAAATGGCACAAAATGTTATAAGAATGAAGAATACATTCGCAAATAACTCACTTGCAGCCACCTGGTTGCTTACAGGATCCGTGTTCGGTGCTGCAACCTTGTCTGCAGATAGCTGGAAAACAGAGAAAGAGAAAAGGAAAAAGGATGAACAAGAGTTCGCTTGGGCCGTGTAAAATAACACCGCGGGCCTCAATGTCCCCTGTTCACCCATGAAAACGTTTTGGGAATGTATGGGGTGGGAATCTTTCAAACCCCAGATCAGCTCACTGAAGCCTACTCTAATTTGAGGCTTGTCATCAGGCTTTGGATTCTGCGCTCTCTGCTCACAGCTTATTCCAAACTACCCTCACCCATCAGACTCTTAAAACGATAACTGACTGAAAGCATTTAAATCATGAAATTAACAGAGAAATCAGAATAATCAACATGAAACGCACTTTACAAACCACTTTTCCTGCCATTCATGATTGTAAAAAAATAAATAAATAATAACATTATATATATATATATATATACACACCATTCAGGCGTAACATTATGACCACTGTCAGGTGAAGTGAATAACACTGATTATCTCTTCCTCACAGCACCTGTTAGTGGGTAGGATATATTAGGCTGCAAGCGAACATTTTGGCCTCAAAGTTGATGTGTTAGAAGCAGGACAAATGGGCAAGCATAAGGATTTGAGCGAGTTTGACAAGGGCCAAATTGTGAAGGCTAGATGACTGGGTCAGAGCATCTCCAAAACTGCAGCTCTTTGGGGGGGTTCCCAGTCTGCAGTGGTCAGTATCTATCAAAAGTGGTCCTTGCAATGGTGAACCGGCGACAGGGTTATGGGCGGCCAAGGCTCATTGATGCACATGGGGAGCGAAGGCTCGATTGAAATACTTTTACATTGTTATATATCAAAATAAGGCTGTTCTTTTGAACTTTCTATTAATCCTTAAACCCTGATAATAATACAAAGAATGTTTCTTGAGCATCAAATCAGCATATTAGAATGATTTCTGAAGGATTATGTTCACTAACTGTCTGAAGACTGGAGTAATGATGCTGAAAATTCAACTTTGCCATAACAGACATAAATTACATTTTAAAATATATTCAAATAGAAAACACTTATTTTAAATTGTAATAATACTTCACAGTATAACTGTTTTTACTGTATTGTTCATCAAATAAATGCAGCCTTAATGAGACTAAAATTCCAGGTTTTTCATGACTTTAGAAACCATGTGTATTTGAAACAAGATATTCAATGCCTTTTTTCTTTGTTAAATGTCTATGAGAACTAAGCAGTGACATAGTCTACTTGCTCACCCGTATTGCAGTCAGGACCCGTCCAGCCTTCCAGGCAGGTCTTGTTGCCATTCTGGTCACAGGTGTAATGTCCAAAGAACTCGTCACGTGGCCGGCAGAACTTGTTGCATCCAAAGCCGTAGTAGTGTTCATCACAGGTTACCCGGATCTGGTACTCAAACTGGGCGACAGGGCCATTATGGGTCAGCCTTTGCCATTGTCGATTTGGGTTGATCATGCCAGAGTGGTACGCTTTCTCGATGAGCTTTCCACCTGAACAGTCAGTGTGTGACAGTCAGAAACACCACCACTCACTATTACCAGGAAACTTTAATGTATTGATATCTGGTTGCTCATAGATATTGCTGGCCTTAAATGACCCCTCATGTCTTTATATAGCAGAAGGAAAAGCCACATTCACTATTAATTACATTGTGCAAATAATAAGTAATCCCACTGGCAGCCAGTACTCATGACATCAGTGAATAAACACTGTTTGTTTTCTCTCTCTCTCTCTCTCTCTCTCTCTCTCTCTCTCTCTCTCTCTCTCTCTCTCTCTCTCTCTCTCTCTCTCTCTCTCTCTCTCTCTCTCTCACACTCTTTCTCTTTCTCTCTCTCTCTCTCTCTCTCTCTCTCTCTCTCTCTCTCTCTCTCTCTCTCTCTCTCTCTCTCTCTCTCTCTCTCTCTCTCTCTTCTCTCTCTCTCTCTCTCTCTCTCTCTCTCTCTCTCTCTCTCTCTCTCTCTCTCTCTCTCTCTCTCTCTCTCTCTCTCTCTCTCTCTCTCTCTCTCATATTCACCCTAGTAGATTTGGATTCCATGTAGAGGGGTGCATTAGATCAAACTGGGCCACAAGAGGGCCTATGCAAAATTTGAGAGAGAAAAAAAGTTGGACTATACTAGAAATAAATGTTACATTATTAATCATTTTTCATTTTTTTTAACTTTTCTAGATAATATTTTCATTTATTTTGGACATCAATCCCAATTATTCATTTATCTTCATAACTATATTTTAATAAATAAAAAAATTTGGGTGTGATAATTGATGCAAATGTAACTTTCGATCCCCATGTCCAGAATATGGTCAAAATTTCATTTTCCATCTGAGAAATATTGCACGATTGCGCCCCATGCTATAATTTTCAGTAGCTGAAAAACTGATCAATTTGTTTGTTTTCTCTCGCATTGATTATTGTAATGCGCTACTTCCGGGAGTGTCGAAATCTACATTAAACAAACTACAGTACGTACAAAGCTCAGCAGCCCGCATCCTGACAAGGTCCAGGACAAGTGAGCACATCACTCCTATCTTGGAGTCCTTGCACTGGCTCCCTGTCAGGTTTCGTATCGATTTTAAAATTCTCATGCTCACCTATAAGGCCTTGCACGGTCTGGAGCCACAATATCTGTCCGACCTTGTAACTACATACACCCTGGAACGTTGTCTTCGTTCATCTGATTCTGTTTTTTTTGTTGTGCCTCATACACATTTACATACTATGGGTGACTGGGCCTTCTCTTCTCAAGCTCCGAAACTATGGAATGCTCTTCCTAATGAGATTAGACAGGCTAACTCTTTTTGTGTTTTTAAATCTCTACTTAAAACCCACTTTTTTGGGCTAGCATATAAGTGACTCAGCTTGTTTAAATGTGTTTTCTAATGTTTATTTTTAATGTATTTTATATTGTTTTATTGTATTCTATACTGTCCATAATGTTTATGTGAAGCGCTTTTAGCGCTTTGGCGCTATAGAAAATAAAATGTATTATTATTATTATTATTATTATTATTATAACATCCTCTCACTATTTTTCAATGTATTCACTTTTGCATTTAAAAATACAAGATTCAGGGCAGTGGAATGAAAAAAGACACTGCAAAACAATGGAAAAGCAATGCAGTGGAATGCAAAAATGTGTTCTGTGTGAATGGTCCCTAAATGAGTGTATAGAGCAGCCTTTATATTTTTGGAAGGGGGTCCATAGGGGATCATCCTTGGCATCAAATTTGAAAACCCCTGCCTGGATTAGAAGAGTAACATTAAATTTAGCATCTGGGAGACACTTACTGGAAATGATTAATGCAAATACTAGTAAATGAAATAAACTGACCTGTATTCCCTTCAAACTCTCTGACCACAATCAAACAAACATGGATTTTATCCTCAAATTCTTATTCTCCCAACTAGCAAAAGTAACTTATCTATATTGTTACAGCGATGTGAAATTTCTCCTACCAGAATAATCATACCGCCCATCTCTATTCCCAGCTGTGCTGTTACCCGCAGAAGATGAGGTAAACTGACAGCTCATGTCTTTCACCATTTCACTCCTGAATCTGACTAGGACGAGGGACTGTGAAATGTCTTTTCCTCCCTTTCACATAGACACTTATCTCTAAAGTTAACCTCAGACCAAGATATCTCCTCTGCAAACTTATGCATCATGCGTAGATTTTACTATCATTCCCAGAGAAGGCAGAATACGTGAAAAGAGATGATATTATGGAGGCCAGGTGGCCCATATGACTTCGGAATGCAGAGAGTCGTTGTGGCATTTCACTTGCACCCTGGGCCCTGCGGCAAGAGCCAAGTGTCATGTCTTTACTATCTGCAGCCTGATCCACTTCACTGTGGGGTGAGGAAGTCGCATTAAACTGACAGAAAAAAATCTTCTGCACTCTCAGGACAAAGACTAAGGAGAGTTGCTTGAAAAAAATGAAAAATGAATATCTTTTCTTACTGTATTCTACTAAGGACAGTTGTAAATATTAAGGTTGAAATGTTTGGGGTCCGTTTTTTTTAAATAAACTTTTATTCAGCATTAGAATTGCAAAGTTTCCATAAGATTTTTGGGAAATTTTCAGAAACTTTTGGAAAGCATCTGGAAATTTTCAGGCTCTTTGCAACCCTATTCAGCATTAAATTATTCAAAAGTGACAGTAAAGACGTAACGCTATAAGATTTCTATTGAATTCCATGTTGTTCTTTTTGAACTTTTGACTGTCACATGAATCCTATTCAGCCAAGAATTATGAAAAAATGTATCACGGTTTATATTCAAAAATATGAAGCAGCACAACTGTTTTTAAAGCTACACTGTGTAACTTTTTTTGTTTATTCTTAGCTAAAAACACTTAGTTCTTTCAAAAATATATGTGCTCATTAATGTATATTTACTTATTTCAAGTTATAAAGTATTCTCGTAAGTTTATAATATGCCATTGAAAATACATACGGGTAAGGGGTTCGAATGGGGTCGCCATGTTGCCCCTCCATCTTGAAAGTACATTATCCAAAGAGGGACATACCCGTAAATTCAAGCTTCGCCTTTCGCGTTTTAACACTCGATGGCACCGTGTCTGGATTGAACTGGAAGCCATGTTAATCTTGGACTAAAACGGCCACCGTAGGAGTTAAAACGAAATCGGAATTGGGAGGAACAGAACCTAATATTTACTGGATGGTCATATACCTTTTCACCGCTAGATGGGGGAAAATATCACACAGTGTAGCTTTAACATTGATACTAGTGATTCTTCAGCAGCAAATCAGCATATTAGAATGATTTCTGAAGGATCCTGTGACAAGGACAAGGAAATGTAAGGATGCTGATATTTTAATTTTAAAATATATTAAAACAGAATTTATTTTCAATTTTATATATTTACTGTCTTTACTGTATTTTTGATAAAAAAAAGCATAGGACACATTTGCAACTTGTAATGCATACTGTATACTGTACATCAAATTCATGACTGTGGTGTTGCTAGCGCCATGTTCTACTGGCACAACTTTAAGGTCCGGTTTCACAGACAGGGCTTAGACTAAATCAGGATTAGGCCTTAGTTCAATCAGGGCATTTAATAAGCTGCCATATAAACAAAAAACCCACTGCTTTCAGTTAAAACAGCTGATAATATGCATTCTAGTCTAGGACTAGCTTAAGCCTTATCTGTGAAACCAGGGGTAAAAGTACAAAGCTTTGGCCTAAATCTGCCTTTGCTGGACAAAATATTATTTTACAATATTTATGAAACTAAAGTTGTTAGAATATCTTCTCAAAACACAGCAAAATCTCAAATGTAGGCAAGGCTGAATTGGCAGCAGATTTGGGGATTTCCAGATTCTAATATTTCATTCAAAGATTTAAAGTCCAATAAGCAGAAAGAAATACCTCTCAAACTTAGCAGGGCACATATTAAGAAGTTTTTGAAAAGACTCAGAAAAACCATTAGCATATGCAGTCTATAACCCGATACATACTGTAGAATACCAGACAAGGGCACATGTAAGCGTTTCTGCAACAACCACTTTGAACTCAGGATATCTGGACATAGCTGCAAGTCGCTATATCAAAGTTAATGGTAACACAACCCAGTAGAGCTATTCAAATGAACTCCACCAGACTCAGTTTAGTGTCTAAATAGAATTGTTTCTGGAGTGTTAAGCCCTGTTGAGGTGTAAGAAGAGAGAGGTTATAGCAAACATAACCTTGCGCTTGAGCTATGCACCGTGACAGAGAGGCCGTGAGACCTTGACTGCCAACACCTGCCATTAGTCATCAGGTATTCGGAAACATTTTCATAAGCATGAGGCCCCCTCAACAATGTTTCTCACGGACACACACACACACACACACACACACACACACACACACACACACACACACACACACACACACACACACACACACACACACACACACACACACACACACACACACACACACACACACACACACACACACACACAGTCTTCCTCTTCTTCTCTACCCTGTCCTGTCAGACACACCTGTCAGCACATTTGGTTTAAAGACTAGTGAGCTATGAGCGGAAATGGAACCAAAAAAAACTTCAATTTCTTACATTTCCCAAAGTTAAAAAAAAAAGAAAAACAAACAGGCACAAAGAAATCATCCAAAAAGCAAAAAGTGCAACAGATAGTGAGTATAAAAACCCTGCTACTCACTTTCACTGGCGGTATCATTATTGAAGTCCAAGGCCTCCATTATCAACGTGTAGGACCTCTGGAAGAGAAAAACACACATGCTGTCAGCAATGAAACCAAAACAAAGAAACATCAAAGATCATTTTACATCAACAGAGCTTTAGTCAAGGACCTTGACTCGTAACCAATAAACACCAATGACAAAATATGACCATGGGGACATGCTGAGAAATGTGCCGTGAAAGATCAGAAGAACAACACAACCTTCACCTTATCTGGCAGTGCTCTCCTAAAATGTTGGTCACATACAGTATCACCATCTTTACAATTCAAACAATGACTGGCAGACTGACAAGCATCCTTGTTTTAGTAATCTGACTGTGGGAAAACAAATCAAAAGAACCAAGCAGCTCTCTGCCTGTCAGTCATTTTGAGTCAGTCATAACTTTTTATGCTTTTTGGCCGTTCATTTACATGGCAAACACATTTTGGGGGCCTGAAAACACAATCTTTTGGAAACGGGTTTACGTCTCAGTAGCCTTTCCATTACAGATTTGTGCAAAACTTTTGCAATATTTTCTAAATGTCGTTCAAAAAACTATTGTGAAATGACGGCGTTTCCATTATCTAATGTTATGTGACTAAAACATATTTTTTCCCCCTCTCGCGATAAATCATTAAAAAAATCATGGCGTTGGATGTCTGTAGGTTTACGCATATTGCAGTCACCACACTAGCCATTATTTTTAATCGAAGGAGACGAAGGCGTGCTATTCAAGCATTAATAGCGAGGCAAGCCCCTTCCAATGGCAAGGCCACATATGAGGTGTTTCTAGGAAGTTATAGTACACGATTTCACAGAGGAACTGTGATCATGTGACTTTTTATGTACGCCAGGTGACCTGTAAATGCGAAAACCATGCAGTTTTGCGGAATATTACTTTTCGTATTGCCTGAAAAACCACCTCATGCGAGTGTTTATGCGAAATTGACGTGTTTCCATTGGGGCGTATTTTCTATTAGCGATTTAAATTTGCGAATAATGAAAACGCAGCTAGTGTAAACTACAAAAATGTGTGAAAATTGGTGAAAACGGTGATGTTATGCACATGAATATTGTATGTTCAGTCTATAGGCACGTAGTTTCTTTACAAATTGACATCGCCAACTACTGGCCTGGCATGAATAATACAGCATTTTTAGTCATTTTCACGGATCCGTGTGAATAGGGATCGTTTTGACGTTGTCATGTAAATGTACCATAACTTTCATAGTACAGTGAAACGTTATAACATTATTTAATCAAGTAATTTCTTCATTCAAACTGGAAATTAAAACCAAGCAATAATTAAAAATACAACAACAACAGATCAAAAAGATTTAGGCTGTCCATTGTTCTTGTTCATTGTTTCATTGTTTATTGTTTCTCTTCATTCTGATTTTTTTTTTTCTTCTCCAGATAATAATGAAATTTCCAGAAATGACAGACCTTGGACGTAAAAGATGTGTGTTTATTATGTGTGAGGATCTAGTGGAGTTGAATCACTGGGTCATGTTAGTCTCACTGACAGTTATGTGGCATCAGTTCAGCGGTCATTGTAAGGACATTAAGTCCAACATTTTGTACATTCAAAGAAGCTCTACTATCATAGTACCATATTGCTTTATTATGCAAACAGCCGTTTCATTTGCAGGCTGACAAACTTGAAGAAAACATCTATACTATTCTGAATATATAATGGCTGAGAAACACAGTGATGGAATTGGATGGAGACATCATAGTTCTTTGATAAATACCATGATGCTGAATGACTATTCATGTACTACATTATTTACATAGTTTATTTCACCCAAGAGGTCAAGGTTTTAGCTGGCTATCACGACCCAGTGAACCCCTACTGGTAGAGATGCCGTAACTTCACCATTAGGGGCTAAAAAAAGAATTCTCCATTGACAGCCATAAAAAAAAAATATATATATATATATATATATATATATTTTTTTTTTTTTAAATAAATAAATATTATTTAGTCAATATGTATCATAATATATATATATATATATATATATATATATATATATATATATATATATATATATATATATATATATATTTTTATATATATATATATTTATATGTGTATATATATATATATATATATATTATTATTATACATATTTTGCCAGTAGCCACATTTAAAAGTGGAAAATGAACTCATAATAGTTGCTAGTGAACAGTTTGGAAGTGTGCTTGTTTTTGTGGTGCAGCTATGTCACAATGATGTAATTTTTCTGCCAGTCGCAGAGACCATGTGATTAGTCAAATTACATTTATGGCTCAGGTTATTGGCTAATGTATGTAGATCTGAGTGCACTTGTCCAACGGTGGCAGAATTCAAATTGTGGTCTAATTTTCTGTACTAATTGAGCAATAGGAATGCTAACGTTTTTCTCCAGGTATTATAGATTTCCTTGGTTCAACCAAGGTACATATTTGAAATGTGTGTGTATATATATATATATATATATATATATATATATATATATATATATATATATATATATATATATATATATATATATATATATAATATTTATATTTGTGTTATTTCTTCCACAGAATGTTTTACAGTACAGGGCATACATAGTAACAAATTCCCACTAATGTCCATTCTGCATAATTACCTCACATATCAGACAGAAAGAGTTACGAGGAGAAGAAAATAGCAGGTTGAAAGTGGACTTTTTTTCTTTGAAAAACCCACAAAAATCCCCTTTCACTTCTCTCTTTCAGGTCTTTTGTGTGCAGTGTTTTGTTCCTCTTTTTCCCCACGGAGAGGAATGCGGAGTGAGGATCTGAGGGAGTTGCGGGGGGTGCGCTGCTTTTAGCATGACTCCAATGCAGGCCGAGATCTCTGGAGGGCTTGGCTACATTTCAGCACTTCTGAAACGCTTTGTCTGACTTAAGGTCATCATGGCTCTCACCGGTATCAGGTAACAAGAGTCACGGAGAGAGAGAGAGAACGGGAGAGAAAGATTACTCCGCCTGAGAGAATAAAATGTGCGTCCATATCTAGATTTCAGTGTTAGAAGTTGAACTAAAAAAAACAGAAGTATATGAGAGAAAACGAGCGTGTGTGCGAACGTGCCTGTGCCAGAATTGAAGCGTCTCTTTTCCGGCACCTACTTGTCAGATTCACACTCTCGTACTCTTGACGAGGCACCACGGAATTTCCAACATCACCAAGGTTCTCACTGTCCTTTTGCAGCACGACAGACCATTGAAACAAACCAACGCGCAGCACCTCTCACTGTACAAAGGGGTAAAATTAGTCTGTGTCATTCTGATCTCAATGACCTGAAGAATCAAGATAACCACCTTGCCAAAACAAAGCAGCCCCTTAAGTGGAAAATGTCAAGTGGTTCTTCAGATGTGCCAATAGCTATCAAAATTGTAGCCGATAACTGATAAATGACCAATGTTAAAATTCTATACTATTTAAACAATAAAACGATAACAGCTGAAATCAATCATTTTAAATGTTAGAAATTCATTTAGACATCTAAATGTAAAACTAAAAAAGTAAAACTAACAATTGAATATCTATAGCAACCGATGCAGATAAAAAAAAAAAAAACGGACAACCATTTTGGTGCACAACATTATCGTAACGTCAACGGAATCGACCAATAAAGACTTATGTTATACGATATGAAAAATATGCCACGCTGATAAGATGCGTTGATTGTGTGCCTGCAAGGCGTGCTAGCGATTTTTCAACTGGATGATGAAAAAAACTTGAATCCAAGGAGCTCTAAAAGAACTGTAGTATTTTTTATCTGAGCCACTCGTGCTTCATGTGTTGGTGATTACATTGCTGTTGACCATCTACAAATGTTAAACTCACAAATAAAATGTTTAGGTTTTCCTTTTCCTGGACCGCACCCACCCTGTGGAATGACCTGCCCATCTCAATTCGAGCAGCCGAGTCTGTAGCCATTTTCAAAAAACGGCTAAAGACACATCTCTTCCAGCGGTACCTTACCAATCAAGATTAGCACTTAACATTCTATTCATTTTCTGTCTGTCTGTCTGTCTATTTAAAAAAAAAAAAAAAAAAAAAAAAAAAAAAAAAAACTTCTGTCCTATGTGTTCTTTGCTAGATTAACTGAGACTTGTTACAGCACTTACATACTGTTACATACTGTTGCCCTTGACTGTTCTAGCTGCTTCTATTGCTCTCATTTGTAAGTCGCTTTGGATAAAAGCGTCTGCTAAATGACTAAATGTAAATGTAAATGTAAATGTAGGTTCGATTGCAGCTGTTTGGGAAAGAAAGCAGCAATGATTGATTTTATTATTGTTATTTTTAAATGTACTCTAAATTAACCGTTTGGTAAGGAGACCTCACAACTCTGAAACCGGAATGAAAAGAATACAGTCTGCATAATAAACCAAACTAAGGAATTTTCCAAACTAAGTAAAATAAATGTATATTGGTATAGGCATCAGCGTTTGGCCAAAATGAGTTAAAAAATATCGTAATATCGGATATGGACAAATCCCTAGTGCCAATATTGTTCATTCGGTTTCAAAGAGAAATTACGATTCTCTCATGATTCTGAACAGACAACTAAACAAGATAACATGCAATTTACTAGAGGTTCTGACAAAATGATAATTACTGCAGTCTATTTAAAATGTTTAATAAATCTGAATGAATTATTTAAATAAAAAAATTGGTTTGAAGAATGAATGATTCAATGACTCGCTCAAAAATACTTAATTGTTTCATTACCGGATGAATCAGGGTTTTTTTAACAAATCTCTTGAATGAATGATTCAATGACAAATGCATTTTTTAACTGTCTTGTCGCCACCTACTGGTGTAACGATGTTGTCAAGTTACTTTCAAAAGGTGATTTGCTCTATTTTGATCGCTACCGTAAACATCAGTGTTTATATAGCCGAACTATAAACTTTTATCCCAGTTCTTCTATGATAATATGAATATTTGTAACAGAAATAACAATACTGTGTGGTTGAAAAGACTTATACTATACATGACCACTGCTCTCTTTGGATAAACAGATCTGAATGTTCTGCTGTGATTTTGTCAAAGGTTTAATAGACACAGGCGAATCGTAGTCATTTAGGAATGAGATTACGTGGGAGTTTGAATCGAGACGCAATCTTTTAATGATTAATCGTGCAGCTCTAGATTCTAGCCCTCCCATATAAGCCAAATTAAGAATACATTTAAGACTTATTGGGACCCCACTAGAAGTTTGCCAAGCTCCCCGGGTTGAGAACCACTAGATTAGACACATTTCAAGATGCATTTTTACAAAGCACATGGCTAAAATGCTCAAAAAACTATTCAAAAAAAGGCAAGATGCATCATCCATCTGCACGTAGCAGGCATGTAATCAGTGGTGCTTCAAGTACATAAATCAAAAGATACAACTTCTCGAAGATTTTACTGTGCTAAAGCACAGCACACTCTAGCACCAGCACCCAATACTAACATTAACTACTCAAACTCACTAACCAATTACTCAGCCACCACACAGCGACAAATCCTTTACAGTTGCCATGTTTATGTGCAAATATCAGTTTATTTGATGCAAGCTGTGTCACCTCTGCAAGCTGTGTTGAGATAAACTTTGTCCTTCCTCTCCCTCTCCATACTTGAATGCATTGTGAACACAAATATGCTGTTGATTCACAGCCCGCATTGAATGGTCAAATCTTGCCAGTTTATGTATACCAAGCTCACAGCTCACTGATATCAACTACCCTGCTCTTTCAAGTGCCCGCTGCTGTATATTACGGACATGTCCGGACATGAGCTAGCACAACCTCCCATAAGACCAGGGGCAACATCACCGTGACTAAAAAAAGTTATGGACTTTTTACCTGTTTCTGCATTTGGCAAAAGCTTTCATCCACAGCAAACTACAATGCATTGTAGGCGTTGTATGGCGTTGAGCGCCAAATTTTGTCTTGCAAGGGGTTTAATTCCATCTGGCTTTTTTTAAGGAGTGGAAAAATAAGAGGCAATGGGAGTAATTAACAAATAAACAGGCTAAATGAATGAAAAACAATCACATAAAACAAGAGTGCATTTTTTGGGTCAGAAGAAGGGAAAGGGGCCGCAATGGATCTCACTCCATAACTCATAATTTGGTTATCAGCTCTAAATGCCAACTGCCGCCAGGTTCATTTTTCCCATGCTTGTCACTGACCTCAGTGTCATCATTGAACTAACTATCCCCGGCACCAGTCTCCCAAACTTAACATTGCATTTGTCTTATCTCTCTGGGCCTACATCTGATAAAGGTCTACACTTGCTCCCAAACCCCCTGAGCTCTGATTTGTGATGTTTTTGGCTTCCTCAAATGGATGAGTCTCCTAGTATTGTGCGTTATTTGCTTTTATCACACCCACTTGCTGTGGGAATCTGTCGAGTGATGTCTCCGCTGGTAAAAGTGTGATTGCTAATAATGGTGTGTTCACACCGCCGCCGGCGAGAGCGTCAAAGTGGCCGGAAGTCATTCATTTTCAATGGGAGCCCGGCGGCGAGCTCCGGCGAGAGCGGCGCGGCGCGTCTTGGACGATTTGGGCGTCGAGGAAAGTTGGAATCAGGTCAACTTTATGGTAATGAGCTATGACGCGGTTCGGCGGCAACCGGCGGCAACCAATGGGAATGTAGTAGTGCTCCGCTTGAAATGATTCCAGAGAACGCAGTTCTGTAAACTTTGGTTCCGACAACATTAGTTCCCAAGCAAAATAGAGGAGAAGTTGATCTTTGCGGTAGCGGGTTTCCCTATAATATATATATATATATATTCCGCGCAACACCTTTTATATGCAACATTTTCGCGCTAGAAAGCCTTTTTTTCAGCGGGAATGCAATTCATTTGCTCAAAAAAACACCGATTTGAATGCTGCACTTAAACCAGGACAGTTATTGTAAAGTAGGTTGCACACAAATTAATGTTAATGTTAAAGACCAAGGCTAGCACCTATAAACTGCATGTTGACATTAGACTAGCACTTCCAAGAACACAAAAGCCACACCACACAAATGGCTTTTAAATGGTTTATTTCATTAGCAAACATGCAACTATAATTAAGTTAACTTTCACATTTAAATTATTTCATGATGTTATCTTATACGGGTATACCCTACTGTGGTCAGTCAGCACAAATGCCGATTTTAAAAATGCGAACATGATCGTTTGCTTTGCGGCTCCTTTAAATGCAGTTTTAAAAAAGACCAAGCATTCGATCTACGTCAGAGCGGCAGCGCGTCCACAGATCTTTCTACAGCGTCGAGTGCAGGGCGGCCAGAACGAAGTTTGACGCTCTCGCCGGCGGCGGTGTGAACGCACAGTAAGGAGAGGCTGACATGAAGAGTGACAAATGGTCTCAGCAATGGCTCCGGATATACTCCGCCAGATTCCAATCAATCAAAGACAACAGGGTTTACATTAACGGCTCGGACAACTAGATTATGACCAAAAAGGTAGACACCCTTTTTTTTTTTTGCCTTTCAGAAGGTGCAATCACAGGAGGAAGGCTTTTTTTCCCCTGGGAGATTCCTATCAGGAGTGGTGGCCAGAGATAAGGGGGGCTCACAGGGAAAGCTTTTAACAATCTTTCACTGCTCTCTCTGGCGTGGAAAATGAGACAGGCTTTCCTGATAACAGGTCTGTCAGTCACCTGTGCGCACACAAGCGCCACTGGCAGCCATCTAATCTCCTGTCACTCACGGAGGTGATCACAGGCAGGGACTGAGAAGAGAATCTGATCAAACGGCACATCAGCTGTCAGATATCTAGTTCGAAAGGTGAGTATTCAAAACTAGATATCTCAATAAAACAAAATGTTTCCTGGTAACATCATGAGCCTGAACCGAGCAAGTCATGTGTGAGGTGATTGAGAAAAGTTAGCTAAACAGAACATTAGAAGCACAGGACTTTACAATGGCCTAACAATACCTCGTTTAAGACCTTAACAAGGGCGAGAAAAAAAACAAACGATGCATTTCCCCACTCTATGGCTTGAGTAATGTGCGCTTAAGTGCCACATCAGAGGGGACCATATAAAGCAAACATGTCATTATCCCCTTAGCTTTCCCTCAGGCTTTCAGACGGTTCACCTGCATTGTTATTCCCACACTGGCCCTCGGCTTGCTGTCTTTCCCACACTCCAAAAAAATTCTGTAGAAACATTTTCACTCCGTTGTCAAATTGGACGAAGAATCGGCAAGTAATGCATTGAATTAAATGTGACATTTTGAAGTAGAAAGAGACTAAAATTTTATTTTTACTAAATAAATCATCTCACAGTACAATGGCATAAGATAAATCGAGAGAATGTGCTCAGAAAAGCAAAAGAGAACTTTAAAAACTGTTTTGGATTGCTTTTGTGTTTACTTTGAATGGGACATGCATTAAATGCACACATAAATACTAGTTTGGCTTTTGGGAAAGGGAACGGGTTCACAGACCATTAAAAAGGATGGAAGATGGGACAGGAAAAAAGGAATTATCCAATTTGTTGGTGAACCAGCATTTTGGCTCATGCTGAGCAGACAGGCCCCAGGTGCATTCAGGGCCACGGGGCCAGAGAGCAGCGCTGTAATTTGCTGAAACGGCCAGTATGAGAAGTAAGGTCAGGGCTGGGGTGGGTTTGTCTAGGAGCCGATCTCATCACTGCTGAGTCGAGCGCAGCTTCCTGTTGCTTGCCCTGGGCCGGCATTATTCCTGGACTGGCTCCATTATGCACAGTAATCCTCCCTGTAGCCAGTTTGGCCCGGCTATTGTCACCCCCTCTGTCTGGGTGGGCCATGCCTAAAACCCTCGCTCTCTTTTACTCTCTACACCCCTCTCTAAAACTAAAAGCACAGGGCAATTGCAGTAAAAGGTGTGAAATAAATGGGTGGTATTCCTGTAAATGTAACATTTAAAGTTTTGCAACGAGATTTGGCTGTTGTGTCTGGGAACTTGCTGAGAGTAATTACCAAGGGTTGCAAAGTTAAAAGGTGTCATACCTAGTCTCCAGTCAGCCGTGACTGACACAAAGCCTAAACTTCAACTCTCCCCAGCTGCCAACCAAAAAACCAAAAAAAGAATTAGTCACTGACTGAAGTGTCCTACAATGTAATTTTAAATGTAATCATAATTTGGATGATTAAAAGAAACCATTTTCAGTATGCTTTGGAAGTGCACATCACAAAAATAGCTGATGTGTTATATGATCAACACATGCCCACTGGCCGTCTAGTTCACATACTGGACAGGTGGGCAGCTCACTGGGGCGAACAGTTCAAACAGGGACACGTTTGCTTCGTCAGACCGACAGTTTGTCCTTTGATTTTTTGATTTTATTTATCATTTTGACCCCGCTGAGAATGTATCCACAATGACATCATCAAGCAAGCAGGTGCACAAGCACACACGCCAACAGAACGTGTGGAAGGACGGTTCAACGTCCCCACAGTCAAGAGCTCCTGAGAAATTAACACAAGTACAAGGTTCCCACACTTTCTGAACATTGTGTTTTCACAACTGTTGCATGACTTTTAAGATTTGATTCATTTACATAACTTGTACAGCCCTCGTGTTTTCCAGCACCGTGGGAACCATCTCAGTGTGCTATTTCTGAGTGGGCATTCCTGAAGAACTACATAGATTAATACCACAAAAATAGCTCCAACTAAGGTATTGTTACCAAAATAAACAGTTTAAGGTTACACTACTCCAAGGTACAATCCCCAAACAGACTCCCACCCAACCCTTTGACCCTCAGTTTAAAAATAGTTGGATTTTCTCAGATTGACAATTCCATTAAGAACACTAACATCACTACATTATGTTTAACAGATCATTAGAAAATATAATAATTTATAATTTACAATGTATCTACGTTACATTCTCCATTGGCCCCCTGGATAAGATCAAGGACTCCCAGGGGTCCACGGGCCCACAATTGATTTAGTTGTACAGCCTAAATGTACATTGGCTGACATCACACTACATACTACAGTGAGATTCCATAACACCAATGCATATCATAACACACAGGTTTGCTGCAAATCACCTGTAGTTTGGACTAGCTTGATAACACGGGTTATAAAAGCCCCTTAAACAGATGACTACCATTTCAAGAGATCACGGTCGACTCATAAATTCTTTAGAGCTGCAAGACAAACATTGGTAAATCTCTCTTCTGTGGAGCGTCAGATCATGTGCTTCACACCAAACAAATCTTCTTTTATTTGCATTCTAATGCACTAACACAAATTAAGAGGTTGAGTAGGTGCAAGATAACTGTTTATTTGATGTATTTATTTACCAAGTTAGCTGACTGCCAGAAACAACATTTAGGAGCCGCTGATGATGATCACCATCATGAGGAGTGAATTTACTGCAAGCCACTGTCATCAGGCGTTAAGTGCTAATAAATGTTTTATACCCCATTCACTAAACATTTACATTTTATTTTAACATTCAACTAGACTTTCTTTATCAGTCAATAAATCAAAATATGTGTAATGAACTGTGGCAACACTTTGACAATGTAATTCAACTTAGAATCTCGATTTTAGACGGTTGCTGTTGTTGTTGACAGTGCACGTGCACACGAATAAAACGAGCAGCTATAAACTCGAGGGCAAACCGCACACGTGGATCGAAACATTGCTATGATGTACTGTATAATTGACGTTGCGTCATCATAACGCGCTATGACCTCATTAAATATGCTTTAAAACAAGAAATCGCCATGAGAAAAGGAGGGACGTCTACTCACCGGCCAAGCAAAACTGAAGGGTAAAACAATCCTAGACTTTTCACTCCGCGTTCCCTTGGTCGAAAATTTATTCCCACCGAGAACGGGCGTAGATCCAGTTCCGAAACTGCAAGCCCCGGCCGCGGAAACTCGCGATTGATATTCCTTCAGACAAACTTTAAAATATGTATCACATTCGTCCCGCGTGCATTTGCGATCCGCAGTGTTCCTCGCGCCGTCACAGCACGAGCCGTTCTGCAGCTCGCCGTTCGCGTTCTGCATCGATACGATTTCCAGCTCGAAGTGTCCCGATGCGTCAGACACCTGTTGAGCAGAACAAACGTTAAAACCTATGTATATAGAGTACAGTAAGAACAAACTGGTCTCGTTTTATAAAACAGCCAAAGTGTTTGCCTAATCTGTCAATGTCAAATCGAAAAAGACTTTTGCACTGCGGGTCCAAACACAGTAGTTTTTTTTATATATATCCATGGTATTTCCTAAATATATATATAACTTTGGCATTTATTTATATACATAACGCAAATATATGGAGAAAAAACATTTTAATGATTTAAAGCAGACTCACCTTCGTCGGCAAGCATAACAAAAAGGCATGAAGGTAAAAAGCAGAAAATACTGAACTCCGTCGCACAATCATGCCTTCTTGTTGGTGTTGCGTTGAGACTCAGAAGTTCTAGCCGCCTCACGGCTCTAATGTACTCCCCGATTTAACATGCACCGGGTGGAGAACAACTTTATTTCTTTCAGAAGCCTGTTTTCCAATGTGTAGGAAAGTGCCTCCTATTATCCAAGGGTATCTGCAATTCTTATCTTTCTTATTCTGCTTCTCTCTCTCAGCGGCGGGTATACATTACACAGAAGCCATGAGAGCGTTTGTCCGCGACTGACTGACTGCGCATTCAATACACCAAGTTCAGTTAATGGGGGTGGCGAACGCATGGGTAATTTTAATATTCAAAAGTTAAAGGGCGTGGTTTGTAGTAAAGCCCCGCCCGTGTCCCCCAGGCCCCAGCCCCAGAAGATGACGGGTTTATCTGTGTGAGACTTGCAGAGGGCTAACCGCATGTTCTTACACTGCGAAAACTTACTTATTTAAAAGGGAAAGGAATGCAAAGTACTACAGTAGGCTAATTAGAAAGCTAGGCTAACTGTATGTTACCTTACCATATATGGTGAACAAATATTTTCAATTGCATACACTTGTAGGCTACTGTAAAATGTTATAAAAACACAAAATATCTTATAAATTAAGATACAAGTTCATAAAAGTTTTATAACTGGGTAATAAATGTTCTTTATATATATTTAACTGTAAACATGTCTATCTATCTATCTATCTATCTATCTATCTATCTATCTATCTATCTATCTATCTATCTATCTATCTATCTATCTATCTATCTATCTATCTATCTATCTATCTATCTATCTATCTATCTACACTCTAAAAAGAAAAGGTTCTATATGGCACCAAAAATGGTTCTTCGTCGTAATCATAGAGGAACCACTTTTGGTGCTATATAGCACCATATCTTAACATGTTCTGTATATGGTAGCGGTGCTATATAGCACCATAGTTAGCGGTGCTATATAGCACCTTAGTCAAAGAACCGGTGAAGAACCGCTGAAGAACCACTGAAGAACCACTGAAGCACCAAAATTGGTGCTATATAGCACTCAAAAAGGTTCCCCTATGATTACGAGCCAAGAACCATTTTTGGTGCCATATAGAACCTTTTTTTTAGAGTGTATCTATCTATCCATCCATCCATCCATCCATCCATCCATCCATCCATCCATCCATCCATCCATCCATCCATCCATCCATCCATCCATCCATCCATCCATCCATCCATCCATCCATCCATCCATCCATCCATCCATCCATCCATCCATCCATCCATCGATGCCTCTGTGAGCTAAACATCCCTGAGCCATAGATCCACATACAGTGATCTTGAGTCATTTGCCCCCATAGCTCGTGCTGCCCTCTTGTGGACATGGGGCAAATCTGTAAAGCTATTTGAATACAGAATATTGCAGACAGGTTATATAAAGCAAATCTAGCCATGAGTATCTGGCAGATATCTTCTACTCTTCTAGATATTTTTCATTACAGGTCATGCTACAGGCCACACCACAGACACCACAGTGCAAACAGTCACATAGCATGAGCCAGTGGGTAATCAGTAACTAGTGGGTTATTTCGCCACATCATTTTACAACCGCTGTAGTATGTGAAACAGGCAGGATTGTGGTATGAAATCTACTGATAAGCAACCCCAGTAGGAAAAGTGCATTTCTACATGTCAATCAAACTGCTTTTTAGTCACAGTGTTGGGAGCCTATTAATCTTGACGCTGAAAGACGGATGAGGGTCTCTCTCTGTGTTGGATCTGATTAGAGTATAGGGAAGCAATACCACACAAAGAAAACTAAATAAAAGGAAATACAAGCATTTTTTTTTTACATATTAATCCTTAGAATCACTTGTGTGGGCTTAAATGTGAAAAATTAGTGTTGCTAAGTAGTGCAGACACTGCCATTGGTCAGTCAAACAGATATCCCCGCCCCAAACTCACAATATTGGTTGAGACAATGTTACTGCTTTATGTATAGATATCAATATAGGTATAGGTCAAACCTTACAGATTTATGAATGAACCGCTGGTTTTGAAATCTTCCTGGTCTCCTGATATTTGTTATGACATCCGCTTCAAACATTACAGTGCTCATGATAACTTTCGTTAATAAGTAAATCCACTCCAGCGAATTACTCTTCGACAGTGATGCCATAGAAATACACAGAGCTACCACAAAATCCACAAAATTCTTAAGATGGCTGCTTGTTTCTCTGGCGCATATGGTCTTGTTTGCACTTTTCAATAATTTACCTTCAGATGCTTTAGTTGTCTACATTAAGTTGGGATTTGATCAATAAAAAGGTATATGCATGTACAATACAGGCCTACAAGACACTTTAAATAAACTAGACTAAAGATTTGGCTAAATATTTTCTTTTAAAGAGGCCATTGAGCCTCTTCACCTTTATTTTTTGTAATGACAGCAGAATCACAGCCCTCGCTAATGTGTGTGGCCACATAAAGGAGATCCATAGCAAGTTGAGGGCAAGATGCCAGGCTGATATTTCCTGTCGGTGAGGTTCAAGATTAAAGGTGCACTGGACCTTTTGTACCGGCCACTGTGCCTTTAAAAGATTCTGACCCCCAAGAGAGGTCTCAAGTTACTCACTGCATTCAAATAGCCATTCTGTGTAATAAGGGTTAATTAGACTATTTAGACCTCAAAACTTGAGCGCTTTCCCCTCAAAGGGTTTCGCCCATTTTGATATCCACATTCACATTTCATCTGAGATGCCAAAGCCCTTCTTTTGAAAATCAGACAGGTTTGCGGGATTTAAACCACTGCCTTTGTTAGAGAGTCCTGACCTGCCACTTTAGGATGGTGCACCGGTTTAAAAGAAACTATAGATTAGTAAGATTAGTCATCGATTATAGAGTATATCATGTTCACTCTGCTATTGTAACATCAAACGTTCTGAAGCTCTGAAGTTTAGAATCGACTCTGGGAATGTAATTTGAAGATTTCGTATTGTAACATTAAGAAATTGTTGTGATTTGTCGGTTGTCGGTTTATTTTTGTGTGTGTATACTTTTTTTCATATCAGCATATCCACAGGCCAGAGTCTGTGTTTGTAAAGCTGCCCTAGGGCTAATGTGATTTGAGTAATGACCACACAAGTGAGCCGCAAACCTTTGGGGAGCCAAATTCGACTGGAGACCCGAGAAGTGTACGGGTCATCAGATTGAACTAGACTTTTCCGGTCCCACTCTGCCTGCTCGCCCCTTTTTCATCCTTGACTGGGATCAAACCAGGCAGTTATGGGCCTCTAAATCACGCCTGAAACCAGGAACAAAGGGTCAGATGGCTGTTGCAGAGATGACTATCTATTGTCAGACACTCAGTACTATATACAAATCCAATTACTTAAGCTTGTTGCCACCTCTCATATTACAGTTCACCAATGCAACAGACGTGACAAGAATGTGGTGGAACAGATTATGTCCTTAATAAGAAAGCCCATGCATGTGCTTTCACTGCAGCTTCTTGGATCTTGACAGTCTCTGACTCTGATTTTTTTTTTTGTCAGTTTGCCATTGGGCCATTATGTTAGATTTTTATAAATATTATCAAACAATAATTATGAACAGTATGTTTAGCACTATTGTTCTTTTTATTCATCATGAACAAGGTCTTTATAAGGAGTTGAAATACACAAAGGATTTATGGAAGATCAATGCTGCGCATCTTCAAAGTGCACACAGCTGGACAATGGTGAAACAGAACATAGCTGGCAGATGATTTTACAGAAATCAAATGTCTCTCGGAAATAATGACGTACTAATGTTGATCCAAGAATAATATTGTTGTGCACAGTCAACAAGTGACTGGACAGAGAGTTGCTTTGTTTTTTCAAGAAAGCTGCAATATGACATTTTTGCACATCTTGAATGGTGGTCATAAAATGTATTTGATTTTATATTTGTCCTCATAGGTATATGCTGTCCCCCCTTTTTTAAGCAATCCTTATTTTTAACAGATTAATTCTAATTTAATTCTAAATAAATTTAGGAATTCTTTTTTTTTATGTATAAAAGTGCACTAATTATGAAAATTTATTTAGCCGTTTTGTACAAATATAAACAGTAAATTCAAATTATATTTTTTAATACGTTGATACGAATGATACTGCTTTTCAGAATTCGTTTTCATGGACTTTTAGTTTGTATCACATTATTTTCTGTTTCCACTGTAAACCCTAACGCTCAAAATAATTATTCGGTTTGAGTAGAGCCAACTCAAATTAAACAAATTATTTAGAACTTTCTTTTTCTTGTTCTTTTTCTTCTCTATTGTCATTTTAAAAAGAAATTTAAACAATAAATACTGTTTTGTGGCTCTTTAATGTGTCGTGATCGCTGTAGCGCCTCGATTATCTCTTCCTTCTAGTTCATTGATAAGCATGAAATAAACATGAATGAACACTAAAATAAATGTTGTTTCAACCGTGGAAAGACGTCAGTACACCGTTTTTTCCAAGTTCAAGTCCACCAACGTTAATTTTACTAACTCTCCTGACTGCTTTGTCAGACAAAACGGCAGATTCGGCGATGTGATTGGTCAGATCGCCTGTCAATCAAACTTGCGTCGAAGGGTGAATTAGCAAGGTAGCATTTTTTGAATTAGCTAGTTAAAGCTAGCCAAGCTTCCACTACTTTTATTTAATTGTGAATTAGCTTACTCGAATATTTAAATATGTATGAGTACAAAACAAAATCTGCATGTTCTGTTTACTTAAACTTTACATTTCTTAATCTAAAAAAATTTATGTAACCGATTGCCTCAAGTTTTGCCAACTTATTCGGGTTTACAGTTTAGCTTGTGTTCATTGGTTGTCATGGTTATTCATTAGTTCATTGATTATCTGACACCTGTTTCCTTTCAGTTCATTATCTTGTGTATATATTGCCCTCAGTTCTCACAGTTCGTTGTCTAAGGTTGTTTGTGTTTTAAGTACACACAGTTTCCTTTGTTTCTCACATTGGTTATTGTTCTTTTGATTTGTTTAATAAAAGTTTTATGCTGATAAAGATCCGTCATCCTCATCAAAACTTGACACATTTATGTAAAATAGAATCCTTTTGTAACATTTTAAATGCGTTTACTGGGTAACATTATTTACAATAAGGTTGTATTAGTCAACATTAGTTCATGCATAGTTAACATGAACTAACCATGAACAACACCTCTGTTCAGCATTAGCTAATCTTTGTTAACGTTAGTTCATTAAAACCCAGCTGTTCATGTTAGTTCACAGTGCATTAACTAATGTTAACAAGATTTTAATAATGCATTAGTTAATGTTGAAATTAACATTAACAAACATAAATAAATGCTTTATAAGTGCAGTTCATTATTAGTTCATGTTACTAATGTAGTTAACTAGTGTTAACTAATGAACCTTATTGTAAAGTGTTACCATTTACTGTATGTTTTCGTCAATTTAATGGGTCCTCACTGAATAAAAATATTAATTTCTTTAAAAAAATCGTACTGACCCTAAACTTTTGTACGATTGTGTAGTCTGGAAAAGGTTCGTTTTTAGTTTTTAAAGAGTTCCCTTAAAGGAACACCCATATTCAGATTTACAAGTTTATACATAATGGACATTTTCATTTCAGTGCTTGTGTGTACTTTCATGAACTATTTATGTAGCTCTTCATCTATGTGCTCTCTTAGACTGTTCAACAGCATTGTCAGTCGGATGGCACTTTGTGAGGATGGGGAGAATGATCCTGGCCAGATGACACAATAAAGGCAGTGGTATTTGAGGGAGTGATAGATAGAGTGCTTTGAAACATCTTTCTGCTTAGTGCTTCTCACTCACACTTTTGGAATATTTACACTTTCTGTTTACATGACCAGCTTTTACGTACAACGTCTTAGACGGCAGAGACAGTGGGTCCTAATAAATATTATTCTCCCCTGAAATGTAGGACCTCCATTGTTATTTTCAACATTTATCTTAAACTGGCCCTTGTGAAATGAATAATGGACATTTCATTGGCGACTGTGTGGGGTGGCAGATGGAAAGAAAAGTAATCAAGCTCAAGTTGTAGGTTTAAGTTTTCAGCTTTTGCTTGGTCATCTTTTTTTATGGTTTTATTACGGCATAGGGTGAAGAATATGAACTTTGCGTGCTAAGTATAATCTTTTACCTGGATGACATCTTATCATACAAAGATCTTGATGTAAATTGTAGGCTATGGTAAAATCATGCTCTACTTTCACTTACAGCTATGCGATTAGTATAAAACAAATGTGCCTTTCATTATTGGATTATCAGAAGGGTATGATCGAGGAACATTGGACTCTTTACCCAGCCTCATTCTCATTATGAGATTTCCAGAAGGGTCAGGGTCATGGCTTCTGACCTCTGTTATTCTATCAGCAAGAGCGGAAACTGACTACTAACCAGTCTGAGAATCTTCCTTTCGCTTGTCAAAAGCAAGCCGCAAGATTTGGCTGGTTAGTAGTAGCACAGTCAATGCATTTAAGATAAAAAATATTTACCAGAAATAGAATACTGCAAGTTAGGCAAAAAAATAAAATAAATAAAACAAACTAATGAATGATTAGGCCCGTAGCTATGATTAAGCCTGTATGTTCTGGAATAATAAACATCAAAATAGTTTTTATTCCGGAACTCAATCCACAACATTTGGAAAGGTAAATATATATTTGAAGATTTGAGCCCATATTCATACAATAAATCCTTGCTATACTGTAACACCTGTTGGAACTTTGCAACCGGAAACACCCGCTGATCGTTAATAAGAAAGCAGAAGTAATCCACTCTTGTGGATTCAAATGACAAACCATCTCTTGTATCATTTTAGCATAATATATTTCAAATTTAAACTACATATCACAGAAACACGCTGTTCATCGTTATTTGTCGAATATAAAAAAAGTGAAGCGCTATTAGTAAACAAATAAGATTATTTTTTATTTTTGGTTATAATTTGGCCACCAGACGGCCTGACTGGCTTTTCGAGTTAACAAATTCAGTTTGCGGGGTTTTCGCCCATGTGAGACTAAAGAAATGTCAGAAATTAGTCAAGAATTTGGATTTATATGATCATCAGAGATCGCACGTTTGGAGGATTTAACTGATGGAATACAAGTAATTACTTAAATAGCTTATATATAGTCAAATAATAAAAAGTAAACATGTTCACTGCGTGTTCGAATGATGTTGCATTGTTATCAACACATAAATGTTTTTAATATCTTAAAGGGGCTATATGCGTTTTTCTGAAATTTAAACTCGCGACTGACACCTGTGGCCAAAAAACAGAACTGCTCTTCATTTCTGCTCGCTCTCGCAGCGCGCATTCGTACGTGCACACTTCACAAGTCATCTGCTGCAAGGAGGTCAACATTATGTTTACAGAGGTAAGAACAGTCCAGAAATACATATATTGTTTGAGATAAGTGTTCTCTTATCAAAACGTCAAACGTGTAGAGTAAAACTGACAAACTACACACAAAATTAATACATTAAATAAATAAATAACCCCATTTCGCCATTGGCATACACGCTGATGAAGGGCGCACAGACCGAAACTTTCGTAGAATATTAAAAACACAAATCTGAGCACTGTCCTTGACCACTTATTATACACAAGTAGCTTACTATCACCAAGTATGAAAGACACATATACATAATACTATTTAGCAATATTTATTGACTACATGTCTTATGTGAAATAAAATGCATCACACTTTACATCTTCATTTACCTCTTATTTTTTGTTAAGATATAGAAACAACAAACAATATAATGTAGCTTTACATGGCTATATAATAAATAATCCATCAGTTTTATATAGCGCTTTTCTAGACACCCAAAAAGACTTTACATTACTGATGCACTATTCATATTTATTTTTGTATTATATATATATATATATATATATATATATATATATATATATATATATATATATAAAATTCTAAATCTTATCTTGATGCATCATTTCTGTGAGCAATTGTGTACTTAGCTGAATGTCATACAGAACATGAAATGAAACTTGGCTCTAATTAGCCATTTCTGGGTCCTTTAGTATTCCCAACACAGATCTGAGCTCCCTCCAAGGCTCAAATGCGAAGCCGATGTTCACTCTAGTCCTTGCAATGCGCCGGTCTCTCTCAATCTTCGACCTTTTTTGGCCACTTGTCAGGGGTTTAACTTTTTTAGTCTTCTGTGGAGTTACTGTTGGTGTCCGAGTTGTCCTGGGTCTCTTCTGTGTATTCGTTAAATCCATTGCACTGCTAGCGAGTGTAGGCTACTTTCTGACTAGCGGTGGTGGCAGAGTGATCTGAAACGTTTAACATGAACGCGCTTGACGTCACATCCGCAGACAGCGTGGGAAAAGACGACCCGTCAGAAAATATGAAAAATAGGATACAGGCTTATAGGTGCACCCACTGTGAGCGGACAAGGTGTCAGTATGCTCATCAGGAGATGTTTGAGTCATAAATGGTAAAATAAAAAGGCTATAGTTACGTTTATTTTGGGGAAAAAGTTGCATATAGCCCCTTTAATTAAAATGATGAGACATTTGGGAGATGAATTATACATTATTTTTTATATTTTCAATTTTTTTTTATTGTAAATGCAATCATATTTAGGTTATGTAAATGTGAGTTTATGAGACGAGTTCAAGATAATAAGATTTGTTCATATTGTTCAAGACATAACATAGCTCTTGAATAATTTGGCGTCATGTGCTGTTTAAATAACTTATTCTGTAATTAAAGTGTTCCATAATAGAGTTGTTATGAAGATAAAATAGCTTTTGGCTGTTTGAAGGGACAACCAATGGCATTCTGTATTAATGATGTAAAATATGGCACGGCAGGTGTTTGTGCAGCATATAAGTTAGGCCTACTAATGCTGAAGTAATATTTCATCAAGCTATCTAAATTTTGTGCTTTCTCTGTCCACCCATGAGAAACAGTCCAAGAGGGCAGAGATATATAGACTAATTGATTCTAAATTCTGCTTACAGGGTGTTATTTATTACATTGCTGCTTGTCTGCCCACAAGTGTATGACTTCATCCCCTATGATGCCATAAAGGAACAGTGACATCTTTCATCTGTACAGTAGTCAATTTTGTTACCAATAGGGATCCAAGTGGATAAGGGATGAGAATGAGTGTGATTATAGCTCTGTGTGTCACGAGCCAGTGCTTGTAAGCCTGTGTGTGTCAGTAAAAAGGTAATTTACTGATTTGTGTGTCAGTTGAGAACATCCAGAGTTTTGATCCGATAGGTGGGGCAGAGATGATTTGTGTTGCCTATACGCAGTCAGTGAGTCTGAGCCGATCATCCCTTGCTAATGCTAAATACTGTCGTCACTTTCCCTCTCTTTGATTAGCATTAGCATTCTTTGTCACATACAGATGAAGAAAAAAAGAGGAAATGTTGGTAGAGTAATGTTTGTATGAATGAGTAACCAAACTAACCATAGGTGTTTCTAGACTCATCCAGGTCCCATCTTTCATCTAAGCAGCCTTAAAAATCTGTGATTGTAACACAGATTGTTAGCTATATGAGGTTATTTCAGTCTGAATTTTCATTTAAAAGTTTATTACATTAAATATTATCCTTCTCTTTAATCAGTGGTAACATGACGACAGTCACAATGTCACAGGTGCATTCTCCATCTCTCTGTATTGTATTCATTACTGATGTAAATCTAATCTACTAATGCACAAATGCAATTTTCATAATTTTTTTATTATAAAATCATATTTTTTTACCCAAATGTAGAGCATTGTAGGGTCATGAGAATTGTTATCACATTGTATGATGACAGACAGCTAGTTGTCCACTGTAGTTCTGTTTACATAGCATCCCAGCAAGCAATTTTGCATTAAAAAGACGTCTGATAGCCATCCAAACACATCCCTTACAGCCCTAGGCTAAAACAAGGCAACATTTGGGCTGTCAGTGAAAATGTAATAAACGTCTAACCAAAGAAATGAAACCAAACACCTTTTCACTGTTGATTTACTCACATGATGGAATATCATACATCTCACAAGTTATTTTGGCAAAACAACATGTAACCAAATTCAAGGTTATTTTGGCTAGAAGTGGCTTACTTATTATAGAATGCAGTTGTCACTCTAAATTATGTGTGTGAACATAAAGCAACAATGGTTCTGTTCACACAGCGCAGATTAGCTGAACTGGACCCACTTTATATTAAGTGGCCTTAACTACTATGTACTAACATTTTAATTACTCATTTGATACAATGCACTTATTGTGTAAATACATGTTTTTACATTGTACTTATACTTTAAAAAAACCTGCATGTAATTACGTCTGTAATTAATTTCTGTAGTTACATTTGTAAGTACACAGTTGACACTTCCCTTACACCAAACCCTACCCTTAAACTTACCCATACCACCACACCTGTCCCTAACTCTACCCGTATCCCACCTCAATATCAGCAAAGGTGTTTTGCAATACAATTTGAACACAGTAAGTACATTGTACTTATTTTTTGATGTAAGTACATAGTAGTTAAGGCCACCTAATATAAAGTGGGGCCGCTGAACTCCAATCTCAAAATTAGTTTGTTAATGTGGCACGGTTAACTACGGTCATTAACTACGGTTCTGTTCATAGAATACAAGTTAACCAAACTCACACTAAAATGGGTTTGATAATCTGGACTCACTTCTGTTCCAGAATGCAGATGTCACTCTTATTCATATGTGTGAATATTACGTAAAAACAGTTCTACCAGAAAGACTCTGGAGGCCAGATGAAGTACAATGAAGGAACACATTTATTAACAGACCAGCAAGTATTATATTTAGAGTTCTTTGGCGTAGGCCCCGTCCGTAGCTCCCGTCTCGGGGGTAACAGACTCTGCATTTCCTGCCTGGAGATGAAGACAGGGGCGCAGCCGACCCGTTGGGAGGTATAGGCAGGGACCATCCCGGTGGTGGTGGGGAGGATGGAGGTAAATGTTGGCGTCAGCATCTGCGAACTCAGACATGTGTAAGTACCGATCTTTTATACTCCGAGTATTAGGTCTGATTGTAATAAGTGACAAAATTTGATAGTGAGTCCAGAGTCACTTCGGTTAATCAATGCAGTTGCAGCTGGATTGTGTGTGAATATAACATTATCAACACTTTAAAACGAACTGTATTCTGCTTTTGTGTGAATCTAGCCAGAGTTTCCCCACAGACCTTAAATTCCCCCCTTACGATTAGTCAGCAGAGGATGGAGAAGCAAAAATGTTAAACTGATTAGGGGATGTTGGTCAACCAGTCAAATGACACACTGTTTCCTCAGCGACAAGTGGGCCATCTCAAGTCCTGATGAATGCTCTCACTTTATGCACATAAGTGCCTCCTCTGTACATGCTTGAGCCGTGCGTGAAGGGTCGCATTAGCACAGCTGTGTGGGAAACCCATGTCGCCGCCGCTAAAACCCCTCGTGCCTAGCGTCCTGTGTCCGGGCTAACATTAGCGTGAGAGAGACACCATCCACAGATGGGGGGAAAGTGAGAGGGAGAGAGGAAGGAAAACAAGCGTGGAACTGCTGGCACTGTGATCGCAATGTTAGGAATGGAGATGATTGATGTGACGAGGGAACGGATCGGAGGAAGTGAGGAGCGCTCGCTTGTATCTCTCTGCACGCACTGAAACAACATGAGCTCTCCCACACCGGCCCCCCGAGTCGAGAATTCTGCGGGACTTGGGGAGGGTTCCACTTCACTAGCTCAGGGTGCCATGTGACAGATTCTCAATGAGGTGGAACTGTGTCCTCCTTGGACAGGAAATGACTTGCTGGGCCTTGTGAGGCTTATTATTCATATTTCCCATCCACAGGAAAAGGGGGTTTTGATTGACTTTATCAAGCACTTCCGCTGCCATTTCTTTCTTGTCATCCTCTTCTAAGACACTCTGAAAAAAAAGTGTGTTGGATTTGCATGATTTAATCATGTACCTCGGTCCCACAAATCAATTAAGTTAAACATCATTTGTTCACATAATTTCAACATCACAGAGTGAAGTCATTGAAGTGATCCAATTATGTAGAATCAAAGTGATTTTATAAAGTTCCCTGACAGATTTTTTTTTTAGTTTCATATATATTTTTGTCACATGACTAAATCATACGATTGTGTTAGCTAGCTAACAAATTATTAGCTAACAATATCACATATTAGCATGCTATGCATAAAGCAGAAATCATGTGTTGTACCAGTCCACAGCCTAAGCAAATGCTCCACTCTTTGTCACAATGGTAACCCAGTGTAATTTAAACGGTCTAATAATTCCAACATAATTGAACGTTAAACACTATCAAGACTTAATTTCAACATTTTGCATTGTTCTATGCTCACTATGCACATTTTAACCTCTTAAGATCTGGGACCATTTTTGTGGATTTCCGCCTGGATTTGGCCTACCCAAATTGAAAAGCTTCCCATACCCACATACAGCGGTCTAGATGCATGATTTTGGTGTCATTTTACAGGAAACTATTTGAGGTTACATAAAGCACTGCTAAAAGTGATAAACATGTAAGTATATGTTGTCTGAGCTGTAATAAGCTCCTCCATAAGTATATACGTACTTGAGGATGTCATTCATCTGATTCACCTGATCATTTTAAACAAAATTATAATTGTATTATTTTTCCCCCCTGTAATTTCCGTTTTTTATTTTTTTTTATTTTGATATCCTGTACTTTACATTTGTTGCTTGTAAGATTACAAAATATGACCCAAGTGATATCATACAGTATAGAGTATATCCTATAAAGTTATATTTGATTCGGTCCATAATAATACAGTTGGGTTACACTTTATTTTAAGGTGTAATTGTTACAGTGTAATATATACTATTTAAAGTGCAGTGTAATATATATAAGTAATATTAATTAACAACATGTACTTATTATAGGGTTGGGTAGGATTAGGGTTTGGTTGATGGTTTGTTGCATGTAATTATACATAATTTACTGTTATTACTAAGTACATGTAACATATGTAACACTGTAAAATAAAGTGTTACCAATTGTAATACAAAGACTGGTCTTTAAAAAGCAGAATGAAATAGTGTCAAGTTGTGTAAATTTTGTTTATTTATATAAAGGCAATTACTTGGCTATCAAGCGATCAAAGTTCCGCTGTTTTGATGTTGGTCTCAGACTGCAAAATTGTGGCTGTGGACATTAAAAAAAAATTAAGCTGGGGGGCAGCTTGTTGCTGGTGCAGGTTGCTAAAAGCAAGACTTTTACTTTCACTGGTCCTGGGAGGTAGTTGGGCCTGTGTAAATGTTGGCTCAATGGCGTTTGTGTTCTTTCCCCCAAGTATGTTTACACACAGTAATGGCTCTGCTTGCAAGGAAAGATGTAAGGTTAATTAACTTGAAAACACCCTGTTAAACTGTCAGCAATCACTGTTTGAATGCTCAGGTCTTTGCTTTAAAGCTGGAAGGAAGTTACGGATTTCTCTGAGGATGTAGTGAGACGAGAGTCTTAGTTGATAACCTGGTTTGCTGCCCGCCCATCTGCCTCATTTAGCAGCTAGCGGTGGGAGGCATGAGAACTGTCAAACAAACTTGCCTTCTCTTTCTCCTGAGTTGTGTGAAGAAATGCAGCCTGGTGGCCTGTAAACTCATAACTAATAAAGAGCGCAGAAACAGACGCTTTAATGTCTCGCTCATGCTGAATTTGTCATAATTGTTTATAGTAAAGTAGAGGGCTCACTTTTTCAAGCACATCATTAAACAGGTAGACACTCCTAAATTACTTGTTTTGAATTGAGAAGATTATAAATTATCCTTATAAATATGTCTACAGTAAAATCTTACATTATAAGTCATGAATGTTTATCCACTCAATATAGGTTATGTATTAAAATATATCAGTGTAAGAATCAACTTTTTGTCTGTACCTACTACACACATTCTCAGTGAGAATTACATTATATTAAAGATAAATGTTTATCAATACCACACAAGTAAACTGATGCTACTCTTACATTTAAGAGGGGGAAGAATATAATGTATTGTTTTACATAAAAAATACACCTAAACAGTTAATTTATTACAACCAACCCCCAAATCCATCACTATGTGTGTGGGATGAGCTCTGTACTGTAAAGTTACAAAAAAAAAAATACTTTTCATAGGCAATAGAACTAATAATTGGACAGTAGAAATGAATTAGCTAAATTCTGCATGTCATGTTTCTGAAGTTCATGTGTGTGTAAACTCAACATTGGAGTTTGTGTCTATTAGTTTTGAGACCAACTCGGAAAAATGCATTTAAAATGTAGTTTCTTTCCCATACTGTAAAAAAATATATGATCTTTCATAAAATTATATGAAGTTATGACATGCATTATGTTTTTACATTGCTTTAACTCATCAAAATAAGCTAAACGGTTTTCCACCTTTTTTATTGAGTTATTTTATTCGTTTAAGTCAGTTTAATGTAATTTAAGTTGAAATGACTTCAACATCCAAGTTGATTGTACTTAAAAATGTAAGGCAGCAACTTTTTCTCTTGCTTGTAAATGATGACAGAATTTTCATTTTTGGGTGAACTATCCCTTTAATTGTTGACTATTTTTGCAAATGACACAAGATTGTCCATTTATTTTCTGCGGAAACTTATATGAGGTGGAAATGTTAAGTTTGCTGTTCTAAAACTATTAACGCTAAGTGTTTAAACTTCACATCGCAGCATCTGCTAAATGCTTTGTGGCTGGGGAAATACCCATAAGCCCTTGCAAGTGAATAATTTAATTTTAGAGCATGCAAATAATTGCTACTTAGAATTAACAGATGTTTTGCTTCATTTACTGCTTTTGATTTTTTTTTTTTTTTGTACAGTGTTTTGTTATAAAGAGTTGTGGTTTATTCAAAGTCATTGTTAAGATGATTAGTGTTCCTTTTGGTGAATCTGGATTCTGCTTAGTTTAAATAATTTTTCGCCTGTGACCAAAAAAAGTACTTTTTGTTTTATTGCGGAATATTACGGAAAAGAAAAACCCACAATCTGGTCATACTTTACATCAACACCCTAGTTACTGAAAAACTAAGTTGAGTCAACCTGAAATATTTTACTGTGTGGGTTTAGGTGCACCACATGTGGTTACATTTTGATTTTCTCTCTGTTTACTCTGTTTGAAATGTTAAATTGCTCATGCTAAGGTTGACATCTCAACTTTTTCTGCATTCGATATCTCAATCAACCATTACAATAGAGGTTTTGTAACAACTAGAATTGTTTTACAGTGTACTGCATGTATCTCGCTCTAAAACAGTAACACGTTGTCAGTCGACAGACGCATTGAAGCTTGGTGAAAATATTGATGCTGGCGGAATGAAGGAGCCTCTAGCAGGCCATGACGTAGCGGTTTTTCCATGACACTTCTGATGATTGTTTCCAAATGGTCCTGTCAGTATTAATAAATCTAACGTAGACATTTCATTTAGTTTCAAAGTAAACAAAATCCTTTTCAACTTAAAGGCAATAACTTCAAGTGGTGCAGGCATCATTGTAAGATGATGTATGCTTTTATGCGTGAGGGGTTCTTTCCTCCTTTTCTTTTTTCATACGTTCTCTCTTCTGTGGAATGTATGAAGCACTGGAGGAGGGTAAAATCAGATTGATACTGTTTTCTTTACTTTACAAATGGCAAAATCACACTGTAATTTAAGAGAACCAAGCATTACCAGTAAAGTCAGCTGTAGAAACATCTAGCAGCCTGGCCTAATACTAAAATAAGAATGATTTACAACTTACAGCCAGGTGTTTATCCAATTGTCCCCAAAGATGTAGAATGTAGAGTTCATATTTTTATTGTTAACCACACCAATTTATTCAATTATTATTAGGTGACTGTATATACATGCCCTGTGATCTGGTTGGAGAAACAGAATCCAGAAGAGAATGACTACTGATTTTGAATCTTGGTGGCTTCTCTCTGGGGTTCAGGAAGTGCACACTTACTTGAAGCATATCAGCAAATGATTAAAGCGAAATCGATGAGCCTATACTTCCTGCCTTCGTGAAGGATTGGTGGTTAAAAAGGTATTTTGTTAGGTATAAATTGCGTGTGCACTGGCGGATATCCAGTGATAGGCTTATGTTCAATGAATGGCATATATCCAGTGGAAACTTTAAATCTTCATTTGGGTGCTTTTGTTCTGCAATTATTGTTTGATACTGTATATGTGATGATTATTTTAATTGATTCACGGCTATACTCTTAATATTTTGTCCTTTTTTGAATGGGATACGGTGGTGTATGGTTCTTGAGTGCATTTAAAAGTGCTTATATGTAAAGTTTTAGGTATGTAAATCTCATAGATCAAATTGACTGTCAGCTATTTTATTTAAAGGTTACACAACACACACAGTTTGTTAACCATGACTACCTACAGATGACACGATACACGATACATCGTGGCATTATCCCTGGATAACTTTCGATTCACTGTACGTTCGTGTTGTTTACATCATATGCACTTACCAGCAAAACACAGACATTTGATGCAGTTTCACTCACCGCCTGTGGTTTCGACTCATGACCGGGAACAAACAAACACAATTGCAGAGCTCTGTTGCTGCTCCGTAAAAACAAACTGCATCCACTGTTTCCTTAACGCTGTGTTATTTGGGATGCTGATCAAGGTCCCTCACAACCAGAAATACACTTCTTTTGCGCTGCCGACAGCTTCTGTAACCCCAACAAAGCTTGTTGATGGGCATGCTCTTGCTCTCGCTCTGGTTGATGTGCGCATGCGCTCATCTGGGAGAAGTGCCCATACAAGGAATTCTGCCCTTTATGACCTCATACAGGGCCATGCAAAAAAAAAAAAAAAAAAACTTTCTGAAACTAATCCTGAAGGAGTGTATTTTAAGATATCCAACTCTTTAACACTGTAAATAAGTCAGAATGCATGAAATAGCATTTGACCTCCCCCTCCCCCTTTAACTAAAAATTGTTAAACTGCCCAAATAGGTGTTAGTAATGCCTCATAATCTCTATAGAGAAAGCAGATACTTGACACATGCTGCATTGGAAAGATATGCTTTGAAGCTGTGTTGGATGTTTGGGACTGCAATCAAAAGTTTCTGATTCATTTTGGCTGTTTTATTTTCCTACGATTTGGCTCAAAATAAGCCAAAACGATAAGAAGCATAGCAGTCGGAGAACAGCTGAAACTTGATGCCGTGTAGTAGATGCTATTAAAGAGCTGCATGTGTGTATATGAGAGATAAGGAGTGAAAAGTAGCCTACAGAAGGTGAAATGTGTAGAAATGAAGCTGTTGGAATGTTGATGGGACGACATCTGTTTTGAGATCGACGTCATCTAAAATGCTTGTTCTCAGTCTAATTGGGAGTAAAGCATCAGATCTAAATAGAAAAGTGTGGCATGCAGATACAAATTCCAAACAACCCAGAGCTGAAATAGATCTGATGAGACAACAAAGAGACATGAGGTCTTAATTATGCTGTACTGGATATTAACACATAGAAAGCTAGAATACACAGTAGTAAAAAAAAAAAAAAAAAAAAGAGTAAAAAAAAAAACACGTTGTCAACTTCGCATCCATAATGCTCAAGATATAATTTAAACATATTTTTCATACTTTGTCATGTGATAAACACCTGTTAATTGTGCATCAAAGTCGGCTGATTTGTTTTACTTTCAAGACGTTTTTGCCACATTCTAAGATAGCATTGTGTGTTTCCTTTCCTAGAATACACTGTAATGAACCAAATTCTCTTTTAAAGCCACATCTACTTGGCAGCTCTCATCTACTTGAATGGGAAAAGATTTAGTTGATTATTGGTTAAAATAACATTTTATATCAGGAAAAAAATCTAACAGTAATGGATACATTAAAGCTGCAGTCCGTAACTTTTTGCGCTCTAGCGGTCAATAAAATGCGTCTTGCGGAAGAACATTGCAGCCTGGAGCTACTTCTCTTTGTTTATGGCTGTGTCCGAAAACCTAGGCAGCTGACTCGTTACCTTGCTGCCTTATCAGACAATGACTGCAGCGTCAATCAGGCAACGTTTTATGCATGAAGGCACCTCACAAAACTAATTTCGGATAGACTTCTTAGGCAATGTAACTGTTTAATGATCTACAGCAAAATAGAGAGCGCTTTGGTGAGAACTAAATAAATATTTAACTACTACATTAGTAATTTCTCGCTAGAAATTACATCAGAAGTGGAAAATGTTGGTAAAAAACGTACATTTACACACAAACTGACCAGCAAACGCAACTTTCGGATGCCATCTTTTTTCCCCAGCTCAACTGTCACAGAATGGAAAGCACAGGATTGTGGGATATCAAAAGCAGCGAAGGATACAAATATGCTGCCTTCAAAACTCGATCAGATGAAGGTGTCTCTGGAGACAGGAAGTGAAGCTAACATTAGATTTGTGCCTTGGTGCCTTCCTGCTTTGAAATGAGTCCTCAGAAGGCAGCATTTTCCAGGTTTCGGACATAGTCGTGAAATAGTCCAAATATAAACACTTATTATAAGTGTACCATAATGATTCAGGGTAAGACAAAAACACGGTTTGGAAAATGGATTCATGTTGTAGGAGAGAGTGGTAAAAAAAAAAACACTTTATGACTTTCTAAGTTTGTGTAAATCCACTTGGGGTTCAGAATATTTATTTTTTCCCACTTTAATTGCACACATGTCTAGTACAATTATGTGGTTTTGTTTCATTAATACAGTGTTTACTTTTTTCTTGATTTACCCCGAAAGAATGGAAGTGAAATGTGACAACATGCCCCATAGGTGGGGTACATTTTAGCATGTGGTGGGGCACAATGTAACATGACAGAATGACAGCTTAAAATGTTACCTGATATAATCCAAAAAATATACAAGAAAAAATACAATAATACAATATTTTGTCATATTGTTTTGGTTGTGCTTCGGCTCTGTGTGAATGAATATGGTTATCTGATTCTGATAACATTCACTACTAGATTTAAGAGATATAACCCGTTTACTGAGAAGGATCTCAAGCTTATTAGCTGAAGACATTACTGAAGCTTCACCCATTAAAAGACACAGTACTTTCACGGTACTTCCAGCACAGCGCTACAACAACTATGATGAAATGACCTTTCACTACACTATAGATAATGCTTTACAATGAACTCGGTTGCACTTTATTTTACAGTATGTGCACTTGCGTGTACGTACAGTGTACTTACATAAGTACTGGGTAATATAAGGTAACTACTTGGATTAAGGTTAGGTTCAGGGTTATTACCCAGTTATTGCTATTAACAAGTACAAAGTATCTTTCACAGTTTCAGTTTGTCTTAGTTATCATGGACTTTTAGTTCATTTTCATTCATTCTCATGTGTTCCTTTGTTTGATTTTCCCGCCACTCATTTGTTACCATGGTCACTGTCATTGAGTTTGTTTGGTTCAGCTGTGTTCAATGAATCATCTTGTTTGAGTTTGTTTAAGTTGTAGGCTACCCTCACATTCATTCTCTGTCCGGTCATCTTAACATTATGGTGTGTGTTTGTCTTCATTCTATGGCTCGCTACCTATTGGATTGTTATAAGCAGTGGTGGACTGTCAGGGCCATCAGGGCCTGCTCTGCTGGCCCTGCCAAAATCAAAAAATATATATTTTTCATAATTAAATTAATGTGTCTGAACGTGTCTAAATTCAATTACTGTCTATTTCAGTACGTTACAGTTTTATTTCCAGAAAGAATGTGGTTATTTTTTGTGAGGCTGAGCTGTATTTTCATCATCTAAACGCTTCACAGCTCTGTGGACCAGCACTAGTAGGATAGCTAGCCTTCAGTTGAAGCTGCCATTTTCCATTGGATTATAACTTTGACTGACGTGGGTCATCAGCCAATCAAATTTTGATGTGTAGTGATAGAACGCCCCAGAGGTACCAGCGATGTGTCAGCATACATATGCTTGTATTTTGTTTGCATCTGTGTGTGTGGTGTTGTTATGGCGGCAGCGTGGGGTGTGTTGATTGTTAGTGAAGGCCCTGACTGAAACACCACGGTACGCTGCTGGTTATAAGTAAAGTTACCTGTTTGAATCTTCATCTTCTGTGTCTACGGCTTCCTACCTGCACGCACCCGTTACAGTATGTACATGGGGAACAGGACTGTAAAATAAAGTGCTACCATGAACTCTGTTAGAGAGCTACAAATGGCAATTTATCTGTTGAAATAAAATACCTTTCTCGCCTGTTGAGTAATAAAAACAGGCTTTTACAACATTTCAAATCCCTCAGTTCTCGCCATTTACGAAAAGCCAAGCCAATGCTGATTGTTGTTTTATTACAAGCTGTGTCATGTTCTCGTTTGCAAGCAGACTCCCCTCTGTTTGGCGTTTTTTTTAAATGGGTGATTTAGAGTGCTCCATGCCGAACCTGTCTTCCTTATTGTGATAACTAACCTATGCCACTCCCACACCATATATGTGTCAAAGTAGCCGGAGCAACTTTTCTCTATTTGCGGATATGATGAGACGCACAGTCGAGTTAATTTCCCACAAAAACCATCTCGCTAGGTTTAAAATATAAAGACTTATTGGCTTATTGGCAATTGGCTTACCATACACCCTTAAAAATAAAGGTGCCAGGAAGAACCAAAAAAGGGTTTTCATGGAGATGCCAGAAGAACCATTTTTGGTTCCCTAATGAACCGTTTTGTGAAAGGTTCTTTTTTCTAACTATTTTATCGTCTAAACAACCTTTTGAACCTTTTGTGCAAAGGTTCTTTAGATATTAAAGGGTCTTCGTGGAACCATACACCCTGCCAAAGAATCTTTCTTTTTAAGAGTGTATCAGGGTAAGACAAACCATGTGTCAACTCATGATGTATCAACTCAAAAAAAAAAAGTTGCATAGTGCACCGTTAATTATAAATAAGTCACTTTGGATACAATCATCTGCTAAGTTTAAATATTTAAATATACTTATTCATTCAGTATAGCTAAATATTGTGTGAAATAAGTAAAAAGTCTTCCATGTGCTTCACGTGCAGAGAACGATTTGTGTGTTCCTAGGTCTGTGTTCCAAATCAGTCATTTATGATGTTCCACTGCAGTCAGGATGCTGCCATATAAAGTAGCTGTCTATAGGCTGAAGCAATTTTGGAACCCTTTTTTAAAATGATTCCTTTGGCTAAGGAACAAGGTACACTGAGGTCAGATACACCTCTCTGCCAAACTGTCCTTTTAATTTGAGCCACCGATCAACCCACTCACATGAACATATAAATGTAGACAGAAGAACATCTTGTTCAGTCCTGCTTGGACTGGAAGTCAAATCTTATCATGCCACCATCCTCCAGAAGAGAGCCAGAAGGCACACGTATGTTATGGTAAAACCTTTGGAGCAGGTCAGTATGCAGGCGTGATGAAGTGTGACATGAAGGAGCCTGTCTATCGGTTGTTCCGTTGGCATTCAATGAAAGGAAAAGGCAACGCTGAGTCACAAGGAATTTGAATCGGTGCTAAGGAGATGCCAGCAGTACAAGAGGCCCGACTCTGTTTGTCTGTAATGCAATGATGGACAGAGCAAATTTTGTTTACTGTGTTGGTGGAACCAGACAGGGGTACACCCGCAGGGAATTCTGTCCTCTCTTTTTTGCTTTTCCCTGGTTCCTTGATAATTTTATTTGTAGTAATTTCATCAGAACTTGAGTAGCTGTTTGTAAATTGTATGTTTTTGCTCCATGAGTGGGTGTGTATGTGGCTGGTTATGATCATAAAATTAGGCTGACATCATATTCAGTTATAAAACATGACTGCCGGGCATAAATTATTTTCCTTTCAAGCAAAAACGTGCTTTGAGGGTGATATATATTTAAGTTGTTTTATATTTAAAAGAAATGGCTTTAATCTTTAGATTTTAATTGTATGAACGCAACCTTATATGTAGACTACTTTCAATTAAACCCAAGATTAAGTAATTAGCTGAATTATTCATAGTAATCACACTTGCTTTTAATAACACACTGGGTGGAAACTGTGACATGTGAGACAGCCATTAAGACTGAAGAGGTCTGCAGGACTTGTTTCTTTTTCTATAAAATCCTGTTTCAGCCTGTGACATTTACCTCATGTACAAACCACCGAGAACATGTGTGCATGAAAGCGTTTGAGGTTAAAATTTATAGAAATAGAACAACAATTAGATATTTCTGTCTCTGAATGATCACCTCCTGTATCCATCTTAAACAGTATTTTTGTTTTATAAAGATTTAATGAAGACAAAATGTAGATGTTTTTTTTGGAGTTTTTGAGAGTTTGCGAGTTATGCAACAATTACAGTGACGTCTTTCAGTATTTTTATCCTAGTTTCAAGTAAAAACTGTGAAATATAAAAATAGTTTGTGGCACTGTATCTTTTTTTGTTTGATGTATGTTTAAAAATACAAATGAAAGAATATAGTTAATTTAAATTTAAAAAATATAGTTTGTAATTATGAATATTTGTATTAATTCTCTTATTTAAAAGATGTTTAGTAATTTGAAAGGTTGACACAATTGCTCTTTAGGAACTCTCTTTAAAAAAAAGAAAGAAAAAAAAGACCCTAAACCGTAGTTGTTTTGAAGACGTCCGCCCTCGGCTTACCTGAAATCTATCCACTCTTTACCACAATCTCCTTTCAGAGCACTCAGAAATTCCCCAAATTAATTCTGGCTCAATTAATCCTGAAGCGGCTCTCATTGGACAGCAATCATTACGCTCTGATGATCATAAGGCCATTGTCACTGTGGCACTTGAAGGACTCTTTTGTGAACAGAAAGAATAGGGGGCAAATCAATGAAGCTGCAGAACAGAGCCAGTGAGGTGTGTGTGTCTGTGTATGCATGTGCTCCTGTGGATAGTGTTTCGGGGTCCAAGCAACCGTGAGTGGCGTTGATTGACGTACAGAGTGAAAGACCCTAAACCCTATAGCTTTGATGATTGAAATGAGATGGGTATCCTTTATTTGACAAAGCTAGTTGGGTAGTGGTTTGTGTGTGAGAGAGCTCCCCATTGCTGTTATCATTTTTTTTCCCTTTGGACTTGACTGACAGTTGTCATCCTGCTAAAACTTAACAGTCTACACACTCTAACTTATATAGTATATATATATATATATATATATATATATATATATATAAATTTAAGATTTATTTCCCAGCCAGATATAGATTTATTTAATATAAATTTATTATAATATATTATAAATTCATCTATTGAGCAGATTGGCTGAATATGACTTAACATGGACAACCTTTATGAACCTTAATGAACCATTATGATGCATGTAGATCATGCAGATCTGACAGTTTCTTTTGATTGACAGCTGGCCTTTGCAGTACTCTGCATGTGAATGCACACCCCCACAGTCTGGGCTTCAATGACGGGCTCCAGAGCTTTCTGTCTGGCCTCTAAACCTTTGGCCCCTTGTGGGGCACATGCAGTCTTTTTCCCCCTGGAGTCCACTGCATGGATCCCTGGGGCTCTGTGTGGCAGGCGTAGGTTCTGAACATGTGTTTGAGAGAATGAGAGCGAGAAGGACGAACGAGGCCCCTGATCCCAGCTTCCCCCGCAGGGTATCTGTGTGGAAACAGAGTGTGTAAAGTCTGGAGAAAGACAAGAGCCCACTCAGACAAATGTCATGAATTTCACTGACAGGGCTTCGAGTGGCTTTCTTTCTTTCTTTTTCTTTCTTTCTTTCTTTCTTTCTTTCTTTCTTTCTTTCTTTCTTTCTTTCTTTCTTTCTTTCTTTCTTTCTTTCTTTCTTTCTTTCTTTCTTTCTTTCTTTCTTTCTTTCTTTCTTTCTTTCTTTCTTTCTTTCTTTCTTTCTTTCTTTCTTTCTTTCTTTCTTTCTTTCTTTCTTTCTTTCTTTCTTTCTTTCTTTCTTTCTTTCTTTCTTTCTTTCTTTCTATACAAATCTTTGTTTGGTGGTCTTTTACAGTAAATGTGTCAGTGCTGCTCAGAATAGTGGAAAAGCTTTGTGAGGTGTGGTCCGCTGGAGACGAGCATCTCATTTTCGTGTCTTTCTAAGTGGATGTCTGTTTTCACAGCTGATGCCTTTTGCTCAACAGGGAAATATATGGCGTTGTTTGTTATTCAGAGACAGTTGTGGTGCTGTAGTTGAAGTTCTTATTTATTTTATGAAGGAAATATGTCAGTGCTGCTGAGCCAATTTTTTTATTATTAATGTACAGTCCCAGACATGCAAGTGCATGTCCAGCCACAGATATCAATCATGGGCTTAGGTGTCTATGCATATTATGAAAGCAAGTATTTTAGCACATGGGTTAAAAAAATTAAACATCATCTTTAATTTTTATCTGGGCAGTTCTAAAAACATCCAAAATCATTGCTTGCAGGTCACATCACTGTGACATGCCCCTATTCTGAGTTCTGAGAGATTTAATCTTTGGCAAAATTCCAAAATGACTCGTAGATACGGCCATGAGTAATGAATATTCACAGAGTGATGACTCTTTTCTTGTCGAATGGCGTGGGAAAATGCATGGTTGCTTTATGAAACACATTAATTCTCTAAATTTTTACTGATGAAATATACATGTTTCAACATCATTTTTATGCGCCATTGCTCTAAAGCAGGGGTGCCCAATCCTTTACCTGGAGATCTACCTTCCTGCAGAGTTCAGCTCCATCTCTGCTCAACACACCTGTTTGTAATTATCTAGTGTTTCTTAAGATCTTCTTTCGCTGATTCATGTGTGTTTTATCAGGGTTGGAGCTAAACTTTCCAGTTAGGTAGATCTCCAGGAACAGGATTGGGCACTCCTGCTCGAAAGTCATTATACCTGCACATAGTTTTTTATGTGTGAGTTTGAATTACACGTCATGTACTGCAACATGCATGCAATTTTGACAAATGTTGGCTTTCTGTTACACCTTTTAATTTGCTTTTGTAATACAAAGCAGCATCTAATTTTCTCTTCTTTTTTTCCCCGAAGAGAAACAGAACAACCTCCTCCAGATGTACCTGTGACATCATAGCACCCCTGTAATTGAGATGAGTATATTTTCATTCTATCCCATCACTAACGCAGTGCGTCTGCATTTTAAACAGGTTGGTTTGGTTACATATGGTGTGAAGAGTCTGACATTTTCATCTAATTAGCAGTGTTCTGCTAGAATGGCTGAGGATCAGAAAAGTAGTAGTAATGTCTTGTGCATAGTTGGTCTTTTATCTTCTTGATCACTGTTTGCACACATTTTCATCACAGCATATGTAACGGCAAATTCCAGCTTCATTTATACTATGCACCAGTGATTTTCCATCCACCTATGTATTTATTATCTAGGATTATGGGTGATTTTTAAGTAATAACTGAATCAACAAAAGATTTAGCTGACTTATTCCAAATAATTTTGTTCTGGCATGGTCATGGGGAATTGCTGGTTATAATTTTCGCAATGCATAATAAATTCACTGCCAAATGTTGGCAGTTTAGACATACGAGATAGCAGTAACGTACTCAGGTAAGAAAACACTGAATTGGACAATGAAGCTGTTTAAATAATCCATTCATTTACTATGACAAGTTGTGCCTTTAACCAACACTGTAAAAAAATTGTAGTAATTTTAATCAGAAAAATTATTTAAAAATGCTACAGTGAAAACTTGTTGATTATTTCAGTTACTAAATACAGGTAAAAAATCATAGTAGATTTAACAGGAAAATATATTTTTGTTTTCTGGAATTGAATATGAAAGTATGAATTGCTTTACAATACAAGGAGAAAACATCAAGTTTTTACTTGGCTAAAAACAACTTTGCACAAACAATTCCAAAATTTTACTGTAAAAATACATATAGTTTGTAATAGTACACATGTCAATATGCTTCAGAGCAGAGGCTGGAGGTAGACAGGAGATAGGAGGAGTCAGCAGAGAGGTAAGCCAAGGCGGAACTGCAGGAGGGAGGAGCCAAGGCGGAGTTTGAAATGTCTTACTGGGTGGAGCCTTGGCGTCGACCGATGGCAGTGGAGTGGGACGAGGTGGAGACCCTAGCGAAGCCACAAGGACAACAGCCCAGGGCGACATTGTAGGCCTGGAGGGCTGAGGTGACGTCATCTGCTTGAGTAACAGAGGTGGAGGCGGGGGCCTGGCAGAATGGAGGGAGCGAGGACCACTGTGGAACCAGAGGGAAGGAGGATTGAGGCGCAGCCGGAGGACTGGAAGTCTGCAGTGAAACCAGGGTGATGAGAGACCAAGGTGAAGCTGGAAGGATGATGGAGCACGGTGGAGCCTTAGTGATGGCAGACCACAGCGGAGCCAAGGGAGTGCAGAGTCAAGGTGGATCCGAGGGCTGAGGGTGGAGAGCTGGGCTTGGTGGCCTGAGGTGTAGATCTGCATCACAGAGCCGTGCTGGAGCCAACAAGCTGGTGAGGATCAGCGTCGAGGGTGGAGTCGAAGAGCTATGAGACACCAGTGGGGCAGGTAAGTTCGGAGAATTTGATGAAATCAAAAGAGATGATGGTGACAATAGGGTGGGCAGGATATTGGGTGTGATCGGGTCGTCCATGATAGAGAGGGGGAGTTGGCTGGAGAAGGACGAGCTCTGTGGTGAAATTGAGCCAGCACTCCTTAACTGGCTCATCTGAGAACTGTGTCACTGGACCTGACTCCTTGCTGGAACGGGTGCGGTGACCTGCTCAGGCTCCAGGTGGGCTGGCTCTAACTCCGGGCATAGAGGAGGCTCAAGCTTGTGGTTCGCAGCGGGCACTGGTTCGGGCTCAGACTCCGTGGCGGGTATGGGTGTCATCACTGGGTTTGTTGCAGGAGGTCTCTCTGTCTTTCCAGGGCGCTTCTGGCTGGGACAAAGTGTTTTCTCTGGACTGGGCAGAGAGGTGGCTACTGGAGGTGTTGATAGTTCTGGGGAGTTGGAGATAATGGTGTTGTTGTCCTCAATGACTCCCGCGGTGAGGGAGGATCTGCACACCCACAAGGCGTAGTGAACTCGATGAATGGACGGAGATCCTCCCCCAACAGCCGCTGAAACGCTGTTTCAGAATTTCATCGTCCCAGCGCACCACGTGATAGAGCGACCAGCAGTCTTGTGAAATGTAGTCCTCATAATCCATTTTGTGGGACGGTTCTTGTATCATTGCTGATGTGGTAGTTAACAGAATCATGGTGATGAAGATCAAATATTAACTTGTTTAATCAACACAAAGATAATACATAGACAAAAGCATATAGCAAAATAACATTAACTGCTCACATAAAAACGAGAACAGACAATGAACTGAATGAGACAGGGTATAAATACATGGGGAAACTAAATGACAGACAACTGAATGTAATCAGCAACCAAGGAGACTAACTAGGATGCCATTAAGACTAAACTGAACTAAAGCACATAAAACAAACACACAGAAATTAAACTAATCCTTACACCAGAAGAGAGGCATTTAAAAAAAGAAAACTTCTTAAGACTAGATAAAACAAAAAAAAGGCTGTTCTCTTGCTTTTTGCCAAATAGGTAGGGACACTTCAACACCTATAATGTACTGGGCATATTGCCTTCCAGTATGATATGGATATACTTGACTAGAGTCAAATACTACCTTGCTTTAGTAGGAAATACTACTAAGCAAACTTTTAGGGTAACACTTTATTTTACGGTCCAATTCTCATTATTAAAGGGTAACTTCAGTGATTTAGCATTAGGCTTTGTATCAGTAGAAACCCCGTAGTATATTTTAATTATGGTACTTTCCCTCATATCCCCCTGAGATGAGAGAATTATGCATTTTATTTCTGGAAAAAATCCAGAAAAAAAAGGATTTTTTGGCCAGATGCTAAAAGCTACAGCTAGTAGAGGGAGCTGTTTCGCATGTTTTCAACCTGCCCACAGGGGAGAGGTCTCACTCACAGAATGTAAATACGCTCGGCTCGGCCTCGGGCATTCATAACGGAGCAAAGTGAGTGTTTCAACTTTTCAATTAATTCCTTTTAAAGTTTAGCATTCATATGCGATCAGAAAATGCGCCAGACTGGACACGCGCTGAGAATGAATTCTTGGCTTACCTCAGCTCATACTTCCTCTTGTGCTGAACGAGATCTGACTCCTGCAGCTGTGTTTGTCAGCTCTCGTGTCTTTTGTTAGGTTCACTCACACTTTATTGAAAACACACTTTCAGTTTTTAATTGTATTGTTTATTCTCTAACTGAACGAAATTATTGTATTATTATGAAGATCCAAACGACACTGGGGGCGGTGTAGGGAGTGGCCTCGTAGGGCAGCGAAGCAAGTGCATTCTGGGAGTTGTTGTCTTTCATCCACATGAGACAAAAATACATTTTCTGTCTTTTTTTAGTCTAGAAGGCACCAAATTCAAAAATTATTTCACATTTCTACTACATAAATGACACAGTTTAAATACACATTCATCTTACCAGCGCTGAAGTACCCCTTTAACCAGTTGCTTATGAGCATGCATATTATTAGGATATTGGCTGTTTATTAGTACTTATAAAGCACATATTAATGCCTTATTCTACATAACCATATTCAACATCCCTTAATACTACCCAATATCTAAACTTAACAACTACCTTACTAACTATTTATAAGCAATAATTAGAAGTTTAAGGCAAAAGTCGTAGTTAATAGTGAGAAATGGACCCTAATCTAAAGTGTGACCACTTTTAGTTATAATGGTGTTGACTTGTATTGTTCTTAGGTGCAATAATTCAAAGAATAAACATTTAAGCGGGAGTGATTTACTTATTTTTTTTTTCTGTGAAAGATCCAACGTATTGTAGACAGCAGCTTAAGGCTACAAAGAATCATAAATATGGAGAGAACGCCGTGACAGAAAATCATGTAGTCAACATTTCCAACTAGATGACTTACTAACACAATGTTTTATGCCAAACGGAGGGGGAAAACTGATGGAAACTGCTGTTCTGTCAGTTCCGTTCAACCCCCGAAGCAAAACTCTGTCTCGTACAGGTAAGAAAGCTGTTGACACTTTGTTCCATTTTTACCATAATGCTGTTTTTTAATAGTAGAGGGTAGGATGCAATTTTCACTGATAAACCTACCATTACAATAACTGTGTCTGTTCTGTTAATACCTCTCTGTTGACCCGACTGTCCGTTGGTGGGGATACAAAAATGCAGAAGTATAATATGTAGTTTCCACAAAAGCCCTGGATCTTTTGCATCATCTGGCGGACCTTTGCTGACAAACAAATGTGAATTTCTCGATCCAGGGAAGGTAACACAGAGAACGAGTAAACATTATTCAATTACATATACCAACATTGTAACAATACAAAGGGGGTTGAAAATCTGCAAAGTTACATTTTAAGTTTATTAGCCATGGTTCATGAAAAGGCAAATTTTGATGAACTTTAACCATCATGTGTCTTTCTGTTTTACCACCTGTGTACTAAGGTGATTATCAGTATATTTGAATTAACCAGATTTTAGTAGATCAAATAGGTTTATGTAGAATTCTACATTTTTTACCGTAATTTAACACGTTTTTTAACAGTGTTTGTTAATTGCACAAACACAAAAAAGCGTCTTACTGCAGCAGAGAGGCTATAACAGTGTTTCCCTTGTTTCTGCCGCTTACAGACACACACAGCCAGACAGCGCCTCATCATTTGGCTTTTTTTCCTCCTTTTCCTCGTTTTCTGATCATTAGGGGAAGTCCCGTTGAGTAATGCATCATGGGAGTAGGTGGAGTGGTTGAAAAGGCTAGCAGCAGGCCTCACACACTTTGACTGGTAAAGCAACTGGGCTGGGTTCTTATACTGAGAGTTTTTGCTCTTGGACTCTGTCACAAACTGGAATTTTCCCATTTGTAGATCTAGATGGAGAGGAAAGAGAGTATGCAGCATAGGGCAAAGAGTTCACTTAATTTATAGTGCTCATTATGAGAGGGACTGTGCAATATGTGCAATATGACGCTATGTGCAGTGTTAGAGTTGTAGTACAGCTGAAATGTTGACATTTTGAATTTAATGGCATTGAGACTTACTGGCACAGATTTTAAGATCTGGCTCGTACATCCCTCCCCTGGAAATAAGGAACAGCACATTAAAATTGCACAATGAAAACCTTTTTTTTTAAATGCCCAAGACATTTTAAGCTACATGTGTGGTTTTGAAACAGCATTATTATTGAAAGAATTATGACTGATTATAGTTTTATTATGAAAGGTGTTTGCATTAAAATACCAGAGTTGAGAAACAGAATGGAATTTTCTATTTCAGGCCACCAACAACCATGCATTCGAGCAAAGTACTTTCAAGCTAACATGAGTTGGAATGTCTCTTCTCTGTGGAAATTGTTAAAAAATGAACAACCCCAGAGAAGAATCATTAACAAACTTCATTATTAAAGAGGAAAGGGAGATAATGCTACAGTTTAACATAGATGGATGGGGAACTTAAAGGAGGATCAGGCTGAGTGCTTTTAGGTAATTGGTGAAGTTCCAATAAATCGTTAGCGTAAAGCTTAACCCTAAGGAGTGTCACTTCCTCTGGTGGATCTGTAAATTCACTGAATGAAACGTGGTTAGGTTTCAACCACTTCATACAGTATATTGTCCAATTTGTATATAGATTCCAAAAAAAAAAAAAAGAATTAATTGATCACTCCAATATTATAATTGTTAAATTATTTAGTATTTATTTTCTAATAAATACTAAATATTAGATATAAATATAATCCTTGTAATGTTATGTTTAGTAGTAGGTATTAGCTATAGTTTTATTACACTGTACAAAATTATATGATATGACATGCTTTTACATTGCTTTAACTCATCAAAACCAGTTAAACAATTTTCAACTTTTTTAAGTGGCACAAGATTCAAATCAAGTCAGTTTAATGTATTTTAAGTTGAAATTACTTAAACATCCAAGTTGATTGTACTTAAAAAAAATTGTTTTACAGTGTATAGCTTGCTTATCAAGTAATATTATTAACTTGTATCAGTTATAAATAAACATATTATATATATACAATCTCATCATGTATATATCAAATGCTGTCACATCAATATATCATATATCATATCAAATGCTGTCACAATGTATTAGGTATGCAGGTAATTGTTAATTTAGTCTAGCACAAGGAAAAAAGCAATTTTGCCTTGCACAACAATTTTAGATGCTTGAGAGATGCTTGCCGCTCCTCACGGTTCTCTTTAAATCTCTTTATACTGACAGGATCCCACAATGCTACAGGCTAAATATAATTGGGGATAATTGATGTACATTTGTATGAACAACTTTTAAAATCCAGTAAATATTACATTTAGTTAATTTACTGTGATTATGATAAATTAAACCTTTCTAAATGAGTAATACTTGTCTAACTAGACAGCAAGGCTGCAAGCTGTTGAGCACTGTGAGAACATTTGCTGTGAGTGTGTATGTGTTATAATAGGGCTCCTGGTGTGTTCTCAGTGGATCAGGAGAGGACCTTTCGTTTCCGGAGGTACTCAGATCTGTGAAGAGTGACAAATCATAACAGTTAGGGAGGCATTTGACCTCCTGGACCCCTCCAATTAGACCCACGGGGTCAGGTTTACACATTAGCACTCTCTAGATATGAGCTACATCACAGAGCAAAGCCATTTAAACCGTTTTTATCTTCCTTTTTCTCACTTTCATGCTCCTAATCCCTGTCATCGATGAGCAAACCGACTTCAGTTAAGGATGCACTGATATTAAAATGTTAGATTTATCTTGTTTAAACAAATATAAAACAAAACATACAAATAAATTAGTAAGTAATGAAAGAGTAAGTAATGTTGAGTATTATTAAATTACTTTTTAAAGATTAACTCAACTGAATGTTAGGAAATGGCAAATGTAATCTAAATATAAAAACATTTAATGAGTACACACTTTTAAATAGGGTTGTCCAACATACCATTGTTACCAGTACCCGTCAGTAAAAAAACAGGTAGTACAGAGTACTGGGTATATTAGGTACCCGCTTACAAACATGCTAATTTCGTGTTTGTTTCTATTTTACAAGCGTTGAGCGTTGTAGCCAATCACAATCATATCTGTTGCGGGAGTGTGAACGCAATGGCCTATCAGAGGTGCTAATCAGTAAGTTAGTCAGAATACACTTAAACCAGCTGAAGGTTTTGTTCAACGCGAGCCGCACTCTTGCAAATACTTTCATTATGACCAACAAAATATAAATACGATTTAAATAAGTACAATTAAGACAGCATTTTTATTATAACAGGCGAAAGTGCCGAATTCAGTGAGCTTGTGCTTTAGAGATTGACAGCCTTACTTATTATAAAGGGAGGCTCCTCTCTTGCTCTGTTTACTACCCATTCACAGTCTGAAAACAAGTTTAGTTTTTCTTGCTGTTAAGTGCATATTTCTGGATTGACAACCATATTTAAAAGCATGATGGAATCAAAAACTGCCATGATTGACAGTGATAACCAATGGACGAGACGAAACGGGACACAGCAGTTTTTGCTTCGGCACTGAGATCAGTACAGAGAAACATACGTTTTTACTGGTATAGATACCGATTACTGACATTTTGGTTCCATGACAACCCTACTTTTAAATATCCAATAATGGACAGAACCGAACTAAATAATGTTAAATGTTGAATGTCAGCTGATAAACGATATTGCATCCTGGATGTCTCAAAGCTATAGGTTTACGTTTTATTCATTTTGGATGACACTTTTGAAAGTGCATTTGATATATTCTTTTTATCAGTATGTGTATTCCTTATGAGTCATATTCATAATATTGTGGTTGATAGCCAGTTAAACTATGAACTAACTGTTCACCTGTGAAGGAAAATAATCCCTGGTATCTCTTCTCCTTTCTTAAAAGTTTCTTTTTTGGCAGTTGTTCATCACTTGAAACATGTAATTTTCCTACCCTTGTGTTTGCAGACATTTATGTTAGTCAATATGTTTTGTCTCATCAGGATTTGAGTTAGCAAAAGACTCCGTTGGAGCTAATGCACCGATAAACATCCTGTTAAGTCACACAACACTGAGCTGTGTTTGCCGTGGTCTTTTTGTGGGTAAGGTTCTCTGATAAGCAAGGAAAGTATTTCCCAACAGCCTGTTTGAAAGTGATGCTAATCTGTTTACAAACAGTCCCAAAAGAGAATCCGCAGGTAGCATGGACAAACAGTTGTGACAGATGAGATGCTTCTCAGGTTCGCCCTGGCCTCCATCAGTAAACAGGAAACCTTAGACCTCTTGACCTGTCTAAGATCCTACACGCTCTTCTCACGACTCCTGAGAAGCCGTGATTCAAGAGACAAGTATTAGTTACCTCTCATCTGTTGATGTGATGTACTTGAATGTTTGATCATAGCATTAGATCGGATTCGGAGAGGGTAATAAAGCCTCGTCTTGTATGTTTTGCCACCACGATTTTTCAAAAATGCCAATCCATCTACCAGGGAAAAGCTGGTTTCGGCTATCAAGTTAAGTCCATTGTGGAATGGACTTTAGCACAAAGTAATAATGAGACGCATTGTTTCTAACGTCAATATCGTGGAGAAATCCGAGTTGTCTCAAACCAATGATTTGTGCGCACTTCCGCAGCAACAAAAACGTTGGCAGCTGAACAATTGTCCCATTGAGGTGTGTAAGAACCTCCGGGGGCATGCAGAGGTCAAAAAGTCAGGCCCCCTGCCGACCGCCTTTCCCAGGCCTGGATTTTATCAGAGTTGGGGATCACAACACAGCCTGGGAGAATAGGGAACCACTTCTGTTGTGGAATCACCCAAAATGACAATGGACCCCATTTCAAAGACATCAGTTATTGATATTAGACAGAAGTATGTATGTTGATGTGAAAGTCTTAACTTTAAAAGGATACTTCACCCCCAAAAAGTATTTACTCACTCTCATGTCGTTCCAAACCTGTGTGACTTTCTTCTTTAAAACATAAAGGAAGATTCTAAATTATTTTATGTTCCAAATATGTTATGTTCCAAATAAAGTTACGACATTAAAGGTGAATAAATGGTGACATAATTTTTGTTTTGGGGTCAACTGTCCCTTTAAGATTGAAGCATTTTATATATTAAAGGGGTCATGAATTGATAAATCTACTTTTCCTTGAGCTTTTGAAATAAAAGGCAGAGGCGGACAGTAGTGAAGTATTTTTACTTTTTACTCAAGTACATATTTCAAGTAAATGTACTTTGTCTTTCTTTATTTTCTTTAGAAAACTTTTACTTCAATACATTCCAAAGCATAATGTCATACTTTTTACTGCACTACATTTCATAAATAAAAGTTTTTAGGGGTTCAAGCATGAAATGCTGAAATCCTATTGTAATTGTAAGGATTCGTAAAACGCATCGTGCAGGCCAAACCGGAAGGCCTAGAGACATGAAACCTGGCCAGATGGTAGGCCTCAATTTGGGGACAACCTATCAGAGTATGACCCCGAATGGCCCATAGGTGGCGCTACAGCAACCAAAAGTTCAAAATTGCTCATAACTCTTAGACTGTTTGTCCCAGGATCAAGTGGAAAATTTTCTGCTATGTCGAATTTTGTCCAAAACCTACTTTTGCGAACTAGTCCCTGGTTTTTTGCCTGATCGGAACCAACCCAGTCTATGACAATTCTCTGGACTCTCTAGATCAATAATTATCGAAAAAAAGTTGAACATTTGCATTTGGGTGGCTGTAACAGGGTCATTTAGAAAAGGGGTGTGGCAAAATACACTAAAAAGCCTATAAATCCCAAATGAAAACTCACCAAAATTGATGAGCATATGTGTCAGAACATGGTGAGGAAGCATGCAGAGTTTCATGGAGATCGGACCATAGGTGGCGCTATAACTGTTAAAAACCATATGTTTCCTATGGTAAATTGCCTATATTGCCTGTAATTTGAGTTTTCCATCTATTATTTCAGTGTTTAAAATCTTGCTAAATAAAACTTAATGTCTTTTGATGCTTGTGTGCTTAAAGGCCTTAAAGGCTTGAACCCCGCTAAATGCTGCTTGCTGCTTTAATTTTATATATATATTTTTATCTTTAATACTTAATTACATTAAAAAGGTAGTACTTTCTGAACTTTTAATTACTTTTAGTAAGAGTAAGAAAGTACTACATTTTTAATGTAATTAAATATTAAATGATATTCATTATGAAACGTAGTGCAGTAAAAAGTGAGCAGCGAAACGCCGCCTCTACAGAAGAAGACCAACGCCTAATTCTGTAGTCCCGCCCACCGTTTCGCACATGGTAAATAACATAGGCCTGTGGAGCTAAACCGGATCAAACTACCAAGCAATAAACATGCCATTGAAGATTACAAAATATTGTGCAGTGCCTGGTTGTGGAAGAACACAGTCACTGCATAAGCATCCTTCTGATTCCAATATTAGGAATGCGGTTGAACTTTATTTTTACTGAAGTTCCAGCTCAAGTGGGTAAGACATTTGTTCGCTTCATTTCACCGCAGATTCGTTTGTAAACACAAGACTGGATTTGCAGACAGAATGAGATTAAAAAACAACAATCTGTGCCTTCTATATTGGATCCGACAGGAATAGTGCAGCACACTTATGTGAGTGCATTTTTTATATGTGACTGTATTGCATTGCTACAGATTATTTGATATCTACTGATTATGTGTACGTGTCTAACTAAACATAATTAGCGATAACTTACTCTGTAACAGGCTGGAGTATCCTTTGTATTTGAGGAGTTGTTGGTTCATTGTCCTGCGATTCAGGATCAGACTCAAACATGTATGGGCCCCGGGGCTTGCAAAATCGCTAGCCCGACATCCCGGGCTAATCTGCTGTCCAGTCGGGCTACCAAAATATAGGAAAATAGCATATTACTTATTCATTATCATGTTTTTGAATGTAAAAACGATGCAAACGTCATAAGTTGACCTCAGACAACAGTATCAAAAATTTATAAAGCCAGTTCATGACCCCTTTAAAGAGCCACCTAGACTTTGAAACAGAGAGTGCAACAGAATTGTTACGGAAATAAAAATCCCATTAATTTTCTCCAGAGGGGAATTGAGTTTTAACGATACCTTATAAACCATTAAAAACAGACCTTTTTAATCGATGGTATACATTTGCCATTGAAATTATAAGACTGCATTTTCAACTCATTTTTTAAATAAACTTTTGACAGTGTAAATCCTGGTAAAAAACTACATTATCCATGGTTCTGCAAAGAAATTTACACCGATTACAACAAGCAAATCATCTTCAGCTCTCAGATACTTCCATGAAGCAATTTCCCAAACTTACAATATTTTCTATATACATAATCCACATTTTTAAATCAATAATATTATATTTATCCATTGTTTTTAATTTGATTATATCATTCAAAATGCTTCTTGGGATTGTAGCACTTTCCCTCATTTAAGCTGTTAAATTCTACCTTTGTCTTATTTTTCAGACCTTAAATTTTTCTTTCTTAAAATCAAAGTTTGTAATGTTGTGATTCACCTCATTGCTGATTGGTTTGGTTCATGACTTATAAATCTTTAATGCAGACTTTAAAAAAAGAAAGAAAGTCCTATGGGAAAATACTTCCAAGACCAAGGCCACTGAAAAATTTGATGGCCACTGTTGAACTCTAATATTCCAAATCATAGTGTTACCATGGTAGAAAACATGGTACTATATTGTAAGAGTAAGGGGAAAAAACAATCATCAGATTAGTGGGTTGTGGTACTCATATGGGAAATGCAATCTAGTTTCATTCCCTGATCCCTGATCCCTGATCCCTGATCCCTGATATTTTCACATAAGTTCCTGTCATCTCTCCACCTTATCATCCAAAAAAACAGATCTTATCTTCTTGTAACATAGTTTTGTTGTAGAATTGAACATTTGTCATGATGTGAAAAGTCCTTCAACCTCACAAATTACATTTTGGCTTTTCGCTTGTGTGTTTCCATCCACCCAGAGGAATCCTGTCAACAGACTGAACTTACTAGTGTATATTTATTTCATTAGTAGCATAAACCGTCACTCTCCCTGTCTGGCTTTGGATCGGAGAGGAGGGGCTCATCTGTTGGACACAGGAGGATGGGAATCAGTGAGAAAGCGAACACAAACCAACTATTAACGTCTAGACGCAACATAAAACCAAGCAAATTCTAATAGCAAGCACTTGTGGACTGTCAAAGTCGACCTCTGAAAAGTGTGAGGGGACGTGCACTTTTAAAACATCTCCACTAATCACCAAAGGCAGCAGAAAAAAACCACACAAACCAAACTTGGCTTCAGGTCACTCGAGATGTCTGCTAGTTTGGCTAGTAAGAGTTCACCGCTGAAAGAGCAAGCGAGAGAGAGAGAAACAATGGGCGAACCAGTGAAGTGTTTTTGTTATTGCGAGTCCTAAAATGCATTACTATTTTTTTTTCTTCTTTTTTTTAAATTTACGGCCACACAGAGAAAGTGCTGGCATGGCAAATTGAGTGGGCCGATTGCTCTTTTCCTCATTCTTTTATCCACTAACGACACTCTTTAATGACCTCTGGGCCTTGGCTTGGTTAGAACTCCTGAAGAGAATCATTTTCCCCATGATTGCTTCTGCACTGAGGCCAAACATGAATTTCATTTCCAAGAGGTCCCCCACCCATCCTAAATGTATATCTCCATTAATCTGATGGACTTGATAGACCTGATGCACGCCATAATGGTGCCATATTGAGGTGACGTGACACTCTGATCCAAATAAGCAAAGCTGTAAATGGACTTTCCATTGAACCATTCACCCCAAAATGATCTGACCCTCATGTTGTTCAAATCCTGTATGCATAAAACACAAAAGGAGAGTTTTTCATAGCTATTTCTATAATGATAGTGACCCAGTCTGCCAAAAAGGACAAAAATTCCAATAAAGTACCATAAAAATATTTAATTTATAAGTCAATGAAACTTTTTGGGATGCTTTTATGATGCTTTTTTATCTTTTTCAAAGCTTGACTGACATTATTAATATGTTGTTAAATGTAAAAAAATTTTTTTTACAAGGATACACACACACAAACATACATGACAATGTATAGGTTTAGAATGACATAAGGATGAGAACAATTATGATATAATTAAAATTTTAGTTCAACTGTCCCTTTAAGATTAGTGCTTTTATAAAGATTTTTTGGATACAAACTTGACTGTTACCACTTGTTTGGATCACATTCAACATTTTTATGAGGACCATTTTTCCTTGTTTCCTTGTCTTCTCTTTACCACTGAACATGAGTTGCTGATGTGGAATATATTGAGTAAAATATAATTTATTAGCATTTAATGACATTAAGTTATTAGGTTCTGTAATTCCTACTAAAACCTTTTGCATCCTGAACTGCCTTTGGAAAAGCTATTAGAGGGCTTGTTTATACTCCAAACTTTTGATCAATTTAACGCATTCTTGCTGAATAAAAGTGTTGATTTCTTAAAAAAAAGAAAGAAAAAAAAACCTAGCAGAAATTTGGAAATCTATTTTTCTATTTGTTCACCATCCCTTGCAAATTTTCTCTTCCCCCCCCCCCCTCCATTTTATTCTCCTCCCTCTCTTTTGTGTCTAACCCTGAAACAGAGAGCGCAGCTCTGCTAGGTAAAGAGGAATGAATGTAGTTGTTTCTCTAAGGAGACTGGAGGTCTGGCTCGCTCTTCAAATGGCACGGTGTTAGTTGGGGAATGTGCAATTATGGAGCTCGGTCCTTTGATCCCACTTTTTCCATCAGGCCTAAATTGTCCTCACATTGAGCACCGCCGTGTATCCTTGGGCACTCTCCTTGCGCAGGCTTTCTTTCATGTACGCCCCTTTGGAACTCGAAGCATCCCAGTCTGAAAACTGAGCTTTTCCCCAGCCATGCTCCAGTGCTGGAGCGAGCCACGCTTTTGTTTCGCGTGTGTGTGTGTGTGTGTGTGTGTGTGTGTGTGTGTGTGCGTGTGTGTACGCGCACACTGGAGTGAGCGGAAGGCAGAATTGGCACAAAATTGGGTTTAGCTGAATGTTTCAGATTGAGAAGTATGTGTGTTGTACAGTATACTGCGCTTGAACTACTGATAGCATTCAGATATCTTTGTTTGTGCACATTTGTACAAAATTCTAGATGTTCAACTTGTGGTATAAATCACTCCACACTTTTCATCCATGTTTTCGTGCATGCAGATAATGCGTGCTTGTCTGTTTGCGTGTACGTTTGTGTGAGTGTCACACTCTTTTTCACTGATTCTTTCCATATGCTCCAGTACGTTATCTATGCTTCACATAATAGCTTCCACCTCTAGAGGATTAACCCACGAAGTTTATAGACTTTCTTTCATTTTTTGCCCCCTCTTTCTTTTTTCTTCTTCTTCTTTTTTTGCCCAGGTCTAAATTACTAGTGGCAGGCGTAGTGTCTGTTAAGCTTTGGGACCACAGCTGCATGCTCTCCTTCTGTACTCTGCGGGTCGCCTTTTCTTGTGCTAATGGCTCTGTACAAAGCCAGTGCACCTGGATGGTCAATACTACCTCTGCGGGGCACTGCGTTCAACTCCCATCATTCCATTGACAGGATGGCATGCTTTATCAAGGCCACATGCTCTTTGTTTGTCCTAACATGCTCAGTCAGTAATCGATAACAATATATCAGCAAAGGAGTCTGATAGCAAAAGCAGTTAGAGGTCTGCCGTTAAAGTGCTACATTTACTGTTGGGTATCCCGTGTGTTCCTGGTACATATTTTTGGTCACAAAACATGCATTTGATTGATGCTTATGCAAGCACATTTAGACCACAGATGGCTTCAAGAAGCAGTGATTTTGCGGTGTCTGCCACTGGGGTTTGCAGATTCTCAGCAATGTCAGATCTTTAGCGAGTATCCAACAGAACAAGTCACATGTGTTTGGACACATAATCATAAAATTATCATGAATCGATACATTTATTTAATTAAATAATTTAAAACAATAAACACATAGACTCTTCATCACCAGGAATGGGAATTGTATTGTGTTTTATATATTGATAATGATAGTGGTTCCAGTTGCTCTTAGCAATTATGGTTTCATCAACAATTATATTTAGTACATTTGAAGAAAACATATTTTTTGGGAAAAAGCAAATGCATTTAATTCCATCAGCTGTCTGTTGCTAAATCAGGAGATGTTATTTTTTGGAAAGAGTTTTAAATGGCTGCGCTGTACGTTTTGCATTCACTAAAAAGAACGTCTCATTTGTTCGCCAATCAGATTACACTGGTTTTGCTGTATGTTTTTGATTCAGTAAATGGAATCGGCTCATAATAGTCATTTGTTTGGGAGTCAGATTACATGGGTTACGCTTTGCGGTGTACTTTAAATTTCAGTATTGTTTTTTGGTGCACATGAGTAGTGAATGAGTGTAAGAATGCATGTTTGACAACTGTTAGTGGAATAAGAACTTTTGAATAAGAACTGGATCTCATTTCCCAGCCAATGTTGTTATTGATAAACTAAAACTGACACTATTTAAAATGGTTTTCATTTATTATAACAAATAAATTAATACAAATAAAATATAGATATTAAAGGGATTGTTCACCCAAAAATTAAAATGACCCCATGATTTACTCACCCTCAAGCCAAGGTGTATATGACTTTGTTCTTTTATACGAATACAATTGGAGTTAAAATGTCCTGGCTCTTCCAAGCATTATAATGGCAGTAAATGGCAGCCCAAAAAGGTGCATCCATCCATTATAAAAGTAATTCACATGGCTCCAGGGGGTTCATAAAGGCCTTCTGAAGCGAATTGATGGGTTTGTGTAAGTTACGCTTTTTTCATAAATTGAATACGGAAGGCAGTCTGGCGGAAGCAAGATATTTTACATTATAACGTTTTAAATATGGCTATTTTTCTTACACAAACCCATTGATTTGCTTCAGAAGGTCTTTATTAGGGCTTTAAAGGGAAAAGAAAAGTAAACTTTAAAAACTTCTAATGGCAATTAGAAATGATGTCTTGGCAACTAAATGGAATAAAATAAGTTAGAGTGCTAAAGCTAAATAAAAAGAAATGTAAATATAAAAATAAAATCTAATTTAAAATATAGATGAATACTACAATATTATATCAATAATATTATATAAATAATACTAAAACTCTGTTCTCAACACAGACCATATGTGATTCTATATCTCAAAGCATTATCTGCCATTATTTTTCTGAGTAAACCTAATGGAGATTTGTTAATTTTGTCAAGATGGCCTTTTTCAAAACTTATACTTCACAGAGTTGCACAGTCCTGTTGGTCAAAGTGATTTTCTTGCATACACTGGCAAGACAGTACACTGACAGTGACACTACACTGGTACAGTCCTCCACGAGAAATCGGGGGTTGAGTTGCTTGTTTAAGGGTGTGTTCAAAATTGAGTCCTGGTCCGCTTAGCGTTCAGAACCGTTGTATTTTTATCACAGAACCAAAAGAAACCTAAAGGCATAGGGATACGTTCACAACCTGATTAGATGGCTTTTATGACGTGTTGCCTATTTTGAGACTGAACTTACGGACATCCAAAATGATGCTGTGTGCTAGGATAAATGCACTCGTTGTATGTGCATAGATGGTATTTTGACCAGCTGAGAACTCGTGAAGATTTATAAAATGTGTAAAGTAGACAAAACAGCGGCAGGAATCCCTCCTTCACACACACAAACAATCTGCTGTAAGGAGACGCGTTTCTGCCTGTACCAAACTGTGAAGGCACCATCACGACTATGCACAGAAAAAACTATATAAGTGAGTATTTTAGGGTCTCATTTTTTCTCATTTTAGGGTCACTCTGTTTTTGGTTCGTTTACATGTCGTTGGTCTGTGTTGCAGTCATATATCATTTGAATCGCACCAGAGGCGGACCGAGACCCATCTTTTCAGAGGTTTCGTCCTATTGTTTGGTGCGCATCAGGGTTCGGATGGTAGCGCTCGCACGTTTAAATGAACCGCACTAACAGTGCAATCACACCAGGGTTCGTTTTAATTGAACCAAAGATGCGTGTGAACAGACCCTAAGTTCACAGTGATTATGTGCCCTGTCCCAAATGGAACCTCCTCGCAATCTCCCTCTGAGTCCACATTTTCGTGATGTAATGACACTTTGACTGTCGAGTAGAAGTCTGTTGCGGCGCATCAAACGCGCATGTCGGCCGCAAAGGGGGCACTCGCGAGCACCCTTCTGAAACCTAAAATGACAAATGGGACTCCCTACGGTCTTTTGGATTGATCAGACACCTGCAGAGCCAGGCATTGTAAGTCCACAGGACCGCAAATGCACATGAAGTGTGCCATTTGGGACAGGGTCATGGTTTGCTCCTTAAAGGGATTGAACCTTACCAGCCCAGTGAAACTTCCAGCTTAACCATCACACCAAACCCAGCAGAGTTCATAGTGGATAAGGAGTTACAACTTGAGGTATTCACTTTTTTTAATACAGGAGTTACAAACAGTGTGTTGTCTGAGTAGTCTTGCTGCTTTGGTGGTAGTATGCACATGGTAGTCAAACCCACAGGACCACCTCACAATAATGGCCTTGTAAAATATGAAACGCATACTGTCATTGCAGTTCTTATAGTTATTTCATCATCGATGTCTAGGTTGTATAGATATTAAAGTTGTATTGCATATGAAGTACATGCAGATGTGTTTCAAAGGTGCTTTGTACGCTTCCAAAGAGTTTCATTCCTTGCTGCTTGTTTTTGCATGATGAGAAGATCCGAAGCATCAGCCACTTGGAAAAACACAAGGAGCAGAACAGTTGGCGATGATAAACAATACCACTTGATGGCCAGCACAGCATTCTGTACTGAATCATATGGCAAACTTTTTTGACAGTCATTTATGTATTTTCGATTTGATTGCCAATGCCGTAAATTTCCAGCTCAAACTATCCTCATCCAAAACTTTGAAAAGTATGTTGTGAAGTGGCCAAGTCATGCATATAAATCTCATCGGGAGTTTAAGATTACTTTGTAAGGCATTGCATGTGCTGTTAAGCATGAGCACTAGCTAGTGTTGAGTTGAATGGCTTTTTTTTTTTAAGAGCATCTCCAGTTCAGTAATTTTTGTCCAGATGGATTGCTATTTGAAGGGAGTGTTCTGTAACTCGATGTGCCAGATCACAATTTTCTGTAACAAAGGTTAATAACGTCTGTTGGCTATCATTTCTTCTGTCATGGTGTTTTTTTTTTTTTTCCATACAGTTGGCTTCTGTGTATTTCCCCCCCTGCTGAGCTCCTCAAAGCTTTTCGAGGAATGCATCCAGGGAATCTCTCCTGAGATACAGAAGAGCTCAGTTGGGGCACTTATCCTCTTTGTTTAGTGCTGAACTAACTGAATGTAACATACAGAATCTGGCCTGTCAGAGTAACACAGCGGTTTCGTTTCACATACACACACTGAAGTTTTAATGTAAGCCGAAGGAATGCTTACGTTTGCAGTCGGAAGGAAAATGTAGCCTAGTACCTCAGTCCAGCACTCTGGAGGATTGTGAAATAGAGTATTTTTAAACACAAGAGCTCTGGCTGTGGAGGGAAATGTTGCTTATTCACCCACTGTTTCAGAACTGACACCTCAGTAGTCAAACACACAGATCTTGGCTTAGCAAAGCCTTTAACCCAAAGTCTACACTCCTTTGAAGCCCAACAGAATGTATCAGCCTTTTTTCTCCTCAACATAAGTGTGACAAGCAGGGCGGGCAAGTGCCGTGAGAGAACGGTGCGAGGCCAGTGGCGTGATTGCAAATGAGCGCCACCTGCGCGTCACACCGGTCTCATATCTCTCACGGAGGAGCTTGGATGCATAAAAGGAGGAGCGACGTTTTACGTTGCGTTTAGTTTATGTTTTATTATGTGTGCACAGCAGCCATCCGTTACTTTCATTTTGTGTTTATTTAATAAAGTTGTTGAACATTCGCCGGTTCCAACCTGCTTCTTTCCATAACAACAAACTTTGTTACATTGGTGCCGAAACCCAAGAGTAAGGAGGAAAATGCTGTCGGAAAGCCCTCGCTGCTGAGAGGGATCCCGGTGCTGAGGAGGTTGGCAGCACGGAAGAATGAAGACTGCGAGTGGCTACCCGAGGCGGTGGTGCTGGAGTGATGGAAGACCCGGTGGGACAGAGAGCTCGGTGCGGTGCCCCTGGGTCAAAGTGGGGTGGCTGCCGTCTGAGAGGGAGCAGAAGAGAGGATCGAGCCGTCCACTGAGCATCCAGTACCATCGTATGGCACCACGAAGAAGAGCCTCTCAGTTGGTTGAGGGCCGAGCGGCAGTGTGTCCGGGAACCAGAAGAAGATTTTTTTTCTCCTCTCTCCCCTCTCTCGTTTCTCGCTTTTACCTGTCCTTACCCCCAGGTGCTGCAGTCGCCGAAACTGGCCCCCGTAGGGGAGTAGAGCACAGTCTTGTGGGTACCCCATGGCGGACGAGAGCCGTGAGAGAACGTCGTGATTGCAAATGAGCGTCACTTGTGTGTCACACCGGTCTCGTATCTCTCACGGAGGAGCTTGGATGCATAAATGGAGGAGCGACGAAAGTGAAGGACGAGAGAGGACCAGACCTGAATTTTACGTTGTGTTTTGTTTATGTTTTTTTTTATGTGTGTGCGCGGCAACCGTCCGTGAGGGGCTGCCTGCGTTACTTTCATTTTATGTTTATTCATTTAAGTTAAGTTGTTGAATGTTCGCCGTTTCCCGCCTCCTTCTTCCCATAACAACGAACTTTGTTACAATAAGCTAGGGATACACAAAATATCAGCATCATTATTCCTCACGATTATTGACCAATATTAGTGATTTCATCATTATTGTTAGTAAAATATACAATTTATTATTTTGGCTAATAGGATATTTAAAGGTGCAGTGTGTAGTATTTATGAGGATCTATTGACAGAAATGCAATATAATATACATAACTATGTTTTCAGTGGAGTATAAATACCTTACATAATATACCGTTATGTTTTTATTACCTTAGAATGCGCCATTTCTATCTACATACACCGCGGGTCCCCTTACAGTGAAATCGCCATTTAAGCTGTCATGTTTCTACAGTAGCCCTAAATGGACACACTTCTCTACAGAGCGCTAGTCACTCTCTGATGACGACATTTTTGTCCTGTGTAGCTTCTCTATGTGCTTTGAAAGGGAGGGGTGTGCGTTGGAGGATTGCAATTCACAACCTCACTGCTAGATGCCGCTAAAATTTAAACACTGCACCTTTAAGTGTGATATTTAGAAGATCTCAAAATGAAAATCCATCTTTCTTAATTCATACTTATAGCATTTAAAGTCCCCCTGAAATCAGAAATGACATTTTGTTTTTTGGCTGATAGTATAAACATGTTAGTCTCGTTCACACTTCTAGTTCAGTTTGTTTGGTCCAGACAAATACTTTTTTTTTGTCCTGGTCCGCTTAGCGTTCACAGTGGCCGAACCTAAAGGCACATATGTTCACAAGCTGATTGGTCAGCTATTATTGTGTATATTTCATGATGGAATTTACCGAACATGGTGAATTCCATGTTCTGGAAGACTTGTCATATCTGTATTGCAGGTCCTGCAGAAGGGTAGAAGGTCTCAGAAGCGTCCGCTGCTGTAGTGAGCAGTATGGTGTATGTCAGCTGTCGTGGGGCGTTAAGCGACTGGTGGAATGTGATTGAAGTGGTAAGCCTGGCGGTGGACCCGTGTTGAAACCACCTTCCTCTGGCCCGCTGCCAACCCCAGCTGCCAGATCCTACAGGGAGGTACGACCCTGACCCACAAAACCCAAGAATTAAACATCAGTTAGGGTTTCCCACTGAGGTGTGGAGTGCTTTTTCAGACATGCTATCTCACACCGCTTGGCAAACCTTAGCCATATACATAAAACCTGTGATTTACCAGTGCTGGGGCTAAAGGACTTTATTGTTGTGTTAGATGCTTATGGTTGAATTGATTTTTTTGGATTTTGGACTTACATAGCTAGATCACATAGCTAGGCACTGTGATCTGATACATAAATATTTTTTTCTGATTGTGGTATGAAAGCCTAGTGAGGATTGGTGGTGGTACATGGTGGTGTTAGTCTGGGTTGAAGTCAGGATTGTAGGTTCATAGAATTTCAGCAGAAGTGCATTGTACATTTCTTTTGATAAGAATTAACACATGAGCATCTTCATTAGATGTTAAGAAATAATCGACCCCAGAAAACTGCCTTCTGTGGAGACAGATTTCTGCGGCTCATTCGCACATTCCTTTCTGATAAAATGTTTTAGGGAGGACGAATAGAGGCGCTCGCAAAGAATGAAAGAGTGCCAGGACTGGTGCCGGCAAGAGCCTGGCTGCCTGCCTTGGAAAGCCACACATGAGTGTCTTTAATTGTTAGACACAGCAGAATAATTCTTTCATAATCTTAATTTATACAGTTGCATTAGTAGGGCCATAACATGCTGACAAGAGAGTGTTGGCTATCAAGGCACAATCGTTCTTTGTTAAAGGGAAAGCAGTGTTCTCTCAAAGGAAAAAAAAATGCTTTCGTTGTTGTGTTTAAAGTCTTGATCCTTGTAATCAATTGATGTAGGGAGCTGCGTCACTGTCTACTGTGTACATAGGCAACTGTATCTGAGTCCTCTATACGGTTACGTTCACACACAGTTCAATTATTTATGGGAGTGACAACCACATTCAAACTCACACCCATAACTCTCAACCGCATTCTCGGAAAAACCTGCACTGTGTGAACAAAACCGGACTGGATAACTATGATGTCATACAGTGCGAGGGAAATGCTAAGCTCTGCACAAATGCGTGTCTACAGTGTGTGGTTTCGGTAACTTATAGCGGCGCTGATATGAGCTGTGTGTGAAGGATCTGAAGGATTTAGATCCAGTCACTGTTCTCCCAAAAGTTTTGTCCTCTACGCGTGAATCAAATGCTCCGCTCTCCACTCAGATATCAAAACTGCTGATGGTTAATGAAGATTTGACGGATGAACTCACGGCTTGGTTGGACTCGTGTCGTGTCAAAAGGGATGAGGCTTTTCAGTTTTAGATGTTGATATCTTTGTTACTTTTGACCTGACTCCTGTTGTCTCCTGGCATTTCGAGACATGCACATGTAAGCAAATGCAGTTGTCAATCCCAAAAACTGACAGTGTGAACATAGTTGTCAGCATCTTCTCTTGCCCCTCAAATGCATTCAACTCACTAATAGTTTTCTCTTAGCATGTTGCTAAGCTAACACCCTAATACTCTAATAATACACTACTGTTCAAAAGTTTGGGGTAAGAAAGAAGACATTTTTATTTTTTTAAGACTTCTATTCAGCAATGATGCATTGATCAAAAGTGACAGTAAAGACGTTTATAATGTTACAATGACCTTTTTTCCTGTCAAGGATCTGCTGTGTGCCCTATCAGTTTTAACAAATTAGTAAAAGACTGGGAATGTGTTTGTATGTGCCACAGTAAACCTAGTTTCCATCTTAAATGACTGACTGGTTAGAAGGTTGGCCCTCCTAGGGGAACGTCCCTGGCCCCTTCCTTGACCCCCATCAGAAAGATGGTTGTGCCTGACACATCTGCCGCTCTGAAGTCACAGTCGGCAGATTCCAAGGTGAGGACACAGGGTACTCCCTCATAACTCATCCACCAAAACATGTTTAGAATGAATTAAGTCACACGGTCACTTCAGCACATTTAGATTTTTTAAATTATTTTATTCTTGTGTGTTATTGCATTGATGTAAATGCTTATATATTTAAAAATATATAAATAATACTATTATATGCATATATAGAATACTGAATGCCGATTATTCAGAATGATACAGATAGTTTGGTTTTCTTAAGGAAAGAAAATCTCTCCCAACTAACGCTGTAAACCATACAAGGAACCCTCTCATTTGGTACATTACTATAATATTAGAGGTTACAATTAACAACAGAACTGGTATTTATTTTCAGAAATTATAATTACACTCAGGGTGCTTTCACACTTGGTTCCATTGCCTGGACTGAACCCGAGTTCAATAGTGTGAAAGCACCCTCAAAAACTGAAGTGTTTGTATGCAACAAGCTAACTTTGAACACAGGGTAACTTTCCTGAGGTAAATTATTGTTCACAAGCTGTTTTATTGACGTCTTTCCACAGTTGAAACACTGATTGAACGATTACATGCGTCATGATGCGCCATGGCAAGTTGTACTGTATCTTTGATCTTGTGTTTTCGTGCTATAACATGTATTAAATTGGAAGAAAAGACTTCCACTGCCACTTGAACTGAGGCACTACAGCGATCTGTCACGTCAGATTTAAGAACATCAAAACGCCTATTGTTTGAATTTCGTGATAAAATGGACAAAATTTGAAAGCTGAGACTTTGTTTCTTATCAAAAGTAACAAAGAACAAAGCTCTTTGCGAATATTGGATGGGAGGCACACTACAAATAATGTTTGGTGTAGGGAAAAACTGCGGACCTGGCAACCCTGGCTTGAACTATGGGTGATTCATAGGGTCAAATATAGCCAGCTTTTATTTTGCTATTTATTAACTTGTAATACATTATTGTCTCGTTAACGTGTCCTAAATTCAACACAACATACATTTTCTTCACACAGTATGAGTTGCAGACATGTTTTTCCACCCCCTTTCGTCCTTGGCTGATAGTGAAAATAATTGCTTTTTACATTGGTGCGTCTCTAGTTATAACGTAAAGACCTGAAATTCTGTCTTAAATATGTTGTTTTGGTTACCTTGCTGTTATAAACGTGTGTAGCACCGGTAGCTTCAGCCATCTGCTCTGTCCATTAAAGAGGTACAGATGCCTCTGGCTCCCTTGGTCAGATGGATTTGTCGGGGTTGCTGACTGCAAGATGAGTTTTTTAACTTATTGAATGTTTCCCTCTTCACGGCCGAAGGGTCTTGTTTGTGCACATATGTCTGTTCTGTAGCACTGCTGTGATGGATGACTATCTCTCAGGTGAGCAGTAGCTTTTCCCTGATAGAGGGGAGGGGTGGAGGAAATGGGGCGCACGTTTTGGACATCTGGGGGGTAGTTTTTCTGGAAGAGCTTGCAGAAAAAAAAATGTAGGTCTCTAGAAGTGCTGGAAAATGAATCTATTCAAGATTCATATTGCCACTTCTGCATCAAAAGGCATTTTAGAAACCAACTGTATGAAATTTCACAGTATGCCCTTAGGTTTTCAGTCTGCCAGTGAATGTATTTACATGTATGATATTACACAATTATGCTTAATAATTGATCAACGTGTAAGGCCTTGCAACTTTCTTGTTTTTGTATGATAAAGGTCATAAACGGTTTAAACAAAACTGATTGCCAATTGAATTCTCCCCATTGATGTTTCTCAGCATGTAAAAACTGGCATTCTATTCAATGTGAACATGTCTTGTTTGGGTGTCTGTAGTAAAGCTTGTTCGTACGGGAAGAAGGAGGCGGGAACCGGCGGACATTCTAAATGTTTAATCAAAATAAAGACAAAATAAAATGGTGGCGGCAGCCCCTCGTGGTCGACTGCCGCCTACATACAAACACGAATAAACACAAAATGAAAATAAAAAGCTGCAGCCCCTCACGGTCGACTGCAGCATACACATAATAAAACGTAAATAAAACACAACACAAAATCCAGGCCTGGTCCTCTCTCGTCCCTCACTGTCGTCGCTCCTCCTTTATACTCCCTTACTCCTCCGTGAGAGCCGAGATCACTGCAGCGCGCAGCTGGCGCTCATCCCCACTGATGAGCGCCGCCTCGTCTCACCCTCACGGTCCCTCTGCCTCGCTGCCCGCCACAATGTCTTTTCACATTTTGATGGAGAAAATTCATAGGAACAAAGGACGATTTCAAAATTTCTTGTATTATCAAACTGGTTTTTGATAACTTAAAGGTCCCATGGCATGGCATTTTTCTATTATTTTATAATGTTTCCTGAGGTGTACTTATATTGTTAGTATGACTTTTACATCATAAAATGTCATAATTTAGAAATAAAAGGCATTTTTTTCAATACTGCTGTTTGCCCTATGGCTGAATGCCCTGCTTCAAGAGGCGTGTCTGCTGTGAGACTTCAGTAAAAACGCCCACTGTTGTGATTGGCTGACATCTTTGTATTTTAAATGAGCGGAGGGGGCGTGGTTTAACTTGGTCTACGAGGCACGAGCAGGCACGAGCTGCTGCCAGAGAGACGGATGGACCTGAGTTCACTTCACATCAGTTCTCAGCATGTCTGAACTGTTGTAGTTACAGCATATACTTCAGGTTATTAGTCTATTTCTAGTCGGAGGGACTGTCACTCATGTCAGAAAGTTAGTAACTTTAGTAAATTATGGATCAGCGCTGACTGGAGACGCGAACCGTTTAGAATGATTCAGTCCGATTTGGTGAACTGATTCGGTTCACTAAAAAGAACAGGTTCAAAAGAAAGATCGTTCGCGAACCGGACATCACTAACGTACCAGAGACGGAGCTCAGCGATCGCTAACAAAGTTATTTATAGTACCTACGGAGTTATGAGAGCGCTGTCAGTCAGCGCGAGTTTATTGTGTTTGTATCTGAGAGTTCTGAATAAACACGAGTCCCAGTCACACCGAGTCCGTCTTCATCATTATTACCAACTTTGTAACACATGCAAAGTACCATTACAGCTGTCGAGATGAACGAGTTAAAAGTAAGTGTTGATAATAGCATTATTTTTAAAATAAAATAAAAGCGTCAGTGACTCGCGTTGAGTACACAGCGCAAACAAAGACACAACAGCAGTAATCGAATGTAATCCAGTTTATTGTGGGGCTAGGCTGGCTAGCCCGAATATGCTCACGCTTACCCCCCTTCTGCTTAATCTCACGCCGCGTTTGGTGCCTCCGCTGTGGGCCAGATGCAGTACTGGGGGTCGGAGATGTTGAAGGCCAACGGCCAGTGCACCTCGAGCTTCGGCGTGTGTGAGGCCGATGTTGAGCAGAAACTCATGACTGTATGCACATTTTAGAACCGATATACGCGACGAGGACGTACAAAAACACTGACTCACAAGATAGAAAACACGAAAACACCGTTCTGTCTGGAGAGAGAGAAGCCGCATTGTGTGCACGAATAATAAATAATTAGTTACACATCAGAAATTACTGATCACAGATCAGAAGGAACTGAAAAAAGACTTCTGTTTTCATTTGTACATCCAAACACTGAGAAACTGCGAACATTCACTCGTTCACAAGGAATGATCTCTCGCGCGTTTGCATGGGCGTGCCAGATTCTCTGGGCGGAGGAAAGGGAGGTAACCGTTCCTGCTTGGACGTCAAACCAGGAGACTTCAGGATTGGCTCGTCTGGCCTGTCATTTTCTCAAAGGCAGAGAGAGACAGCCAGAACTCGGGTTTACACCGATCAACATTTCTATCCACTTGGGGACAATATTCAGGCTAGGAGAACTCATATTAATGTTGAAAAACCTCATAAAATGAAAATTTCATGCCATGGGACCTTTAAAAAAAGGGTTGGTCTTTAGGGATACAACAATACAGTTAGCCCACGGTTCAATACATACCTTGGTTTTTTAACCACGTTCAGGAAGTACTTTTAACTTGTTTTTTTTTGTTGTTCCTTTCGGTTTTGATGGCTTGGCTCAGTGTTTTTATTATTCTAAGGCAACTGAAACCTAAGAGGTTAAGGAGAAAAAAAAAATACTATTTTTATTGCAATACTCTTTCTTTATTTTTACTTAAAAGCAAAACAAATTCCCTTCTACACATTCCTAGGGCCAGATTTACTAAACAGGGCAAATTAGCGCGAGAGCACAACTGAAAAAAAAGCACAGAAAGTTCTGCGCGTGATCTACTGATGACGCACAAATTAAAGAACACAGACGCAGCTGGATTATTTTGATAATGACCAACACAATCTAACAGTTAGCGTCTGATTTAAGATGTACTTTTTTTGGGTGGTAAATCAATTTTACTCTTCAAAGGGAACTCTTCATTTTGCATCTGAAAGGGAAACACATACAAATGCATATGCAATAAGGTCAGTTGCAAAAATAACTATCCAAGCCTTTTCAGAGCTATTTTTTCACAGGGTGTCTTTAGTAAATCCTGACAGTAGATTTTTAACGCCAAAAGAGGGTTTGCACTGGTGCAAGCTGTTAGTAGCCTAGCTCCGCCCTCCTACGTACTTGCACTAAATGTTCATTTTCCTTCAGTACTCCATCTGGGATTGCGGTATATTCTCTGTTTTCTCTGATCAATTTTTAACCAGTCCAATCAGTGAACAGAGGGAGTGGCTGAGAACGATGACGTTGATGTTGTGCGCTATTTTGAGATGACATACATCACAACCAAATGTTAGCGATTGGTTATGGCAGATCCAGAGTGGCTCTGGGCAGATCCAATAGTTTTAAACTTCAACAGAGTACCCGCCTTCAAGGAAGTTAACGCTTGTCAATTGGCTTTATGCACAGCTGCACTACTTCCTGAACTTCAGCCAGCTACTTTGTTTCCTGTCTGCCATAATTGGACAAACTGATTAATCCAGGTGTGTCTGATTATTGTTGTTGTGACTACAGAGGTCAGGCACACCTGGATTAATCAATTTGTCCAATAATGGCAGACAGGAAACAAAGAAGCTGGCTGAAGTTCAGGAAGTAGTGCAGCTGTGCATAAAGCCAATTGTCACAGTTCACCAGTGTGAGTGCCCGTGATCACCACCAGAGGGCACTCCAACCTGAACTGTCATTCCATCAAAGACTACATTACCCATAATCCTTTGCTCGGACTCATCATCACTCATTGTTTGCACCTGTGTCTCATTACCTCATTACCCAATTACTCCAGCCTATATAAACCATGTTCACCCTGTCATTCACTGCAAAGTCTTGTTTGTTGTTAACTGCATTTCTGAGCATTTTCCCTAGTTTCATGTCTCTGGTTTTGGATTTCTTGCCTGTTCCTTGGATTACCCTTTTGCCTGTCTCTCCTTTCTTGATTGTCTGTTTGGAATGCTTGCATATGTATGACCTTTTGCCAGTTTATTTACTACGATTGTGGATTATCCTTTAATAAAGCTGCGTTTTGATTCTCAACCATTGTCTCTCGGAGCAGTATGTTACATTAGTGGAGAGTGACCAGACTCTCTGTACAAATGAAATGTACGAGAGTCTGGTAGGACCAGGTTAAGCTGTTAGTAAATCTGGCCCCTAGTGTATTGTATAATATAAAATAAATATAGACCTATATAAAAATGAACACTGTCAGCTCAAGCCGGTTGGTAGCCCATATACAAACTGGGGAAGGCATGAATTCCTACATTTTAAAATTAAAAATACATGCGTGTCTATTCATAGAGGTCGGGAATTACCTTTGTGCTAAAAAAAGTGGTGAAAGCCCACATCTCCAATAACCGAAAACGGCTGCAAATCTTTGGACATGAACACCCCCACTGCCTTATTTTTTGTGTCTTTCGAAATCAGTTGGGTATGTATGCTGGAAGGAATCAGCAAGGAACTGCTGCTTTTTAGATGACCGTATTACCTGCTCTGCTATCCTACTTTCAGTGATATCGCTGGTTGATGCCGCCGCAGATGTGCAGTCCTGTTGGAAGTGTTTCCACTTGAGTAGGTGACACGTGTAAAACATTGCTTGCACTCGTCATTTTTTCTTTCTCTGTATAATACTCGACAGCAAAACCAAAATACAGATTTGAAAGACAGTGCTTCGTACTGCAGCCTCACTTCACCGCTCACCACATAGTTAAGCGGCCTCTAACTTTAGTGCATAGTGGTTGGATATTTACTCGTGGGGAGGCGTTTCCTAATCTCAGCGTGTAGAATCACAAGCACACACAAACAGAGCCAATTTGGAGAGAAATGCACACACATAAATTATTTAAACGCAAAACCATGCAAGATCTCACCTCGTGGGGCATCAGTGATCATTAGGAAGGTGAGGGATCAGCCCAGAACTACACGGCAGGACCTGGTCAATGACCCGAAGAGAGCTGGGACCACAGTCTCAAAGAAAACGTCTCGGTTATGTATGGTAACCCTCGTTCCCTGACGTACGTCGGACGTACAACGAATTGGGATCACTTCTGGAAGCCCCTATCAGCTTTGAGCTATATAGAACCGGCCAATGAACAATTGGCATGCGAGATTTGCATCTCGTGCTCCGCCCCGCATCGCGGGTATAAACAGGAAGCGAGAACGAATGCACGCTGTTTTTCACAGAGGAGCCGAACTTGGTGACTCGGCCCTGCAGTGATGGTACAGCAACTGTGGCGACGGGACGTACGTTCCCTTTCAGTCGGTCACGTTCGAGGTATGTCAGACATACCGATGAATTGGGATCCCTTTGGAAAACGCCATAGTTACTACCACTTCCAGCGCCCAGCGATGAGCCCCTCAGACCCCGATCTGATGCGGGCGGGGAAATACACGCAGGGAGAGTCAAAGCTGCTATTCCGCAAGACCCACTCAGCTGACTGTATTGGATAACGCTGGGAAAGCGTGCCTGTGAAGGCCACTGCGGAAGCCACATCATGCCCAGAGGGAGTTAACATGTGGAAAATACATGTATGGGCTAGCCGTGGGCAGCACAACATACGGAAGTCCCAGGGGTGGCCCCAGCCAATTAGAGGAGGGGGACAACACCTTCCTGAGACGGGAGAGGAGACTCTGCCGAGGGAAAGACACGGGCTCACCGTAGGGAGCCGTACCGTGGAAGAATACACATATGGGACACAACATATGGAAACCAGTCTAACACAAGTTCCACCAATGCATACGAGTGTTAGACCTGGTGTCGAACGCTCCGCCACGTCCAACTGCCGCGGGTTGCGGAGGACTCAACAGGGTTTGCCGTTCTGGGGAACTCGACTGGAGCAGATAAGCGCACGTATCCGTACCATGAGGGAGGGAATGGCGCAGCAAGCCGACACAAGAACGGGAACTTCGGTGTTACTGACTATGGGAAGTGAGCACACAGGAAGATACCGGCTCTACACGGAGGCTATAAAATCTAGCGAACGCGTTAGGTGTCGCCCAGCCCGCAGCTCTACAAATATCTGTCAGCGAGGCACCACGAGCCAGCGCCCAGGAAGAAGCAACACCCCTAGTGGAGTGGGCTCTTAACCCGAGCGGGCAAGGCACATCTTGGGATTCATACACCAAGACGAAGTCCGGAGAGCACAGACGGGACAGAGAAAAGCTAGGGATGGGTCTGCCTCCTCCGAAGGCAGCGCTTGCAGGCTCACCACTTGGTCCCGGAAGGGAGTAGTGGGAGCCTTGGGCACATATCCAGGCCGGGGTCTCATGATCACATGAGAGTTACCGGGCCCGAATTCCAGGCACGATTCGTTGACCGAAAATGCCTGCAGGTCCCCTACCCCCTTGATGGAGGCCAATGCAGTCAGGAGTATTGTCTTTAACAACAAGATTTTCAACTCTGCTGACTGCAAAGGCTCAAAGGGTCAATCAATCAAATCAAATCACTTTATTGTCACACAGCTATATGCACAAGTGCAACAGCAGGTGAAATTCTTGGTGCAGTTCCGAGCAACATAGCAGTCATGACATGACATGTACAACATTTAAAGCAGCATCAGATTGCACATCTGATGCGCCCACAATTACTCACAGCACAGTATACACTACAATAAACAATAAATAATTTACACAATGTGAGTGTAGTTCTCACAGCTTTAACCAATATACACATACTTACAATATACATATACTTTAAACAATATACACTAAACATACATTAAACAGTATACATTAAGCTATAATAATAATAATATACAATGTACAGTATACATTATTATTCACAGTAGAGATCCAATTATGTACAATAGGTGCTATATGATAAATGATAAATAATAAATGATACATAAATGTGTATATAATGTGTGTGTATCTACAGTGGGTTGTGCGGAGTGATATTCTGTCCAGTGTGTGTTATGATCCTGATGGATCAGGAGTTAAGTAGTCTGATTGCTTGTGGGAAGAAGCTGTTCTGGAGTCGGCTGGTGCGTGTTCTAATGCTGCGGTACCGTCTGCCTGATGGGAGCAGTGAGAGCAGCCCATGGTTCGGGTGGCTAGAGTCTCTGATGATCCTCTGAGCTCTCTTCACACACCGCCTGGCGTAAATGTCCTGGAGGGAGGGAAGCTCACCTCCGATGATGCAGCTGGCCGTGCGCACTACCCTTTGCAGGGCTTTGCGGCTGCGGGCGGTACTGTTGCCGTACCAGCTGGTGATGCAGCCAGTCAGCAGGCTCTCGATGGTGCAGGTGTAGAAGCATGTGAGGATGTGGCGGTTCATTCCAAACCTCCTCAGCCGTCGCAGGAAGAAAAGGCGCTGATGAGCCTTCTTCACAACGGCCTCGGAGTGGACGGACCATGAGAGTTCCTCTGTGATGTGGACACCGAGGAACTTGAAGCTGCTGACTCTCTCCACCGGTGCTCCATCGATGGTGATGGGGCGGTGTTCTCTCTCATTCCTCCTGAAGTCGACCACCAGCTCCTTGGTCTTGCTGACGTTGAGGGAGAGGTTGTGCTCCTGACACCACCGTGTCAGAGTGTGCACCTCCTCTCTGTAGGCTATTTCATCATTGTCAGTGATGAGACCTACCACCGTCGTATCGTCAGCAAACTTGATGATGGTGTTGGAGCTATGGGTAGCCACACAGTCATGTGTGTACAGGGAGTACAGGAGTGGGCTGAGAACACAACCCTGAGGGGCTCCAGTGTTGAGAGTCAGTGATGAGGAGATGTTACTGCCCATTCTGACCACCTGGCGTCTGTTTGACAGGAAGTCCAGGATCCAGCTGCATAACAGGCTGTTTAAGCCTAGAGCCCGGAGTTTCATGTCAAGTATGGAGGGCACAATGGTGTTGAATGCTGAGCTGTAGTCCACAAACAGCATTCTCACATATGTGTTCCTCTTTTCCAGGTGGGAGAGAGCAGTGTGTATTGTAGATGAAATGGCATCATCAGTGGAGCGGTTTGTGCGGTATGCAAACTGCAGTGGGTCCAGTGAGGGGGGGAGAACAGAGCAGATGTGGTTTCTGACTAGTCTCTCAAAGCATTTGCTGATGATGGGGGTCAGAGCAACAGGACGCCAGTCGTTTAAGCAGGTGGTTTTTGACTGCTTAGGTACAGGCACAATGGTGGACGTTTTGAAGCATGTGGGGAACACAGACAGGGAGAGGGACAGGTTAAAAATGTCCGTGAAAACTCCAGCCAGTTGGTGCGCGCACGCTCTGATCACACGGCCGGGAATGCCGTCTGGACCCGCAGCTTTACGGACGTTCACCCGCCGGAAGGATCGGGTTACATCCGCGACAGATACGGAGAGTGCACTAACCTCTGTATCTTCAGCAGCGAGCTCTCTCTCCGCGAGGGCGGTGTTAGTTCCCTCAAAGCGAGCATAGAAGGTGTTGAGCTCGTCCGGGAGAGAGGCAGCGGTGTTCACGGTGGAGTTTGTGTTCCCTTTATAGTCCGTGATGGTGTTAATTCCCCTCCACATGCTTCTGGAGTCGGTGGTGTTGAACTGTCCTTCAATCTTGTCCCTGTACTGCCGTTTTGCTGCTCTGATGGTTTTTCCGGAGGGCATAACTTGCTTGTTTATGCTCCTCCGCATTACCGGAGTTAAAAGTGAAGGTCCGCGCATTGAGTGCCGCGCGAACATCCCCGTTTAGCCACGGCTTCTGGTTAGGGTACAGCCGAATTGTTTTGGTCGGAACAACGTCATCTACGCACTTCCTGATGAAACACGTTACGCTATCAGCGTAGACCTCGATGTCGTCATCAGAGGCCGACCGGAACATCTCCCAGTCCGCGTGATCAAAACAGTCCTGTAGCATAGAATCTGATTGGTCCGACCAGCACTGGATGGTTCTGAGGGCGGGTGCTTCCTGTTTGAGTCTTTGCCTATATGCGGGCAAAAGGAGGATGGACGCGTGATCTGATTTGCCAAATGGTGGGCGTGGGAGTGATTTGTATCCATCCTTGAAGGGGGAGTAACAGTGGTCTAAAACATGGTTCCCTCGCGTGTTGAAGCTAACATGTTGGTGGTATTTGGGTGCGATGCGCTTGAGGTTGGCTTTGTTAAAGTCTCCGGTCACAATAAACGCAGCCTCAGGATGCGCGGTTTCCTGCTCACTCACTGTCCTATACAGTTCCTTTAGTGCCCGGTCTGTGTCGGCTTGCGGGGGAATATACACAGCTGTGATGATGACCGCGGTGAATTCCCTCGGTAGCCAGAATGGTCAGCACAGAAGCATGAGAAATTCCAGATCAGGAGAACAGAAAGACTTGATAGAATGTACGTTCCTCTGATCACACCAGGATCGGTTGATCATAAAACATACACCCCCGCCTTTGCTTTTCCCTGAGAGATCTTTTTCTCTGTCCATTCGGTGCACGGAGAACCCCGTGGTTTCGATGGCCGAATCTGGAATCTCAGCGGACATCCAGGTTTCTGTAAGGCAGATAATGCAGCAGTCCCTCGTGTCTCGCTGGAAAGAGATCCGCGCTCTCAGCTCACAGAGTTTATTGTCCAGAGACTGAACATTAGCCAGTAAAATACTGGGAAGCGGGGGTCGGTTTGCGCGGCGTCTTACTCTGATAAGTACGCCGGCTCTCTTCCCTCTTCTCCGGCCGCGTTTGCGTGGTCGGGCCGTCCAGACAAAGGGTTCCGCTGCTGTGTTTGTAAGCAGCGTGTCGTCGTTGATGAATTTAAAGTCCGGTTTTCGGTGTGCGATTGCCGAACCAATGTCCAAAAGTGTCTGTCTGTCGTACTTAGTAAGGCAGACAACATCCAAGACGAAAAACATAAGAACTATAAACAGAACAAACAAAAAACTACAATGTTTCAGCGGAGCTCGCGACGTAGCAGTCATCCTCGGCGCCATCTTGAGCTGATCAAGACGAGCTGACGAGCTGACGACCTGACGAGCTGATCTTGAGGGTGCTCTCTGCAGTGTGGTTAGCACCAGAGGCAAGTGCCAAGAGGGTACAGAGGGAGGGCGAGGCAGATTTAGTCTCCTCCCCCTCAGGAACCTGACGATCAGATCGTGCTTACCTAGAGATTTTCCATCTACTAGCTCATGATTAGCGGCGATAGCGGCAACATAGACTTTGAGGGTGGAGGGAGACAGCCTTCGCTCCAACCCACCTTGTAGAAAGGAAAGCACAGACCTGATCGAACATCTTTGGGGGTCTTCTCGGCGAGAAGAGCACCAATCGACGAACAGGTTCCACTTCAACGCATAGAGGCGCTGTGTGCCAGGGCATCCGACCCGAGGGTCCTCTCGGTCAAGGAATAGAACCACTGGCAGTGGGTCGTCTCTAGGGAGGCAAACAGGTCTACCTGTGTGGCCCCGAAATGACTCCAGTCAGCTGGACCGCCTGGGGATGGAGTCGCCACTCTCCCGGGAGCACTGGCTGTCATGAGAGCTCGTCGGCCGCACAATTCGAGCAGGCCCGGAATGTGAATGGCACGAAGCGACCTCAGATGCTTCTGACTCCATAAGAGGAGATGGCAGGCGAGTTGTGACATGCGACGGGAGCGTAGACCACCCTGTTTGTTGATGTACGCTACGGCCGCAGTGTTGTCCGTACGGACCAGAAAGTGCTTGCCTCTGAGCATAACTTTGAAGCGGCTGAGTGCAAGACGAACTGCTAACAACTCGAGGCAATTGATATGCCATTGCAGTTGAGGCCCTGTCCACAGACCCAAAACTGCAAGCCCGTTGTACGTGGCACCCCAGCCCGTGGATGTGGCATCCGTGGAGACAATGTTTCAGTGGTGCAGCTGTCCTGCCTCTGAACAAATTCAGGCAGTTCAACACTGACTGGACGCGCTCCTCGGTGAGGCGCGCTGTCATGGCGACCGAGTCTATCTCCATACCGAGAAAAGAGATCCTCTGTGTAGGACAGAGTTTGCTCTTCTCCCAGTTGTCCCGAAGTCTCAACTGACCGAGGTGACTGAGCACCCTGTCCCTGTGTTCGCACAACTGATCTCGCGACTGGGCAAGGATCAGCCAGTCGTCGAGGTAGTTGAGAACACCATGCTCTCTCATGGGAGCAATGGCCGCCTCCACAACCTTCGTAAAGACGCGGGGCGACAGGGACAGGCCGAAGGGTAAGATGCGGTACTGATATGCCCGTCCCTCAAACGCGAAGCGCAAAAAGGGCCGGTGTCGAGGGAGAATCGAGACATGAAAGTACGCGTCCTTCAGGTCGATCGCTGCAAACCAATCTTGGGGACGGATGCACCTGAAGATGTGTTTCTGTGTTAGCATTCTGAACGGCAGCCTGTGAAGGGTCCGGTTCAAGAATCGCAGATCCAAGATCGTCCGTGACCCGCCGCCTTTCTTGGGTACAATGAAGTACGGGCTGTAGAACCCGGACCTCATATCGACTGGAGGGACCGGCTCTATCGCGTCCTTCGCCAGTACAACTGCGATCTCCGCCCTGAGCACGGGGGCGTTCGCCTCCACTATTGTCGTGAAGTGAACGCCCCTGAACTTGGGGGGACGCCGGGCGAACTGAATCGCATAGCCGAGTCTGATGGTACGGAGGAGCCACAGAGACGGGCTGGGAAGCACTAGCCAGGCTCCCAGACTCCGAACTAGGGGGATCAACGGCACCACAGACGTACCCGCAGCGGGGCAGCGAGGCGGAACGCAGGGATCCGGCTCGGACGGCATGGGAGCGGCCCGAAGCGGGATCTGAGTGTGCTGTGCAACACTTACCTGCATCTGCAGAGGGGACGTGCAAGTGTGGGGAGGCCGCTTGAGTGCGTCCCCACAGCCGGCGTCCCCTGCTGGCGAAGGGAGAGGCACCTGAGGGTGGTGAGGCATGGGAGCGTCGACTACCGCCAGGCGCACTCTCTTGGCACCCAGAGATATTGGAAACTGCTCTTTTATTGAAGTTTTGGGTAACAGAACTCAAATTGAAACAAAAGATTCTTTTGGCCGTCCTTTGGGGGAGGGAGTGGTGCTGCAGCCATCTCCTGAAGAGCAGTTTCCTCCATCTCTGGGCGGTCCGTCTCAGGGTCGCATGCGACGACGCTTGTCACCTGGCTTGGCAGCGGCCTGAGCGGGCTGGACATCCTTCCCACGGCTGGCCCCACGGCGTCGGCTGGTGGAAGGCTGCTGCAGTGCCTTGGCGGGGGCGGCGGCGGACAGACGTATTTAGCAATGAGCAGGCCTCCGTCTGCTTCTGGGCGGCCGAGAACTGCTGGGCAAAGCTCTCGACTGCGTCGCCGAACATCCCGGCCAACGAAATGAGGGAGTCCAGGAACCGATACTTGACGGTCTCCCTCATGTCGGCCAGTTTGAGCCAGAGACGACGCTCCTGGACCACAAGCGTGGACATCGCCTGACCGATGGAACGGGCGGTGACTTTCGTTGCCCGGAGGGCGAGGTCCGTCGCCATCTGGAGCTCCTGGAGGAGCCCTAGTCAGGCCTACCCTCGTGCATGTCCATGAGTGTCTGGGCCTGGTGGACCTGAAGCAACTCCATGGCATGCAAGGCAGACGCACGCAGCCTGTCCGCAAGCCTTGTAAGCCTTCCCAGTCAGACCGGATGAGAACTTACAGGCTCGGGACGGGAGACGTGGGTCACCACGCCAGTTAGAGGCGGTTGCCGGACACAGTTGCATCGAGGGTAGTGAGGGGGGAGGAATCACTCGGCCGGTTTCTGGCAGAAAAAGGTGCCGTCCACGACCTTGTGAGCTCCTCATGCAAAAATGGTGTCGGGGCGGGACGCTGAGAACCAGCGCGACCCTCCCCGAGGAACCAATCGTCCAACCTAGAGGGTTCGGGACACGGTGGAGGGTTCCACACGAGCCCTACCCTTTCGGCGGCCCGGGCAAGCATCGGTAGTCCAGCCGAACCCTCATCCTCCGAGGACTGAAACTCCCCCTCCGATGCAGCGATCGACATCTGCTCATCTGCCGGAGCTCCGAAAGTCACCGTCGGCCGCCCGTGGGAGGGACCAGAGACTTTTCCCAGGAGCTCTACCGGTTGCGGAACTGTGGGTATAGGGGCCTTTTTGTGAGGAAACGCTCTTGTGCTGAAGCACTCAGGGGGAAAACAAGCCCGTGCCTGTACTCAAACGGAAAAACGCCTTCACGAACCAACAGGTTGCTGTGAAAACAGCAGTTTTTCTCTATACAGAGTAGCAGTGAGCACCGCGATCCCGCTGAAGTGTGCCGTCTCTCCAACACGCGTTGATCCCCGATCTCCGGTCTTCTCTATAACTGTTGCTGATAGCAGCTTTAAACTCAATGACGAGAGTCCTCTTCATACGCCGTTCGGCTCCGAAGTAAATGACAGCGTGCATTTGCTCTCGCTTCCTGTTTATACCCGCGGTGCGGGGCGGAGCGCGAGATGCAAATCTCGCACGCCAATTGTTCATTGGCCGGTTCTATATAGCTCGAAGCTGACAGAAGTGATCCCAATTTGTCGGTACGTCCGACGTACGTCGAACGTGACCGACTGAAAGGGAACCATTAGTAACACACTTCGGCGTCATGGATTAAAATTCTGCAGCGCACACAAGGCCCCCTGCTCAAGCCAGCGCATGTCCAGGCCCGTCTGAAGTTTGCCAATGACCATCTGGATGATCCAGAGGAGGAATGGGAGAAGGTCATGTGGTCTGATGAGACAAAAATAGAGCTTTTTGGTCTAAACTCCACTTGCCGTGTTTGGAGGAAGAAGAAGGATGAGTATAACCTCAAGAACACCATCCCAACCGTGAAGCATGGAGGTGGAAACATCATTCTTTGGGGATGCTTTTCTGCAAAGGCAAGGCAAGTTTATTTGTATAGCACATTTCATACACAGTGGCAATTCAAAGTGCTTTACACAGAAAATAAGTTACAATATTTGTAATAAAAAAAAAAAAATAAAAATAAAAATATATATATATATATATATAGTATAACAGTTAGAATAGGAATTCAAAGAAATTAAAAAAATAAAGAATAAAATAATAAATAATAATACAAAATAAAAAGTATAATTAAAACAAAAAATAAAACAGGGTTAAATTGAAACACATAATTAAAGTGCAAGCAGTTCAGACAAAGCACAGAGCTCATTCAGTAAATGCATAAGCTAAGGTGCCATCAGTCGGACATACAGTAGCACAGTGCTCATTCAGTAAATGCACAGCTGAACAGATGTGTTTTGAGTCTGGATTTGAAAGTGGCTACTGTTGGAGCACATCTGATCTGTTCAGGAAGCTGGTTCCAGCTACGGCTGGCATAATAGCTAAAAGTAGACTCTCCTTGCTTTGAGTGAACCCTTGGTATTTCTAACTGACTTGATCCTGATGATCTGAGTGATCTGTTGAGTTTGTATTTAATCAGCATATCTGCAATGTATTTAGGTCTTAGGTCATTGAGTGATTTATATACAAGTAATAGTACTTTAAAACCGATCCTAAATGTAACTGGAAGCCAGTGTAAAGACCTGAGGACTGGTGTGATATGGTCATATTTTCTGGTTCTGCTCAGAATCCTGGCATCAGCGTTCTGTATAAGCTGCAGCTGTCATAATGGTCTTTTTGGGAAGGCCAGTGAGAAGACCATTGCAATAGTCCACCCTACTGGTGATAAAAGCATGAATGAGTTTCTCTAAGTCTTGCCTGGAAACAAAGCATCTAATTCTTGCAATATTTTTGAGATGATAGTAGGCTGATTTAGTTATTGCTTTGACATGACAACTGAAACTCAGATCTGACTCCAAAATCACACCAAGATTCCTGACTTGATTTTTTTGTTACTAGACCTTTAGCCTCAAGATCTGAGTGTCGTCAGCATAGCTGTGGTAAGCCATTTTGTTATTTTTTATTATTTGGCTGAGTGGCAGCATATACAGGTTGAATAGGAGTGGTGCAAGAATTGACCATTGTGGGACTCCGCATGTCATGGATGTCCACTCAGACTTATAGTCACCTATACTCACATAATCTCCCTTCTAAGAATGACCTGAACCATTTGAGGACCATTCCAGAAAGCCCAACCGAATTTTCTAGCCTGTCAAGAAGTATGTTGTGGTCAACAGTGTCGAATGCAGCACTGAGGTTGAGTAGTACCAGAATTGATGTTTTGCCTGTATCTGTGTTGAGGCGAATATCATTTATTATCTTTATAAGCGCTGTCTCTGTGCTGTGATGCAGTCGGTAACCAGATTGAAAATTGTCAAAGTATCCGTTTGAGCTCAAGAATTTGTTCAGCTGACTGAAAACAACTTTTTCAATGATCTTGCCTATGAAAGGAAGATTTGCGATTGGTCTGTAGATGCTTAATATGGTGTTATCCATGTTTCTCTTTTTCAGGAGAGGCTTAACTACTGCGTTTTAAGGGAGTTTGGAAAAGTCCCAGAAAGAAGTGAGGCGTTTACCACTTCTAGGAGATCTGCTTCTAAACAGTTAAACACACTTTTGAAAAAAGAAGTGGGGAGTGTGTCCAAGGCGCAGGTTGATGTTTTAAGGTGCTGTACCGTTTCTTCTAAAATGTTACTATCAATTGCTTCAAAATCAGTCATAGTAACTTTCTGAGGTTGTGGTCTGATCTGACTCACCCCAGAGCAAAAAAAGTGTGCGTGCTGTTTATGTTTGTTTATAATATTTGAAAAGAAGGTCTGTCTAGCTTTGCCTAGTTCCACATTGAAAGCACGAAGATAGAGTTTATAATGGACTACAAGTTTTGTCTTTCACCACATGCGTTCAGATTTCCTGCATTGTCTTTTCATTAATTGCACTGCTGTTGAGTTTCTCCAAGGTGCTTTTTGTTTGCCACACTTTTTTCTGACTTTCACAGGAGCAATATCATCAATTACACTCTTAACTTTTGAGTTAAAAGAGTCAAGGAGAAAATCAACAGAGTCTGCAGATATGCTTGGTGTCAGAGATATAGCCTTCATAAACAGCACACTAGTGTTCTCATTTAAGCGGCTCTTTTTGACAGAGACAGATCTAGTTTCAATGGCAGGAGAGATTGATATATAAAAAAAAATACAGAAATGATCAGACAGTGCCACATCCTTAATAACTATTGATGAAATGTTTAGCCCATTACTAATAAGTAAATCTCGAGTGTCCATGATCATGTGTGGGTCCGTGTACATGTTGTGTCAAATCAAAAGTGTTAAGAACAGTCCTGAGATCTTTTGTTGTACTGGATTCAGCATTGTCAATGTGAATGTTAAAATCCCCAGCAATAGCAAAACAGTCATACTCTGATGAGATTGCTGATAACAGCTCTGTAAAGTCCTTAATAAAGGCCGGAGAATATTTTGGAGGCCTATAAATAATGATAAGCAGGATGCGTGGAGCACCTTTTAGCACAATGCCCAGATATTCTAGAGACAAATAGTCACCAAATGATACTTGCTTACATTGATAGACATCTTTAAATAGAGCAGCAACACCCCCACCCCCACCCCTCCTGACTGCTCTGCAGACACTCATACAAGTAAAGTTAGGAGGGGCTGTTTCATTGAGGACTGTTGCACTGCAGCTGTCTTCTAGCCACGTTTCATTTAGAAGCAAAAATGGTTCTTTGTGGTTATTAAGTCGTTGACTAGAAATTATTTGTTTTTAAGTGAACGGATGTTTAAAAGTGCTAACTTAACAGTATTAATTCTGATGTAAAGATATCATGTTATTGTGCAAGCAACATGCTGAAAAGCCCAGTTTTGACAACTTTGATCAGTTTGTTAGTCCTGGCTTGTGCTAGTATAGCTTGGCAACCAGCATAGGCTTTGCAAACCTTAGCTGGTCAAGCCGGACGACAAGCATGACCAGCATCAAAAACCCAATATATATACTGGTGTTTTCCGCAGCAGTGAGGAATCTCAGATGATAGGTTTGTCAGGATTAACACTGGTGTACCACAGGGCTGTGTGCTAAGTCCATTTCTCTACTCCCTCTTCACCTCCGACTGCAAGCCTGTGTATGGATCTAATTCCATCGTCAAGTTTGCGGATGACACTACGGTGATTGGTCTCATCAGTAACAACGATGAGACTGCCTATAGGGAGGAGATCCAGCACCTGGCCACATGGTGCACTGAAAATAACCTGCTCCTCAACACCATCAAAACGAAGGAACTCATCGTGGACTTCAGGAAAGAGTCAAGAGGCACACACGACACCATCCACATCAATGGAATGGCTGTTGAGCGTGTCTCCAGTTTCAAGTTCCTGGGGATCCACATCTTGGCGAACATGTCGTGGACAACCAACACCTCCAGCCTGGTCAAGAAGGCTCACCAGCGCCTTTTCTTCCTGAGGACACTGAGGAAGAATCAGCTCTCCTCGTCTATCCTGGTGAACTTCTATCGCTGCACAATAGAAAGCATCCTGACCAACTGTGTCGCAGTATGGTATGGGAGTTGCTCTGTTGCGGAGCACAAGGTACTGCAGCGGGTGGTGAAAACTGCCCAGCGCATCACACATTGATGAAAAATGCAATATGCGATACGATATTGCTTTAAGTGTTTAAAATCTATTTAAATTATATATATTTTTAAATATTTAAAAACAGAATGATATCATTTGTGTATTGTTTCACATTCTTTCTGGGAAAAGAAAGCATTGACAGTTCGAGTGTGTAACAAGACACGAAAAAACGGCTTGTGCGCACATTTCGGTGTGTGTGGCAGACAGCACGAGACAGCAAGGAGTTGTTTTTTATTCCACTTTTTGTTTAGTAATCCAGTCACCAGAGTTTCTAATTTTATCATTGGAGTCAAGCTTTGTCGTTTGAGCACTGTGCTGATTTGCTGAAGTTGAAATTATGAGATAAAATATAGAAGCGATAGAGCAAAGCGCGGAGCAGTAAGCAAGAGCGTCCGAACAGTAGCGAAGCAGGAAGGGGACAGGACGACTTCACCGTATTGAGGGGAGGATGGATGGGCCCATGTATTGCAAGATCTTGGCCAAAAACCTCCTTTTCTCAGTATGAGCATTGAAGATGCGTTGTGGCTGGGTCTTCCAGCATGACAACGACCCGAAACACACACCCAGGGCAACAAGGGAGTGGCTCCGTAAGAAGCATCTCAAGGTCCTGGAGTGGCCTAGCCAGTCTCCAGACCTGAACCCAATAGAAAATATTTGGAGGGAGCTGAAAGTCCGTATTGCCCAGCGACAGCCCCGAAACTTGAAGGATCTGGAGAAGGTCTGTATGGAGGAGTGGGCCAAAATCCCTGCAGCAGTGTGTGCAAACCTGGTCAAGAACTACAGGGAACGTATGATCTCTGTAATTGCAAACAAAGGTTTCTGTACCACATATTAAGTTCTGCTTTTCTGATGTATCAAATACTTATGTCATGCAATAAAATGCAAATTAATTACTTAAAAATCATACAATGTGATTTTCTGGATTTTTGTTTTAGATTCCGTCACTCACAGTTGAAGAGTAACTATGATAAAGATTACAGACTTCTACATGCTTTGTAAGTGGGCAAACCTGCAAAATCGGCAGTGTATCAAATACTTGTTCTCCCCACTGTATTATGTACATGTAAATTGTAATATTGGTGCATTTCCTAATCTTTTTTTCTAATCTCAAGTTTCATTTCACAAAAATTAATTCTTGTATTATACCTTGTGATGTAAAGATATCATGTTATTGTGCAAGCAACATGCTGAAAAGCCCAGTTTTGACAACTTTGATCAGTTTGTTAGTCCTGGCCTGTGCTAGTATAGCTTGGCAACCAGCATAGGCTTTGCAAACCTTAGCTGGTCAAGCCGGACGACAAGCATGACCAGCATCAAAAACCCAATATATATACTGGTGTTTTCCGCAGCAGTGAGGAATCTCAGATGATAGGTTTGTCAGGATAGGAGCCATCTGCCTCATCAGAGCTGCTTCCTAAAGCCCCCTGAGACGCATGACCTTTAAACGGTCAATATGTACCCAGCTGTTCATGGTTACCTAATCACATACATGCTCTACCAGTGATATGACTTCTCCATAGTCATCAATACAAATTCTGTTAATTCCTCCGCTCTGATTGACCATGAGAATAGGCATTTCTCACAGGAAGCTGCTTAATACGGTGACCTTACAAAATCTATTCAGGGCAGGCAAACAAGATTGTACTTGTGCATGTGCGTGTTTGTAAGCCTGGGAACATTCAAAATTTGCTTCCTCTACTTATCCTTTAGACACAATATAACAAATATTTACAAACAAACTTAAACCTTTGCGTGATTTCCTGTCTCATCTGAATCACCACCCACATGCTCACCTTATCCAACATCAAAATTGATGCGTTTTGCCTGAGAGCTAACAGGAATCTCTGATAAATCTAATATTTTGCTTCAGTTTGATTTAGAACATTGTAATTATACTTCTAATGATTTGGGAAATAATCTTTGAGGATAATTGCGTGCAAAAGTAGGGTATTCTGTTTTCTTATACTCTTCATAATATCTGTACCGATCTGGTTTGGCTTTAACAGCAAACTCTTTATTTGCTTTTTATTTATTGGAGCTGTGCTAGAAAAACTCAAGGCTTCAGAGTGTTTTAAATCACGCAGAGAGAATAACCGAGGATGCTTCATCTTCTCTGTGGTTTTCAGAGATGGCAATAACAAATCTGTGCCCTTCGTTTGTCCTCTATTTCCATTCCTTTTTTCTCCTCCTCTCAAGTCATAATTGCACTCTGGTGTTCTAAATAAATGGACACACATTCCAGGCATCCCAGTTCGTGAGAGGACAATGTTTTTTGGAGCACAGAGAGGATCATGTTCACACGCTGATCCACATCATCAGCGTTCTGCTTTATTAGAATGCATGTGTGCAGATTTTGACCTTCATTATGAAACACAAACTTGCAGAAGTAAACTAAAGTAACAAAAGGGCTATTCATTTTAAGTTAAAATTAAATTAAGCTTAAGTACAATTAAATATATATTTTTTATTTATAAAAAAATATATATATATTTTGAATTATCTTCAGTTGTGATAAATTCAGTGTATAAGTCTGCTCTGTAATTTTTCTTTGTTAGCGCTATGATTTTCATCCACATAGTTCTGTCACAAATACGTCCTTCATTTTTATTCACATTTTGTACTTTATTGACAGCCCAGATTTAAATAAGATCCTTCCAGAAAAAGATTAGAATTTTTATCATATGTAAATCTTCTATAATTTTATTTTATTGTATTTTTTTTTATTTCATTTTGGCATTAAAATATGCAATACAATTTTGCTTTGTTTTGATTAATTTATGTTCACGTATTTCTAATGTGTCAAAATTTTGTATCGTTTCAGCGTTTCGTCCACATGAATCGGCCGTTTTGGGAGTCTGAAACTATTTTTTTTTACCACAAATATTTTATTTATTTAGAAAAAAATGTAGCTTTTCCCTGAAAATATTATAAATATGCAATTAATTTAGCATATCAAATAGCTAGTTCTGTCAAAACTGTGAAATGTAAAATTCTGTACATTATGTGACTCTTGTTCATGCAAATGCTTTTAAACTATTCAAGCGCAACAAGACAAAAGAGAACAGGCTGTCTTACATGCTGAGAACACACACACGGAACACAGAAAGATATGCACCAGTATCACGTTTGAACAAACAACACACAGAATTCTGACAAAATGCCCATTTTGTGGAGTATTCTCATAAGCACAATCTTAAAGGAGTTAAATAACATCTTAAATTAACTTAAAGAGTTGTGAGAAAAATAGATGCGCGTGCGTCAAATCTGCGTCATGTGCAACAGTGGCAGATTTTAAAGTGACAGCAGCTTAATAAACCAATTGCTGTGGTGTCTGTCATTAATGAACAAAGGAAACAAAGAAAATTGTAGCTTTTATAATAATTATTACATTTATGCAGTTAAGATTGTAAAGTACTTCAATTCAATTTCTGTATATTGATTATATACTGTATGAAGGGCACAGGTAAATATGACATTTATTATAATAACATTTTTTAAGCCTAATAAACGTTGAAATTGATATAACTTTCAATTATACTGAAATGTTGAATGTCTATCATTAATGTTTTGTAAAAATCTATTTCATAGAAACATCAGTAGCAGCATTAGTATCAGTGATACTGGCCTTCATAAAAAGATGCCTTCAGTGAATTAGCATTAAGCTTTGTATCAGTAGAAACCTGGTAGTATTCGATTTATGGTACTTTCCCCCCTCATATTCCCCTGAGATAATTATGTGTATTGTAATTATGTGTAATATTATTATGTATAATTATTATAAACACGGTCCTATATATAGCCTCGAATATGCAAATTCAGGTGACCTTGTTCGGCGGGAATTCTAGCGCCCCCTATTGGGTTCGCTCTCTCGGCCGCCTCGCGATAGGCTCCTGCAGTTGCCGCGGCACAGCCAATCAGCGTGCAGCTCGCGCTGTTCTATCGGCTGTGCGGCTGCACTGCGTTTTACATAGACACTTTATATAATAAAGTTTTTGCTTCATATTCTCGAGAAAAGGGGTTTTCCCATAACGCAATACGAGAGACCTCTCGAAAGGGAACTATAACTAATTACTTTTTTAAAGTAACGTGCCCAACACTGGCGATATGCATATTGCGATATGTACATTTGCGATATTTTGATAATTGCGATATATTGCGCAGCCCTACACTTAAATGAATTGAACATATTATAATTTATTAATCGAGACAATACACAATATTTGATGCATAGTATCAGTAAAAACAGCTGAAATACTATATAATCTTCAAATTACAACTATATTAACTTTCACTAAAATACTTCAAATCCCTCAAATATATCTAAAGATTCTGTATGTAAACATTACATAAGAAGTACATTCAAAAATAAATACCTGGAATTATTAAATACAATTATTTGACTAGTTCTTGGACAATGGTCATTGAGATCTATAGTTCATATCCAAGTTTTTGTAGCTCTCTATTTCTAATTTTAGTTTAGCCTCTTCCAGTGTTAAGATTACATATTGCTTTTCAAGTATATTGTTCATGGTTATCTTGCTTGTAGTATCTTTCTGTGTCTCTGTGTCTGAGCCATGTCCCACAGGTGCCATTTGGGTGCTGTCCAAATCATCATCTTTAAAAAAGAAAAAATAAAGAACAACATTAGCAAAATTAGAAAGTTTTGTTGTACTTTTTTCTGTAAAAATGCACTAAATACTGCATACTACTTACTACATACTACTTAAGTTTACTTGTAGTTCACTCATTTTAGAAAAATTGTACACACACATACACATTAACTTAGCTATCTAAATGGAGACACTGCATAGACTTCTATTGTTTTTATAGATAGTTAAATATTTTATAACTATATAACCCACACCCTAAACCTACCCATCACAGAAAATGTTCTACATTTTTACAAATAAAAAAATAAATAAAAAATATATAGCCTATTGACAATAAATAATATATTGACAAAAGTAGTCTTTGATTATATAACCTATAATCTGAAAACACTGTCCTCAGCAACTAGTGATTGCACAAGCACTACATGGCATTACAATTTAGCCTACTTTCTCTTACTGTGTCCACTTAATATTTCAAACACTGTTAATCTGTTTTTAACTTAAAAACTGCATCACTGTAAGAAATAGTAGAGGATTAACTAACTTGGTGAATTATAACTCATGGTTTAAAGACTGTAAGCATAACTTTACCTTTGTTTTGTGTTGTTTGGTCCTGGCTCGTCACAGACGCTTCATCATTTTGAGGGATCAATGTTAAAGTCACCTCGCAGTCTACTAGAAGATAACAATTGGTACCCAACCCAAAACAGTAGTACAGTTTTTAAAATGAAGCAAAAACAATCACCATCAAAACATTATTACTCACGAGACTGTCCAAGTGGAGCTGCTGCAACAGTGGTATCCTCCCCTGCTGCGGGTAACGTCCGCCCGGATACTCCGCTTTCCCTCCCCCCATGAATTCCCCAAAACATCAGATATTCGTCCCCATATAATTCAATTATCATTTCCGTTGTCCTTTTTAATTTAGGAGTTGGTCCTCCCCCTGTTGCAGGGTTTTTTCGCTTGAATATTTCATTTTTTGTCTCTTGAACCATATTTTAAAAACTTCTGAACGTCTTTGACGGATCGCGAGACAGACGGGTTGACGTTTTTTCAATTATTGTGTTCCACGCCTTGTGTTTTTTGCTATTGGCGTTGTAGTCACTAAATGTATTCATTAAAGTGGATTTAGAATTATTGTATTCCTCCAAAATACAAATATTTTCAGCGAAGGAAAATTGTGACGAGCGCCCACTGTCAGCCATTTTGTTTAAGTTGTTCAGCGTCTTATTTTTCCCACAAAGCAATGCAATATAGTCTTACCTAAGACAGCTGTGTGCTTATTTTATGCAACGATCTTTCTTCAGTTACTTTAGTTAGTCAGACTATTTCTTAGCCATTATCTTAAGCCTGTGTCTATGTTTATGCAACCGGCCCTGCGTCTGTGACGTGACTTTCGTTCGGCTCACTCACACTTTATTGAAAAGACACATTCAGTTTGTAATTGTAGTGTCTGTTCTCTAACTGAACAAAATTATTTTATTACTACAACCCCAAATCAGAAAAAGTTGGGACAGTATGGAAAACGCAAATAAAAAACAAAAGAAGTGATTTCTAAATTTACTTTGACTTGTATTTCATTGCAGACAATATGAACACAAAATATTTCATGTTTTGTCTGGTCAACTTCATGTCATTTGTAAATATGCATCCTTTCCTGTCATTCAGACCTGCAACACATTTAAAAAAAAGTTGGGACAGTAAAGCATTTACCACTTTTAAGTGTTGTGAAAAGGAATGGCAACATTACAAAGACGTTTAGGGACTAAAGACACCAAGTGATGAAGTGTTTCAGGTGTAATTTTGTCCCATTCTTCCTGCAAACAAGTCTTAAGGTGGGCAACAGTACGGGGTCTTCGTTGCCACACATTCTCTATTGGAGACAGGTCGGGACTGCAGGCAGGCCAGTCAAGTACCCGTACCCTCTTCCTCCGCAGCCAGGACTTTGTAATGTGTGCAATGTGGTTTTGCATTGTCTTGTTGAAATATGCATGGACGTCCCTGGAAAAGATGTCTTCTTGAAGGCAGCATATTATGCTCCAAAATCTCTATGTACTTTTCAGCATTAATGGTGCCTTCACAGAAGTGCAAGTTACCTTTGCCAAGGGCACTGACACAACACCATACCATGACAGACCCTGGCTTTTGGACTTGTTGCTGGTAACAGTTTGGATGATCCTTTTCTTCTTTGGTCCGGAGCACACGGCGTCCATTCCTCCCCAAAAATACCTGAAATACTGATTCATCTGACCACAGAAAACGTTTCCACTGTGTGATGGTCCATCCCAGATGCCTCCGAGCCCAGAGAAGTCGACGGCGCTTCTGGACACTGTTAACATAGGGCTTCCTTTTGGCACAGTACAGTTTTAACTGGCATTTGTGGATGTAACTACGTATTGTGGTACTTGACAAAGGTTTGCCAAAGTAGTCCTGAGCCTATGTGGTGATATGGCTTATAGATGAATGATGATTCTTGATGCAGTGCCGCCTGAGGGATCGGAGATCACGGTTGTTCAGCTTAGGCTTGCGCCCTTGTCCTTTACGCACTGAAATTCCTCCAGATTCCTTGAATCTTTTAATTATGTTATGCACTGTTGAATGTGAAATATCCAAATCTCTTCCTATCTTTCTTTGAGGAACATTGTTTTTAAACATTTCAATAATTTTCTCACGTATTTGTTGGCAAACTGGCGATCCTCGGCCCAATTTTGATCATAATCATAATCATAATTACAATCACCTGTTGACATCACCTGTTTCAAATCACATCATTATTTAACCATTTTACCTCATTACTAGCCCTAAATTGCTCCTGTCCCAACTTTTTTTTAAATGTGTTGCAGGTCTGAATGACAGGAAAGGATGCATATTTACAAATGACATGAAGTTGACCAGACAAACTTATTTTGTGTTCATATTGTCTGCAATGAAATACAAGTCAAAGTAAATTTAGAAATCACTTCTTTTGTTTTTTATTTGCGTTTTCCATACTGTCCCAACTTTTTCTGATTTGGGGTTGTATGAATATCAAAAAGACATTGGGGGCGATGCCACGGTGGGCAAATGATAACCAAAATAGCCAGGGCTTTGGGAGTGGCCTCGTAGGGCAGCGAAGCAAGTGCATTCTGGGAGTTGTCGTCTTTCATCCACATGAGACAAAAATAAATTTTCTGTCTTTACTCAGTCTAGAAGGCACCAAATTCAAAACTAATTTCACATTTCTACTACATAAATAACACAGTTTAAATGTACAAATTCATCTTCCCAGCGTTGAAGTGCCCCTTTAAGTTGTTTCTACATTAATTTGGAGAGTAACTGTTTTACATGATGATGATGACTACTACTATTACTACTACTACTACTATGATGACGGTTTTTACTATTACTATAACTACTACTACTACTACTATGATGACGACTACTACAAATGCTACTGACTATTACTACTACTACTACTACTACTATGATGATGACTACTACTATTACTACCACTACTATGATCGTGGCTACTACTATTACTACTACTACTATGATGATATCGACGCCAACTACTACTAATACTACTACTGCTACTATGACTATTACTACTACTACTACTACTACTATGATGACGACTACTATGATTACTACTTCTACTAAGACGACGACTACTACTATTACTACTACTACTGACGTCACTGTTTTCTCCAGAGAGGCTGTATAGATAACTTTTTTACAACAGAAATAAACCATCACTGAACTTAATAAACTGGACTATGACACTATTTTCTTCTAGATCTGCTGTACAGCCGAAACAAACTTTGTTGAATAATTTTCCTGTTATCACTGTAAAGCTGCTTTGAAACAGTATTTACAGTATTGTAAAAAGCGCTATATAAATAAAGGTGACTTGACTTGACTACTCTACTACTACTAAAACTACTATGATGACTATTGATGATGACAATTAATTAGTATTTTTTTTTATCGATTGACAGCACTTCAAATAGAATATGTAAGTAGTTAAATTAAATTAAATGTACTTGCTTGACAGCCCGAGTAATGAATTAACATTATTTTATACATCAAGACTGAATAAATGCATAAATTGCTCCGTTATCACTGTAATTTTTGCTCTTGTAGTTTTAGTGTCGCAAATATGGCTTGAGAAAGAAAAGAACAAACAAGATAATGAGAAATGAATTCCAAAGACTGGCTAAATTATTTAATTACAGTAATTTGTGTTTGGATGTGTAATTACACGCTTTTCACATTCTTTGTAAAAAGTGTTGTATGTCTTCTGTGCCCATGCTGTCATAGCTACAGCCCAAATGTGACCGCAGACAAAGATCCTCTTCAACCTAAACTAATAAATAACCTCACCACAAGGAAGGAAAAGCTGCACTCTTTTATTATAATCAAAGATATAATTCCAAGTTGTTTTTCTAAGATGTTTACTGCTGTTCTTTATGGCCCAGTCTGGGTTGATGTGAAAGAGGAAGCACATGTAATTCACTGTGCCAGTATGAAATATTCGTTCCCTTCCCTTCCTTTGTCACAGTGTAATAATGGAGTCAAATGGGTGATGTATGGGAGAGCTGTTTTGTTTCCTGTAACGTTGAGGGCCCACAAACCCACATTCACAGTCTCGCGCATGAGCTAAGAGTGTTCTTGCGTTCTAAATGTAGGCCGTAATGAATAGTTGATTGATCTGGACAATGATACCCTCAATGAGAGACGGGAGGGAAAGCGATAGAAAGAAAAGGCCTGAAAATAAAAGCGGGAGGGAGTCGATGTGTGTCAGAAAAAGAACGAGGGAGGGCTGGAGTCTAGAGGCCCAGACAGGCTAGAACAAGAAAGTAAAGAAAATATCTAATTGGAATCAAGTGTCCTGACTGAGTGCGTGGGCGACTGGATTCCGCAGAGCGTGCTGCTTTTTCTTTGAGGGTAAAGAGTATTAGAAAATCCCCTCCATAACAATTCTTTATTTTTGGGGTGGTGTGTTAAACTTGTATAGACAGAATGCCAGGGGTGCGGCTTTAAACACAACTACAGATTTCCAGAGACACCCTCGTCTGATGACTTCAGCCTCTTAACTGGAGCACAGATTTTGGAGTGTGTACATGTTTGGGAAGGCAGGAGCGCAGGCTCTTTCAAAGACCAGCTTTCGTGCGTTCCACATGAATCGATTGACCCTGCCGTCCCTGGGGCTGTATCAGTTTACGTTAATTAAATATGCAATTTTCAAGAATGTTAATTGCTGTCCTGTGTGCATGGGAGAGCTTTAAAAAAGCAACTTGGATTGATGTGTGACTAGAGGCTATACATCTAAGTCGTTTTTTTGTTTTTTTTGGACCATATATTCAAGGTTGGATTGAATAGGGTGTTGTCCTGTGACAGGGGAATGGATCTATAACTGGTTTAGCTGTGGGTCAAACTAAACCTAAACAAACTAAACCAGTCAAACTAAACCAGTTTAGTTTGATCCATAAAAATGAAGTAATTGTTCTATGTTAAAGTACCCCCTATCCCAACTTACAAATAGGTACTTATTTGTAGCTTGACCTCCTCTGAGGAGTGTACCCTTGTGGCATTTGCAACATTGTTGTATTTGTTTGAGTAGTCAAATTTGTCTACCTTGACCCAGCTAATGGCATGACCTGTTTGTCAGAAAAACAGTTGACTGTTGGCGAGGCGAAAGAGGCGGTAGGAAGTTTTGGGAAACCATGTTTGCCAATGCATTTTTACTACTATTATGACATTGTGAACCAACTTAATGAGCAAAGAAAAAAGTAAAAAGAAAAAAAACAATACGGAGAAAAAAACTCTCCTTCAACGTAGGCTACCTGGAGAGAAGGCTACTTTTCTCTGTATTGGTTTTTTTTCTTTTTACTTTTTTCTTTGCTCATTACGTTGGTTCCCCAATCCTGTAGACCTGACACACACGCACGCACGCACGCATATATATATATATATATATACTATTATTATTCATTATTATTATTGTTTTTATTTGCAATTCTACATTTAAAATAATAACAAAAACAACTAGAATGTACATTTCCTGAAGAAAATGTGAGTGGTGCTTGCCGTGGCAAAACTCGCCACCCGGATAATGCAAAAAAGCCAAGCAACATGTCTGTAGGATGTTCTGGGGATGAGATATGGCTTATTAATGTGTTTGTACTGTTGCTAGGGTACTGTACATGGTTTCTAGGATGTGTCTATACAGTTTATGGGGTGATATTGAAAGACTATTGGCCAGTCTGAACCAAAAGAGCCCACCCTCATGACTGTACGATGTTCTGGGGCTGAGATATGGCTTCTTTATGTTGCAAAAACATGATTAGCACGATGTTAGCATGATGATATCATGATTAGCATGATGTTAGCATGATGTTAACATGCTATGCATGTTGTTAGCATAATGCTAACATGTTAAGCAAGATGTTAGCATGATGTTAACATGATTAGCATGACAATGCTAACATGATTAGTATGTTGTTAGCATAATGCTAACATGTTAAGCAAGATGTTAGCATGATGCTAACATGATTAGCATGATATTAGCATGATGCTAACATGATTAACATGATATTAGCATTATGTTAACATGATTAGCATGATGTTAGCATAATGTTAACATGATTAGCATGATGTTAACGTGATACTAACATGATTAGCATGATACTAACATGATTAGCATGACAATGTTAACACGATTAGCATGTTGTTAGCATCATGCTAAGATCTTGTTAATCATGTTAACATTATGCTAACAACATGCTAATCGTGTTAGCATTGTCATGCTAACATCATGCTAATCATGTAAGCATAATGATAACATCATGCTAATCATGTTAACATCATGCTACGATTAGCATGATGTTAGCATTATGATAACATGATTAGCATGACAATGCTAACATGATTAGCATGTTGTTAGCATAATGCTAACATGATTAGCATGTTGCTGGCATGTTCTAATCCTTAGCTAATCACTATTATCATGTAGCTATTCACTGCTAGCATGTGTAGCATGTTGAAAGTCCAGTTTGCTAGCATGACCCAAAAGACCCAACCGCCATTTCTCTATGATGTTCTGATGCAGAGATATAGGTCTTGCTAAACGGTTGCTAGGGTACTCTGTTTGGTTGCTATGGAGTGGCTTGGCAGCATCCAATGATGATACTGCTTGTCTGTATGAATGATATAAACCAACCCCCATGTCTCTATGATGTTCTGAGGCAGAGATATAGGTCTTGCTAAACGGTTGCTAGGGTACTCTGTTTGGTTGCTATGGAGGGGCTTGGCAGCATCCAATGATGATACTGTTTGTCTGTATGAATGATATAAACCAACCCCCATGTCTCTATGATGTTCTGATGCAGAGATATAGGTCTTGGTAAACGGTTGCTAGGCTTCTTGATAATGGTTGCTAGGGCGTGGCTAGGAAGTGTTGACGGTGATTTGTGATTGGCTGTTGATGCCCAGAGTCAAACAAACCCGCCCTCGTGTTTCTATGACACATTTACATTTTTATGCATTTGGCAGACGCTTTTATCCAAAGCGACTTACATTACATTCAAGGTACACATTTTACATTTTGTCAGTTCTTGCTTTCCCTGGGGATCGAACCCATGACCTTGGCATTGCTAGCGCCATGCTCTACTGTTTGAGCTACAGGAAAGTTGCTAGGGAGCTCTAAATGGTTGCTAGGGCGTGGCTTGATGGGTTTACAGTGATCCTGAGATAGTGAATTGGCTGTCTGAGTAAATTGAGCCCACCCCCTTGTCTCTGAGACACTGTGAGCCAGAGCTATGGTCAATACAAAATCCCTATGCAATTTCCCATAGTAGGATAAACGCATGAGTTTTATGGGACATCTCTCCCCATAGTAAGTCAATGGGGCAAATTTGAGGAAATTTGGGCATCTCTAATACCCCAGGGGTACAACTTATACCCCATTGCGATGTGTCATCTGACAGGGCCTATCAGCCTCTTCAGATGTGGTGACACACGAGTTTCTACGAAATCCTCGCTCCTACGAGGGGTCAAAGTTTCCGCAATGTTAAATCCCATTGACTTTTCGGCTACTTTTTTGCCCCTGGGGCAAACATCGTACCCCCGACCCCTTAGAAAAGATATAGCACACCATTCCCGTATAAGCCGGTCGATTTGACGCCTCATTCATGGGTCTGTGACAAAAAATGTGGGAGGAGAAGTGCGCCGAAAAAGTGTCCAGAATAAAGAATAATAATAAACCGTTCTGGGGTGAGATAGTAATAGTGATGCCTTGCTACGCAAGCACCACTAAATATTGATTTATTTATTATTGATCTATTCCATAGATTCATGTTCTTTCATCTTTCTCTTTCTTTGTGCTGGGGAGCAGGTGGTGTTCTCTGTTTTAGGAGATTGACTGTTGAAGAGGCTTCTCGTGTTACTGTAAGTTACGCTTTCATGTGCGTTGAGTACTTCACAGTGAAATCAGATATCAGGGATCAGAAATCAGCCAGGGAAGTCATATTTATTTGATTTCCTGCTGATGAACTGTTAGTGCATCATTGTTGGCACGTTTAAAGCAACTCATTGTTACAACCTGGCTTATTTTGAATCTTAAACTAGATTTTGGAAAAAATGCATTGCTGGAATGTGTGGAAAGTGACATTTTTCTATTGACTTAAAAGTGTGATGGTTCGGTTGTCTCAATAGAAGTAAAATTCCCACCACTTTTAGCATTTTAGTGAATGTTTTATATTTATATTAATTTATATGAATGTTTTATATGAAACTAGCAAATTGTACCTGCAGAAACATATTTGAGGTTTTACATAATCACACGATTAGGTTACATTATTAATAGGTTTGTAATATGATGTTATGGAAATGTGGCATTATTTGAAGTTTGTTAGGCTGTTCTGTATTCCCTGATAGAGGAAAACTATAGTGTTTTCTGATATGGCAGTAGTTATTTCAATTGTTTCAGTTTCAGGGTTTCAGTTCGTCTTTGGTGGCACTTTCTCTTATCTCCTAACAAGCGCATGTGCTGCATATGCAGGATCCTTCAGAACATTGATGGGACCCCCCACACATAAAGGGGCCCACCCATATGACAGGAACGAGGTGACGGAACTGTTTTTTGTTTCTATAAATGAACCTCTCAGTTCTTGTTCTACTCAGTTATTCGGTTATTAGCACAATGCAGAAGCAGGAGATCATCCTAGACAAGCAAAAATGGCTGTTTCCAGTGATTCATGCCTTAAGCTAGTCCTCATGTTACCTTAGCAATGTACAGTGCACTCACACACGACTCAGGCTTTTAAAGTGATAGCAGAGAGCGTTTCTCCCGCAGTCATTTGTTTCAATTAGCTTGAAGCTCTAATGCAGACCACATGCGTCAGGGCTGTGTAACGAAATGACTGAGGGACTGTCTGGCTTTGCTACTCCTCTGCAATCACATCTGGGGACCTTTTTACATCATCGTCTACAAGTGACACTCTCCACCACTTTCTCTGCACTGCTTTAGACCACAAACCATCCCGTGAGGTAGCCAGCTATTCGATATCATTCTAAAACAAGCTACGGTTTCTACATTTGCAATTTCATTGAGAGACTTATCAGAACAAAGCATTGTAAAGCAACGGCAGACAGGGTTGTGTGTCCGTTGGAAACAGGAAAAACACATGCAGCTTAACTTTTATTTTACGTCTCCCATTCTTATAATTAGTCTCTGAAAACACCCTCACACTTTCAATAAAGTCCAAAAGTGGGGATAAAAGGATGAGGTCACTGGATAGAAAGTGATGACAATATCTTTCTGAGGAGTTAAAAGGTTATTTGTAGACGTTGTGGTGTCATAAAAAGAAAGTGGTTTGCGTGGAAAGTCTCAAGCGCTAAAGCTGATGTTCTCAAGTGCGTTTGATTTTCCTGTCTGACGGGACTAAAATGTCTAGCATTCATAAGCTAGTGCTCATGCATGATAAATACTCTCAAGGAATATTTCACATTTGACTACCAACAGTAGCTATGATTCTAATCACATTGCGGGTTCTTTTAAAGGCCCACTGAAGTGTCTTGAACAAAAATTTGTTTATATCACAGCTCAGCAGAGCCGTTGAGCTTGGTAAAGCCACAGTTTCCTCCTAATCTCCAACATATTGCTTTAAAATATAGCATTCTGTGCAGAATTCAAATGGGTCTGATATGTTTTCTGGTATGTGCTGACTCACAAAAAACAAAAATTTTGATTACATGAGGTAATTGATTTCATGACTTAAAAGTATATAGATATATAGGGAACTCGCGCTGCGTCAGAAAGACGCTACGGGGAACGCCTCCAGCGTGACAGGTGTCTGAATCACTATCGAATCACGTCAATCCTATTGACCGGCGACAGCCTCTGACGTCATAGTCGTGCGACCAGGAAGTATATAAGGGCGCCATGCAGAACATGACACTGCCTTTTCGTCTTCAGGGACTGTTTTGTCTGTTTCAAGCAAGAACACGTTTAAAGGATGAAGTGTACAGAGAAGAAGCGCAGCTTCAGAAAGTGCGCTGACCCATGTCCCAGGTACTGCCTGGGGAAGAGCACTGAATTGTGAGCATTTTTTTCCATCCTGACACTCCGCTCTCGTCTGGCCCTCTTCTCGAGGGGAGAGGGGCCAGCCCGTGCTGAGCCTGAGCGCCGACTACTGTCCTGGGGTTCCCAGATGGACCTGGCTCGTCATCTGGAGGAGGGTGTAGTCCTCGCGGACGACCAGCCAGGTCGCTAGGGGCAGCTGTTGGGGGAGGAGTCGGATCTCTCTTCCTCCTCAGCTGAGGCTCTTTTATACGAGCAAAGGATGGCTGCGCAGGGTGGTGATGAATCGGCTGAGGCCGAACCCTCTCAGCTTGTCTGCCCCGTGTATGGGGAGCTGCTTGAGGTCATGGAACGCGCTACCGACAGGCTGCAATTACAGTGGCAGTGCATTAGGAGAGAACCCGCACATGCGAATCGTCTCGACGATCGGTTTCTCTCCGGTCATTGCCCTCCAGCTCCTGGGAGCCTTCAATTCCGGATCTTCACGATCAGATCTCGGGGGCATGGAAGAACCCGTACTTGGCCCGGATCTTCCGGTATCAGCGGGGGAACATCGCTAATGTCGAGAGATAGCTCGAGTCTGGGTACGCGTTGATGCCACCGATTGATGAGACGTTTGCAAACTATCTCGCATCCGGGAGGCCATCGACACTGAAAGCTCCCACCCTGCCGTCTAAGGCGCTTAAGACTACCTTGTGTCTAAATAGCAGGGCATACTCGTCAGTGGGTCAGGCTGCGGCGGCACTGCACACCACTGCGGTGTTGCAGGCCTACCAGGCTGACTTGCTGAAGGATCTCGATCAGGGGGTGGGCCTACCCCCTGATGCGATGGCCGAGCTCCGCCGCACCACAGATTTAGCTCTCCGGGCCACCAAACAGACAGCGGTTGCCATCAGGCGTGCGATGGCGGCTATGGTGGCCACGGAGAAACATCTGTGGCTGAACCTTGCGGACATCAAGGAGAAAGAGAAGTCCTTTCTCCTCGATGGCCCCGGTCTCACCTTTTGAGCCCTTCCGCACCTCCGTCGAGGCGGTGGTGGGAAGATTCAGAGAGGCGAGGGCATGCTCGGCAGCATTTAGATCATGTATTCCGCGGAGGTCCGGGGCCGCGCCCAGACCGGTGGGAGACCCTGGCCCGTCGTGGTCTGAGGACAAGCGGTGGAGCCAGCGAGCCAGTATCGCCTCTAGTCCCCTCAGTGGCGGAGCAGGGCACAGAGGAGGCAGGACTCCCGCTTCAGGAACTGGAAGGACGTCGGCGACCAAGCCCGGAACCAGCGCCAGAGATCTCGCTGGGGTAAGTCTCCACCCCTGAGGGCGCGCTGAGACTCAGTGAGCCGTCCTTTCCTTAGTTCCTTGTTCTCCCCGGGGGCATCTTACACCAGGCCGGGCCGGGCCTGTGATGAGCGGAAATAGAAATGCATCAGACTCTGACGGCCTGCCTGGCTTGGTTTGTGAGTGCGCTCCCCTTCAGCCCGTGGTAGTAGTACACCTAAGCATACATGTATGAATAAAGCTTGTGGGTGGATATCATGGAGCTCTGCAGGTGAGCAGGTAAGTCCCCTATAAGAATATTAAGATATTTTTAGACGTATGCTCCCTCTAGAGGGTTTCGGGGATCGCTATGGATCGTTTGGATATTCATGTAGGGCCTGTAGTTCCCCTGTTAGGTGGCTTGAACGCTAGAACTACAGGTTCTCAGGTTCAGACTAACGCTAGAACTACAGTGAGATTCAGAGCCATATCTAGTAAATATGACTGGTAATTCTGCCGAGTGCCTTTGTCTGGTTAAAAATTGTCCTTTTGTGACTCGGGTATAGATCTATATTGGCTATATTGGTAAGAATGTGCCATCATACAGTAGGCCCCAGGAGGCCTCTGGGATGGATCAGCCCCAGAATGGGGCATATTAAAAACCAGTTGGCTGTGAGAAGCCAGCCTGGGCAGTCTTGGCAGTAGACTCCATGACGGGTAGTAGGTCTCAGTAGGCCTCCTTGCGAGTGAGTTCCGACATTTGGGGAGGTTAGGAAGTGAATAGCTGCAACCTAGATAGGTAGTCAGCCTTGGCAAAATCGGCCCCTTGTGTATTGCGATATGTGTTTACTCCCCAACGATGTCGGCTTCAAGTAGCATAATTCCCAACTAATAATACTACTTAGTAGTTGGATGTTATTTTTGTCAGCCAGCAGAGATGCTACTGTCATTTCAGGGTTATAGCATCCCCTTTTTTTCATGCCTGCCACCAAAAAGAGAGGAAGCCATCCCTGCAGGCCTGCTATAAGGTAGTAGGCCCCTTTAGGCCTCCCTATAGGCTCGCTGTCGGGTAGTAGGCCTCACCAGGCCGCCCCTGGATACGAGTTCCTGGACCCCCAGCCACCTTTACAGCAAACATAAATTGCTAGCAGTAAGCAGGCCTCAATAAGACCAGGCCTCCCTAAAGGTGAGCCCTGGGGCCAGGATGCCTCTGGCACGGCATTAGGGACTATCAGGTAGTAGGCTTTTCCAGGCCTCCCTGAAGGTTTTGCCATTGGGTAGCAGGCCTCACTAGGCCTCCCCTAAGGGCACGTTCCTGGGTTTCAGTCACTTGGCAGTTAACAAGAGCTATTTGCAGGTAGTAGGCCTCACTAGGCCTCCCTGAAGACTTGCCGTGAGGTAGCAGGCCTCACTAGGCCTCCCCTGGAGGCATGTTTGTGGACTCAGCCATTTGACAACTTGCATGAGCTATGGGCAGGCCTCCCTAAAGCGCTTGCTATCAGGTAGTATGCCTCACTAGGCCTCCCTGAGGTTGAGCTCCCAAGTCAGGATGCTCGGGTAGCTAGCATGGCTTGCTATCAGGTAGAAGGCCTCTCCAGGCCTCTCTGGAAACTTGTCATAAGGCAGCAGGCCTCACTGGGCCTCCCCTGAGGGCATGTTCCTGGGCTTCAGTCACTTGAGAAACAGTTAGCACGAGTCGCTAGCAGGTAGCAGGCCACACTGGGCCTCCCTACAGGCCTGCTTTCAGGTAGTAGGCCTCACTAGGCCTCCCTAAAGGCTTGCTATCAGGTAGTAGGCCTCACTAGGCCTCCCTGAGGGTGAGTTCCCGAGTCAGGATGCTTGGGTAGCTAGCATAGCTTGCTATCAGGTAGTAGGTCTCACTAGGCCTCCTGAGGGCTCGGCTAGCTGGCGTAGCTTGACTATCAAGTTGTAGGCCTTCACTAGGCCTCCCTGAGAAAACGAGTTTCCGTTTTTCCAGCTACTTTGACAGTTGGCTTTGGCTCCTATCAGGTAGTAGGCCTCACCAGGCCTCCCTTTAGATGAGTTTCTGAGTTTGGATTCTCCGACAATTAGCATATACTGCTATCAGATAATGGGCCTCACTAGGCCTCCCTAAGGGTTTTTTTGTTTCAGTTCGGGAACTGTTAACTGGCATATCGCTGACAGTTAGTGGGGACCTGCTATCAGTAATCTAGCCCTTAGCCGGCAGCATCTGAGGGCGGTCTTACACTAGCGCGACTGAGTGTCGCTTCTGCTACTTGGTCCCCAAGTGAGGGAATTCAGCCTACACCCTGGTTTACTTACCAGGCAGCCTTTTTTTTTTGAGCTCCCCTCGTCTGTGAGCCCGAAGCTGCCGGGGTCTGCTCAGACGGTCGTAGGCCCCTCGCAAGGCCTCCCGATTAGATCAGTTTATAGGCCAATCTGGCCTCCTGAGTGTTTCTATAAAGATAAGAGCTCAGTAGATCCTAGGATCGAGCAGATTAACTCCCCTCGCCAGCAAGGGTCGAAAGCGGGTTGAAGTATTGCTCTCCAGGATGCCCGTTTCCGAGATCTGGTCTGAGGAGGACACTGCCAGTTCGCAGTACCTTGGGCTGGATGCCTCTCCAGGAGGCAAGTGTCCAGAGGCTCTGTTCTCAAACAGACAGGAGTGGCCCAGCCGAAGTGGCCCATGGAAGCAACACCAGGCTAGGCCTCCCTGGTGCCATTCGGTGAAGTTTTTCCCGAATAGTGGCTGAACGAGCATTTCCTTGAAGGAGCCCCTTCTGTTGAATTGGTTGGATCCAGGCCTTCGAGCGGCCTGGGTAGAACTTCTCTAAGGTTCAAAGTTCCTACTCAGGTTTATAGCTTGGGCTATGACCGTAGGGAATGCTGCCACTGAGAGCCTTGTGTGACCAGAGGGGGAGTGGTTCAGGAATTTCACTGGAATTGGCTTGTTCTGACAGTTGTCACTGCCAGTAGGCATGCAATCCCCTCGGCATGGCGGCATGGGTATATCGTTCCCCGTAGTGTCTTTCTGACGCAGTGCGAGTTTCCTTTCGAAAGGGAATGTCTCGGTTGAACGTTTAGCAAGGGAACGTCTCGGTGTGGCGATAACCACAATATTTAAAATGAACAGGACTGGTATGATAATATGACGTGTACTCCGGTGTCCCAAGTCCCCGTGTTTTTTCCTCCCTCTCTATTACACACTGTTTCAGCCATAAAAATAGTTCAGCTTTGTTTGTAATGTCAAATTTGTTATATTTCGTTTAGTTTCTTTACTAAGTTATTTTAGAAAAAATGTTTGGGGCAATTTTTGTTTGTTAAATTAAAGTTTTAGTTTTTTAAATTAAGGACCAAGCGGCCAGCAGCCGACAGTGAGTTAATCGCATGTTTGATCAGTTTATCCTCTCAAATCAACACTTGACTTGTCTTGCCTATAATAAAATCCATATTTATAAAACACTTCAAGCATATCACAATGTAAGTTTACTATCACCACCACAGTAAAAAACGCATTTTTGACAAGCTGAGGCAGGCTCGCACGCAACGGCGCCTGCAAACGAAACGGGCTACACAATCTAAACTATAAAAATAAAAACATGCAGGTTGTCTTACCTTGCACCTCTCCGCAACATAAATATAAATCCAATCTTCAATTTCCACTCTATAGGCTATGCAAATTCAGTTCAAGACAATGAAAGCAAAAGATATGAGCTGTATTTTATTTATCGGCTCATTTCAAGATCAAAGGCCGTAATAGGAGAACGAGCGACCTAAGCACTGTAAGAGCATTTAGTCTCATTAGTTTTAATGAAGATGATTGTGTTTTTGAGCATCTGATTCTGAGCCTGGGCAACTTTCAGTTTCACTGGCGGCCGTTTGCGTCTTTTCTTGCATCTTCTTGTAGTGCCCCCTCAGCACTCGCTCGCAGCGCGTGAAGCGCGTGGTGAGAGTGGTGGATCTGAGTGATCGGATTTAAATCTGCCTCAAAAGAATTTCGGAAGACATTTACTCCTGATCTCTTCACAATATGATAGATATATGATCAGAGAAAACGAATGACGTAAGCAGGTGTAAGAAGGCCATAACTCTTGCAGCTGCGCTGAAGGAACGCGGCGCTGCTGCTGCTGCTGCTGCTGCCGCTGCTACCGCTGCCGCGGACTTTAAACACCAGTTAGAGCCAGTCGACGGTCGCGGTCTCATAGTGTTTTTTAATTAATGAATAATGTATATTCTTGTATTTGTATTTGCAATCTAGTCATGGCCAATAACATTTATGTTAATATTTATTCATCATCATACTATTGAACTTGACAGTATTTTCTCTCTTGTTATTTCATAGCGAGCTTCAAAGACAATTTATCAGTAACAGAGTATTACCCTGTGTTTATCTTTATCCAATTATGTTTGTTGGGTAAAAAATAAAACTAAATAAAGTAAAAATTAATTGGTAACACTTTAAAATAAGATTCATTAATTAACATTAGTTACATTAGTTAACATGAACTAATAATGAACTGCACTTATTAATCTTTTTTAATGTTCATTTCAATATTTACTAATGCATTATTCAAATTTTGCTAACATTAGTTAATGCACTGTGAACTAACATGAACAAACCAATGTTAACAAAGAAGATGAACTAATGCTGAACAGAGGTGTTGTTCATGGTTAGTTTGTTAACTAATGCATTAACTAATGTTAACTAATACAACCTTATTGTAAAGTGTTACCAATTAATTTGATAACCTTTCCCCCCAAGGTTTCTATAGATATCGCGATATATCGTTATTGTGAATTTTTTTGGCCACAATAACCGTGGTGTGAAAAATCTAATATCGTGACAGCCCTAATATATATATATATATATATATATATATATATATATATATATACATATATATATATATATATATACAGGTCCTTCTCAATAAATTAGCATATTGTGATAAAGTTCATTATTTTACATAATGTAATGATAAAAAATAAACTTTCATATATTTTAGATTCATTGCACACCAACTGAAATATTTCAGGTCTTTTATTGTTTTAATACTGATGATTTTGGCATACAGCTCATGAAAACCCAAAATTCCTATCTCAATAAATTAGCATATTTTATCCAAACAATAAAAGAAAAGTGTTTTTAATACAAAAAAAGTCAACCTTCAAATAATTATGTTCAGTTATGCACTTAATACTTGGTCGGGAATCCTTTTGCAGAAATGACTGCTTCAATGCGGCGTGGCATGGAGGCAATCAGCCTGTGGCACTGCTGAGGTGTTATGGAGGCCCAGGATGCTTTGATAGCGGCCTTAAGCTCATCCAGAGTGTTGGGTCTTGCGTCTCTCAACTTTCTCTTCACAATATCCCACAGATTCTCTATGGGGTTCAGGTCAGGAGAGTTGGCAGGCCAATTGAGCACAGTAATACCATGGTCAGTAAACCATTTACCAGTGGTTTTGGCACTGTGAGCAGGTGCCAGGTCGTGCTGAAAAATGAAATCATCTCCATAAAGCTTTTCAGCAGATGGAAGCATGAAGTGCTCCAAAATCTCCTGATAGCTAGCTGCATTGACCCTGCCCTTGATAAAACACAGTGGACCAACACCAGCAGCTGACATGGCACCCCAGACCATCACTGACTGTGGGTACTTGACACTGGACTTCAGGCATTTTGGCATTTCCTTTTCCCCAGTCTTCCTCCAGACTCTGACACCTTGATTTCCGAATGACATGCAAAATTTGCTTTCATCCGAAAAAAGTACTTTGGACCGCTGAGCAACAGTCCAGTGCTGCTTCTCTGTAGCCCAGGTCAGGCGCTTCTGCCGCTGTTTCTGGGTCAAAAGTGGCTTGACCTGGGGAATGCGGCACCTGTAGCCCATTTCCTTCACACGCCTGTGCACGGTGGCTCTGGATGTTTCTACTCCAGACTCAGTCCGCTGCTTCCGCAGGTCCCCCAAGGTCTGGAATCGGTCCTTCTCCACAATCTTCCTCAGGGTCCGGTCACCTCTTCTCGTTGTGCAGCGTTTTTTGCCACACTTTTTCCTTCCCACAGACTTCCCACTGAGGTGCCTTGATACAGCACTCTGGGAACAGCCTATTCGTTCAGAAATTTATTTATGTGTCTTACCCTCTTGCTTGAGGGTGTCAATGATGGCCTTCTCGACAGCAGTCAGGTCGGCAGTCTTACCCATGATTGCGGTTTTGAGTAATGAACCAGGCTGGAAGTTTTTAAAAGCCTCAGGAATCTTTTGCAGGTGTAATTTTGATTCAGATGATTAGGTTAATAGCTCGTTTAGAGAACCTTTTCATGATATGCTAATTTATTGAGATAGGAATTTTGGGTTTTCATGAGCTGTATGCCAAAATCATCAGATATTTCAGTTGGTGTGCAATGAATCTAAAATATATGAAAGTTTAATTTTTATCATTACATTATGGAAAATAATGAACTTTATCACAATATGCTAATTTATTGAGAAGGACCTGTATATATATATATATATATATATATATATATATATATATATATATATATATATATATTAATGGTGGGCCGTTATCAGCGTTAACGTGCTGCGTTAACGCAAGACTCTTATTGGGCAATAAAAAAAATATCGCCGTTAATCTATTCTCAAAGTTGGGTTGGGAGCTGGTTCTATACTACGCAAGCTATGATGACTTTCACCTTGATATTTTAGCGCGGATGTACACCTAGCCGAATTGCACTGTAGGGGGGGCGAGAGAACGAGACTTCGAACCTGTGTGTATGCCTACTAGTGTTGTCAAAAATATCCATATTTCGCTATGTATCGATACTGAAATATCTGAAACGATACAATACTCATTTTCTACAGTATCGATATTAGATGCGCTCTCCTCTCCGACCCACAGCGAGTGACATGCACCTGCCTCCTCTCATTCAGTCAGTTTAATCCTCTGAACATTGCAAACGGGTGTTCTGATGGACTTTTGTTAGTATTGGTGTGACCGGTCTGAATTTCGCGCGGGGTTGCACATAACGTTAATTCTACTAATTCCAACAGATTTCGCGCTCGCATCTGAAGCGCACACACACATACCGTAATAAAGCCGCCTCTGACATACAAGTGCAAAAATTAGCTCCTTTTTCCAGCTCATTAATGGTCAAATACACTCAAAAATGTCTCAATGCCCATCTTGGTGAGTTTTAATGTAAACACAGTCATAACCAGCTCACAGGAACAGTGTTTGGATATGCGTGCGTCAGGTCTTAAAGGGACAGAAGTTATTTATTATTCAGACTACAAAAAGACAAACAATCACTTACGAGCACACATATTCTGAATGCCTTCGACAGAATTCCAATGAGCCATTTTAATCTTGATTAATCTAGATTAATTTGGGAATTAATTAATTTGGGAATTAATTAATTTGGGAATTAAATGTATCTATGCCCACCACTAATATATTAGATTAGAATAGATTCAACTTTATTGTCATTACACAAGTACAGGTACAAAGCAATGAAATGCAGTTTAGGTCTAACCAGAATTGCAAAAGCAGCAAGTGCAGGATATACAATGGTTGCATAAGTGCAGGATATACAATGGATGAACAAGTGCAGGACATGGATATGTACTGAATATAAATATATAGAGATGGTTGTTACTATAAACAGGGTTTACAGGTGGATATGTACAGTGAACAAATTTACAGATGGCTATTACTATAAACAGAATTTACAGGTGAATATGTACTATGAATATAATATACCGATGGCTATTACTATAAACAGAATTTTACAGATATAGGTATACAATGATATGTTAGGCTAAGATGAGCAATAGCAGTGGATTAAAGTAGTGCAATAAAGTATGGACAGAAGCTATCCGAAAAAAAAAGTGTAAAAGTGCAGTGGAAAGTGGTTGCATATTACAGTTAGAAGTACGGTGTAAATTGCAAATATAAACAGTTGGTACTATAAATACAGTCGGCAGTGCAAATGAGCATAATCCAATTAAGATATGGCAGTGCAAGATGCATATGTAAACATTTGTTACTGTAATAAACAGTTTGTAGTGCAAATTAACATTCCAGTAGTGCAAATAAGGCAGATGTGAGGTAGGAGAGGAGAGTTAGCAGTATATGAGGGAGTGGATCAACGGGGGTTCGAGTTCAATAAAGAGACAGCTCTGGGGAAAAAACTGTTCTTTAGTCTGCTGGTCCTGGTCCGGAGGATCCTGAAACGCCTGCCGGAGGGTAGGAGAGAAAACAGTTTGTGGGCTGGGTGAGAGGAGTCCTTGAGGATGCTGCGAGCTCGATGCAGACAGCGTTTCCTCTGGATGTGCTCGATGGCAGGTAGTGGAGTCCCTGTGATGCGCTGGGAAGTTTTCACCACCCGCTGCAGTGCCTTGCGCTCCGCAACAGAGCAGCTCCCATACCATACTGCGACAAAGTTGGTCAGGATGCTTTCTATTGCGCATCGATAGAAGTTCACCAGGATAGCCGAGGAGAGCTGATTCTTCCTCAGTGTCCTCAGGAAGAAGAGGCGCTGGTGAGCCTTCTTGACCAGGCTGGAGGTGTTGGTTGTCCACGACATGTCTCGCCGAGATGTGGATCCCCAGGAACTTGAAACTGGAGACACACTCAACAGCCATTCCATTGGTGTGGATGGTGTCGTGTGTGCCTCTTGACTCTTTCCTGAAGTCCACGATGAGCTCCTTCGTTTTGGTGGTGTTGAGGAGCAGGTTATTATCAGCGCACCATGTGGCCAGGTGCTAGATCTCCTCCCTATAGGCAGTCTCATCGTTGTTGCTGATGAGCCCAATCACCGTAGTGTCGTCCGCAAACTTGACGTTGGAATTAGATCCATACACAGGCTTGCAGTCGGAGGTGAAGAGGGAGTAGAGAAACGGACTTAGCACACAGCCCTGTGGTACACCAGTGTTAAGTGTGATGGACGTGGAGCAGATGAATCCTGATGTAACATTCTGGTCTGTCAGTTAGGAAGTCCAAAATCCAGTTACACATTGAGGTGTTGATGCCCAGGTCTCCAAGTTTAGCTATTAACCTGTTTGGGATGACAGTGTTGAATGTTGAGCTGAAGTCAACAAACAGCATGCGTGCATAAGTGTTTTTATTGTCCAGATGAGTGAGCACAGAGTGCAGTGCCATGGAAACTGCATCCTCTGTGCTCCTATTGCTGCGGTAGGCAAACTGGTGTGAGCCCAATGTGGATGGTAGGGAGTCTTTTAGGTGTTCCAGGACCAGCCGCTCAAAGCACTTCATAACGATGGGTGTGAGTGCTACAGGGCGGTAGTCATTAGGGCACCTCGGGCTAGAGTGTTTCGGCACTGGCACAATGGAAGTGCGTTTAAAGAATGTTGGCACAGCTGCTTGGGCAAGAGACAGATTGAAAATGTCTGTAAAAACCCCAGCGAGCTGCTCCGCACATGCCCTGAGCACACGTCCAGGGATGTTGTCTGGTCCAGCAGCCTTGTGCGCGCTGATCCGGCTCAGTGCCTTGCAGACATCTGTGGAGGAGAGTGTGATTTGTGGGTGGTCAGCTAAGGGTTTGAGCTTGGTGGCAGTTTCTCTGTTGTCTCTTTCAAAGCGAGCATAAAAGTAATTTAGCTTGTTTAGGAAGTTGACATCAGTGGCTGCGGGGGTGGAGTGGGTAGGTTTGTAGTCGCTGATGGCCTGAATGCCCTGCCACATGCGTCGAGGGTCAGAGTTGGAAAAGTGTCCCTCTATCTTTAGCTTGTAGCAGTGCTTGGCCTTTTTCATGCCCCTCTTCAGGTTTGCTCTGGATGTGCTGTAGGCTTGTGCATCTCCTGATCTGAAGGCAGTGTTGCGTGACTTCAACAGGAGTCGCACTTCCTTGTTCATCCAAGGCTTCTGATTTGGGTATGTGGTGATCTGTTTCTGGGTTGTAACACTGTCAATGGTGGTATTGATATGATACAATACAGAGGAGGTGTAGGAGTCAATGTCCGTGTGAGCGCCACTGGTGACCTGAGAAGCAAACATACTCCAGTCTGTGTTTAGAAACCTTTCCTGGAGTGTGGAATCTGCCCCCGCAGGCCACACCTTGATGGTCTTCACTGATGGCTTCACACGGTTGATGAGGGGTGCATATTTGGGGGTGAGGAACAAAGAAAGGTGATCTGACTGTCCCAGGTGGGGGAGGGGTGTTGCAACGTAAGCTCCAGCCATGTTTGTGTAAACATGATCTAAGGTTTTGTTTCCTCTGGTGTGACAGGAAACATGCTGGTGAAACTTGGGTAGCACTGACTTTAAGTTTGTGTGATTAAAGTCACCTGCAACAATAAATGCAGCATCCGGGTGATCAGTCTGTTGTTTACTGATGGCTGCGTGAAGTTCTTTCATAGCAAGCTTGGCATCAGCATCCGGGGGAATATAGGCTGCAGTGATAATGGTGGAAGTGAACTCCCGCGGTAGATAAAACGGTCTACATTTAACCATAAGAAACTCAAGGTTAGCTGAACAATGACTCCCAACAATAGCAGAGTTTGTTCACCAAGCTTTGTTAATGTAAATGCACAATCCACCACCTCTGGTCTTACCGGAGCCATCTAATGTTCTATCCGCCCGGAGTGTGTGGCGTCCCGCTAGCTCAATAGCGGTGTCCGGTATTCCGCTGTTTAACCAGGTTTCCGTGAAGATTAGGACGTTACAGTTTGAAAGTTTCTTGCTGTGTGTGATGCTGAGTCGAATCTCCTCCATTTTATTCACTAGCGACCGTACATTGGCAAGGAAAATGCTGGGTAAAGAGAGCCGATGTGGTGTTAGCCTTAGCTTAGCTCTTAGTCCTCCGCACTTCCCCCGCCTTTGTTTACGATCTCGACGCCACCTGCGAACACTTCCGCCCGGCCGGGTAGAGTGCATAGACTCGGGTGTCCTAGCGATCTCAGGAAGGAGTTGAAGATTGTCCATAAAACTGTCAGAAATTCGCAAACCAATATCCAAAATCTCACAACGGGTGTACGATGTAAAGGCACAACTGTTCTGCATGAACAGACCCGAGATGAGCAAGAAAATTACCGCAAAATTGCAGAATCTGGAGAGACCCAGAGCCTCGCGATGTACTCGCGCCGACATCTTGGGTGTTATATATATATATATATATATATATATGTATATATAATATATTATTTATAGTATATTATGTTATCAGGCATAACATTATGACAGGTGAAGTGAATAACACTGATTATCTCTTCATTACGGCACCTGGGATATATTAGGAAGCAAGTGAACATTTTGTCCTCGAAGTTGATGTGTTAAAAGCAGAATAAATGGCCTTGCGTAAGGATTTGAGCGAGTTTGACAAGGGCCAAATTGTGATGGTTAGACAACTGGGTCAGAGCATCTCCAAAACTGCAGCTCTTGTGGGGTGTTCCCAGTCCGCAGTGGTTAGTATCTATCAAAAGTGGTCCAAGGAAGAAACAGTGGTGAATCGGTGACAGGGTTGTGGGCAGCCAAGGTTCATTGATGCACGTGGAGAGCAAAGACTGGCCTGTGTGGTCCAATCAAACAGACGAGCTACTGTAGCTCAAATTGCTCAAGAAGTTAATGCTGGTTCTGATAGAAAGGTGTCAGAATACACAGTGCATAGCAGTTTGTTGCGTATGGGGCTGCATAGCCGCAGACCAGTCAGGGTGCCCATGCTGACCCCTGTCCACCGCCAAAAGCACCAACAAGTGGGCATGTGAGCATCAGAACTGAACCACAGAGCAATGAAAGAAGGTGGCCTGGTCTGATGAATCACGTTTTCTTTTACATCATGTGGATGGCCGGGTGTGTGTGCGTTGCTTACCTGAGGAACACACGGCACCAGGATGCTTTATGGGAAAAAGGCATGCCGGCGGAGGCAGTGATGCTTTGGGCAATGTTCTGCAGGGAAACCTTGGGTCCTGCCATCCATGTGGATGTTACTTTGACACGTACCACTTACCTAAGCATTGTTGCAGACCATGTATATACAGGTCCTTTTCAATAAATTAGCATATTGTGATAAAGTTCATTATTTTCCATAATGTAATGATACAAATTAAACTTTCATATATTTTAGATTCATTGCACACCAACTGAAATATTTCAGGTCTTTTATTGTTTTAATACTGATGATTTTGGCATACAGCTCATGAAAACCCAAAATTCCTATCTCAATAAATTAGCATATCATGAAAAGGTTCTCTAAACGAGCTATTATCCTAATCATCTGAATCAAAATTACACCTGCAAAAGATTCCTGAGGCTTTTAAAAACTCCCAGCCTGGTTCATTACTCAAAACCGCAATCATGGGTAAGACTGCTGACCTGACTGCTGTCCAGAAGGCCATCATTGACACCCTCAAGCAAGAGGGTAAGACACAGAAAGAAATTTCTGAACGAATAGGCTGTTCCCAGAGTGCTGTATCAAGTCTGTGGGAAGGAAAAAGTGTGGCAAAAAACGCTGCACAATGAGAAGAGGTGACCGGACCCTGAGGAAGATTGTGGAGAAGGACCGATTCCAGACCTTGGGGGACCTGCGGAAGCAGCGGACTGAGTCTGGAGTAGAAACATCCAGAGCCACCGTGCACAGGCGTGTGAAGGAAATGAGCTACAGGTGCCGCATTCCCCAGGTCAAGCCACTTTTGACCCAGAAACAGCGGCAGAAGCGCCTGACCTGGGCTACAGAGAAGCAGCACTAGACTGTTGCTCAGTGGTCCAAAGTACTTTTTTTGGATGAAAGCAAATTTTGCATGTCATTCGGAAATCAAGGTGTCAGAGTCTGGAGGAAGACTGGGGAGAAGGAAATGCCAAAATGCCTGAAGTCCAGTGTCAAGTACCCACAGTCAGTGATGGTCTGGGGTGCCATGTCAGCTGCTGGTGTTGGTCCACTGTGTTTTATCAAGGGTAGGGTCAATGCAGCTAGCTATCAGGAGATTTTGGAGCACTTCATGCTTCCATCTGCTGAAAAGCTTTATGGAGATGATTTCATTTTTCAGCATGACCTGGCACCTGCTCACAGTGCCAAAACCACTGGTAAATGGTTTACTGACCATGGTATTACTGTGCTCAATTGGCCTGCCAACTCTCCTGACCTGAACCCCATAGAGAATCTGTGGTATATTGTGAAGAGAAAGTTGAGAGACGCAAGACCCAACACTCTGGATGAGCTTAAGGCCGCTATCGAAGCATCCTGGGCCTCCATAACACCTCAGCAGTGCCACAGGCTGATCGCCTCCATGCCACGCCTCATTGAAGCAGTCATTTCTTCAAAAGGATTCCCGACCAAGTATTGAGTGCATAACTGAACATAATTATTTGAAGGTTGACTTTTTTTGTATTAAAAACACTTTTCTTTTATTGGTCGGATAAAATATGCTAATTTATTGAGATAGGAATTTTGGGTTTTCATGAGCTGTATGCCAAAATCATCAATATTAAAACAATAAAAGACCTGAAATATTTCAGTTGGTGTGCAATGAATCTAAAATATATGAAGGTTTAATATTTATCATGACATTATGGAAAATAATGAACTTTATCACAATATGCTAATTTATTGAGAAGGACCTGTATATATATATATATATATATATATATATATATATATATATATATATATATACTCACCTAAAGGATTATTAGGAACACCATACTAATACTATGTTTGACCCCCTTTTGCTTTCAGAACTGCATTAATTCTACGTGGTATTGATTCAACAAGGTGCTGAAAGCATTCTTTAGAATTGTTGGCCCATATTGATAGAATAGCATCTTGCAGTTGATAGAGATTTGTGGGATGCACATCTAGGGCACAAAGCTCCCGTTCCACCACATCCCAAAGATGCTCTATTGGGTTGAGATCTGGTGACTGAGGGGGCCATTTTAGTACAGTGAACTCATTGTCATGTTCAAGAAACCAATTTGAAATGATTCGAGCTTTGTGACATGGTGCATTATCCTGCTGGAAGTAGCCATCAGAGGATGGGTACATGGTGGTCATAAAGGGATGGACATGGTCAGAATCAATGCTCAGGTAGGCCGTGGCATTTAAACGATGCCCAATTGGCACTAAGGGGCCTAAAGTGTGCCAAGGAAACATCCCCCACACCATTACACCACCACCACCAGCCTGCACAGTGGTAACAAGGCATGATGGATCCATGTTCTCATTCTGTTTACGCCAAATTTTGACTCTACCATATGAATGTCTCAACAGAAATCGAGACTCATCAGACCAGGCAATATTTTTCCAGTCTTCAACTGTCCAATTTTGGTGAGCTTGTGCAAATTGTAGCCTCTTTTTCCTATTTGTAGTGGAGATGAATGGTACCTGGTGGGGTCTTCTGCTGTTGTAGCCCATCCGCCTCAAGGTTGTGCGTGTTGTGGCTTCACAAATGCTTTGCTGTATACCTCGGTTGTAACAAGTGGTTATTTCAGTCAAAGTTGCTCTTCTATCAGCTTGAATCAGTCGGCCCATTCTCCTCTGACCTATAGCATCAACAAGGCATTTTCGCCCACAGGACTGCTGCATACTGGATGTTTTTCCCTTTTAAAACCATTCTTTGTAAACCCTAGAAATGGTTGTGCATGAAAATCCCAGTAACTGAGCAGATAAAAAATACTCAGACCGGCCCGTCTGGCACAAACAACCATGCCACGCTATATATATATATATACAGGTCCTTCTCAATAAATTAGCATATTGTGATAAAGTTCATTATTTTCCATAATGTAATGATAAAAATTTAACTTTCATATATTTTAGATTCATTGCACACCAACTGAAATATTTCAGGTCTTTTATTGTTTTAATACTGATGATTTTGGCATACAGCTCATGAAAACCCCAAATTCCTATCTCAATAAATTAGCATATCATGAAAAGGTTCTCTAAACGAGCTATTAACCTAATCATCTGAATCAAAATTACACCTGCAAAAGATTCCTGAGGCTTTTAAAAACTCCCAGCCTGGTTCATTACTCAAAACCGCAATCATGGGTAAGACTGCCGACCTGACTGCTGTCCAGAAGGCCATCACTGACACCCTCAAGCAAGAGGGTAAGACACAGAAAGACATTTCTGAACGAATAGGCTGTTCCCAGAGTGCTGTATCAAGGCACCTCAGTGGGAAGTCTGTGGGAAGGAAAAAGTGTGGCAAAAAACGCTGCACAACGAGAAGAGGTGACCGGACCCTGAGGAAGATTGTGGAGATGGACCGATTCCAGACCTTGGGGGACCTGCGGAAGCAGTGGACTGAGTCTGGAGTAGAAACATCCAGAGCCACCGTGCACAGGCGTGTGAAGGAAATGGGCTACAGGTGCCGCATTCCCCAGGTCAAGCCACTTTTGACCCAGAAACAGCGGCAGAAGCGCCTGACCTGGGCTACAGAGAAGCAGGAGTGGACTGTTGCTCAGTGGTCCAAAGTACTTTTTTCGGATGAAAGCAAATTTTGCATGTCATTCGGAAATCAAGGTGTCAGAGTCTGGAGGAAGACTGGGGAGAAGGAAATGCCAAAATGCCTGAAGTCCAGTGTCAAGTACCCACAGTCAGGGATGGTCTGGGGTGCCATGTCAGCTGCTGGTGTTGGTCCACTGTGTTTTATCAAGGGCAGGGTCAATGCAGCTAGCTATCAGGAGATTTTGGAGCACTTCATGCTTCCATCTGCTGAAAAGCTTTATGGAGATGATTTCATTGTTCAGCACGACCTGGCACCTGCTCACAGTGCCAAAACCACTGGGAAATGGTTTACTGACCATGGTATTACTGTGCTCAATTGGCCTGCCAACTCTCCTGACCTGAACCCCATAGAGAATCTGTGGGATATTGTGAAGAGAAAGTTGAGAGACGCAAGACCCAACACTCTGGATGAGCTTAAGGCCGCTATCGAAGCATCCTGGGCCTCCATAACACCTCAGCAGTGCCACAGGCTGATTGCCTCCATGCCACGCCGCATTGAAGCAGTCATTTCTGCAAAAGGATTCCCGACCAAGTATTGAGTGCATAACTGAACATAATTATTTGAAGGTTGACTTTTTTTGTATTAAAAACACTTTTCTTTTATTGGTCGGATGAAATATGCTAATTTATTGAGATAGGAATTTTGGGTTTTCATGAGCTGTATGCCAAAATCATCAGTATTAAAACAATAGAAGACCTGAAATATTTCAGTTGGTGTGCAATGAATCTAAAATATATGAAAGTTTAATTTTTATCATTACATTATGGAAAATAATGAACTTTATCACAATATGCTAATTTATTGAGAAGGACCTGTATATATATATATATATATTGTGACAAGCGTCCCGAGCCTCCATCAGCGTCACCCTGGAAACAGAACAGCCACACCTGCTCCCGCCCCTCACGGGCTGAGCCGTCACACCTGCGGTTCATCAAGCACCCGCTATATAAGCCTGAGAGACGACCAGAGAGGTGAGAGATGTCTCCACAAGACTCGGCTAACCTTATCCTCTGCTATTTCCTACAGACAGCAGCGTGTGACCGCCAGCCACTTCACGGGAGAAGAGCACGGACCCACACTGCACTGCACGACACTAGGAGGATTGAAGACGAGATGCCGAGCACTGAGCACCAAGCACCCACCGACTGCACTCTAACCTACTTCTTTGCACTTCCACCTTAAATAAAATCCACCCTTCGGGGAACTCACCTGCATCCTTGTGTCGTGTGCTTCTTCACCCCGTCACAATATATATATATATAAATACACACACAATTATTGGCACCCCTAGAATTCTTTTTGCACACCAGGGTGACTAGGAACATACAAATTGTCCAGCCATGACTTCCTGTTCCTCAGAGATACAATTCTAGATTCTAAATTCTAGTAGAAAATAGCTACAGCATTGAAAATCCCATTTCCAACATCAGGGCAATAATTAAGAAGTTCCAATACACTAAAGATGTTATAAATCTGACTGGAAGAGGATGTGTGTCTATATCGTCCTAATGCACAGCGAGGAGGAGAGTTTGAGTGGCCAAAGACTGTCCAAGGATCACAGATGGAGAATTGCAGAGACTTTAGAATATTACGTTTATATTACAACAAACAAACAAACAAACTAAAAAATATATATATATGTATTAGTGTTATACAAATTAATGCTGTCCCTTTGAACTTTCCATTAATCAATATATCGTAAAAAAACCTGTCACAGTTTCCACCAAATATTGGATATATAATGTTTTCAACATTTATAATGATAAGGGACATTCCTTATTATTTTCAATGTTAAGCACCAAATTTGCATATTAGAATGATTTCTGAAAGATCACGTGACAGTGAAGATTGTAATGATGCTGAAAATTCAGCTTTACCTTGACAGGAAAACAATTTTTTTAAAAATAGAAAATAGTTATTTTACATTGAGCATGAGATACTTTTGGACAGTAGTATTTAATGTGTGTATACAAGCTAAAAGTATAAACATTTTATGTTTTATTATTTATTATTAATTTTATTTTCTATATTTTATTTGATTAAAAATATATATTATTACCGCCTACAGTATTTTGTACCACAATCAATTGTAGAGTTAAATATTAGCTACTCTAGCCACATTTCTGAGACTCAGTTTTAATAGGTTCATGGAGTGAGTAGGTTCAAGCCACACACAAGCCCTCCAGATTGGGAAAATTACAAAAATTTTAACTTGGCATAAATTCATTTTATTGAAATTGATTCCAAGATCCTCCCGCTGGGAGGTGGATTCCCTGTCTTTGCATTGATTTAGTAGTTTAGGAGGAGTGACTATCATAGCGTGCATCAACGCGGAGCCCCACGAACAGGCCCCAGTCACATGAGGGCCAGAAATGTTCAACTCCTCTAGCTGTCATTGTTTGCTCTGGATTGAGTTACACTGTCCCCCGGGCGGGTATGCATGTTACTGTTGGTCTCTGATCCTAATGGACGATTTCCATTCTTACTAGAGGCAGGACATGCTCACACATACACGCACACACTTACATACATACATAAACACAGGTTCAGAGAGTTGCTCTATGCCCCTAAACCCTGACCAGATGTGATGTCCAAACAACACTTTGGAAAAGTTAAAAATAGTTTAATAGGCATCTTACACTTATTTCTCTACCATTCACTTCCTATAGAACAAAAAACAATGTAAATAACTAGATTCTGTGTGAATGGTGCTTGACCCTGCAAATGTTGTTGTTATATTGCCATGACATTGTGGGTGGTGAACAGTTTATAACTTGCATTGCTAAGGTGATTAAAGCATGTTAGCATGTTGTTGTGCATTGCTATAGTATTCTGAGTAATTTTTTAGCATGTTTCTGTGTTGCTATGGTGTTCTTGGTGTTTTTTAGTGTGTTGTTGCTATGGTGTATGGGATCAGATTCCTGCCTAATGTATTGTGGTCACACATAAAAAAATAAGCATGAATCAAAATGTTAAAAACACATGTAAAAATATAATGCACAAAACTGAAAAATCAATGCAAAGTTAACCAGAATCACAAACAACGCAGTCACGGAAATAAAAATAATAAGCGTAACAGCGTAATTCTGCTCGTATTTTCATTTTTAGAATGTCCGTGCTCTTTTCTCCTTTGCTCTTGTTTCCACATTCTGCGCTTGCGGTTTCAAATGTTGCAATTAAAGTTTCATGTAAATTAGGGCGGGTTTTAGCATCACCATTGGTCCACTAGTTCTAGATTGACAGCTCATCCTCTAACCAATCAATCGAAAAGGGAAGTTTACGTCACTCCAATGCGACTCATGCCGCAGATCAGCCAGCCGCTGTTGAGCTATGAGTATAACATATTCTCTTTCACTATATCTGCAAGGAAATACATTATTGTATTGTTATGAATATAATCTCAGGACTCTATTCTTTTGTTTGATAGACGTTTTAGGGGGGTTTCCTCATAATTAAAGCAGTCAAATGAACATGATCACTTACTGACGCTTGACTGGCCATCCAACAGCCGCTGTTGAGCTACAAGTATTATGCATTCTCTTCTCTATCACCAGTGGTGGATAAATAACCAGAGACATATTGACTTTAGTAAAAGTTGAAGTACCATAATGACAACCCTACTAAGTAAAAAAGTACCTGATTTTAAAAGTACTTTATGAGAATTAAAAGTACTTGCATGACAATTTATTCTATTAATTTATATTCTAATAATTAAAAAAAAAGTTTATTTCCTTTTCGTTCATTTCTGAAGTTCATTCTGCTCACCGCACGCTCAACCTAGAATGCCCTTTGTGACATGCTGGTTCGAATATAGGCTATCTGAAATAAGTAGCTAGGGCTGCCCCCAACTAAAAAAAAAAAAAGAATTCTAGTAAACTCCATAAAACCCCTTCACTTTGCTTCAGAAGACTTTTATTAACCCCTAGAGCTGTATGGAGTATGTTTATTATGGATGGATGTGCTTTTTTGAGCTTAAAACTTGTGGGCCCCGTTCACTGCCATTATAAAGCTTAGAAGCATCAGTATATTTATTAATATAATGTCTCGGTTACGTATGTAACCAAGACGTTCCTTTGAGACGCTGCGTCATCACTGTTCGAACGCAATACCCACATCGCCATAGGAGCCCGATGCCCGTCTGTGTGAACATTGTGCACTAGGAAGCGAGCACCTGTGCCCCCGGTGTAGAGCTATTGTCAAGTTCGTAAAACCTCACAAAAGTAAAAACCTTCTTCAATTGGCTCAAAGGGAGCCTCAGAAAGACCTCATAATATGACTGCCAAATCCCAGGCTGGCACCCTGGGATACGAACCACAGGTCTTAACCTCAAAGTGCCACGAAGGATGACCCGAGTGATTAATGGGTGTGGCCCCAAGAATACACCACCCAAAAGAGTGTGGTAAGCAGCTAAGACCGACACATACACCGTTATTGTGGAGGGGACTAACCGTATGGATAATCTGTCCTGCAGGAAGTCCAGCACTTCACCCACTGGGCAATTAACTGGGTCCAACGGGTGATTCCTGCACCATGAAGTGAATCATTTTCATTTCAAAGCATAACGTTTTCAAGTGGAGGGAGCTCTAGATTGTAGAATGGTCTTCACAACCTCAGTTGAGAGACCTGAACTTGTGGGCTCCCTCAGAGGCCAAGCCCACAGTTTCCACATCTCGGGGTGAGGGTGCAAAATAGACCCCCTCACCTGAGAGAGCAGGTCCCTCCTGATCGGAATCACCATCGGAGAGCTGTTGAGGAGAGACACTATATCCAAGAACCATACTGGTTTATATACGAGACCACCGATGTTTTGTCTGACCGAACAAGCACATGATGGCCCCTGAGGTCTGGGAGGAAGTGCTTCAGGGCTAGAAACACTGCCAACATCCCCAAACCTTTTGTGCCAGGATAGATGATGGTCCAGCCACAGACATCGAGCCGAGCGACCATTCATGACTGCCCCCCAACCTGTGAGGGAAGCATCTGTTGTTAGTGTGACGCGACGACATGGAGTTCTCAACACATGCCCTTGGGACAGAAACCAAGGCTCCTTCCACATAACTAGGGAATGAAGGCATAGTCACGTGACCCTGATCATGCGAAAGAGATTTTCCCTCAGGGAAAAACCTTTGGTTCTTAGCCACCACTGCAACGGTTTCATGTACAGCAAGGTTGATTGCTGCTGCCATCAGACCTAACAGTCTCTGAAACTGCATGACAGTGAGTGACTGTTCTATCTTCACTCCTTTTATTGCTGAGATAATTAACACAATGCGAGGCGGTGCTAGATGTGCCTGCATGGTTATCGAATTCCAACGCACGCCCAGATAAGTGGTCCTCTGTGGTGGAGAAAGCACACTTTTACTTTGCGTTTAACCTCAGCCCTAACTTCCTCATGTGCACGAGAACAACATCTCGATGTTGAACCGCCATCTGTGCCGACTGTGCTAGAATCAGCCAGTCGTCTATATAATTAAGAATGCGGATGCCCTGCATGTGCGGGGGTACCAGAGCCACATCCACACATTTCGTGAAAGTGCGGGGTGACAGAGCTAGAACTAAAGGAAGTACTCAATATTGGTATGCTTCTCCCCCGAAAGCAAACCTCAGGAATTTCATGTGCTGCGGAAGGATGGATACATGAAAGTATGCGTCTTTTAGATCTATTGTGACGAACCAGTCCTCAGACCTGATCTGTGACACGATCGGTTTGAGTGTGAGCATCTTGAACTCGATTGAAATACCACAGATCTAAAATTGGGTGCAACCCTTTATCCTTCTTTGGTACAATGAGGTACCGGCTGTAAAACCCTGACTCCCTGCTGGGAATAGGAACCCTTTCTATAGCCTCCTTTCGCAGAAGAGTCTGTACTTCTTAAGTCATAACCAGAGCCTGCTCGGGGCCCATCACTGTGGGTAGGACAGTGGGATAGGCATGAGATCCCAATGCTCGCAGGAAACTCCCTCGAGAGCTGTGCTGCACTCCCATACAAACTACGCACATCAAATGTGTATCCCAACTCAAATTATAACGAGGGCATTGATGAACATACTTTCTGAACTGTTGTTCGCTCACCATAATGTCACTCTTTGTCTTTTTTTGTGCATGTGGTGAAAAACTCCTGCCTAGCTCAAACTTAAGACGGACAAAAACACCAATTTAACAGACAACGATTCACACAGAGTGCTTGCTGAAGACACAGAAGCTAACTGTGTTTCATCTCTCTTTCTATAGTTGTTCTGCTAATTTCTATCTTGTGCACTGAGTTCTCTGTCCTCCCCCATCATGAGTGTATGATTGGCTGATTGGCTAAAAGTGTGTTTGTTTTGATGCTCGGTCTGATCCACTTTCAACAGCATTTTTCAAAAATTGCTTACTTCACCTTTAAAGGTGATTAAAAAAATAAGAAGTTAAAAAACAAAACTGCATATATTTCACAGAAGAACATTGTTTTGGTTGTGCTTCGGCTCTCCATGACTGTACAGAGGAATATGGTTCATGGCACCTGTGAACACAGAAATAAAAAAATTATGTCATCTGATAGATGGCAACAGAGCCGTGCAGACAGCATGCGAACACCGAATTCCGTTCTCTTTCTCGTCTATTTGGGCTTGAACGGACACATGCATGCGAAATTGTCTTGTGAGTTTCCATGTAAACACAGTTGCTTATGGCTTATGTAAATGTAAACAATTGAACGTAAACAAGAACACAGATGTATATTGTTATATTAGATCCATGCATTAGTGACATCAGCATACCCACTGCTGTCTGCCATTAATGTTAATCAAACAAAGAGAACATCAATACAAAGAGAAAATAACTTTAGCTTTTAACTAAGACTAATTATATTTAATGTATACAGTGAAGATTATGTAGTGCTATTTTACATTTTATTATTACATTTCTGTACCTTAAAGGTGCAGAAACAATTTACTCTTACTGCAGTGTGCAACAAGTGTCATAGCAGCCGCCAAGCGAACACACAAATAATGTCATATTTTTCAACACACTCAGATGTATTTGATATGATAAACATAGTTGCGTTATTCATACTCATGACCGTAAAGCGGAAGTGGCGCCGGCGATTGTGGCATAATAAAGTCCCACCAGCGACTATGCCATAACAACAGTCCCACTGCTTGCGAGGCGTGTGTTCCGCTCTTCTTATTAACAAACGCTCCAGCGGCCTTGCTCAGCTCCACAACACTCGGTCCTGCTCTGCTTCATACTACAGTATGTTAATAATCGCATCCATGAACATAATTTCTGCCCGAGTCCTATCCCGATTCTTTTCCACCGGCTGTGAGGTGAAGACCACATGTCCCAAGATTCTGCGCTCAAACATGGCGTCATCAAACTACGCCTTTGTTTTGAATAGGTACTGTTAGACTTAAGCCAAGTTCCCACCACAACTTTCCGCAGGAACTTTCCCCAGGAACTAGGAACTTTGGGGTGGTACCGCAGGAACCAGGGTCTAAGTGAAGTTCTGGGTAAATATTTCCCCCTCCAAACGGCCCTGCTCGCGAGGTAGTACTTTTTCAAAGTTCCGGAACTTTCGGGGGTGGGACTTGGGAGCTGAATATGCTGATTGGTTGAGCTCACACAGCATTTTATTTCAACCGGCATTTTTAAAAGTCTTGCGAGGTTCGTTCTGTGTTCAGCAAATATCAGTCTTGCTCTTTCTGTCCGATGGCGCGCGTTTGTCTCAGCCATCTCACGTTCAATGTCCGTAATAGCTGATAATAACATACGTTGTCTTATTTTAAATCTAGCTTTACGAGCTTTCAGAATACGCTTTAGTATCAGTGCTCGTCTCTTTTCCGCCATTTTGTTAATTACATATTTAGTAAACCAATACATAACTAGCAAAAGCAGCGCTGCTTGCATTTCCTCCATACTTGTTATTGTTGCAGACAGTATCGCACAAAAATTATTATTGTCCGTCGCTGACTGGGAGGAGCAGTCGCACGCAGTCCCACGTCTCTGGACTAATTTGCCTAATCTTCAAGGTACTTTAGACCGCAGTGGAAACGCAGACAGTAGCAGGTCTGGGGGAAAAAAAGTTCCTGGTACAAATTGTTTCGGGTAATTTCGGTGGAAACGGGGCTTTAGCCTATCTGAAAAACATGGGCTAAAGCACTATTTAATTTGTATCTTTGTTCTATTGTATTTACCTAAGCTTGTAATTTGTTTATTTATTTCAATGCAGATTCACTCCCCTACAAAATCACCCTTATCATTTTAGAATGATTCCTGAAACACTATTTTGATTCTAGAAACACTGAAATGACATTACAAAAGTTGTTATCATGACGTTTACCAGTCTGATATGGTCAAACGTAAAAATAAAAAAAAAAACCTAATAACTGATATTCTGGTCAAATTGATCATGGTAGTAGCTAATTTATAGATTGTCATTGTAATCAACTAGTGGTCATCTTCATTTTAAGACTCACCTTTTAGGATTTAGTTCTAGAAACTATACCATTAATAGACACGGTACTTCCTTGAAAATATATTCCAACACATCACTACAACAACCCATAATGAAAGGACCCTTCACAATGTTTTACAATGAACTCTGTTAGAGAGCTACATATGGCAATTTATCTGTTCAATAATATACCTTACTCATCTGTTAAGTAATAAAGAACGCCATCTCTGTGTCGCTTTTACAACATTCCAAATCCTTCAGTTCTCACAATCTTTGTTTTTTTTGGTCAATATTTTGTCAACTCAGCCCTAGTTGCTTGAGTGTTTCTGGAAGGTTGCTAGTCAAGTCAAGTCAAGTCAAGTCAAGTCAACTTTATTTATATAGCGCTTTTAACAATGTAGATTGTTTCAAAGCAGCTTTACAGTGTTAAACAGGAAAATAATGCAGCATAATTTTATTAAGCTTTATAGCCATTTGATGTCATCAGTTCATTTCAATTTCCATACGGTGACAGTGTGGGCTTTAGATCAATAATTAGATCAGTAATTTAGTTTATATGGTTAATTTAGTTCTGCGACTATGCTGCCTCACTGTCACCCAGTTGCCCTGCTGCGAGGGCCCTGCAGCCGGAACCGAAGAATGTACAGAGTTCACTAAACTATTCGCATCCAAATCAGTGTCTAAAGCTGTTACATCCTCACTACTCTCAGATAAAGTATGGATGCATGTTTCTAATTCTGAAATCTTCTCCGTCAGCCTAACTATCTCCTTACATTTATCACATGTGAAGCCCTGTTCGCCAGCGGAGAAGCCTATATTAAACATGCAGCATGAAGTGCAAGTGATAATGACAGGAGAAGACATGACTTACCGTGTTTGTTGATTAATCCAACTTACCATTTACCACAATTGTTTGCTGGACACTATTTACTAATCCAACTAATGAACTTAGAAAAAGGGAGATCCGGGTGCAGAGATGACAAGCTAACAGGCTAGCGAAATGCTAACGTGTGATGGTGATTTAGGTTAAAAGCTAGCGATGTCAAATTTAACGTGATAGGCAATTTTTAAACAGTTTATGGTGATGAGTAAGTTATATTTAGCAGTAGAATAAAGAGGAAATATCAAAATAAAGATTCAAACGTGAGCAAGGCTGTACAGAGCTACAAACAGGCACACAGGAGACAGGAGCAATCGATCAGGCAGGAGCAATCGATCAGGCAGATCCAATAGCACAGAATGTGTCTCTCAGAATGTGCTAATCCCTCACAATATTATACATTTATTGTGATGTTATGTGTATTCATGATATTTTGTTCTATAGACATGGCCCTTCGTTCAGTGTTGGTCTATGTGAATGTTTCTCTCATTTTTAGAACTCCAGCCACTTGCAAATAGTGTTGCAAATGTAATAGCAGGATTTGAGATATCATTCATGCCCATAGCACAAAGGGTGAGGGCCAAGTTTAAAGTTGTGATTTATAGCGACAGATAATTTTCTCTGCATACATCCGACTACTCATCAGATGTTGATTGGATGGAGGCAGATCTAAATGCAAGGTTGCAGTCAATTCTAAGAAAGCGGCGGGTTTAAGTGAACCAAATGATTAGAGATGTCTGATTGTGTCACCATAGAGAAGTAGTTTCACCAGAAGATCAAGTTCAATTTTTTATTTAAAATTGAGGTAATCATTTTTGACAAATTAAGAAATTATAAATGTGTGTGCATGAATGAATTGTCTTCTACAGTACCCTAAACTTCTACAGTACCCTAAGTATGAGTGATACTGTAGTAATGACAAAAAACATGTATATGCAATATAGTACTTTCCTAAATGGAAAATGTGTAAACAACTCTTTTTCCAAAGAATAACAAACATGTGTTGTGGGGCTTGCCAGGTCAAATGATACAGCCGTTAAATATTTTTTTCTTGTATGTCATCATGCAAATTCACAATATAACAACTACATTAAACGTTGAATATAATACATAAATATGAGTTCATTAGGGCCAACATTGATTGAAAACTGTTGCTTTTTATTGAAGCTACAAGCTTGCAGCTCAAGCTAAGTGCCAAGCACATTAGGTTTTAGTGGCTGTTATATGACATTTTCATCCAAGAAAAAGCATATGAATCATGCCTTTTAAGCTTCATTTCTGCTTGAGTGGTAAAGCTAAAGTGTGGCCCGCTGACACAGTGCGCCCTCATGAAGGTGCAAGTATGTTGTTGCCCCCCTCTTTAGGGTGTGGGATTTGCACCATGGCGAGCGTGTCATAACAGATTTGGGCGAACACTTCCTGGTGTGTCGCGCCTCAATGCAAGCGTTGCGTCTGCAGATGTGTTGTGTGTGTGTGTGTTTGTGTCTATGTTCAAGGAACCTCCCCAGTCTTCCACCCACACTCACTTTTTCCCAGAGCACCACCCAGAATCAACCAGGTGTTTGTCTGAGTGTGATATTTCATGTCCAGTCTTCTGCAGATGTGTAGTTTAGAATCCTGGGTTTATATGTCATACTGTACTTTACACCTGCTTTTTTACTTTTTATATATATATTTTTGCATTGGTGCTAAGTATTGATTACTTATGATTACTATTATGATAATCTTCTAATATACCACATTTAATATAATAAAATTCAGCAACAAAAACAACAGCAATAATATTGCAATAATAATGGTAATTATTCTGTAATATTAAGAATATTATATGAAAATGGGAATAATAATAATAATAATAATAATAATAATAATAATTATTATTATTACTATTAAAAGCGGAAGGTGCTCTAGTGCAGAAGATCCAAAAAATATATAATAGGAAGTGGAAGGTGATATAATAATAATAATAATAATAATAATAATAATAATAATAATTATTATTATTATTATTATTATTATTATTATTGCTTATAATAATTGTAATAATTATTACAATATTAATACATATTATTATTATTATTATTATTATTATTATTATATTTATATTCATAATTTAGATATGTAAATTAGTATTGTTATAAATAAATTGTTAGAAATATAAATAAGTATTGTTATCAATATTATTATCATGGAAATATGTTTGTTGATAATTTATTAATAAATAGTAATATTTGATATCAATTTTAGCAAATTTATGTTTCATTCTTTATGAAAATTAAGAAATTATAAATGTGTGTGCATGAATGAATTGTCCACAGAAAGATCGTTAAGATGCATTTAGAGAATACATGTACATTTCCATTTCAGTCCAACTTTAATACTTGGATTCAGGGATTTCAACAAACTTCTACAGTACCCTAAGTATGAGTAATACTGTAGTAATGACAAAAACCACTTATATGCAATATAATACTTTCCTAAATGGAAAATGTGTAAACAACTCTTTTTCCAAACAATAACAAACATGTGTTGTGGGGCTTGCCAGGTCAAATGATACAGCCGTCAAATATTTTTTCTTGTATGTCATCATGCAAATTCACAATATAACAACTACATAAAACGTTGAATATAATACATAAATATGAGTTCATTAGGGCCAGCATTGATTGAAAACTGTTGCTTTTCATTGAAGCTACAAGATTATTTGTGTCTTTTTTTTAGCAGGGTTTCTAAATAGGTTTGAAATTAGTGAAGGAAATATATAGATATTATATTTTATGAAGAAGAGGGTCCCTCATCGTGAGATCATTGTATTTGGAAAATGGAAAATTGCGGCTTTAAAAAGTTTGAAAAACCCAGTTACACCTCCCCACCTTTTCCTAGAACTTCCACACACACACACACACACACACACACACACACACACACACACACACACACACACACACACACACACACACACACACACACACACACACACACACACACACACACACACACACTTCGGTTAATCTGACTGCTTGTTGATACAAATAGTTACAGTCTCCCTCTCAAGAGTGCTTCAGTTAGCCTAAACAAATACCTGGTCCACGGTCCTCGAGATGTTTCTACTTATGTACAATACACCTCTTAAGACATCTGTTACGAGTCCAGCCTTGTACACAGTGCTGAGAAGCTTCCTGTTGCTTCCTCTGTGTTTACTCTACATCTCACCGAAGGAGGGAAATATCCTGTCACTGCATGCTTTCTCACATCCATCTCCCTCTCTTTCTCTCCTTCGGTCTCTCCAAGGGTCTAAACAACAGCAGAAACCCAATAATTGACCCGTGAAAGCTCTTTCTTTTTGCCCTGCACTGGATCTAACAGAGGGTTTGACGGAAGTTATTTCCCTGTCACCTGGAGAGAGGCCGATCCACTCTGTCTATACAGCGCACTGAGCTCGGCACTTAACCGCGGTCCTCAGACAAACACAGAGGGTGCGACGTGGACACGGAACATCCGTCATGGCCGACTAGCGGAAAATAGACCCCTCAAGCCCCATTACTCTCTCCTCTGTCAGGAAGGAGTTAACCCCGCAAAGACTGAACATTAGGGGCAAATGTTAACAGAGCGTGTAATTAATGTCATGAGTCCCCTTGACCAGTGGGGCGGATTCGCTGTCTGTTCTCAACTAGCCAACAGGATCAGAGCGTGCAGGAATTCATTCAGATCTCTTAATCAATAAGTAACCCTTATCAAAGGCAGATTGTATCATATCTTATATTTTACTGGAAGTGAACTGGATTAGCAGCTGTAGAAGCGCACCTTCCGTTTCCAATTATTTTTACATGCAAGACAACACAGGCAACTCAGATGAACTCTATTCAGCCTCACGAAATTGAGAAGAAAGTATTTGAATCAAGAAACTCACTGAATCAAATTAAGCATCAAAGGTGAACTGTTGTAGTACTAGGGATTTGTTTGCACTGTTCACATATGTAATTATGATCTAGCAAAAATATGATCTGCCATAAATATGGAAAGAACAGACACAATCTGGCGTCAAGCATCTTCGAAAAACATCTGTCTGGTCTGCGAATGGAAATGCAGCACATTCCCGGATTTTAGGAAAGAATGCCTTAACAGTAATTACAGTCCTGGCAGGATTGGACAAAATTCAGAATTGTTCAATTCATAAGTTGAAATTTGAAGTATAACTGTCCACAGCCTACAGTAAGCAAAATTATATTTTAATTGGAATAACAGCAGTTGAAATACACTCATTTGGCAAGGATAGCACAATAAAGTTAAAAACTTGCTTCCATTACGGTCCTTGATGTAAAGAACAAACTTCACTCCAAGTGACAGGTTACATTAACATTGCATACTTTTCTAAATACAAAGCTAAGCTAATACGTTTTGACATATGCAAAATTTACAATCACAATTAAACATCCACACAATTTGTCACACTTCACACTAAACATCACACTTAGGTGTGGTTTTTGATGACGGTCTGAAATTTGACGAGCAGATAAGCTCGGTGGTCAAATCATGCTTTTTTCAACTGCGTCTTTTAGCTAGAGTAAAACCAATTCTATCTTTTAAAAACTTTGAAACACTAATTCATGCTTTTTTAACATCGAGGCTAGACTACTGTAACTCACTGTATTACGGGATTAGCCAATCAGCTTTATCTCGGTTACAGGTAGTACAAAATGCAGCGGCAAGACTTCTAACAGGCACTAGAAAACGGGAACATTTTACTCCAGTCCTACGTCATTTGCACTGGCTACCGGTACAATATCGTGTTAATTTTAAAATTCTTCTTCTGGTTTTTAAATCCTTACATGGTTTGGCCCCTCCTTACCTTTTGGATCTACTGACAGAACATTGTCCAGCTAAGTCTCTCCGGTCGTCAAATCAGAGACTACTATGTATACCGAAAACAAAGTTGAAAAGTAGGGGGGACCGGGCGTTTTCATCAGCTGTGTCATGAATATCGCTTCACCGGTTCATCCTCCGGACCGCCGGAGGGAGCCATCACCGGAATATTGATTCACGATCAGTCGGACTCCATTTCCCATAGGCCCTCATTCCTGGGACTGATCACACGCACACCTGTACTGCATCATACACACACTATACAGTATAAGACACACACACACACACACACACACACACACACACCACATAGTTGCGACGTCTTGATTTCAAATCAAATCACTTTATTGTCACACAGCCATATACACAAGTGCAACAGCAGGTGAAATTCTTAGGTGCAGTTCCGAGCAATATAGCAGTTATGACATGACGTATACAACATTTAAAGCAGCATCAGATTACACATCTGATGCGCCCACAATTACTCACAGCACAGTAAACTCTACAATAAACAGACTCAGCTGTAACGAACCTGTGAGCTTTGCTCAATTAAGTTATTTTCCCCGCAATGAGGCCCCACGGGGTGGCGTAGTCGGTACTGATGTCAATCTTTACTTTGGGGTCTGTTATTTATATCAAGGTCTGATGCCGGTAGAAAGTTATTAAACCCCCTCAGCGCCCATTCCTTTATAATTGCCACATACACAATCTTTTCTAAAAATTTTGAAGCCACACAATGAATGGAGACTGGATGGTAATTTCCATGATTATATCTATTTCCTTTCTTGTATAATTGAATGATCTTGGCTATCTCCATGTCAGATGGGAATATACCCTATATACCCAACTCTACTTTTATTAAATTATGTTTCACCATCTATAAATAATCCTAATTCCAATTGATTGTAACCTGTTCAGCACCTTCCAAAAAGATTTTCCACAAAGATACATTCAAATTCCAGCTCTAATTCCTATTTGCACCTAAACTCTTTTAAAATAACTGCAAATATACACTCAATATACAAAAAATGGTGCTATATGTGTCACGGTTCATGAATTCCCTGTCTCATATCTTGTGTGTGTGTGTGTGTCTGTGGATGGGGTGGAGCCACTGCTTTGCTGCTGATCGTAACACCTGTCGTAGCTGATCAGTGCACCAGCTGCAGTTCATCAGCACACCCTATTTAGTCTCCCTGTTTTCTCCTTGTTTTTGTCAGAGCGTTGTTGGATGTTCCCCGTGTTCCCGTCTGTTCCTATGTGTTTCCTGCTGTTGCCTGTGTCCTGCCTGTTCGTCATCGTTTCCCTCACCGCCTGCCTTCTCGCGTCGGAGATCTGGGCTGCCTGCAGCGTCCCTGTGTTGCTAAGTGATCTGTGCTCTGGACTTTCATCTCGCTTGCTGTCATCGTCTGCGCTGTTGTCTAAATAAAGACATTTTACTTGCATTTGAATCTTGCCTTCATCGTATCATTACAGAACGCTCTGACCAAGATGGATTCAGTGAGTACAGCGGACCTTACTGAGTTTCTTTCACACAGCAGCGCCCGACAAGATTAGCAGGAGGAGAACTTAGCCATCACGGGACGAGCAGTTCAGACCTTGGTAGCACAGGTGTCCGAGCTGACCCAACGGATTCAACAACTCGCTAGTCCCACTGTGCCCAGCCCACCGCCGATTTCCCCCCACTCCCGAACCATGCCTACCATCGCCTGAGGGCTATGCGGGTGAGACCAACTACTGTAGAGCTTTCTTGACAAAATGTTCCATGTTCTTTGCTCTACAGCCTCGGACGTTCAGTACGGAGGCATCGAAGGTGGCGTTCGTACTCACGCTTCTGACTGGGAAAGTGGCTCTGTGGGGGGCGGCGGTGTGGAAAAACCAACATCTCTGCTGTTCCTCATTCCAGGCGCTTGCGGAAGAGATGAAGAGTGTTTTCGACCGAGCGGTAACAGGTAGGGAAGCAGCTCGTCAACTTGCCGAACTTCACCAAGGTAAATGATCGGTCTCTGATTATTCCATTGACTTTCGCACACTGGCCACCGAGTGCAAATGGAACGAGGAAGCACAGTGATGGCCTCATTGAGCTGGCTTTGAGGGTGGACGCTCGTCTCAGCCGTCTGGAACAACGATCCAGGATGGTTTTTCAGTCCGGGAATGTCGAATGCCCTCAGGCCAGTGGTGGGGATGCGGTCAGCCCTGTTTCGAATCCTGAGCCCATGCAGGTGGGTCGTGCTCGGCTTTCCCGGGAGGAGAGAGAGAGACGGAGAGCCCGTGGTCTTTGTATGTACTGTGGTGGAGCCGGACATTTCCTTAATAACTGTCCTTTAAAAGACCATGCCCGGCGGTAAGAGGAGGGCTACTGAACTTCAACCCATCACGTTCACCACTAGACCCCTGACACTCATCACATCCGGCAATCACACGGAACAGGTCTATTTTCTTCTACTGGACTCACCCCTGGCTCCCGTTGTCCTCGGTCATCCCTGGTTGATCCAGCACTGCCCCAGGGTTGACTGGGGACACAATTCTGTGTCATCATGGAGCACTAAATGTCTTGTCTTGTATCTGCTTGTTCATCTGTGTCCCGTTCTGTTTTCCAGAGTGAGGCAGTGGATTTGTCTAACATGCCCGTGGAGTATCTCGACCTGAAGGAAGTGTTCAGTAAGTCCCGTGCTGCTTCTCTTCCTCCGCATTCGTCCCTACGACTGTGCTATAGATTTTCTCTCAGGTAAGTCTCCGCCTAGAGGCAAACTTTACTCTCTTTCTGCTCCAGAGAGGGAGGCCATGGAGAAATATATTTCTGATTCTCTAGCCTCCGGATTCATCCGCCCTTCCTCTTCTCCAGCGGGGGCGGGGTTATTTTTTGTGGGGAAGAAGGATGGCACTCTGCGACCTTGCATTGACTACCGAGGGCTGAACAACATCACGGTGAAGAATACCTATCCTTTGCCGCTGATGTCTTCAGCTTTCGAGAGGTTGCAGGCAGCATCCATCTTCATAAAATTGGACTTGTGTAACACTTATCATTTGGTTTGCATCAGGAAGGGGGATGAATGGAAAAGTGCTTTTAACACCCTCAGGGGCCATTTTTAATACTTGGTGATGCCATTCGGGCTATCCAACTCCCCAGCGGTTTTCCAAGCACTCGTCAATGATGTGTTGAGAGACTTTGTTGACCAGTTCATATATGTTTACCTGGATGACATATTGATTTTTTTCTTCGTCTCTCCAGAAACACATTCAACATGTCAGACGAGTGCTTCAGAGGTTGCGAGAGAATGGGCTTTTTGTCAAGGCAGAGAAATGCGCTTTTCATGCACAGTCTGTTCCTTTCCAAGGGTACATCGTCTCGTCTGAGGGAGTGCGTATGGACCTTGACAAGATTAAGGCTGTGGTAGATTGGCCAAGTCCAGAGTCCCGTAAGGCCCTACAGAGGTTTCTGGGGTTTGCCAACTTCTACCGGCGTTTCATTCGCAACTTCAGCCAACTAGCTGCGCCTCTGGCCGCCTTGACCTCTCCCAGAATGACATTCAGGTGGTCTAATACAGCTGAGGCTGTATTTTCTAAACTCAAGAGTCGCTTAGTTTCGGCTCCCATTCTCGTTGCACCTGATCCCTCATGTCAGTTCGTGGTAGAGGTCGATACATCAGAGGTGGGGGTAGGTGCAGTTCTATCCCAACGCTCTTCTTCAGACGATAAGATGCATCCTTGAGTGTTTTTGTCTTATCGTCTGTCACCTGCCGAATGTAATTATGACACTGGTAACAGAGTTGTTGGCCGTCAAGTTAGCGTTGGAGGAGTGGCGGCATTGGTTAGAAGGGTCGGGGGTACCTTTTATTGTATGGACCGATCACAAGAACCTTGCAAATATTAGATCTGCCAAAAGACTCAACTCCAGGCAGGCTCGGTGGGCACTTTTTTTCGGACGCTTTGATTTTTCTCTCTCGTACCGCCCCGGGTCCAAGAACATCAAACCCGATTCTTTATCTCACATTTTTGACCCTTCCGAACGCCCGGTTACTCCCGAGTGCATTTTGCCTGAGAAGATAGTTATCTCTACACTCACATGGGAGGTCGAATCGGAGGTCAAGGTGGCCTTAGAAGGGGTAATGCCTCCGCCCGGTTGCCCACCGAGTCGATTATTTGTTCCGGAGGGGTTAAGGTCCAACGTCATTCAATGGGGCCACACTTACAACATTGCTTGCCATCCTGGAGTAAACCGCACTAGCAGTTTGATAAAGCAATGATTTTGGTGGCCAAGTATGGCTCACGACATTCGCAGTTTCGTCTTGGCTTGCTCAACTTGTGCCATTGGTAAGACGTCTAACCGACCTCCTGATGGGTTACTTCATCCGCTGGCTATCCCTTCGAGACCCTGGTCCCACATTGCGCTAGATTTTATCACCGCCCTCTAATTGCATGACGGTTGTTTTAACCGTAGTGGACCGGTTCTCGAAGCCAGCACATTTCATTCCCTTGCCCAAATTACCTTCAGCCAAGGAAACAGTGGTGTCCGTTATAGACCACGTCTTTCGGTTACATGGCCTCCCGATGGACTTGGTCTCTGACAGAGGTTCCCAATTTGTATCCAAATTCTGGAGGGAGTTCTGTAAATTACTAGGGGTAACGGTCAGTAGGTCTTCGGGTTCCCATCCCCAGAGCAATGGTCAAACCGAGCGAGCCAACCAGGATCTGGAGAGGGTGTTGCGATGTTTGGTCTCCAAGAATCCTTCATCCTGGAGTCAACAACTTTCTATGGTAGAGTACGCTCATAACTCATTACCAGTGTCATCTACGGGCCTCTCCCCTTTTGAGTGTAGTTTAGGTTACCAGCCACCTATTTTTCCGAGCCTGGATTCCGAAGTCTCTGTCCCCTCCGCTCACGCCTTCGTCCAGAGGTGTCTCCGCACGTGGACCAGAGCCCGTGAGACTCTGCTTCAGGTGGGGGTGTGCACTAAGGCTAAAGACGATCGCCACTGGACCAAGCTTCCCGTATATGTCGTGGGTCAAAAAGTGTGGCTTTCTACCAAGAATATTCCACTCCGCTCCATGTCTAATAAACTTGCTCCCAAATTTATCGGCCCGTTCACTGTCACCAAGATTATTAGTCCGGTGACAGTCCGCCTCAAACTTCCTCCGGCGTACAGGAGAATTCATCCCGCCTTCCATGTATCCAAATTAAAGCCTGTTTTTCATTCTCACCTTAATCCGCCTGTCCTGGTTCCCCCACCTCCGCGACTCGTAGATGGGGAACCAACATATTCGGTCAATCATATTCTGGACTCGAGACGGAGGGGACGCGGATTCCAGTATCTGATGGACTGGGAAGGTTACGCTCCGGAGGAGAGAAGTTGGGTACCTGCTAGGGACATTCTGGACCACTCCCTTATTGATGATTACAATCAACAGGTAGGTTCTCCTGGGAGCATCAGGAGACGCTCCTAGGGGGAGGGGTACTGTCACGGTTCATGAATTCACTCTCATATCTTGTGTGTCTGTGGATGGGGCGGAGCCACTGCTTTGCTGCTGATCGTAACACCTGTCGCAGCTGATCAGCGCACCAGCTGCAGTTCATCAGCACATCCTATTTAGTCTCCCTGTTTTCTCCTTGTCTTTGTCAGAGCGTTGTTGGATGTTCCCTGTGTTCCCGCCTGTTCCTATGTGTTTCCTGCCATTGCCTGTGTCCTGCCTGTTCGTCATCGTTTCCCTCACCGCCTGCCTTCTCGCGTCGGAGATCTGGGCTGCCTGCAGCGTCCCTGTGTTGCCAAGTGATCTGTACTCTGGACTTTCATCTCGCTTGCTGTCATCGTCTGTGCTGTTATCTAAATAAAGACATTTTACTTGCATTTGAATCATGCCTTCATCGTATCATTACAATATAGCACTAAAAGTGGTTCTTGGTCTTAATCATAGGGTAACCACTTTTGGTGCTATATACAGTATATATATTTTTTGAGAGTGTATACTTATTTGCTAATTTTTAAGCTAGATAAAAAAATTATCCTTTAGAATTTGATTCTAAAATTGAGGCATTAGAGAATGTACATGAAGATGTAGACTGTTAAGCAAGAAAACAGAGATACTTGCTGTTCATTCATCACAACTGTTGTCAGGAAACCATGTCAATTTCCCTGCAGGTCTCATTCACAAAGAAAAATTTGGCTTGTCTGTTTCCGGGGTCTAACCCAAACATTGATAACCATCACAAATATGATCACATTGGTGTAGTGTTCCATGTGCAGGGAGAAGGGAACTGCTATTTCTTTCTGAGTGCTGTCTCACTGTGTGGCATCAGTCACAGACTTCACACACACAGCTGCTGGGGTTTATCTCACCTTTTGCATTAATTTCCCAGAACCTCTGGCACAAAAGGTCAGCTACACCAGCCCAGTATTTCCATTCTCCTATATGTCTGGGTAATGTATTCAAATAGTTGACGTGCTGGCCCGAAGTCTACTGATAGACGTATCAGGGAATGCTTAAAATATGTCCACATGTTTTATCTTTAGGGGTGAAGCTGGAACAAATTCTCATTCCTTGTGACAGATCTGAAGTTCTGAATTTGAGATTTTATTGATGAACTCATAAAACATACCGAGAGCTTATCACTAAAGCGTTGTATTTGGCATTGGTTACAAGTCTTCACTTTCCTCATGTTTTCTTTCATTCCCACCTTTTTTTCCATTCCCATCCATCTCTGGATGTTGTGGCTGTGGAAACATTCATCTCGTACCAACAGCTAATCAGCGTTAGTTGTTCAACTAGAAATATATTTTTTCTCCAGTTCTGGGAAATATCATTTTGGGGGAAGTCTGTGTGTTGCTTTTAAAATGGTTTTATCATGATGAATAACATTTTCCATAATCTTTAGACTTTAGACTTTTAGAGTTTGATACTATGAAAAAGTGATTTTATTCAAACTAAACCTTTTAATGCTAATGCTATTGTTGGTAACAACCAGAAGAACTAACGATAACAGTTAAATGGTGGGAAGTTTATATGTTTATCTGTTAATATGATCAATAAATAGATACTTGAATGGCAGGATGACTTGATAGTGACACACAAGGAATCAGACGAGGAGATGAGGGATAAATGGGTGACAACTTGGATGACTTGATCTAGCAGGTAAGTATCGAGGTAAGAGAATCTGTAGCATCAGACAAGGCCGGACCATAGCCCTTTCTCAATATGCATTCTTGTGAAACGTCATCAGTCCATGCCCAAGTACTGTTCCGATTCAAAGTTCACATCAAGCCAAGTACAGTTCAAATTCATGGATGTGTTCTTGCTACGCCCCTTTTATCGAGGATGCATCTGGAGGTGACTTGTGCAAACTTGGTAGGTCAGGCAGGTATCCCAGAACGCACCTCACAAGCATCAATCGTGCAGGAGAAAACCTGTGTAATTAAAAAAATTCTACTCCTGGTATTGTGTCACAAAAGTGTAGAGTTTTTCAGGTGAGAATGTAGTTGTTTACAGCTCAAATATGTGGTATTTTTATAAAGATAGTACCTATTTGAAAAGTTTCTCATACGGTTTTTGGAGATTTAGGCGATCACCAGGCACTCATGGACCCCACCCAGAACAGCCTAACCTCGGCTAGTTCTTCTGACAATTTGTCTTGTGTATATCTAACGGGCAATATTTGATCTCATGAATCTATTATTTTTCCCTGGGCTTATCTAGCGCAAAGTTATGTTTCAAAACTTTTTTATATTTATATTTTATTCTTATACTTTTATTTGTTCATGATTAGTACTCCAGTGAGAGTGAAGGCTGAGTGTGTGAGGGAGAGCCTGGCATGACTGTGACAAGGATCACAAAATAATGTTGCTAACAACATTATTTTTAACAAGCTCCCTGATCATTGTAGCCCAGTGTTAGTCAAACCAAACTTGCATTTCTCATTAATTGTTTCTCATATTATATATAAATAAATGCAACCTTGGTGAGCATAAGAGACAAATTTCAAAAACATAAAAATCTTACTGACCCCAAACTATTGAATGGCATAATGTGTGTATATATATTTTCCCCTAATACAATTTTTTATAATATAGGCTATGATATGATGTAATATGTAGTGATCTGTTATAATGCCTGAAATGGTTAATATGTTTTGTTAAAGATAGTGGAAAGCAAATGCTGTTTGTCTTCCCATTATCCATAAAGAGACAGTTCATGTCTCTTATATGTCACCGGCCAGCAAGGATGACGAAAGACTCCTGAATCTCTTGTCAATGGTGGTTAGCAGCGTTACCACATGAGAGCATTCCTGAAACCCTGCAGTCCCGCCACAAGCTCATATTTACTGCGTGTGGTAGAAGCTCCACACTGGAACCACAGAAAACACATGGCCCAAACATAAACTGCATATACAGACACACAAACACACACACACACACACACACACACACAATATATGCAGATACTCACCATCAGTACAGTCTATCTTCACACCAACAACATGCACAATGTCTTTCTCGCTTTCTGTTTTAATCTTTCTTTTTGTCTTTTTCCAAACAGACACCCCAAACCAGACCATATGGTAGAAGACTAGAGGTTTTAACATTCTCAGAGCTAATGCAAACAGATCTGTGGTTTTGCAGTGTGTGAGAATAAAGATACAGATCTGCAGTCTTGAACTTTGGGCTTCATGCTGCTGACATGATCCTAAAAGCAAAGCTGCTTTTCACTTGTAGCCTCTGTACTATCATCAAAATGACATTGGCGACCTTGTCATGTGAAATTAGAACAAATCCTGGTCTTTGGAAATTTAATTGACCCTGGTTTAATTAGGTTTAATCGCTTTCACAGAAAATTTCCTCTCCTTTACGATTGCTGTTGCCCGTGTTATGAGATGGACATCCTTTCACATAGAGCTTTCCTTCATATAGACTTCCCATTAGCAGCCAGTAATAAGTGAGGGGAGTCGTTCCTTTGATTGTGAAGTGTCTCAGTAGTTTTAGTGGTACTTGGCTATTATCATTCTCCGAGGTAACACGCAAAAGCCCCTTTTATGTCTTCCCTGAACTTTGGCCAGCTGGATGCGTTTAGGAGGGTTATAATGTAACAGAGGTTCAAAAGACTTCACTACCTTCCATTTACCTCTCCTGCCGTTCGTGTTGTGCTGCTTTAATATGCTTCCATAGGGGTCTGGGTCTTATAAAATCCAGATGGGTAAAGAAAAGAGAGTGAGGAAAGTAGAGATGAGAAGGAGAGAGAATATGGTTAAGAGTGAGAGCTTTAGTGAGGAAGATGGAGATTTTATTATGGCATGTGTCATCAAATGTCAATGGGAATTTTCCCACATGTTTAAAAATATCACTTAAAACCAGGCACGAAATGGAGTCTCCTCCATGTTAATCCAAGTTTCTCTCCTAACAGCAACAAGTTAATCTAAATTCTTCTGCGCTCTTGGTTTCTTTATCTGTTTTTTCTTTTTCAGGCATGGGAGGTGGGCATGCTAGCATCAGCTGCTAGCATCAGCCGCTAGCGTGCCTGTTGAGGCCAGGGGAGTGAGGTTTACATGCATAGCTCTTACTGGCCTACGTCTGTTACACTCACCCCCCTAAACCTCACTCCCATCTGGGTCAACGGCACCAAATGTCCTACTCAATCCACTCTGAGTCGAATTTGAACTGGAGTCTCTGGAGTGGGAGGCGGGCACACTAACAAGGGCACTAAAGGCAGCTAGCACACCTCTTGAGGCTAGGAGAGTGAGTTTTACACACACAGCTCTTACTGGCCTACGTCTGTTACACTTACTCTAGGCCTACATCAGACAGATATTGGAGATGTTTTTAGTTTGTCTGTCTGTCTATGTTGGGCATTTAATTGTGCATGTAAATAATATTAGGCAAATCTCAAACTTAATATCCATTTTTCAAAAATTATAATTATGACTTAGAAATGCCTAAATTTACTTAGTTTGTTTTATTTTTAATATTTTTTTTATTTATAATTGATTTCTTTTATTTATATATTGGCCATTTCTTTTTTTATCAGCCATTACATAAAAATAAAAAAATAAATCAACCTAACAAATATTTTGATTGATGCCGTCACATTTATCTTTGCTCGGCCTAGATTTTGTGGGCAAAATCCAGTCATTCTAATAGGAAGGTACGCGATCAGGAGTTTTGCACAAGGGTGAAAAAGTTCAGGCAGGTTTTGCTCATATTCATATTTTAATTTGAAAGCTGATTGATTTAAGAGTGACTTCTGTGAAAGCTGTGCTTCATACATTTCTACTCTATTGACAATATGAACAATGGACCTGTTTTTGCACCCTTTAGAGTGCACCATTAACAATGACTGCAATCACTGTCCTGTTCAAACGTTGCTGTGTTTTTAAGTGAGGCGCCTAACCCCAGATTACTTCGGAGGAACTGTCCCTGTAATTAGTCCACTATAAATAATTGTAACTACTTTTAACACTCTCTTCACAGTGCAATCATGGTAGTAAATACTGTTCTTGTGAGTCTTACGTCACTTAAACCAGGTTTCCATGGACACTTGATGGGATACTGTAAAATTTTACAGAGGCCTAGTGGTGTGACATGGGCTTGTCCGTACCTCACCTCCATTATAAAACGCTGGACCAGGCTGCCTTGGTATTAACGTAGTCGTAAATAAAAAAAACAACTAAATTTCTTCTCTGTTAGCAAACAGCAAGGCTACAAGAAAAAGAACAAGAGAGCAGGGGAGAGGGAGAGGGAAGTCAGATACAAAATGAACTGGCCCAGAGAACTTTTTTTGTTGTTGTGTGTATATGGATTGGTTTATTAATTATATGTTTATTTATTTCTATGTGTATCTCTGTGTTGTTTGTTTTCATCGCACTGTTTTGCTTTGTCTTGGCCAGGTCGCAGTTGTAAATGAGAACTTGTTCTCAACTGATTTTATCTGGTTAAACAAAGGTTAAATAAAAATAAATAAAAAAACTTTACTGGAACCACTAATACTTGCTGGCCCTCCAATGCAGCCTAGTGTTTCAGCCAAAACCCCACTCTGAGGCAAAGAGGGCCACCAATACAGTCATTATAACCATTCTGTTACACTTTTTCCTGTTTTACTGGCAAATAGTGTTATGTCATTCAGACTGAGAGGCCCCATTGCGAAGCTGAGAAAGTTATGGATTCTACATTTAGTTTCAAATGTTGTTGGCATGAGTAGAACTGGCAACTACTTCCACTAGTTCCTCTTTCAACCAGCTGTGTATGTTTTCTGCCATGCTCAAAGGTTAACTAAATGTATTTTTTTTTTACACACTATCACGTCATTCCAAACCCTTATGACTTTCTTCTGGTGTTGTCACAATATCAAATTTCAATGGTCTGTACCAAAATTTGACCATTTGCTGTACCATTTTCAGTACCATAGCAAAACTATATTAACTATTTGGAAAAAAAATAACATATAACTATTAAATAAATTAAATAACTAATTGTTTATGCTAAAATTAATTAAGTAAATAAAACATTAGCATGTAGCCTTCACAGATCTGTTTTTACATGTGCTATGGTTATTACTAGTTACGATTACATTGAATAGAAAATTTCCAATTGGAGACCTGATTTTTATTTTACAGTGCAGGTTTGGAACAACATGAGGGTGAGTAAATGATGACAGAATTTTCATTTTTGGGTGAACTATCCCTTTAACAGCTGTGCTCACCCTTCACTTTCCTTGTAATTAAATAAGTAGCTTTGCTAATAATATGTTTTGCATGGTATAAAGAAAATAATTTGGAAATGACATGAGGGTGAGTAAATGTTGACAGAAGTTTCATTTGTGCATGAAGCATCCTTTTAAGCCCTAGGACTTCATTATGAGATAAGGAGGCCCAGACATGTTCTTTCGACATGCTCAATGGCTGAAACTTTTGAAGAACAGATTGATGGAGTGAGATACTGAAGATTCAAAGTGGTTCCATTCAGTACAGTATGCTGGAAAGGCCGGGCCTCTGGTTTTGGAGCAGATATGCTGTTGTCTGATCAGACAATACCATGAAGTGAGATGGATCTTTGCTAATCGCCAAGCCTAACAGCACTGACAGCAAAAAGAATGAAGACTGAAGAAACGGCTGCCTCACAGCGCCAAGAGTTCTTCATCTGTGTTTGGGAAAGGGAGTGAGAGGGAGAAAGCGTGCTGTGTATTTACTCAGGTGTGTTCCTGTGCTTGGCAACTGTGCTACAACAATATTGAAAACAGGCTGCTGAGCTTCATGAACAACCTGAACGAGGGGATGATGTTTCAGTCAAATCTCGGGAGCTCCCCCTCCTCACTAACATGTTTTTTTTAACCCGAAATGCAAGTCATGGAATGCCTGGCGACAATACAATCTTTCAATTATTGTAGTGAATTCCAAACGTTTCCCTTGATCCTGAATCTGTTTGAGAATTGAGTTTGTCCTGAACATTTACATGAATGCATTTAGCAGATGCTTTTATTCAAAGCGACTTACAAATGAGGAACATATCAAACAATTAGCCTTAAAATTGAAATTGTCATTATTTACTCACCCGCATGTGAACCGCATAAGTGAATGAGTCGTTTACTTTTAACCATTTCTTTTCAGTGAACTGAACGATTCCTTCATGAATCATACTGATTTGTTAAAGTTTGGCTTACTGTGTGAAGATGATCTTTTCCTCACACCTTAATCTTAGACCAAGTGGCCATGTAAAGTGGGTAACATTAGGCTACTACTTACATTTTTCAAATGATAAGCCATGTTTGAGGATTGATGAATGATCAATCCAGCCATGTTAAGGATCTGTTCATCATGTGACTGCCACTCCTTTGACGTTATTTTTCTTTCTGCAACTAACCAAAAAAATCCTGCATGTAGATGGATTCTAATTGTTCATTCCACAGGGGAAATAAAGTCATAGGAGTTTATAATGACGTACCCATAAATATCTTGTAACTTGTATCTTTCACAGCATCAGTTCTTGATATCAGGATCTCTGTAGTGTGGGGATACAACGGCTTAATAGCCATACAGAATGCCACTTTTTATCCAATGACATCATTCACTGGATCAAACTTCAATCGCCTGGGGTCTGCAGAGTTGCATGCCCCACACAATGCGATCGCAGTGTGCCAATGAAAATCCATGTTTGTTCTGCTTCTCCTCAGAGCTATTCAGACCATTACATATGCTTTTGGATAGAAGTTTTCCAGAAGACGTTTTTCCAGGAGGTCTTACTTCTAAAAGGAAGCACACTGTGTGTTCAATACTTACTTCAGTCTCACATGGCCCATATGGGACTTTTGCCAACAGTCAACATATAATATTCAAATATTCACATTTACCCTTTAATTGTTTCATGATACTTGTTACGCACAGGGCTTGGCATTAACTTTTTTTTTGCTCACCAGCCACTGTGACTAGTGGTTTTCCAAAGTTACTTGCCACTCAGCATTTTTCAAGGCCAAAATATTGTTGCTGGGAAATGTGTTGTTGGCTATATGTAAATGCCCTTAATCTAGACAGAGGAACACTTAAAGGTTGGGGTAAGTGTTTGGCAGGTGTTATTGTCAAGCCCTGGTTACACATTAGCTAGTCTCAGCTTCAGACATTACTCCCATGGACCGTCTGAACATCTGATTAATATAGCACACAAAATTGGAAACACTTCAGGAGTTTCAAAGTCGTCATCTGATTGGTTGAATTCTACAGGATTTCCAGGAGACGTGTGTGCTGCTTTCTTTAATGGTGAACCTGGAAACCAACGCTCATGGAAGAAGAATGCTGTTGTGTTTACAGCTGTGACAATGAGAGCTTATCAGGATAAACTAAACGATGTGTGTGATCAACTAAAATATGTGAAGTTCATGGCACAGACTCTTTAAAATGTCCAAGAGTTTTACACGTTGGTCTGTTGTAGGGACATCGATGTTACATTGTTACATCCCAAAACATGACACTGAACAAAACAAACTGTGATTGGTTGCTTTACATGTCAGTTAGACAACCTTCCGTCATCAGTCTGAAGGTCTTGCTATGCATTAGCTTGCTTTGATTGATCAAGACATTGTAATATGCAAATAAACCTGCTAACCATGAAATTTCTGTCAGAGAAGGAATGTGGAGATGACAGATTGGGTCAGGGTGTGTCTGAGACATGTTTGTGTGTGGGACACAAGCTGTGAGTAAGGCCATATCTTCTCTCTGGTCCTTGATGAGGACCTCTGCTGGTATGTAGACCTTGCCCCATGGCTGTTCATAGGCTTGCTGTGGGGGACTGGAACTGTGGGTTCTTTTCTCCCGTGGCCTCTAGACTCCATAGGGAGATGCAGACATTTCAGATATTTGCTTTGCAAGTTGGATTTGGCCTGTGTTAAGAGCCCCAAGAAGCATGAAGAGCCCTATGAAGCACCAGTGTTGGAGATAATGCACTTACTGTAATTCAATGTGTTATTTTTCAAGGTGACCTATTATACAAAATTCACTTTTATATTGTTTTTGAACATAATTATGTTTCCGCAGTGTGTTTACACAACCACCCTGTTATGGTAAAAATACTGTACATCCATTCCATTTTCCCCATAAATCTGAAATTGAAAATGAGCTGTTCCGGAATGTACTCCAATGTGATGTCACTTGGGAACAGGCCCCACCCACGACTGGCAACGGAATCTGCCCTATTAGCTTAGCTGTTGATTTGTGTATTTACATTATCCCAAATGCCGGCGGACCCGGGTTTGAGTCCCGCTTAGAGCGGGGCGGTTTGAACAGGAGGCGTTACAATTGCGATGCCTGTCGATGACTGTATCCGTGTTACCCTCAATTTTTTTTTATTCTATAGAAACACCAAAGACATGTTTTAATAGACAGGTGAGCAACTATTTGGATACTAATCATTATTATTAGGGATGCACCGATACCGATACCAGTACTCGGGTGCTGGTCCGATACTGTTGTCAAGTGCTCGTACTCGTAAAACTACCCCGATACAACCGCACCCGATACCACTTTATGGCAACGCATCTTCGGATGCGGAGCTGTGCGGGAAGTTACATAATTCGGCGTGCACACCGCGGTGCCAAGTGCAAAGGGGTCTCGCGCTCTCAAAGCGCATGACTGCCATAGTATGGCTTCATTTTTGCCGCGCGCACCCGAGCGCTAGTGCGGACGCGGCGAGTATAAACCAAGCTTAACCGCTCGTGAGGCAGATACCGCTCGGGAGTGAGTGCTGAAAGTGAAGGGCTGTTTAGTAGGGATGTGCGCAATGACTAGCCTAACCCGCGGTAGTATAACAAGCCTAAGCAAGCTTAATTGTTGTACTAGTTTGACATGACATGGAAGAAAATGGAAAAGTTTTGTGTAAGCTTTCAAAATCCTCCTTCACCCAAGTGGAAATTTATCTGAAGCCTCCGCGAGCGCCAAAGAAAACCAACACATGCAAAACCTGAGGTAAAATTAAATGAATTTGTTTTGCTGCAGATATACACTTTTCAAAATAATATATTAATTTCAAGATATAACATTAACACAACAGCAATTTAAACAATTAAAAAATATATATTTAAAGCAAAACCTTAAATGTGCCAAAAAAATGTAAACGCCTTGTATTTTCCAAGTGGTCTGGCACAGGGGTTTTCAAACTGGGGTCCGGGGACCCCCAGGGGTCCTCCAGAAGGTCTAAGGGGTCCCCAGAAAATTCCAGAGAATAAAGACAAAAAGCAAAAATGGTTAAAGTCTAACAAACAAACGTCTTGCTGTATATATACTTTCCAGAATGTTTAAATATTATGGATATTTTTCTTACACACACCCATCGATTCACTTCAGAAGGCCTTTATTAACCCCCGGAGCCATGTGGGGCACTTTTATGATGGATGGATGCACTTTTTTGGGTTTCAAATTTTCGTCTGCCATTTATTGCCATTATAATGCTATGGGAGAGCCAGGACATTTTTTTTAATATAACTATGATTGTATTCGTCTGAAAGAACAATGTTATATACACCTAAGATGATTTGAGAGTGAGTAAATTATGGGATAATTTTCATTTTTGGGTGAACTATCCCTTTAAATATAGCCAATTTAAGTTTGGAAACAATGTGTAGTATTTATAATGTCACCCTTACTATTTATCTAACAGTTTTTAATGTTTTTCATACATAAAAAAAGGGGGTCCCTCATAAAAGGTTCATCATATTGGGGGTCCTTGGCATCATAAAGTTTGAAAACCCCTGGTCTAGCAGCAGCAATAATGTTTAATCGACTAGTCTCGCACATCCCTAGCTCAGTGTCACACATTGTAGATGAAAACAGAAACAGGCTCATAGCTGATAATGCAGAGAAGCTTCTTTTCATCAAAAAGAACCTACCTCTCATTTTTCCGAAAAGAGCTGTACAGCTATGATAACATAAAATAATTTAATTCAGTAGTTCTGCTACTATGTTGTGTGGTACTGGAATCCACTGAATGTTACAGGTTACATTTATGTGAAATGGGCAGCAGTGCCATGTTTTTTTAGGAAAACACCAAGTTGAATGTTAAAATGTCAGCAACAGCATCAATTTGTGTATTTACTTTGTTACAGTCAGAAAGTGAAAAACATCTGATGAAAATAAAGCATTGTTAGAAGAACTGTAATGGTATTAGTATCAGTACTCTGTATCGGCAAGTACCCAAATGTAAGTACTTGTACTTGTACTTGGTCTGAAAAAAAGTGGTATCGGTGCATCCCTAATTATTATATAGCTCAAAACAGTTAGTCTTATTGTTTGATTCTCTTTTTAGTATTTTTTTTTGTGTTATGCCTCCAAGACAACACTATTTTGTCAAGTGGCTAACAACATAATCAGAAAGAGCTTTATTTGTAGTAACAGTATTACACCATTTTCTAATATTTTAAAACTAATTGCATGCCATTTAGCAACACAAGTCATTCATCTTTAATTAATATGATATTCTAATATCGATCTAGCTTACTGTAATGTGCAACAAGTGTCTTATAGCAGCCACCGAGTGAACACACAGTGTAGCGTTATATGATTCTGAAAGGAGCTACTGCGGCATATAAGCATAATTAAAACAAAACATCAGCAAAGTAAAAGCTCCTCCATGGAACTCAAGACCGGTGTGTCTCACATGTGTCTCTCATTAGCATTCGCTCCACCGGCCTCGTTCTGCTCCCACGGCTCTCGGCACTGCTCTGCTTTATACCACAGTAACTTTAATAAAACTTTAGCTCATCCATGAACATGATTTCTGCCTGAGTCCCGTCGGATTGTTTTCCATTGAAAGGTGCGGAGGTGAATACGACAACTCCCATGATTCCACGCTCATGCACGGCTCATCAAGCTACGTTTTTGTTTTGAATAAGCGACCTCTAGCGCCGAAACTTACATAGTGTGCCTTTAACAGCAGCATTCAAGTAAGAAATGTATTCTTATTAAACCTACTAAAGTTATTCAATCAAGAGCAGTGAGTGATTTATTTTTCACTTTTTCGTTTGATTCATATTAACAGCGTATAGAAGGCAGGGAGCAGCAGCTGATGTGCAAATATAATAATTGCATGTATAATAAATGATCTGTGGTGTGTTCTAAGCTGAAAATTCACAGACACATTCTGGAGACACCTGAGACTTGTATTAAATCTTGTAAAAAAGGTGATTTATAGGTATCCTTTATTCATTTGCACGTTCAAATAATTAACTTGTTAATTAAAATGCAAAAATAATTTATTCTTTTTTAAATGTATTTACAATTTAATTTACATAGCTACTGACAAATACAAATATATTATTTTCCATAAATTTCTTTAAAAAATAAAGTAATGCAATATTGTAAGACATACATTTTTTTGGGGGGAAAAAAGTTCAAATGTACTTTTACTTTTTATAAGTAAAACAATATTGTTGCACATTTTTGCACAGTAACGCATTATTGTAACATTACTTTTAAAAGTAACATTATCCAACACCGTCCACACAATTCCTTGTTATTTCATGCCAAAATGACTGTCAATCACTAGTGTTAACTAATTTCACAACTTTTTTAATCACGCATTCAAGTCTGAATTACTAAGCTCTTCTCCAGTACAGTTAGTGATTTGATACTTTAATGTGTGCAGTTGGCAGGGAGGCGGCACTAGTTCTCTCGAGTCCAAATTGACTCTGACGTTAGGGAGGATATTCCTCATCTGTTGGCCATTGTTGGAGATAATGGGAGCCATATTACATCAACACTACATCATAGGCAGCCTTTGACCCCATCTCATTTCCAGTGATGCCGCTCTGTGGCACTCCCAAGACGGCAATCATGCGTGGAGCTCAATGGGATATACTTTCACCTCAAACCCAGCTCAGAGTTGGCATACTCTCATATGGCCCCTCATATGAACACAGAATGACAAGAAAGCTAGGGCAAAAGCAAAGGATTTGGGGTGGACACAGTCGATGCAAAAATATACCACATGTTAGCAACTGAGGGCAACATAGCTGGCAAGCTTTATTAAACATGGGCATAGCCGCTCTGTCTGTGACCATGTGCTTTTACGGCACCGGAATCTGTAAAGGCTTTACTCAATGGCCTGTGTAATCTTTCAATGACTTATGTCAGCCATAACCAGGGCTCTTGCGGATATTGGCTCACTAGCCTTCCTTCCAGACTGGAAAATGTGGAACTGTCGATCTGTTTTGTATTTTTTCTTAACGAGGCATGTTTACAAGGTTTGTTTACAATGATATAATCAAAGCTGCTGCATTACAGAGAGACTTTGCCTTGTCTGTGGTCGGTTGTGGTTATCATATGCAGATTTTGCAAGACGCTCTGGAATTCCAATAGGTCAGATTTATAAGCTGCCAAATAATTTTAGTCGGATCTATTTCACATAATAGCCTTGAAGATATCTTCGTAAAATCACGGCATCTGTAAACTGAAACAGAGTTTGGTATTCAGATATTCCACATATTGAAATATTTCCGTAGTGCATCTGATAGAACATGCCGCCGTCAATGCTGAGGTCATGGGTTCGATTCATACTGATGAAAATGTTTAGCTTAAATGCATTTTGTTGCTTTGGATGTCTTGAATAGAAGATTTTATAGAGTAGAAAGAGTACAATCTTTCAAGCTACAGTATATATTGCATTAATTTTGCACTCATCTTTATTCAAGTTTATTCATCTGCCTGTTTTTCATCATGTTACTATATAACATGATGTTATGCTTCCAAGCATATTACAAGGCCCTCTGGAATTATTGATTCTGATTGGTCAATTGCAGCATTCTAAAGTAAAATGTTATTGGATAAGAAACCTTTATGTGAACATACTTATCTTCATCTGTGTTTTCACCATGGAGGTCCTTGTTATTTATTAGCATTTACTGAGTACAGAGAAAGCAAGACCTCAAAGCGTTGTGTGTGTACCCCCCAGACCGCAAAAGTTATTAGCTGTGTTAGACGGTGTCTATAATGGTTTAAGCACCGGGGCCTTCGAAAGAGCCATTTTGCTGTTAATTAGAGGGCAGTGATTTAGCCCCGTGGAGAGGCAGGCCACCAGTGCACTCACTTCCCCTCATCTTCACACTCGTAGTCACAGCCCCTCCTGAGTGATGAGTCAGCCCTGCCTGCACGGCCTATGCCAGACAGGAAGCCTCATCTGCCCTGCGCCCATGAGGCTCATCATTTGACATTGGTGCATGCTGTGATTTCAGGTAAAACTGATTAAGTGAAACAACAAAGGATCTTGAGCCAACTGACTATGCGCTTGATCTTTATATCTCTTATGCATCTTAATACACTCACACATACTGTAAGGTTTCAGGATTCATCTCGATTTCTGTTCAGATCGATTTTAAAATTTGGTCTAAGTGGTTCTCAAACTTTTTCAGATGGCATACTGTTTTGTTTATTATTTATTTTAAATAATCTAGATTTGCAAGAATCTGTGAGTTACGTAGTTGAAATGAGACTACAAAAACACTTTAGTGTAACTTAGTTAACACATTCAGCTAATTCATTGATTAATGTTGATTAATTGATTAATTGAGTGTTGGTGTTTTTTGTCAACTATAATTTATATATTTTTTTAATTATTTGTGGAATCCAGAAATCCATTTATTCAGAAATCCAAGTACATTCACAGGCAGTACTCAACATTAATGCTTTGTCTGGGACAAGTGGATTTTTCACTTGAAAGGGCAAGTGGAATTTTACTTGGCCAACCTGACAAGTAGCCTGATTAAAACATCAATAACTAGAAAAAAATAAATAACTAGGGAAACATCAAAACCAAGCAACAGCAGTGGTGCTGCATGTGTATAAAAGACTAGTAGTCTCAATCTCTAGGGATGGGTGAAGTGAGAAGACATAAGTCTGTTGATAACCCATGTAAAGTGGCTTGTGTAAAGGTCAATCTCTAAGCAGCTATGAAATTATGGTTGTTTTTTTGTGTGTTTTGGACTCTTATGTCCATTTATTTTATTTACTAAATAGTCTTTTTTTCTTTTCTTTTGTATATATATATATATATATATATATATATATATATATATATATATATATATATATATATATATATATATATATATATATATATATATTTTTTTTTTTTATTATTATTTTTGATTGCCTTTCTTTGGCCTTAATTGGGGTAAATAAAAAGATCCCATCTGTTAAATCTCATCCAACTTCTCCTGAGTGGAAGATGGAAGATGGAAAGGTATGGAGCACCAATTCAAGCAACTACAGCAATTGGTGAGAGGTGATCCAGCATCAACGCAGGCGACGAGGCAGCCATTAGCCGGACTGCAGCAGATGGACCCACCCAGCTCCCGCCCTTCGACAGCCTTTGATCCACTCAACATGCCTTTTCTGGATGTACCAACTCCTCAGCCACATCCAGATCAGCACCCAGCACCAGGGATGCAGAGCTCCCTCAACTCCACCGCCCTTGGCCTTGCCACACCTTTGAACCTCCAGCGGGGGTGGAAACCCCCTAGGATGTCCTCGTATGAAGAGGACGAAGATATTGAACATTATTTAACCACCTTCGAAAGGCTCGCAGCAGCAAGTCAATGGCCCCAGGAGACTTGGGTTTTGTACCTTGTGCCCTTATTAAATGGTAAGGCCAGATCTGCTTACGTAGCCATGTGTGTTGAAGACAGCCAGGATTACATGAAAGTGAAACAAGCCATTCTCAACAAGTTCAACATCAGTGCCGAGATCTACCGCCAGCGTTTCCGCTCCAAGTCCATCAAGGAGGGTGAGACGGCGAAATAACTTCAAGCCCGGCTAAAGGACCTGTTGGAGAAGTGGCTAGTTCCAGAGACACGGACCAAGGACCAGGTGTGTGACCAAATCGTGCTGGAGCAGTTCCTGGGCATGCTGTACCCTGAGCTTCAGGTGTGGGTGAGAGAACGCACCCCAGGTTCATCGGCACAAGCAGCAGATCTGGTGGAGACCTTCATGGCTGCCAGACAAACCAGAAGAGGCTTTCACCTGGGTCCACAACAGCAGGACTGGAGAAGACCCTACCAAGCAGTCCAGAGAGAGCCAGAGAAGTCAGCCTCCGGTAGGTCTGCGGGTGGTAGTGGTCGTGTGTTTAGGCCCTCTAACAGCCCCAATAGCCCCAGTGTTAGTCCCACTCCAGCTGGAACACCTAGAGTACCTATATGTCACGGGTGTGGTCAGCAAGGTCATATTAGGCCCAATTGTACACTAAAGAAAGTGTCTGATTCCAGACTATGTTACCTACCTGGCCCTAGCAAGCACTTACCGTGTGCATCTACTGATGTTACTGTCCCGGTGAAGATAAATGGAAAGATAGTCCAGGCTTTAGTTGACTCGGGAAGTAGTCAGTCTTTCGTTCTTCAATCCTGTTTGAGGTCGGATTTTCAGCCCGTGGGCAAAGTGAGGGTGCACTGCATCCATGGTGATGAGTCTGAGCACCAGACCAGTGAGGTTCTCATAGAGATTAATGGCCAAAAATACTTATTAACCGTAGGGATTTTGGATAAATGCCCTCACCCAGTGATTTTAGGCCAGGATGTGCCAGTTCTTACAGAGCTATTGCAAAGTGTGAATGCAGTCAGTGCTTATGTTACAACTAGAGCGCAGGCTAATAATAAACTAGACTCCAATGAGTGGTCAGAGTTACCATTTGAGGGTTGTCCTGGGGACAAACCTAAAAAGTCCAAGGCAGAGAGACGTAGAGCAAAGGTGGCAGGTACAGCTGTGCAGGAAAGTCTGTCCTTCCCACAACTAGAGGACACTGAAATCATTGATGAAGACTTCAAGAAGCTTCAACAGGAAGACTCCACACTTAGCTCTTGCTTTTCCTCTGTTAAGTCCGATGATGAGGCTAGAGAAGCCATGAGGGAGGGTGACATGTGTTTTGTTATCAATAATGAGATACTGTATCGAGTGAGTGCAGATACAGAGCAGTTAGTTGTTCCTAAGACTCTTAGAGCCAAAGTGTTACACCTAGGTCATAGCATTCCGTGGTCAGGACATCTAGGCAGGGAGAAGACGGAGAAGAGAATCCTGCAAAGATTTTATTGGCCAGGTTTCAGTAAGGACTTAAGAGTACTCTAGGTCATGTCCAGAGTGCCAGTTGTCTGCTCGCTCCAAAAGAGGCTTAAAAGCTCCCCTCATCAGTCTCCCAATTATTGACACACCTTTTAGTCGCATTGCCATGGATGTAGTGGGTCCCTTAGAGAGGAGTAGGGCAGGGCACCGCTATATCTTAGTAATTTGTGATTACGCAACACGTTACCCTGAAGCATTCCCCCTCAGAAATACCAAGGCAAGGCAAGTGGCCAATAGTTTAATTCAACTTTTCTCCCGTGTGGGTGTACCTAAAGAAATCTTAACCGATCAGGGAAGTAACTTCACCAGTAAGGCATTGAGACAGGTGTGCTCCCTGTTAGGGATCCGGGGGATTAAAACCACACCCTACCACCCGCAGACCGACGGCATGGTTGAGCGATTCAATCAGACCCTGAAGTCGATACTGCGGAAGTTTGTGTCAGAATCAGGAGCTGACTGGGACCAGTGGCTTCCTTACTTATTGTTTGCCTACAGAGAAGTACCGCAGGCATCAACCGGGTTCTCCCCCTTCGAACTCCTGTTCGGCTGGGAAGTGAGAGGCCCACTTGACATACTCCGAGAGAGTTGGGAGGGGGACGCTCCTCACCAGCCAACCAATATTGCGAGTTATGTCCTGAAGATGCGGGAGAAGCTGGACCAGCTGAGCTCCAGGGCCCACCAACACCTGGCCCAGGCCCAAACGAGGCAGAAAACGTGGTATGACCAGACAGCACGCAGTCGGACCTTTATGTCCGGACAGAAAGTGCTGCTGCTGTTGCCATCATCAGAAAGCAGTTTGCTGGCGAAGTGGCAAGGCCCTTTCAAGGTACTTCGCAAGGTTGGCGAGGTTACCTATGAGATTTCAATGCCAGACAGACGTCGCTCCAAACAGATCTTCCACGTGAACCTCCTAAAACAATGGATTGACCGATCATCTTCTATCCAAGACCAGCTGTGGGCACGGACCGTGGAAGAGGAAGAAGAGCCGTCGGAGCAGTACTTTCCTACTGCGGGTGGCGAGTCAACCTACCCGTCCGTTACCCATTTGACAACTGAACAGCAGGAGGACCTGCTTAAAATCATCCCAAAAGGCCTGTTCCAAGACCAGCCGGGGCGAACCGACGTCATCACACATGACATCCGGCTGACTTCTCCAGGCCCCATACGGCAGACCACCACCAGGGTTCCAGCGCGACTGATCCCCGCGCTGAAGCAGGAGGTGTTGGCGATGCTGGAAATGGGGGTGATCGAGGCATCGCACAGCGAGTGGTGCAGTCCCGTGGTACTGGTGCCAAAAAAGGACGGGGGACTCCGCTTCTGTGTTGATTTCTCGAAGCTGAATACCATCTCAGCTTTTGACCCATATCCCATGCCCCGTGTGGACGAGCTGGTGGAGCGCCTGGGAAAGGCAGAGTTCCTCAGCACCTTAGACTTGTGTAAGGGGTACTGGCAAGTGCCACTCAATCCCCAAGCACGGGAACTGACCGCTTTCAAAGCTCCGTCTGGCTTGTTCCAGTTTAGGGTTATGCCCTTTGGCCTGCATGGAGCAGCAGCAACATTCCAGCGTCTCATGGATGAGGTACTGAGGGGCGCTGAGGACCATGCCGCAGCTTATATCGATGACGTCATCATTCACAGTTCGTCATGGGAAGAACATCTTCAACACCTCAGTGATGTCTTCCGAAGGATTCCACAATCTTTAAATGATTTCCACAATCGATGCGCTACCTATTCCCATTCACAAAGACTGAGTGCAAATGTTGCGTGTATTTGTTTGTATAGCGTGTTAATGTGTTCTGTTAATCTTCATACTGTTGTAAATCAGCAGTTAATCTAGCCTTTCATCAAAACCCCATAGTAATCCCGTAGCTTTCGTGTGCACACCTTTAACATCTAATACTACGGTTATAGCTATTACTTTCAATACATATCTGACTGTTTAAAACCATGCCAGTTACTTCACAATCATAATCTGTTATAATAACCACGCAGCACATGTTTTTGTTAATTGTGTATTTGTTTATTTAGTTTAAAAGGAACATAGCTTTGACATACCATCTTTACGTCTGACCAGCGTCTCCTGTTGGTTTGTATAGAGGAATTTTTGCTGCAATGGTGGGGTTTAAATAACGTTATGACTTCCGGGTCAATAGGAAGTGACCCGGAGTTTGGGGTTATTTTTTGTTTAGCTGTTAATATGACTTGTGGCTTTGCCAAATGTTAGCTGAAATCAAAGAAATGATATTCTGTATTTTTATAATTTTATAGATGTAGCATTTCGGCTGTTTTAAGCATTTATGGTTTGTTTACCTGAACCACCCCTGTATTGTATTATTGAATTGGTATGTGCCAATTCCAGGGGTGCTGCATGTGTATAAAAGACTAGTAGTCTCAATCTCTAGGGATGGGTGAAGTGAGAAGACATAAGTCTGTTGATAACCCATGTAAAGTGGCTTGTGTAAAGGTCAATCTCTAAGCAGCTATGAAATTATGGTTGTTTTTTTGTGTGTTTTGGACTCTTATGTCCATTTATTTTATTTACTAAATAGTATTTTTTTTTCTTTCTTTTGTATATATATATATATATATATATATATATATATATATATATATATATATATATATATATATATATATATATATTTTTTTTTTTTTATTATTATTTTTGATTGCCTTTCTTTGGCCTTAATTGGGGTAAATAAAAAGATCCCATCTGTTAAATCTCATCCAACTTCTCCTGAGTGCTTACATCTACTCACAACGCCTCAGTCACATCTACCCTCAACACCTCCACAGTGGAAAGATGCATTTGTTACTGATTTTTGATACTGATTTAATTTAATTGGTAAAACCCTTATAGTGACACAGGCAAATCTAATAAGGTTAAGAAAAATATTGCCATTTATGAAAAATACGCCCTAGAAGCCTCATTCTGACCCTCTGTCTGAAATGATCCGTTTTAAGGGGTGGCTCCTTTAAGGCTTTTCAGTAAATGGCCACTTTTCTAACTGGCTAACATCATTGCACAGGAAACAGTATCAACGCCCACTCGCTATTGCACGAGTGTTTTGCAAACATTATCAGTATAAAACCGCCATTTACAGACAAAGCTTTATGAAATAATTTACTTAGTTGTGCAATCTGCAGTCAAATTCTCAGAAAAACATGTGATCCAGGACGGCATTAAAAATAGGCATCCTGTTGTTCCCGGGACAGTCCTGTATTTCAGTTCTATTTTTAGTGTCCCAACTTATTATGAAAAATCATGTTTTGTCCCGTATTTCTTCTTTGCTAAATTGTCTTGATCGTATAAAAGCGAGTAGTAGTTTTCCAGCAAATTTGATTTCTCATGTCATGACTCCTTTTAGTAAATAAGCGCAGATAGAACACTAATGAGTATATTGCTTCAGAATGTTACATTTACACCACAAATAAAATACATTTCTGTCCTGACAAGTGAATGACCGAGTTATTTGTCTGAAGGACAAGCACATATTAAGACTTAATGTCAAGCCATGAAAGGGTTAAAATACTTTTAAACAAACTTATTTGCTACTTTAATTTAATACACACTCACTTTACACATACCCTGACACTGTTAAATGTGTTTTCAGACTCATACATTCAGATCATCTACAGTACATGCATCAATGTTAATGCATAATGCTCACACAAACACATTTGCCAATAAATGTAATGATATTGTTGTGGAATATGGGTGGTTTATATGATTCCTCTCATCCCAGATGTGGTACGATTCACTGACTGTCAGCATGGATGAATTTGAATCATCGTTATGTGTTTTAGGGCTTCCATATGTGTCCTGAGGACCTGCATGTCCCTCTATCTCTTTGCTGTTTATGCTACAGGAAAAACCATTGTCAGATTAGAGTGATCTGCATCATCTCAACTGCTTCCACATTACTGTAGAAGTCACTTTAAAAGGATTTCCTTGAGCCATCAGATGCAGGTGCGCTCCAAAGATCAAAAGAGACCGAAAGTTAGCCAGCTCAGATCGTGATCTCAAATAGCCTGGTTTTATCCTGTCATGTACATTGTAAAAATGCTTTCTGTCTCCAGCTGTGATTTGAATCCACAGAACATGAATTTCCTCCACATGTTGTTCTGGCTCACAGACTGGTCCTCTTGTGGATACAGAGAATGACTGACATTTGACCTCTTTTTTATCAAACAGACGTAGGGCTGATTCCAGTTAACGCAACGATAACTGGAGTTTATGTCATTATTTTTACAGCACTGCAGCTATAAATTATGTATATGTCTTGTGTTTGGTTGATAACAGCAGGAATGTTAGATCTAACCAACCAGCATCTGCAATAGGCAAAATCATAAATGTGTATATTGAAATAGAATTGGTAAAACAAAAACACAGACAATGCATTTCTTACCTTCCTCCATATCAATAGTAGTTATTGATTCATATTTTTACATTTAAAGTCCCCCTGCAGTCAATAATTGTATCCCTTTTATACCTGTGCAAATACGCTGACAGGAAGGTAGGACATTGTATCATTGGTTTCAGACCGAATTCAATGATCGAACGGACATTTTATGTTCCTATGCCTTCCGCAGATAATATAAATACACTTTGTGATTGCTATCAGGATGTGAAGAGATTTTCAACCGTTATAAAAAAAAAAATCTGAACAACTCACCTACCCTGCCTTTAATGTTCCTTACACTTTCAGAAAAAAATTTAATGTTAGGGTTTACAATTAAAAAAAACTTTGTTACAACAAAAAATTGAGATGTATTTGAAATAAATCTCTTCTGCTCACCAAGGATCCACTTTGATCACAAATACAGTTACATACAGTAATGTTGTGAAATAATTACAACTTCAACTGTTTTCTATTTTAATATGTTGATTTGGCTCTCAAGAAACGTTTATGACGCTGACCATTAAAAAGATCCTTGCTGTACACACGATTTGTGCTTTCATTATTTGCATTATTTATATAGGCACGTATTACAACAACCCCCTCAACTCTACCATCTAATTTGAAAATGGTCTTGAACTGTTTGCTGTAATACGGGTCACCAATGGAAAGAGTCAATTACGTATCATTTGCCCTCTTCCATCAAACCCATCAAGTGAGCCATGGCAAAGTCCAGCAACTCGAACCACTGAGCAAACACAAATTACAGTTTAGACTTTCTGTTGGATTCTGTTTCCATAGTTTCTCACAGTGTTTCATTGAAGAAACCCTTTTAATAAACTCAATAAATAAAGATTTAACTGTAGTGTAGTAGACCCAAGTCATGTCAAGCTCATGAAATCTGGACAGGAACTTGGAATCTGTTTTACTCCTGGCATATTCTAGGGCACCTATTGCCAGGCGTACCATAGTCACACCCTGCTGACTGATTCTAACCACCTCCGTCCTCTCCAACGTTGATGTCAGCGTTTGGAGAACGTTACTATAGTGTTGTCCTCTGAGTGCGTGCAGCCTCTTAGGGGCCCCATTATGATGAGAGGGATCTCCCAGAAATCAGTGCGCTTTATAGCTTTTATATTGACTAAATCTTTTTAGCTCTAAATCCCTTGTTGAGAATGAGCCAAGAGTGCCTGTACGAATGGATAATCCGGTAATCTTTGAGAGGTGGAAAAATACAGTCATTATTTGCGGAACAGTTGCATAATTATAATTTGTAACATTTATTAACAACTGCATTACATGGCTAATTTTGTATGTCACAAGACTCAAACCCACAATATAAGATATTTTGAGTTTTTAGGCACATTTGGACAACTTTAAGAAGTCTCTTTTGATCGCCAACTCAGCATCTATCTGATCAAAAATACAAACAGTAATATTGTATAATACCAAGCTTAAAGTCTTAATTTCTTTCAAGAAAAGAATATTACTGACCCCAAACTTTTGCATAGTGGTATATGCACGTCCCCTCAGATAAAAAAAAAAAAAAAAATAGGTAATGTCCTAACTGCAAAACGTTTAGGGGGTTGATAAGGCACAAAGATTTACCTTTAAGGCCGTAGCAGGCTAAAAGTACAAGTTTTGCTAATTTTTATGACAGTGTGGCAGCAATCACTTCATATGTCTAAGTTTGGACAGTCCAATCAAGCTATGACTTGCGCAGATCATTTGGTACCAATATCTAGCATGACTGTGGGAATGCTCACTGAATACTCATATGGATTCAGTACATTTTATAATATAGCTAGTTATATACAGTACAGTCTTCAAGAGTAAATGTGATATAGGGAGAATAATATGTGAGGTCAGTTAAGTGAAACCATGTCCTGGGTCGCACCATCTGGTGTTGTATGAGGGGGGAATCCCACACCGCTGGTCTGCTGTTTGCTCCGTGGCCGCTCAGTAACACCACTCTGCACCACAGTCATTAATCTTTGTGCTTTTAGGTTAGAACCTCCTGCTGAGCCCAATAAACATAACGCAAAGCAAATACATAGTAAAGTTAGGTCGATGCAAAGCATGAGAATTTGTTTTTCTGCATAGATCGTGGCTTGTTCTGTGAGAAACTATGAACATGGTATAAAAAAATCTCTTTGGTCACACTTTACAATAAGGTTTGTTAATGCATTTGGTATCATGAACCAACAATGATCAACACTTTTTTTATTAACTTTGTTAATAAACATGAATGAACAAAAGTTTATTTCTAACTACTAACTTATTCAACTTGAAATGTTAAAAATACTGTACTTATTATAAACTGTTACCAATGTATTAATATACATTACTGTTAAAAAGTGTGTTATTTTTGTTATTTTTCATTTTTTGATTAACATTTTTTTTTTGTTTTATTTATTGTTGTCACGGTTCATAAATCCATGTCTCTTTCTAGTCTCATGTGCTTTTGTTATGTGTGTGTGCGTGCTGTTTGTGTGGGTGTGGCCGTATATTGGATCATCAGCCATCCGACTCATCAAGCCCCGTCACCAGCTGCAGCTCATTACTATCACCTATATAGACTCATCATTTTCATCTCTCTTAGTCAGATCGTTGTTTGTGGTTTCCCGTTGTGTGTTCCAGTGTGTTCGAGTCCTGTACCTTCCCTGTTCCTGTTCATGTTCCTGTGGTTTCTGGATTCGTCGTCACCTGGTCTTCACTCTCTGCACTCGTCACCATTTCCATCTGGCCATCGGAGTCCCTGCGTCGCTAGCCTGCTTCATTGTGACTTCCTTTGTGTACATCATCAATTCTACATTAAAAGAGTTTCTCGCTACTGCTTTTGTCTCTGTGTCGTGACAGAACGATCTGACCAAGATTATGGAAGCAACGAGTGACTCATCACCATCCCTGGAGGCATTCATGAATCACAGCATTCTTCGAATGGATAATCAGGAGAGTAATCTCAACGATACAGCGCGCGCTGTTCAGGCATTAGTGGCGCAGGTGTCCGGGCTCAACCAACAGATCCAACTTTTGTTAGCACCCACTGTGCCACCCGCTCCGCCGATTCCCCCACCATCTTCAGCGGACCCCTCCCAGTCGGAGCCCCGCCTACCGGTTCCAGAAACCTACTCAGGTGAACCCAACTACTGTCAAGCTTTCCTTACTCGATGTGCTATGCATTTTTCTCTTCAACTCAGGACATTTCATGAGGAGCGAACTAAGGTCGCCTTTGTTCTGACGCTGCTGACTGGGAGAGCGGCGCTTTGGGGAACGGCGGTGTGGGAGAACCAGGACGAATGCTGCTCCTCGTTTCAGACGCTCTCTGCCGAGATGAAGCGAGTGTTCGACCAATCAAACACAGCCAGAGTGTTGGCGGATCTGCGTCAAGGAGAGAGGTCGGTAGCAGACTTCTCGATCGAGTTCCGGACCTTAGCGGCAGAGAGCCAATGGAACGAGGAGGCGCAGTGGGACATGTTCCTGCATGGGCTGGCTGACCACGTCCACAAGGAGATTTATGCCATGGACCTTCCCACTGGGCTCAATGAGTTGATCGCACTGGCTTTAAGAGTGGACGCTCGCCTTTCTCGTGTGGATTGGCGGGTTCAGCACAACCGTCGCCCTGAGGAGGTCAGGGAACAGTGTTCGAGAGGCAGGGACGTGGTCAGCCCAGTCAACGATCACGAGCCCATGCAGGTGGGTCGAGCCTGGCTTTCCCGGGAGGAGAAGGAGAGGCGGAGATCCCTGGGCCTTTGCATGTACTGTGGAGGAACGGGACACTTCGCCTACAACTGTCCAGTAAAAGGTCCAGCCCGATAGTAAGTATGAGGCTACTATCGGGTGGGATTTCCACTGAGAAGACCTCATCCACATCTACCCTTCTCCCGGTAAGACTTCGATGGTCAACTCACCTCCACGACTGTCGCGCACTGCTGGATTCTGGGGCTGAAGGTAACTTCATGGACCATCAATTCGCACTTAAACTTCACATTCCCCTCAAGACACTCACACACAGGATTGCAGTGCATGCTCTCAATGGTCAAGAACTACCCACCATTTCACTGATCACCGAAGACATCACCCTCATCACATCCGGCAACCACACAGAGACCATCTCCTTTTACATCCTGGACACTCCCCTTGCACCCATAGTTCTTGGTCACCCCTGGCTCACCCGTCACAACCCTAGTGTGGACTGGCAGCAGAATTCTGTGTCGGCGTGGAGCAGTCATTGTTATAAGTCTTGTCTTGTTTCTGCTTGTCTGTCTGTTTCTGTTCCTGTGTTTCAGGAAGAGGCAGTGGATTTATCTAACGTGCCCGTGGAGTACCTGGACCTGAAGGAGGTGTTCAGTAAGTCTCGAGCTGCTTCTCTTCCCCCGCATCGTCCCTATGACTGTGCCATAGACTTACTGCCAGGTACGTCTCCGCCTAAGGGCAAGTTCTATTCTCTCTCTGTTCCAGAGAGAGAGGCCATGGCGAAATAAATTTCTGATTCCTTAGCAACGGGTTCATCCGCCCTTCCTCTTCTCCAGCGGGGGCGGGGTTCTTTTTTGTGGGAAAGAAGGAAGGATCCCTGCGACCATGTATTGATTACCGAGGACTGAACAACATCACGGTAAAGAATACTTATCCTTTGCCGTTGATGTCTTCAGCCTTCGAGGGGTTACAGGGAGCGACTATCTTCACGAAATTGGATTTACGTAATGCTTATCATTTGGTTCGCATCAGGGAGGGGGATGAATGGAAGACTTTTAACACCCCTAGGGGACACCTTGAATACTTGGTCATGCCTTTCGGGCTGTCCAACTCCCCAGCGGTCTTCCAGGCACTTGTCAACGATGTGCTGCGAGACATGGTTGATCAGTTCATTTATGTCTACCTGGATGACATATTGATTTTTTTCTTCTTCTCTCCAGGAACACGTGCAGCACGTCCGACAAGTGCTTCAGAGGTTGTTAAGGAATGGGCTTTTTGTCAAGGCGGAGAAATGCGCTTTAATGCACAGTCTGTTCCTTTTCTAGGGTACATCGTGTCGGCTGAGGGAATGCGCATGGATCCTGAGAAGATCAAGGCTGTGGTGGATTGGCCAAGTCCAGATTCCCGTAAGGCCCTACTGAGGTTTCTGGGGTTTGCCAATTTTTACCGGCGGTTCATTCGCAACTTCAGCCAACTAGCCGCGCCTCTGACCGCCTTGACCTCCCCCAGAATGACGTTCAGGTGGTCAGACGCAGCTGAGGCTGCGTTTGCCAAACTGAAGGGTTGCTTTGTTTCAACCCGAATTCTGAGAACCCCTGATCCATCACGTCAGTTCGTGGTGGAGGTCGATGCGTCAGAGGTGGGGGTAGGTGCAGTGCTATCCCAGCGTTCGCCTTCAGACGACAAGATGCATCCTTGCGCGTTTTTTCGCATTGTTTGTCCCCTGTCGAACGTAATTATGACATTGGCAACAGAGAGTTGTTGGCAGTCAAGCTAGCATTGGAGGAATGGCGTCACTGGTTAGAAGGGTCAGGGGTACCTTTTATCGTCTGGACCAATCACAATAACTTGGAATACAATCGAACTGCTAAAAGATTAAATTCCAGGCAGGCTCGGTGGACTTTTTTTCGGTCGTTTTGATTTTACTCTATCGTACCGCCCGGGTTCCAAAAACATCAAACCCGACGCTTTATCACGGATTTTTGACCATTCCGAACGCCCGGCTACTCCCGAGTGCATTTTACCAAAGTCTCTATTCATCTCTACACTCACATGGGAGATCGAATCGAAGGCCTTAGAAGGGGTAACGCCTCAGGCAGTTCACGGTAGTTTTGACCGTGGTGGACCGGTTCTCGAAGGCGGCCCATTTCATTCCCGTGCCCAAATTACCCTAAGCCAAGGAGACAGCGTTGATTGTCGTTAATCACGTCTTTCGGTTATATGGCCTCCCGACAGATGTAGTTTCTGACAGAGGACTCCAGTTTGTGTCCAAATTTTGGCGAGAGTTTTGTAAATTGCTGGGGGCGACTGTCAGTCTGTCCTCAGGGCCCGTGAGACTCTACTCCAAGTGGTAGCACGCACCAAGGCCAAAGCCGATCGCCACCGGTCTAGGCCTCCCGTATACGTCGTCGGTTCCAAAGTGTGGCTTTCTACTAAGAACATTCCTCTTCGCTCCGTATCGAATAAACTTGCTCCTAAATTCATATGCCCATTTCCTGTCACCAAGATCGTTAGTCCGGTGGCAGTTCGCCTTAAACGTCCTCTTTTTTTTTTGGCCGCATTAATCCCCCCCTGCCGCGTCTCGTAGACGGGGAACCCACTTATTCGGTTAATCGCATTCTGGACTCGAGACGGAGGGGACGCGGATTTCAGTACTTGGTGGACTGGGAAGGTTATGGTCCGGAGGAGAGAAGTTGGGTACCTGCAAGAGACATTTTGGATCACTCCCTTATCGATGATTACAATCGCCAGGTCAATTTAATGCATCTTACGGATTAAACATATCTTTAAAAAATGTTAACAATAGTGTATGTAGAAATTTACATTAACTAAGAATAATAAATACTGTGAAATGATTGCTAATTGTTAAATCATGTTAGCTATTGCATTAATACATAGAGCTTTCTCGTGTCAAGATTATGATGTGAGGGTAATCTATGTAAATACATTACAGGACCTTGTCTACCTCTAAAGCATTTTCCATCTCATTGCCTTTCTATAGATTTAAATAACAACGAGTGAGTGATTGAAAGAGAAGTGATATTTGCCAGGCAGGTGACAAGATAAACCCTTCCTCTAAAACATTTCCATTCTGTTTTTACTGCTCATCGGATTTTCTGTTCTGTGGTTCAGTACAAATTGGTAAACACGGCTCTTTAAATATAGGTTGAACCATTGAGCAAGAAAAAGCATTAAGACTCACCCCACCCCAGCCTGATTCGAGCCTAGAGGTATTTGAATGTTTCTCACTATGACATATGAACAAAGCTGGCCGTCATTATCGAGCTTAAAGAGCATATTTCTACTGATTCGAGGAGTCATACAGTGCACAGTGCCCCCAAAACGTCCCTTAATATGCGAAGTGCTGTTTCATGACTCAGTGCTCTTTAGTGTATGCCATTGACTGTTTTCAGATCGGGTGGGGGGTTATAGATAAACATAATTTTATGCTTGGGTTGACTCGAATACCATCTTCTCTAGACCGTCGATTTGTGTTGACTGAATGTACAGTGAGAACTGATGCTGGATGTCACACATGAGCGTCTCCACTTGGTTTGTTTTTCCAGGGACAAACAAACACAGAGGTACAAAAAGGTTCTAGAATGGGGCTTTTCAACGTTAAGATGCTGAGATGCAGACTAGGCTGACAAACTAGATCCAGAAGGAAGAGATAAATGCCTTCTTTCCTTGTTCTGACATGCATTTCCATTGAAGGAAGGATTGTTTGAATGTGAATGAGCTGTGTATACAGCAGAGGCTTTACCCGTTAGCGTCTACTGTACGCGGCACGCCCAAGCTAGGCATTGACTTCCCTGTCATTTATTTTTTGAAATATGGATGGATACTTATAAAAAATTTTTTTGCACTTCTTTCTGCTGTGGTTTTTGGTCGAAGCCTTGATTCTCCAGAGCTTAAGTCACAGATTCTTTGAGAAAACGTTGAAAAGTTTGGGGAAACACTTAGACAACATCTTCCTAGTCTATTAGCGTTAGTCAGATTCTTGATTTCTCGAGGTGGTCCAGGTGTTCCTTCATTTTGCGAGAGAGTCTACCATTTGAACTTGGTCCCATTCTTATTGTCATTCACATTTATTGTCTGGGGTTGTTTTGTCAAATTCCTCTGTACTTCTGTCAAACATTCCTCTCCCTCCATCGCCTACTCTTTTTCTTGTTTCTCATTAAAAGTTCAGGGGGAGACAGATGGAGAGGGGGGGAACAAGCTTGTTTGGTGCTGGCCCGGGGGCCTCGCTCTCTGTTGTGGGAAGCAGCGTGAACGGTTAATGGAGGGAGGTCTCACTCAGGGGGAGATGACACCCACGTTTACAAAGGAATGAAGTACTGTAACGCACATTGATGTCAGAACATGGAATGAAACGTATGGTGCCCTTTTGGACAGTAGGAGAGGTGACTCAAGTGACAGGATGAGAGGAGAGCAGTTTAAATGCAGTGAGAACTCTCTTTATGGCTCTGGCTGGACCGCTTCCCGACCTCCTGCGTCTCTTCATGAAACAGAGCAGACCTTCCTTACATGAAAAGCCGCAGTGACAGCACCTGGTTGTTATTTGGCCTAATGGACTGAAAGCTTACTCACCAGCGAGCAAATCAACTTGGGGGGGCTTGTTTCTTTGTTGCGCACTCACCCGCTCAACGTCTCTTTCTTACCAAGGTTATTGCAGTTTTACAAATTGCAAATTGTTATGTTTTAGTTTAGGTTTAATTAGTTCCACTAAATTAATCAGCCATTTGTGCACAGCATGTCACTGCAAGTGTAAGATTCATTAATATGTTTCATTAATGTAAATCAAACAATTGCGGTATCATGGAAAATGTATATATTATAAATAATATTATAAAATATATCTTTTTTTCCTATAGATATTTGATTTTGACTTGTATGTCAAATTTGGTGTTATTACCAGGTATGGTTGCTAGGTGATTTTGTTTTGGAGCCTTCCGAAACAACAATAACACATTTTTGAAAATGTCCTAATTGTGGCTAATTTTGCCAGCACGGGTCACATGTGTATTTGAATGAGTGTGTGTGGTGTGTGTCTGTGTCTGTGTGTGTGTATATCTGTCACAGCGTTTGCAAGCAGACAGATGAATATAGTTCTAAACAAAGTTTTATTGTCGGTCTACTCAAAAACAGGCGTTAGCACAACACAACCTTACATGAACATGACCGAACAGAGAATGAATGTGAGGGTAGAACTTAAATAGCAAACACAAATGAGACTAATTAATTACACACATCTGAAAACCAAAGACACAAATGAGGAGCGGGAAAACTGAACAAAGGAACCATGTGACAAACGAAAACAAACTGAATGTCCATGAAAACAGACACTATAACAGAACATAACTGTTACTGTACCCTGCAAATATCAGTATGATTTTTTTTCCTTATAAGAAGTCTCTTCTTCTCACCTTGACTGCATTTATTTGATCCAAAATACAGCAAAAACAGTATCGTGAAATACTTTTACAATTTTACAAAGTTTTCTATTTGAATATATTTTAAAATGTATTCCTGTGATGGCAAAGCTGCATTTTCAGCATCATTACTCCAGTCTTCATTCTAATATGCTGATTTGCTTCTCAAGAAATATGTATTATTATTATCATCAATGTTGAAAACATTTGTGTACAATTTTTCAGGATTTTTTGATGAATAGAAATTTCAAAAGAACAGCATTTATCTGAAATAGAAAGCTTTTGTAACATTATACATGTCTTTACTGACACTTTTTATCAATTCAATGCATCCTTGCTGAATAAAAGTATGAATTTATTTTATTTCTCTAAAAAAAAAATCTTGCTGACCACAAACTTTTGAACATTAGTGTATGTTATAATGTATAATGTTATATAATGTTATAAAAGCTTTCTATTTATATAATGTTTTTTATGTTTTAAAATACTTTTTTTTATCTTTTTGTCTTCACAGTTTTTGTATCTAATAATAATTCTATCGTTTCTATTCTGGATGTCCTGTATCTCTGCCTGTGTTCACCTCATACGTTCTGCAGTCTACATACTGTAATGAACCCATGTAGGACATTGCCTTCAATTGAAAGGGAGGGCCACATGAAGTATGGTTCTCAGGATCCACCAATAACTCACACATATACACTACCTCTTTCCCCTGACCACTGACAGACAGCAACACAGACTGTGCATGCACATATGAATGCTTTCACCCACAACCCTCTCACACGAGACTTGCTGTTTTTATGCATGTCTGTGAATTCAGAGAATCCCTAACTTCTCTTTTTCCTTCCACCCTGTCTTTTCCCTCTCCTCATGTGTTTTTTAGGGTCTGTGCATGGAGAATGCTGACATGAGATTTCCTGCCAGTGTGTTTTCCTGTTCAAAGCGCTATTACTTCATTCAAAATGTTTTTTGTTTTTTGGCACTGTGCACATCCATCATCAGATTCCTTGAGGACGGAGCTCTTTGTGGACATACAGCTCATATGTCTAAAAATCTGAAAGGTCCAGTTGATTATTCCTTAACCTTAACCTTGTCCTCCCCTCCCATATCCTGGGAGAGACCACTTTCCATTGTAAAGTGGTTTAGATTACACTGCCTCATTGTTGATTTCTGCCTCTTTCATCCTCTGTAACTAAAATGACAAACACATTTCTCTTTTAACTTGCAGAACACAGTTCATTTGTCATATCTCGCTTGCATCTCCCTCTCTCCAGGCCTGCCGTGAAGATACAGCGGCTCAAAGGGGAAATAGCTTCTCTCAGTCAGGGGCCTCCTAACAAGGTATCTGTGTATCTAATATTCAACATGTGTTTTGAAGTTTCCACTGGAGGTCTTCATAAAAATAATTTTTTCCTCATCAAAACACGAACTTGCGAAAGTGAAAACAGGAGAGGAGCAAAAACAAAGGTCTGACTGTAAAACCCCAGAAAACTTCCAGCTCAGCATTCGCTCCTTTAAATCAAAGTGCCGCTGCAGAGACCAAACAGTGAGTCAGACACTGGAGGTAACACAATTTCCATGCAAATTCTCCAAGCTTAATAAATCCAAGTTGTCGAAAACCACCCTTCGCGAGTGGCGATGGCTCCGCTTGCACGCCTCCTCCGAAACCGTCTTTCCATTCCCTTTCTAGCTGTCTCTCTCTCTCTGTTTAACAGTTGAAACTTGAAGAAAAGGATCAATAAAACATTACATTTCATCATTTTTTCCATTCTTTAATTTTCACCACAAAGCTGACATGTTTTAAGAGGTGCAACCTAATATTGCCTGAACTCCAGGACCCACCACAAAGATCTCTGGGTAACGGCAAGGGGAGGAAGTGCACAGACAGGAAGACGGGCGTGTATGGAAAAGCACACTCTGCTTGGCTGCAGCACACCCTTAAGTAACAACATATGGCAGCGGAGAAATTCTTCTTGTTCGACGGTCACGGGAACGTCGCCCTGTCGCTGCGGACACTTGGCTACCCTGTGTCCATGTCGGAGGACTGATAAGACTAGCTGTACCTAATTCCTTTCCATGTTCTCATCTTGGAGTAGGCATCACAATGGGTATGATTCATAGGGTAATTCCGACAGCTACTGACTTGGCTCCCGCTCACATTTGGGAAGAATGTGACCTCACAATACTGTTCTTTCAAAGGCCTATCCCTGTCTGTTCTTCTCCCAGACCCGGCCTGAAGCACGCCTCTGTTCCCAGAGAGGGAAGTGGGGAGAAACAGAGGGAGAGATAGTGGAGAGAGAGTGAAACTGTGTGTGTGTGTGTGTGTGTGTGTGTGTGTCTTTCTCTAATAGCCAGTAAGGAGGAAGGCAGGTCATTGTCATAGCAGAGCAAAAGCAAAGCATCTTCAGACAGTGAGTGAGAAGAATAATGCTGTCCATGGCCACTAAATTATCTGAGCAGTTGCATTACAAGTAGTCGAACTGTGCATGTTATTAATTTCTCATGCAGTTGTACTAAAGGTCCCTAATTTTGTTTTAGAGGTCTCCTACAACAGGTTTATATGCATCAAAGGTCAAAAACAATGATTCTTAAACGATATCAGATGATTGAGTCCCTCCTTTCCAAGAGCCTACTCTGCTTTTATTGACCAGACGGTCCAGTCTGTTACGATTGGTCTACCTTTCGGAAGCTAAACACTCATTACTATAACTGAACTTCAGCTGAGGTTTCCTCAGCGATTGTACACACTAAAGACAGTAACGATGGCATAGATTTTACCATATCAATCGGAGCGCAAGTCCGATGATGAAACATTGGAAGAAATAGTTATTCAACCCGAACCTCCATTGCAAGGATAACTTGATCAGGACGTTTCTCAGTCATGCGCTACTCAGTTTGAGGTACATTATGAGATGTAACTGTAATTGTAACAACTTTTATTTCACCTTTAGCATCAGCAACAAGTGTATGTCCATCAACAAAACCATGTGTATATTTGAAGAGTTCAGATGCAAAAGCCTCTAAAAGCCACTTTGGTCAAAAATGAGATAACGATACTGAGTGAATGGTCTCCGCATATAGTATACCTTCATAAAATACTTTCACTTCAAACCCACTAAATCCCAACCTCAGTCTATTCAGAAGTACCGGTACTATACATAGAAATGCTTATTTTAAAGAAAAACGTCAAACAGACTTAGAGGCTTTTGCATCTGAAGTCTTCATTTATAATTTAATGCGGTGCACTGGCGGGAACTCTTAACTGTATTAATAATGGTGCATATGTTAGCCCAGCACTAACGTGAATGATTATTGTAACATAAACATTTGTAAAACAAGTCTTGCTCCATCCTTTATCTTTACTCAAAGTAGTAAGAACGACAGACAATCAAAATAAAATAAAAACACAACGTATAGGTTGAACACCCGGTAGAAAATATATACATCAATAATTAATCATACTTATTAATACAGGTTGTGATTCTAAGGAGCGAGCTGGTCCAAATAAACTGGGCACTGACGCATCTTTTCAGAGCAAGCATTTTGCAAATCCTGCATTGAAGGGGCGGGTCAAATTGTTTGCGAGCAGACAACATAGAACATTATGCAAAGGTGGGCATTATGCAAAGGTGTTAGCTAGTGACATGTATCCGTAACTGATTGGGATTTGAATTCCTGATGATTTGTTTAGGCGGATCAGAGTCAAAAAAATGTAACGCCAAAAGAGGGTTTGCACTGGCGTAAGCTGTTAGTAAATCTGGGCCAAAATGTTTCATAATTACTTGCATATGTATGTGTCTTCGAGTTCAGACGTGTACATCAATAGATTTGAAAACCATAAAATCAGAGTATTTATACAGTATGATTAAATTCTCACTCTACATATATTAATAATTTATCATTATATCTTGTTATAAATTACAGACCCTTCAATGTTGATATAGAATATTGATTCTCATTTGCAGGATTTTATTCATATACAAACCATAAAATAGCTTGGGTTTATGAAAAATATAATATAATTTTATTTATTTCATTGTGAATGAGGCTGAAAAACAAGTACACTCTAAAAAATGCTGCGTTAAAAATAACCCAAGTTGGGTTGAAAATGGACTAACCCAGCAATTGGGTTGTTTTAACCCAGTGGTTGGGTTAAATGTTTGCTTAAAACAACCCAATTGCTGGGTTAGTCCATTTTCAACCCAACTTGGGTTATTTTTAACCCAGCATTTTTTAGAGTGTAGGCAAAGAGCACCGGATACAGATTTTACACCCCCTGCAGTACTTTTTTTGCATTTCTTGTGTTGAGCTCTAAATGTCTGTCACAATCTCAGTCTGAAGTTCATAGTTTGTAGAGTATCCCGGCGCTGCACATTTTAAGTGTATCAATAATCTGACACACCAAGTAATGGTCACGAAGCCTTTGCTAATGATCTGGGCTGCATTTCTCAAACGCATTGTGAGCTAAGTTGATCGTGGAGACCATTGGTGGCAGCAGTTCCACAATCTACTCAGGCTTACGATACATTTGGGAAATGCAGCCCTGATGAGTTGAATCAAGTGTGTTAGATATCACAGGCATCAAAATCTGCTGTACTGGCATATTTTAATGGATAATGTCCTGGCAGAAAATGACCAGTACTTTTTCCATTTTTCTGTAGATGTTTTGCTTACAGTGTGAGAAGGCAGGAGGAGATGTAATGCTGTGGCCTTTCCTCTTCATGGGCCACCAACTTACTCACCACAAGCCTTCACGTATACTTTTCAGACACATCAGAGATACACACATAATAGACAATAGACTCTCCAGCCTGTCACTCACTAACTGGGTCACTCAAAACAGCTGTACAGACTTTTGTCTGTTGTTCACCCACACATCTCCCATGGCTGGCCAAAACCACCACGTGGTTTGTCATCCATCTCTACGCCAACTGTGCACGTTAGATCTTAAAGCAGTCATCCATCTCTTTCATATTAGGCGTCTCACCATACAAACAGCTCTGAGTCATATCCTAAACTTCTCATGATACCCATTCAAATTTATTCCAAAATCATCATGTTTTATAGAAACTCTACAAGTGAGCACCTTTAATCAGCACTAGACCAAACAACTATTTCTTAAGACAGAGCCAATGGAAATATATATTGCATAGCCATTTAAGTCATTTGTTTTTTCCCTTAAACTTTGCTGCTACAAAAGAATGAAGCATTTTGGGGCGGACAATGCATTGGCAGGAGAAGAAAGGTTGAGGGAATTGTTAAAAATGGGATACTGGGCAATCTCTCAATTCTTCCATAAGTGCACACCCCTTAGCTATTAAACGATCCAATCTAGACAACACACTCTCATTTGCTCAGTTAGCCACTTGGCTAAGTGCTAAGTAAGTTGATTTCCTACAATTGTCTTCTTTGGTAAGTAAAAGAAAACCAGCCCCTTAGTCATAAATTACAAGATAGTCATAACAACCGTGATTAAAAATAAGAACCTTCACAGATGGCCAAGCTTTTAATTTTTGGCTCCCAAACAATATAAACTTGATTTATTTAAATGCATTAATGATAATAAATTATCAAACTGAAGTGTCCATTTGCTATCCACTTGTAAAATAATGAATGAGCTGTTTTCAGTTAGCATTAAGTCAAGACTTCACTGTTATAGTTTGTTTTGTAGGGAATCTGGACTTCTAGACGGCCATTGAGGGTGGAAGAATTTGGCATTGTTGGAAGTCTCAAAACAACATGTCGGCTTTTCAGAAGTGATGAATTGATCCGCCAATTCATTCGTATCTGGACCAAGAATGAATGTTTGATATCTGGATATCTGGATATTTACTGAAGGTACATTGTGTTGCTTGGAGTTCTAGCATATCTGATTACTAATGTTAATGACAGCTTTGAAAGTGATGTTCTGATATACCTTTAAATACAAAAGCAAAGCTGTAAAATATTACACTTGATTATTAGAAGAAAAGTGATCCACTTAAAAGGCTTTAGTGAATGTTGTTCCTTAAAATACCATTTTATTACATAGCCGCATTATTATAAAATACTATACATAACTTTAAAGACATTGTGAGGAGTTTTGCACATGGTCTGATTCCATAAGAGTGCATGAGACAAACCTACTGGAATCAATACAGAATAGCTGTTTTTTCAACAAGTAAGGATACTAGACATATATTTTACAAAAATAGAGCTTGGTTTATTTCCAAGCATGAGTCAAAAAAAGTTGAGTAAATCTCATGAGGCAAGTCCAACACTAGAGCGGTCCAGAACAGCCCAGGAGGCCAGATAGGAAAACCGTCTAGTCTGTTTTGTGGAGCTATACTGATATAAATCCAATAATAGGAGCAGATGATGTCACCTTGAATGTTTTATTTTTTATTATTTAATTCTTGAGAAAAGATTGTCTGAGCTTGTTAAATGTCTACATCAGTGTGTTTTATAGGATCCCTAAAGTAGCCATAATTGCTTGTAATGCAACACACAGTAGAGCTGGCAAATGCATATGAACAACACCGCTGCAATTGCAATGGTTTTCTTTATATGCACAATAAAAGTATGTGTATGCAAAAAAAGAAATATATATATATATATATATATATATATATATATATATATATATATATATATATATATGCACTTAAAATTTTGTATCTAATGTTTTAACATTTGCTGTTACTATTTACAAAGCTAAACAATGTTACTGTTTAATTTTACAATGTGGCTAGCACGTCCAATGAAACAGCACGGCATAAAGAAACTGTTGTTAAGCATCCAGAAAAAGACGCACTATACATAAATAAATAGTTAAAGCCTGGGACTGCAGCATTAGCTAACTTCCCTGTGATTAACCAGTTTGAATTCCTCATAATAGTGTTTCTGTCATCATAGCTTCTCAGACATTTCCTTGAAGATTTCTATCTGCAATGCAAACACACCCTGGGAAATATCATGCTAATCACCATGATTCCAGCATGTGCCTCATTTTCCGCTGGGAGTAATTTATCTGGAGCATAATGCACATGTGAAAACAACTAAATCTAAATCTAAATCTAAATCTATTGAGATAAAGAGGAAAAATCATGTTCAGGAGGGCATGCTGGTAAAACCATGGATTAAATATGCTTAATGTTTTATTTGCAAGTAAATGCACTGCAAAAATAACTTCTTAATTAGATTTGAATTAGTCTTGTTTGACAAAAAATTACAACATTTATTTCTCAAAACAATGCCAGTGGGGTAAGCGACAATTTTGTATCTCAAACGCAAGACAAAGAAAAGAGAAACTTATTTTTAAAGATTTACTACTATTTCATTGTGAATGCAGTGCAAGTTTGGCAGTAAGTGCACTTTGCTGCACCCTTGCACATTTTTAAAGCTCTCATGATTCACAGATTCAGAATTGTCCATCTGTTGAGTCAATCAATGGTGCAGTCGCTGAGTCAGTGTCTAATCACAAAACCTTCCTCGAGAACAGGAAGACACTACATGCTGAAGCCTTTCCTGTCAATGAAAGTACATATTGTAGACAATGAAACAAGGAAGCATAAATAGGGAGCACTTACAGTTTTTCTCAGTCGCTTTGGTACATTTCTCGAATCATCCTCGACATTTGCAAAACAGTAAGTGCATTTCTCAAAACAATTCGTACAAATATCAAAACACCATGGATTACCTGCAAAAGCCAGTCTCTTGCTCAAAATCCTTAGTTCATCTCTCAAAAGTAAATATCTGTGTCAATGAACATGTCAGTGCTATCAGAATGACAAGTCCTTGTGTCACTGTGTACGGATAACACAGTCAAATTGCTTAGTCATATTGTCAATATAACAGTGTACTCTGGAGGGATGTTCTGATGTAAACTATGGCTAAAGTTTTTATGACAATTATTGTAAATTGTAGGTTACACCTTAGTGTATGTGAGAGTTTGATTGCAAGAGACTGGACAAGATTCACATTTACACTTTTACTGTTTGTTCTGTAATTTGTTGACAGACCATGTCATTGCAATACAGAAAGGAAAAGACAGCACTGCATATAGCACAAAGAAAAAATAAACACAGGACAATCTCCTTAGGGAAAACTGTACATGAAGTGCTGTAGGAATTACAGTGCAGTCTTCCTACACCTCCTGACGTTCCTGTCTGTTAGACCACAAACTCTCACCCACATCACAACGAAAAGCTTTAGAAAAAAAGTCTAATGGAAATGTATAGAAATATGCTTGACATATTATGAAAACTTGTTCAACCGATTTTTCATGTAAAGACTTATGCTATGAACTAATGCCTAAATGTTGTGGGGGGTGAGACTATTCAACAGAGACCCATTATAATACATTTTGATCAACATGACATAAGCAATTGATAATGTAGGAAACAGCAGAGAATTGTACATAATCATTTGCATGGATGTACCAAAGCATTTGCAACTTGTTCAAAGAAATGAGAAACTGCTTTTTTGATGTGCACAAGTGACACAATGATGTGAAGATTAAACAGGTAGTTTTGAGAATTTCAATTCTGATCTGAGAAATGTACCAAAGCGACTGAGAAAAACTGTAACATGAAGTTGGGTAGAACCTCCCTATCTACACTTAAATGAGGGGTTATACTGGGTAAAAGGATTGAGAGATCCACCTCTCATTGTATGAAGTAAAAAAAAAAAGAAAGAAAGAAAAAAGTGTTAACAAGATTAACTGATGTGCAAGTAAACAGGCAAAAGAGGATATTTTAAGTATTGCAGTTACTTTTCTAGACCATTCATTTGAATAACTAAACAAATCAAATCAAATCAAATCACTTTATTGTCACACAGCTATATACACAAGTGCAACAGCAGGTGAAATTCTTGGTGCAGTTCCGAGCAACATAGCAGTCACGACATGACATGTACAACATTTAAGCAACAACAGATTACACATCTGATGCGCACACAATTACTCACAGCACAGTATACACTACAATAAACAATAAATAATTTACACAATGTGAGTGTAGTTCTCACAGCTTTAACCAATATACACATACTTACAATATACATATACTTTAAACAATATACACTAAACATACATTAAACAGTATACATTAAGCTATAATAATAATAATATACAATGTACAGTATACATTATTATTCACAGTAGAGATCCAATTATGTACAATAGGTGCTATATGATAAATGATAAATAATAAATGATACATAAATGTGTATATAATGTGTGTGTATCTACAGTGGGTTGTGCTGAGTGATATTCTGTCCAGTGTGTGTTATGAACTGATGGATCAAGAGTTAAGGAGTCTAATTGCTTGTGGGAAGAAGCTGTTCTGGAGTCGGCTGGTGCGTGTTCTAATGCTGCGGTACCGTCTGCCTGATGGGAGCAGTGAGAGCAGCCCATGGTTCGGGTGGCTAGAGTCTCTGATGATCCTCTGAGCTCTCTTCACACACCGCCTGGCGTAAATGTCCTGGAGGGAGGGAAGCTCACCTCCGATGATGCAGCTGGCCGTGCGCACTACCCTTTGCAGGGCTTTGCGGCTGCGGGCGGTACTGTTGCCGTACCAGGTGGTGATGCAGCCAGTCAGCAGGCTCTCGATGGTGCTGCTGTAGAAGCGTGTGAGGATGTGGCGGTTCATTCCAAACCTCCTCAGTCGTCGCAGGAAGAAAAGGCGCTGATGAGCCTTCTTCACAACGGCCTCGGAGTGGACGGACCATGAGAGTTCCTCTGTGATGTGGACACCGAGGAACTTGAAGCTGCTGACTCTCTCCACCGGTGCTCCATCGATGGTGATGGGGCGGTGTTCTCTCTCATTCCTCCTGAAGTCGACCACCAGCTCCTTGGTCTTGCTGACGTTGAGGGAGAGGTTGTGCTCCTGACACCACCGTGTCAGAGTGTGCACCTCCTCTCTGTAGGCCGTTTCATCATTGTCGGTGATAAGACCTACCACCGTCGTATCGTCAGCAAACTTGATGATGGTGTTGGAGCTGTGGGTTGCCACACAGTCATGTGTGTACAGGGAGTACAGGAGTGGGCTGAGAACACAACCCTGAGGGGCTCCAGTGTTGAGAGTCAGTGATGAGGAGATGTTACTGCCCATTCTGACCACCTGGCGTCTGTTTGACAGGAAGTCCAGGATCCAGCTGCATAACAGGCTGTTTAAGCCTAGAGCCCGGAGTTTAATGTCAAGTATGGAGGGCACAATGGTGTTGAATGCTGAGCTGTAGTCCACAAACAGCATTCTCACATACGTGTTCCTCTTTTCCAGGTGGGAGAGAGCAGTGTGTATAGTGGATGAAATGGCATCGTCAGTGGAGCGGTTTGTGCGGTATGCAAACTGCAGTGGGTCCAGTGAGGGGGGGAGAACAGAGCAGATGTGGTTTCTGACTATTCTTTCAAAGCATTTGCTGATGATGGGGGTCAGAGCAACAGGACGCCAGTCGTTTAAGCAGGTGGTTTTTGACTGCTTAGGTACAGGCACAATGGTGGACGTTTTGAAGCATGTGGGGACCACAGACAGGGAGAGGGACAGGTTAAAAATGTCCGTGAAAACTCCAGCCAGTTGGTGCGCGCACGCTCTGATCACACGGCCGGGAATGCCGTCTGGACCCGCAGCTTTACGGACGTTCACCCGCCGGAAGGATCGGGTTACATCCGCTAAAGATACGGAGAGTGCACTAACCTCTGTATCTTCAGCCGCGAGCGCTCTCTCCGCGAGGGCGGTGTTAGTTCCCTCAAAGCGAGCATAGAAGGTGTTGAGCTCGTCCGGGAGAGAGGCAGCGGTGTTCACGGTGGAGTTTGTGTTCCCTTTATAGTCCGTGATGGTGTTAATTCCCCTGTCATATCTGTCATATCTGAGCATTTTAATTTAGTGGTGATTGTTTGTGTTAGAGCAGGCCTGAGTGTTTAGATTGGTTGATGTGATTATTGTTTAATGCATTCCTAATCGTTTTACTCTGTAAGTGTTGACTGAGCAATTCATTTCCTCAATAGATTTATGGCAGCTTCCAAATCGGCTGGCTAACATTCATGTAGACTTGCCCAGAGCGATTCCTCAAGTGTAGCAAGACCACAGAAGGAAGGGCAAAGGTCATCGTGCTGCCATTAGTGGTTCATTGAGTAACTCATTTACCACTATGTTTCAAGGCTGGAATTAAACATGGATATAACGATAGATAGATAGATAGATAGATAGATAGATAGATAGATAGATAGATAGATAGATAGATAGATAGATAGATAGATAGATAGATAGATAGATAGATAGATAGATAGATAGATAGATAGATAGATAGATAGATAGATGATAGATAGATAGACCTACTTTAATATGAATCCCCACATGTGTACAGATGTGTATGTGCAGTGATGTGTGCATGCGCAGTTACAGTATGTTTGTGTGAATAATGCTGTTCTTACTCAGATATGGGTCCATCTGTCCCTCTTTAATCAGCTTTAGCTCAAAGAGGCTTCAGCCCATCTTGTCTGTGCTCCTGCCATTACAGTATCTGCTTTAAACACTCTCAGACATACTGCTCTTTAACCTGCATTCAAATCTTTGCTAACAAGGACTCAGAAGAGCTTTTGTTTAGATGTTTGGGAACCACCTCAACATTTCACGATGAATGATTTCATCTTCTTTACTTTGGTAGTGGGAGCTGATTGGTGCCCATCAGTGTGTCAGTGTGCCAACGTCAGTGGGATGATGGCCCATCTGTGGATGTTCCCACATCTTTACACTCTTAATGCTGTAATCCTGCAGTGTCACACACATATTACACCCACCCTGTTCACAGTGTCTACAGTGTCTAGCCAAAACAATGTGGACTGTAATCGGTGAGTGGTGCTCTTAAATGGATTTCTGACCACAATTCAAGATGACTTTGAATGTAAGTTGATTTTTTTTACCTTCTATATTTTACCTTTACAAGGCTTTTACTGCTTCTCACCTGTGCCAGCATCTCTCATTTAGCTGCCCTGCAAACTAGCATGCCTGTCACTCTTCATCCTAATCTTTTAATCTTGAGGTCTCTATCTGTCTGAGTCTGTTTTATACATGTCTATCAGTATCTGTTGCTTATACATTTTCTCATCAAATACCAATGACATTTTTTTTCCAATAAAAGAGGCAAAGTTTTGCAACATGAAGGTAGATGACAACGACAGCAGCAAATCTTGGTGGGTTGAAATGCCACAAAATGGTATTGCTGCAGTATCAATAACATCGTCATATATTCATTTATTTGAGTCACTTTTACTCTGACTAAAATGGTATCTAATTTTAAGTGATATGAAAAAATCTAAAATGTTATATATTTAAATGTTTACCAACATTTAACACAAGTAGGGTGAAATGTATTTGATTTTATTAACAGTCTTGATTCAAAAGTTTGGGGTTAGTAAAACTGTAGGTAACACTTTACAATAAGGTTTCATTAATTTAGATCAGTTGACATTGACATTTATGCATTTGGCAGACGCTTTTATCCAAAGCGACTTACAGTGCCCTTATTACAGGGACAATCCCCCTGGAGCAACATGGAGTAAAGTGCCTTGCTCAAGGACACACTGGTGGTGACCGCTGGGACTGAACGAGCAAACCTTCTGTGTATCAGTTCCATGGTTTAACCTACTGGACCACCATCTCTCAGTTAACTACTTTAGTTAACACGATTTAAGAATCAACAATACTTCTACATCATTTATTAATCTTAGATAATGTTTTTTTTTAAACATTTACTAATACATTATAAAAGGTTCAGTGTGTAGTATTTATGACGACCTATTGTCAGAAATGCAAAATAATATACGTTTTCAGTGGAGTATAAAGACCTTACATAATCAACCATACAGGTTTGTAACAACTTGAGGGTGAGTAAATGATGGCAGGATTTTCATTTTTGGGTGAACTATCCCTTTAGCATTAAAATCAATCAGTAAATACGTTGGTGTCATAAATGGAAAATCAGTGTTTTTACACTGCCGAAACACAACGGCTCACATGACAGTCAGAGCATGTCATGTTATATTTGGACAACTCTCAACAAGTTGTAGGGTGGTGCTGGTGATTTTGTTCCAAACAGTGAAACTAATCAGATCTCTTGTCTTGTCTATCTTGAATGTGTACAGAGAGGTGGATTCTCAGTTCCTCTCTCAGCGATAATCGTGTGTAGGGTGGCTGTTTTTGTTGGGCTGCTCTCATATTTTAGCCATGATTCATCATGAGAACTATCTCTGACAGCAAACACTTGTAGTGTAGTTTATCCCTCAAATAATGACCTGATTTTATTATATCCAACAATTTGTGAAAATTACCAAAATGTGGCATTTTTTCACCCTTACGGAAAGAAAATATATTTCCCTTTCATTCAGTCACTCCGAGTTACGTCAGTGACTGACGGATGGGGGTTTTGCTCAGAAGCCTATCAACTTCGAGTTCTACAAAACGAGCCAATGGCAAGGAATTGCCATGGGTCTGCGGAATTTGCATAGCATAACTCTGCCCCACCGCGTGGGTATATAAGGAAGGACGCTGGCAATCTTGCATTATGTTTCTGCTTCGGAGCCAAGAGCATCTCTTCACTCCTGCAAGCCTGAATTCTGAGTTCTTTCTTCAGTTCTTTGAGACGAGCGGTTCTCCAGTGTGTTGGTGTGACGGCACGTTCCAGCGATCTCTCATTGCCCGCCTGCTGATCTGTGCAGTGATCTGCAACAGCTGTGTGTGTGTTTCCCTGGGCGCTTAAACACTCTGCAGAGCTTTTAGTCTTCGTCGTCAGTGAGGAACCTGGGTGTGCTCTTTGATACCAATCTTTCGTTTGAAAGCCACGTTTCTAGCATCTGTAAAACTGCATTCTACCATCTTAAAAATATATTTAAATTACGGCACATGCTCTCAATGCAAAATGCTGAACAGTTAGTGTTCATGACCTCAAGGCTAGATTATTGTAATGCTCTACTGGGTGGTTGCCCTGCTCGCTTAATAAATAAACTCCAGCTGGTCCAAAACGCAGCAGCTCGAGTACTTACTAGAACCAGGAAGTATGACCATATTAGCCCAGTTCTGTCAACATTGCACTGGCTACCTATTAAACATTGCATACATTTTAAAATCTTGCTTATTACTTACAAAGCACTAAATGGTTTAGCTCCCCAATACTTGAGCGAGCTCTTAACATATTATACTCCATCACGTCTACTGCGATCTCTAAATTCTGGCCAGTTGTTAATACCGAGAATATCCAAATCAACTGCAGGCGGTCGATCCTTTTCCTATTTAGCTCCTAAACTCTGGAACAGTCTTCCTAGCATTGTTTGGGAAGCAGACACACTCTGTCAGTTTAAATCTAGACTAAAAACACATCTCTTTACTGTGGCATACACATAAAACACTTTTTCAATTAATTGATTGTTAGGCTGCATTAACTAGGTCAGCCGGAACCGGGAACACTTCCCATAACACCTGATGTACTCGTTACATCATCAGAAGAATGGCATCTACGCTAATGATATTCTCTCTGTTTTATCCCGAGGTTTACTGCAGTCAGCCAGATCCGGGTCGTATCCAAATCAGATGGTGGACCTGCGCCCAGAGAAGACCAACACAGGACCCCGAAGTGTCTGCAGAGACCGTGTCAATTAGTCTCCCCCTGCAACTGCCTCATCGACACGGCATCTAAATAAACCCGTCTCCAGCGTGATGACTCAGATTGTTCGAATATTACCATTAAATAATACTTAAATCGATATGTCATCCGCAATAAACCCGTCTCCAGCGCGTTGCCTCCGATCATTCGAATAATCCGATCTATTATGACCTCTGACCTGTAAAGCAGCCAGAATAATAATAATAATAATAATAATAATAATAATACGTTGTTTGTTAATTGGCCAGAGGAGAACTGGCACCCCGACTGAGCCTGGTTTCTCCCAAGGTTTATTTTTCTCCATTAGGTCACCTAATGGGGTTTTGGTTTCCTTGCCACTGTTGCCTCTGGCTTGGCGTGCTCAGTTGGGGACACTATATTTTTCAACTAAACATCGAAATAAATCTAATTAATAAACTAATTTAACCATATAAACTAAATTACTGATCTAATTATTGATCTAAAGCCCACACTGTCACCGTATGGAAATTGAAATGAACTGATGACATCAAATGGCTATACAGCTGAATAAAATTAGGCTGCATTATTTTGCTGTTTAACACTGTAAAGCTGCTTTGAAACAATCTCCATTGTTAAAAGCGCTATATAAATAAAGTTGACTTGACTTGACTTGACTTTCCTCTCACAAAAGAGCTTGCACGTGGCACGTCTTTTTAAAGATGTCTCGCCCGTGCACTTCTGGGTGCGGTTGATCTTTGTCGCCGGCTAATGGGCACAATCACTGCTTGATGTGTTTGGGCTTACAGCACGCTCAAGCAGCGTTTGTGGGTGAGTCATGTTCTCACTGCGGGAACATGACCAAAGCGATGTTGTGGTCGAGACTCAATGACCTCCGTAATGGAGGTAGAGTCCCCTCTGCCAAACACTAATTTATCCCCTCCACAAGAGGGGATACTTTGGCTGGTGGCCAGGGTAACCTGAGGGTTACAGTGTGGACGTTCCTTGGGCCACAACCCCCTCTTGCACACACCCTAATCTATCACCTCCACAAGAGGTGATACTTTGGCTGGTGGCCATGGTGACCTGAGGGTTACAGTGTGGAATAAAGCCCGGACGATCATTCCTCAGGCCATACCCCCCTCTTGAGATCGCTTCGTGCCATTCACATCCTGGGAGACCTGAATCGTGCAGCCGACGAGCTCTCACAGTTTCAGCCACTTCCTGGGGAATGGATACTCCATCCCCAGACGGTTCATCTGATTTGGGAACAGTTCGGCCCAAATCAGATGGACCTCCTGTCTCAAAGATGGGGCACACTCTGGCACCCACGTCCTGATCTATGGAACCTGCATGTGTGTGTCCTGGATGGGATGAGGCAGGTTTGTGTACCCTACCACCACAGGTGGTGGCTACCATCACTTCCGCTAGGGCGCAGAGAAGACCCCAGAAAATGCCCGATCAGATTCGTGCTCTCCTTCCTCCAAGAAGGGTTGGAATGAAGGCTCCATCCACGCTGAAGGTTTACGTGGCCGCTATCTCTGCACACCACGACCTGCAGTTGAAAACGGTGGGTCAGCATGACCTGGTCATCAGGTTCCGGAGGGGGACTAGGAGACTAAATCCTCCTCGCTCTCCTCTCATACCCTCTTGGAACCTCGCAGTGGTCTTATCCGCCCTGCAGATAGCTCCCTTTGAGCCTTTGCTCAAGGTGCTCCTGGTCGATTTGGCCTCCATCAAGAGGGTAGGGGACTTGCAGGCATTTTGGGTTGACAAAGCGTTCCTGGAATTCGGCCGGCTAACTCTCACGTGATCCTGAGACCCTGGCCTGGATACATGCCCAAGGTTCCCACCACTCCTTTCAGAGATCAGGTGGGGCACCTGCAAGCACTGCCCTTGGAGGAGGCAGACCCAGCCTTGGCACTGCTCTGTCCAGTATGCGCCCTGTGTGCTCATGTAGACAGAGCACAGTGTTTCAGTACCAGACTTTGTCTGTTATGGTGGGAAGCTGAAGGGAAAGGCTCTCTCCAAGCAAAACCATTGTCTTTGCTTACCAGATGCAAGGTCATCCATGCCCCCTAGGGGTGAGGGCACACTCCACCAGGAGTGTGGCCTCCTCCTGGGCTCTAGTGCATGGTGCCTTGCTAACAGATATCTGCAGAGCTGCAGGCTGGGCAACACCCAACACATTTGCAAGATTCTATAGTCTCTGTGTGGATCCAGTATCCTCCCATGTACCCACTTCCAGTAGCCAATAACTAGGACCTGCTCGGTGTCATCGCTTGCTCGCCATTCCACTCCACGGACTGTATAAGTGCGATATTTCTACAGGTAAGTTTCCTCCCCTGAAGCCCTGTGTTCCTCCAGCACTGTTTATGCTGACACCAGAGTGCATGCCCGCTCGGTCAGCCCTCGTGTCAGGCTAGGTGCCTCCATGTGCATGGTTCCCCCAGAGGAGGGAACGGAGGCGTTACGTCCCTCTGCCACTTCCGCTGTACCGCTGGAAGAGCCGGGAGTTCAGTCTCAGCTCTTCAGCAGGCAACATAATGCGAGATTGTGTCCTCCTCCTCCCAACCATTCTTCAAGAAGCGCATTTGTGAGGTCAGGCACTGCTGTTCGACGAGAAGGCCTGGCTCACAGTCTCCTCTCTAATTCATAACAAATGTGTTCTATTGGGTTGAGGTCAGGACTCAGAGGTGCAGACCAGTCAAGTTTCTCCACACCAAACTCGCTCATCCCTGTCTTTATGGACCTTGTTGGAATAGGACGGGGCCATCCCCAAACTGTGCATGGAATTGTCCAAAATGTCTTGGTATGCTGAAGCATTAAGAATTCCTTTCACTGGAACTAAGGGGCTAAGCCCAACCCCTGGAAAACAACCTCACACCATAACTCCCCCTCCACCAAACGTTAAACTGGGCACAATGCAGTCAGGCAAGTACCGTTCTCCCGGCAAACGCTAAACCCAGACATGATGTTTTATTAACAAGGTTCGGGAGAAGCACGTTCAGATAATTGACACAGGTGGAGAGCACTCAGTCAATCAACAATAGAGGTATATATACACAGCAGTCCTACCTCCGTTTGTTGACAGTTAGCAGCAACCCTCCACCACCCCTTTTCCACACTTTTTAGCTCTAAACCACTTACATATACGGGGGGTAGTCTGGGTTTGGTCCTAATTCCGAGTTAATTCCGGACAGCACGCCAAATACGCATTAAATTACTCTCTATAAATTATATGTAAGTGCGAACTTGTGAATCATCCATCGGATTGCCAGACAGAGAAGCGTGATTCGTCACTCCAGAGAACACGTCTCCACTGCTCTAGAGTCCAGTGGCGGTGTGCTTTAGTCCACTGCATCCAACGCTTTGCATTGCACTTTGTGATGTAAGGTTTGGATGCAGCTACTCGGCCATGGAAACCAATTCCATGAAGCTCTCTACGCACTGATCTTGAGCTAATCTGAAGTCCACACGAAGTTTGGAGGTCTGTAGCTGTTAACTCTGCAGAAACTTGACAACTTCTACACACTGTGCTCCTCAGCATGCGCTGACCCTGCTCTGTGATTTTACATGGCTTACCACTTTGTGGCTGAGTTACTGTTGTTCCCAATTGCTTCCACTTTGTTATAATACCACTAATAGTTGACCGTAGAATATTTAATAGTGAGGAAATTTCACAAATTTACTTATTACATAGGTGACAACCTATCACGGTACCACGATTGAATTCACTGAGCTCCTGAGAGTGACCCATTCTTTCACAAATGTTTGTAGAAGCATTCTGCATGACTAGGTGCTTGTTTTTATACACCTGTGGCCATAGAAGGGATTGGAACACCTGCATTCAGTGATTTGGAGGGGTGTCCAAATACTTTTGGCAATATAGTGTGTATAGAGAAATATATAATGTAATATATTTCTTAAATATTTACTTACATTAAACATATGTCATATACTTTCAAGCTAGTTAACAATTACACAAGCACACCTGCATGTGCTAAAGTATTTAGCAGAGAGACTATCACTGTGCTGGAGATGAGCACAGCAGTTACATTTTAAATATAGTAACATAACTTAATAGTGTTTGGCCAATCATCAACCTATCCACAGGCTCTACTCTTCAGCACAACGGTAACCCCAAAAAGTCAGACATGCCAGAAACTCATTCCGTGAATGTGTGTATGTATATACGTATGTGTACATACATTCACATTTATATGGGAACAAGTTTGTGCAATATATGTACATACTAGGATTCAACTTTTAGTTGGCTGGTAAAGTGGATAAAACTTTATTGGAGTTAGGTTCGTGTTTGTTGTGTGTGTGAGGAAGTAAGAAGGCGGGGTCGTCGTGACTGGAACTCGCAATTTTATTACTCAAAACTTCATATACAGACGGAACAAGCGCTCGTGGGCGCATCAACGGCAACAATATACTCAAAACTGCTTCAGCTTAATCACTTGGTTTTCACTGCGTTTCTCAGGCAGGCAGGCAGGCAGGCAGGCACACGCGGTGTCCCAGTCCAAGCACTCTCTCAACTTTCTCCCCGCTGCAGCTTATATGCAGTCTCTCCACACCAGTTACTGCAATCAGACACAGGTGTTACTCATCTTCACTTGACCTACTTACTCAACGCTCGGCTCCGCTCTCTCCCCCGCTACAGACCTCGCAAAACCACGCACCCCCGCCACATACCCCCACCGCCCTACTCAGGCCGGGGTGCCATCCTCAATGTTTTCTCCTTCAATGTTCACTATATGTTAACCAACAGCCCTCTCTGTACCCCCACTGAAATCAGTCGCATATCCTTTGTCTGCTCTCTGCTTACCGGCAAAGCACTGGACTGGGCCACTGCTGTCTGGAGAGCCGACAAATCTGTATTCCCCTCATTCGCTGAGTTTCTACAACAATTCAGAGAGGTATTTGAACATCCCGCGGGAGGCCTAAGTCCCGGTGATCAGCTGCTCTCTCTCACTCAGGGCCGAACAACGGTGGCTGAATATGCTTTACAGTTTCGCACTTTGGCAGCTCAGACCAACTGGGTGGAGGACACATTGAAGCTTCTGTTCCGTCGAGGCTTAATCAGGGAATTGCAAGCAGAGCTCGCCTGCCGGGACGAAGGTAGCTCATTGAACTCTTTTATTGAACTGTCCATTCACATTGACAATCTCCTCCGCTCACGGCGGCCCACACGCGTCACCAGTCCTTCCCGTACAAACCCCGAACCCATGCAGCTGGGTTACACTCCTCTGCAGCCGGAGGAGAGAGAGAGAAGACGCCAGATGCAGCTATGTTTGTACTGTGGTCAGGCTGGCCACTTCAGAAGCCACTGCCCGATTCGTCCCACGCCTACCAGCTCTAAATCTGTGAGTTCCTCCATTCAGTCCAAGTACTCACCCTCCTGTCTCAAAATTCCCGTTCTAATCACTCTCAACAAACAGGTGGTTACCTCGCAGGCCCTGTTAGACTCGGGTGCAACGGGGAATTTCATATCTGACACTTTTATTAAGAAACACAACATTCCCTTAACTGATTGCCATTTTCCATTAACAGTGGAGGCGTTAGATGGAAAACCTATTGGAGGAGGAAGAGTGGCGCACATCACCATTGAACTCGGGTTACAGATAGGAATTCTTCACCACGAACGTATCCAATTCTATGTCATTCACTCAACCCCATCATCCTTGGTCTGCCGTGGCTCCGAACCCATAATCCACACATCTCCTGGAAGGAGGGACAGATACTGCGGTGGGATACCTCCTGTCATAAGAACTGCCTACAACAAGTCACTCTCCTGCCCATTCAAACGGTCAAGTTGAACGAGGTCAACCCCGAAGAGCTTAACATCCCGGCTGAATACACCGATCTAGCTGTGGCTTTCAGCAAACGAAGGTCGATTGAATTACCCCCTCATCGCCCGGGAGATTGTGCCATTGAACTACTACCAGGTACCACGCCTCCTAAAGGCAGAATCTTTCCACTGTCACAGCCCGAGTCCGCTGCTATGAATTGAAGAGGAGTTAGCCAAGGGGTTCATCCGGCCATCCACATCACCCGCCTCGTCAGGGTTTTTCTTCGTGAAAAAGAAGGACGGGGGACTACGGCCCTGTATTGATTATCGAGGCTTGAATGACATTACCGTCAAGTTCCGTTACCCTCTGCCTTTGGTGCCTGCTGCTCTCGAACAGTTACGACAGGCCGAATATTTCACCAAACTGGACCTCCGTTGTGTGTATAATCTAATTCGCATAAGGGAGGGGACGAGTGGAAGACGGCATTCTCCACAACCACTGGTCACTACGAGACCCTCGTCATGCCATTCGGGCTCTCCAACAGTCCATCAGTGTTTCAGTCCTACATCAACGATGTGTTCAGAGACATGTTGAATCGCTGGGTCATAGTATATATAGATGACATCCTCATATACTCCAGGTCAGTGGAGGAACACATCAAGCACGTCCGGGCAGTTCTTCAGAGGCTTATTCAGCATCAGTTATACGCAAAAGCCGAGAAATGTGAGTTTCACCAAACCTCCACCTCCTTCCTGGGGTACATCATCAGTCGAGACGGGGTCACTATGGATGAGAACAAAGTTAACGCAGTCCTTGACTGGCCCAAACCGGGCACGCTCAAAGAATTACAGAGGTTTCTGGGCTTTGCACATTTTTACAGGCGGTTCATACGCAATTTCAGCAGTGTAGCAGCTCCTCTAACTTCCATGACGAAACGTCAAACCTCTCGGTTACACTGGTCCCCAGAGGCTGAAGAGGCATCCAGCAAGCTTAAGGAACGGTTCACCACGGCACCCATTCTCCGTCATCCAGACCCTGACAGACCCTTCATAGTGGAGGTAGACGCCTCTAGCACAGGCATCGGGGCCATTCTGTCTCAACGTCAAGGTATCCCTGAGAAAATGTTTCCCTGTGCCTTCTATTCCAGAAAGTTATCCGCAGCAGAACGAAATTATGACGTGGGGGATCGAGAGTTACTGGCAATGAAGGCAGCGCTGGAGGAATGGCGCCATTGGCTGGAGGGAGCTCAACATCCTTTCACCGTGTTCACAGACCATAAGAATTTAGAATACCTTTGCTCTGCCAAGCGCTTGAATCCCTGCCAGGCTCGATGGTCTATGTTCTTCACCCGCTTCCAGTTCAAAGTGACTTACAGACCGGGGTCTAAGAACACCAAGGCCGACGCATTGTCCCGACATACTGACAGAGTAGAAAGACCGGACACCGAGGAACCCATAATTCCCAATTCACTTCTCCTAGCACCAGTCCAATGGGACGTAATGTCAGAGATCACACAGGCCAACGCACAGACCGCTCCACCAGCGGCATGTCCACCGAATCGGACGTTTGTACCAGCGCCTTTAAGAGAGAAACCTTTGCATCACGTCCACGATTTACCCAGTTCCGGTCACCCAGGCATCACCGCCACACATAACCTTCTACAGAACCGGTTCTGGTGGGATTCAATGTTCATTGACATAACTCAATTTATCCACAACTGCACCGCCTGCCAAACCTCCAAAACCCCTCATCTGTCTCCGGCCGGTCTGCTGCATCCTCTACCCATTCCTCAACGCCCCATGTCACACATCACCATCGACTTTGTCACTGATCTTCCTGTATCACAAGGCAACACCACCATTCTCACTGTTATAGACCACTTCTGAAAAGCCTGTCATCTCATTCCGCTGCCCAAGCTCCCCACTGCATTCGAGACTGCTGAATTGCTCTGCAACTTCGTATTCAGGTTTTACGGATTACCTGAGGACATCGTGTCGGACAGAGAGTTGAGTCAAGATGGCGCCGAGGATGGCCGCAACGTCGCGAGCTCTGCTGAAACATTGTAGTTTTTTGTTTGTTCTGTTTATAGTTTTTGTGTTTTTTGTCTTGGATGTTGTCTGCCTTACTACGTACGACAGACAGACACTTTTGGACATTGGTTCGGCAATCGCACACCGAAAACCGGACTTTAAATTCTTCAGTGACGAACCGCCGTTTACAAACACAGCAGCGGAGCTCTTTGTCTGGACGGCCCGACCGCGCAAACGCGGCCGGAGAAGAGGGAAGAGAGCCGGCGTACTCATTAGAGTAAGACGCCGCGCAAACCGACCCCCGCTTCCCAGTATTTTACTGGCAAATGTTCAGTCTCTGGACAATAAACTCTGCGAGCTGAGAGCGCGGATCTCTTTCCAGCGAGACACGAGGGACTGCTGCATTATCTGCCTCACAGAAACTTGGATGTCCGCTGAGATTCCAGATTCGGCCATCGAAACCACGGGGTTCTCCGTGCATCGAATGGACAGAGAAAAAGATCTCTCCGGGAAAAGCAAAGGCGGGGGTGTATGTTTTATGATTAACCGATCCTGGTGTGATCAGAGGAACGTACATTCTATCAAGTCTTTCTGTTCTCCTGATCTGGAATTTCTCATGCTTCTGTGCCGACCATTCTGGCTACCGAGGGAATTCACCGCGGTCATCATCACAGCTGTGTATATTCCCCCACAAGCCGACACAGACCGGGCACTAAAGGAACTGTATAGGACAGTGAGTGAGCAGGAAACCGCGCATCCTGACGCTGCGTTTATTGTGACCGGAGACTTTAACAAAGCCAACTTTAAGCGCATCGCACCCAAATACCACCAACATGTTAGCTTCAACACGCGAGGGAACCGCGTCTTAGATCACTGCTACTCTCCCTTCAAGGATTGTTACAAGTCCCTCCCGCGCCCACCATTTGGCAAATCGGATCACGCTTCCATCCTCCTTTTGCCCGCATATAGGCAAAGACTCAAACAGGAAGCACCCGCCCTCAGAACCATCCAGTGCTAGTCGGACCAATCAGATTCTATGCTACAGGACTGTTTTGATCACGCGGACTGGGAGATGTTCCGGTCGGCCTCTGATGACGACATCGAGGTTTACGCTGATAGCGTAACGTGTTTCATCAGGAAGTGCGTAGATGACGTTGTTCCGACCAAAACAATTCGGCTGTACCCTAACCAGAAGCCGTGGCTAAATGGGGATGTTCGCGCGGCACTCAATGCGCGGTCCTCCACTTTTAACTCCGGTAACGCGGAGGAGCATAAACAAGCAAGTTATACCCTCCGGAAAACCATCAGAGCAGCAAAACGGCAGTACAGGGACAAGATTGAAGGACAGTTCAACACCACCGACTCCAGAAGCATGTGGAGGGGAATTAACACCATCACGGACTATAAAGGGAACACAAACTCCACCGTGAACACCGCTGCCTCTCTCCCGGACGAGCTCAACACCTTCTATGCTCGCTTTGAGGGAACTAACACCGCCCTCGCGGAGAGAGAGCTCGCGGCTGAAGATACAGAGGTTAGTGCACTCTCCGTATCTGTCGCGGATGTAACCCGATCCTTCCGGCGGGTGAACGTCCGTAAAGCTGCGGGTCCAGACGGCATTCCCGGCCGTGTGATCAGAGCGTGCGCGCACCAACTGGCTGGAGTCTTCACGGACATTTTTAACCTGTCCCTCTCCCTGTCTGTGGTCCCCACATGCTTTAAAACGTCCACTATTGTTCCTGTACCTAAGCAATCAAAAACCACCTGCTTAAACGACTGGCGTCCTGTTGCTCTGACCCCCATCATCAGCAAATGCTTTGAAAGAATAATCAGAAACCACATCTGCTCTGTTCTCCCCCCCTCACTGGACCCACTGCAGTTTGCATACCGCACAAACCGCTCCACTGATGATGCCATTTCATCCACTATACACACTGCTCTCTCCCACCTGGAAAAGAGGAACACGTATGTGAGAATGCTGTTTGTGGACTACAGCTCAGCATTCAACACCATTGTGCCCTCCATACTTGACGGGAAACTCCGGGCTCTAGGCTTAAACAGCTTGTTATGCAGCTGGATCCTGGACTTCCTGTCAAACAGACGCCAGGTGGTCAGAATGGGCAGTAACATCTCCTCATCACTGACTCTCAACACTGGAGCCCCTCAGGGCTGCGTTCTCAGCCCACTCCTGTACTCCCTGTACACACATGACTGTGTGCCAACCCACAGCTCCAACACCATCATCAAGTTTGCTGACGATACGACGGTGGTAGGTCTTATCACCGACAATGATGAAACGGCCTACAGAGAGGAGGTGCACACTCTGAAAGGGTGGTGTCAGGAGCACAACCTCTCCCTCAACGTCAGCAAGACCAAGGAGCTGGTGGTCGACTTCAGGAGGAATGAGAGAGAACACCGCCCCATCACCATCGATGGAGCACCGGTGGAGAGAGTCAGCAGCTTCAAGTTCCTCGGTGTCCACATCACAGAGGAACTCTCATGGTCCGTCCACTCCGAGGCCGTTGTGAAGAAGGCTCATCAGCGCCTTTTCTTCCTGCGACGGCTGAGGAGGTTTGGAATGAACCGCCACATCCTCACACGCTTCTACACCTGCACCATAGAGAGTCTGCTGACTGGCTGCATCACCACCTGGTACGGCAACAGTACCGCCCGCAGCCGCAAGGCCCTGCAAAGGGTAGTGCGCACGGCCAGCTGCATCATCGGAGGTGAGCTTCCCTCCCTCCAGGACATTTACGCCAGGCGGTGTGTGAGGAGAGCTCAGAGGATCATCAGAGACTCTAGCCACCCGAACCATGGGCTGCTCTCACTGCTGCCATCAGGCAGACGGTACCGCAGCATCAGAACACGCACCAGCCGACTCCAGAACAGCTTCTTCCCACAAGCAATTAGACTACTTAACTCCTGATCCATCAGGATCATAACACACACTGGACAGAATATCACTCAGCACAACCCACTGTAGATACACACACATTATATACACATTTATTTATCATACAGCATCTATTGCACTTTGGATTTCAATTTTTCAATCTGTGAATAATATTTTATACTATACATTGTATATTTTTATTACTATTATAGCGTAATGTATATTGTTTAGTGTATGTTTAGTGTATATTGTTTAAAGTATATGTATATTGTAAGTATGTGTATATTGTTTAGAGCTGTGAGAACTACACTCACATTGTGTAAATTATTTATTGTTCATTGTAGTGTATACTGTGCTGTGAGTAATTGTGTGCGCATCAGATGTGCAATCTGATGGTGCTTTAAATGTTGTACATGTCATGTCATGACTACTATGTTGCTCGGAACTGCACCTAAGAATTTCACCTACTGTTGCACTTGTGCATATGTAGAGTGACAAATAAAGTGATTTGATTTGATTTGATTTTGATTTTGGTCCGCAGTTCACTTCTCGAGTCTGGTCAGCCTTCTTCAAGAACCTGAACATCAACGTCAGTCTCACTTCTGGCTACCACCCAGAGTCCAATGGACAGACCGAGCGGATGAATCAAGAGCTCACTCGTTTCCTCCGCACATACTGCCAAGGAAACCAGACCGAATGGAGTCGCTATTTGATGTGGGCTGAATACGCCCAAAACTCCCTCAGGAAACCAGCCACAGGGATTACACCCTTCCAGTGTGTTCTAGGCTACCAACCTCCTCTGTTCCCTTGGTCCAGCGAACCCTCTGAGCTACCGTCGGTAAACGAATGGATGCGAAGGAGTGAGGAGACCTGGGAGCTGGCTCATCATCATCTGCAACGAGCTATCAGGAGACAAGAGGTTCAGGCCAACCGACATCGGCGACCGAATCCCCAGTACACCGTGGGGCAGTGGGTCTGGCTATCCACCAGGGACCTACGTCTGCGACTCCCATGCAGGAAGCTCAGTCCCAGGTTCGTAGGGCCTTTTCAAATCATTAAACAAATTACTCCTGTTTCATTTCGGTTAAAATTGCCTGCTCACTATCGTGTCTCTCCCACTTTCCATGTTTCGCTGCTGAAAACCTCCGGGGGTCCGAGTGGGGAACCGGAGGGAGCCGAGGACCGACATCCCCCACCACTGAGGATTGAAGGCGAGGAGGCCTATCAAGTTCAAGAATTGCTCGACTCCAGGCGTCGGGGGTCAGAGACTACAGAATCTGGTCGACTGGGAGGGGTACGGACCGGAGGAGCGATCCTGGGTCGACGTGGGTGATATCCTGGACCCTGCACTCATGGAGGAATTCCATCGGACGCACCCGGAGAGACCGGCCCCTCGACCACGTGGTAGACCCCGGCGTCCGCCTCCTCACGTCAGGAGCCGCTCACAGGGTGGGGGCTCTGTCATGAATAGCGCTTCGCCGGTTCATCCACCGGACCGCCGAAGGGAGCCATCACCGGAATATTGATTCACATTCATTCTGACTCCATTTCCCATAGGCCCTCATTCCTGGGACTGATCACATGCACACCTGCACTGCATCATACACACACTATTTAAGACACACACACACACACACCACATTGTTGCGAAGTCTTGATTTGCTACGGTTGTCATTTCTGAGCGTTTTCTGTGGACTGATACTTTGTTATTACCTGGACTGTTTATTATCTGAGATCCTCTGCCGCCTGCCCTGAACTAGTGATGGCCAAATGAGGCTTTCTGAACCACTGAGGCTTTCCAGTCCATTGGTTCACCAAAAGGTTCATTTACCCGAAGCCTCATGAAACAGTGTGCTCCCTAGTGACACCTGCTGTGCAAAGCAATGTATTGCACACAAATCTATTCATCCTGAGCAACCAAATTGTCATAGTGTGGGCACCCCCTTTTTCTATTGCCTGTGTATTAAATAAAGTATTTTACTCTGCTTGTATTAACCTATGCACACACAACTTTGTGTTCAACTATTCAGTAGTTATTTGGGTTAGTGATGACAGTGAATGCCCCAAATGATTGTAAAGAAATTATTGTGAGTGCAGTGCTGATTGGGAGTGCAATAGTGTAGTGCTTATGGGATTAGGAGTGCAATAGTGCAGTGCTTATGGAACTGGGAGTGCAATAGTGCAGTGCTTATGGGACTGGAATTGTGGATATATATATATATATATAACATTACGTATTATAGGTATTACAACTAGATATAGGCTAATTTACTCTAATAATCTACTGAACTAAGTATAATGTAATATAATATATAATTCAAGCTATGATATATAATGATAACTATGCTACTACTCGCTACTACGTACAACCAACACCTCAACACCAATGCAAACGCCTACTGCAAACCCCACAAGAGGCGCGAGATTTCGAACCACTTTTATCCGGAAGCGATACTCCGAATGAAGCAATGACGTATTCAACAGAAACCGAGGCCTCGTTTGTCATCGTCACGTGATTTTCAAGGAAACGATACAAGCCTCGAATCGGGGCTTCATCTGGAACGCCCCTTTTTGCTCGACACAAGCTCCGGAGCCTCGCTTCAGATGTCCCATCACTACCCTGAACCTTGCCTGTACCCTGGTCTGTGATTGTTAACCGCCTGCCTTGATCCTTGCCTGTGACCCGACTCTGATTCCCGCCGCCAGCCTCGATCCTTGCCTGTCCCTGTTTACGGTATTGCTTTATCCCTTTCTGTACTTCTGCTATCTCTAATAAAACTGCAAATGGATCCACTGCCTGTTGACCCTTCATTACAGAAGTCTAGTTTCAAATATAATTCCTTCAAAGTTTTGGTGCTTTATGTAACGTTTTACATTTGTTTAACATTTGTGTTATCTACTGTATACAGGCCACCAGGGCATAATACAGACTTTATCAAAGAATTTGCTGATTTTCTATCAGAGTTAGTACTGGCCATAGATAAAGTACTAATTGTTGGTGATTTTAATTTCCATGTAGACAACGAAAAAGACGCATTGGGATTAGCATTTAAAGACATTCTAAACTCTATTGGAGTTAGGCAACACATGTCAGGACCCACTCATCACCATAATCATACTTTAGACCTAATATTGTCACATGGAATAAATGTTGATACCGTTGAAATTATGCAGCAGAGCGATGACATCTCTGATCATTACCTAGTATCATGTATACTTAATTTAGCTAAGGTTGCAAAGCCGCCCCCTTGCTTCAAAAATGGCAGGACAATCACTGCCGCTACTAAAGATTGCTTTTTAAATAATCTTCCTCATCTCCTCAGCATCCCAGATAGCTTAGAAGAACTCAATGTTGCAGCAGAAACTATTGACTCTCTTTTTTCCAGTACTTTAGACACAGTTGCTCCCCTGCGCTTAAAGAAGATTAAAGCAAATAGTCCCACGCCGTGGTACAACGAGCACACCCGGGCCCATAAAACAGCAGCCAAAAAAATGGAGCGCAGCTGGAAGAAAACAAAACTAGAGGTCTTTCGTAATTCCTGGAAAGAGCACATGATCGCATACAGAAAGGCCGTAAAAACTGCTAGATCTGCTTATTTCTCGACTCTCTTGGAAGAAAACAAACACAACCCTAGGTATTTATTCGATACAGTAGCTAAATTAACCAAAAATAAAGCTTCAACTTCTGATGTTTGTAAACAGCACAGCAGTAATGACTTTATGAACTTCTTTACATGTAAGATTGATAATATTAGGAAGAAAATTTTAACCATGCAGCCGTCTACTACAGTATCACATCAGACAGAGCATTGTAGTGTCACTGAGGAAAAATTACACTCATTCACTGCTATAGGAGAAGAAGAATTGGCTAAACTCGTTAAATCATCAAAATCAACAACATGCATGCTTGACCCTGTACCGACTAGGCTATTAAAAGAGATGCTACCAGAGGTCAGATCCTACCAGATCCTCTTCGTAATATCATTAATTCATCTTTGTCATTAGGATATGTACCGAAAACTTTTAAGTTGGCTATTATTAAACCACTTATTAAAAAAACGCAACTTGATCCTACAGAATTAGTCAATCTCAAATCTACCCTTTCTGTCAAAAATACTTGAAAAGGCAGTGTCTTCACAATTATGTTCCTTTTTAGAAAGAAATGGTATCTGTGAGGATTTCCAGTCAGGATTTAGACCGTATCAAGCACTGAGACTGCTCTCATCAGAGTTACAAATGATTTACTCTTATCATCCGATCCTGGCTGTATCTCTCTATTAGTGTTACTCTATCTTAGCGCTGAATTTGATACTATCGACCACAACATTCTTTTGAATAGACTCGAAAATTATGTAGGCATTAGTGGAATTGCCTTGTCATGGTTTAAATCATACCTATGTGACCGTTATCAGTTTGTAGCAGTAAATGAAGAGATGTCACACCGATCACAAGTTCAGTATGGAGTATCGCAAGGCTCAGTGCTAGGACTGCTGCTCTTCACCCTGTACATGCTACCACTGGGAGATATCATTAGGAAGCATGGAGTTAGTTTTCATTGTTATGCTGACGATATAAAACTTAATTTTTAATTATTGGACAAAAAAGCTCCACAAGTAGTAACCTAGAACTGTCTAACACTTGATGGCTGCTCTGTCAAGTCCTCGTCGTCAGTGAGGAACCTGGGTGTGCTCTTTGACACCAATCTTTCGTTTGAAAGCCACATTTCTAGCATCTGTAAAATTGCATTCTACCAAATTAAAAATATATCTAAATTACGGCACATGCTCTCAATGCAAAATGCTGAACAGTTAGTTCATGCGTTCATGACCTCAAAGTTAGATTATTGTAATGTTCTACTGGGTGGTTGCCCGGCTCGCTTAATAAATAAACTCCAGCTGGTCCAAAGCTGGTCTTACTAGAACCAGGAAGTATGACCATATTAGCCCAGTTCTGTCAACACTGCACTGGCTGCCTATTAAACATCGCATACATTTTAAAATCTTGCTTATTACTTAGAAAGCACTAAATGGTTTAGCTCCCCAATACTTGAGCGAGCTCTTAACACATTATACTCCATCACGTCTACTGTGGTCTCAAAATTCTGGCCAATTGATAATACAGAGAATATCGAAATCAACTGCAGGTGGTCGATCCTTTTCCTATTTAGCACCTAAACTCTGAAACAGTCTTCCTAACATTGTACGGGAAGCAGACACACTCTGTCAGTTTAATTCTAGACTAAAAACACATCTCTTTTCTGTGGCATACACATAAAACACTTTTTCAATTAAATGATTGTTAGGCTGCATTAACTAGGTCAGTCGGAACCGGGAACACTTCCCATAACACCTGATGTACTCGTTACATCATCAGAAGAATGGCATCTACGCTAATGATAGTCTCTCTGTTTTATCCCGAGGTTTTCTGCAGTCAGCCGGATCTGGGCCGTATCCAGATCAGACGGTGGACTTGCGCCCAGAGAAGACCAATGCAGGACCCTGAAGTGTCTGCAGAGACCGTGTCAATTAGACTCCCCTGAAATTGCATCGTCGACACGGCATCCTCAATAAACCCGTCTCCGGCGTAATGACTCTGATTGTTTGAATATTACAATTTAATAATTTTTAAATCGATATGTCATCCTCAATAAACCCATCTCCAGCGTGTTGCCTCCGATCTTTCGAATATTCCGATCTATTATGACCTCTGACCTGTAAAGTTGCCAGAATAATAGTCATACACTGTTTGTTAATTGGCCAGAGGAGAACTGGCACCCCGACTGAGCCTGGTTTCTCCCAAGGTTTATTTTTCTCGATTAGGTCACCTGATGGGGTTTTGGTTTCCTTGCCACTGTTGCCTCTGGCTTGGCGTGCTCAGTTGGGGACACTAAATTTTATATCCAAATAAATCTAATTATTAAACTAAATTAACCATATAAACTAAATTACTGATCTAATTACTGATCTAAAGCCCACACTGTCACTGTATGATAATTGAAATTAACTGATGACATCACTGTTTTCTCCAGAATGGCTATACGGCTGAATAAAATTATGTTGCATTATTTTCCTATTTAACACTGTAAAGCTGCTTTGAAACAATCTGCATTGTTAAAAGCGCTATATAAATAAGGTTGACTTGACTTGAATTGACTTGACAATGGTGCTTTTGGGGTGGCCGGTGGATTCACCCACTGACATTCACGACAAGACGCACACCACTTGCGTACATTCTTGTCAATGCCCGGCCAGAAAAACCGGGCCATGAGGCGGTTTAGAGTAGCCGTTTGTCCTAAATGCCCGGACATTGGATTAGAATGAGCCGCCTTTAAAACCATTTCTCGGCAGCTTTTAGGTACCAACAACTGTGTTGTATCTTGCTTTGACTAGGCGTCTTGGGTCATCCGATACAACCTGTCTTTTATATATTGAGAAATAGGGATAGGAGAGCGGCTGGTCAGGGTGGAGGAGGTGGCTGTCGATGGAACGGACCTGACTAAACACGTGTTTGAGCGTCTCATCCTGGGACTGTTCCAGGGGAAAGTCAACGCGGTCTGCGAGAACGGGAGTCCCCAGAGCACTCTGTTCCCCCGGAACCGTTCCCAGAGGTCCCGAATCCACCTCCCCCAACTGAGCAACCGTCACCTTCCTTTTTACTCTTTTTTCCCAAGTGGCATCCGCACACAAGTGTCCCAATAATTTATCGGAATTTCCCAGATCAGCGTCCCCACCTCCATCACTGGACACCAATCAATGAAGTGTACCGGGTCCCCACAGCTCCAGCAAGCTGGCCCAGACCTCCCAGCTGCCCTAGTGGCTGGAAGTAGGTAAGGATATTGGCGTGGAGAGAGTGCCAGTGGGGATGAGGAAGGGAACGGGTCGGTGGTCACTCCCCCTCCCCTGGGTGCTGGTCTGGGAGCTGCCGGTGCCTCGGATGGAGCACCTATCCTCCATCTTGGCGCTGGTCTGGGCAGCATCCCGCCACGAGACCTGGGAAGGGGAACAGGTTTAGAGAGAGAGGGGGAAGGGGTAGGAGAAGAGAGAGAGAGAGAGATGCCAATGGCAGGGGCTCGCCGACCCCGTGGCACGCCACCATCTGGTCCTCCTCCAACTGGATGGCCTGGTTCAGCAACGTCGGGCGGCGGCATTGGACCCACTGCACGGTCTTCCTCGGAAGCCGTGCCACGAACTGCTCCAGTACCATGTGATCGATGACTCCCTCGACGTCTCTTCCATTGGCCAGCAGCCACTTGCGGCACGAGTCCCGAAGCTGTTGCGCGAAGACGATGGGCCGGCCGGACTCAACGAGGGCCAGGGTCTGGAACCGCTGGCGATGTTGCTCCAGTGTCCGACCGACCCGCTGGAGGATGGCGCGCTTCAGGTCGTTGTAGACCAGGAGATTCTGGACTGGCAGTTGGTAGGCGGCTACCTGGGCCTCTCCGGACAGCAATGGCAGGAACCGCATTGGCCAATCCACCTTGGGCCATCCCCGGACCTCGGCGGACCTCTCGAAGAGGTCGACGAATACCTCAGGGTCGTCCTGCGGTCGTATCTTCGAGAGGGGGATGGCGGCTGCCGAGTCGTTGGCGGGGGTGGGGACGGCCCGAATCTCCCGGTCTACCCACCTCCGGAACAGCTTGCGGACTTCATGCTGGGCCTAGAGGAGAGCCTCAAACCTCTTCTGCTGCTCCTCCCTGACGGCCTGCAGATCTTGGTGTGTTTCCTGATGAAGACCGGCGAGCGATTGTGCCAGGTCCGCAGGTGGCGTTCTTGACGGAGTCTCCATGGCGGCGGCATTCTTCTTCCTTCCCGGGTTTCGGCACCAGTGTAGTTAGGTTCGTGTTTGTTGTGTGTGTGAGGAAGGAAGAAGGCGGGGTCGGTGTGACTGGGACTCACGATTTTATTACTCCAAACTTTATATACAGACAGAACAAGCGCTCGTGGGCGCATCAATGGCAACAATATACTCAAAACTGCTTCAGCTTAATCACTTGGTTTTCACTTCGTTTCTCAGGCAGGCAGGCAGGCACATGTGATGTCCCAGTCCAAGCTCTCTCTCTCGACTCTCTCCCCGCTGCGGCTTATATGCAGTCTCTCCACGCCAATTACTACAATCGGACACAGGTGTTACTCATCTGCACTTGACCAACCCCCCCCCCGCCACATTAATGAGTATTACATGTAATGCTATTTTTGTCTTGATTTCTAAATATTTCATATATAAACCAATATATAGCCATACATGGTCAATAGATGCAGTTTGATAAGAACTCTGTGAATCATGATCTTATCCACATTTATTCACCCTTCAGAGACCTGGAAGATTTCCCTGAGAGAACTCAAAGTAGCACAATAAATGAAAGTATTTCCCATGTCACATACCAGACAAGTGGATTTTTTGCTACATTGAGCAGTGCCTGCTTCTTTCACTGACAGGCCAGGTAGTCTTGGGTCAGATAATGCCTTTCAGAGACACAGACACAATAGTTCAAAGGAACAGCCCTGGCATTTGATCCATTGTCCTGACAGGCCTTTGGAGACCACCACCCACAGAGCATCATCTTACCCAGGCAGAAAGCAAGAGAGTGTGGCTTGCTCTGGATTAATTGCAGGTGAGCCGTATCGGTGGACTCTATTGTGCGACAATCAGCCGAGCCATTGTTTCGTAATCTTTGATGGTTTTGTGAGGTTCTTGATGACTTCTTGGATTGGTATGCATGTTACTTTCCTCTCATGCTTTGGTCATATGGCTTGAGTGAGTGACTAAGGTTAGATATAAATACTGAGATCTGTCTTGCACTTGTCTCTGGCTGTCTTCAGCCAGACTCAATCACTCTCCGCAATGCTTTGATGTGATTTGATGGAAGGCCTGTTCGTCTGTGTGGTCCTGGTTGGAAGGTATGACCCAGACTGATGTCATGGGTCATCGGATCAGAACATTTTAAATCCACCCTTCTCTCTCTTTTTCTCTTTGCAGGCTCTCAGGGAGATTAAGCAATCTGCCGGTAGTGATGAACAATGATCATATGACAGGATTAGCCTCCCAATAAAGATGACAGTTGAAGATCTGAACTGAACACCTTCTGTCATTGCATCATCGCTAATAATGCACGGGATACATGCACTTACAAACTTCACTGTCTGCTGTAGCATTGTGCTGACAATCCTGTTGTCTCACACCTAAGATTCCAGTCAAACACGTAGCAATTAACAAAATGTAATCTTTCTTTTTTATTGCAAATGTTCATGTAATATTTATCAGATGGCACAATTAGAATGATGCAATGCCCAATGGCAATTAATAATAAGATGATGTAATTCAAATCTGTTTATAGTGCAACATTAGTTTAGAGTGTTTTTGATAAAGGGAAAAGGATGTCAAACTCTAAAATCAGAGGATGACAAATCTGTGTGGCTGGTTGCATAAACATTTTCATAAAGTTTATTCAAGTGCGTTATACTTCTTTAAAACTAAAAATAAGAAAGTATAGTCTACTTTTTATGTACTTCTCAGAGATATACTTCTGTGTATATGCTTCTATGGTGGTTACGGCCTATGTCCTATTGTGGTTACGACATAAACTTTCATAAACATACTACAAGTATTTGACTAGTAAACTATCAGTATACCTATAAGTTCACTTGTAGTACAGTTGCAGTACATATGAAAAATGTAATTGTAAACTAGTAGTGTACTCAAAGTGTCCCCCATATTATTGTAGTCATAGAGTTTCCCGATGTTAGCTGTTAGGTCCGCTACCCACCATCGTTTAGATTTTTTTTTAAGTAGTAAAAATAACTACTATTAGTGAACAGACACTACAATTAAAAATTGAACGCGCAGTGTGAGCCGGACGAGAGTCACAGCACAGACCAGCAGCAGGAGTCAGATTTCATCACGAGAACGAAGAGCTGAATGACAAGATGAGGGCAGAAGATTTGGTTTCAACGTGAAATGTAAAAGCGTTTGTGAAAGTTTGTCATTGTACTGTTTTATTGTTGTGTTTTTCATTAAGAATAACAATGACCCCACCATTCAAGTAACCCACCCCCGAACTGGCGCTAATTCTAAAGTGAAAGTAAAATGTGCATGATGGTGCGTATCCACTGGCGCGGAGCAGATTGAACGTTTTCAGTTTATTCCTTATAGTGCCAAAGGAATTCATTGAAAACACATCTGCTGATCTGTTCCGCACCATTATGAATGCCTGTGCGGTTGTGCACATTTTACTTTCGCTTTGATTAACGATTTAAAAGCGAGGTGCAAAAGAAGGAAAACTCCAATGTCATTTACATTTTGAGTGCATCATTTCCAGTGATGACAAAATTATATAGGATAAATTATTAATTATTTAAATAAAAAAGAAGGTAAATAAACAAGTAACAAGCTAAATTAAACTATTTTGCTTAATTTCTGCGAATACTTTGCTGATGCAGGTAGGCCTACAAAACAAAACAAAAATATTGCCCTCCCTGACGAGGGAGTCAAATGTCGCTCATGCATACACCTATGTACAGTATATATGTATGTATGTGTATATATAATTTCAGCACGAACCAGTCATAATATTTTTGAGAGGGTTATCTTAAATTTGAATTTAGAGCTGAGATATTGGTATCTGTGATATCCCGTGGGCGTAGTGATCTTTTGGAGGTATTTCTCAAGGTTTTATTTGTATTTAATTTGTCAATCTGTCCTGTTTAGTATTGCGATTTTATGGTGAAGTGCGATGGCAAACCATTTAGCATAGCTTTGCTGTCAATTTTTTTCTTCTCATCTGGAGATTTTTTTTACTCTTCTTAATTTTTTTAATTTTTTGTCATCTTTTCCAGTAAAATTTAATCACATTTAATTATGGATGTTGTTTATATATTTTACTGGACAACAAGACAAAGATTTTTTGTTTGCAGTATACAGGCTGATGTTCTACAGTATGTCTGTCCCTCATGGATCTTTAAATCTCAGTAGCTCTGTGAATGTGTGAATTGCACAATTCGGGGGGTTCGGACGCAGGGCAGATCTTTATCTGCTGGATGGGATACTCAGCCATTGAAAAGGGAAGATAACTGTTGACTCAGTAAAAATCTCTGAACGGTGTGAGTGCATTTTAAATACAAACACACACAAGCAATTACCCACAGACTTCCCCCTCCCACCAAAAAAAAAAAAACACCTCAGGCACGAGCCGTTGAGGTCATGGGTAAATAGACATTTTGAGAGGTCTGACAGCGGAGGGGAGTCAAGGCTGCTGATGTTTATTTATCTCTTTTGTTGTGTCATGAGCAGGAACAATGAAACGCTCTGGTCCAGGCCCATGATGACATTGCCTCTTGTGCTGTCAGGGCCCTGAATGAAATGAGCTTCTGCAATCCAAACTTCCTCTTTGCCAAACAATTTCCTGGGATTCTTCTGCTACGTCAGCCTGAATTAAAGTACAGCCTGAATCTGGATATTGGGTGAGGTCATGGAATACCTGAGCAGCAATAAAAATATGTCTTGGCTTGTTACACATAAGTCATTGTTGTCTTCATTGAAGGTGCAGTGACTGTATAAACAAAGCTTCTCTCTTTCTCTTTTTTTTTTAGACACGTTAAGTTGCTAATGTGTTTTTAAATGTTTTGTTACAGTGCAGGTAGAACTACTTTTGGGTGTCTCAAGCTTTTAACACTGTAGTGTTTTTGTCCTCTGTGTTGTTTTGTAGCTTAAGATCACACACCCTAATCAAAACACATCTTTCAGATCTCTGGCATTCTGCTCTGGTTGTTAGCATGCAGTGTAGGTGCTTACAACAGGCCGTTTCTATGATGCAATGGAGGACTGTGCTCTTCCAAGGAGAGGAACTTCCCATCTCTAGCACATTCCTGAGACTGGCTGCAGGCTAGGGTTGGACTCAAACCATGTGCATCAATTACCATAGAAAAATATCATCAATGCCTGTTTGACGCAAACACTGCCAATCAGTGTCTTAACAATTATTACACCCCAAGCTCATTTCCACACTTTGAAAAGATTTACAGTTTTGTTTAACGTCACTTTATGCAATGGACCCAAAGGTGCACTCAGGAATTTGTTTTATAAGAATAATAATAACATTTGTGTCATAATGTTTTATTTTACATGAATTATGTTGCACTCTCATGCACTCTTACTATTACAGTACTACTAATTGCAACAAATAATCATATTAATTAGTTATATAACAATTGCAATGATTATATTGTGTTGTAAATGTAACATTTTTACAGTATATAGTGCTTTTAACTGTAAACAAACTTAATACATCCACACCTATAGGTGTCAGCAGGCATGTGGTGACCAAGCGGTAACCTTCTGGTCTCTCTCTTGAATCCAACATGGAAGTGACTTGAATTGCAATTCATCAATTGCTAGATGAATTGACTACAAATGACTAGAGACAGGCTCCAAAATGGAGTCAATCCCATAGACCCCCCCCCCCCCCCCCCCCCCCCCATGTTAAAATGCAGAAATTAATTTACAGCAGAAAAAAATATTTTACAGACTGGTACAAAAAGTGGTTTTGGTATATATAGATAATTTTGCCTTTCTTGACAACTGTGAGGTGAGTGTTTTTTTTTAGATTATCTGTTTAAATTATATTTAGCCTAAACGCTGCATAATAAGGGTGTGGTCACTTGAGTGACAGGTGGATTGCCTCTTTGACAGGTGGATTACCGATTGAGGTGCTGCCAAGATGGCGACGGCCGACCCCGCCCACTTTGAGCCGTTCAGATTTGACTCAGAATTGTGTGTTATAAAGTCGTGTGGTCAATCTAGCTGAAAACAGTCACAACCATGTAAACTGCATGACAAGGTAAATTGTCAATCCAGCACCCTTATTATAATTCAATCAGCTACGTTACGAACACTAGAAATATGGTGTTTTGGAAGAAATGTATTTATTAAAAATGTTGCTGTTACTACATTTACATTTATGCATTTGGCAGACACTTTTATCCAAAGCAACTTACAGTGGATTTATTACATGTACAAACCCCCTGGAGCAAATTGGAGTAAAGTGCCTTGCTCAAGGACACACTGGTGGTGACCGCTGGGATAAAACCAGCAACCTTCTGCATATCAGTTTAGTGGTTTAACCCACTGGACCACCATCTCCAGACATGTTGCTTATATTAAATATTGGAGAATATACATCTCTTTCATAGAGGTTGTTTTTGTAGTTTCTACATGTGTTTATTATATTTTTTATTACAATTATATATTTTATTATTATTTATTTATTTTACAAACCATATCCATGGTAACGAAAAGCATGGTTTTTACCTGTGACCATGGGCGTCGGAAGCAAAAAAAATGTGGGTGGGTCCTCAAATTTTTTTTTACTGGAGTAGATGCCAATAAGTACAAATATACCACAATCGCCTTATCATTGAGAGCGGCAGTAGTGTAGGGGTAAGACGCACAACATCTAGTTTTGACACAAGTCGACCCGCGGTTCGAATCCGCCTTTCGCCGAGTTCAATCTTCTCCCTTTTCCCATCACATATCAGATCAGAAAGGCATTTATTTTCAATAAAAATTACGAAAATATTTTAATAATAAAGGGTCTAACATGTGTTTAATAATAAGTGTTTATCGAATAGGGGTAGGTAAACAGACATGTGCTGAATGTTAGAGACGATAAAAGTGAGTGGGTCCAATATCATTGATCGTAAAAAGTGGGTGGGTTTTGTCCCACCCACAAACAATGGTTCCGACGCCCATGCCTGTGACTACCATGATCGTACTAATAGTTAAGATTTTAATCGTTTTAATGAATTTTAATTGAAGTAAATGTTCATTCAATTGGAGCCTGATGAAATATAAATATCAGTATAACATAAAATAGGTGTTAAAGTTTTACCAATGTTACTTTTGTTAGAGGGATAGATCACCCAAAAATATCATTTAGGCTACTCTCCCTTGTGTCGTTCCAAACCTGTATGTTTTTGAATGTTGATAACAAACCGTTTTTGGTTACCCTTGACTTCTATTAAAATTTACATTTCTCAAATGATCTTCTTTTATGTTCAACAGAAAGAATGTCATACAGGTTTGGAATGACATTAGGGTGAACAGTAAATCTATTTATTACGGCATACAACCTCAAAATCAGTGCTTTACTGTGCATTTCTATGTGACAAAATTGTATTAATTAAATATTGATATATCAGCAGTAAATGCAATAATATATATCATTATTTGTTTCTATACTATTTTATTTATTAATTTATTTACTCCATTTAAGGCCCTTACTCCAGCAAAACATTCACTGGGCCGAATGGGCTGGATTTGTCCAGGGCCAAATTTGATCCCCAGTCCAGCTCTAGGTGTCAGTATAAACAGCCAGCAAAACTTGAACAAAAACCTAATGAGAGCATCTTTAATTTTAGCTTTTGGGCATTAAAATGTGAAAAGCATACTCTAGTAAATTTATAATTTAGGCTATCAAGAGGACTTTAAAACAGTTTTGGTGAGTGTGTGTCTACCAAAGTAGTTCCTTTTCAGTCGGTCACGTTCGACGTACGTCGGAACTGACCGACGAATTGGGATCTGTTCTCAGAGACCAATCTACTTTGAGTGTATTAGAAATGAGCCAATGAAAATTGGCATGCAGTTCACGCATTCCACGCACCGCCCCGCATTGCGGGTATAAATACGGAAGTGGAAGTACCACATACCACTTTCAACTTCGGAGCCGAGCATTACATGTTCCTACGAAGAGTGTGTTTACACAAACTAAACGAGTCTCTACGAGAAGATCTGCTTACCTGTTCCTGTGTCAGTATGACGGTGCTTTACAGTGGTGGTCGCGAGCAGAAGAAATCTGTCGGTTCGCTGGGCGTTTCCTCTGAGTGCTTACAGTGGGCTTGCACCTTTAAACCATTGTAAGCCGCGGCTATTCCCCTGTGTGCCTCGGCACTGTTGCTGTTGGAGCGGTTCTCTCTTCTCTCTGTCACTAAAAGAGCAACACAGTTTGACCCTGCGTCTTTTTCAAGATGTCATTCAAACCGTGTGTTTCTGGATGCGGTTGTTTCCTGTCCTCATTTGACGGCCACGATCTCTCTGACATGTAAACAGGTGAGATTGCTTTTGTGGGTGATTCATGCTCTCTCAGGAGAGCATGGTCACGTCGGCGCGTTGTTCGTCTCACCTTTCTCGTAAGGGCTTGAGCGTTCAGCGCGCCGTGTGCCGTCTAGCGCCGGCTGACAGCGGGGGTTGCCACGGCAACCCAGCGCGTCACTCGGCACTCTCTAGATGCGCGGTCCAGACTATGAAACCTCAAACGGGGTTGAGTCCCTTTGCTTATTCCCTGATCTAGTTTCTTTTCTGGTGCTCCAGGATTATTTTGGTTAATAAGCCTTGGTGACCTGAGGATTACAGTGGGGCATCCCCGCCGGGTACATCTCTTCGGGTCCCCACTCCTCTATCGCATCATGAGCATGTTGAGACTTTGTTCAGATTCAGTGTTGACAGCCATGCCTTCCAGGGTGGCTGCCTGGATGTGCATTGGAAGAATTTAGCAGTGTGGAGCTATTGGTGTCAAAATATGGAATGCCAAAAGGGCCATAATCTGTAATCATAATTTTTTTTGCTCTCTCACTACCCTCTCTCCTGCATGCACAAGGGTAATCTTGACTCAGGGGTTATGCAGGAACTGCGTGCAGTGATGGACCTCGCTCTCCGGGTCAGGCAATTAATGTCCACATTAGTGGTCCAGGAAGCCGGGGCTAAACCTGGCAGATATGCGTGAGCCTGACAAAGTTCGGTTCCTCAATGCCCCTGTCTGTCAGGCTGGCCTCTTCGGCGACACTGTCGAGAACTCGCCCAGCAGATCTCGGTGGCCCAGAAGTGGATGGAGGTGGTTTAAAAAAAAAAAAAAAAAAAAAACATCCTGCCCCGACGACTAGTTGTCGGCTGCAGCACCTCCATCTGCTTGTCGCCGAGGGTGCCCCCCCTGCGTCCGCCTCCGCCCCTGCTAAGCCAAGCAGCAGCCTCCACCCGGGCAGCATGTGGCCGGGCGCAGAGGATGTGCCAAAACCGTGAGTCCTGCGAGTCCGCTAGCAAGCACAAGGGCGAGCGGCCCTGGAACGGGCAGCCCAGCGAGATGGCAAACTGCTCGGGGAGACGGTGTCCGCACCCCTCCCTCCCCTCCCTGGGCCCTGAGAGGGTCAGGTTGGCAGTGTGTGACTCCCCCGGGCCTTGCCACTCCTTTCCTCCCCTCTCCCCCTTCGCAAGGGGGCAGCAGTGTGGGCACCGAGGACGCCCCCGGGCCTTCTCACCCACACTCTGCCCCACCTGGAGTACTCAGACAACACTCCGGGCCGCCTCCGGTCTGAGTGCTCCACCTCGCTGCCTCACCCCGGGTACGTCTGTGGTACCGTTGACCCCGCTTGTTCGGTCTCTGGGGGCCTGGCTTGGCCTCCCCAGACCGTCACGCTGGCTCATTCGTGCCATCAGACTCAGCTATGCGATTCAGTTCGCAAGCCGGCCTCCCAAGTACAGGGGCATCCTCTTCACCTCAGTGCGGAGCTCGGATGCCCATGTCTTGCGGTCAGAGATCGATGTCCTGCTGGCTAGGGGCGCGATCGAGCCGGTTCCTCCAGCCGATATGAGGTCGGGGTTCTACAGCCCCTACTTCATTGTACCCAAGAAAAGAGGTGGGTTAAGACCAATCTTGAACCTGCGCATTTTGAATCGGGCCCTGCACAAGCTCCCGTTCAAAATGTTAATGCAGAAACGCATTTTCCAGTGCATCCGTCCCCAAGATTGGTTCGCAGCATCAACCTGAAGGACGCATACTTTCATGTCTCTATCCTTCCTTGACACAGACCGTTCCTGCGCTTTGCGTTCGAGGGGAAGGCATATCAGTACAAAGTCTTGCCCTTCGGGCTGTCCCTGTCGCCTCGCGTCTTCACGAAAGTTGTAGAGGCAGCCATTGTTCCGCTCAGAGAACGCGGCGTTCGCTTCTCAACTATCTCGACGACTCTGGGCTTATTCTCGCCCAGTCTCGGGAGCAGTTGTGCGAACACAGGGACATGGTGCTCAGTCACCTCAGCCTGTTGGGACTTCGGGTCAACCGAGAGAAGAGCAAACTCTGCCCCACGCAGAGGATCTCTTATCTCGGTATGGAGTTGGATTCGGTCAACCGGACGGCGCGCCTCACTCCGGAGCGCGTCCGGTCAGTGTTGAACTGCTTAAATACGTTCAATGGCAGGACAGCGGTCCCACTGAAATTTTTTCAGAGGCTCCTGGGGCATATGGCATCTGCAGCCGCGGTAACGCTGCTCGGATTGCTTCATATGAGACCACTTCAACGCTGGTTGCACGACCGAGTCCCGAGATGGGCGTGGCACAGCGGTCAGTACCGGGTCCCAGTGACAGTGACTTACTGTCGCCAAACCTTCAACCCGTGGTCAGACTCCTCGTTTCTCTGGGCCGGTGTGTCCTTAGAACAGGTGTCGAGGCATGCTGGGGTTTTCACGGATGCCTCATCCACGGGTTGGGGGGCCACGTACAACGGGCACGCAGTTTCGGGTCTGTGGACGGGACCGCAACTGCGTTGGCATATCAATTGCCTAGAGCTTCTGGCGGTACGTCTTGCCCTGGCCCGGTTCAAGAAACCGCTCCAGGGCAAGCACGTACTGGTCCGTTTGGACAGCACTGCGGCCGTTGCGTACATCAACCGACAGGGTGGTCTACGCTCCCGTTGCATGCTCCGGCTCGCCCGCCATCTCCTCCTGTGGAGTCAGAAGTTTGTGAGGTCACTTCGTGCCATACACATCTGTGGTGAACATCAGTTAGGATGGCATTCCAGAGACCAGTTTATGGCAAGGCCCCTCTCTAACTACCGGTGTGGAGGAAGATGTGCCACACTGTGATTGGACCCTTGTTGAATGAACATAAACAAATGTTCAACAACATCAGATAAGATGCCAAGACAACTGCCAGATACCTCTTACTGGGCAGGAAGGGGGACCTTCTGCACCCACCACCACCAAGGAGAGGACTCTCATTGGTCTAAAAGTTGACTTTAACCACCAAACTCATTCCTAAGGTTTAGGCAAGAGCTACCATAAAAATTCCTTCAGGACCTCCTGGATGCAGCAGCAAAAGAGAGGCCACAGAGATCTATCTAAATCCATTCATAAACATGTTTGGAGGCCTTAAATGTATATAAACTGCAACTCTTCCACTTCATCTTCACACAAAGCACTGTTTATGTTAATGGTCATTGACTGTAAACGCAACAGTCCACGGGACAGATACATTAACAGATAAACAAATGCACGGACGATGACTTAACCGTTTCTTATCATGTTTGGTCTCTATCTGTTCCATATGATGCCTTTTATATTTTAAAAGAGGTTTGGTAAAGAAATAATGCATGGGTAAAACATTAAAGGCATTGTCTTGACATGCCACTTTATGCTATGCAAATGAGTTCCACACTAGGGTGGGCAACATCGGGGGTACTTCAGACATCAGTGGCCAATCACACTCCAGGATTAGAAAGGTGCCTGATTTCAATCTCCTCCTCATCAGAAAGGGATAAATATGTCCCCCGGGTAGACACCCTTGTTCTGCGTTTCTAACCCGACGGGGAAGGAGACACTAACAGACACATCACGTCCTGAGTTCCTGACCTGACGAGGAAAGAGACTACAAGACGGTTGAGGTTAAGCTTTTGCGAGCAAAACCTTTTATATTGCTTTCGGCTGTACTCTAGCTGCAAGAAGGGCTCTCTCACTGAGAGATCTTATCTGACCCTTTCGACTCCTCCAGCAGCACAGCCCAGTCCCCCAAGGACCTCTGAATCGGCAGACATTGCCTGTCCCACACGGCTCCTCAGAGACGCAGCCAGCCTGCAACGGACCCTGTAAAGATTCAACTGACCCAGCTGCCTGGTCCATTTCCTAAGGACCCTCTCGGCGCAACCAAAGTTCTGCATCCTTCAGCCCAGCGTGGCAACGACTACTGGATCGCATCTTTGCGCCTCCCCACTGCACGCTACCCGCATAACCAGTGGAAGACATCTCTACTGCCGGACCGATCACCCGACTGTGTGGAACGTAAATATAAACTTACCAAACCTCTGTCTAGAGACCTTGGCATTAGTTTATACATGCAGCATATGTTTTTCTAACCTGCTTAGATAACAGTTACCGGAGGTCAGCTTGTTACAAATAATAGGTTTATTATTTGTTTAATGATAAATAATCATTTATTTATCACAATTTGCTAGAATCATTAGGTGGTTTCCATAGGAAGCATTCCCATTCGATTCTCTTTCATTGCTACATTCTGTTCAACAGCATTGCATTTATCCATTCTGTTCACATCATTTATCAGTTTTATTGTTTCACTCATTACTTTTATTTTTGGTTATTAGTTTACTATCCTTCAAAAGTGTATATTCATTACTAGCATTATTAATCATTGAAGTATTTACTCTTGCATATCTATTGTTAATAAACTTCATTCATTTTATTACACTGTGTCTTCATTGTGTTGATGATCAAAGACTCTAGTTATCCAGACTCACAAATCCTTCAGATAAATCAGCTGACCAACTCCCTTACTCCTACATTAATTCTGAATTGTTGAACCGCTCCTTTGGGAGTGTTCTTATATTGTTAAGATAGTATTCTTAGCTGGTGCCCCGTATCAAAAAGGGGGAGCGGTCATCTGATACACTCATAACCACACCTTAAGTGACACGTGATCTAAAAATCACTGACGTCATCGGTGAATTGAGTAATAATCACTACACATCCCAGGTGCGCTGAACCAGACAGCCGACGAGCTCTCTCGTCAGTCGACACCTCCGGGAGAATGGCGACTCCACCCCCGGAGCGTCCAGCTGATATGGGACCACTTCGGGGTTGCACAGGTAGTCCTGTTCACTTCCCCGGAGTCGACCCATTGCCAGTGGTACTACTCCCTGACCGGAGGTACCTTAGGCATAGATGCACTGGCGTACAGCTGGCCCCGGGACCTACGCAAATATGCTTTTCCCCAGTGAGCCTTCTTGCACAGACACTGTGCAAGGTCAGGGAGGACGAGGAGCAGGTCTTGTTAGTTGCGCCCTATTGGCCCAACCGGACCTGGTTCCCCGAACTCACACTCCTCGCGACAGCCCCTCCCTGGCCGATTCCCCTGAGGAAGGACCTTCTTTCTCAGGGACGGGGCACTCTATGGCACCCGCGTCCAGACCTCTGGAAACTCCATGTCTGGTCCCTGGACAGGACGTGGAGGTTCTAGGTGGCCTGCCACAAGCTGTGGTAGACACCATCACTTCAGCTGGAGCCCCCTCTACGAGGCGCCTCTATGCTCTGAAGTGGAACCTGTTCATTGTCTGGTGCTCTTCCCACCGGGAAGACCCCCGAGGTGTTCGATTAACGTTGTGCTTTCCTTCCTGCAGGATGGGTTGGAGCGACGGCGGTCTCCCTCCACCCTCAAAGTGTACGTCGCTGCAATAGCGGCGTATCACGATGCAGTAGACGGTAAATCCTTAGGTAACCACGACTTAATCGTCAGGTTCCTCAGAGGTGCGAGGACTAAATCCTCCTCGTTCTACCTCGATACCCTCTTGGGACTTAGCCCTGGTGCTTAGAGCACTCCAGGTTCCACCATTTGAGCCTTTGCAGTCAGTCGAGCTAAAAATCCTGTCCATGAAGACAGTCCTCCTGACCGCATTGGCCTCAATCAAGAGGGTAGGGGACCTGCATGCACTTTCGGTCGACGAATCGTGCCTAGAATTCGGGCCGGCCAACTCTCATGTTGTCCTGAGACCCCGGCCTGGATATGTGCTCAAGGTTCCTACCACTCCCTTCTGGGACCAGGTAGTGAACCTGCAAGCGCTGCCTTCGGAGGAGGCAGACCCAGCCCTGGCTTTGTTATGTCCCGTCCGCGCTCTTCGTGCTTACGTTGACCGGACTCAAAGCTTCAGATCCTCACAGCAGCTCTTCGTCTGTTACAGAGGTCAGCAGAAGGGAAGGCTGTCTCCAAGCAGAGGTTGGCCCACTGGATAGTGGATGCCATCGTCTTGGCTTACCAGTCCTAAGACATACCTTGCCCGTTCGGGGTGCGAGCACACTCAACAAGGAGTGCTGCTTCATCCTGGGCGCTGGTTCAAGGTGCCTCGCTGACAGACATTTGTAGAGCTGCGGGCTGGGCAACACCTAACACGTTCGCTAGATTTTATAGCCTCCGTGTGGAGCCGGTATCTTCCCGCATCCTCGCCCCCTGGGGCCAGTAGCGCTAAGTACCCGTTCTAGTGTCGGCTTGCAACGCCACTCCCGCCCTCTGGACCGGATACGTGCGTCCATTTTCTCCAGTTGTGTTCCCCGGAAACGGCTAACCCTGTCGAGCTCCTCCGTCACCCCTGCAGTGTCAGACGCTGCGGACCGTCTGACACTAGGCCTGCACCCGTATGCTTGTGGAACGTGTGTGTAGGCTGGGTTCCATATGTTGCGGTCCCCTAACGGCTACCCCATATGTGTATTCTTCCACGGTACCCGCTGCCTACTCGGCTAGCCCCGTGTCTTTCCCTTGACAGAGCCCGCTCTGTCGTCTCTGGGCGTGTTCTTCCCCCCCTGGGACCAGGTTGGGTCCACCCCAGAGACTTCCATAGTTGCACTGCCCTGTTAGGTTAGTCCTGATGCATATTTCCACCTCTCCTTCCACGAAGGATGTGGCTCCGCAGCGTACCATCTCCCGAGATGGGCACGCTTTCCCAGCATTATCCAATAGTCACGCTGAGTGGGTCTTGCAGGAACAGCAAGTGACTGTCTTTCCCTGCCGGGAGCCCTGACTCCCACTCCAACATAGGAGTGGTCCAGCAAGCTCAGGCAGGGCGCTGGAAGGGCCAGCATCCCTGGCGTTTTGGTAGAGATCCCAATTCGTCGGTCAGTTCCGACGTACGTCGAACGTGACCGACTGAAAGGGAACGTCTCGGTTACGTATGTAACCTTCGTTCCCTGAAGGAGGGAACGGAGACGTACGTCCCGTCGCCAGGCTCTGTGCTTCAGCTGAAGGCCGAGCCACTTATCTCGGCTCCTCAGTTGAAAACGGTATGCGGTACTTCCACTTCCGTATTTATACCCGCAATGGGGCGGTGCGTGGAATGCGTGAACCGCATGCCAATTTTCATTGGCTCGTTTCTAATACACTCGAAGTAGATTGGTCTCTGAGAACAGATCCCAATTCGTCGGTCAGTTCCGACGTACGTCTCCGTTCCCTCCTTCAGGGAACGAAGGTTACATACGTAACCGAGACGTTTTCAGTTCTTTAAAAGCAAGTTTCGCACTTACAAAACACAGACTGGAGATTAGCATCTTTGCTAAAATATCGCTTAATCTGCTGTGGAAAGAGGTGTTTTCATGTACATGATTTTGATTACAAAATGGGGGTGGAACGGGGAACATTTCTGGTGAACTATCCCTTTAAGTACTTATGAAATTGCTGTTGATTCTGTGCCGTGAATGACTAGTCTTGCCTGTAGGCTGAGGGACAGATGCTCAGTATGAAAGAATGAAATTCTGTGAGGAATGCAACGCTAGCCTGAGAACATGCCATTGGCATCACCGCTGATCCCGAACTAATTTGGACAAGAGCCGGAACGAGAGACAGCAACCCAAGCGCCACTGGGTTAACCCTCAATCTCTCCATTTAAACATTATACCGGAAGAGATAGAGAGAGAGAGAGCTGATTGTTAGAAACTGACTGTTGCCGTTTACACTGCTGTTGGCCTTGGATTCCCATAAGCTTAGAGGTCACCACAACCAAACAGCAGGGGTGTAAGAATGATCCTAATGTTGCTTCTTGAAGGAGGAATAAAAGATGGCTTTAGGGGGATCGGGTGTCAGCTGGGGTCAAGGCAAGTGGAGGACCTTTGGCAACTTGAGTATGTAGCAGCTTGCCGCTGTCTACCGTAGGATATAATACCCATGAGACACCAACTGGGCGGAACAGGAAAAAGATCACAAATGGTGCCTCCTTAAGAAACCGTGATTTAAATTTCCCCGGGTGCTTGGCTTTTAATAGCTAAAGAGATTTGTTTTATCCCATACCAGACAAGTGTCAAACAGGATTTAAAAAAAAAAAAAAACATTTTTACAATTGAAAAATCTAAAAGCTGCAATTCATAACAATGACACTTACTAAAATCTAAAAATGTTGCAGTGCCTTTTCAATGCATTTAGCTGAAATGTTTTGTGAATCTGCCCCATAGACTTACCAACTAAACAAACAAAACTTAAACTCAATGAGACAAAAGCCCTGTCTAAGCAAGCACATAAAGAGATCAGTCTGGGTTTTGATTATAAGTCAAGCATGAATAGCCCTCGTGGCTATTCCTGGTCATTTGAAAAGGCCATTCAGTGTCAGGAAATGAAACAGTACTATTCCCTCATAACCTAATTGGCTGGATTGCAGGTGTCTAGTTTCCTATAACCGTTTCTCCGGCACAATAAATGTCAGTTCCCTTGGTTACAGGGCCTATTGGCAAGCTGAGGATCCGTGTTTGTTTCTGATGAGGTGGAGAAGTGCACTTTTCTGTCTCAGATGTAGGTGTTCTATTCCCAGTTTTGTGATTATGCTTGTGTTCCTGTGCTGAAATATATTGTCACGATGCTCATTTGTGCTCCAGGGACCCAGCAGGACACCACAAGCCCGAGAAGTGGTTCTCACGGCTTTTGGCAGCCGATCGAAGGACGTTCATTAGCCTCTGTCAACATGCATATTGTGTTTGTGACTGTGTGCATGCGTGTTTGTGTTCTTTCAAGCACCGGCTTTGTGCTTTGTTAGTGGTCTGTTACTCTGGTAAGTTTATATGATGGTACTGTGAGACCCTCATTGGCAGCATATAATAGACACTGAGGGTCGGCTTGAGTGTTTCTTTTATACAGTATAAAAGTATAGTTCTATAAACAAGAGGTTTCTGACTAAATGTGGCCCTAAATTGAATTTCTATTTTTTACTGCCGACTGGTCGAAAAAGAATTGTCCCACAAGCATACTCTATTTGTATCATCTTCCTTATATGTGTTCCAAATCAGTGAAATGTCCCAGCACAATGCTGCTCAGCCAATCAGATTAGAGTAATGAGGAACTAACACTTTTTCATTAAGTGTGAAAATGTTTTATAAATAAACCATTTCATATGCTTTTTAAAAAACTCTTTAGTAGGTGAAATATTATGAATAAAACAGGTGGATAAATAATTACACTCATCGCTGCAGGTTTCCGACTTCACACAGCTGCCTGTAATCCATCTGAGGACATTACACCATGTCCGACAGCTAAGAGAGAGAGAGGGGAGGGGTGGTCACATGATCACTCTTACTCTTTTGCTGCTTTCACACACCTTCACACTGTCACACAAGCTGAATTAAGCTTACCAGACACAATTTTTGTTATAGGAATAGTTCACCAAAAATACAAAATAAATTAGCCCATGATTTCCTCACCTTCAAGCCATCCTAGGTGTATATGATTTTCTTCTTTCAAATGAATGCAATTGTGTTTTATTAAATAATGCTCCTATAGCTTTTCCAAGCTTTATAATGGCAGTGAATAGAGGATGATACACTATATTGCCAAAGGTTTTGGGTCGCCTGTCTTTACATGCACATGAACTTTAATGGCATTCCATTCTGTTGGCCCACCCTTTGCAGCTATAACAACTTCAACTCTTCTGGGAAGACTTTCCACAAGGTTTAGGAGTGTGTTTATGGGAATGTTTGACCATTCTTCTAAAAGCGCATTTGTGAGTCAGGCACTGATGTAGGACGAGAAGGCCTGGCTCGCAATCTCTGCTCTAATTCATCCCAAATGATTGAGGGTTGAGGTCAGGACTCTGTGCAGGCCAGTCAAGTTTCTCCACACCAACCTCACTCATCCATGTCTTTATGGACCTTGCTTTGTGCACTGGTGTGCAGTCATGTTGGAACAGGAAGGGGCCATCCCCAAACTGTTCCGACAAAGTTGTGAGCATGAAATTGTCCAAAATGTCTTGGTATGACATTTTGCCCCCCCCCCCCCCCCCCACCATAATCCCCCCTCCACCAAACTTTACACTTGGCACAATGCAGTCTGGCAACTACCGTTTTCCTGGCAACCGCCAAACCCAGACTCATCCATTGGATTGCCAGACAGAAAAGAGTGATTCACCACTCCACACTTGAATTCATTGAGCTCCTGAGAGCGACACATTCTTTCATAAATGTTTGTAGAAGCAGAGGGATGAGTTTGTGTAAGAAAAATATCCATATTTAAAACTTTAAAGACTAAAAAAAAAAGCTTCCGGCAGATGGCCTATGCAAGTCGACTTACACCAAAAGAGTAACCCCTGGTGCGATGTAGGAGTATTGTTAGCTTTGATGCCTTTCGTGGTTCAAACAAATAGGGCTGGGCAAACTCAAGCTCCTCTTCTCTTATATCGAAATACTCTGAAATACTTCTAATTTGTGACTGGTGTTTTGTTTTGGTCTATCCTCTGCGCTTCTGCATTCGTCAATACATCATGTGTCAGGTCAGGGGTTACTATTTCGCTGTAAATCGATGCGTACGGCTGTCTGTTGGAAGCTAGTTATATAAAGTTTTAAATATGGATATTTTATGAGGAATATTTATGGAGGAGCTTGAGTTTGTTGCCCAGCCCTATTTGTTTGAACCGCAAGAGGCATCAAAGCTTGCGCTACTCCTACATCGCGTCAGGGGTTACTCTTTTGCCGTAAGTCGACTAAGTCGATTATTTTAATTTATAAAGTTTTAAATATGGATATTTTTCTAACTCAAAGCATCGATTCACTTCAGAAGGTCTTTATTAACCCCCCAGAGCTGTGTGGATATCTTTTATGATGGATGGGTGCAATTTTTTGGGCTTCAAAATCTCATCCTCTATTCACTGCCATTATAAAGCTTGGAAGAGCCAGGACATGTTTTAATATAACTCCGATTGTATTTGTCTGAAAAAAGTCATATACACCTAGGATGGCTTGAGGGTGAGTAAATTATGGGGTATTTTTCATTTTTGGGTGAACTATCCCTTTGAGCGTAACAGTTTATGAATGTTTTCGAAAAATACAGCAATACGGTATTTTACCCACAAATTAAAAGCTGTCTGTGACTTTTTTTCCTTGTTTTTTTCTGCTGAACACAATGAAAGATATTTTGAAGACAACATTAGACAGCATTGACTTTCACTGTATGGACAAAAACACTGAGACACTTGCCGGGTTTCCATGCCCTTCGCATGAGGTCGGTTTTCAGGCAATTTAAAAAAAGAATATTTCACAAAACTGCAATGGAAACATTAAATGTAAATTTAAATTTCGTAAATTTTACAGATCAGAGTTTACAGAGTTCTGTATTAAACTCATAAAATACAAAAGAATTACGAGAATACTGGATTCTAAACAACAAAGCAATGCAGGACTGAGGGTGAAGCAATCAGAAACACCTCATGCATGGCTGCTCCCAAGTAGGCCTATAAGGGGCTTTCCTTAATTGCTATTAATGCTTAGATAACACGCTTACGTCTCCTTTGATTAAAAATAATGGCTAATGTGGTGACTGCGATATACAGTGAGGAAAATAAGTATTTGAACACCCTGCTATTTTGCAAGTTCTCCCACTTAGAAATCATGGAGGGGTCTGAAATTGTCATCGTAGGTGCATGTCCACTGTGAACATTTTGTAAAAAATAAAAATCCAGAAATCACAATGTATGATTTTTTAACTATTTATTTGTATGATACAGCTGCAAATAAGTATTTGAACACCTGAGAAAATCATTGTTAATATTTGGTACAGTAGCCTTTGATTGCAATTACAGAGGTCAAATGTTTCCTGTAGTTTTTCACCAGGTTTGCACACACTGCAGGAGGGATTTTAGCCCACTCCTCCACACAGATCTTCTCTAGATCAGTCAGGTTTCTGGCCTATCGCTGAGAAACACAGAGTTTGAGCTCCCTCCAAAGATTCTCTATTGGGCTTAGGTCTGGAGACTGGCTAGGCCACGCCAGAACCTTGATATGCTTCTTACAGAGCCACTCCTTGGTTATCCTGGCTGTGTGCTTTGGGTCATTGTCATGCTGGAAGACCCAGCCCCCACCCATCTTCAATGCTCTAACTGAGGGAAGGAGGTTGTTCCCCAAAATCTCGCAATACATGGCCTCGGTCATCCTCTCCTTAATACAGTGCAGTCGCCCTGTCCCATGTGCAGAAAAACACCCCCAAAGCATGATGCTACCACCCCCATGCTTCACAGTAGGGATGGTGTTCTTGGGATGGTACTCATCATTCTTCTTCCTCCAAACACGTTTAGTGGAATTATGACCAAAAAGTTATATTTTGGTCTCATCTGACCACATGACTTTCTCCCATGATGGTCATTGACCAGCTCCTCCCGTGTAGTTCTGGGCTGATTTCTCACCTTTCTTAGGATAATTGAGACCCCACAAGGTGAGATCTTGCATGGAGCCCAAGTCCAAGGGAGATTGACAGTCATGTTTAGCTTCTTCCATTTTCTAATGATTGCTCCAACAGTGGACCTTTTTTCACCAAGCTGCTTGGCAATTTCCCCGTAGCCCTTTCCAGCCTTGTGGAGGTGTACAATTTTGTCTCTAGTGTCTTTAGACAGCTCTTTGGTCTTGGTCATGTTAGTAGTTAGATTCTTACTGATTGTATGGGGTGGACAGGTGTCTTTATGCAGCTAACGACCTCAAACAGGTGCAGCTAATTTAGCATAATAAATAGAGTGGAGGTGGAAATTTTAAAGGCAGACTAACAGGTCTTTGAGGGTCAGAATTCTAGCTGATAGACAGTTGTTCAAATACTTATTTACAGCTGTATCATACAAATAAATAGTTAAAAAATCATACATTGTGATTTCTGGATATTTTTTTTTAGATTATGTCTCTCACAGTGGACATGCACCTATGATGACAATTTCAGACCCCTCCATGATTTCCAAGTGGGAGAACTTGCAAAATAGCAGGGTGTTCAAATACTTATTTTTCTCACTGTATGTAAATCTACCAATATCCGTGATTTTTAGAATGACTTATCGTGAGTGAAATAAAGGTTTTAGCCACATAACATTGGTTGATTGAACCGCCGTCATTTCACAATAGTTTTTTTATCGACATTTAGAAAATATTGCAAACGTTTTGCGCACATCTTTAATGGAAATATATATATATATATATATATATATATATATATATATATATATATATATATATATATATATATATATATTTGTCTCAGAATGCTGTTTCTTTTTCCTTTTTTTTTGTCTTTGTTTCTGTCTCATGAAGCCCTTGGCAGACCAACTCGGTGTGAGTAAACACATTCCTCAGCTGCACAGCATGCCACAAGATTAGTTATGACTTTGGAGAATGATTTTAAGAGGGAAACTTTGTCTCAAAAAGAAGATGTGTATGAGGTAAGCCATGAGCCATGTGTGCCTTTCATGAAATGCATATGTTTGCCCAAAACAAAAACCATCAGTATTAGAAGTTCGGCCCACAGAGCAGACAACAATTAAAGCGATCACAACGGATGTGTTCATGGAATGTGACATTGTCATGATGCTATCGTGTGAGAATGAGTTGAATCATGAGTAATTCCAGTAACAACTTTCCTTTGTTTTATTTTAAGGGGTAGTTCATCCAAAAAATTATTGATTCATTCCAAACCTGCATCATTTTCTTTCTTCTGTGGAACAGTGTTTTTAGTCCATACAATGAAAGTCAGTGGGATTCAATGTTGCTTTGGACCCCATTTGCTTTAATTCTATGAAATGGCCAAAAGCAGTATTCAGAATATCTTCTTTTGTGTTCCACAGAAGAAAAAGTCATACAGGTTTGGAATGACTCAAGATTTTTGCTATGCCTTAGATAGCTCTGACCAAGTAGGTCTATACTATTTTTGAGATTATAAACTTTTGTGGTAGAACTTGGTGGGATGTCTCAGAGTTGAAGATCAGACTGAGACAGAGGTTTACTTTGATTCAGAAGGAGTAGTCAGGTTGAGGCTCTTCAAGGCCTGTCAGAAAGCTCCCTCGTTTTTATTCATGATTGCTTTTCAGCCTTTGTCCCATTAAGCGAGCAGACTTGTGGATTAGGTCCACCTCGTGTCAGTAATATCATCATGAAAAACTCATGACACCCTGGGCCATTTGTTCAAAAGGGAGGGAATTTGAAGAATAGCACTGTAGCCATCTGCTCTTTCTGCTTGTCTTTCTTTGAAGAGGAGGTGTCTTCCTCCATCACTTCCCCTTCTAGTGATCAATATGGGTCATCCAATCAATTGCCACACTCAATTAAACCTTTATATTTTCTTTTAAACAACGTACTTCTAAAGAAGCATAAACTGAGAAGAGAAGCCCATCCAAATTACACTCTAGTGGCTCTTTTATTGGGCTGACATACAATGGAGCTTGACGGAAAACAATCCTCATGTTTTGGAAATTAGGTCAGGCTGTATTGAAAAGGACAGTCTGCCAGGCAGCCGGTGTAATCTGGTGGGGATGTACTTGTTGTCCAACCTGCTGCTCGCCATATTTGATGTCCCATTGTTTCCTTTCCGCCTCTAATCTGCCCATTCTTAAAGTGTTGCAATTCATTTGGACTGATTTCTATGGCAGCTCAGGCGCGAGGGCCATTAAAGTACTTTAAAGGGGCGAGCGGATGAACTACATGCCAGTGCTGTGCTATTGTGCCCCTAAGGTTTGTGTACCCGCTGCTAGTGGGGGAGCGGAGGGTTTCTGAATGGAGCTCTGCACAAGTACAAGTCGAGAAACTCCATATAAAGTCTGTAGTATTTAAAGTTATGAATTTATATTTACAAATATGTCTTTATACTCACAACGGTGACTTTATATATCATAATTGTGACTTCATTGCTCACAGTTGTGAATGAAAACCAGAGGTGGGACCAAGTCATTGTTTGGCAAGTCACAAGTAAGTCTTGAGTCAAGACAGGCAAGTCCGAGTCAAGTTGCAAGTCCTCAACTTTAAGCTTCAAGTCTTAAACAAGTCATTAGTGATTTTATCACAAATTAGTGTTGCAGTATTAATTACTATATGAAATTAAATGTATACTAATTTATATCAGGAAGGCTTTTAAAATATGTTTATGACTTAGCAGTTCAATATCATGTGAGATGAGGTATAAACAATTTTCACTAGGGCACCCATCTATCTCAGTTCAATTTAGGGATTGTGTTGACGTGTGACAAAATAAAAAAAAGCAGTGATCATTTTTTAAAATTATTATTGGTAACTGAGAGTAACAGACAAATATTTTCATAGAAATAACCACTGCTATTCACTTTGTATGTGTGCGTGAGTAATGTATCTAAGCTATTGAACCATTATTTGGAACATCAAAAACAGATTAAGAAAAAAACATGTAACACAGATGCATAAAAAAGCTGCTACTTTACTTTTTACTGAGAGAGGAAACATGCAACATTTTTGACATTTATTTTAAACGGTTTGCTAGTACTTGTGTATTAAAATGCCTGAAGAAAAAAAACGTGATTAGAAAACACTGATCAGGGACGTGCAGAAAGTTCCTCAGGGGCTCAAATGTAAAAAATAGGTGTATATATCTATAACTTCCAATATAACAATTAATAGTAGCCTATATTCAGTGCTGTGCGGTGGAGCTTTAAAATGAAGAGGCAAAGTTTTTTTACTTTTTTTTTACATATCAAATGTAAATATATGTCGCTACACTTCATTTTCCAGGTTAAATAAACACAAGTTGTTTCCTTTTTAATTAGTCTTTCATTCAGACCAATTCGAGAACGTGTATGAAATCAAGAGGTGGGATTTAACCCGTGAACCAATCATACCCAATCATAACTGATCATATCAAATCATAGCGTGACTTAAGGCCAATTTATACTTCTGCGTCGAGTGTACGCCGTAGCTACGCCGTATGGCTGTGTGATGCGTGCATACCCTACAACGTACCCTGACGGGCACTTCTCCAAAAATGTAACAACGCGTCAATTCTATTCTGACGCTGGCCCATACAGAAAAAGCCGTCAGCCAGATAGGTTCATGCTCAGTCGACACGGATCTGGCCCATTATCTTTTCACCAATGCCGACAGTGAGCCAACAGTGGCGCATTTCAGCCAGAATAAAGTGAATGAATCAATTGATACTAACAATTGTGACTTTATATCTCACAATTATTAATTTATACTCACAACTGTGACTTTATATCTCATAATTATGCATTTATACTCACAATTGCTATCTCAAAATGACTTTATATCTAACATTAGTGACATGTTAATTACTTAACTCTTAAATGCATACCTCGGGTCTTTAGTGACCCAGGACGTCATTCACTACCCTCCTCCCCGTTAATTTTTTAAAGGTAGACATCAACCTTCTTAGTATTCCTCAATACAATATAATAAAAAAAAGAAAAGAAAAGAATGCCTGTTTTACTATTCATTTTTGCTAACGACCCGAGGTGTGTAATAGTGTAAGTATATTTTTTTCTGCACAACAATAATTAAATCTTTGATGACTGAATAAGTGCAATTCATCTTTATTCCTCAAGGTGGCACTGTCTGATACACAATGATGAAGTGACGTTTCACAGTAATCGCAGGCAGAAAACAAAAGAATAGGAAGAATCAAATGTTACTGTCAGTGGATCTGGTGAAGAAGCTGTCAGTGGTCAAAATGTTGATTTTGAAGATGCTGAAAATTATAGTTTTGAGAATATGTTTGAGATGGTGAATATGAGCCAGATGCTGAATGTACTGGGAATTGAGGACAGTGATGATAGTATAAAGCATCTGCTCAAACTGAACCCTTCCAAGCTCCAACAGGTAACAAAATATGCTTTATTATCCTTTTAAGGATTAATTAGACTTGCTACATGTTAAATAGTAATTGAGACTCACAAATGTATTTGTATGTACAAATGTACCCAATTACATCTTTATTTCTCACAATGGTTCACAGTTTTGATTTAATATCTCATAATTGTGACCTTATTTTAAACTTTATCTTACAACCACTTCTTATTTTCTTTGCTCTGTACAGTTCTTATGGTGGTTTTATATTATATGTTGGTAAGATTCATTAGAAAGATCATGACATTGACAGTGAAGATGGTCAAATTGCCTTGTTTTGACAAGAAATTCATGGTGCTTCATTTACATTCTCCCTCTTTGAACTGATAATGTGTTTGCCACAATAGGACCTTTGACCAGACCGCAGCTCCCCCTTGGTTACCACAGAAACCAAAAAGACTTCTCTCTGCTCCTCTGGGCCCTCTCTCTACTTCTGCTACAGTTTTTCTTGTTTCTCCTCTCTGCTTCCTGTCCCCTGTAAATTGTTCTGACTGAAATATTTCACATCTGATATGAGGAAAAAAAAGAAAAGTCAAGCTAAGCCTTTTTATCTTTGCCAGTGAATCCTTGATAACAGTGGACCTGCGTCTTAAAGCAGGAACTGGTGGTCATAAACACCATTCCCATGGGAAAGTTTGTAGAAAGCCTCAGTTTGTCTTTTCTTTTAGTGCAAAATGTTTCCACTGCAGCTCATAATGCCATTAAGTGTGTGTGTGTGTGTGTGTGTGTGTGTGTGTGTGTGTGTGTGTGTGTGGTGGGGGGGCTAGGCTAAAGAAAGGGTTGTCAGGAACCCTAAGCAACCCGCATCCTGTAAATCAGGTCTTCATGAGCCACATCTTTCAACAAACACACACACACACACACACACACACACACACACACACACACACACACACACACACACACACACACACACACACACACACACACACACACACACACACACACACACACACACACACACACACACACACACACACACACACACACACACACACACACACACACACACACACACTTTTTCATTCTTATGCTCATTTTCTCTCTGCATAAAAGAGAGGGGAGTATTAAAAAAAACGCACAATGCTGACATGCAAGAGACGAGTGGCCCATTCTATAAAAAGATAAACAGGGGACCAACCAAAGAAAAGGAGGGAGGGAGAGAGATTAACTCATGTCATCATCTTTATACTCTAGCAGCTGAGAGCCAATCAGTTCATTTAAAGACAAATGAATTGGTTTTCTTTTAACCACTGGGTGTGGGAACAGCACAGTTTCTTATAAAAAGAGGCAAATAAACTATTCCTTAACTTTAACACAGAGCCATATAGAGGCAACATATATATATATGTGTGTGTGCTTTTTTTATTGTATAGTCTCTGCATCCCTTCTCTGTTTGGTACATTCTTTCTTTGTGCTTTAATTTGTTTTAAACATACACCATAAACAAAATATCAAAATATTATAATTATAATAATTTTAATTATAAATGATTTATACAAAAAATATTTTATAATAATAATATATGTATAAATATTATAATTATTATTATAATTATAAAAAGTATGTTTACTATTGTTTTAAAAATGTTACATTCTTTAAAGGGGTGGTAAAGCACTCTCTTTCGAAGGCTTGATTGTGTTTGTGGGGTGCACTGTAACATGTGTTCATGCTTCGTTTTAAAAAAAATGCAGTATTTTTCATATATTTTACCTTTATTCTACACTGCTCTGTCCCTCCTTGTAAAAACGGTCTGGTGGTTTCCGGATTCTGTGAAGCCAGTCCCTCAAAAATACGCAATGGGCTCTGATTGGTTAGCTGGCCCAGTGTGCTGTGATTCGCTAACCGCCTAGTGTACGTTTCTCGAAAGCGTCACGCCCCTTACCTCTACAGGTAGCCTCAGGCTTTGTGTACGCTAGCGTCAATAAAACCATACCAAGAGCCCGAATCAGACCCAGACAATTTTAGTGAAGATGATCGAGCAGAACCTGCTCAGTCCTCAAGAGTAAAGACTGCAGATCTATAGTGATCGCTCCTGAATGGCACTGTTACTTTTGTATTTTTAGAACGATTTGCCAAATATCTGTCGCAAGAACGGACATTAAACATTGCTAGTAGCCAAATCAAACACAGAACCATGTTTAGCATGCCTGTAGATAAACAATACATAAAAGCTCTAATCAAAGAATAATTTACACTAATGCCAAGTTCTCTGTTGAAATTTTAAACAGTTTGTAGCGTGAGGTGTTTGTCGGATAACGTTAAGTATGAATGAGCATTTGACAAACTGGTTTGCAGAGCCAAACAGCGCTGTCATGTTTACTTCCTTGCTACAACGTAGGCTACAATTAACAACACGAACTATTACAGGAAAACACATTGACGAAAAATAAATCACACTTACAGGTTGTAGCCCGTACTCGCGAAGATTGTGGAAGCTTTCCTCCGCGAATGTGCCGCGGTAGCCGCGCGTGCAGCTGAACTCGTGCAGCTGAAGGCTCATGTATTGCAAATACAGATGAATATAGTCCATTATGTCACATTTTCCGATCTTCTCCTCCTACCCCTGTCTGTCTCGTGCTTTGATTTATGATGGGCAGCATATATCCGATGCAAATGCGATCGTGTTCCCCTCATGTCTCTTACACACATGAATATGACGTTGTATGTTAAACGCACTGCAACGCTGCCCCGTCCCTAGGAAGGCTGAAGAAAGTGGACCTGCAATCCGGATGGAAATAACAGCGTTTCGTCGGCATTGGCAACAGCACTCCAGCCTACTAACCACAACAACTATTCCCCGCAGCGATACAAAATGGCCCCCCCTTATTTCATATTCTCGGAGGAGGGGTTTATGTAAATATTGGGGCTGGTGATGTCAGCAACCCTGGAGGAATGTGTAGTAGTCCCTAGCGGCCGTTTGCTGTAGTCCTTAGAAATCGATTTCTTTAAAAGCAAATATCTCCCTTTGCTTTAAACTTTGAACGTTGTAACTTTGAAGATGTTGTTTATGCTCAAACAGCAGCATTACACACTAGCTAAAGCTAGAAAAGTGAAATCGTGGTTTACCACCCCTTTAATAAAAATGATAAAACAGACAATTCTTATTTGAAATTCTGATTGGATCGAAGCTGCTCATTCTATATTATTGTGCACAAGGTTGCTTCGCTACCATCAACAAGTTTTTAACATTAATTATATAATCCATATAATTGCATACTTTTTTATATAAATACATATATAATTAAAGGCGTTTAATTGATGGAAAATTTTATGTTTCATTATTAATATTATTAATATTAATACATAAAACTATTCATTGAACATGTACAACTTTTATTGCATTATTGTTGTAATAGAAGCTCATTATAGGTAACCTCTTAGCCGTGGTAAAACGACTGTAACACATAGCATCACGTCACTTATCAATATACACTATATTGCCAAAAGTATTGGGACACCCCTCCAAATCATTGAATTCAGGTGTTCCAGTCACTTCCATGGCCACAGGTGTATAAAATCAAGCCCCTAGTCACGCAGAATGCTTCTACAAACATTTGTGAAAGAATGGGTCGCTCTCAGGAGCTCAGTGAATTCAAGCACGGTACCGTGATAGGTTGCCACATGTGCAATAAATCCATTGGTGAAACTCCTCGCTACTAAATATTCTACGGTCAACTCTTAGTGGTATTATACAAAGTGGAAGCAATTGGAAACAACAGCAACTCAGCCACGAAGTGGTAGGCCATGTAAATCACAGAGTGGGATCAGCACATGCTGAGGAGCACAGTATGCAGAAGTTGCTAACTTTCTGCAGAATCAATAGTTATGGACCCCCAAACTTTGTGTGGCCTTCAGATTAGCTCAAGAACAGTGCATAAAGTGCTTCATGGAATGAGTTTCCATGGCCGAGCAGCTGCATCCAAGCCTTACATCACCAAGTGCAATGCAAAGCGTCGTATGCAGGGGGGTAGTGTGCAGTGCCAGTTGCCAGGAGAATGGTACTTGCCTGACTGCATTGTGCCAAGTTTGGTGGAGTGGGGATTACGGTGTGGGATTGTTTTTCAGGAGTTGGGCTTGGCCTCTTTGTTCCAGTGAAACAAACTCTTAATACCAAGACATTTTGGACAATTTCATGCTCCCAACTTTGTGGGAACAGTTTGGGGATGGCCCCTTCCTGTTCTAACATTACTGCACACCAGTGCACAAAGCAAGGTCCATAAAGACATGGATGAGCGAGTTTGGTGTGGAGGAACTTGACTGGCCTGCACAGAGTCCTGACCTCAACCCGATAGAACACCTTTGGGATGAATTAGAGCGGAGACTGTGAGCTTTTTCATCCAGCATCAGTGCCTGACCTCACAAATGCGCTTCTAGAAGAAGGGTAACAAATTCCCATAACCACACTCCTTTCCACTCCCTTATGGAAAGCATTCCCAGAAGAGTTGAAGCTGCTATAGCTGCAAAGGGTGGGCCAACTCCATATTAAACCCTATGGATTAAGAATGGGATGTCATTAAAGTTCATGTGCATGTAAAGGCAGACATCCCAAAATGTTTGGCAATATAGTGTACACAGACTTGCAGCTGCATAAGAGCACACCAGTTTTTTCATACTGAATTTAGTTGCCCTATGCCAGTTGAAAAAATAGCCCATTGCTCATTCACACAAAGTATTTGGTTAAAGAAATGGCTGTACCACCCCCACTCATTCACACACAGTCCTTCAGCCCTACATCCTCACTGCAGCTAAACTTTGGTGGTCTCCAGCCTTCAGTGGATAATTGATTATGGGATTGAAGTCACAGGGCTTTAAAGGGGGAGAGGTGAAAGAGGTTTCCAAGGTCAATGCCTCCCTCCTTCTTCTCTGCCTCTTTTCTCTCAATTATTTGGACAGAGTCTTCAATGCAATAGTCATTAAGGTCCAGCCACCATGCAGGGGAAACTCCAAATATTTGGCCACATTTGGCCACAGGAGCTCTACACAAATATGAGGATGTTGTTTAGGTGCGTCCTAGTAGTTTCTGGTTCACAGGCAAGGAGAAAGCAGACTTTTGAAGGAAACACTGGCCCGTTAAGCTGTACAAAATGTGCTTTGGCCTCATCATTGATGACTAAATATTTGTACTTCATATGCTCCTTATTTTGGAGCTTGGAGCAAATGTTGTTTAATGCGTTTTGTATTTGCCCTTGTCACATTCAATGACTGTTGCATTGAACACTTTTCAAAATATTGTGTTATGTTTTTTTTTTAATGCAGAGTTATAAGGAGGATATAAAGGAGGCATATGTTAATTTAATGCCCAGATAAACAGCTGTTTACCTCACTCCTGCAAAAATCTGTCCCTCGTCCCTCCATCGCACTGACTCCAATTTTATTTCTATAATTGTGTTCAGGAGGGGAAGTTGAGAGCACGAGTTGAGTCTTGTGCTTAAGCCTTTGTGAACTTGTTTTTGATCATTTGAAGGATAGTCTTGCACTAGTCATGCTAATTACTCTCTCTGAGAATGGTATTGGTTAGTTGTTTGCTCAAGGCCAAAGTAACAGTACTGGAATCTCAGTAACTCACTAATTCCTGGATTGTGCATCAATGGGAAAGCATGTTAGAAATCTTTAACCATTTGGCACCATTATTTGTCCGATCTCACGTTGCTGGATCTTGCTTGATCTGTATCGCTGGTCTGTCAAAGCAAGCCCATAATAAGTGACTTACCTCTACAAATTAAGCTTACACACATGAAAATGAGAGATGACGGCAGTCAAGTCAAATTGATTTGTATAGCACCTTTAATAGTATTGTACCAGCTTCACAGCAATTATGATGGTAATTTTTATAATATCTTCATGCCTTATTATAGTTGCATTCAGCAGATTAGAGCTGAGCGATAATATAGTTGATATTTTGCGATGATAAAAGCAATCAAGCAGTTTAGACATGCTATATTGCCTTACAGGAGTATAATAATCCCTCAAGTTGTAAGTCGCTTTGGATAAAATCGTCTGCTAAATGCATAAATGTAAATGTAAATGTAAATAATGTATGTATTATTAAGTTGGACGTACTTAAAATTCCAACTTCATATAAAGAGCTGGCCGATAATATGCAACAATAGTAAATCAGGCAGTTGGGATTTGCTATATAGTATATATTGCTTTACATGAGTACATAATATATCCAACTTTATATTTATAACTGTGCGATTAGTGTTTGTGATTTAGTGTTTGCAGCAAAATAAACCAAGATTTGCTATAAGTATATATTTCTTACCCGAATATAGTGTATTCAGCACTGGCATTTTATACAAATACCTCCATGTTGTTTTATTTGGGTCTTCATCTTTTTATTCTCTTGTCCAGGCCAGTAGTTGGCCTGTCACTTTGTCACTTTGAAAGACACACTACGCATAGACTGAACACATAATACGAATACACATGACATCACCGTTTTCACAAATTTGCGTTTTTGTAGTTTACACTGAGACGATATCTGTATTGTTTTCAAAAATGTGCACTTTGAAACCTGTTTTCATAAGTTAGCGTTTTCAAGTTTGCCCAAAAAGGCATTGTTGTGTGAACAGCCAAAACACATAAAAAGTTTACAGTTTTTAGTTGAAAAAGGTGTTGTGTAAAGGCCCCTTAAACTAATGTTATGTATAATCATCAGTTGATTATAATTAAACGGGTGATCATTTGTTCCCATACAGATAGTTGTTATTCAGGCGAATTCCTAGGAAAAATGTCACACATAGATCATTGCCTATAGTTGTGGAGGTCTGGGAAGGTGGCGAAAGAACCTGACTGTAAATTTAAGAATTAGTCTCAACCAATTGCTAAACCCAAAGTGGACGTGGGCGTGGCCATACAAAGCAGCTTGCTCTGTGACAGTGAACAGGAGAGCGGTCCAGGGAAACACGAGCAACACAGGAAATGTTCAATGTGTTGGAGAGTGTTAAAAACCGTGCTGCAGCTTTCTTTAGCGAGGAGCCCTTTCTGACAGTGCTGAAACTCACTGTTGTTTTTGGCTCTGAGTCTGGGCCCTCTCCCGGATCTACCTCTCTCTCTCTCTCCTTCTCTGTGGTGGCGAGTGCAGTCAAAACCAAAAGAAAACATGCTTCGAAAGAGAAAAGTTGGGAAATAGTACAAGGGGGATAGTAACCCTCTCCTCGTTTGTCATAAAGAATGTATTTATTGCATGTATTTAGGACCAGTGCCTAAGAGAATCTCATTATATAAGATGTATAGCCACCCCCTTAAAAATGATTAACGTTATTTCATTATTTTAGTGTGCCATGTGTTACATTAGCTCAAATTAGTGCAAAACATCTTTGCAAAATATCCTCATTTGAAATAAGAGCTCTTGGCAAAAGCTTTTGAATGAAAATGTTTGACAGAGGAAGAGAGCATTTGGTTTTCAGCCGTTCTCAAATGGCGTTTTAATAAATTGTAAAAGAAATGAAGGGGAAAATTGGTATTCATACAAATATTTGATCAAGATATCATGCCGTATCTGTTTTGCTGAGTGGGAAATTAAAAGCATTTGTGTGGTTCTTCAGTAACACAACCCAAAGCTCGCCTCTCCCACTCCTGCCCTCTTCTCTGATAGCAGAACATCTGCACTCTAGTGACACTCTGTGGCAACCGTAGGGAATCCTCCACCTTCTTACCTCTCACAGATACAGATTAAATATACAAAATGTGAATAAAATATACACAGTTGCTACAATTTGGTCTTTTAAATGAGCTTGACAGACTGTTAGAGGTCTGTCAGAGGTGTTTCATGAACTGAGACCCCGGTAGGGTTTCAGTTATTTAAATATCTGGGATGTTAATATGTGTACTGGATTTTGGAAGCTGAAGAGGGGGGTTGGGGAGAAGTCAGCTTTAACTCAAAGTCTTTAAAAACACTCAAACCCATTAAATGTTTAAGAGCTACTGCAGCCTTGAAGGAACACACTTAGCCTATGTTGACTGTGGGATCCTGACAGATAGCAGCAGTCTGACAAATGCCATGTTTCCTTAATAGCAACTTAATTGGTATTAATGCGAACACAGCTGCTTGATTAAGATTTAACTGCAAGATGGCTCAAGTAAATGTTTGTGCTGCCAGAAAGGACACAATGTAGAGCAATTGCTTTTTTTGTAGAATTGCAATTTTATGTTATTTTATTTATTTTAATTATTTAATTTAATTAATTTATTTATTTTAATGATTTCATTTATTTAAATTACTATTTTTATTTAATATTTTATTTCATTTTTTAATTTTATTTTTTATCCTAATTGTTATATAATTTTCATCTTTTTATTTTGTCTGAAACTTCATTACAGTATCATATATCATGTTATTGGGCATTGCAACGAAAATGTCATTATACTGTAAAATACAGAACATGATGAGTATTTTATATTATGCGAATTATATTTTGATGAATGAATAGCAAATCTTGTTCTCTCTGACTTGCTTCACTGATTAGAAACATTTATGTACCAGTTGCTTTTTTATGAGCCTGGAAAAGCAAAAGCTACCTGCCAAAAAAGGGAATGACGCACATAAGCCACAGTGCAATTGTTTCTCAAAAAATTTAATACATGGCATAATAGTTTTCAGTATACATGTAAATCTTTCACCCCCCCCCCCCCCCCAGTCAGGACTAGAAGAGTTGAAATCATGAAGTACATTTTTGTTAGTATACATAGAAGTGTCGTTTCAAGCTCTTTGGTTACGTATAGACATACACAAAATCAGCTCACAGAACTCCTCTCTGCAAGCCCCTTATATATATATTTTTTTTTGTTTTACTTTTTTTCCTGATTTGATATTTTTTTCAGCTACCAGTTGGAGTATATTATTCTAGAATTCCATAGATCATCCCCAAATTCTGCAGAAATTATAGAAAACAATGCAGATTTTTCTGTCTTGACCTAGCTGTGATGGATGCTAGTCATGCAACAAATCCCTTATTGTACACAAATGTTTTTGCTTAAATACATATATAAATATCAGTGGAGCCTTTGATCAACAGACCTAACAACTGGCTCTTAAAAAAGTACTAGAGCATGGTGACCTTTTCTTCTGCATGGAGTGCTTGATACAGTAGTGCTGACAGTTCTTTCTGCTCTGACTGTGCTCAAAGGCATTAATGATAATTAAAACATTATGATTTTTGCTTGCAGGCATTTGATTGGCCCTGAAATATGAAATATAAAGGTAATACGAAATGACTACTCTAACAGCAATACTTACATTTTGTGTTTTATGACTATATTCCTTGTACTGTAATCCTCATTTGCAGTTCTCTGATAACGTTGTAACTCTTGTTTACTGGTAAGTTATGCATACTGCCGTTAAAAAAAATCGGTACAATATTTGTCAAAATCACAGTAAAACATTATTGTTATGAAATATTACAATATAAAAGAATTGTTTTGTATTTTACTATATTTTTTAAATGTAAATGATCCATTTGATGGCAAAACTGAATTTTCAGCATCATCACTCCAGTCTTCAGTGTCACATGATCCTTCAAAAAATATTCTAATATGCTGATCTGGCACTCAAGAGACATTTATTATCATCAATGATGACAACTGTTGGTGTGCTGTGGAAACTGTGATACATTTTTATTCATTATTTTATTCTTTGATGAATAGAAAGATCAAAAGGACAGCATTTATTTTAAATGTAGTTTTTTGTAATACAATATAAAAGTATTTACTGTCACTTGCTGATTAAGAGTAGATAAGAATAAGAGCTGAATAAGAGTAGTGTACCTCAAATTATGAATCTTTCAGTCGCTGGGTCAGATGTCACTTTTGCACTGTATTTGGGTGCAAAAACTTGTTTAAACAATGTTTTTTTGTGTACATTTCCTCAATAATTAATTAAAAAATGTTCCATATACACATTGGTAAGGTCAGCTATGCTCTTAATTTTATTCGCACATCTCTTTGAGGACAGAACCGTGTCCTTAGTACTTTCCATATGAAAGGCCCTTAATTGAAACTAGCATTCATCTCAAGTATTCACCGAAGCCAAAGCATAAAGCCTCATCCTATTCTCTTTCAGGCCACTGCTAAGCAACAACCTACAGAGGGTTTATTTTTTTATTTAAGGGTTTTCGGTAAGAGGGTCTTGCATATTGATGCTTTGAGGAGGTCTGTTTTCCTTCCGATGAAGGTTTAGGTGATAGAGGTGAAAAAGCCATGCTTTTCTGTCTCTGATCCTCAGACTTTTGGTTTCTTCTGGGACTGAGAGGGTCAGGGAATGGGGAGGAAGTAGCGATGGACATGGCAAAGCATGAGGATAACCGACATTCCAGGCAAGAAAACATCATCGGCACTGTACAAAGGTTCCTGTGTTGCTCTTGCTTTCGTACTGTTGAAAACGACTACTTGGAGTACAATCAGGAAAAGCCACGAAACCTCAAGCCTGTCCTGGATGAGGAGAGCGTTCATATCGTTGTTGGAGATTTGGGAATAGATAACCCCGGGTTTAGCCTCGGTGAAGTTGAGCGCTGCGGGCCACCTCAACAGATCACCATTGGCCGCTCTGCTAGTTCTGTGTCCGTGTGCCAAAGAGCAGCGCTAAAGAAGAAGCTTGCACCACTTTCCTCTTTACCATTTCAGACCAGATTGATCCAGAACAATGAGGATGACTCTGCTAATGACTCTGTTCTGTACGGTTCTGGCAGCACTAATCTTGGAGATGGTGGTCTTCTCACACCACCAGTCATTAACCTCATACCTCCGACACCTTCCGACGTAATAGACGACGACCAGTTCTTCGACATAAACTCGGAAGAAGAAAGTCTGCAGCAAACTTCAGGCAGTGAAGGAGTGGACAGTATCGGCAGTGCTGCAGGAGAGCAGGAAAGCGAGGAAGACATGGTGTCTGAAGGTAACCATGAGACCAAAAATGAAGAACATCCACAGGTGGAGCCTCAAGAGGAAGAAACGACCAAGAAGAACAGTGTGGACAAGTCTACAATCCACTTCCTGCTTAGCTCCTTTCAAGTACCCCCTCTTCCTGAATACCCACGAAAAAGTAAGAGGCATCAGCTGTGTGATGAGCCTACTGGCACGTTTGTATAAGACTGGAGAGTAGCTTTGCTTTATGATACATTCTGAAATAGTCGCTTGTTTGTTTGCATTGTTAGGAAGCCTCAATACTGGAATCAGTTTGCTGCAGTTCACTGAACATAATCTGGGTGAGTCTGATTTGTGATGAATCTTCACAATAGTCTTCAGTGCCTGTATAGTGAAAACTGGAGTGAAAAATATTTCTAAATGTAACATCTGAAACAGTCCTGTGCACATCTGTTATGGAATTTTACTGTATACTATACTGTATAGTATAGTAATATAGTCTTTTTTTACCAAATGAGTTAAACAGTCAATATTGTATTGTTTTATTTTGAATATGTAACTGTTGCTTTAACCAAAACTGCCAACAAAGTATTATTGAATTTTGCAGCTTGACAAATATTGGGAAGCGGCTGTCTTATATGGCACTTTTACAACTAAGGTACAAAATGGAAAAGCTTAAAAATGTGTTTCTTTTTTTATTTTTATTAATTTTTTTATGAAAGTAGGTGCATACAGTTGAATTCCATGGGCTTGTCAATTATTTATTTACTTTAAATATTATTTAAAATATTGATAACTGTATATATTAGTATATATTAGTTTGTATTATGTACTAATTATATATTAAACTGTTACAATTGTTTAATTATAATTTGTTTATTTTAAAAAATAGCGTACATTTTTACTACAATTAAAAAATATTGATATATATATTATTAGCAATATTAATTGCGAAAATTAAATTGATTATGTCAAACTTTTGTTAATGTCAATTTTAATGGTTAAATTCTTATTTTAAGGTGTGAGTATACCAACTTTTGATGTTTAATACTAGCTACTTCATTTTATTTAAATATTTTACACAAATATTTTATTTTAAAAAGGTCATGGAAAACTAAAGTGCACTGTATTTTTGTAATGTGCCATATTAGATATAGGAATCAGAAATGTTGGGTATTTTAACTTAATCACAGAAAAATGATGGCGCGTGTACATCTACAAATATTTCGAGGTTGGTATGTAACACAACTATAGTATGTAACCTTTAATTACTGCATAGGAATTGAAAAGATTAGGCAGAAATATGAGATGGTCTGAATTGTTCATCATTGACGTATTTGTCTGAAATGCTGAAAACTTGTCTCTCATGACTCATCTAATTTTGACAATTTTACTCATCCTCATCCAGGTGTGGTTTTCAGCAGAAAGGGCACAGTTCAGAAGGTGTGGGTGGACATGCCACTGTACAGGTCTCATCATGCACAAAGCAACTCCTCACAGCAAAAATATTTAGACCCTTTAGTGAAGTGAGCCGTTGCTCCTTACCTAAAGTGTTTATTGTTTGGCCTAGAGAAACGACACCTGCTGAGGCGCTGTTTTGTAACCAAGGGGTAATCTGCTTGTCTGTGCTGTGGTGAGGGATGGCCTTTGTACAAATTTATCCCAAGCGTGAAGCCATATGACCTGTTCCCTTTCGTTCAGTCACTACGACGTACGTTAGTGACTAACGAATGGGGGTTTCGCTTAGAAGCCAATTACCTTCGAGAATTCAACAGCGCCCAATGGCAGTGCCAATGCCATGGGCATGCGGAATTTGCATGCGTAATTCCGCCCCACCCTGTGGGTATATAAGGAAGTACGCTGGCAACATCGCATTATGTTTCTGCTTTGGAGCCAAGAGCATCTCTTCACTCCTACAAGCCTGAATTCTGAAGTCTTCTCTTCAGTCTTCGAGACGAGCGGTTCTCCAGGGTGTTGGTGTGACGGCGCATTCCAGCGATCTCGCATTGCCTGCCTGCTGATCTGTGCAGTGATCTGCAACAGCTGTGTGTGTTTTCCCTGGGCGCTTCGGCACTCTGCAGAGCTTTCCTCTCAGAAAAGAGCTTGCGCGTGGCACGTCTTTTTCAAGACGGTTCGCCGTGCACTTCTGGGTGCGATCGATCTCCGTTGCTGTCTATGGGCACATTCACTGCTCGACGTGTTTGGGCTTCAGCACGTTCGGGCAGTGTTTGTGGATGTGTCATGTTCCCACTGCGGGAACGTGACCATCGCGATGTCGCGGTCGAGACTCAGTGATCTCCGTGAGGAGAGAGAGTCCCCTCTGCCACACCCCAATTTACCGTCTCTGAGAGAGGTGATACTTTGGCTAGTGGCCAGGGTGACCTGAGGGCGGTGCCGTGGTATTAAGAACCCCAACGATCATTCCTTGGGCCACGCCCCCCTCTCGCACATCGCTTCCCGCGAGTGCTGGACTGAAACAGCGGCCCGTCTCTGACGCCTCGTTCGTTTCGTTCACACTCCAGATAGCAGCGAGATGTCGATCGTCGCATCCCAAGGTGGGCTAGAGTCCTTTGGGGATGACGATTAGGTTGTGCTCCGCCTTCGGGTGTGTCAGCGCTGCCTGATCTGACCTAGAGTTGACAGCCATGTTATCTCGGGCAGCCGCGAGCCTCGGCCTGGTGTGGAACTCTGCCCTGTCACGAGCGCTCGTGGTTGCGCGATTGGTTTTGGGGGTGGCACCTGACAGCTGTTGGGCCCCGCCCCCAATGCCTTTCGCTCCCGAGATGCATGAGGAGATCACGCGGTCCTGGCCTCCTCCGCCTTCTCTGCCCTCGATGGGGTCGCGGCCGACGGTGCTGGGGTTACCCACTGTTGAAAACTCTGTTGCGCACTACGGTGTCCACGGAGGATTTGACGTGGCGTGGACCCTAAGCACCCCCCAAGCCTGTGGGCTCGTCTACTTCGGTGGCGTGGTCCTGCAGAGCTTGGGGCAGGCCGCCGCCCCTTTGCATATGCACGAGAGTGGAGACGACCCAATGGCTCTTCAATGAGTTGCGTGCCGCCACTGGTCCCGCCCCCCGGGCGGTGAAGGTGGCCATACGCTCCCTGGGTCGGGCGATGTCCACTGCTGTGCTCCAGCACTTAGCCCGTCTGGGCCTTTGGGTCGACTGGGAGAAGAGCGACTCTGCCCCGTGCAGAGGATCTCCTTTCTCAGTGTGGTTTCCATCTCGGTCGCCTGGTGCGTGCTGCTTTCTAGCGAGCGCGCATGCAGTCTCTGCTGATTTGCCTTGAGGGCGAGAGTGCGGTCCCACAGAAACTATTTCAGAGGCTCCTGGGGCATATGGCATCTGCAGCCGTGGTGACGCCGCTCGGATTGCTACATATGAGACCGCTTCAGCACTGGCTACGCGATCGAGTCCCGAGATGGGCATGGCGGTCTGGCACGCTCCGGGTACAAGTGACTCGGGCCTGCTTACAGACTCTCACCCCGTGGTCGAACCTCAGTTTTCTTAGTGTCCTTAGAACGAGTTTCCAGGCATGTTGTTGTATCAACAGATGCCTCATCCACGGGCCGGGGTGCCATGTGCAATGGACAAGCAGCCGCGGGCTCCTGGACAGGACCCCAGCGCCTTCTGCATGTCAATTGCCTCGAGTTACTGGCAGTACGGTTCGCCCTGCACCGCTTCCGAGCGTTGCTGAGGGGTCAACATATACTAGTCAGGACAGACAACACGGCCGCTGTAGCGTACATCAACCACCAGGGCGGTCTACGCTCCCGCCGTATGTCTCAACTCGCCCGCCATCTCGTTTTATGGAGTCAGAAGCATCTGAGGTCCCTTCATGCTGTCCACATCCCGGGAGTCCTGAACCGTGCAGCCGACGAGCTCTCACGGCTTCAGCCACTTCCTGGAGAATGGAGACTCCATCCCCAGACGGTCCAGCTGATATGGGAACAGTTCGGCGACGCACAGGTAGACCTGTTGCCTCCCAGGCCTCTTCCCATATCTCCCTGTATTATTCCCTGACCGAGGGCACTCTCGGCACGGATGCACTGGTGCACAGCTTGCCGCCGGGTCTACGCAAATATGCGTTTCCCCCAGTGAGCCTTCTCGCACGGGTACTGTGCAAGATCAGGGAGGACAAGGAGGTCATGTTGGTCGCCCCGTATTGGCACGGCCAGACCTGGTTCTCAGAACTGCTACTCCTTGCGACAGCCCCTCCCTGGCCTATTCCTCTGAGACACTCAGAGACGGGGCACCCTTTGGCACCCGCGTCCAGCGTTCTGGAAGCTCCACGTGTGGCTTCTGGACGGGGCGCGACAGGTTTGAGCAGTCTTCCACCTGCGGTGGTCGCTACCATCACTTCCGCTAGGGCAGAGTCTACGCGTCATCTCTATGCGTTGAAGTGGAACCTCTTCGTCACATGGTGTTCTTCAAGCTGGTAAGTCAGCATGACCTGATCATCAGGTTCCTGAGGGGGGCGAGGAGACTGAATCCTCCTCGCTCTTCTCTCGTTCCCTCTTGGGACCTCGCAGTAGTCCTAAGTGCTCTGCTGAGGCCGCCCTTTGAGCCCTTGCGGTCGGTCGATATTAAGTTTCTGTCTATGAAGACGGCTCTGCTGACCGCATTGGCCTCTCTTAAGAGGGTAGGGGACCTGCAGGCATTTTCGGTTGACGAAGCGTGCCTGGAGTTCGGACCGGCTAAATCTCACGTGATCCTGAGACCCCGGCCCGGATATGTGCCCAAGGTTCCCACCACTCCGTTCCGAGACCAGGTGGTGAACCTGCAAGCGCTGCCTTTGGAGGAGGCATACCCAGCCTTGGCATTGCTCTGTCCAGTACGCGCTCTCCGCGCCTATGTAGACAGCACGCAATGTTTCAGGACCTCAGACCAGCTCTTTGTCTGTTATGGTGGAGAGCGGAAGGGAAGAGCTCTCTCAAAGCAGAGGTTGTCTGTGGCCTCCTCTTGGGCTTTAGCGCATGGCGCCTAGCTAACAGACATCTGCAGAGCTGCAGGCTGGGCGACACCTAACACATTCGCCAGATTCTACAATCTCCGAGTAGAGCCAGTGTCCGACTATGTACTCGCCCCTACGGGTGGCCGGTAATGGGCCAGGCTTAGGTGTCTTCGCTTGCTCGCCATTCCACTCCACGGACTGGATACGTGCAATATTTTCCTCAGGTGAGCTCCCCGAGAGCCCTGAGCTCCTCCAGCACTGCTTACACCGACATCAGTTCAGTCTGCCCTTTCGAGCCCAGACCCTCATGTCCGGCCAGGTGCCCCGTGTGCATGGTTCCCCTCCGGCGACCCCCACACGAGTATTTCCACCGTAAGCCTCCTCAGCAAGCAGGTGTCTTTCCCTTGGCAAGTCCCTGCCACCCTAGGGTTAAAAATTCACCTTCGGCTGGTACCCTAGAGTTCTTCCATATGCAGCCCTTAGCGGGTCATATGTGTATCCTCCCCACGGGTAAGCATCTTGGCAATCCCTCACTGGGATATGCTTCCCAGTGTACCTTGGTATTCCTGTGATAAGTGGGAGTCCTTCGTCCGTACTAGTCTTACGACAGGGTACTCACACTTATGCAGGGCACTGGATGACAGCTGAGTGGCGTTGTTGTATTGGAACCCCCATTCGTTAGTCACTAACGTACGTCGTAGTGACTGAACGAAAGGGAACGTCTCGGTTACGTATGTAACCCTCGTTCCCTGAGGAGGGAACGGAGACGTACGTTCCTTTGCCACGTCAGCTGTGCTGCTGGAATGCGGAGTTCAGTCTTGGCTCCTGCAGCAGTAACATAATGCGATGTTGTCAGCGTACTTCCTTATATACCCACAGGGTGGGGCGGAGTTACGCATGCAAATTCCGCATGCCCATGGTATTGGCACTGCCATTGGGCGCTGTTGAATTCTCGAAGGTAATTGGCTTCTAAGCGAAACCCCCATTCGTTAGTCACTAACGTACGTTAGTCACTAACGTAGTCACTCCCTCCTCAGGGAACGAGGGTTACATACGTAATCGAGACACGCGCAATTGTATTCTAGTCATAAACCTTTGCACGGTTGCTCTAGGCATTTGGAGAAGTTGCCACAGATCTTCTATGAATGAATCTGCCTCAATGTCTGTTATAGTTCTATTTGTGAGTACACCATTGCCAGTTGTGAATAAATTCTGTGGTGTCCACAGGTGTGCTTTATGGTAAAGCCCTAAATCGATTAACATTTGAAGGTGTTTCTTCATAATTCACTCTTAAGTTCAATGAGTTTGGTTTCGAGGAAACTGTATTCTCTGGTGCTGTGTTTCACACTGGTTCCGAGTACATTGGGGGCCCTGTGGAGACTGGGTAAACAGCTGGCAGAGCGGAAAGACCTAGATACTTCCCAAGATCCCACAGGCCTCTCGTGCTCTGATCCTCTGAAGATCTGTACCTCTACCTCCTTCGGCCACGTGGTATTCCATTAATCCAGTTTGCAATTTACTGGCTTTTTGCAAGGAGGAGAATGTGCTGGACTGCAGCACATATGCATGTTATTCTCCTGCAGCAAGATCTGGTTGTTGGCTCCCTCAGATCTTGACCTGTGTTAAGTCCTTGGCTTTACTGAGTTTTCTCTGTAGTCTTGGGACAGGCTCTGCACATATCCTCTTCCTGTTAACTGTCTAGAACGACCAGAGGCTGTCAGAAGGCTGATTTCACCGCACAGACCGTGTGAAGTGGCCCAGTTTCTGAAAGCCTTCTGTCCTTTGCTGGACTATTTTAGCTCTGCCTGGGGACTAAACGATATCTTACTTTCTACTATTTGAAATCATTATCTTTTGTGCTTTCGTATTTTCTGTAGGTATCTTGTTTGTTTAAATAGGACATTTAAATAGGTTTCACACAAAAGCTGGACCAATTTTGGATGTCAATTTAAAGGGCAATTTAATCTTACAATTGAATCATACTTAATTGAAGTCACACTCCCTTCCTCTGGCTTGTCAAGTCACATTTAACTTCTCAAAATAGAAGTTAATATATATTGGGACTACATGAATATTTTTTTGTGGGCATTAAGTGAAACTGGGCAAGGGATTTCTATTTTGCAGCATGCTTTGCATGGGACTGGATAGGGAGTGCAAATATTGAAATTAAGTGATGTTTTGGAGAGACTTGTTAATGTTCAGTGTTCTTTTACGTTTCTAATATGTTAGTGTTTTATATTACCCTTATGTTGAGGATTTCCAAGGTACTGACTATTTTTTGTCCTTGTGTTTATACTGTAAACGCTGTGAATGAAAGTATAACGAAGTTTAACAATTAGCATGCTAACATGTGCTATTGCTAGCTAGTAGTTAACTGCAAGAGTTGAGGTTGACGTGTCTGATTTATGACTTCCACCACACAAAGTATTTGAGTAGGGTTTACATGTTAATCAAACTCATTTCCCACCACTATCCACAATTGAATTAAGTTTAGCCAAAAAATTACTTCTTATTCACAAAATCAACCCTACTTTCCTGGCATAGTCTTCCCGTATTCTGAAAACCAGTGGTAAATTAAGTTTTGTTTAAAAGCGATGCCTGCATACATTATAAAGTGATCATGGCTAAATAATAAAAGAATGGCTGTGATTTACTGAAATTCCAAATGAAGAATACAAAGTTGCTCTATTAATCTATTAAATTGTGTTTGCTTTGTGAACGTGTTGTAAGTAATGGATAACTGTGCAAACATCAGCATATGCAAATGGATTGGTAACTCTGTCACCCTGAAAGTACTATGTAAATAATGCACCGATAACAGTAGCAATAATTATTATAATGATTAAGTTGTGGTGAGCGCTGGCAGTAGTGAAAAATGAATTATTTTACTGAAACACCAAAAGTAAAGTTTTCATTAATAGCCAAAAAGTGAACTGAAAAAGTTTTGACAATTAGATTTAACCAACTCTTTATGCTTTGCATGTTCTCAGGTGATAAATGAAACCAGTCGTGGTAAAATTCTTTGGCAATGAGCTGCCTCTCGATATTTTAGCCAAACAAATTTTACATATTGCTACTCTAGTATCATTTCTGGTCATGCGAATTGTGTCTGCTTTCATATTTACCTGTTGTAACTTATCCATGTTGTGTGCATGAGATAGACACTGAAATGGTCAAAATGCATTGTTGGAGAAGTGCTAATTAAATACATAACTTTTTTGATCATTGTTTTTTTTTTTCATTGCATCACTAATTGCTATTTTTATCAGTTTGTCTCAGTGCAGCAGTTTTTTCTCCTTAAGGAGGAAGTATCAGGGCATTGAGGAGCTTTAGCAGAAAAATGTTGCAAAGTCTCTCTGTGTTGGCCCCCGTACTCAAGTAAGCCTTTTTTTTTTTTTTTACGGGGCAGAGAGTTCATTGGAACGGGTCGGGTGGGGACTTATGTGATGCTCTGGGTCTCACACACCGTTTGTGGTAAATGTCTGATATGAGAGAGAGTGAGCTTCCAATAATTCTCTCAGCTGTTTTTACAAGGCATTGCAGGGCCTTGTGGTCTGAATCATTGCAATTTCCAAACCATGCTGTTAGGATGCTTACAATTGTTTCTCTGTAGAATGTGGTGAGGATGGGTGGGGGAAGTTTGCCCTAATCAGTCACCGCACAAAGAGACGCTGCTGTGCTTTCTTGGGGTGGTACAAGTGATGTGCGGACCCAAAAACGTCTCCATCCTGACTGTCTCTACAGGAGACCCATTGATGAGCTATGGGAGGTGATCAGTGCGAGACTTTGTGAAGTTGAGGTTTGTTTTGTCAACATTTAGAGAGAAATTGTTGTTTGGACAGCAGTCTACTAGAGCTCTAGCTCCTTTCTGTATGATGACTCAACGTCGCTGATGAGGCCCACCGCTGCGATGTCATCCTCAAACTTGATGATGCGGTTTGTACTGTGTTTGGCAGCACATTCGTGAGTCACCAGGGTGAACAACAGCCCTGTGGGGCTCTAGTGCTCAGTATGATGGTGCCGGACCAGTTATTGCCTATCCCGAATGTCTGAGGTCTGCCAGAAAGGAAATCCTGATATAGAGTGAGGCGTTATTTATGTGTATGCTCAGTTTACCTGTAATGTCTTCAGAGATGATTATGTTGAATATATTGATTCTTCAGATTTAGCATTCTGATATGCTAATTTGGTACTCAGGAAGCATTTCTTTTCATTATAAAATTTGAAAACAGTTGTGCTGCTTAATATTTTAGTGGAAACCAGGTTGCTTTTACGTGCTTAGTCATCTGATGGTGTTCTCATTTGCAGTTCACTCAAAGCTGTCCTGTTGGGCTGAGATACTCTAGATTCTTCTGTCGATATTCTGTTTGAGAACCAGTTAAATTAACGTAATTAATATGAGTATTGCAATTGTTTCAAAAACAGATCTCTATGGTCAGCCTTTCCACCATGTTCCTCTTAATAGTTTACTATATAAAAGAAGCCAGCAATATTCCTTGGGAAATGTGCAAACCTGGCACCGATGCCAAACACATACTATTCCCTACTATGCAGAATCAACAGGGATCAGTCAGTGAGCATTTGATAGGACTTAAGACCATCATTTCAGTGTGTCAATTCCCAGCACTTGTTTGTTTTTCCTGCTTTTTTTATGAAGGAAGGGGAGGGGGTTCAAAAAGCATTGCGGTTATGGGAATGTTAGAATGTCTGCTGTCTGTGGGAAAACATAGCATGTCACTGTTCACTAAACTATGCCACTGGCCAGACAGTCCCTCACTTGTCCTTTTCACTGTCAACCCAGTTTTGCAACATCCCACAGTATTCCGGTGTGGTTTGCATATATTTACAGAGCGTGCGTACAAGGCTGGTGATAAATTATTGATGACTGATGCTACAGAGCCCGTGTACGAAAAGAAACGCCTTCATTCCTTCCTTAACATTATTAGCTCAAGTATTAACACTAGCATACAGAGATTAAGTATCTGTTTCCGGCTGACATTATTAATTTGACACAAATTCCAACCAAGATTTCAAGTGTGTTCCACAGAGCACAATGCACCAAATATGGTGTTTTGGATTGTCCAGACTTGAGTTTGGGACAAATTTTTCCCATGTTAGCTTGAAGTTCTACTTGTTTTGTTTCCCAGAGATGGACTCAATGACCCAGACAGAGTTAGGGCTTCTCCGGATCTAAAAGTTATTTCCCATCAGCCCAGGGATCATTTGCTAATAGTGGTGACATCTTGTTGATGTGTTGTTTTACTCATTTAGATGACCTGAACAACAAGGATGCCAGCAGCCATGAGTTGCTAAAGCAAGAGTTGAGGCTTCTACCGCTGAGCAGTAAGATAAGCATGCCAACAAACCAAAAGGTAAAATCACTCGGGATTACCTTTGTAAATGAAAGAACATTGACATCAATATAATCCATGTTTCACACATAATACATTTAAAAGGCACTAAACATGTACAAATGCTCTTTTTTGTCATCCTGTCACAGAAACCAGCTACTAGGTCCTGTAGTTTAGGCGATATGGTGTCAAGAAGTCTCACCTTTCACTCCACATGCCAAAGGCAAAATGGAATCCTTGAAAATGAGGAATCACCACGTCAAAGAAGGATAACTGTTGGTAAAGACATGATGTGACTTTGTATAGTGGCCCATTGCTTGGATGACAAAGGCTAGGATGGTCTCCTTATTGTATTTACTGTTTCGATGACTCATATGAAAATGACAGGTCTGGAAATGACCACCCTGCTGAAAACCTATGTATTGTGTTTTAGATGCTTCCCACTTGGCCTTTTAACTATAGGGTAACCAGAAAGTATTTTTTTGGTTAAGCTTTACTAGTACCAAGTTTTACTGGTTGAATAGTATAGTACTAGTTAGTACTAGCACTAATAGAATATAAATTAAAGTTAGTCTTTTCAGCAGGTCATTGGCTGTGTTGGGAAAAGTTACTTTGAAAAGTAATGCATTACAATATTGCGTTACTCCCTTAAAAAGTAAGTAATTGAGTTACTTAATTACTTTTTAAGAAAAGTAATTCGTTACATTACTTTGCGTTACTTTTATGTTACTCACCTGGGCTGGGCTTGGTTCAATTTTTGTGCAAATGTAAAGACCTCTTCATACCAAGATTGAAATAATAAGCCTCAGGCTGAGTTAAAAATGCAAATTCACGCTTGAACAGTAGAGGGTGCAGCTCTGCTGTGCTGTGCTGCCATTCTGGATAGTGGAAGAATAGGATGCAGGAGAAAAAAGTTTTACCAATAAAAAAAAAAATCTAGTAATTTTTGCTCATGATTTAACTGAATCAGCAAAGGTCAGCAGCAAGACATTGGTTAATAAAGGTAGATTAAATGCATAAAAATATTTGTTTTATTTAACATTTAATTATTAGAGGTTTGCATACTCCGATTTTGAATTTGACTGATTTTATTCATTTTGAGGACTACTGAATCTTTATTGTGCAAGTGAGATTAATAACTGCTCACATTTAGTCTAGAGCTACAATAACCATCATGTTTACATACAACACCTCTGCACTTACTCTCGATTTTTCTCAATATGGGGACAGGAGAGCTGTCAGTCAAATAAATGTGAAAAAGTAACTCAGATATTTTGTTGTAAATTTGAAAAGTAATGCGTTACTTTACTAGTTACTTGAAAAAGTAATCTGATTACGTAACTCAAGTTACTTGTAATGCGTTACCCCCAACACTGGTCATTGGTCTTGTTATTTTTCTCTTCCCAGCATCCTACATTCCCCAGTCAACCGACAACACTGGAGAAAGTGCAGTGGAGGTATTGCCTTTTTTGTTTCAGTTTCCAGGTCTTATTCTCAAGTAATTTTGGTGTTGATGATAATGTGGTTATTTTCATGATAACGTTGTATAAAGTGTCTCTTGATTTTGGGCTCTAAGTAAGTCAACAGACATACAGTATAGTAGCAGACTTTTTATTCCTACATAATTGTGAACATACACTCATGTTTTAACTCCACTGACCATATAAAAATGTTCTTTAAAATACACCAAAAATACGTTGATTCACAGTCAGTGACACTGGGCTATTTCTATGAGACTATAGCGAAACTACAGCCATTTTGTAAAACTATATGCTGTTTTGCATGAAAATACCTCACATTTTTATGTAGTCACAGTATCCACCGCTTTAGGGTACACGCAAGTACACTCATGCAGCGTTTCATGAGAGCACCAAAAATTCTCCATTGTAAAAAAAAAAGAAGAAAACTCTTGAAGTCCTATTTTCTGTCTTTTATGGTGGAATGTTCTAACTTGGTCTTTTTTGTGTGTGGACACTTCTTCCATTGTGTTAATACTCAGCATTATTGTGTTCACGAACAGCTATTTCAAATTGATGAATGTGTCTGCATGAATGTTGAGGACTTTAAAAGTAATTTGTATGTCTTGTGTGTTTGTCTATACTGTATCTGTCTGTGTTTAGCTAGATTCTAATGGGTACAGTGCCAAAACTTTAGCAGAGCTGAACACGGAGGAGGTCTGCCAGTGGTTTAGTAATATTGGTCTACAGAAATGCCTGCCCTTCATTAGAGGTAAAGTACAGTTTGCACATTTGTTTTTGTCATTTTCCCACCCTTTTTAAATGTTTTAATTCGCCAAGCATTCAAAGAGACAAATGCATAGACCACAAACCAATAACTGTTTAGATTATGCATTACTCAATTTCACTTTTAAGTTATTGCATCATTTTAAGAAGTATTTCCATGCATCAACTTAAAACGAGAGGGAAAAACAACATTTACTAGCTAATGCAACACCACAGAGACTTTTATCATTTCTAGCTAATGATTTGCAGTGCCTATTTGTTGAATATTCAAACCAATAATGGTCTATTTCAGAGATCCATTAGTGTTATTTATCAGAAGCAACAGTTTAAAGAGATGTTAATAATAATGTTGTGGCTTTGGGTGGATCAAACCCTACAGAGGCAGAGTTCAGTGGATCTCACATCGCTTCTATTGATCTCCACACCCTTGAAATCCTTCAATTGTCCAATCTTGAGGAGAGAGAGAGGCTGCTGTCTGCCATCTACCATGAGTTACACCCACCGAACGCCACCACCCAAAGACTCAACTCCCTCCTGGGTACCATAGCACAACCATAACCTGAACTGTTTGAGTTCACATCAGTACTTTTGTCTGTAATTTTGAGGAAGCAAACTTGAACTTGTTTTCTTCCCCCAAAAGAAAGGTTTGGTCCACACAATGTCGAGAAATTCACAGCGGCTTTGGTGTCTATGACCAAGTCAAAATCTTCTCCTCAAGTTAGCAGCATCAACATGAACCGATGCTCATTCAAATTCAGGTAGAGCATCCTTCCTCTCTTGTAGAATGTAAATTATGCATAATCACACATCATTACTAAAATGGCACTTACATTATCTTCATAACAGTATTCACAGGTTGACCTGAATGTGTCTTGTTTTCTCTCACAGACAGAAAGAGCAAAATACTACATTTCAGAAGAACTCACATCTCGTTGAAATCACAGTCAATGGTACCATTCTGCAAATGCAATTTTATCCCATCTAATAGTTCAACATATCGTTATACATTTTAAAGCTTTGACAAATGCCTATATCTGTCATTTATTTTGATTTAGCGTCAGATCGTACTGTTCATTTAAGGACACCCAAAGAGACAAGTGTTGGAAAAGTAATGGAGTCCTGCCTGAGGATGCTGGGAATTAATGAAGACAAAGATAACTTCAACCTAAAAAGCAAAGAAGGTCTTTAATAGCAAAAAGGAATAAAATATTTACAAAATGTATGAGTATCTATACCTTATAGCCAGAAGAACTTATAGGAGACATTTTACAAATTGTTGTTAATTTATACAATATGACAGATGACACCAAAGCAATGCAAATACTTGTATATTATTTGCAGTAAAAAGATTTTAATATATACTGATTTATATGTACCATTAGTGTCCTTTGGGATTATGCACACATACACAAAATAAATGGACTTACGCTCAATTTATTGTATTATTTTTAGGGCTTTTTCTTTTGTCTTCTTTGGAAAAGATCAGCCATTTAGTCTTGCATTTGGAGAGAATCATATATGGCTTGTGGCTTGTAAGTGCTCTGGAATTTACACAGTGAATTTACTTTTACATACCGTCTCTATTTTTCCACGTTTTTCAGATGAGTTCTCCCCTGAGCAGCAGATTGGAGATTTGTCTGGCCCAGAAACAAGACTAATGGAGCTTCACTTATGTAGGAAGGTAGACAGAATTGCAGTATTTCAGACACAAACATAACTTAGAAGTTAAACTTAAAAATTAAATATAATTTTTGCTTCTCAAAACACAGAAAGATGGTCCTGATTCCCCAAATAATGTCCGTACCACTGACGATATTCAGAGCAAGAATCTGATTAACAACACCAGCAAGATTCGAGAGCTAAACCAACAGGTGGTCTCCCTTCAAAACGTCATCATACAGGTAAATATTCTCTGTTGTCCTGTTGGAGAAAACTCAAATAAAACCAGAAAAAAAGCCTTCTTCTTTTTCACCATTTTATTCAAATGGAGACTGGGGCTAGTTGTCACACCACAAACTATTGTGTTTCAGAGTCAAAAGTCCAGTTATGCAAATGCTTATTTTCTCTAGTGGTGGATTTATTTTTGTATTCTAGTTCAAAATAAATCATAAGTAAATTCATAAATAAGAATAATTATTGTGAATTTTGACCTAAAACTAAATTTTCAGTATCATTGAGTCTACTTTTGGAGCATGTTGTCACCCCTGGCAATAACAGTGTATCCAAAACGTAGAGGTATGATCTTAAAATAAACCTGCCTTGAGGGGAAAAAATGTGACAACTAACCCTGTTCTCCACTCTTGATTTTAATTCACCTATGTCTGTATTTTAACCAGGTTCAGGAGCTTTACCATGGCCTGGTGGCCTTCTGTTCAGAGCTGAAGAAGATGGAGGGAGACTTGGATGCAGTGCAAACAGACAGCTTGGAAGTGAAGAGGCGTCTCAGTGAAGTTCAAGACAGTCTGAAGAGGAAGAGACAGAGCCTTCAAACACTCAGGGACAATCTTAACACAGCACCAGTACAGAAGAATAAGTAAGTATATCCTTTCATCGTAAAATAGAATAGAATGTACTGGAGGTTAATGCAGAGCAGTTCAGTAATTATATGGGATTATCACATGGAATTGGAGAGGGAAAGAAACTGTTCATTAATGCATTCGTCTTTATGGATAATGATGTGTTGCTTCTTCCAGAAGGAGAGGCTGGAAGAACTAATGATCAGAGCTGGTTTTGGATGCCCTCAGTGTAATTTCCTTGTTGAGACTGAACATCCTGTGACTTTTGATGCTCTGTTTACAGTCTGTTACAGTTTATTTTTCTGTGGCGTCAGTGCTGAAAGTTGCATTGGATGATGGTAATGTGTAGTCCACAGATCTTTCCTAATTTCCTAAAGTGCATGATTGGACCCATTATGCCAGCGTTTCATGTATTTTCTTAACAATATTTACATGGTTCTGACAATGTTTAAAGAAAATTCCATTATACTCACCCTTATGATGTTTCATGTTATTTTTTCATTGGAACACAAAAACAGAATTTTTGATAAGGATCGGCCTTATCATGTGAAAACAGTTACCTTTGCAAAATGGGAATCTGTACCTGTTTAATTTATGAGGTGTGCAAATAAAGAGAGGGTGTTTGAGGAAAAAGCCAGAGTGGGTCTCGCCCAGTAGTTTCCTGCTTTTTCTCCGATTTACAGCCTTTGATTTATTCTGACATCTTTTCGAGCTGGACAGATTGAAAGCAGAAATGGATAAGGGTGTGAGAAAATACCATCATAAATCAATATGTCCAAGTCCTCATTAATTACCTGATAAGCCACTTAACTTGAAGGCTTATTGTTTTTTTGTTTCGTTATGTCCTTCATGTGCTTGGCCATTTCCCCAGCAAAAATGCAAACAAATCTTTCAAGTTTAAGGGTTTTTGGATGACATTAATCTAAGATATTTGAGTCTGAGAACATAAGAGATTTAGACCACTTACATTTATTTAAGATCGAGCCACAGAATAATAAAGAGCCTAATCTTTGATATAAAGTGACAGAACATTGGAAATCTGTTCAGATCAGCTTCCTGATCCAAGACAAAGGAATAGTTCTCTACAATTGAAAATTTGGTCATCATTTATTTTGTTCCAAACCCATACTCATATGACTTTCTTTTTTTCTGTGAAATAAGGGAATATTATGTTCACTCTTTACTATATAAATAAAGTGAATGAGATATTTATTTTACTCCTAAGGCCATCAGAGGTCCGACTCCTGGAGAAGATGAGGATGAATTGCCAGGTGTTTAAAGACGAGATCACACTGGTCCACCTAAATCGGCAGGTGGCTCATCTGCGTGAAGTTCTGGAAAAGACCCAGGCCAAGGTGAGACTGGCATCTAGTTTCTAGTTTCTCAAGGTTTTCTGAGTTTCCTGGTGCAGTATGAAATGATATAGTGCTGACATGTGAACGCAGGCCAGTAGTTATTATTTTAGACCACATTTTAATGAGGCTGAACATATGGTACTAATGTGAGCATTACAGTCTTGGCTTTTCCCAATATGCAAGCACTTTGGACATACAAAAACACTTGGGGGAAAATTTAATTGTGAAGCTTTTCTCGTAATGTGTAAGTTACAGCTTTTTTTTCTTTTGCCATCTTTCAAAGTTTGTAATTAATTTGCTTCATGCAAAGCAAATGAAAGGTGGCGTTTCACAATGACAGTGACCACAACGGTGAGCCATTGCCACCAACACCACTCGTTTTTCAAAAGCCCGGATGACACAAAACACTAGTGTAAAACTATCCGCATTGTGGCCGTACTGGTGATTCTTTCCCACCTTCGTTCTCCTTTAAAGCGGCTCTTTCATCTCATCGGTAGAGACCTAACGAGGTGCCATGAAAGGACACATGCCGACCGGGACTTTGTAAGAAAAGAGCGTGTCACGTTGCCGCCCTCAGGCCACAGTCTTTAGGTGCTGAGTTGGTGGGAAAGAGGCAGTGCCGCTAATGTTTATCATATGACCTAATCAAGGGAAAGGCGCAGGTCAGGCCACAGAGCAGTCTGGGAACTAATACAAGCCTGGGCCCTAATAAGGAGCAGGCTGCATTTATTTTCCCTAGATTATCTGACAATAAGGAAATATTTCATCATCGCCTCTAATCTCTGCAATCCGTTGCGACTGCAGTGCATCAAAAAAGACAGGAAGAGGGAGGGAGGAGTTGTTGAAATAGAGCGAAAAATAACATATGGGGGCAAACGTGGGGTCTAGAGCTGAAATTCAGGGATTTGAGGGAAAACCCCCTCTAAGTAATACGTCCCAAACATTTTCTAACCTTCCCTTTTTAATATCAATTGAATTACATTTCATTCACCTTCAGGCCAGAGATGTAGTAGTGGTTGATGACTCAGATTCGGTTTCACTATTCTCATGGGAAAAGGTTGTCGAGATACTGCGATTGCGGCCAAGCATGAGAGCTCCCAGTAGTTGGGCTCACTTTGATTGTTCCCTCATTCCTGATGTTTTGGTGGTCACCGTGTTGAGCTGCACTGGCGGCTAAGAGGCCCAGTGGCTAATAGTTGTGGCAGCTTTTGGCCCTGTTTGGGATTTATAGTCCATCTTGAGGTTGCCATTTTACTGCATGCAACACTACACTCCGAGGCCCTGCGAATCCTTTATTGTAACTGACAGTGCCTCACTTATATCATTAATACCAGCCACACTTTTCTAACCATGTCCGAAATCCTTTCTCATGCGAAACACAATCCTACAATCCGGGGCTTGGCACGGCTTCCTCTCCCATCTCATAATTGTTAGGGGATTTCTGAAGGTGTGCCTGTTTCTCAACTGATTGTTCTTGTTCTTCCCAAACATCTATAGTTTAAACGACAGTTGCCAAGTTATAATCTGTATTTCCATTGTTCAGCTTGCTCTCTAGTTTCTGTTTGCTCTGTGGTCAGTAGCTATTCCCTCACCTCGCTCCATCACTAGGTTAGCATGAAGGCTGGACGACATTATGAGCTAATGAAAGTGGCCCGAAATGATTAATTCTTAAGTACCTGCCCTTTTGCTGCTTCTCTTAAATAAGTGAGCGAGGCCTGAGCTATGCGTCTTGCCCTAGGGAATCCAAACAGAGGGGTGATCAGGGCTCCTAAGCATTTCTGCAGGGGGGTTTCCTGTGTGAGCGAGCTGTCTGGTGCCCATGTCTGGGGAGAGGCTCAGTAGTCTTGGCCGCAGGGCTTTCACACGCCAGGAGACTCGAGCCCTCACCTCGACTTTTCTGCTGCGTGTTTCAGAGAAACCTGATCACTCTGCATCTATATCTTTTCACTTACTTCCTGTATTCAGTCTCTCTCTCAGCTATTGGTTTGGGGGTGTGGATTTATTAAATAATGCATGTTTACCAGTGATGAAATCAATAGTGATGAGTCATTTTGTCATGACCCCTATATATATATATATAGAGAGAGAGAGAGAGAGAGGGAGAGAGAGAGAGAGAGAGAGAGAGAGAGAGAGAGTCTTATAACACAGTCTTGCTCAAAAGTTTACACACCCCTTGCAGAATCTGTGAAATTTTTTTTGTTAGTACTGTCCTGAGTAAGACATTTTACTTAAAAGATGTCCACAAGACAAAAAAAAAAAAAAAAAAAAAAAACGCTGAATGTATAAAAATGACCCAGTTCAAGAGTTTATGTACCCTTGATTCTTAATACTGTGTGTTGTTACCTGGATGATCCATGGCTGTTTTTGTTTTGTTTTGTGGTGGTTGTTCATTATTTGTCCTGAACAGTTAAACTGCCCAATGTTCTACGAAAAAAAAAAACCCTTCAGGTCCTGCAAATTCTTTAGTTTTCCGGCATCTTGTTTTATATTTGAACCCTTTTCCAGCAGTGACTGTATGATTTGGGGGTGAAAACGTTTTGAATTTGAAGATCAAGGTACATTGTACTTAATTTGTCTTCCAGGAAATATGTAAGTATCTTCTGGTGATTTCGAATGGTAGTACTACTACATTTAAAAAAATGTAATAATTTGGACATCTTCATCCTGTTCAAAAGTTTTCACCCCCTGCTCTTCTTCATCGTGTTTCCTTCTGGAGCATCAGTGAATGTTTGTACCTTTTTAAATAGTTGTTGAGTCCTTCAGTTGTCCTTAGTGTGAAAAGATGGATCTCAAAATCACACACTGTTGGAAAGGGTTCAAATATGCAAAGTGTTACAAACAGGTTATTTTTTATAAATTCAAATATTTTTCTTTTGTCTTGTGGACTATATGTAAACATCTTTTATGTAGAATATCTTATTCAGGACACTACTAAAAAAATAACGCATTTTGTATGATCCCTCTTATTTTGTTCAAATCAATCACATTTTCACATAATTTTGCAAGGGGTTCACAAACTTTCAAGCAGCATATGTGCAAGGACAGATCCTCTGGCTTTCCAGTTCTGTTACTATAAAAGGAGAGCAGTGTCTCAATAAAGAGAGCAACCAGATATTCACTGCATTTGATGCTTTTTCAACTGTTTTTTTTCTTCTTCTTCTTCTTCTTCTTCTTCTTCTTCTTCTTCTTCTTCTTCTTCTTCTTCTTCTTCTTCTTCTTCTTCTTCTTCTTCTTCTTCTTCTTCTTCTTCTTTTCCTGCAGGAGAAAGCTGAAAGGAAGAGCCCTACTCTGACTCAGCTGGTTTCTTTGCAGTCTCCTGTCATGCTGGTGGCCACCCAAGTGAAAGCAGACCCAGACGGTCATTATGGTTTCTCTGCACGCTTAGTAGAGGGCCAGGGATTGATGGTGCTACACACTGAGGGTGCTAGTCTCTGTCTGAATGACAGGTAATTGATTTAAAATATTTTAAGAATGTTTAAATCTATATCATCAGTCTTTTTTAGCATGTCTTCAAGCTTTAATTTACCTGCACCTAAATGTTAGTGAAACATTTAAAGGAACAGTTCACCCAAAAATGGAAATTGGAGCAGCATTTTGGGGCAATCTATTCCTTTAAATTATTTTTACCAACTATAACCTTTGGGGCATAGACCTAAAACAACTGAAATGTGAAAGAATGTGAGATCAAAGAGGTCAGTTCAGTGCAATGGATGTTTTGATGAATTAAGCCTCTAATTGATCTTTCATAAAACATGCCAAGAAACATACCAAATTTTCCAGCCTTTAAGAGCAAAGAGGATCACAGAGGTTCCATCAACTCTTGTGTTTTTTCCCCTGTTGCTATGGAATTTTATAAAGGACAGGGAGCATAACAGGAAAACACTGAAATGTAAAATGTGGGAGGCTATGCACAAGAACAGATAAAAAAAAAAACAGGAATAATACCTTGCAGTTTAAATATTAAATTTTTGAGCTGGAACTTATAACCATATACACGCAATGTATGTGCATGTACATGTACATAAACACAATTATAATACAATGTATAATTAATGGATGAGGACCAGAGGGAGGGAGGAGGAAATACATAATAAAAAAATAGTATATGCACCCACTGGAAGAGGGGAATCTGAGTAACTGCATGTATTTTGTTGCTAATTGCCAAACCTCTAACCCGCTACACTTCCCATACCCCTAAACCTACCCATCACAGGAAACATTCAGCATTTTTAAATTTTTTATGAAATATTGTTTAGTATGTTTTTAAAGCTATTTTAAATATGAGGACATATGCAATATCCTCATATTTCATGTTTACGTCGTAATACCAGTGTAATACCTGTGTCATTATACAAATTTGTGTCCTCATAAAACACACACACACACACACACACACACACACACACACACACACACACACACACACACACACACACACACACACACACACACACACACACACACACACACACACACACACACACACACACACACACACACACACACACACACACACACACACACACACACACACAAAGACGTTGGGTTGTAATGTTATATGGAGACATTCCATAGACATAATGATTTTTATACTGTACAAAAACTGTATATGTGACCCATGCTGTCAGAATTGGTCACAATAAGCACATTTTCAAAAATTAGTTCTCTATTAAATTATGCATGATTTGTATTCAGACAAAGAAATTACTGAGCTACACCTTCTTGAAGTCGATAGACTCAGCAAAGTCAATTTTGAGAAGGACCAACTGTAATGCACGGATCTAAGATATTGTTACACATCAGATGTTTTCCCCAACAATTAACCAAACGTTCACTTAAGACATAACAGATGTTTGCGTGTATACCCGCCATGTAAGACAAATGTTTTGAAATACTGTAATTCTTTGTTTATGTGTATATCGGGATTGCTTGCTGTCTGAGGTGTCTTTGTGTGCACACTTCAGATGTGTCAGTCAGCGAGATTAAGATTGTTTTATTGGGGAGGTACACCTCTCAGAAAATGTACAAATAAAGATAATAAAGCATTGGGATTGCTAGACAAGGGCTTAATGAACACATTTTTGTTAAAACCTTAAATTCGACCAAAGTTAGCAGTGCAGTCAGTGTTCTTGTTCTGAGGATGTGTCTCTGTTTCAGGCTGGTGGAAGTAAATGGAGTGAGTGTCTTGGGGAGCAGTGAGGACGAGCTGGAGTTGCTGCTCAAGACACACATTGCCCACATCATTGTTCTACGCCAACTGGCCCAGCAGCTTCCACAGGAAGACCCTTCTGCTCTGAGTGATCACCAGGACATACTAGTGCTACAGAAACACCAAGAAATGTAAACCAACTAAACACTGTCTTTCCTGTCGATAAGCAGAAACACTGTCTTTTCTAACACATTCTTTCCTGTTTTTCTGCAGAAACACAGTCAGACACATCTGACACAATCATATTTGATGTTTTATCCCACGTAATGACATTTGTCTTGTAAGAGATGAGGATTATAGGTTCACCCTGCATTACATTCTCTGGTTCATTTCGGGCCAGTTTCATTTTTGGGAGGGTATGACTTCATGTTTTCGGGTTGATACTAATGTAATAGCCATAGTCTCAATTAATGGGTGGGTCAGTCAAAAATTGCTCATAAAAATGTCAATTGCATGGGAAAAGGCAATTAGAATTCTTTAAACTTTAGAATTCATTAACTAATGTTAACTAATACAACCTTATTGTAAAGAGTTACCACGTTTTTTTTTATTATTATAATATGAATTTGTAAATAATAAGCTTCATGAAGAGGTATGAATAAAGTGTATTACAATGTGTGAAAACCTGCAAGCAGCAACCATAGATTATTCCATAGAAATCTGTGAACAAAACAAAGAATATCTTTTTTTACCCTGACCTGACATTTTTGTAGTGTTTTTAGTGGATTCAGTCAAAATCTATGTTAAAGGAGAGCCACACACACACACACACACACACACACACACACACACACACACACACACACACACACACACACACACACACACACACACACACACACACACACACACACACACACACACACACACACACACACACACACACACACACACACACACACACACACACACACACACACACACACACACACACACACACAAAGTGTGACAGATGTGCTGGTTTAGCCCCACATCTTGATGCTTCTGTGGACCCCATATATCCGGTCTTGTGGTTCAGCCTTGTGGATTTCATTGTAAGCCTATTAATAAAGAAACTGGGCATTCTAACTGGCATGTGGGACCCGCAAATGGAGGGAGGTGACCTGACCCATGACCTCTTGACCTTTGTGGTGGAATTATGTGGTCATGTGAATCTAACTGTGGGAGTTGAAGAAAGTCTAGAGGAAAGGAATCCTGCTATAACTGACGTAGTGGAAGTGAATTACACCGTGTGTAAGTATGTTCAAGTACAGTGCGTGATTCATTTGCCATTGTTCAGACTGTGTTCACAGAGTCAGTTTTTCTCATAGGCAGCTGACACGTACGTTGCATGAACACTAATCTAAGCTACAACTAATACATTCATCAAAACTGTCATATCTGTCAGCAAGCAAATATGCCTTCAGTGTACCGGCACATGGGAAGTATTAAACAATCAACAGGAAGTGTCCATCCGAACCTTATACGAATAAGATAAAACATGATTTAGCTGCACAAACTGTTCACACAAGGGAGGGCAATCCAAACACACTTTCATAAACAGTGCTGCTGGCAAGGAAAGAAAGACATTGTGGGATTCTCAATAGCCTACGCCCTTCCCCACCCTCTCTAGTCATGACATGTCTCCTAAAAATGCACTTTCTTTATTTTCTTTTTGATAAACGAAAACAAACAACACACCAAAATAAAACCAATCATAAGAATAGGGAACAGAAGATTGATTTATAAAAATAAAGATGTGGCACAATAATAAAAAAATGCATGAAAATAAATTAAAAAAGAAAGGTAACATTTTAGAATACTGTTCCGTTATTAATGACTTACACAGGAAACAAATGATTAACTGATTATTATGTATTAGCACTCAGTTGAGGTAGCTAATCAATATTTCAATAATCTTACAATGCTTACAATGACTTCAGATTTATCTCGTTCTTTTCACTTTAGAATACTGTTCCGAATAAACAATACAATTGGTAATACTTGAGTCATTACTAGTGGGTTACTTTAGAATTAAGTATACATTATGCATTATTCACATTCATTATGAGCCTGTATATAGAAGTTTTTAGTAGTCCTCTGGGAGGTATGAAAAAAATAGTAATAGTATTAGTGAACTACCTTATTGAACTGCACTTACTAATTACACTTACACTTGCAGAGTTTCTTGTTAGTTAATAGTAGTTACTAGATTTTTTATAGTGCATAACTAATTTGTTCCTGTGTAGTTATTCATTAATGACTGAACATTATTCTAAAGTGTTACCAAATAAAATTGTGGCAAGAAATATTGAATATTTCAGTAGCTAAATATTGCGGAAGTAAATACAGTTCCTCATCGCTTGAGGGCAAAACATGTTTCTGTTTTTTTTTCTCTGACAAAAAAACAAGTCTGATAAAAGATACAATCTCTTGCATGCTGATCATCAAGATAAATGCTGCAGCATGATTGGCTGAGTGACAGTGCAGATCAACCGTAACAAACAAAAAACTGTGTTTTGGATTTTGGATGTTATAAACCCGATTAAAATATTTGCTTTATATTAGATTATTTGTTCAACATTTTTTCATTAAATGTGTTTAATTTAAATTTAAATATGTGTTCAAATAAGTACAGTGTACTAAAGCACTGTGCTATATCTTATTTTTCTTGCACTGCAGTTCTTGAAATGCGTCCAGACCTGTCATTTGTGTATGGAAGACCTGAGGATGCCACAGCATGAATATTCCCATCATCACAGCAGGCATTGCTCCAGTGCACTGACTGTCAGACATAGCTGCTAAAGTTTATGGAGCAGAAACATTTGCCACAGACGTATAACGCATTTCTGAGGGATCGCCTTCCCTCTGGCCAAAAACCTCCATATATGCATTCTGTTAGGATCTGAAGCCAGTAAAAATAGTTTGGCCTCTTTTAAGGGGGAAAAAAGTTTCTTTTTTTAACAAATGAAGAGGGCAGCTCTGCATTTCTGAGTTGGTTTTTGGGGGGTGTTGAAGCAATGTGAGGGTTGCTGTGGCTTTTCGAAGTTTTCTGGCAGTCTTTACTTCAACTTAACAGCCAGTGCAATACGTCCAGAGGACATGGCATGTGCGTGTACCGCATGCAAAGACTATATCAGTTCAGTCTGCATTACCATTGACATATCATTTAACATGGACACGTTTATCCTTGTAATGCATATGATGTGTATTGTTAGTGTCAGTTGATATTTAAATATAAACCCAGAGCATTTCCAACTTATGGTGTGTGTACAGAGTTAAACAGCTGCAGCCAATCGATCCAAGTACACACAATTTAGCCTTCTATCATTTCACTCCCTCTTTACATCCGAATGAGTCATTCAAGGCAAGGACATTAAGACATTTTGATATCTGCCAAGTTCCATAATGACCTGCTATGACAATCTTGTCTCCATTTACTCCAAACATCACTGGATAGACTCACAACTAGCGGCCAAAATGGGTCACTAAAGATGATGGAAAGGAGTCTGTTATTAACAACATATGCTGTTTTAGCATATATGAATTTTTGGATTGGTACTTATAGGAGGAAGATGTTCTAGTTGTGCGCTCTTGCATTGCGCTTGTTGGCTGACCCTCGAATCGTACAGTAACACCCCTGGGCGTCTGTTCTGTTTTAGGATTGTAGATATGACCAACTATAGCCTTCCAGATAAGAAGAAGCAGACATCTGTCTCTCTCTCTGAACTCAGCACTTCCAGGTTCATCTCTCTCCCATCTGCCCCCATAACACGAGCCCCACTCCTGCCCACCCGACATTTAAAGAGCTCCTGGCATTTGTTTGAAGTTAGTGTAGGCATTAGCTCTGGTTTCCTGCTTCAAATCCCTATGCAGGCCCAATAAAAGGTCTATAGGTTGAAAATGCACTAAAGTGGATTGCTCTCTGTACAAAAATATAATACAAACAAACTTGGCATTTACTGGCTATTATGAAGAAATATCTAGCACTGAGCCTGTTCACACCAAGAGCAATAACTATATAATAACGATAAAGACATAGTTCTAAAAATTATTCTAAATGTAAATAAATAGCAGTGTCCACACTACAACTATAATAATAATAGCACAGAAGAACAATATTGTTGGAGTCACTTTCAGGATTATTATTTTTTTTCTGCTGATGAACGATAAAAACAAAGACTGCCAATTAGAATCAATCTTGCTCGAGCATTTAAAGTGACAGATGACAAAACTGCAGCTGGAGACTATGAGAGGGCTTACAATAAACAGAATGTTTCCACTGGTATGGACACTAATATAGTTATCAATCTTGATGTGAACGGGACTTTAGTCAGAGATGTCTATTCAGACAGAACTCTTTGTACTCCTTATAGCCTTCATAGTGTTTTTACCAGTTAATCGACAGCTGCCCAGTAAATTAACTCGTACAACATCAGCACTTTATATAAAATACTACATACACCGATCAGGCACAGCATATTGACATAATATTGTGCTGGTCCTGTAAGTAGCAAGGTGGGGCCTCCATGGATCGGACTTGTTTGTTCAGCACATCCCACAGATGCCTGAATCGATTGAAATCTGGGGAATTCGGAGGCCAAATCACTCGTTGTTGTGCTCCTCAAACCATTTTTGATTTGTGGCAGGGCACGTTATCCTGCAGAAAGAGGCTACAGCAACCAGGGAATACCGTTTCCGTGAAAGGGTGTACATGGTCTGCAACAATGCTTAGGTAGGTGGTACGTATCAAAGTAACATCCACATGGATGGCAGGACCCAAGGTTTCCCAGCAGAACATTGACCAAAGTATCACACTGACTCTGCGCGGCTTGCCTTCTTCCCATAGTGCATCCTGGTTCCATGTGTCCCCCAGGTAAGCAACGCACACGCACCTGGCCATCCATGTGAAGTAAAAGAAAACGAGATTCATCAGACCAGGCCACCTTCTTTCATTGCTCCGTGGTCCATTTCTGATGCTCACGTGCCCACTGTTGGTGCTTTTGGCAGTGGACAGGGGTCAGCATGGGCACCCTGACTGGTCTACGGCTATGTAGCCCCATACGCAACAAACTGTGATGCACTGTGTATTCTGACACCTTTCTATCAGAACCAGCATTAACTTCTTGAGTAATTTGAGCTACACTAGCTCGTCTGTTTGATTGGACCACATGGACCAGCCTTCACTCCCCACGCATCAATGAGCCTTGGCCACCCATGACCCTGTCACCGGTTCACCACTGTTCCTTCCTTGGACCAGTTTTTGATAGATACTGACCACTGCAGACCGAGAACACGCAACAAGAGCTGCAGTTTTGGAGTTGTCTAGCCATCACAATTTGGCCCTTGTCAAACTCACTCAAATCCTTATGCTTGCCTGTTTTTTCTGCTTCTAACACATCAACAAAATGTTCACTTGCTGCCTAATATATCCCACCCACTAACAGGTGCCGTGATGAAGAGATAATCAGTGTTATTCACTTCACCTGTCATAATGTTATGCCTGATCGGCTTATAAGCAATAATACATGAGTAAAAGTAATAAATTTAGTTACTTTTGCAAAGCAGTTCAATAATAAGTATAAAGGAAGAAAGACACATTTTAGACACAATATTGTCTATTTTTTTCTCTGCCAATGAAACCGTATCCAAAGGTAAATTAACTGTTGCGTCTCCGAGCAACACAGGATAGTGGCATTACTGGGAAGAAAAAAAAAACGTTTTTGGAACAAATTGTTGAATGAATAATTCAATGACTTACTCACTCATAAAGTCAGTTGTTCCTGAATGATTCAGTGCTGCTGGCATTCAATGGTGGAATGACTGGCCGACTGACTGACTGAGAGAGAGAGAGAGAGAGAGAGAGAGAGAGAGAGAGAGAGAGAGAGAGAGAGAGAGAGAGAGAGAGAGAGAGAGAGAGAGAGAGAGAGAGAGGAGAGAGAGAGAGAGAGAGAGAGAGAGAGAGAGAGAGAGAGAGAGTCTGGTCTTGTAAAAATGCTAGTAAACCTTTTACAGATCTTTATTTACAGAATTTGATTTTCAATATTTTGCACTTCAAAATAAACTTCTGGCCAGTAGTCCCTATGTAACGGACATGAACACAATTTAATTGTGATGCTTCTAATTAAGAGATAAAAGCAGTTGCAAATATTTTATAATGTACAATCATCTAATCACCAATAAAATATGCAATAAAATATTTATCACCAATAAAATATGCACACGTTTTACTACCAAATTGTGTCATATATAATTAATTGAACTTACACTGTAAAACTTTCTACAAAATCTTACAATTTTGTGGCACATGAGTTCTTGAACATGATGAATGATGAGATATGCTTAGCCTCAAATACCTCTCTGAAGTATTATGAGTATTTAGTGTGCATTAGGGGCACTGAGCTTTGGCATTTTTAGACCTTGTGCATTCCTTGTCAGTCTTGTGCACTTACTTCCAGTCATGTACAAGCGCTCTCAAGTGGCTGCGACAGCAAGTGTGGGTATTGGTACAGGCATGTCACTTGTCTCTTACTGAATGAATCAGTGTTTATGAATGCATTGGTTTAGTGAACAATTTAATGACTCGCTTATAAGGTCGCTTGTCACCACCTACTGTCGTAATGATGTGACCTGCAAAAAAAAAAAAAAAAAAATCCCCATCATTAATGCAGACTGGATCACATGCGTTAACTCTTACTCATGTGATATTGCTTATATGCTGTATTTTAAATAAAATACTGATATTGTAAAATTAGGTGTGCTCATCCACATGAAGTCACTTTCGATGAAAGCATTTGCTAAATGATTTATTGCAAATGTACACGTGTATTCCTGACTACATGTTTTAGAAAAAGCAGAACAGAGCTGAAAAGAACTGGTTTGTCTTTGACATCTGGGTTGACTGATTTGTAGCGCATACTTGGTGAGACAGGGAGTATGCTTATTGTCAAGGGTCAGAGCCAAAGTTTTTCTGTTAGTGAGGGGAGTTTTCGGCACGTAAATCTGGCCTCTCTGGGATCGTCTGGCTGGCAGGCAGGAGCGCAGCTCAATCGGCAAAGACTGCACATGCTCTTCAAACACGTGGAGACTGGCCAAAGGGCCGTAATTGACCTCATTTTGCGTGTGGTCAGGAAGATGGTCCGTAAAGGAATAAATCAGGAGTAACATGTCATGAGCAGAGAAGAGTAAAGTGGGACAGTTTGATGTGTAAATGCCTAACTAGTTCTGACAGGTTGCCTATATGGTTTCTAAGCACCTGTGGGAAGGTGGTGGCATCAAACTAGTTATGTCAGTTGTAAAACACTTTGGGGCCATCCAGCTGTGAAATGTTCTTTGGAAATTCTCACCTGACTATCACTAAGTATCACTAAGTAAACACAGTCTTTCATGTTTCACAGTATCACAGTTTTTCACAGATCTATGAACATGAGTGTGTTGCAGAATTATAGAGTCAGAGGCACCATGCCCATTCAACATTAGGAAATAAATGCTTTTCTCCAAAACACATTGGAGAAATTATTGGCACCCTTTTATTGACCCTTTTTTGCAACCTCCTTTTGCCAAAATAACAGCTCTGAGTCTTCTCCTATAATGCCTGATGAGTTTGGAGTACACCTGACAAGAGATCAGAGACCATTCCTCCATACAGAATCTCTCCAGATCCTTCATATGTTGGTGCTTCTTCTCTTCAGTTCACTCCACTCATTTTCTATAGGGTTCAGGTAAGGAGACTGGGGTGGCCATGGCAGAAGCTTCATTTTGTGCTCAGTGACACATTTTTGTGTTGATTTTGATGTTTGTTTTGGATCATTGTCCTGATGGAAGATCCAACCATGGCCCATTATAAGATTTCTAGCAGAAGCAGTCAGGTTTTGATTTTGTTATCTGTTGGTATTTGATAGAATCCATGATACCATGTATATTTGTTTCATCTGACCATAGAACCAGGTCAGATGTTCCAGTTGTGAAGTTCCAGTCGTGTCTGACAACTGAATATGCTGGAGTTTGTTTTTGGATGAGCAAGGAGGATTTTTCTTGAAACCCTCCCAAACAACATGTGGTGATGTAGGGTTGTTTGATTTTTTGACCCCAAGACTCAACTAATCTCTGTAATTGTCCATCTGTGATCCTTGGAGAGTCTTTGACCACTCAAACTCTCCTCCTCGCCATGCATTAGGACGATATACACACATCAGATTTGTAACATCTTAACAGTTAAAAAAATATTACAAAATATTAATTTGTCAGTGCCTTTTCCCATTAAATCCTTGACTTGCAGTCAAGTTCAGTGCATTATAAAAGTGTATAACCAGTACTTGGTTAATTTATAAAATGTATATTATATCAGAATTTAACCCTGGTTCCCATATATACTATAAAATTACACAACTAGACTAGCATGACTGTGTCTTAAGAAGTTAACTGTCACCGGTGCCCTCTCAAAATACTAGGTGAATGACACCAATGAACAGAATCAGTAGGTATATGTGTTTGAATACACTTCCATTGATGCATAGAGAATGAGTAAATGAGTCAGTGATGGATCACTTTAAATTGGCGGATGAATCAGTCACATGACGAGACGTCAGGAAGGTCAATCACGCACTCAAAATTAGGGGCAAAGGTTTCATGAAAGGGAGTTGGGTGAAATAAGAAGAGGAAATCCTCAAGGCTTCCAATTTCATTTCCCAAGCATTTACAAAAAGAGGCATTTCCATTCAAACTGGCAGATCTCACACTACAAGGAGGCAGTAGACACTTGAGAAAGTCCCTTAGGATGTTTATGTCTTGACCTTACAGTGATTAGTGGTTACCCCGTGACTTCCAAACAATTTCAGGAGTCTGAGATATTGTAGAGTTTAACAAAACATCTACTGCCATCTTCCTGTCAAAAACAGTACTGCAGCAATGGTAGTGCAATTTAATTGTGTAAACATTTTGTTACCTATATATATATATAGGTATATATATATAAAGTAGTAATCTAAGGAGAAGAGATTGCAAAAAGTCTGCTTTGTGATAATGTTTGCAGTTAGTAGAGTTTTTCTGTCAAATGAAAAGAAAAGAAAAAAGAAAAGAAATGAAGATCAAAGGCTTTTCAAGCCTCTGGTGATCTTTGGCTCCTGGATTTGCTGGTGTTGGGTTTTCTTACATAATAAAAAATTCTTCCCACACTCTAAACAAGCAGCTCATTTATAAACACTGTACAATTACTGGCACCGGCTATACCACTGAAACTGGGAGAGAGGCAGATTGGGGAAGGAGGAGGGAGAGAGGTAGACCCAAAACGAGCAAAGCACTAAAAGAACTGAGCGGTGTGAAAACTGCAGGGTACACTTGAAAGAAGGGCTATTCTGATCTGATGACACGTAAAACGCCTAGTAAATCTTAGCCTGGCCAGAGGAAGCAACCACAGTTTTTCCCACATAATCTCCTTTTTTAGCCCTCATTTTAGTAGCCTTACTAATCCTGAACCGGTGTAGCATTACATAATCATTTGGTGAAAAATCTTTTTGTTGTTGTTTTTTTGTATGATGATCGGCTTCTACACAAGTAATGGCACATTCCAATTTCGGGCTTTGAACATTTACTCTCGGTAAAAAAAAAAAAAAAATGGTACAAAAGCTGTCCCTGGGGCGGTACCCTCTCGGGTACACCTTTCGTACCTAAAGAGTGCTTATTAGTACCTCAAAGGAAAAAATGGTACCAACAAATTACATATTAGTATCTAAGTAGTACATATTAGAAACTTTTGAAAGTGTACCATCCCAGTGACAGCTTTTGTACCATTTTTTTTTCATGTCAAAGCATGTGTTTGATCCATTGTGTTGATTAAATAAAATCTAACCCTTGCTTTATTTTCTGTTTTTATGCTCATTTATGATTTTGATCTTATTTTTAAACCCCAGCTACATTGATAACCATACCAAGAGTCCTATAAACTTCGATTAATGGTGCTTCTGTGGTGTTATGTTCTTTTTTGGAGCTATACAGACATGGATGAACTGTTGCTGTCTGGAAATCAGCTTTGTGATTTGCTTGTGTTCCAATCCACAGAAAGAATAAACAACAAAGGGGGTTGGAACACTTCAGCAAAATAAATAAATGAGCATACAACTACATGATTTTTTATGGCTTTCTGCTGAGCAATTGCCCCTGAAATTAGCGATAAACCCTTTGTTAGGTGTAGGCTACCACCAGAGGGCAGTACCAAACTTAATAATCAAAAGCATTTGAAGGGCCACAGGTAAAACCCATTTGGGAATATTAATTTTACCCACTTTTAAGTAAAACATGTTAAGCACATGAAAAAAGGTTTTCTCTTTAGATTAAGAGAGAAAACATATAGAGTGATGTAATGTCCAGTGTGAGGGATCCAGTGTAAAGACAATAGCCTACAAGGTCATCCTTACGGTTTTATACTTTCAAATGAATAACTTGCACCTGAAAAAATGTATCTTGAAAAGTTTCCAGCTGTTTCTCTGAGAACATTAGTATTACAAAATTAAGGTTTGATGATTTTTCACCTCTTTTGACCCTTTATTTACTTTTATACACTTAAAAAATGAAACTATCCAATGTTATTGTCGGTTTTAATTCTGAAATCTTCTCAAAATCATGTGATTTTTTTTCCCCATAACACAATAATCTTTAGTAACTCAAATGTCATCTTTGTAATGTGTTTTATAGTCTAACAAACATCTGTTTATTCTTTTCAATGGGCACCTGATGGACTGCAACATCCTTGACAAGATCAACTTCCTCTATGAACCAGGCAGCAATAGAAAGACAGACTGTGACTGTTCATGGCAGTCAAACTCTCAATGCCTGATGCAGTGAGACAAGCTAGTAAATAGAAGTTAATCGGTCAGGGAGCGTGAAAACGTCTGCAGCTCCATAGAGGCCTGCACATCTGAGGCCCCTGGAGACCACCCCTGGACCTGATGCCGTCTGACACAACGCCAACTTTTCTGAGGAAACCAACTCAGCCGCCAGCAAGGGTTCTTGTCATCTTGTACAGGAGTGTGGAAAAAATAGAACTAAAATATAAATGTCATCTCTTTGTGTTCTCTGTCTGTTTCTGTCTAGGCTACTCCCGGAGGAAGACCTGGAGGGGAGGAAGAAGAGGTTTGCTGAAGTCCTGGGCACTACTGATCTTCACTCGGAGATGGTGGAACCTTGCCCAGTGTCTTCACAATTAAAGATGGCAACTCATCGCCAAGCCAACATGAAGAAATATGTACCCCCTGAATAGCGGGAGAAATTCAGACAAGAAAGTCACTCAAGGACGACACTTGTCAGGGTATTTCGGAAATGCAGCATGAACGCTGGCAAGGAGAGCGGGTAACAGAAGTCTGCCAATTTGCTGGTGCCTCATGTGGTTTGGAACCAACTTCATCTGCAAAAGTGACATTCCATTTAAGCTGCTTGTCCTTTATAATTTAACTGGACACATTTTCAAGCCACTGGGATAGTTGACTTTTTTTGTTGACATTACTGTGTCCTTTAAAACGAAATTATAAGAATTTTATAAGATATAATTAAATTATAAGATTCCAAAATAAGACTGAAATGTATTAGATTCGTTTTTTGGGGGATATACTCTTGTAAACATGTTAGCTTCCAGGTTTGCAAAAGGTGATTCTATGAATTATGGATGTTGAATGATTCCATTTATTCATGCTGACTCCTCTTTCACGTCCTCATTTATCAAAGGAGACCTTGCTGTCACCGCTGATGCGTGGCTGAATGTAGAAATGACATGTTTCTCTGTTTGTTGAGTGACTGTATCACTTCGGAGAGCATTTGTGTTTTGACAGCTTCCTGTCGACCAATTTTCACCCTGACATTACTCTGTAATAGAAAATTGTAAGGGGTTGGTAGAGATAGTGCTTGCACTTTAGCTCTGTTCAGTGAAGTCATGTTATGCTTGGTTGATGGATACCTAAAGCTATACAGCACTACCCCAGAATGCAGTTTGATAGTCTTAATTTGAGTAAATTTCCCAATCGGTGGTGGCTGCAGGGAAATAGTGGACACTAAATCACAGTTTAGTGGGCTGACGGGAAAATCAACTTTTTGTATAGTGCTGTACTCCAACTACTCAGGGTCTCTATATATCTTGAGATCTCCACTTCAGAGTTTCTTCCCCAAGTTGCACTTTTTAATGTCCCTTCTTTAAAATTTGCTTTCCTATTCGTTGACATATTTAAATTGCAGGAGATTTGAGAGATAATGGTTTGGAGCAAAAGACAGTATACGTTTTGTTCTCTTCCACACTCAGAGGCTTCAGAACACAAGTCTTATAGACCTCTTTTATGATACTTTTTATGTTTTATATATATATATATCAGGGCCGGGACTCGATTAAAAAAAATAATCTAATTAATTAGAGGCTTTGTAATTAATTAATCGAAATTAATCGCATATAAATATTTGACCTGAGAACAGTGAGAAGTAATTTTTTTCACATGGATTTTTAGTATACCATTGAATAATGACTGAATACATAAGCTTAATCAACAAAATATTGTTTATTTATTTCAGTCCAGCAGACTAGTGACTTAGTTACCCTGGTCTTGAAACCAGTCATCTGGTGGAGTGTGGGTCCTTTTAACTTTACTCGGAGTCGGACTAACGTCCACGCTAACTCCTATGTGTTTTGCGTTGAGGTGATATTTGAGGCTCGATGTGCTGCGGTGATATGCAAATTCCTTGTTGCATAGCTTGCACACAACCATGCTCTTGTCGACGCTTCCATCCTTTCGTTTTTTAAAACAAATTTTCCCATCCACGGGGCCAAGCAAAGCGGTCTCGTCAGCTTCTTCGTTCATGTTCTCTGTGGTTTGTTGTTGTCGGAAGTCAAGAACGCTAGTTTTTAAAAAAAATCATATTTGGAGATACCTTTCACTTTCATTTTACGGAATCTCCTTTTACAGGTTTGGAACAACATTAATATGAGTAAATCCTGACAGAATTTTCTTTTTTGGGTGAACTATGGCTGCATCCAAAACTGCATACTGTACTACTATATAGTTGGCAAAAAACAGTATGTGACAAAAGAAGTATGTCCGAATTCACAGTTCTCGTAAATGAGTAGGCAAAAAGTACACGGATGACCTAATTCTTTCGATGAGATTCTGAAGTGTGCATATGGTGGATATTTACTATCCCATGAGGCAAAGGAAGAGGATTTGTGCATGGCAGTGAAGCGACTCAACTGAAGCTGGTCACATCATAATGACAGCATAGCGAATGGATTACATTCATACTACACACACTTAAAATAAGTACCTACTCAAGAGAGTATGCAATTTCTCTTTAAGGATCTTGAACAATTCCAGACACATATGAGCTTTCTCCAATGTTTATCCAAAGTCGTGTTTAAGTGATAAATAAACTAAGTGAATCATTCAGCTCCCCAGCACTTGGCTCAGTTGAGAAGCAATGAACTCCATTTCAACTCTTTGCACTTTTGACGAGTCAATATAAATATAGTTCAATCCTCTGAAACATGTGACCTGTGCTGTTTTTGTAGCTGAAATGAAGCCATGAAAACATAGAGCTTCACTAATACAGTATGTTTCCATGAAAACAACTACATCACCTTTTCTACATCAACCCACCTGTAAATCAAGCTTACATTATGTATGATGTTGGATACGATACAATGAAAAACACAAATTGTCAAAAATAAGTAATGAAATCCTACATTTTTTTTGTCTTAATTGTAGTCGGACCAAGCACACGTCTTTGAGGAACTCCCCTTTGAGCTTGGCCTGTCTAGACTCATTGTCCGTCTGCCCACCGCCTGGAGATGTGAAATATTGATTAGCTCATTCACCCATATGATCCAATGCTGGCTTCTCCTGTCAGGCTTATTTAAACTCTCACCCGTGAAGGAGCTCCCCAGTGAAGGGCAGCAATCAGCAAGGAACCTCACTACATGTTAGATGTAGTGGACCAGTGGGTTTAACCGTGGAACTGATATGCAGAAGGTTGCTGGTTTGATCCCAGTGGTCACCACCAGTGTGTCCTTGAGCAAGGCACTTTACTCCATGTTGCTCCAGGGGGATTGTCCCTGTAATAAGGGCACTTTGGATAAAAGTGTCTGCCAAATGCATAAATGTAATGTAAATGTAAAATGTGAACCTGAAGGTGAGAGACGCTTCTCAAGGACTGGATACGGGGGGAGGGGCGAAGAGGTTTCTTTCACAATAAATATCTTTGATAATTCCTTAGGAATGTCCATGAGAATAGCTGTTGGATTTTAAAGTAAAACACAGATCCTGTGTATTTGATTAGAGGAGGAAAAGAAACGGATGACCTGCTTTTGCTAAACCTGGCCCTCCATACGTGCACACTCCACTTTCTTTTCAGATGTCAGTTTGCCAAGATGATGGCCTTTGAGGTACCAGATAAGTGAAAAGGTTACAACTGCTTTAGCCAGCATGCTAAGCTGTGTTAAGCCTCTCGTTTGTCTGCCCAAAAGGTCAATAATTTCTTTCGCAGAAGTCAACTGTTTTGGTAATAGGTTTGCTCTCTTGTGCTATTGAATGTGAGTCAAGTATTTTTGCCCGGTCCTCCTTCCTTGCAGGCCCGTCGCGACAAGGCAGGCAAACCAAGCAATTGCTTTGGGCCCCGAGCTGGCCTGGGGCCCCAAGACAACGACAGGTTAAGAATAAAATGCAATGACAAACTGTATGAGCGCCCCTTTGATAGACAATGCAGTAAAGTGCAATGACACTGTTATCGGGATCCCCCTCAAGGGGGCCCCTCTCAGTAGTCACTGACAGCAAGCCAGGCCAACCACGTGATCTCTGCTGCCGGTAAAATACAAAACCTCCTCGGCAGTCATCATGAAGCGGAATTTTATGCTTCAGGAAGAAAATAAAAAATAAAAAGGAAGAGGAGGATAAGAAAAACAAGATAGTGGTAAGTGATAAATTACACTGGATAAAATAGCTCTACTTGTCTAATTTTGCAGCAGGTAGGTTAGTGCAACTTTTTTTTCGAATGGACGGAATATGGTTACATACTGTAATATGTTTTTTTAATGGGATAAGGAAGACGCAGATCTGTTCCAGAAACACTGTTTATTGTATTTAATGACATTGCTATAGCTTTGAACTGATGACATCACCGTTTTCTCCGGAATGGCTATACGGCTGAATAAAATAAAATTCTGTTGCATTATTTTCCTGTTTAACACTATGAAGCTGCTTTGAAACAATCTGCATTGTTAAAAGCGCTATATAAATAAAGTTGACTTGACTTTGTAATAGGTTTTGATGAAAGTGGCATAGCATGCTATACTAACTATTATTTATGCTATGCATAAATAACCTGGAATATTTAATATAGCATTCTATATTAGCTATTATTATAAACATTATTTAACCAGAAAGAGGCAGAGGAACATGATTTTTTCATAGCTTATCTTGATGTACTAGTGTCGGGATATACGGTAGTGACAGTTTATGCAAATATGACATTATTTTTATAAGTTGCCAATGGATCTTGAACAGTTACTCTATTCTGTGTGGCAATTTTTACCCTGTTACAATTTGAAGTACAGTATCAGGACAACCCACATGTTTACTGGTACTGTTTATTAACTATTTAACAAGGTATTAGAGTCATCTGTTGCAACTTTATAATAACCATCCAGATAATGTTTATAGACAGTTTACAAACCAACTAGTAACCCTTAACTAAGTGTTAGGAATATCTGGTCCATCTATCTATGTTATGTTTATAGATGTTTTAAAAATGGTTTCTTAAAGGTTTACAAACATTTTTTAATGGTACAGTGGTGTTTTTTGCAAATGTTCAATTGTTGAAAATGTTCAAATTTTATGCATATTATATGCAACAGCAGTATTTGCACTGTAAACATTTTTTATTTATGAACATTATATGCAACAACAGTATTTGCACTGTAAACCTTTTTTATTTATATAAAGTGTGGGTGAACTTATACTGTATGGCTACTGTGGTTGCTGTAGGCTTTGCGTGCATGCCGTTTGGGGGGGTTCTAGTGGTTGGTATTGGGTGGTATGGGGTTGGTATTGGGGGAGCCTCCATGTCCATTTTGCTTGGGGCCCCCAAATTCCTTCAAACTGCCCTCCTTCCTTGTATTTTATTTCCCCTCTTATTTTCCTCAGCATCTCATTCAATTCCTCAGGGTTATGTGAGTTAAAGCTTAACTCAGGGTTAAAGCTTTTTAGATTTTAGCCTTTAGTGTTTTGTTTTAGTGTTTTTAGTGCCTTTTTTAATGGCTGTGGCGAGCAGCGAGGCCGAGGGACCGTGAGGGCGGGACGAGGCGGCGCTCATCAGGGAGGATGAGCGCCAGTTGCGAGCCGCAGCGATCTCGGCCCTCGCGGAGGAGTGAGGGAGTATAAAGGAGGAGCGACGACAGTGAGGGACGAGAGAGGACCAGGCCTGGATTTTGTGTTGTGTTTTATTTACGTTTTGTTATGTGTTGCTGCAGTCAACCGTGAGGGGCTGCAGCTTATTTTCATTTTGTGTTTGTGTGTAGGCGGCAGTCGACCGCGAGGGGCTGCCGCCGCCATTTTATTTTGTGTTTGGTTTTTATTAAATACTTTGATTGTTCGCCGGTTCCCGCCTCCTTCTTCCCGTACAAACAAGCTTTACTACAGTGGTGCCGAAGCCCGGGAGGAAGGAGGGACACGCGAAGAGCCCTCCCAGCTGAGGGGGATCGCGGTGCCACGGAGTTCGGGCAACGTGGAGGAGAGAAGTCCGCGAGCGGCTGCCCGAAGCGGTGGTGCTGGAGCGGATGAAGGTCGGTGGGACGGAGAGCTCGCTGCCGTGCCCCTGGGTCGAGGTGGGGTGGCTGCCGTCCGCGAGGGGGCGAAGGAGTCCCCAGCGCTTGCCCGGAGCCGAAGCCTACTGCCGTCCGCCATCTTGGGGAGGAGCCGAAGTCTGCTGCCGTCCGCCAGGTTGGGGAGGAGCAGGGAGCGCGGGGCGGGGACTCGCTTCCGGCCGCCCTCAGAAGGAGGAGCCACCGCCGGCCGCCAGGGGGCGGAGGAGTCTCGAGCCGTCCACCGAGCGTCCAGTACCACCGCATGGCACCGCGAGGAAGAGCCTCTCGGCTGGCTGAGGACCGAGCGGCAGTGTGTCTGGGAACCGGACCAGAATTTTTTTTTTTCTCTTTTCTTTTCTCCTCTCTCCACTCTCTCGTCTCTGTCGCTCCTCATGCTCCCCGCTCCGTTCTCTCACCTCGCTGTTCTTACCCCCAGGTCCCGCGGCCGCCGTGATCGCAGGTAGAGCGCAGGCTCGGGAGTGCCCCCCGGCCTACGAAGGGCGTTGGGGGTATGTGGCGAGCAGCGAGGCCCAGAGACCGTGAGGGCGGGACGAGGCGGCGCTCATCAGGGAGGATGAGCACCAGCTGCGAGCCGCAGCGATCTCGGCCCTCGCGGAGGAGTGAGGGAGTATAAAGGAGGAGCGACGACAGTGAGGGACGAGAGAGGACCAGGCCTGGATTTTGTGTTGTGTTTTATTTACGTTTTGTTATGTGTTGCTGCAGTCGACCGTGAGGGGCTGCAGCTTATTTTCATTTTGTGTTTGTGTGTAGGCGGCAGTCGACCGCGAGGGGCTGCCGCCGCCATTTTATTTTGTGTTTGGTTTTTATTAAATACTTTGATTGTTCGCCGGTTCCCGCCTCCTTCTTCCCGTACAAACAAGCTTTACTACAACGGCAATTATACATTTTACTATCAGCCATTTATTAGTTAAAGGCCATAGCAAGATAATCATTAGCTTTGCTCTGTTTGCTAGTTTCGAATAACTGTGTAAGTTTGTGCATGTAAACACAGTCAATATAGTAAGGAATAGACAGAAAGAGGAGAGTAGAGAAAGCAGTGATGAGAGAGTGAAATTGACATACAAAGGGAATCCAATAGTGTTGTGATAAAAGCTTGAAATACAGGAATCACCTGTTCAACTAAAGCTACAACAGACGGGAATTTTAATTTCCTGGGCTCTGAATATGAGACGATGCACCATCCAAACTGAAAGGGGATTCCTCGCTTTGCAGGGGGGGCTCATGTTTCAGGGCAGTAACAGGGAAGAAAGGCATAATCTCTCTTAAAGGGGTTGACGAGCAGAAGAGTAAGAAAACAGGATCAGGATCCATTATGCTTTTACAGAGCAAGATCTAAATCATTCTCTCATTCTGCTATTAGGCTCTCTTGTGTCCCAGTTTGGAAAGAATTCTCCTCCACCCAGACACACTTATTTATTTATTTATTTATTTGCACGGAGAATATAGGTCACACATTTTAAGTACTACTTATACATTTTTTATGCATTGCAGCTTTTATTCAAACGGGCACCAGCGTTTGCAAATTGTTTTTGCTGCAGAATGACTGTGGTGATATGAAATGTTACAGTTTAACAAAGAATAGCACTTGTTATGCTGTATAAACTCTCGCATTTCATGAGCCATTAGCCATAGTGTCACATGTAGATCTACAGATGAGCAGAATGTTTAGATTTGAATTTTAAGATATAAATGTACATGTCTAGAATTAGAAACTGACTGATATAGTTTGAATTAAACTCGTCTGTCTGATTCATTTGACTCTGCTGTGAACCCATAGGACATTTCTGCTCTTTCATTATTACACTGTAACCTGCCATATCCAAATTTTAATGAAATCCACATTGTTACTGATAGAATAGAATCTTTTCTATTCCAGCTTTCCTCTCTTTTTGCAGCCAATTTTCTATCATGTTCTTCAGTGTCTCATTGATTCTCTCTGTGGAATGTTTGAAAAGACATCAAAGGCACTGCAATCACTTTATCATTTAATGTGTGTCCTCTACATGTCTCAGATTTGAATATGTCAAATTTCTATATGGATACTGTAGTTTGTCAGTTTCTTGGATGTCAACCTAAATATGTAGCTTGCTGCAGTTCGGTTCACTGTATTTTCTTCAAGTAATATATTAATTACCCAGGATGAGGTTTGGTTTCAGTGGGTTATAAAGTTTCTTCAGCCATTTTTCAATTCCATGAAGGGGTGATCCATGAAATGGAGGGTTACTGAGATCTATCACAACTGTGTCCTCAAGCAAAGCACTCAACCCGAGTTAAGTTGCAATTAGTGGCTGGTAAGTCGCTGTGGGTAAAAAATATCTGATAAATGACAAGCAAGAGTGGGTAGTAATTAGTCAGCTGTTTAAGTGGAAGAAAATTAAAAAATCTAATATGATTTTGTGCATGGTAAAGGTGAAGAGCAAAGCTCGGCAGCAGTCGGATGTACTGATGTTTCCTCACCAGACCATAGCAACCGTATTTGCTTCAGAAAAAAATGCACAGCTCATTAGCGGCCAAATGCTACAAAACACACAGCATAGTCTGTAAAATTGATGGCCTTCACTAAGAAACTAAACCTTTTTGATATGGCTGATCCATCAGGATTTGATACACAGCTGTTGATCCCAAAAAGGTGTATAATACCTGTAGAATGTATCCAATGACAGTTGTTTGACTTACACAGGAAGTGCAATTTGAAATGTACCATCTTTATAGGAATACATGGCAAATTGTGAATGTCTATCAATACAGAACAGATGACAGCACGGAAAGTACCGTGTAAGTAAAGCGAATTTACAGCATAACTTTTGGTAATTATAGTGTAACTATACAGTACATACATGTAGGTATAAGGGAACAATATTTAATATTTGGAGAATAAAGGGGAAACTACCAGGAAAATTAACACATTATTTATACTTTAAATATTTTTTAATTAAGGGTTAATTATCTGTGTTGTTACAGGGTAAGTGGTGCTTGTTATTCCATGTAGTTAAAGGGTAAGTAGTGATTTTATTTCCCATAACACAATAATCTTTAGTAACTCAAATGTCATCTTTGTAATGTGTTCTCACATTATTTTTATTTAAAATAATGATCCATGTCACTAGTTGTTCCTGTATAGTGACTTGGTAACACTTGAGTAATTAGTGGTGCATTTTATGACTATATTCAGAGTAAAAAAGATGATTGATTACATCTCAGACACACAATAATGTTCTTTATAATTCTCCAAAATTCGGTATTACTTACTGATTAGTTAAGCTTGATTCCATATTAGTTAATAGTAGTAGCTGAAGTGTTAATGTAGTACTACTCATTAGTCCTGCATTACTTCCTGCATAGTTATTAATCACGGACCCTTATTCTAAAGTGTTACCCTTTATAGTTACACTAATTACCGAAAGTAATGCTGTAAATTAGTTTTACTTTTGCAGTACTTTCCGGGCTATCAAACTTTTTTTTGTTTTGGTTCAGATAGTGTAGTTACATCTACCTCCTTTAATGAATATAAAATGTTTATTTGACAAGCAGAGCGGGGCAGAGAGCTGTGGGAACAGAGCAATTGCTAATGAGTATCACCAGCCTCCCACCGACAACTCACTCCAGCCCCAGCCTCAAGCGGCAAATGGTGACCCCAATCTCCCGCAACGAAAGTAAAGCGGCAGCCCCTCACAGACAACTGCCACATACAAACACAAAAAAACACAACACAAATGTTCCAAGCCTGGTCCCCTCTTGTCCTTCACCTCCGTGAGAAACTCAAGGTCAGTGTACCATGCAGGTGACGTTCATTAGCACTCGTGCCACAGTTCACTTTGTTGTTAAAGGATCACTGAAGTGCCTTGAAACACTCAGCATTATTCAATATGTTGATGTAATTTCCACTGAAACAGGAAGACAGGGTGGGACATATCAAGCAGCTCCTCCCCTTTTTAGACAATAGCGTTCAGTTTATATCACAGCTCAACCAGAGCCATTGAGCTCAGCAAAGCCACAGTTTCCTAATCTCCTCCATATTGCTTTAAAATATAGCATTCTGTGGAGAATTCAAAGGGATCTGATACGTTTTGGGGTCTGCGCCAACTTGCGCATATGATCCGCTCTGTGCTATCATGTCTCAGACTGTGTGCGTGCTGCGGCGGTTCGTGTGACACTAATGTGAAACCAGACTTAATTCGCCCCAGCAGAAAACATGTACCATGTATAAAATAGTAAATCGGTCAACAAGTGACCTATTTTAGCCAGAGCTTCAGCATATGTTTATAATGTAGGGTGAAGTGCAGTATGATGTCATAAAAATAATTTTGATCCATATTGGCGGAAATGAGAGACCGTAAGTTTTGAATGCTTCTTCTAAATGCAAATTTTGTCAAATTCGTATTAGAAAAAAAAACTTCAATTTCGATTTCAAGGGGACTAAAACCTTGTGGTTAAACTTTGCTGCAAATAGAGTCTCATACTCTTTATGTAATTTTCAAGTTCAGATGTTTGGCTTGCGGTTGGAAAGTCTCGGTCCCTCCTGGAGCTAAATATGAAAATGAGAAGTGGAGGAGATATGCCAAAATGATTATCTGAAGATATGAGGTTGTTTATATACCCACAATATTGTGATTGGGGGAAATATGTGAACATGCACCTAAAAAGCTAAATGTGGGATGAAAGAGAAACTTAGTAGATCAGAAGTTTGCCAATCACTCTGATCTATCACTGATTTATAATGTATCTGTACAATCAAAATATAGTAGCATGTTTATCTATAAAAAAAAATACAACTGTTAGGATTAATCAAGCTAATTGTAGTTGTAGGAATCAAAGATTGCTGTGCTATCTGATCACAAAATTTGAATATTCGGAGGTGCTGGGGAAGCAGAAATGAATGAATCTGTTTAATGAAATCTTACGTGTCACAAATCAAGAGGTGCTCCCCTGTGGAGAAATCTGAAGAAAAATTCAGCAGCTGTGTATGGCTTTCATCTTTGCGCTCTGTACCTTCGCCTTGGGTTAATACCTTAATCTCCATGGAGACCTTTGTGCTATTTTGTAACCTGTGTCTATTGTGGTTTCTTGGTACCGTTGTTTACTGACTTTTCGGTCGTATTTCTCAAATGGAGCCAAATATAGCTTGAACAAATGTCAGTTCACTGATGTTTATTCTTGTAATATTCGCAGAAATTGAATACACGAAAATGTTTTTTGCAGTTAAGGCCCAATTAGCAAGGTGTGTTTGAAGAGAAGGAACATTCAGCTCTAATAAATCTTCCACTGCCAATAAAAAAAAAAAAAAAAAAAAACCTGCTAAGTGTTTTATCTTACATTAGCAAAGCAGCAAATAGAGCATCAAATATGGTAAACCTTAAAGTAAGTGGTTTAACGTGAAGAAACAGACGTCTTGTTGTTAGTGAGTCAGATGCTGAGCTTTTTCCGGCAATTTGAACAGCTCGATTTTCCTCCCCATTTATCTGCTGCATAAGTCTATATTTTTTTGCTTGTACACACGGTAGAAAAGGGCAGAGGGCATGTTGCCTTTAATGTTAACACCTCATTATCCTGATTAGCATCACTGTGATTATGTTAGCGCTGATAAAAACTGAAAAGGTCAGACTGAGGTGACACTTGTTGTTAAGCTTAGAGGAAATCATTAAGAATTAGCTCTGAGAAGGTTAACCAATCCTGGTCTAAAAACAACTGGTTGCTGATGTGGACACCAGATTTGAGATAAAACAGTGTTTGGGAGTGTTTCTTTTTAAATATAATGTTTTAAGGTACTGTGTAATTCATTCTAAACTAATTATGTCCCATTGTTTCTTTTTTATAGAAAGTAATGCGGGAACATTTTTAAAGTTTATATTTACTTACCTGCAAACATTATATGATGTTGAAAATCTAAACGGTAACATTACTTTGTAATACATTACCCCTCTTCTTGAAATGTTTGGTTCCATCAAAAACAGAAACATACAGACTGAGCTCCACATTTTGATCAGAACTCAGCATTTAAGGATTTTAACATTGCACCACTTTCTAAGCTCCTTTGAAAGGTTTGAAAATGTTCCTCTGTAATTGCTGTGGATGTGGCTTGTCAGATAGACCCACTTTCACAAAACCCAATTTTCCACGTACAATACCTTTCATCTGCACAACTGCTTCCTGTGCCTAGCTCTCAGCTCTGGACAAAAATAAATGAATTATCGTATAAATACATGACAGAGAAAGCTTTTTAATTGCCCTGTATAGGGAAAAAAAAAAGTCAGTTACATTTTTATAATGATCCACCCATTCTATAAAGTGATAGGCAGACTTGCTCCGAGACAAGTGACTTTTCCGTTGTTTTCCATTTTTCCTCTCCTTTCACTCTCTTTCACATCTCTCTGTTTAAATTCCACAAATGTCATTGGCAGAAAGGGACAGCATCATTATGATTATCCTAACGACATCCTTGCTCTCTTTTATTAAGCCGGAAGAGAGCTTCTTCCTCCTCCTCCTCCTCCTCCTCCTGACAAAAGTGTGTTCATTATAGACTGTCTGCCTCCTTTCCCAATGTGAAGCTCAGAACAGAGTCTCAGAACAACAAGTCCTCATTCTAATACTCCTACACCTGGTTAGACAACCCCACACACCTTCAAATCTCTTGAGTTGATGGGAGTTTTGAAGTATTGAGGGTGATGACCTGAGTGGAAAGGAGTGAAAATCTCTTCTATAAGGCCATCAGTACATTACATATATATTTTACATGCTTATCAATGAATTGCATATATTAATATTTGTTGAGAAAAGCATCAAAATAAAGATCATTAAAAGCATTTTTCCTTCGTGAGTAATGTTGCTGTTTGAGAATTAAAAAGTCTGCAAAGTTACAAAGCACAAAGTCCACTTCAAAGGGAGTTATTCTCTATATCAAAAAGCATTGTTTTTCAACTTGTATGTTTTCTTCTGGGAATGTAAAAAAGGGGCATTATAGGACCCCTTTACAAGATGTAAAATAAGTCTCTGATGTCCCCAGAGGTGTCAAGTAACGAAGTACAAATACTTTGTTACCTTACTTAAGTAGAAATTTTGGATATTACGGAGCCCCGCACATGACATGCAAGAAAAAAAAAGTAAAGTGTGCGCACGAGTTACTAATTCGTTCCCTCGATTTATAAATCATGTGCACGATTTACTATTTTGTTCCCTCAATTTATAAATTTTGCGCACGTTTTACTAATTAGTTCCCTCAAATTGCTAAATCGTGCACACGATTTACTAATTCGTTCCCTCAATTTATAAATCATGTGCATGATTTAGCAAATCGAGGGAACTAATTAGTAAAACGTGCGCACGCTTTATAAATTGAGGGAACAAAATAGTAAATTGTGCGCACGATTTAGCCTACTATTTTTTTACTGCATGTCATGTGCGGGGCTCCGTAGTATGGTATCTATACTTTACTGGAGTAATTATTTTTCAGCTGACTTTTTACTTCTACTCCTTACATTGTCAAGCAATTATCTGTACTTTCTACTCCTTACATTTTAATAATAGCTTCACTCCTATTCCATTTCGGCATGTTTTCATTCCGGCTTGTCGTCAAAAAAAAAAAACTATCCAGATAAATCGCGCCATCCGGATAGAGTGAATTTGATTGTGGTTGGATTAGAAGGATAAACACAAACCATTACGACACCCTGTTGGGTTGCACGCGATCAATCACGCCTGCACCTGCACAAATCACACACCATTTTGCCAGATAGGGCGGGTTCTCGCCGACAAGCACACACTTTCAGCCAATCAGCGATCAGCAGGCAGATGTGCTCATTCATGACTTTAGCCGGGTTTTTAGCGCGATAACTCGAAGCTGTATATTGAAGTGATCGCTATGCCAGTGGCATACATATACAGTAAGTTGTATCTACACTGTCAGAAAAAAAGGTACATGCTGTCACTGGGGTGGTACCCTAAGGTACAAATCTGAAAAGGTACTAATATGTACCTTTAAAGTATTAATTTGTACTGATATTAGTACTGATATGTACCTTTTAAGGTACTATTATGTACCATTTAGGGGTGAGTAAAGTACAAAGATGTACCTTTTCACTTTTGTACCTTAGGGTACCGCCCCAGTGACAGCACTGTACCTTTTTTCCTGAGAGTGTATAGTAAAGAGTGGGAGAGTGACTCAACTCTCAAATGTGCATTTAAACCTGTGACTCGAAGACTCTATATAAATATAACCGTGACTCCTGTCCATCGTCATATAGCTACACACTTAGGACATCTGCAACTAGCAACCCCGACAGCTGCTGAAAGAGGTTTAAATCAACGATTAATCCGTTTTGACTGTGCTAAGTGAATGTGCCATGTACTTCACGAAAGACATACTGTAGTTTTGTAAAAGTAAAGTGCAACACAAAGCTAAGCGCATTGTTGTTATTTTTTGTTGGCGGATTATTGTACAGTATCAATGAATTATGCAGTTTGGCAGTGGTGTGTGCATTAACGTGTGAAATGCCTGTTAATTACATTGCTTTGTCCAATCTCTATATTGGGCACTTTTTGCACGTAAATTGTCTTCTTACTGTTGACTTTGAAAATTATGCATGTGTTTTTCTGAGGGATTGGCATTTCTAGACCTGGACATAAAGTCATATTTGATCCGTTTTACTGGGAAATATATTTTTTTATCATCAATGTTATGTTTTAAGGCGATAAAATGGTAACTTACTTATCAACCTTGATTGGTATGGCAATAAAATAATATCACATTATTTTGGCAGTTAAAGTTTTGGGTTTTTTTCTTGGAGTGACTAGTTGCCTATAAGTATTGCAAAGGTGCAAAAAGTCAAAATTCAGAGGCATGTTATCAATAACCTTTTTTTTTATATATAAATGTACATTTGGTGAGTTTTTGGGCTGGAAATCGTCAACCCAATCTGGCAACACTGATCACACATTCAAATAATGGTTATTGATAACATACCTCTGAATTTTGAATTTTGCACCTTTACAATATTTATAGGCAACTAGTCATCAAATCTTCCGCTCCATGAAACACGATAATGCTCAGTAGTACACATATGGTTCTTTAATGTATTTGCATTGTCCTAAAATGTGCTAATTTTCAATGGGAATATATGCGGCTGAAACGGGTAGCCTAGTGCATCTAAAAAAAATTCAACATTAACTTTTTAATACAACATTATAGTCATTATGGCCTTTGGAAAATAGTTTTTTTAAGGAGGTGGGGTATGCACTGTGGCGCGGTCTAATCTTTTGTCCTTAAAGGGATACTTCACCCAAAAATGAATATTCTGTCATCATTTACTCACCCTCAAGTTGTTCCAAACCTTTATGAGTTTCTTTGTTCTGAATATATTTTGAAGAATGTTTGTAACCAAGCAGATTATATGCAACCATTGACTGCCATAGTAGGGGGAAATGCTATGGCATTTTTCCCCTTACATTACTTTTACTTTTATACTTTTAGTAGTTTTGAAACCTGTACTTTTACACTTTTACTTGAGTAAAAAGCTTGAGTTGATACTTCAGCTTCTACAGAAGTCTTTTTAAACCCTAGTATCTATACTTCTACCTGAGTAATGCATGCAAATACTTTTGACACCTCTAGATGTCCCCAGAGTGTGTATGTGAAGTTCCCTTTCGTTCAGTCACTACGACGTAACGTTAGTGACTAACGAATGGGGGTTTCGCTTAGAAGCCTTTCATCTTCGAGCACTTAGAAAATGCCCAATGGCGTGCCAATGCCATGGGCATGCGGAATTTGCATACGTAACGTATAAAATGAAGTACGTGGCAATATCGCATTATGTTTCTGCTTTTGGAGCCAAGAGTACCTACCTCTTCACTCCTCACAAGCCTTCTGAGACTCTGTCAGCTTCTTCGAGGCGAGCAGCTTTCCAGTCGGTGTTGGTGTGACGGCGCGTTCAAGTGATCGCATACTTCCTGCCTGCTGATCTGCGTGGAGGTCTGCTAGACGGCTGGTGTGTGTTTCCCTGGGCGCTTCGGCATCGACTGCGAGGCTTCCTCTCACAAAAAGAGCTTGCGCGTGGCACGTCTTTTTCAAGACGGTTCGCCCGTGCACTTCTGGGTGCGATCGATCTCCATTGCTTTCTATGGGCACATTCACTGCTCGACGTGTTTGGGCTTCAGCACGTTCGGGCAGTGATTGTGGATGTGTCATGTTCCCACTGCAGGAATGTGACCATTGTGATGTCGCGGTCGAGACTCAGTGATCTCCGCGAGGAGAGAGAGTCCCCTTTGCCACACCCCAATCTACTGTCTCTGAGACAGGTGGTACTTTGGCTGGTGGCCAGGGTGACCTGAGGGCGATGCTGTGGTATTAAGAACCCCGACGATACATCGCTTCCCGTGAGTGCTGGACTGAAACGGCGGCCCGTCTCTGACGCCTCGTTCGTTTCGTTCACACTCCAGATAGCAGTGAGATGTCGATCGCCGCATCCCAAGGTGGGCTAGAGTCCTTTGGGGATGATGATTAGGTTGTGCTCCGCCTTTGGGTGTGCCAGATCGGACCTAGAGTTGACAGCCATGTTATCTTGCGGGGGGACACGCTCGGCATGGATGCACTGGCGCACAGCTGGCCGCGGGGCCTACGCAAATATGCATTTCCCCCAGTGAGCCTACTCGCACAGCTTTTGCGCAGGATCAGGTCCTTCTGGTCGCCCCGTATTCTGGTCGCTACTGTCACTTCCGCTAGGGCAGAGTCCACTCGGCATGCCTATGCGTTGAAGTGGAACCTCTTCGTCACCTGGTGCTCTTCTCGCCAAGAAGACCCCTAGAAATGCCCGAACGGGTCTGTGCTCTCGTTCATTCAAGAGGGGTTGGAGCGAAGGCTGTCTCCCTCCACCCTTAAGGTTTATGTGGCCGCAATCAAAGCTAGATCCGGGGTGGGAAAAAAACGGAGTCTCTTGGACATGGTCACAACACTTACTAACACAACACAACCACGACTCGACCCCTATATTTAATGAGTTTCTTTGCCCATATAATCTTTAAGCTATAAGGTTTAACTTATTCGGCTTGCTGTCCACTGATAAGGGGCTCGATGAAGCAGCTTCAACTCAAGCTCTTATATACCTCTTATATATATATATATATATATATATATATATATATATATATAATATGATTAAATAGGGCAAGGTACCTAAGATGAAGGTGGAGTTTGGGGAGGTGGAGGGATGCTGGAACAGCTGAGACTGAAGAGAGGTAAGCAGCTGCTTATATACTTTGCCTGCTGATTGAAAGATTAGATGGGCTTGCTCCTCCCTAACTTATTTTTAGGAATATATATATATATATATATATATATATATATATATATATATATATATATATATATATATATATATATATATGAGCCGGATCTCATGAAAATGCATATAAATAATACGAGTCTGCAATCTCGTGGAATGTATACGTCAAAATGAGTTTTGGCGTGCATTTGGTACGCCGTTTTTCGCGTGCATATGATATGATATATATATATGAGCCGGATCTCATGAAAATGCGTATAAATAATACAAGTGTGCAATCTCGTGGAATGTATACGTCAAAATGAGTTTTGGCGTGCATTTGGTATGCCGTTTTTCGCGTGCATATGATACGCACTTTATGGCGTATTATACGTACAAACCCTGGGTGTGGGGTTTGTATATATCATCATCATGGCAGTGGGTGAGAAACAGATCGTTTACAGTAGTAAAGGTGGACTCTTTGGACTGAAGAGGAGTAGTGACATGATGGTGTAATAAAGTAAAATCTGTGGGTGTGTGTGTATGCGATTGTGAGAAAACGATATGAACGCGTGGGAGGTTATGCTCTGTGTTGGTGGGCTCAGGGTGAGAGGGTCAGCTCTCCATGAGGTCCACTCATAGCAAACACACTCCTCCACAAACAGGACTCTTGGCAAATCCTGTCTCCGCTTGACTGCGATCTGTTTCCAGGCCCTATGAGCATTTCCCTACGCACCTATCAGCTCATTCTAATTTAGGCATTTAAGAGCTCAGAGATGCATTCATACTGCAAGAGTTTACATGTTGTCAATACCTGGTATGATAGCAATAATGTGCAAAAACTTTAACAATGCACTCAGTATTTTGTCTGATTAGAGAGCTTTTAAACATTAATAGTACTTGGTGGCACTGCCAGAATTCTTTGCAAATTGTTAAATTCAGAGTCAGTTTGAGATGAATCACTAGAACTAAAATGTGCAAAATGGGTTTAGGGAGATATTGATGTAGGGTAATATGTTGTGTGTGTTATTGTTGAGCTGTATCCTTACACTACAAAAAGGGTTTTGATTGTTTGCGCCATATTGTATATATGCCTTTCTGATTGGTTTAACAAGTGATATTTGATGTTAAAATGTGTGTAAAATTATAAATATCACTTTGATTTGAAATGATGACTTAAATAACCATGCAATATCAGCTGGTGCAACATAAACAAAAAAATAAATACTAAAGTGCACCTTTATTGATTCTTTCTTCTTTTCCTATTTAAACTATTTGTGATTACCATAATTATTCACATAATTAATCATTATTATTCACATAATTATTATGTCTGGATGATATCTTGTTGTGCATTAATTAGTATTTATACATGGAAATAAAGGTATTCAGTCAGGATTATCCAAAAGTAACAAGCTAATTTAACTTACTTGTAAGATAATAATTTTGTGTAGGAATAATTATCTAATGAAAATGTCATCCTCTCCTAATTGCCACATAATAAGTCTCTCGAAGAGTGGAGACAAGACTTGCAGATGATTAGTGTCCAGATAAAGGGTATCATGGAAGTGCCAGTTTCAAACATGGAAAATTGCATAATGTTAATGCTGCATTTGTTTTGGATTCAGTCTGTCGTTTTTTTCTTGCTGTCAACATATAAATCAAACCAAAGGTTTAATGTAACCTTGCAGCTGTGTTTACAGTGAAGATAGAGATAGATCGTTTTGCTCTCTCTATGGAATCCAAATAAGAGTTACGGACATTTCTTAATCTAACATCATCCTGCACCTGTCAGGCCTGACCTGATCAAAGTCAAGAAAGGAGGAAAAGGCTATAGCCAAATATGCATTATAGCATCATAGCCTAAATAGTTCTGCCATGAAACTCTAGATGGCACAGTCTGAAAGGTCATTAACTCAATCTGCTTGCAATCACATTATTCTCTATAGGACACAGCTGATTGGTTTTTGCGGTGTCAATGAGCTCGCTGCTCAACTTTCAAATATTTGGTTAGCATTTGCCTTAGCAGTGCAGCGCTTTATCAGAAACCCTCCAGCTTCCCCAGCTCCACCTGTATAGATCTGCTACGGGTAATTCATGCTATATTATACAGCAGCAGAAGAGAAGAAATGTCTTCTATTTTCATTAAGATATTACACTACCTTCGCATTATGGGTTAAATCAAATCACTCTGCAATATTTGATTTTATGAAGGTAAATGGGTTGTGAATGTCTTTGACTCTGAGGTGTAGAAAGACAGAACTACTCATATGTTCGCTTTTTCTAGTGACTGCTTTTTGTTCTCCTGTTTTGTCCATCTACAGTAGTTCTCACCTACTTACATTTATCTTTTTTTGTATTTAAATATTGTTTTATTTATAGATAAATATGGTTAGTCTTCTGGAAGTGAGAAACCATTTAATTTAGATATTTTTGCTGCTGCTTTCAACCAGATGGCAGAATCACCTCATCTCCCACACAGCTATACACACACACCCTTAGTAGAGATGCTCGCTTACACACACCTACACACAACAGACTCTCTCATGCACCATAATTGGTCCTATCAGTGGTCCTATCAATGTATAACTTACTGGCCCACAGCATGTACCAGTAAAAAGGCACAAACTAACCCAGACATGGATCAGAGGTCTCTCACATTGTGTCATTGTCCCTCTCTTGTAGTTCAAAGATCAGTGCATCTAAATACCATTATTTAGATTTTAATACATAAATTATTACCATTATTTATACAGAATTGTATGGGCAACAGAGCAATTTAGTAGCTTAACTATGGGAACTTCTTGTCACAGTGTTTTAAGGACTTCTGAGATTTGAATTTGAGTTCAAATGATAGATTAGAAAGAAGTGCCTAACCATTTTAAGAATAATTGTGCTTGAACTTCTATTTTTGCGGTTGCCCTGTATATTTCTATGGCATCGCTGTCGAAGAGTAATTAGCTAGTGAAGTGGATTTACTTATTGTAAAGCTAACAAAATCTATCATGAGCATTGTAATGTTTGAAGACGTTGTGGATTAGATTGTGGATTAGATTTAGCGTGTTGGTCTTGTGAATAATGTTCTATATTTGGTGTTATATCGCTAGTAAACGTACAGTATGACTGCAATGTTTGTGGAATGTGCTTGCTAGCTGCATATTACTGGTCACTACAGTGCACAATAAACCACATTTAAGATTAGAATTGAATCTGTTCATTAAAAAAACAGCTTTATTGGGAATACATAGCAATGATACTAGTCAATAAAATTGTAATTGTAATTTAATTGTTGCTATCTGGAAGCCATGGAAATAATTAATTTATGTATTAAAATCTTTGTGTTTTGTTTACCTTCATTCATTAAAAATCGTTATCATTATTAGGCATACACAGCAGTCAAGTCATTACAAGTGAGTGTCATGTTTTGCTATTGCTGTCATGCCAGACAAGTTTTAGAAGCTCCGCCCTCCTCTGAAAAGGGGTGCAGGACCACCAGTTAATTTGCATACTCACCCCCCAAAAGTTTTAACATGCTATAAAAAATGATCTGTGGGGTACTTATTAACCCATTTAAGCCCACTGGCAACTACAGTATAGTTGCCGCAGTGTATAGTTGTCATTTTCCTTTTGTAAGTATTTTTCTAGATAGTATCCATGTTTTATATTTCAATGACACGCAAGAAAACAACCAAATAAAGGATTTCAAGAGAAAAAAAAAGCGGAACGGCGTATGAAGAGGACTCACATTGAGTTTAAATCTGCTATCAGCAAGAGTTTCCTGAGAGAAAGAGAACCGGAGAAAGAGGAAGGACGTGGTGTTGGAGATACGGCACACATCAGCGGGATCGCGGTGCTCACTGCTGCCAGAAGAGAAAAAACTGCTGTTTTCACAGCAACCTGTTGGTTGAGGGCGTTCTTTCCTGAGTACAGGCAGAGGCTGCACCTAAACCCTGTGTGCTGTCGCGTTTTCCCCCTAGGTGCGTCAGCACGAGAGAGCATGGTGTTCGCATTCTCAACTATCTCGACGACTGGCTGATCCTTGCCCAGTCGCGGGAGCAGTTGTGCGAACACAGGGACATGGTGCTCAGTCACCTCATCCAGTTGGGGCTTCGGGTCAACTGGGAGAAGAGCAAACTCTGTCCCACACAGAGGATCTCTTTTCTCAGTATGGAGGTAGACTCGGTTGCCATGACAGCGCGCCTCACAGAGGAGTGCGTCCAGTCAGTGTTGAACTGCTTGAATTCGTTCAAAGGCAGGACAGCGGCACCACTGAAACACTTTCAGAGGCTCCTGGGGCATATGGCATCCGCAGCCGCAGTAACGCCGCTCAGATTGCTTCATATGAGACCGCTTCAACGCTGGCTACACAACCGAGTTCCGAGATGGGCGTGGCACAGCGGAACCCTCCAAGTGACTCCAAGGTGCCACCAAATCTTCAGCCCGTGGTCGGACCCTTCGTTTCTACGGGCGGGAATTCCCGTAGAACAAGTGTCCAGGCATGCTGTTGTCTCCACAGATGCCTCATCCACCAGCTGGGGTGCCACGTACAACGGGCTTGCAGTTTCGGGTCTGTGGATGGGGCCTCAACTGCAATGGCATATCAATTGCCTCGAGTTGTTAGCAGTTCGTCTTGCACTCAGCCGCTTCAAAGTGCCGCTCAGAGGCAAGCACGTTCTAGTCCGTATGGACAACACTGCGGCCGTTGTGTACATCAACAAACAGGGTGGTCTACGCTCCCGTCGCATGTCACAACTCACCCGCCATCTCCTCTTATGGAGTCAGAAGCATCTGAGGTCGCTTTGTGCCATTCACATTCCCGGCCTGCTCAATCGTGCAGCCGACGAGCTCTCACAACAGCCAGTGCTTCCCAAATATGCGTTTCCCCCAGTGAGCCTTCTCGCACAGACACTGTGCAAAGTCAGGGAGGACGAGGAGCAAGTCTTGTTGGTTGCTCCGTATTGGCCCAACTGGACTTGGTTCCCGGAACTAGTGCTCCTCGCGACAGCACCTCCTTGGACCATTCCTCTGAGGAAGGACCTCCTGACTCAGAGACAGGGCACCCTATGGCACCCACGTCCGGACCTCTGGAAACTCCATGTCTGGTCCCTGGACGGGAAGCGGCGGTTCTAGGTGACCTACCTCAAGCGGTAGTTGACACCATCACTTCCCCTAGAGCCCCCTCTACGAGGCGCCTCTATGCGTTGAAGTGGAACCTGTTCGTCGATTGGTGCTCTTCTCGTCGAGAAGACCCCCGAAGATGTTCGATCAGTTCCGTGCTTTCCTTCCTACAAGATGGGTTGGAGCGAAGGCTGTCTCCCTCCACCCTCAAAGTCTATGTTGCCGCTATCGCCGCTAATCACGATCTAGTAGATGGAAAGTCCGATAAGCACGATCTGATCGTCAGGTTCCTAAGGGGGGCGAGGAGACTAAATCCGCCTCACCCTCCCTCTATACCCTCTTGGGACTTGTCTCTGGTGCTAACCACACTGCAGAGAGCGCCCTTTGAGCCTTTGCAGTCAGCAGAGTTAAAAGTTATGTAGTTGAAGACAGTGCTCCTGACTGTATTGGCCTCCATCAAGAGGGTAGGGGACCTGCAGGCATTTTCGGTCGACGAATTGTACCTGGAATTCGGGCCTGGTGACTCTCATGTGATCATGAGACTCTGGCCTGGATATGTGCCCAAGGTTCCCACTACTCCCTTCCAGGACCAAGTGGTGAGCCTGCAAGCACTGCCTTCGGAGGAGGCAGACCCAGCCCTAGCTTTTCTCTGTCCCGTCCAGGCTCTCCGGACGTACGTGGACAGAACGCAAAGCTTCAGGACCTCAGAGCAGCTCTTCATCTGTTACGGAGGACAGCAGAAGGGAAAGGCTGTCTCCAAGCAGAGGATGGCCCACTGGATAGTGGATGCCATCATCTTGGCGTATGAATCCCAGGACGTGCCCTGCCCGCTCGGGTTAAGAGCCCACTCCACCAGGGGTGTCACGTCTTCCTGGGCGCTGGCTTGTGGCGCCTCGCTGACAGATATTTGCAGAGCTGCGGGCTGGGCAACACCTAACACGTTCGCTAGATTCTATAGCCTCCGTGTAGACCCTATAGTGGGTCTACGGTAATATATACCGGTAAACGGTAATACGATATACCGCAATAATGAACATGCACAATATTGTTATCATGGGCACTTCAAAATACTGTGAATAATTATTTATTACGAATTATTCAGATTTTTAGAATGCATTTTAAGAATACTTTACCCATCAACCATTTAAAATGAACAACACGTCAAAGAGGAACGCGCACTGATGTAAACAGACCGTGCATGAGCCGAGCACATGGCGGAACTAGTGAAGGAGACACGCTGAAGTGCACATTCACTCTTTGACAGCAGAGGGCGCTGACGGAGCAGCAGAAACAGCCGTTTCCCCGGTAACCCTTGTAAACAAAATGATATGGTTAAAAGACTTAAGGCTATTCATTTTCAAACTTAAACATTTTATATTATAATCTGGACTAAATTACATGCCCTAGATATTGTTTGAATATGTTCTGACTGTTGTTCAGTCACACACTTTACAATAAAGGCTCTATTATTTAACATTCATTAACAAACTGACAATGAAAATACTTCTAAATCATGTATTAATCTTAGTTAAATGTACATTTCAGCATTTAATAACACATTAATAAAATCAAAAATTTTAACTCTTATTTAATGGACCTGAGCTTACACTAACAGTTGCTTTTTTAAACTAACATTATCAAAGAAGAATAACTTCTGTAAAAATGGAGCTATTCATTCTTTGTTAATGTTAATGCATTAACTGGTGAGACATTATTGTAAAGTGTTACCTATTGTTCTTTATAATTCTTTTGCACTTAATCGGTTTTAAATATTTGTTTACTTTATACATTTTTGTGTATTGCTTTATTGTATTTAAATGTTTGGTTCTTTTGTTATAAGAAAGTTATTAAAATGTTATAGTATGACAACACTTTTTTTGCAACTTATTTCAATATCGTGATAATACCGTATACCGTGATAAAAGCTTCAGCAATTAACCGCAACATGAAAATTTGATACCGGCACATGCCTACCTCCGTGTAGAGCCGGTATCTTCCTGTGTGCTCACTTCCCATAGTCAGTAACACCGAAGTGCCCGTTCTTGTGTCGGCTTGCTGCGCCATTCCCCTCCTTATGGACCGGATAAGGTTACCGCTCCAGTTGAGTTCCCCAGAACGGCGAACCCTGTTGAGTCCTCCGTTACCCGCAGCAGTCGGATGTGGCGGAGTTTCTCATCTTCCCCGCCAGTCCCACCATACAACATGACTTCACCATCCAGTTAGGTACATCCTTGATTTCCCCATCAAAGTCAGTCAGAAATCTTGGAGTAACATTTGATGACCAGCTGTCCTTCAGAGAACACATTTCTAAGACAGCTCGCTCATGCCGGTTTGCGCTCCACAACATCAGGAAGATTAGACCGTTCCTAACAGAGCACGCAACACAGCTTGTTGTCCAGGCCCTGGTTATTTCTAGACTTGACTACTGTAATGCACTTCTGGTTGGACTCTCCTCTTGTGCGATCCAAACACTTCGAATGATCCAGAATGCAGCAGCACGTCTTGTCTTCAACGAGCCCAAAAGGACCCACGTCACACCTCTTGTCATCTCCCTGCACTGGCTACCACTCGCTGCTCGCATCAAGTTTAAGGCGCTGATGCTTGCATACAGAGCCACCACGCGCTCTGCTCCTACTTACTTTGACTCCATTCTACAAATCCACATCCCCACCAGAAGCCTTCGCTCAGCAAAGGAACGACGGCTTGTGGTACCATCACAGAGGGGGAAAAAATCCCTTTCCAGAACATTTTCATTCAACGTTCCCAGCTGGTAGAACGATCTTCCCAACACCATCCGAAACGCAGAATCATTGACATCATTCAAAAGTCAACTTAAAACTCAGCTCTTCCGTGAACACTTAACCTAATAAAAAACTTAACCTAATTAATCCTTTCCTCTTTCTCTTCCTTCTTCCCTCCCTACTCTAGCCTGTGCTACACTGAGCAATGTACACAGTCTCAGGATTTCAGGCTCTTATTGCGCTTCTCGACTCTTCATGACCAATCGCTTCATGTACCCCCAAGTTGTAAGTCGCTTTGGATAAAAGCGTCTGCTAAATGCATAAATGTAAATGTAAATGTAGCATACGACGCCAGGTCTAACACTCGTATGCATTGGTGGAACGGGTGTTAGGCTGGGTTCCATATGTTGTGACCCCCACGGCGGTCCCATATACGTATTCTTCCACGGTACGGCTCCCTACGGCGAGCCCGTGTCTTCCCTCGGCAGAGTTCCTCTGCCATCCCAGTAAGGTGTTGTTCCCCCGCCACTTAACGGCCGGGGCCACCCCTGGGACTTCTGTATGTTGTACTGCCCAAGGCCAGTCCATACGTGTATTCTCTACATGGTAACTCCCTCTGGGCATGATGTGGCTTCCGCAGCGGCCTTCACGGGCACGCTTTCCCAGCATTATCCAATAAAGTCAGCTGAATGGGTCTTTCGGAACAGCAGCTTTTTGACTCTCCCGGCTTGAATTTCCCTGCCCACTAACAGACTGGGTTTGAGGGGCTCATCGCTGGGCGCTGGAAGTGGTAGTAACTGTGGCATTTTCCAAAGGGATCCCAATTCGTCTGTGACGTCCGACGTACATCGAACGTGACCGACTGAAAGGGAACGTCTCGGTTACGTATGGTAACCCTCGTTCCCTGAAGGAAGGAACGGAGACGTACGTCCCGTCGCCACAGTTGCTGTACCATCACTACAGGGCAGAGTCACTAAGTTCGGCTCCTCAGTGAAAAACAGCGTTCATTGCTCTCGCTTTCTGTTTCGGAGCGCGAGATGCAAATCTTGCACGCCAATGTTCATTGGCCGGTTCTATATAGCTCGAAGCTGATAGGGGTTCCCAGAAGTGATCCTTCAATTACTGAAAAAGTAACATGGCACACAAACAGGTTTAAATACAGGACTATATGGATCACATGACAAAAACAACCAATGGGAACAAGACACATGAAACAAGGGAACCAAACAGAATATGACACATAACCAAACCAGCCAATAGGAACATAACACATGAGGCTAGGGAAGCACATGACATGATCACATGATGGGAAGGGAATCACATGACAAGACCAGGAACTATGAAATTACAAAATAAAAGACATGAAAATATAAACGTGAAACAAAACCCGAAACCAACCGTGACAAGTAGATAGATACAAATATTTATTAATGAACCATTTTAAAAATCAACCTTTTTGAAAAATATTGTTTGCTGATGCTAACTGGCTGGCTGGCTAACTAGCTAGCTAATGCTAATGTGAGGTCATTTTTAAATATAAAGTCCAAATATTTTTATTCAACCCCCTAGTTAGATTATATTTGATGGAAAAAACAAAGGATGTGATGTTCAGAACATGGTAACTACAGTGATTATGATAGTGGGAATATACTGGGGGCGCTTTACCCCAAGTGGCTGGGGGCGTTTTACCCCACAGACTAGGTTTGGAAAAAAAAAAATTAATTCTCAAAATACAATTATATTTTCCTTAAATAACATGTACTACTAACTACAGACCTTGCTCTTCTCATATCATATAAAACTGTGATGTTCTGCAAAACAACAAGCTTTAAAAAAAAAAAAAAAAAAATTCTCACTGTTAAAAATTATATGACTTAACGTGAAATCTGTTTTTGCTCAGGTACTTCACCAGTGTAAGCTTTGCGGTGAAAACTTCTACATCACTATGGTCAATGTAGTCCATTGCAACAACAAAAATGTATCTTGATTTTATCTAGTGGTTATTTTGGGAAAAACAGTATGGGGCGATTTACCCCATGTGTTAAAAAACTGGACGTTTTACCCAGTGGTTTTACCCCACTCTAACCTAATCATGTTTGTTAGGTTTTGTGTTGTACTGCTTTTCCTCCAAATTATTGTAGAACTAGCATATGTTGCTTCAAGAACTGTCTTTCTTTTGGAGTGCTGGACAGGTTTCGTCCAGATTGACAGTCGATGTCCACTCTACTGCTATAGCGGGGTCTGCCATCCTTCTCTGAGAGGCAGCAGAACCAGGTCATCCAAGCAGAACAAACACTTGATTTCAGTGTCACATAGAGTGAAACCTCTAAGTCTCTCACACAGGACAGATCAGAAAATTATTTTTAAGACACCCTGTTATTTAAGAAAATTACTTGATGTTTCTTTTTGTCTGAAAGATATCTTCACCTCAGGTCACCTTGTTCCACTTTACTGTATGTCTGTAATGTAGTTTTTGGATGCCAAAAGCACTTCCAGAGCAAAACTTACATCTGCATGAGCTAGATAGCAATAATCAAAACATGTCCTTGCGCCCATATCTGAGCACAGCATGGGGAGATGGACGCTTGTTATCTGGTTTGACTGGACTAGTGTTGCAACACACACAAACATGTGCACATGTACGCAAACAGACCGCCAGCTCCCTCTGTCCACCAGTCCCCTTCTGCTACAAATCCTCTCAGATCACTCTACCCAGCAAGTCTCCTGTTTGGACAGCAGTGTGAGCCCTGTCCCTGGTCCAAAGCCACGGCTTCCTCCCCTCTTCCCACCTGTCAGGTGCTCTTGGCCGTTTTAATAGGGGAGGAAAAGGAGGGGAGGAGGGGGGGACAGCAGCTAGCCTGCCGGATCCAGCACCTGCCTGCCTGTCTCTCTGTGCCAACCTTTACGGCTGTCTCTCAGCTCTGCTCCACTTCCTCTAAGCCAAGACTCCCAGCAGGTGTCCCCACAGAATGGAGATCTGTCCGAGCCACCACGGAGGTCCAACTCGTCTCGTCTTCTCTGGCTGTTGTGAGAGACAGAGAGGTCACACATTTTCACACACATTCACGGAGATCCTTTTCCTCAGTCGTGCAGAAAGAGTCACAGAAGTGATTCTTTGCTGAATGTGTGACTTATTAACATTAATAAATTTGCAATGCTTGTCAGTTTCGCCAAAATTACTTTGTGAAAGATTGGAATGTCATTACCATGATTACATTGTTTTGCCATTGTTATTTCACGCCTTGTGTGAAGAAAAAAATGGGAAATGCAATTTGTTTTGCTTGCAAAGTGTTAATGAGGCTAGCAAACCTTTACCGAAATGTGCAACCGATACACTGCATGAAACCATCGATAGACTGAACAATTACTCAAACAGCACAGCTTTTGAGAATAACAGGCGTCTGTATATCATTATGAGATGGAATCATGCACTCTCATAACAAGTATCAGCTTTAAACATTAGTGCAACAGTTTAAATTCTGTTTAGCTTGGGACATGATACAATTGTGTTTTTAGGCTTTGCCTCATCTCTGTTAAATGAACCATAAGTGAAAGTATGATAATAGTATTAAGGGCCATTCACCACGAGGACAATAACTATAACTATAAAAGTTTAATAATCACTCTAATTCTATTAGAAAAAGTCTACACACAGCTACGATACAAGAACAATAGAACAATAATGTCACAGAGGAATAATGTACAGTAGTTAGATTTACTTTCAGAACGATTTTTTTTTTCAGATTGACAATCAATCAATTGACCTAGCTACTGAATTTTCTTAAACATTTAAACGTTAAAGGTCCCGTTCTTCGTGATCCCACTGTTCAAACTTTAGTTAGTGTGTAATGTTGCTGTTCGAGCATAAATAATACCTGTAAAATTATAAAGCTCAAAGTTCAATGCCAAGCGAGATATTTTATTTAATAGAAGTTCCCTTTCAAAGCCTACAGCGAACGGCTGGCTTGGACTACATCCTGGTACTTCCTACATAAATGACGTCAGTAGAACAGTAGAACAGACTAACCTCCGCCCACAAGACTATGCGAAAAAAGGGGGCGTGGTCTTGTTGCTGTCCCACGTGGAGAAGAGGACGTGTCGCGTGGAGAAAAGGAAGTGCTGCGTTTCAGTGTGTTTGTCGCCATGTCGTCGAGACGCTGTTATTTTCATCTCGGAGTCAAATCACCGTTGTTTGGCTTTCCCAGGGACGCTGTAGAGATCATTAAGTGCATATATCTCCCGTTAAGAGGCGTGACCTTTCCACGTGCGCTAAGCTGCTGTCGAATCACAACACAGAAACCGGGCCACGTTCGCTAAGCTGCTGTCCAATCACAACATGGGAACCGCTGGCACAATCAGAACTCGTTACGTATTTCTGAAGGAGGGACTTCATAGAATAAAGGAAGTCATCAGCCGTTTTCAGGAGAGTGAATACAGCGGTATACAGATAAGTAAATTGTGTTAAAAATACTGTTTTTTTTTTACACGCGAAACATGAACACATGTTATATTGCACACTGTAAACACAATCAAAGCTTCAAAAAGACACGAAGAACGGGACCTTTAAAGATCTTAAACGTTTAAAGCGTATATCGTTTTTGGTCTGAACAGGCCTTTATTAAAGGAAACATTAACACAGCAGCAGGATATGGATGTTAATACTGTATTTGAGTGCCTAATACAGTAATGTTCAGTTATTTACCTCTGCTGCGGAAACGTACTGGGGTGCGTTTCCCGTACAACGACGTTACTCACTGCTCAACTACCATAGTATGATGCATCGTTGAAGAAATCAACTAGCTAGTCACGACTGTTTCCCTTGAAACACGACTGTAAATCTCTTGACGAACTAAAAGATGTAAATTCAAAATAAAAGATATAGATTGTACTGAATGTCAGCTTGCTTATTTTGCACAAGATAAGGATTTATTAAGTTCACATGTCAAGCAAACAAGAAACTATGCTTCTAACCACAGGGCGAGAGCTGTTGTTCCAACCACACAATCTGCGATGCTGTTCGTTGCGAATGTTCGTTGGAACTATGGTTTCGGGAAACATAGACTCATTGAACTATATTGATAACAACAAAACTGCACTGGCTCTGTTACAGATGGAGATATGAACTGTGTCATTTGATGAGTTTAGATCCAGTCACTGTCTTCCACCTGTTTGTTTTGTGGTCTGCACGTGACACATGCTGCAGTTTACACTAGTGTTGTCAAAAGTACCGACTTCGGAAGTCAGTACTGAAATTGTAAAAATGTGACACTTTGAGGGCTGTTGAGCAGAATCATAAACACCTCTAATTGTCCATTGTGCTTACGCGCTCATCAAATACAATTGGCTACAGCACTTCAAACTAATTTGGAAATATACATTAATGACACTCTTCACTGAGCACTTAAACAGATTGAAGACACAAGACCGGTCCGCTGATAGACGCCTACTTGTGCTTTCAAACACTCCCGCTTTCAAAACACTTTCAAACACTTCCGTGTGCTTTCAAATGCTCCTGTGCGTTGATCATTGTAGCCAATCACAGACATATCTGATGAGCATGAACACAATGGCCGATCAGAGGTGTTTATGATTCAGCTCAACAGTGCTCAAAACATCACATTTTAAAAATGTCAGTACCGACTTGGTATCAAAGTCATGGTTACTGTTGGGGATATTCACACCTAGCATAAGAACAAAAAAGACAATTGACATTGTTCATACAGTAACAACTCAAATATGTAATGTATGTAACTGGTCCTCCTCCACCTGCTCCAAATGGGATTCGAATCGCAGTTTCCGGTGTGGAAGGCGGGTGGGCTAACAAGAACGCATTCTTTAGCATCAGTTGCTTATGCACCTCTTGAGGCCAGGGCAGTGAGGTTTACATGCACAGCTCTTACTGGTCTACGTCCATTACACTCACCCCCCTAAACCTCACTCCCATCCGGGTCACGTCACCAAATGTAACCGGTCCAACAAACCCACTCCGGATTCGAACCAAGGTCTCCGGTGTGGGAGGCAGGGAGGTAACAAGAATGCTATGACCACAGCCTCTAGCACGCCTCTTGAGGCCCGGGGAGTGAGGTTAACACGCACAGCTCTTACTGGCCTAGATTACACTCACCCCCCTAAACTTCACTCCCATCCGGGTCACGGCAACAAATGTAACCGGTCCTACTTGCCAGTCCTACTTGCTCCGAGTGGGATTAGGCGGGCACACTAATAAGGACGCTAAAGGTCGCAACCGTTAGCGGCTCAGTCGCTAGCGCTCCTCTTGAGGCCAGGGGAATGAGGTTTACATGCACATCTCTTACTGGCCTATGTTACATATACATTAGCTGTTGTGTGACAGGTGTCAATTTTCAGGTCTTACTCTAGCTGGTCAAGCTGGTCGAAAGCTGGTTTTGAGCACTAGTCAGTCAGTTTCCAAGACACTGGGGGAAAGACTGACCAACCAACCAGCTGAGCCAACTTGGACAGGGTGTGAGCTTACCTACACCAGTTTAAACCTGATTTAAGCTTTTTTTTTCAGCAGGGGCAAAGCTCAAAGGCAGAACCAGATTGGAAATATCAGGAAAAGAAAATCTCATTCAGCCAGTTTCTCTCAAATCTCACCTTCTCTCCGGCTGTCCCCGACCATCCAGTGAACACCGTTTCCAGGGCAACATCTCCAGTGGCCAGCAGATGCAGAGAACAATAATTGTCCAGAGTAGAGAGGGCAGAAGGACCTTTTCAGTCAAGACAGTTGCCAGATGTTCTATTAAACACTCGTTTCAATCAATTAATTCATTATCACAACATAGATATATTCAATATCTCATCAGATTTATGTGCTTTTACAGAAATGTGTTCGGTTCCATGATTTCTGTAATGTGTTCCTCGGCCGAGGAACAAAAGGCTTAGCAATGTAATTCAGTGTGAGAAGAAAAGATGTCTAGAGCCGAGCTCTGTACTACATGCATTAAACATGACATGTAGGGCCATGTGTATGGTAGTAGCTGGGTCTTAAAATGAAAATGCTCTTCACAGGTGAAGACAGGTTGTATTCTGTGCTGAGCTGCACATCACTGAGGAGATTTGAACCTTCATTAAATCTGTGACAGGAAGAATGGGGCTGCAAAACATTGTGCTTTGTGAATGCGAGACTATACTATTAAAAACGTGTATTTAATATTGCATTCAAATTATAATTTATATCATTTCTATTGTTTATCATATATAATATATAGAATTCAGAATCACTCATAATTAAATAATTGAATTAAGCCATACTCTTTTAAAAATAGAGTGACATTAACTAGATTAACTAAATAGTCGAAATAAAGCATTCTGTTCTCACAAGAGTTCCCATTTCCTTCACACTCTTTATATATTTAATGACTTTTATTACGTTATAAATATTAATCAACAATAGGCTACTAAGGGAAATGCTGAAGATCAGAATGCATCATTCTAAGGGGAAAGGGGCTGGCACTTTAATCAAAGAGGTCTTAGCATATTCTAGTAGGTGCTGCGCATGGCGGCTGCAGCCAATCGTGTGTCTCGAGAGTGCTTATTGGTTGGGCTGTGGGGGATGTCTGGCTTCCATCGGTAGGGGGTTACTCTCTCTGCTCCATCCGTCCATTCAGCCCCCACAGTCAGCAAAACACTCGTCAGAGCGCAGGTCCATGGCAAGCGAATCCTGCAGAGCTCTGTGTATGTGTGTTGTGTGTGTGTCAGAGTGTCAGGAGGAGAGAGAGACAGCGTGGACTAGCTGCTTCTGAACCACTGCAGGAGCACTAAATCTGGGACTGTCACAGATACTGAAGGAGAGAGAGAGAGAGAAAGAGAGAGATAGAGAGAGAGGGGGTACGTTTATCTAACACCACAGTTATGGAGACTCATCTCTGCTGTCCACCAGCGGATCAAACTAGAAGCAAAGGACAGAAAAGTCAGCCGCCGTATTGACTTTAATATTCTGTCGGAAGAAGATTATATTCCCTGACAGTTTGCTCTCAGAAGGTGAAGATTAGGAGTGGATTTTCCCATTCTTTCTTTCCTTTTTTTCTCTTCTGTTTCAGTTCATTGCTGTGCTTTTGGGGGCTCCTCACCCTCTTCACAAGTCGTCACCTCTCTCAGATCCTTCCTTTCCTTCCCAACATTTTCTCTGCATGTTTTTCCACTGCTCTGCAGGTGAACACACTCATGGTGGATGCCAAGGGAAGGAACATGAAATGTCTGACGTTCTTGTTGATGCTTCCAGAGTCAGTTAAAAGCAGGTCCAGTAAAGGCTCCAAAAAGGGGAGTCCCAGCAGCTCGTCCAAGCTGCCCCCAGTGTGCTATGAGATCATCACCTTGAAAACCAAGAAGAAGAAGAAGATGGCAGCGGAGATCTTCCCCACTAAGAAGCCGGCGTCGGCCACCACGGTGCAGCAGTATCAGCAGCAGAACTTGAACAACAACAACACCATCCAATGCTGCAACTGGCAGGGACTCTACTCCACGATCAGGGAGAGGTAGGTCAACTTCTGATGTGTTCAGAGAGGGAGACGAGAGACTGGTACGGTAGAAGTCTGTGCAGAGAACAGAGCCTTTATAAAGTGACAGCTGATGCAGTGGGGTCCAAAAGTCTCAGAGCACATTGAACATCTGGGACTTAAACCTGAAAATAAGAAGTTTTAGGATTATGAAAATGTTATTAAAGAAATATTCTGCTCTAATTCTTGATCATTTCTAATCAAATAAGCACATTTGTGACGTTCTTGCAAACTGAAGCAAGATGCGTCTCTAAAATATTGTCAAATGGAGCTCATGCAGCTTGAATGCTTGAATTCTACATGTAACCCTAACCCTACCCCAATTTATTTTATTTTATTTTGGTAACACTTTATTTCATAGTGTCCTTGTTACATGTAGTTACTGTAGTAATAACTATAAATAATGCATAATTGAACGCAACTAATCCTAAACCTAACCCTATAGAAAGTACATGTAGTAATAATTATTACACAGTACTTATGCATAATTACACTGTAACATTTTAATAACACTGTAATTATTTTAAAATAAAGGGTTAGACTTTATTTTAAGGTGTCATTGTTACAGTGTAATTATATATTGAAGTACTAAGAAATATTTTGTAACTACATGTACTTACTATAGGGTTAGGGTAAGATTAGGGTTTGGTTTAGGGTTAGTTGCATGTAATTATGCATGATTTACTGTTATTACTATGTAAGTACATGTAACATATGTAACAAGGACACTGTAAAATAATGCGTTACCAAAAAATGTAAAAATATTTTTTCATTATTATTTTATTATTATTTTATTAAACTGGGGCATTCTTACTGGTGGTTTCAGACTTTTAGATCACACTGAATATTTGGAAGAATATATTGCATACACAATTAAACTCAGGGTTCAGTAGGTTCAGGTTTGGGTGTTGAATGTCATTGTTGGAGTGTTTTTCAATGTCTCTCTGAGATTGTTTGAGAATGTTCTGAAATGTTAAAATGTCCATTTGTGTAGCTGTCTATATGCATTGTCCAATGAAGGCAAAATAAAGGAACAAGTTTTCCTTTTATATGCCAAGGCTTTTCTCTCTGTCAAAGGGTAATATTTGCTTTGTTGTCATGGGAAAGCCCCATGCTGGCCAAAACAAATGTGCGCTCTCGGACCTGTCTTTGTAGTCCCTTTGGAACAGCATTTCTTGTTTACCTACTGGTCCTCTGTGGCCGGGACATCAATAATACATGAAGAAGATGCCATTGTGGACTTCTATTTTACCGGAGCCAGGGATTTTCCTGAGAAAGACACTGTTCAACCATTTTATATGTGAATAGTTGAAGCAAACTATTCTGATTAGTTTGTTTTCAAAATTAACAAGATATAGATTTTCCTACTTCCAAATAGAATAATAGTATTTTTAAAGCTGTTAGCCATTTCACGTTATATGCTAATTCCTTTATGCCTGATAGAAATAGAGAATTTGCTTAAATAAAGTAGGAATGTTTCTCTGTTTTGTTTTGTTTTTTTTACTAAAAACTTCCCCCCGAATCTCCTCTTTTGCAGAAATTCTGTGATGTTCAATAATGAACTGATGGCTGATGTTCACTTTGTTGTCGGTCAGACTGGAGGGACACAGAGGCTCCCAGGACACAAGGTAAGACCTCCTGACCTGCATTGCACAGTCACCTCAGCATTACCAGAGAAAAGAATCAGGATTTCAAGTTTGCGATGTGCTTCACTGCTGTTGCTAATGACAGCTGAATTCTTTCTCTTATTTTCAGTCTAGTCGACCATGTGCCTTTCTGAGACGATCCTCAATTATTAATGTAAATTAGACAGAAGTGGGGAGAGTCTTATGCTCGTTTGGGTTTATACTAAGAGTTTGTGCTCAAAGTTCCTTAATAAAGTACTTTTATTTATGCACACTGTGGCTGTATCTCCAAAGGTTTTTTTTTTTTTTCTGAATAAACTGCTTGATTGGTGTTTGGTAAAATAAAAGAGTATCATATTTTGACCACACAAAACATATTCGACCAATCTAATGTTTCAAATAACAATAACACCTAAAAATTAGGTGTTAAATAACACCTAACAATTTTCAACAGCATCCCCTATTGTAATATTAGTACATATATAGTCATCTAACTCAGGGGTTTTCAGACTGCGGTGAGGTGCTAGGGAATCCATGAAAAATATATATCTGACATTAATATTTAATGCTAAATTTCTGCTGTGTTTAAGACATGTTGGAAATCATGTGATTTATCATGACTATTTTATTCTATTGACAGTCATAGTTCTAAAAGTTACGGACACAATCGCTATATAAATGCATACAAAATGTGAAATTAATAAAACATTCTTTTCACATTCATACAGATTACATTTCCAGTTACACTTTATTTAAAGGTCTTATTATTACTGTGTAATTATATATTTAAGTACTGAGTAATATTAATTAACATGTACTTAGGGTTAGGGTAGGGTTTGGTTTAAGGTTAGTTGCATGTAATTATGCATCATTTACTGTTATTACTTTGATAACAAGGGCACTGTAAAATAGTGTTACCAATTTTCCACATATGACTTTGCAAACCCTTGATCTATATTATCTCCACTGAGTAAACCCTTTGAGATCTTCTTGGAAAGCAATTGCTTTTGTTCTAAAATTTTCATGGGGACCATTGGATTGGTTTTATTATGTATGACTTTTTTTTTTAACCTCGGGCCAATTTTAACTGCACCAAAACCCCATTTAAATCGGTTCATGTTTCACTCTCAGACTTTATTCAAAAAGACAGGGTTAATCTGGTGCCTACAATTCAGGCATGGCTCATCTTTTATCCATTTAAGAGGGTAGAATTGAAAGCTGTGTATGGCTGATATGTGATGCTTTATAAAGCTCACTTAGACAAGGGCATTGTATTGCTTTGCTGCATGGCCACAGCCAATATTGAAATGGGCCATGAAGTTATTACAGAGCACCTTTTTTATGATGTCCATTTGGCTGACGTTCAGATATGCATTATCATTTTTATTTGAGAAGGTTATGTTTGCTTCTAGGAAAGGCTTCCTTGCATGAGAGTGCTTTGCAAAATTACTCTCGCCATTTATTTGGTGCTCCTTATAGTTGCAATATATTTGCTTTGGACTTTTCACATGAGGGATCCTTAGGGAGAAGAACACGCGTTTACTAACGCAGCAGTAAAAAGGCCAAAATAAAGTTCACCAACTGGAAAAGATGCTATGTGAGAGTAATGCTAAAATGAATTGTAAATATTCACTTCTGCTCATGTTATATAATGCATCTGCATTGCTGTGTTGGCCTCTGATTTCATCATTAGCTATGCGCCCATTAGCATCAGCGAGATAACTTTTAGCTCCAGCAGCTACTTTCACACCATTGTGAAACACTCCTTGATTCAGAGGGAAAAGCAAATGCCATTCACACGAATGGCACTCACGGGTCTTGTAAACCCAGGGGGAAATTACAGCCGTAATTAAGCATTGGTCTTTGTGGGTGAAATTTTGTGTGTGCTTCACGCTCAAATGACTCCAGGGGAATGGGATCAAGCCGAAATTTAAAACAGCCAAGCGTTACCTTTACAATGCAATCGACTCAGAAGAAAGAAACCCTGAAGGGCAACTTGTGAGGAATTAAAGATTGCTAGCTGTGCTTTTCTGATTCAGGTTTATAGTAAAGAATGTGTTGTTGTATGGATTGTATGTAATTTAGGGATGATTACATGAAACCATCATGCCTGCCATCTGCAAGGTTCTTTTGATAAGTGTGATGAGAATAATCAGGGATTTTTTTTTTGTTTAAGAGAAGAGAGACATCAAACGACTTTAGTGGCAGGTCATAAAAATGGGACACTTGGGAAAAATAGAGACTGAACAATAGCTGAACAGTATGAAACCTTTTCCATTTACACCACTTTTCTTCCTTCAATACAAAGCTGTTTTTGATGTTTGCATTGTTTTTTATGTTTGAAAATCACTACTCATGAGTTAATATGTATTTTTTAATTAAGTGACTGATACTGTGGCTCATTATTATGTTTTTTTTTTTCTCATTAGTATGTCCTTGCTGTGGGAAGCTCTGTTTTCCATGCCATGTTCTATGGAGAGTTGGCAGAAGACAATGATGAGATCCGTATCCCTGATGTGGAACCTCCAGCCTTTCTGGCTATGCTTAAGTAAGACTCCTTTCAAAATTGCACCTTGTCTTGTCTGTGCTGGCTGACCCTTTCCTCATCTGTCTGGTTAAACCATTATTATCTTCCTGTACATAATATTTAGTTATTATTGTTTTCAATTAAAAGAGAAAATTGTTCTCTCTGATCTAAGCACCCCTCTTTGGACTTCTTCCAGAAGGTTAATCGACTACACTGACATGTAATTTCTTTACAGCCAATGGTTCAAGACCATTAAAAACGATATGGCGTCTGGAAGAAGTCTTTTCTGATTGAAATCAACTGTGCAATTAGCTTCATTTGAATACACTTAAGATACCATATTATAATTTGACTTCTTAAATGTCATTTTGATTTGAGTTCTCAGTTCAGATCATTTAAGTTGAAAAATCTCCTCAGCATGACTATGGGATGCATTTACAAAAAAGTTGCACCACTCATGGCATTTCAGCACAAAAACCTGCATCATTAACCACACAAAATTCAGTTTAACCAGGTGCTAATGTACAGTGTATTTCTGATTTGCATAATTTCTTTAAGTGCCAATAAACACTCTCAGTGGGCACAAATCATTCTTAGTTAACTGTCCTGTATCTCAGTTGAAAACCCAGCTTTACTCAACCTTCAGCTGGACGAGCTGATCTTGTAGATAAGACTTGTAGAACTAAATGGCATGGTTGTTTCAATAAATGTGCCATTCATTGGATATTTTACATTGAGCTTAGCAAAACATGCATGTAAAATAATTTTGAAGAAATTTTGCCACTGGCATATTTTTTACGGGAAGCGGCTATTTGCACTAAATAGCAATGCTATTTACACTATGGGCCAGATTCACTAAACGGCAAATAACATGAGGTGCAATTACAAAAAAGTGCAGATGGGAATGGAAAGTTCTGCGAGTGATCTACTGGTGACGAGCAAACTAAAGAACACAAACGCAGCCGGATCATTTCCATAATGACCAACGATCTACCTGTTAGCATCTGGTTTAAGACAGGCTTTTTTGTAAATAATTTATGAATAATGGAGCAAACACCAGTTAATTGACGAGCGCAAACCTTAGTAAATTACCTTGCATGATTCATTTAAATAATCTCCTCCCAAAAATGTTGCATCTGAAAGGGAAACTCATACAAATGCATATGCAATAGGGTCAGCTGCAAAAATAACCCTGTCCACGCCTTTCAGTGCTAATTTATCACTGCATGTCTTTACTAAATTCTGCAATATCTAGTTTTTCAACACCAAAAAAGGGTTTGCGCTAATGCAAGCTGTTAGTAAATTTGGCCTTAAGTGTAAATTGCAACTAGATTCTATTTACACTAAGTTTAAATAGCGATAGCTGCTATTTACACTGTTAAAATAGAAATAGATTATTTACACTAAGTGAAAATAGCAGCATTTCCTTAGCGAAAGGTAGGATTAGGGTTAGAATAAGTTGATATGTACATGCTAAATTACTTATAGTCAGTAGAATGTCTGTTGGAGGACCATCACAATAAAGAGTTTGCTGATATTAAGCAGACAGTCTACTAATACTCTAATGAAAATTAGTTGACATGCATTTGCAAAGTTACTTATAGTCAACAGAATGTCAAAATAAAGTGTTACCACATTATTAAATTGATGCCCCCTTATTGGGACAATAAAACCCTCTCTACACCTACCCCTAAAAACACTTTATTATTAAACACACGTTAGATACTTTATTTCAACTTTTCAAATATTTTCTTCATTTTTATTGAAAATAAATGCCTTTCGATCTGATATGTGACAGGAAAAAGGAGTAGCGCGAACTTGGGTCGATTTGTGTCAACTTTCTGCCACGCGCCTTACCCTTACTCTATTGCTACTGTTGACAATCCAGCGTCTTCAGTAGTTTTTTCTGGCCCAAACAGATGTCAGTAGGTGGAGTTAGTGTAAATAGCCTCTGCCGACAAGGCAGGCTATTTGCACGTAATGTAAATAGACACTCCATATTTTTTCCAATGAGCATGGGTTAGTATCTCCTGAATGACTGTTGCTTATTCCCAAATAATATAACATATATCAGAATGAACTCTGAATACGAATGGCACTAGATGTTTAAATGTTGAATAGAACTCTAGCTTGAACAAGAACAAAATAAATAATGAAGTAAGCTTAGCTTGTCCGCCTCTCAGAGGGCTTAGGACCATGACAGAAGATCTGATATATCTTAGCTTAGCTTATGCTTACCCATCTCTCTTGAGAGTCCTTCTGTGTTCTCCACTCTCTCTCTCCTCTTGCACTGGCTCGTCTTTCACTCGATCTCTTGAGAGAGATTTTTTTTGTGTCTTTCATCCCACCTCCCCCACTTTCAGAAAGAAGTGTAAACGCTGTCTTTTGGTTTGCCGAAGATGCCCATAGAATATTTTGTTTATTATGCTACTTCTATATAGGTTATCGCTTCTAGTCCAGAATGCATTACAGGGCATAGTATTAGATTTGCAGTAGATCTGCAGACTGCATCATAGTGTGATCATTTCAGCCAAACATCTGTTCCCAAGGACACAATCACAGGCCAAGTTCATTCCTATTCCACAAAGTTGTGGCTATTGTCAGAATAGTGCTTTTTGTTATCAAAAGAGGTGTAGCGTTACTATAGTATTTCCATTTCCAGTTCAGTCCAGGTTCCAGTCCTTTTCTTTGGACCAAAGGCACATTGTGGTTCATGCTGGTAGCACAACATAAAATAGTAGCTTCTAACTGGGCCAGTAATAGCAGGCTACAATGCATCCTACAGTATTACATCTGTTTTAAATGACTACGGCAGATGGTGGCTAACCCTGATTTTTTTATCTGTTTCTCAGGTACATTTACTGTGACGAAATTGACTTGAGTGCCGACACCGTACTGGCAACATTATACGCAGCCAAAAAGTACATAGTCCCACACCTGGCTCGGGCCTGCGTCAACTTCTTGGAAACAAGTTTGAGTGCGAAGAATGCGTGTATTCTTCTGTCTCAGAGCTGTTTGTTTGAAGAGCCAGACCTAACGCAACGCTGCTGGGAAGTCATTGATGCTCAGGCTGAGCTGGCACTTAAATCTGAGGGCTTTTGTGACATTGACGCTCAGACCTTGGACAGCATTCTCAGACGAGAGACTCTGAACGCTAAGGAGATTGTAGTGTTTGAAGCGGCACTAAGCTGGGCAGAGGCCGAATGTCAGCGGAGGGAGATGAACACATCTATCGACAACAAACGCAAGGTATTGGGCCAATTTGTCTACCTGATCCGTATCCCAACCATGGGTCTTGATGATTTCGCGAACGGTGCTGCACAATCAGGAGTGTTAACGCTGAACGAGACCAATGACATTTTCTTATGGTACACGGCGGCTAAGAAACCCGAGCTGCAATTTGTCAGCCAACCTCGTAAGGGATTGACGCCACAGAAGTGCCACCGCTTCCAGTCGTGTGCCTACCGCAGCAACCAGTGGCGTTATCGCGGACGCTGCGACAGCATACAGTTTGCCGTCGATAAGCGGGTGTTTATTGCCGGTTTCGGGCTTTACGGCTCAAGCTGCGGATCTGCTGAGTACACCGCCAAGATCGAGCTCAAAAGGCAAGGGGTCGTCCTGGGAACCAACCTTAGCAAGTACTTTTCAGATGGATCCAGCAACACCTTCCCCGTTTGGTTTGAGTTTCCGGTTCAGATCGAGCCTGACACTTTCTATACGGCCAGTGTGGTTCTAGATGGAAATGAACTGAGTTATTTTGGACAAGAGGGTATGACGGAAGTTCAGTGTGGGAAGGTGACCTTCCAGTTTCAGTGCTCTTCGGACAGCACCAACGGCACAGGTGTGCAGGGCGGCCAGATTCCAGAGCTCATTTTTTATGCCTGAGTTTCCCCTGGGAAAACAAAAAACTGCCCACCTCACCAGTGTGAAATAGCTTTACAATATCTGTTTTTCTATTACACGGCAGAATTCAACTCCTCCAATGATGCCAGCTCAAGCAAACTGAGGCATAACAGGCATTACAAGGGTTTTGTTTTGAGCTGTTAGTGTTTTTTTTTTTTTCTGTCAATTCGTGAACAGTTACACTGTATTTCCTACTTTGAATTAAATATTTTATTTTGTGCTTTGCATAATTCTGCACCTGTTTACAAAGAAAATCTCATTTTAATGGTATGGGAGTCATTGTCTAAGCTCCTAATTGGATGCCACAGCCTAGCTGTTGCTCATTACCTTAATTGTTTTAAAATAGTTCTGATTCGTTTAATTTGAGAGGGGACATTGTGCATTGTACAGTATATATTTAAATGTGTGAAGTAAATTATAAATATATATATATATAAATATACTATATTATCACTCCATGGCTACATTTACTGTTTACAATGACTATGCCATGCTAGTGAATGCTTGCACATGTATATTGTAGCAATAGTGAACAAAATTCTCATGATAACAAACAGTCTAACTCCAGCATTTCTCCACATCACGATTCAAGGCAATCAAATACCTAACACCAAAGTCACCATAACTACTTTTTGAGAAGCATCATCGAGCACAGATTGTTTAGAATAATCACACCATTTAGATTTAGAAACATCCCTCCATTCTTTGCCTCAGTCATACTGAGGAAGATAAACTATAAAACCATTTGAGCTTAAACATATGTAGAGTTTGTACTGGAATAAACACTTTTCATTTCAAAGTCATTGACCCTGCAGTAGACCTTAGTCAAGGTAGAAGTATGTAATGTTAAGAAAATGAAAACAAGGGACAGATGTTCTGCTCAATGAGTTAAAAGATTTGTAACTTCGACTTTGACAAAAAAATTATGTAATTAGACATGGCATAGGACCTTAAGACAGTACAGGATTTTGCATTGTACATCTGTTAATTTTCATTTTCTGAATATTAATATAGCCTGACTGAGGTCAGTAGAATCAAATGTACAGTGAACTGCTTCATGGTGTATTATATTCACCAGAATCAACATCCTAAATATATATCTTACAATAAAAAGTCTCTGGGTTTTATGAAATATGGAATATTTGATTAACACAGTTCACCAGTTTGTCTCTTTCATGCTGGTTTTGTAAAGTGCACTAAGAAACTACATATACATTAACGTTAATTCAGCTGAAATAACAGGTTACATATTCACCTTCACACAATGTGACGTTTTGGGATATTGTATCATCATTTCCACCTCTATAAGTGTTGTTTTCATGGCTAATTAGCAGCATAATTAGCTGTCACCCAACAAACCCCTTTTTTCACGCTACTAAATGGGATGTTGCCATTATATCACATTTTTGTAAAGACAGATATTTCAAGCATTTTATTTTGTCTGCTTTGGGCTGTAATTACCAGCATTGCCCCTTCCTGCCTCTTATTTTAATTAAGGTGTTAAAGTGGCAAGAATACAGAAAGCCAATTCTATTCCCTGTATAATTCTATTGCCCAACCAATTTTACAAGGTGACAATGACTGCAGAACATTTGTCCTGTGAATCATGTCTGCATCCCACTGCATCCAACAGTCAAAAAAGTGAACAAAACACTAGGGTTAAATAGACCACCAACAAGGTGCACTTTAAAATGAGCTTGAACATTAATGTTTATACATGCAAATCAATTAAAAAAAATGTGTCAGGTTATGGGCTTCTGTGTCAATATTTTGTTAATGTCATGTTTTTATTTATAAGTAAATGTACCCATCACATGAGCTACTTTAATCTCTGTGCACTAATTAGAAGAGGTCATTGATGGAGCCTGCTGTGTGTTTATGACGAACACTTCTGTGAATGTGTATAAAGCATATGTTTGTGTGTTACAGTACAGAGAGACTTATGAATGTGTATGATAGTTGAACATGCAAATAAACTGAACAAGCAGTTCTATTATGACATCACGAATGACTTCTGATATTTCATTTGTATCTTTTACAGTAAACAACATTTTAGAGTGGATTATTTTATCAAACGTGTTCACATGACGAAAATGCATATCCCTTTTGGAAAAGTACATATTTTCCCTTCAGCAGTTTGCAATATAACGATTTGATCCACTATGGATGCCTAAATATAGCTCACAGGTACACATTTTCATCATATATGATTACAAATAAGGCCCACAAAAAAGGGTTTACAAAAGTGTAAGAAACATACTTCTATATTCAGCACACTGTATATACAGGCCATAAATAATACAAGCTTAGAATGCAAAGCACTAGAATAAGAGAATGTGAAAATAAAAATACTGTGTAACATGTGTTTTTAGACATTTAAAGGTGCAGTAAGCAATTTCTGAGAAATACTGTTGATATTTAAAATCGACACCCAAACAAACACACCCCTCCCTTCATTGGCTCAAAAATAAATAACGTGCTATGCAACACAGGCAAACACTAACAACTGGTGGTCATTATGGATGAATTATCTGAGATTCAACAACAACAACAACAACAACAGCGGAAAACAAAAAAAAGCAATGTTACTTACGTATCGAGTAGAAACAAAGCACACTTGGCGTCCGGTTTCAGGCCTTCCGCTCACTAACGTCTCTCCAGCGCTTTCCAATATTAAAGGAAATGTATGTAAGATCGTGGCCAAAACTGGTACTGCAATCACTTTCAAATTACTGTAGAGCGGTGTATCCCCCCTCCCCCCTGACTCGAGGTTGCCAGATAAGCTGCAGGATCCAGCAGGAACGTAGGCTGCTACAAGGAGCTTCCAATGGCAAGTGACGAGTCCTTCACAGCAAGTTTTTTTTTTTCCATTGTCACAACGTTTTTCTGATTCATAACGAGGTCTTTTAGGTTTCGTAAAGTTTTATTTTTTATCCAAAAAGTTTGTAGCTGCAGCTGTGGTAACTAGAGCAGAGCTGGCAACCCGGATGCCGAAACACTACTGACTTCGTAATTGGTAGATAGGTGGAGGGTGGCGCTTCAGGCCAAAACACAACATGTCAACATCAGTTGAGGGCTGCAACTGCACTTTTAAATGACAATATCCTGGCCGGACTACTGTTGTCAGTGATATAAGTATTTGAAATTAACATGGTTTCTTAATGTCTAGTAACATATCAGGGCCATTTTATGATTAATTGAAATACATTTCTTATATACAGTTCCTTTAATGCCAATTCTAGGCCTTCACTGGAACAAACACTTTTCATTTCAAAGTCTTTGACCCTAAAGTAGACCTTAGTCAATGTAGACAAAGCACTCTTGGTGTCTGTTTTTGGCCTTCCACTCACTAACGTCTCTCCAGCGCTTTCCAATATTAATGTAGATTCTAGGTCTTTACTGACTAAACACTTTTCATTTCAAAGTATTGGACCCTGAAGTAGACCTTAGTCAAGGTAGATGTTGTATTTAATGTTACGAAGATTAAATCAAGGGACAGATGTTCTGTTCGATGAGTTACAAGTTTTTAAATGTCTGAGTGTGATCCTCCTTTTTGCAACTATTAGTCTCACCTTTTCCTCTTTGGCTATATCTCTTACTACAGTCTTAACTGTCCTACTTGCACACTCTCTCTCCTCCCTCCTCATAAGCGGATATACCTCTTATTGCCGATTGGCTACAAGAGTGTTTTGATGCTCCGTAGATCAGTCCGATCCCCTTTGTTTTTTGTCCTATTTACATAGCCAGGACTATGTACAAAAAAATGTTTTTCGACACACACAGAACAGACATCTAGCAAATATTCACAAAATTGTTTAGGTGTTGATGTAAAATTTTAACAGAATTTTCTCTGAAATTGCTTACTGTACCTTAAATTTCAAATTGAGATGTTTTAGTAATATACAAAGTCTGACTTGATCACTGAACTCTGATACATTGCCCATGTTTTGCGACCAAACAAATCAGAATGTTTTTCTTTTTCCCCCTGCTACTAATACATGCATGCAATATTTTTTAATTGCCCACAAAGGCAGCGAGAGACTCGACTGAAAGAAGCCTGGTGTGCTGGTTTACAGACTGTCAAAGCCATCCCTGGCAAATGCAGATGATATATTGAGCTCTAAATTACAGTTCAGTCAGCTAGCAGAGGACAAGTATAATGGAAATCTGGAAAGGAGGATGGAAAGAATGGACAAAACATGCGGCTCTTTGCAATACAGCATTTATCTTCCTAACTATACAGGACCTTATCAGTAACAGTGCAAGCCATGGGATATTTGTAGGATCACTTTACAGCTTATGATAAAACTAACCCTAGTGTCCCAGACCACCTTTCATCACAGAGGAATATAAGCGTGTTCGTCTACACTATGCTTCAAGATGTGTGCCATAAACCTATGATCATCATTTAAAGAATAACTGACATAATCAGTAGAAATGTATACAAACTGTTTTCATTTGGGGGTGAAATGACATTGACTTATTTTAAAGGAATAATTCACAAAATAAATAAATAAATAAATCCAGTCTTAGTCTAATGTCCCTTTATACTTTCAGCACAGTCTGATCAACTGTCTGGCTGAACTGAATTGTTATAGGGTGCTGCAGGGATGGCATACTTTTGTAGCCTAAACCCCAGATAGCAGTTTAGCACTTCCGGTGCCAACATCCTGATCTGAAATTTTGAGATCAAAATTTTGATCTTGATTTTGTTAACACAAGCTCAAAATATTTTCATGTTTTATTCTACAACATAAAATGCATAAGTAATATCCCCTTGTGATTTTTTAAAGCTTTCCCTTGTCTTGAAAAAGTTGATTGCTAACAAGTGCTAAATGGGTCTACAGGTTTGTCTGGGATATTAAGCCTTAAATGCATGAATGTTTCACCAATCATTATTACATACTCGGGTCTTTAGTGACCCGGATCTATATCTAACACGGATGGATCTCTACCTGTCGCGATAATATAAAACTCTCCTAATATTAAGAGTAACAATCAGAAGAATAAAATAAAGCATATTTTGTTACCGTTTGGAGCTTGGAAGGGTTCAGTTTGAGCAGATGTTTTATAACATCATCAATGTCCTCGTCAGAGCCCATTTTCCAGTACATTCAGCAAATTATCGATCTGAGAATATGAGACTATTCGCGATCTCAAACATACCCATCTTCAAAACCAGATCACTAGATCCATCATCAAGTGACAGTGACACTCATTTGATTGCATTCAGTACTTGCTCTGCAGTAAATCACTGAGCCATTTCAAGTTTTGCTGATGATACTTCCTATTCTTTCGTTTTCTGTTTGAATGAAACTTCACTTCATCATTGTGTATCAGACAGTGCCACCTTGTGGAATAAAAGTGAAATGCACTTATTCCGTCATCAAAGATTAAATTGTTGCTGTGCAGAAAAAAATATACGTACACTGATACACACTGATTAGCGTTATCCATCTATACAATTTTTACAAAAAATTATAATGAGAAAACAGGCATTCTTTTATAATTCTTTTTTTCTTGTTATATTGTTTATAATGAATTGATTGTGGAATACTAAGAAGGTCTATGAATTTGGAGGAGGGTAGTGAATGAAGTCCCCGGTTGATAAAGACCCGAGGTATGCATTTAAGGGTTAAATGTCATCACACTGAACAGGTTAACTTATCTACTCACTAGTCCACTTTTACAGCCCGATTGTGTTTATAATCATGCTCTTGCAAACTATTCTAACTGAAATTTTCAGGGAAAACATTTTTCATAATACTGAAAAAGTTGTCAAAAGCTTAAAGTCAAACCTTAAAGCTTAAAGTCATATGACCATGTTTGTTTATAGTCTACATTTAGCTTTTTAATTCTGTATGTAGACTTCAAACTTCATAAAAATATAAAAATAAATAATCAACATTGTCACGATGAACAAACGTCAGTGGCTGCGTCCGAAAACTTGACTTGTTGCCTCACAGCCTTATCAGACAATGACTCATAAGGCAGCGTTTGTTCATGAAGGCACCTCACAAAACTGATATCGGACAGACTTCTTAGGCAGCGTAACAGTTAAATGATCTACAGCAAAATAGAGAGAGCTTTGGTGAGAACTAAACAAATATTTAATTACTACATTGGTAATTTCTGTCTTCAGCGAAGGATACATTTATGCTGCCTTCAAAACTCGATCAGATGAATGTATCTCAGGAGACAGGAAGTGAAGCTAACATTAGATTCGGACGTGTCTTGATGCCTTCCTTGAAATGTGTCCTCCGAAGGCAGCATTTTCCAGGTTTCGGACGCAGCCAGTATTTCATCACAATGTCATCACTGCAGCACTCTATAGTAAATATTGGTGTTTCGAGTCTGACTGGGAAGTTTGTATTTTGGGCAGTTGTAATGACATTTTATTTAATTGTGTCCTTGTTACACATATTACATGTATTTACTATAGTAATAACCATAAATTAGCCATAATTACATGCAACTAGCCCTAAACGAACCCTAATCCTACCCTAACCCTTAGTACATGTAGTTAATTATATTACTCAGTAATTAAATGTATAATTACACTGTAACGGCAACACATTCAAATAAAGTGTAACCAGCTTTTTTTAACTCTAATTTACAAACTGATGCAGATGTGCATCTAAACTTGGCATCAGTCTTATTTCACAAGGTGTTTTAAAAAATAAAATAAAATAATTTATGAATGTGCTCGTAAATACAATCTTTCCGACCTGACTTGAATATATCATAAGAAGCAAATTTTTGCGCAGATATACTATAAGCAAATGCGGTCTAACAGTTAAAAACAGCTTTTTCATTACCTCAGGATGTCATTAAGCTAGCATCTGTTTCATTTTAATCGGCACCCTTATATATTGCCTTTTCGTCTACCAGATCATATTTCTCATGAAGGTCTGTGCAGCCAAGCTTTTATTAATTCTAGCCACGGTTTCATCAAGCCTCTTGTTTTGCCGTGTACCGTTTAATAGAAAGCCGCTTTCCCCCGAGCGGGCCATCAACATGAAGAGGTGTGTTCAGAGCCATCTTGTCAGAGCCTCCATTTACCAGACCTCCAGTGATCAATACTCTGTCCGCTGATTTTTTTTGTAAGAACTCTCAAAAGGACAGTAACCAGCCTCAGTGGATCAAGAAAATGGAGCGAGTAATTTGGTGAGCTTTGATTGTTGGGGCTACATGGCATTTTTGATTACTCTGAATAGGTTCTCAGATGAGTTCAGGACTGTTAAGTGGCCGCATGTAAACAGATCAATAGCCTGCCGTGTCAATCAGCAGACTTTCATTTAGAATTAGTCTCAAAAACGAATTCTTACCGCTAACTTCAACAGGCTCACTCTGAGAAAGTGTTCGACCACTAAGTGATGTACAGGTCACATATTTAAAAAAGTTTTTCATTGGTGTCTTTGAAGTAATTTGTGCATCTTATTGTGGAAGATTACATTTTGAGATCATGCCGCTGACACATTTGTAATGCTATAAAAAAGCGCTATGTTTAGGATGAAGAGGAAATGTGACCTTTTCCCCATCTCTCAATTGCAATGCTTTTGGTTTCTTATATGAAAGCACTTCACCTGAATAAAAAGTATATAAAATACCCTCTTATTTAATTTAACAGGGACTTTGTCCTCTTTTAATGCAACAAAGTTGATCTTTTCAACCACGCATTTCAGAAAGCATCATTAAAGATTCATTACACTGCCTCTTCAAACAGCAGACAGTATTAATGCTCAATTTTATTTAACGTGACAATGCATTATGAGCCATAACATGTACAGTATTTCATGCACAGGGGATTCTTTTCAACTGCACTAGGCGAGAGATTATTTTCTGACAAGAGCTATTCAAAATGCTCTAGAAGACTGGAGAAATCCCTGGAAAGGGCTTTTTTTTTTTTCAGAGGCATGTCCACGCTTGCCTGTTCTTTGTCACAAAATGTCTAGTAGCCCAGCCAGAGAATCCAGTGTGGATTGACCTTTTCAGTACATAATGCAGACACAGTAATAACCACTTGAGTATCTTCTTCAAGCAACTTGTCTTAAATCCCAGAAACCAGGTGGTAGTGCTCTTAGAATCCTGCCCTCATGATGAAAGATTACAGACTTTTGGAGCTCTACTTCACGTTAATCACAAAAACTATTTCCATTCAAGTAGCCTACATTTTAGTTTAATTGTGCAGGTATTTCAATTTTTCCCTCAAAAAAAGAAAGAAAATGTTGTTATAATTTACTCACCACCATATAATGTCAAACCCAAGAAGATAATTTACTATGCAATTACAAAAAAAAGGTAACTGGAGCTGTCAAACATAAAAAATTATGGAAAAACATTAAAGCATCATAAAAAATTGTCCATACAACTTTGTGTGAGGAACCGATTAAATCTCAACATCCATCCTAGCTCTTTCTGCAAGTTTCATCAATTTACTGTCTCGGAACGAGTCACATTCATTCAACCATTTCATTCAAAAATGCACATTCATTCCAGAATAAAACAAGTGGCTGCCTTTATAAATGAGTCACTGAACCAATTCAACTATTCGTTCAAAAACATTGATACGTTCTAGAACAAAAAGTGCGTCCGATTACAATATAGTAGGTGAAAAACAGTATGTGTGCTGAGTAGTAAGTCCGAATTCATAGTGTTCATAAAACAATAAGCAAAAAGTACCTGGTTGACTTACTACTTCTGACAAGATTCTGTAGTACGTATCTGATGTACCAAATGTACTACTTACCATACAATATGCAGTTCTGCAGGAAAGACTCGGGAGAATTATTTGACAATAGTGCATTTAATAGTAGCTCAGCAAGCTAATAATCTACAGAGTCAATTTGGCGTAGGCCCCGTCCGTAGGCATAATCCGAGGGTATCGGATCTGCAATTCCTGCCTGAAGACGAGGGCAGGGGCGCAGCCGACCCCCCGGGAGGTATGGACGGGACCATCCTGGTGGTGGTGGGGAGGATGGGGGTAGTCGTCGTCACTTCAGACTGCGTAATCGTCGCTTCAGTATCTGCGAACTCAAACATGTGTAAGTACCGGGCTTTTATACGGTGAGCATGAGAATATAATTGGGTTAGAATGAAGGCAGTGAGTGACGTAGTAATTGAGTCTTCCCAGCAGAACTTATGCTAGAGCTTTCATTTTCGGACACAGTGCTCGTTTAAAAAAAAAAAAAAAAAAGCAATGTTCAAAATTGCTGATTCATTTAAGAATGAAACAAATGACCATCTTTTATGAGTGCCTTTATCAACCGATTTGTTGAGTGAATGATTCAGTGACTCATTTACAACACTGTATTCTTTCAGAGACAAAACACCAAACAAAAAGTAAATTTGTTAACACTTTAGTATGGGGAGCACATATTTACTATTAAAGGGTTAGTTCACCCAAAATTGAAAATTCTGTCATTAATTACTCATCCTCGTGACTATTTTAACGATGTCTTTACTACCTTTCTTAGCCTTGAAAGTTGCAATGATATTGCAGTCTATAGCCCTATTCACACCTCGTGTGATTTAGAAATTAGCCTCCCCACATCTGAATTTCGCGTGGCGCATTTGCACGGGATAAGCAAAGCCAATGATTTTACTTGTATTTACTGACTTATCTCCTGGATATGATGTCAAGACTTGTAAATGTTTTTTCGTTATAGATATAGCTGTATGATATATCATAAACAACAATTCCTTACCACGTGCTTCTATTTGTTATGTTTGTATGAGGCTTGTTGTGATAGTCGTGTTACACCAGTTACATCACTTTCACTGTCGTTTTGATTTTTTTATAGTAATAAAAATAATTTTGTTCAGTTAGATAACAGACGTTACAATTAAAGCCTCATTTCTTTGCGAAATATGGATAAAAATGCGCACAGTAAACAAAAACCTTGCAACAATAATATATACGACCCACTGAATCCTGGCCAAATCACAGAGATGCCGATTTGCATGGGACTAATATTATCATAGGACCTCTGTGTTTGGCGAAATATGGTAGGTCATTTGGGGGGGAATTTAAATTACAGACATGGCCGATTCGTACGGGATTAAGATTACAGACAAGTTACCAGTGGTCACCAGGTAATACTAATCCCTCGGATTTCATCAAAAAGATATTAATTTGTGTTACGAAGATGAACGAAAGTCTTACGGGTTTGGAACGACATGTAATTAATTTATTTAGTAATTAGTAATTTCCTTTTTTGGTGAACTAACCCTTTAACTATGACTTTTGCCTCAATAAACTCCTAATTGATAGTTAGTATGGTATTTTTTGTTGCATTTAAGTATGGGTAGGATTAAGGGATAAGGCATTAATATGTGCTTTATAAGTACTAATAAACAGCCAATATCCTAGTAAAATGCATGCTAATAAATAACTAGTTAATAGCGAGAATTGAACCCTAAAATAAAGTGTTACTGTAAATTTAAGTTACTCAATATTAACTTCTTGTCTAATGAACGGTTGTATAAAAACAATATCACATCTGTATGTATATTTCCTGTATAATATACACTGTAAAAAAAACCAACTTGCAAATTGCTGACTTAGTTTAAAATTTTAAGTCGAGTGGACAAATTTTTGACCACAATGTTGAGCATGCGCAGTCTGTCATCGTTTACCTTGCGCCGGGTTTCCTACTTCAACCACGCTGTGGAAGAGACTAGATTTCATCTAGTTGAAATACGTTTTCTTTCAGCTTTATGAATTAAATTAAGCAACATATATTGCACACCTTGTTTGTTAAATGCTAAAAGACTAAATCATGTGGTGATCAGTCAGCTTGTTAGCAATCTGTTAACATTTGAAGGTATGTATCAAAATATGGCTAGATTAAGGCTGGGTGGATGATATTTTTGTGGAGATTATATAAAATGGATATCGATAGATATCCGCGTAGTACAGTAACATTACTACTTAAAGCTGCACTTTCTAACTTTTTGTGTTCAAAATATACAAAATGTATATATTGAGCAAGTACATCATGAATCCATTTTCCAAATCGTGTTTTGTCTTATCCTGAATCACTACGTCAAACCTATAATAAATGTTTATATTGGGACTATTTTAGGTCAGTCAGTGGCAATGCAGAGTAGCACAGTAACTGCGGTGTGACTCGTCATAGACATAAACATAGATAAGATCCGACTACAATCTTCTTCCGCAAGACGCATGCGCCACCAAAAGTTAACATATATATATATGCAATATTTATATAAGGTTTATTTACATTTAAGCATTTGGGCAGACGCTTTTATCCAAAGCGACTTACATTGCATTCTAGGTACACATTTAACATTTTGTCAGTTCTTGCTTTCCGTGGGAATCGAACCCATGACCTTGGTGTTGCTAGTGCAATGCTCTACTGTTTGAGATACAGGAAAGCTTACACAATTATAAAAAATAAATACTCACTGAAACAAATTGAGAAAATAATTTATTTTATTTTTGGGAGTGCATGAGACCAGCTAGACTCTTTTTTTCTATTTTCATTTATAATCCAGCATTTTTTCCCCCCCTGTCTTGTTAGTGGCGGTAAAAGACCACACTAAAGGGCAAAACTGTTGAAACACTGTAGGTGCTGACAAGATAAATGTTTTATGTTCTCAATTAAAAGAACACATACTTGTTTGTTCACATGCAGTGAAGAAAATCATTCATCTTTCACAGCCAATTTTGGTCACATGCCAGAAAAAAGCATGTAAGATACATTTTGGATCTTGGATGAAGTCATCAAACTGAAATCTGTCAGTAAAGGTAATTTTTCATTTAGGATGGTGAAGCAATTGCAGGTAGCAGATTGACTTTGTCATATTTTTTTCATGTGAGCGTTTCTATTCTGAAACAACTTATTCATGCTGCTCACCATCTTAATGCTGCCGCTTATTTGAATATAAAGTAGATAACATTCTGTCTTTAAAATCTCTCCATCTGAAATAGTAAATGTAGCTTAAACTCAATATTTTGAGGCAATTTTCTCCAGAAAAAGCAGAATAATGTTACTATAACCCTTTTAAATCTTAAATTAGTATTTGAAAGCATGTGTCTCTTATTGTTTTGGTTGTCCTTTCTTTTCCATTCTCCATCATAAAAATGCCTTTTTCTAAAATGGTAACTTAACCACAGGAACCAGAACAGGTAATTTATATTTCTCCAACAATTATCTCTCACACCAAAGCATTCATTTCCTCATCAGATGGAATAAAATTTACCTTATCTCTCTTTAATATGCCTGCAGTCAGTGCATTAGTCAGCAGTCAACTGACCCTATGAAGCCTTACATTGACTAACACATGATGAATGAAAATAATCAGTCGAACAATCACACCTGAAACGTCTCGCTTTTAGATGTTAACTCAGAGATCATAAATTTGGCTGATCATGTTTAGAAGAGAGAATGTCAGGCTTGAGAAACAGTGGACTAATTCAAATGATCACCAAGCTAATGCTCTCAAAGATCAATGGATCTAAAAAGCAATTACACTAATGCAGCACACTGGAAGCTGAAATCCCGTGCTACCTAAGCATGCCATCTCTGATCTAGAATCTTCTGTTTGCTCTCCAAGATTTGATTATGTAAATCAATATTTAACTGTCCATTATACTGCATAAGATTCCATTTTGTTCAATGTATACATGTAACTTACTGTTATATTCATTTTTAGGTAGACTATCTAAAGCCTTGATGCTATCAGTCCTGGGCCCTGTGATTGTTGGCAGCAGTGCAAGATATCTCTGTAGAATGATCAAGAAGACACAGAAGACGGTATAATACCATAACATTCTTTACTTTATTAAGGAAGATGGGTCATACTTTTACACACACAATCAGGCAATAACATCCAAGATGTCCTGGGCATCCAATCAGAGACAGTGTAATACCATAACATTCTTAACTTTATTAAGGAAGATGGGTCATACTTTTACACACACGATCAGGCAATAACATCCACAATATCCTGGGAATCCAGTCAGAGGTCAAACCTCACTCTATTTGGCATATTAAAAAATACAGTGCCAGATTTACTAAACAGGGCAAAGTAGCATGAGAGCCTAAAACAAAACAAAAACGCAGATGGGAGTGGAAAGTTCTGCACGTGATCTAATGACGACGTGCAAATATAAGAACACAGACGCAGCTGGATAATTTCCATAATGACCAACACAATCTTCCAAGATTGCGCAAATTAGAATAAAAATAAGAAAAATATTTTTTTGGGGCCGTTACATAATGGCGCAAATACCAGTAAATTGACTAGCACAAACCTTAGTTAATCATGTTGCATGATTAATTTAAATATTCTCCTCCCATAAATTTTGCGCCTGCAGAAAAAACTCCTAAATGCAAATGTAATAAGTGTCCACTCCTTTTAAGAGCTATTTTTTCACTGTGTGTCTTTAGTAAATCCTGACAGTAGTTTTGGTAACACTTTACAATACGGGTACACTAATATGCATTCATTCATGCTTAACTAATGCACAGATAATCATGAGTTGATATATGACTCATGAAGAACTAAACCATTTATTAATGATTACTGCATCAGCAACTAATGAATATTCTTTATGATTAATAGATTAAGTAATATATGAATTGCTATTAATTAAATGACATCATGTATTAATTCCCTAATAACATATGATATTAACTAATCATGTAAATTAGTGTATTAATTACCACAATGGGTCAAAGCCATGCATTTCAACTTCTATTTGTCTGCTTTAATTAATCATTAAGTAAAGATTTGCAAAGGTATCATTATAAATAATAATAATAATTTGTCACATTTATATTGCACTTTTCTAGGCACTCAAAGCGCTTTACATAAAAGAAGCGCTTTACACAAAATCATTATTAATCATTATGTTATTTCTTTACTTGTTGAGGCATTTGACTATTAACTAATTGTTAAGTAATATGTCATTGTGGTTATGGCTTTTTAATTCATTTTAAATTAATTAATAGTCATATGCCTCAACATGTAAAGTCATACTTTATGGATATACTCATACTTAATTAGTCTATGGAGAATCTAGATTAAGATGGTAAGTTTCTAGCTGGTCTAAGGTGGTCATTTGCTGGATCATCTTGATCATACCATCTAAAGGTGGTCAAACAGCTTTTTGAAACATGGTTGTTAGACAATGACCAACGTAGACAAGCTATAAACCAGTTACTATGTTACAAAACGGAATCGTCCCTGTATTATACCTCTATACTTTGTATATTTTCAGATTCACTCATCAGAAAGGAGGGGGGGGGGGTGTAATCCGTTTTGACAAGTAATGCATAATAATAATAATAATAATAATAATAATAATAATAATAATAATAATAATAGTGTGTGTGTGTGTGTGTGTGTGTGTGTGTGTGTGTGTGTGTGTGTGTGTGTGTGTGTGTGTGTGTGTGTGTGTGTGTGTGTGTGAGAGAGAGAGAGAGAGAGAGAGAGAGAGAGAGAGAGAGAGAGAGAGAGAGAGAGAGAGAGAGAGAGAGAGAGAGAGAGGTGAATGTAAGGGTGAAATTGCTTTATCCACTATTGAATGAGTGCAGGTTTTACTCACAGATTGTGCTGCCTCTGAGACACGTTTCTAATGACTAATTTAGAGGGTTTGTGGTTTTGAATGGGGGTTGGAAATGTTAATTTGGTAATATTGATCAGAGGTAAAGAGAAAGACTTGAAGAAAAAGTAAGAGCGAAAGAAGCCAAGGCTGTTAGGATGCCAGTGAAGTCGATACTGAAACCTTTCTCAGTCTCTTTATGCACATTTTCCCTTAATAGCACACACATGTCAGGTTTAGTCATACATGAAACATAAGTATTGGCTATTTGGAGCTGTATATGGATGTCTGAGATAGGATTCCTGATATAAAAAAAGGATAGGGTGATGGTTGTGTTAAGCAAGAACTTTAGACAGATTAAATACCCCATGAAATTGCTTTGAAAGGCCAGTTTTAGTTCCTTGGTTGATGTATTTCATATTGAAACAGGAGTTCCCTTTCGTTCAGTCACTACGACGTAACGTTAGTGACTAACGAATGGGGCTTTCGCTTAGAAGCCAAGAATTTAACAGCGCCCAATGGCAGTGCCAATGCCATGGGCATGCGGAATTTGCATACGTAACTCCGCCCCACCTCGTGGGTATATAAGGAAGTACGCTGGTAACATCGCATTATGTTTCTGCTTTGGAGCCAAGAGTATCTCTTCACTCCTTCAAGCCTGCTAACTGAGTCTTTGTCAGCCTTCGAGACGAGCAGCTTTCCAGAGGCATTGGTGTCTACGGGGCGTTCCAGCGATCGCATACTGCCTGCCTGCTGATCTGCGCAGTGGTCTGCTAGACAGCTGGTGTGTGGTCCCTGGGCGTTTCGGCATTCTCTGCGAAGCTTCCTCTCACAAAAGACCTTGCACGTGGCACGTCCTTTTCAGGATGTATCGCCCGTGTACTTCTGGGTGTGGCCGGTTGCTTTCATCTTTCGAAGGGCACAATCACTGCTTGGTATGCGTGGGCGTTCAGCATGCTCAAGCAAAGTTTGTGGATGTGTCATGTTCCCACTGCAGGAACATGACCATCGCGGTGCTGCGGTCGAGACTCGAGGATCTTCGTAAAGAAGTGAGAGTCCCCTCTACCACACCCCAATCTACCGTCTCCACGAGAGGCGGTACTTTGGCTGGTGGTCAGGGTGACCTGAGGGTGACGGTGTGGAACAAAGCCCCGACGCTCATGCCTCGGGCCACACCCCCCTCTAGCGCTCCGCAACCCGCCTGCTCCGGCCCCCCCGCGCATCTCGTTTTGGCGCTCCGGAGGATGATGCAATGTCGGTCACCGCATCACAAGGTGGGCTCGAGTCCTCTGAGGATGCCTTCGGGTGCGCCAACATTGCCCGAGTCGGACTTAGAGCTGACAGCCTCTTGGGCAGCCGCGAGTTTTGGGATAGAGTGGAACCCTCCACCCTGTCCCGAGCGCTCGCGGCTTGATGATTGGTTTTTGGGGCGCGCACTGACACCCTCTCGATGGGGCCGCGGCCAACGGGTACACTGGGGTCCCCCCAGTTGAACGTTCTGTTGCGATGCAACTGTGTCCTCAGAGCGCTTCAACTTGGCGTGGTGATCCTAAGCACCCCTCCAAAGCCTGTCGATTCACATCAACATTGGTGGCGAAATCGTACAGAGCTGCAGGGCAGGCTGCCGCCTCTTTGCATGCCTTTGCGATCCTCCAGGTCTACCAGGCCAGGATCCTCAAGGACATGCACGAGGGTGGAGTTGATCCGGGGATCGTGGACGAGCTGCATGCCGCCACCGACCTCGCCCTCAGGGCGACGAAGGTGACCGCACGCTCCCTGGGTCAAGTGATGTCCACAAATGTGGTCCAGGAGCGACATTTGTGGCTTAACCTGGCTGATATGCGGGACAGCGAGCGGACCCGGTTCCTCGATGCCCCTATATCCCAGGCTGGCCTCTTCGGCGGGGCGGTTAAAAGCTTCGCCCAACAGTTTTCAACCACTCAGAAGCAGACTGAGGCAATAAAACATATACTGCCCCGGCGGCCAGCTGCTGTCGCCTAAGCCTGCTCCCCGCCGAGGACGCCCTCCTAAGGCTCTCGCCCCTCCCGTCCGGCCCCAGCAGCAGCCTTCACCCGGGCCGGGTCGTGGAGGTCGCCGTAGGAAGGCGTCCCAGTCCGCTCAGCCCGCCCCACGCCCTGCTAAACGCCAGGACAAGCGGCGCTCCTGAGACGGACGGCTCAGGGATGGGAAATTCTTTCAGGGAGATGGCAGCAGGACCACTCCTTCCCCCGGTGGAGGGCCGGGGGAGAATCCTTTGTTGAGGATTGTTTGACCCTTTGGCCCCTGGGTCAGCAGCACCCTATGTTGGTTAAAGAAAGAATTAACACTCCCATCCCTGAGCCACCAGAGATCGGTGATGACAGTGCGCGCCACCCCCGGGTCCCGCCACTCGCATCCCTCTCTGTCGCCAGCCTCCTGGCAGAGCAGACCCCAGTGGAACGTGCGTCCTTCCCTGGTCTCCTCTGTCAGGGCGCAGCCGTTAACCGTGCCCCCACACCGGGACGTCCAACAGCCTCCCATGTCCGGGCCGGTAACGCTGCCTCGCTGCCTCGCTGCCCCACCCTGGGTACATCTGTGGTCCGAATGACCCCGCTGGTGCAGTTCCTGGGTGCCTGGCTTCAGCTTCCGGGACTGTCCCGCTGGGTCGCGAAGACCATCAGGCGTGGCTACACGATTCAGTTCGCGCAGGTTCCTCCCTGCTTCCGGCGGGCTATTGGCGGGGCCAATGCCCCTGTCATGCGTGCGGAGGTTGCCACCCTACTGGCGAAGGGTGCGATCGAGCCTGTCCCTCCAGCTGAGATGAAGTCCGGGTTCTACAGCCCCTACTTCATTGTACCCAAGAAAACCGGTGGGTTACGGCCAATCCTGGACCTTCGCATCTTGAACGATACCTTCACAGGCTTCCGTTCAAGATGTTGACAGCGAAACGCTTTTTCGAATGCGTTCGTCTGGACGATTGGTTTTCAGCGATTGACCTGAAGGACTACCTCGACAACTGGCTCATAATGAGTCACTCTCGAGCGCAGGTTTGCGAACACAGAGATCTAGTGCTCCATCACTTAGCCCGTCTGGGCCTTCGGGTCAACTGGGAGAAGAGCAAACTTTGCCCCGTGCAGAGGATCTCTTTTCTCGGTATGGCTATCGACTCGGTCACCATGTGCGCGCAGCTTACGAGCGAGCGCGTGCAGTCTCTGCTGACTTGCCTCCGTCAAATCGAGAGCGAGAGTGCGGTTCCACTGAAACTATTTCAGAGGCTCCTGGGGCATATGGCATCTGCAGCCGCGATGACGCCTCTCGGATTGCTACATATGAGACCGCTTCAGCATTGGCTACGCGATCGAGTCCTGAGATGGGCATGGCGGTCTGGCACGCTCCGGGTACAAGTGACATGGGCCTGCTTACAGACGCTCACCCCGTGGTCGAACCTCAGTTTTCTACGGATCGGAGTGTCCTTAGAACGAGTTTCCAGGCAAGTTGTTGCCTCCTCCACGGGCTGGGGTGCCATGTGCAATGGACAAGCAGCCGCGGGCTCCTGGACAGGACCCCAGTGCCTTCTGCATGTCAATTGCCTCGAGTTGCTGGCAGTACGGTTCGCCCTGCACCGCTTCCTAGCATTGCTGAAGGGTCAACATGTACTAGTCCGGACAGACAACACGGCCACAGTAGCGTACATCAACCACCAAGGCGGTCTACGCTCCCGCCGTATATCTCAAATCGCCCGCCATCTCGTCTTATGGAGTCAGAAGCACCTGAGGTCCCTTCGTTCTGTCCACATCCCGGGAGAACTGAACCGTGCAGCCGACGAGCTCTCACGGTTTCAGCCACTTCCTGGAGAATGGAGACTCCATCCCCAGACGGTCCTGCTGTTTTTGGAACGGTTCGGCAACGCACAGGTAGATCTGTTTGCTTCCCACGACTCTTCCCATTGCACCCTGTATTATTCCCTGACCGAGGGCACGCTCGGCACGGATGCACTGGCGCACAGCTGGCCGCGGGGCCTATGCAAATATGTGTTCCCCCCAGTGAGCCTTCTCGCACAGGTACTGTGCAAGATCAGGGAGGACAAGGAGCAGGTCATGTTGGTCGCCCCGTATTGGCACGGCCAGACCTGGTTCTCAGAACTGCTACTCCTTGCGACAGCCGCTCCCTGGCCTATTCCTCTGAGACCAGACCTCCTCACTCAGAGACAGGGCACTCTTTGGCACCCGCATCCCACGTTCTGGAAGCTCCACGTGTGGCTTCTGGACGGGACGCGGCAGGTTTGAGTGGTCTACCACCTGCGGTGGTGGCTACTATCTCTTCCGCTAGGGCAGAGTCCACTCGGCATGCCTATGCGTTGAACTGTTGGTGTTCTTCCCGCCAAGAAGACCCCTGGAAATGCCCGATCGGATCCGTGCTCTCGTTCCTCCAAGAGGGGTTGGAGCGAAGGCTGTCTCCCTCCACCCTCAAAGTGTATGTGGCTGCAATATCTGCCCACTACGATCTCTTGGGGGACAAAAAGGTAAGTCAGCACGACCTGATCATCAGGTTCCTGAGGGGAGCGAGGAGACTGAATCCTCCTCGCTCTCCTCTCGTTCCCTCTTGGGACCTCTTAGTAGTTCTAAGTGCTCTGCAGAGGCCTCCCTTTGAGCCTTTGCGGTCGGTTGATATAAAGTTTCTGTCGATGAAGACGGCTCTGCTTACCGCATTGGCCTCAGTTAAGAGGGTAGGGGACCTGCAGGCATTTTCGATTGACGAAGCGTGCCTGGAATTCGGACCGGCTAACTCTCACGTGATCCTGAGACCCCGGCCCGGATATGTGCCCAAGGTTCCCACCACTCCGTTCCGAGACCAGGTGGTGAACCTGCAAGTGCTGCCAGGGCCGTTTTTAGGCATAGGCGAACTAGGCGGTCGCCTAGGGCGCCATCAGCCGAAGGGGCGCCAATGAACGCATATCAGGTTCCCACTGGTTCCCCTAACACTATTGGATCAGAGTACTGTCAATTACTGTCTGAATGTTGCATGTAAAGTTTGTATTTGGAGCGCTCAACACCATTAGATCAAAGAGCTCGGTCGAAGCTTTGGCAAGGTAACGCTTTTTTTAACCACACAATAAAGCTAAATTCAAAGGCCAATTAAAAAAATAGGTACACTAAAAAGTGCACAAATCTGTATTTTGTTAGGGCCGTATTTGTGGCAGTCGAGAAATCACACTGTGAAATGGGCAGATAGTGTAATATGTGTGGGTGTGTATTATAGAGGCAAGATGTAGGTTAACCACACTCACTTTAGCATTTCATGATATAATTATATTTAGAATTCTTCTCTTACTTGCACCTCCAAAAGGTGTGTGTTTTTGCACTAATGCATTGTTAAAGGATCAGTGTGTAATTGTCCCATATAAAACTTCAACGCCCAATTTAAAAATAGTATAATAAAATGTGCTAATTCACAATATTTATTCTCCTTTATTAAACCACTTTGTTGAATTTAATGCATCTTTACGGGTGGTGTTGAAAGCTGAATCGATTCATTCAGTTCTTATAGTGTCGTACAGGGCATAATGTCGCGTTATTTAAAGGGGAAGTTCAAGACCGCACTGAATCAATATTCTTGTTACTTTCATGTGACTGGAACAGCTTTTATACGTAGTTTCCAAATTGTATTTGTATTTGCTGGGGGGTGCCAATAAGGCTTTCGCCTAGGGCGTCAAAATGGCTAGAAACGGCCCTGAGTGCTGCCTTTGGAGGAGGCAGACCCAGCCTTGGCATTGCTCTGTCCAGTACGCGCTCTCCGCGCTTACGTAGACAGGACGCAGTGTTTCAGGACCACAGACCAGCTCTTTGTCTGTTATGGTGGAGAGCGGAAGGGAAGAGCTCTCTCAAAGCAGAGGTTGTCTCACTGGATAGTGGACACCATTGTTTTGGCTTACCAGCAACAAGGTCGACCATGTCCCCTTGGGGTTAGGGCCCACTCCACCCGGAGTGTGGCCTCCTCTTGGGCTTTAGCGCATGGCGTCTCGCTAACAGACATCTGCAGAGCTGCAGGCTGGGCGACACCGAACACATTCGCCAGATTCTACAATCTCCGAGTGGAGCCAGTGTCCGACTATGTACTCGCCTCTACTAGTGGCCGGTAATGGACCAGGCTCAGGTGTCTTCGCTTGCTCGCGGTTCCACTCCACGGACTGGATACGTGTGATATTCTCCTCAGGTGAGCTTCCCCGAGAGCCCTGAGTTCCTCCAGCACTGTTGACGCCGACATCAGTTCAGTCTGCCCTTTCGAGCCCAGACCCTCATGTCCGGCCAGGTGCCCCGTGTGCATGGTTCCCCTCCGACGACCCCCACAAGAGTATTTCCACCGTAAGCCTCCTCAGTGAGCAGGTGTCTTTCCCTTGGCAAGTCCCTGCCACCCCTAGGGTTAAAAGTCCACCCTCTGGCTGGTACCCTAGAGTTCTTCCATATGCAGCCCTCAGCGGGTCATATGTGTATTCTCTAAGTCCTCCCCACGGGTAGGCATTTTGGCATATCTCCACTGGAATATGCTTCCCAGTGTACCTTGGTAATCCTGTGATAAGTGGGAGTCCTTTGTCCGTACTAGTCTTACGACAGGGTACTCACACTTACGCAGGGCACTGGAAGACAGCCGAGTGGCGTTGTTATATTGGGACCCCCATTCGTTAGTCACTAACGTTACGTCGTAGTGACTGAGCGAAAGGGAACGTCACGGTTACGTATGTAACCCTCGTTCCCTGAGGAGGGAACAGAGACGTAACGTCCCTTTGCCACCTCCGCTGTGCTGCTGGAACGCGGAGTTCAGTCTTGGCTCCGCAGCAGTATCATAATGTGATGTTGCCAGCGTACTTCCTTATATACCCACGAGGTGGGGCGGCGTTACGCATGCAAATTCCGCATGTCCTTGGCATTGGCACTGCCATTGGGCGCTGTTAAATTCTCGAAGGTAATTGGCTTCTAAGCGAAACCCCCATTCGTTAGTCACTAACGTTACATCTCCGTTCCCTCCTCAGGGAACGAGGGTTACATACGTAACCGAGACGTTCTGGGCACATAGAAATATATAAATGGTCAATAACTGTAAGTTACGTCACAGCCATGAACCATGATTTGCTGCTTTCTATTTCTATTGGGAGGAAGGTGGTATTTGTGAAATGGACATTGTCATTCAAGAGAGCATTTGATTGGACACAAATGTCATCAATATTTGTGGTCTATACATTTTAAATGTGAATAAGTATTTTGAAGAAATGTTTCAACTGTGTTTGTCCGTATAATATAACAACCGGGTTGATAACCTTTAACATCCATGAAACCTTTCCATTGAACAAAAAATTCTTTATAGTTTAAAAAAGGTTCTGTATATTATTAAAATGTTTTTCACACTTGGAAAAAATGGTTCTTTTAAGAACTGTTCACTAAAGGGTTCTTCGCTGAGAAACCCACTTTTAGAGCCTTTATCTTTAAGAGTATATGATCGATCAATCCATCCATACATATTCAAAAAAAATACAAAAATACTGGTGGATACATCATATTTCATAATATTTCCACACAAATGTTGCTCAAAATACTTCTTCACCAACACTGGGGAAAAATGTCACCCAAATAAAATAAATCCGGCTTATATTAATTACTAGGCAACCATCAGCATTTGAAGTTGGTTAAAGGTTAGGGTCGCTCTCAGGTTTTAAGCAGAAACTAATGTTGAACAAATGTTGGCATATATTTAATGTCACATTACACTCACAGACCCATCAATTCAAATGCAATTTTCAGCAGTTTTCTTTTTTTTTAGGCTTGTCACCTCTGCACAATTGCACAATTAAGACCCACAAAGAATGAATCTAAGATTCTATCACCTTTCTCTGTTTATTTATTCATTGTGAGCTGGTGGTGGTAAATCGTCTCGAGAGGCAGTGGGCAGACACGCAACCTGGCTTTATGTAAGATTATCATTGCAATTACCAAACAAGACAGTTTCAAAAGGATAAATATGACAGGGATTTCCGAGGAGGAAAACATCCCAAGCCGAGAGAAAATTAGGATTTCACTTTGGATATATTTCTTGGAACAGTTTCTACGACCCTCTGTGTCACAGCAGATTATGTCTAACAGTCATGCAGAGGTTTCTCTCAGACTGTCAAACAGCATATCTATCATGTTCAGACTATCATTACCTGTCTGCCTCAATATTTTCACTCACAATAAGTATCATGTTTACCAACTGTTTGCAATCAATAAATTCAATATATTCGAAGGATATTATCGTGTGTGTTGCAAGAAGAATCACTGTTTACTTCCCAAGCTGAGAGATGAATCTGTAGGTGATCCAGTATGCTAATCTGCATTCTCTTGAAAAGCTTGCCTCTATATACCTGTCATATTTTGCCATAATGGTGAGATGTGATCAAAACCCTGGATGCTGGCAAAAACACACAGAGAAAAAAGGGCTGAGCAGAGCACTTTTTTTAAAGTCAAGGCTCTTTAAATCAGAGTCCTTAAAGGCAGTCCAATGCCATGAAAGCACCGAATCAGAGGCGCTGTGTCCCAGAGGCCCCATATAAAGAAGCAAAGCTAACTAAACTGAATCTTAGAGCCATTGAAAAAAGACATAAAGAACAAGAAAACACTAAAGCCTGACATACAACATGCAATCCAAGCTGCTCTTTGTCTCCATATTGCAAGTTGTTATTGTGTGTGTATTCATACAAAGACGCTGCTTTGGACCTTATTGTTCAGTGACCCTTTTAGGTAACATTTTATTTCGATGGTCCACTTTAGACATTCTACTAAGTAACTTTGCAACTACATTTAAATTAACTCTCATTAGAGTATAGTAGGCTGTTTGCTTAATATTTGCTGACACTTTATTTTGATAGTACGCCAACAGATATTTTACTGGCTATACAGTGTAAGTAACTTTGCAATTACATATCAACTTATTCTGCTAACCCGAACTCTAATACCTAACCCTAACCTAACAGTCTACTAACAGTTTACTACAGTCTACCGATACTTTAGTTAGTTGACATGTAGTTGCAAAGTTATTTGTAGTTAGTAGAATGTCTAAAGTGGATCATCGAAATAAAGTGTTACCCAATTTTGCATCATTCATGATTTGGGGGGAAAAATCTTAATTTAAGAATTAGCTCTTTACCAGTTGATAAGTTGAACTGAAATTTGGAAGTCGAGTTAAAACAATGGGAAGTGGAATTTACTAAATAGCCAAAAATTCAACACAGTCACAGAGGAATTTCATTGGTCCAAATTGCGTCAAATCATAAATTAGTTAATTAAATAATTCCCTTTGACTGACTATGCCATTCTCAACTAGAAAAACTAAACTAAAATAAAAACTGTAGAAATTGTTTATCAAAATTGCCAATCTGAACCATCAAAACAAATTTTGTCTTTGCTATACCACAAATGAAATTGTTTTTAATTTTACAATAAATTATTAATATAAAACTTTTTAGAAATATAAATATTTGCATACAATTTTAAAATAAATTCAAATCTACATCCTGCTATCTGTTCAAATTCAGGAAATGTATTCTAATGTATTAAAAGGCATTTTCAAATAAGCTCTGAATGGCAGCCTCAGCCACATCAGCCAGCTTTGTAATATGACAGTCAAGCACAAAAACAAATACAATGACTATGATGCTCATCTGTGATATGCAGTGTGAATTAGTGACCTCAATTATCTGAGTGTTTATAGAAAAAGAAAGTAGAATCCAGCACATGCTGAAGTTAACTCAACAATATTTTTACTCAGGCTAAAGATGGCATAAGCTCTGGAAAATACCAAGACCTAATTAGAGTTAATGGAAAATACGCTTTATTGCCCTCCTGATGGAGATGAATGGTGTACCACACAGCGAGATTATTCAAACTGATTGCATTCCGCTTTCGTATTCAGCACAATTTGAATGGGTTAGCACAAAAACAGACACTGACAGGTGAATGCTTTTACTTATTGTATGTTTATCAGCCATATTCATCTTATTGTTTGGCACTGGGATGCTTTGTCTCGGGAAAACATAATCTCTCCAAAAAGCCATTCTTTTGTGTCTGAGAGAGGTTGAAGAAATGAATGTCACAAAATAGGAGTCAGCACAATTTCACAACACCGGCATAATGTGTTTTTTGGCCCCTCCACCTACACACAACGTGCACAGAATTCCAAGCAACTAAATCCATGTTTCCTCCCTTTAACTGACCAGGATTAGGCTAGCATGGCAATGGAGATGTGTTAAAATTAAAGTATGGAACTATTGCCCAAAGACACTTTAAAGCAGTTGTTCTTAAAGGGTGGGGCGCGCAGGTACTTATCACGCAGGGTGAACTCAAAAGCAAAGAGAGAGCTGGATCCAAATGCAAAATAGTTTAATAACAAAATAAACATAGCAAAACCACAGAGATCAGAGAAGGGAACAGATAACAGAATGAGTAGCACCAAACATGCATTCATGTAGGACAAGACCTGACAAAGAACACAGGAAACACAGGGGTTTAAATACACAGGGGCAAACAAGCTTATCAAGACACACCTGGGGAGACTAATCAACATGAAAAACTACAAAGAACTACAAAACATGGCACAAGACAGGAAATAACAAAGGACAGGGGAACACAGGCTGGGATAATGACAGAGCCACTCACTTAAGGAGCAGATTCCAGACACTCCACAGGAAACAGTCCAGGAGGGTGGTGGAACAGAGGCAGAACTGTGCTGGAGACTGAGACAGAGCAGGGGGGAACAGGCTGAGCAGGTGGCCAGGGCAAAGCAGGCTGAGCAGGTGGCCAGGGCGAAGCAGGCTGAGCAGGTGGCCAGGGCGAAGCAGGCTGAGCAGGTGTCCAGGGAGGAACAGGCTGAGCAGGTGGACAGGGAGGAGCAGGCTGTGCAGGTGGTCAGGATGGAACAGGCTGAGCAGGTGGCCAGGGAGGAACAGGCTGAGCAGGTGGCCAGGGTGGAGTAGGCTGTGCAGGTGGTCAGGATGGAACAGGCTGAGCAGATGGCCAGGACGAAGCAGGCTGAGCAGGTGGCCAGGGAGGAACAGGCTGAGCAGGTGGACAGGGAGGAGCAGGCTAAGCAGGTGGCCAGGGTGGAGTAAGCTATGCAGGTGGTCAGGATGGAACAGGCTGAGCAGGTGGCCAGAGAGGAACAGGCTGAGCAGGTGGCCAGGGAGGAACAGGCTGAGCGGGTGGCCAGGGAGGAGCAGCCAGAGCAAGTGGCCAGGGCAGAGCAGGATGTGCAGGTGGCCAGAGTGCAGCAAGCTGAGCAGGTGGCCAGGGCGAAGCAGGCTGAGCAAGTGGCCAGGGTGGAACAGGATGAGCAGGTGGCCAGAGAGCAGCAGGCTGAGCAGGTGGCCAGGGCAATGCAGGCTGTGCAGGTGGCCAGGGTGGAACAGGCTGAGCAGGTGGTGCAGAGGAGCAGTCCAGGAGTCCAAAGGGGATCTGCCTCCATGGCCTTGACGCGGAAGCTTTGCTTGTCCACTATGGCCGGGAACCACCCCCCCACCCCCCCACCCCCCAAACCACCAAACTTTCTTGAGAGGAGCTATGGGGTTGTGGACTGTACTGTAGCAGTCTCTTAGGCTAGAGCAGATTCTGGGATGGGCTCCTGGGCTGTAGCAGATTCTGGAGCAGGCTCAAAGGCTGGAGCCATCAATGGACTCTGGATAGACACACAAGATAGCAGTGGCTATGCCGTGGAGATAACATGCTTTTCTTTGTGTTTAGCCTTAACCCCAACATTTTCAAATGAGCGAGAACTGCATCTCGATGCTGAACCGCTAACTGTTCTGACTGTGCTAAAATGAGCCAATCGTCCATATAGATGAGAAGCGGATGCCCTGGAGTCTCAGAGGAGCCAGTGAACTTTGTGAATGTGCGGGGTGATAATGCTAGGCCGAATGGAAGGACCTGATATTGGTAAGCTTCGCTGCCGAAAGCAAACCTGAGGAACTTCCTGTGCTAAGGAAGGATGGAGATGTGAAAATATGCGTCTTTTAGGTCTATTGTGACACACCAGTCCTCTGACCTGATCTGACACACAATCTGCTTCAGAGTGAGCATTTTGAATTTTAACTTTTTGACTGCTCGATTTAGCTGATGCAGATCTGGAATAGGACGCAGCCCTCCATCCTTTTTTGGAACTATAAAGTACCGGCTGTAAAATCCTGACTATCTGCTGTGGGAAGGGACCCTCTCTATAGCCTCTTTTCGCAGAAGAGCTTGTACTTCTTGTTCCATAACCAGAGCCTGCTCAGGGCTGACCACTGTGGGTACCACCTCGATGAACTTGGGTGGGCGAAACCCGAATTGTATTCTGTACCCTTTTTCTACTGTCTGCAGGACCCAATCGGAGATATTTGACAGAAGTTTCCACGCTGCCAGAAAATCTACTAAGGGAACCAGCCTCTTGAGGCTGGCCTCTGGTGTTTTTTGAGCGGTCAGCTCAGTGCCCTGAAATGGCGCACCAGCAGGGAGCAACCGAACTGAACTTTTTTGAACCCCCCTCGAGGGGTGCGAGCTCCTCTACGCTTCCGGGCGGACACAGAGGTTTGTACTGCTGAGGACTGCTGCGCCCCGAAGCACCAAAGGTGGCGGGGTTGACAGAACGGCCCCCTGATGGCACCAAGAGGAGGAGGGCGCCTCGACACATCGCTTCCCCTCGGAGGAGACTGCCATCCGAGGCCTGGCGCTTTTGGCGTCAGGACCTCTTCTTTGCCAAAGCCAAAGTTTCTCCGCTGTCCCGGCCCCCAGTCTCTCTGTGGGGGAGCACGGGACGCCACGCTCACTTTCTGTTGTGCTCTATGAGCTAAGGAGGACGTACTCAATTGGGGCTGCTCCCGCCCAGCGGCCCCAGAGACATAGATTTTGCGCAGAAGAAATTTCTGAAAAGCGGCTCCCTGCTTTTTTGCTTCTTGGAAACGACCAACCACCGCATTAACAGAACTACCAAAGAGGCCAGTGGCGGAGACAGGAGAGCCTAGCAAAAACTTTTTATATTTCTCCTTCATGTCAGAAAGATTCAGCCAAAAGTGTCTCTCCGTGGCCGAAGAGAAAAATCAGCTGCCCTCCTAACCTCCGCTATCGTTTCTCTTTCTACCTCTTCGACTGCCTCATCTAAGTCCTTCAGCAGGTAGGCTTGATAGGCTTGTAGGACCGCCATAGTATGTAAACTGGCGGCTGCCTGACCTGCTGCCAAGTACGCCCTGCCCACTAAGACTGATGTCGTTCTTACTGGCTTAGTGGGCAGCTGCGGGGCTCTCAGCGACGACACAGACTCAGGGGAGAGATAGCTTGCAAGAGTCTCTTCCACCTGAGGCATCGTCGCATAACCATTCTCTTTTAGACCAACAATGTTTGAATATTCAGATGAAGTTGGATTATGTACTCTGAATGATGCTGGTCTAACCCATGACTTCGATACCTCAGTATGTAAATCGGGAAAAAATTGTAAGCCCACTTTGAAGGTTGTGCTCTGGAAGGCAGGAAGCGTTCATCTAATTCACTTTTTGACTGACAGGCTTTCTGCTCCTCGGCTGGCCAATCTAGATTTAACCGGGCAACAGCGGGAGTCACAACCTCCAAAAGCTCCTCATGTGCATGCATGTGTGGTGGTTCAGTGTCAACATCCAGGATCTCAACATCCAGTTCCTCGGAACTAGAGTGTTGAGAAACCTGCTCTTCAGTGCGAGCTGAAGAAACAGCAGCGCGTGCTTCTGACTCGCAAACTGGAGAGTCAGATCTAGCGGGTAAGGGCAGAGATAAGGGGATCACCTGTCTCTAACCCTGCCACTAGATCCATTTGCGATCCGAGCCCTGGGGAACGTGAGCTGAAGCACCCTCCTCGAAGAGTGCTCGGCGGGACCGGAGAATTCTCATCGCCAGCTTCTCACAATGCTCGCAGCCAGCCCTCTCGAGGACTGCCTGGGCATGCTGCGGTCCCAGACACATAACACACAGCTCGTGACCGTAATGAAATGAGGGCAGGGAGTAACACACTTCTTAAACTGATCCATTTTTTATATATTGAGAGACAAACACACACCAAATATGACAAAACGATTTCAACATAGAGCGCTTGTGAAGACACAGAAGCTGACACTGTTTGGTTCAGGGGTGCTTTATAGTTTCCTGGTCAATGACGTCACCTGCCTTGACGTCGCGTCACGCCATTGGACAGATTTCACGAGTGCTTCATGACACAATCACGCAGAGGCGTTCCCGCAGCACTTGACGCAGCGCGAGTTGCCTTGAAAGGGAACTATGTTTCCACCACTTCTGATGCGTGTGCAAAGTTTCATGAGTTTTCAAGCATGTTTAGGCCCTCAAAATGCGATTCATTTCAGAGAAGAAGAAGAAGGCAGAGCAATTCCAATAGGGTCCTCACACCATCGGTGCTTGTTGATGTTAAGTTGAAAACTTACAAGTGTACTTGCAGTATAAAACTACTAAACTACTAGTTTACTGAGCTACATTTCTATTTTCTTTTTCATTTAAATATGCTACATTTTTGCCAAGCAGAACTGTCTCTAGGTTTCTGCTGTGTTTGTCATCTCCTCCCAGAGGATACAGAGTAGTGAAAACAAGCTTTATATTTTCCTAGTGTTTGTGCTGAAGGAATCCAAATTTAGTTACTCTACAAGCTCTTTGCAAGGTATCACATTGTTGCCTCGACAAGTGCAAATGCAAATGTATGTTTTGCATTTCATTTTGCCAGCTTAATACTTCAAAGAGGCAGCTGACTTGTTTGAATAATGAAATACATTTATTTCCAATGCAGTTTTAAAAAGTAAATTAAAGTTTCAGCAGCGTTGTAGGATAAATATGTTAAATATTTAACCAGTAAAGCATTGAAGGTCAACATAATATACAAGACATAAAGACTGACAAGAGGTTTAGTTTGGCCCACAGTAAACTCTACGTAGAGCTCTTTTTTGTCACTTACTGTATACTGGATTTTAATTTGACTGTTATTTCAATATGTCTTTGGCAGGGAATGGGAAGTGAAAATGCACTACTGACAAATTCACAGACCTCAAAATAGAACATACACTGTGGATGTACTACTCATTTGAGTTCTATATTTGGATCCTAAAGTTTACAGTGAGCAATGGACATTGTAGAGCAACGGACTACAGCATTAGGACCAATCATATTTTTAAAATGCATTGTATGAATGTGTTAATTGTCTCAAGTGAATGATTTTAATGAAATTCCACTTGTTTATTTTGGGATGTCAATTTCAGTTTTCCTCATATTGAACCTGCATAATGCAGTTTTGTGGCAAATTGAACCTCTTGTACAGAACACGTTATGCCAATTTTATTTGGCTGTCAGGAGATTTCCACTCCGACACACTCCATCAATTGCCTGAGATGGAAATTTAAACAAATAAATGAAATGCTTAACTAATGCCCTTGTGTTTTTCATGTAATTTGTTCAGAAATATTCTCAGAAGCACCACTGTGACATTTGATTTTGCTCATGGCCAATATACACAAAAGTGTCTGAATTATAATGTTATTTATTAATAGATTTATTTAGCTTGTTTTACTGAAATATTTCTTATGGAACAGTGGAAATAGAATTAGTTCACATGAATATATTTACACATGGTGTATTATTGTATATAACCGTAACCTGATATCTTATTGTGTGAATAATCAATTAAATTGTTCAGCAGATCTTTTGTATTGTAAAGTGAAATTAGTGAAAATAGATCCCATCATTGACATAATAAAACATAATGATTTGCAATACTGAACAGCCAAGTGAGTCCTACCCATAAAATATAGATGCATGAGATGATGTTGCCATCCTCGGTTTTAAATGCAGAGCAGAAATAGCAGATTAATTTGGACGGTGCATTAGAAAAGCCTTCGTTTAATGTTACCATTGGGGAAAACTGCCTTTCCTTTGATCTGCCTCTAATGTTCATTCATGGCTCTTTCTGCAGTGGTACATTCAGAATGAGAGCTGCTCAGTTAGCGACTGCATCATCAATAACTGTCAAGAACAGCAGCCTCACCTTCCGTCCATCAATAGGCCCATGTGACAGGCAGCAAAAGGACCAACTGAACAATGAAGACCAAACCCAGAGAGAAGCACTTACCTTGTATTGGCTCTCCACCCTGCATGCACTTACCTAAGTGGATAAGAGCAGGTAACAAACAGAGTGGTATGGCAAATGAGAATAATCAAATGAATGAAGTCTACTCAGGAAGATGGGATTTAATGCTTCCCTATTAATAAAAAAAACATGTTTGTGTAACTGTTCCTACTTAAAACGATCTGAGCAGGATTTGAACCAGCATGGGAGGTGGGCGCTAACAAGGACGCTAAAGACCATAGCCTCTATAGCGCCTACAGCTCTTACTATCTATCCTCCGTTATACTCACCCCCCTAAACCTCACTCCCATCTGGGTCACGGCACCAATGTAACCCCTCCAGTTTTACCCGCACCCCTCAGAGTGGGATTCGAACCTGCGTTTCTGACATGGGAGGCGGGTGCACTAACAATGACGCTAAAGACCATAGCCTCTAGCACACCAGGGAAGTGAGGTTTAATCGCATAGCATTTACCAGCTGGCCTCCATTACACTCACCACACTCCCCACCCCGAAACCTCACTCCCATCCGGGTCACGGCACCAATGTAACCCCCCCGGCTCTACTCGCACCACTCAGAGCGGGATTTGAATAGGCGTTTCCGACAGGGAAACAGGGTCACGGCACCAATGTAACCCCTCCGGTTCTACTCGCACTGCTCCGAGCGGGATTTGATGACATCGAAGGTGGGCACACTAACAAGGATGCTAATGACCACAGCCTGCCAGGGGAGGGAGGTTTACTCACACAGCTCTTACTAGCTGGCCTCCGTTACACTCATCCCCCTAAACCTCACTCCCATCCAGGTCATGGTACCAATGTAACCCCTCCGGTTTTACTCCGAGCGGGATTTGAACCAGCATTTTTTACATCGAAGCTTGGCACACTAACAAAGATGCTAAAGACCACAGCCTCTAGCACGCCAGGGGAGTTTTACTTGCACAGTTCTTACTAGCTGGCCTCCTGTACATTTGTTTGAAAAGTTGAACAGTTCCAAACCCATATGTTGTTAACTTCACTTTTCCCCTCAATAAAAGTACATAAATCATCATAAAAGTAGTTCATATGACTTTTGCCTTCTGAAGTCAAAATACAGTTTTTCACGGATAAACTGAAAGCTAATAATATGTCACACATTCAGCAAATAATCACTTATGTGACTTTCTGCATGACTGAGAAAAAAGAATTCCGTGAATGTGCGTAGAAATGTGTGACCTCTCTGTCTCTCACAACAGCCAAAGACTTGACGAGTTGGACCTCCGTGGTGGCTCGGACAGATCTCCATTCTGTGGGTACGCCTGCTAGGAGTCTTGGTTTAGAGGAAGTGGAGCAGAGCTGAGAGACAGCCATAAAGGTTGGCACAGAGAGGCAGGCAGGCAGATGCTGGATCCAATAGATCTAAAGGTCTATCTCAAGAATCGAATGGTTCTCGAGTTCAACTCACGGTCTCAATGATTTGGTCACAACGATTTGAGTTAGAAGCTAAATGGAAGGGGACAATTATCAGAGAATAATGAGATATTTTGTTATGACTTAGAATATGGAGCTCGAATCACATGGACTACTTTTATGATGCTTTTTGTGCTATTTTTGGAACTTTGGAACCAGTGAGTATATTATATTGCATTAGCTTGGATGTCTTTGTTAAAGCTGCACAATGTCACAGCCCGTCAGAGAGATGAATATCACAATGCATCTAAATGAGTCAGGCAGACAGAAATCAGCACACTACACAAAAACATGTGCACACACAAACATATGTGCACACTTATTCTCCGACGATCACTTATTATGAGCTGCTTTCAAACATCCGTTGAAACTGTGGCAGGTCTCTTCATTATTTAATACTACCTCAAGGCTTTGCTCCCCCGTCTGTCTCTCTTTGCCTGTTGGAGACAAAGACAGGAAAAGGAAAAAGGATCCCAAACCCACCCATCAGTCAGACCACAAACTGTGGTTTTGCAAATGAAAGGGAGCTCACATAGCAGGAGACTGCTGTGGAATTAAAAGAAATCCGCACTTTGTAAAATATCAATTATTAAATGAGTACTCTGAAACGTATTAGCATACGCTGCTTATGTTTTTGGTTTTTTTTGAGGGTTGATTTCTTCAATATTTCATGCTGGGAGCAAGTCCCTCTGACGACACATCGCCGCATGATCGGAATCAAAGGAAGTTGCTCTGATCGAAACTGGAATGGACCTTTATCCAAACCGTGATGGCAGCGCTCCACAATTTCATTTGTGGAGATCAGCTGAAAGACCCCTGCAGAGAAAACGTCTGTCTGTCATGGCAAAACAAGTCCATATAATGCTTTTTATGTGTTTGTAGTATGATTCTTATCTAATCATATCAAAAGCTAAAGATGTTTTTTTTGTTTTTGTTTTTTTGCTTGTGAGGAAAATCAGTTTACAGCACAGTATGTGTGGAATTCAGCAAAAAGCCAGATGACGCTTTTTTGTGAAAAGCACTGTTCATTAAACTAGCTGAGCATAGCGTTCTCTGTTATTGACTTTTTTAATTGTACATTTCAAATAATAAAAGAGCAGGATAAGCCACTTCTTTTTTGCTGGAGCCATTATATAGATATATCTATTCAACCGTCTCTTTTTGTTTTTGAAAGCTTCATTGAAACTGTTCAGATTGACTTTGAATATTGTGTAATTGTGTAATGCAGCAGAGAACTCATTTTGGTAACACTTTAGATAAAGGGCGTTACTAACGGATTAATTTTTTTCAGTAAAGAGTAATCAAACTAATTACTGTTTCTCCCGTTACAACGCCGTTAGCGTTACTGAGAATAAAACGCGGCGTTACTATAATTGAGCTCACTGAAGCGGTTTTCATCCGAACAGGCTCTCTGTCAGTCGGACCTGCAACGTGCGTGTGTGTGCGTACCGGCGGGCGTGGGTGCATGCCATGCGTGTTGGGGGGTGGGTTGGGTGGTACACATAACTGATGATGATTGGTGGGTGGGAGACAAGGTTGAGGTTGATAGGTTGAGTTCACACACGCACACGCATATATGCAAAGTCACACACGACCAGGTGGAGTCAGAGCGATGGCAAGTCCAACTACTTCAAAGGTAGCTTTCGCAAACTGAAAGTATAAGCGCTACTTTTCCCTTGTTGAGGTGAAAGGTAAGAATGTTTATGTAACGTGCAACTTTTGCCCAGGAAGAAAGAGTCTCTCCACGTCGGTAGCAAGTAATTCTAATCTAATGAAGCTCCTCACATCATAACATGCCGCCACAAAATGAGTGGCTAAAAACCCAGGTGATAACGTGAGCTCCACTACCAAAGGAGTAGTAAAGTACTGATAATATTTACAATAATGTATTGAATTTGATAGGTGTCTCTCACATTGTCCCACAGCAATAGTGTAGCCTACATTAATGTACAATGTTTTATAAAAAATAATTTATTCTATTTAGTGTCCAATTCCGGCAATCATTTAACATATTTATATTGGGGGCATCCAAGTTATTTGAAACATTTGAAAAAAAAAAAAAAAAAAAGTAACGCAGTAATATATTGATATAACTTTTATAATGATGTAACTCAGTTACTAACTCAGTTACTATTTGTAAGAAGTAACTATTAACTATAACTAATTACTTTTTTTAAGTAACGTGCCCAACACTGCTTATCAGTACTTATAAAAGCACATATTAATGTCTTATTATACATGATCATATTCTAGGTCCCTTAGCCCTACCCATACCTAAACATAACCACTACAACAACTACCTCACTAACTATAAGCAATGATTAGAGAGGGTTTTTTTTTTTTTAGGAAAAACACCTTAATAGTGAATATGTGTACCTTAATCTAAATGTAACTCTAATTTTTGCCTGACTATGCATATTAGGTAAAATATTAGCTCTGAAAAAATAACTAATTATAAACTATTTAAAACTAGTTTGAAAAAATTGGCTGCAAGTAAAAATTGCTAAACAGAGTCTCTAAAAATCCACAGGATTCAATTCAGGATTCAGGATGTGCTTAAAAAAAACATTATACTGAATTATACTTTATACTGAAAATGTTTTGGGTAGTAAACTGGCCCAATAAGATTAAATGTTATGTTGTTAACCCCTTTAGTGTCAAAGATCGCCAACAGCCCCAGATTACAGTTTTGTTCAACATTCACTGCTCGTTAAAACATCACACTCTTACTTTATCTGACAAACTCAGTATCATTAGACAGATTAAAGACTCCAGCTTCGATATTTTTCTTCTACTGTTTGCTACTGTACCTTTAAGATCTATATGTAAATGACCTCTGTTACCACTGGCTAACCTCTTACCATGTGGAATGTGTAATAATGTTTACAGGTTTTAGATCCAATCAAGGGATCAGGGTTTTGGGCAACAGCCAAGCAGCTGCCTTTGAGATGAATGTGAACGCTATCAGATAGCTTTCTCCAGGTATTTTAGACCTTCTTGGGACCAATACAGTTGCTGCTGCCCTATCCATCAATAACAGCCTCTTGCCAAAGCCTGCATTACACTGTGACAGGTTCACAAAACATCTGAAATGGGCCACATAAACTGTGAAGGTTGGATTGAAATGATCAGGGACTTTGGTGGAAATAAACAAAAAACAAAAACAGCCAAAAATTTCTAACATTGGAATCCTTTCAAACATTATACAGAGCCGCAAGTGGGACCTAACAGCCAGGAAGAGAATATTTCTAAAATGGCCACATTAAAGCTCTTGGCTTAGTGGCAACAAACTGTTTTTTTGTTTTTTTTTTTGTTTTCTGTTTTCTTAATTAGAGTTTGTTTCAATTTAATACAGGACAAGGTGATCAGTATTATTTTAGTAATATTTATAAAATCAAGCATTGTGCATTAGTTCAGGCAGGCCACGTAGTCAAGCTCCGCTATCAGCTGGCAAAATTCCAACCCTGCCCATATCCGCTGATCTGATTCCTATGCACTCATTTGGCAACTCTCAAACAGGGTGCCTTTCTTAAGCACAGTCTGCCTGCTTGGCTGCTTCCACTGCACGCTGCTTTGCAACAAACCTCCTCCCCAGCTCCTATTATATGGACTTTCTTTCTTTTGTGGAACACAAAAGAAGATATTAGATTAAACACTTGGATCCAAACATTTAAACAAATCTAATTATCATAAAAATATTTATTTGTGTTTCACAGAAGTCATTTAGGTTTGGAACATGAGGGTGAGTAAATGATTTCAGAATTATCAGTTTTGTGTGAACCATACCTTACAGGTTTCTCCTGGGTGTCAAATGCACATTGCACACACCATATTTATTAATGGCAGTGAACTGACGCAACTGACTCTGGTAAACACTCGGCTTTCATTCATATTATCTATATCCATACTGTGGCGAGCAGCGAGGCCGAGGGACCGTGAGGGCGGGACGAGGCGGCGCTCATCAGTGGGGATGAGCGCCAGCTGCGAGTCGCAGCGATCTCGGCCCTCGCGGAGGAGTGAGGAAGTATAAAGGAGGAGCGACGACAGTGAGGGACGAGAGAGGACCAGGCCTGGATTTTATGTTGTGTTTTATTTATGTTTTGTTATATGTTCGCTGCAGTCGTCCGTGAGGGGCTGCAGCTTTTTATTTTCATTTTGTGTTTGTTTGTGTATAGGCGGCAGTCGTCCGCGAGGGGCTGTCGCCGACATTTTATTTTGTGTTTGTTTAATTAAACCTTTGTTTGAACGTCCGCCGGTTCCAGCCTCCTTCTTCCCACACAAAGCTTTACTACAGTGGTGCCGAAGCCCGGAAGGAAGGAGGGACACGCTGTCGAAGAGCCCTCGCAGCTGAGAGGGATCGCGGTGCCGCGGAGTTCGGGCAGCGCGGAGGAGAGAAGTCCACGAGCGGCTGCCTGAAGCGGTGGTGCTGGAGCGGATGAAGGTCGGTGGGACGGAGAGCTTGCTCCCGTGCCCCTGGGTCGAGGTGGGGTGGCTGCCGTCCGCGAGGGGGCGAAGGAGTCCCCAGCGCTTGCCCAGAGCCGAAGCCTGCTGCCGTCCGCCATATTGGGGAGGAGCCGGAGAGTGCTGCCGTCCGCCAGGTTGGGGAGGAGCAGGGAGCGCGGGAGGGGGACTCGCTTCCGGCCGCCCTCAGAAGGAGGAGCCACCGCCGGCCGCCAGGGGGCGGAGGAGTCTCGAGCCGTCCACCGAGTGTCCAGTACCACCGCATGGCACCGCGAAGAAGAGCCTCTCGGCTGGCTGAGGACCGAGCGGCAGTGTGTCTGGGAACCGGACCAGAATCTCTCGTCTCTGTCGCTCCTCATGCTCCCGGCTCCGTTCTCTCACCTCGCTGTTCTTACCCCCAGGTCCCGCGGCCGCCGTGATCGCCCCCCCCGGGTATAGTGTATAGGCGGCAGTCGTCCGCGAGGGGCTGTCGCCAACATTTTATTTTGTGTTTGTTTAATTAAACCTTTGTTTGAACGTCCGCCGGTTCCCGCCTCCTTCTTCCCACACGAAGCTTTACTACACATAGTGCAACAGTAGGTGAAATTCTTAGGTGCAGTTCCGAGCAAACATAGTAGTCATGACATGTACAACATTTAAGCAACAACAGATTACACATCTGATGCGCAAACAATTACTCACAGCACAGTATACACTACAATAAACAATAAATATTTTACACAATGTGAGTGTAGTTCTCACAGCTTTAAACAGTATGTGTATATTGTTTAAAGCTGTGAGAACTACACTCACATTGCGTAAATTATTTATTGTTTATTGTAGTGTATACTGTGCTGTGAGTAATTGTGTGCGCATCAGATGTGTAATCTGTTGTTGCTTAAATGTTGTACATGTCATGTCATGACTACTATGTCTGCTCGGACTGCACCTAAGAATTTCACCTACTGTTGCACTTGTGCATATGGTAGAGTGACAATAAAGTGATTTGATTTGATTTGATTTGACATACTATATAGAAAATACTATTTATAATGGTTGCGAAGCAAGTTCGAATTCAAACGTAGTACCTGATCAGACAGTATGCGATTTCAGACACATGGACACAGGCAGCAGTACTTTGCATCTGTTGGGAAAGCGTGATGCGGGAACTATGAGGGAACTATGCTGGATGTTGGGTCAATATTGCAGGGCATTAGTGGCTCTCTGAAGGCTTGTGTGCACCACTCAGCCTCTATGCACCACTAAGGGTAGAAGACATCTCGAGACATGTCCTTCAGTATTTTGACCTGCAAATGGAGTTCACCTGTAATGTTACAAGGTCTCCTTTTAGATTTGGCCACAAAGGTGTTCGAAACCACATTTCATTAGGAGATTTGCTTAAATTTAGAGTTACATTTTTACTACTACTTCCACTGAGTTTCTGAATTGCGCATTCAGTGGACACTTCAGTATTCCATGTGGCCACGGGAGAGGATTTATGAATGGCAGTGAAGCGACGCAACTGACGCTGGTAAACGTTTGACTTTCATTCATACTACCCATACCCATACTAAAAAATAGTTTTTAGTTTTTTTACGATATGCACCATTGCAGTGCACGCACCGCAACTTTTAAAAATGGTAGTTGAAATAAAATGCTGCATAGAGTCAACCAATCAAAATGCTGCATGAACTCAACCAATCGAGCAGGGACCCTTTCTTACGAGCAGGGACTTTCTGAGGGGGAAGTTAGTTAGAAGAACTTAATTTAGACCCTGGTCCCTGTGGTCGAAACACACAGACTACCACGCCAAAGTCCCTGGGGAAAGCTGTGGAAAAGCATGTCAATAGATTAATTTTTTTTTTTTTTTTTTCATACTTATTGTGAAATTAAGCATGCATCATTTATCTTGTTTAACACATTAATTTGTCATCATTCGCTATATCCAGCAAAGTAAACTATCAGATTGAATGATGATTCTGGCAAAACTATAGAAGTGAAATCGGGTTAAAGGGATAGAATAGAATTGTCTGCAGGGTCACAGGTGCTTGCGCCATTGTAGATGCTCAGTTTGATAAACTCCCAACTCACAAGATCATAAATACGTTAGGGACACAATTGTTTTTGCTTTATATTTATTTAAGGATTTTTGAATTAATTGCATGCATTAACGTACTAGGGAGTTGACAGACCTATTCTTACCTCCGTTTACTTACTTCTTCATCCATGATCTGGTCACTATGTTCAAGATAAGTGGTACTTCAGAAATTACCTTCATGCTTACCTGTTTATCCACAATCGGCAACATAAGTGATTCTTCTATGAACTGTCATTATCTGAAAAGCCTATAATCGGCTTTTTGGAAGGTTCCGAGTTTGATGTGAAAAGTACCTGTGCGTATGGAATTTGAGTTTCCCTGGAAATACTTGCATTTCTGTTCATGGAAGTTTCAAGTTTGAAATATGGATTGAGTTTATGTTCCCTGTTTATTGAAAATACTTTTTTGGAGTTATCTGTCACTGGCTTTGATTACCTGAAATACTCCTGTGGATTTCAGTAGCGATCCTTACTAGATTGTAAAGCCAATGTTCTTCTGTGTACGCACCTCCAGCGACTTACCAGTTGTTTCAGTTATTTTCAGTTGTGTTTAATAAACTCCTGCACTTGGGTTCATCGCATTTCCCACATTGCTGTGTCATTACTCTGGGTGACTAAACCTATAATACATATAATGTGCTAAATAAATTCTCTTTGTACACTCTGAGTATGACATTTGTTAGTTTTGCTTAAATTAATACCTTAAGAACATGAGATGGTTTTGGAGTTCCCCTGTGTTGATCCTGTCAGCCACGGCAGCTAAATAAATATATTTAATAGCTCCCGAAATCTGTGAGCACTTTCCTGGAATGAAACTCAACGCCCACATCCACTGCATTTCATAAATTACACTTAAGCAGCACGTCTGGTTCCTTCAGATATTCAATACGGCACTTCTAGCAGCAACACAAGATTTGCAGGATTAGAAACAGTAAGCTGGACGTGCGATCAATACATTGATTCCTCAACCCTTCCCACCGCTGGTTATGAGACGCTTTTAATTTCCCAACAATTAGCAGCTAGGGGGTTACGTGTGCATGAATTTTTTTTTTCTTTTTCAAAGAGCTTCTTTTCAATTTGTGAACAATTCTCACTTAGAGTCTGGAGAAAGTGGCAGCACTTTGCATCTGGTGGGAAAACGTGATGGGAACTATGATGGATGTTTGGTCAATATTGCAGGGCATTAGCAGCTCTCCGAAGGCTTGTGTGCTAGCGGTTAGAAGCACCCATCAGCCTCTATTATGCACCCACTAGGGCAGAAGACATCTCAAAAATTCACCAGAGACGTGTCCTTCAGTATTTTGACCTGCAAATGGAGTTCACCTGTAATTTAACAAGATCTCTTATTATATTTGGCCACAAAGGTGTTCAAAACCACATTTCATTAGGAGATTTGCTTGGAGTTCAGTTTCTGGTGTATGGAAGCTTGTTTCGGCCACAGAATAAAAAATAAAAAACTATTAAAAAGTGAAATGCAACTTTTCATTTTAGTCTTTTTTTTTCTCACAATTGAGAGTTCATATCTGACAATTGTAAAACAAATTCTCCAAATGTTATAAACTTGTAACTGCAAGTTTACATCTCGCAATTCTGTTTTTTTTTTTCTCAGAAACATTCTTTTTTACCTCCACGGAACAAAAAGTGTAATTAAGACATTTATACCTTACAATTCAAACTTTTCTTCTTAAAATTGCAACAACAAAAAAAAGAAGAAAAAAGTCTGAACTGAGAGATAAACTCGTAAATGTCAGAAATGTGAGATTAAAGCCCTTTACAATCTCTTTGTTTTGTTTTTGAGGTGTACTAAAATATATATATATATTTTTTTTACATATTACACATATATTACATTATTACAGCTCCTCTTTCGATGAAGCCCCTCCTTCCAAATTACGAAATGTGGTGTGATTGGTTAGCTGGCCCAGTGTGTTGTGATTAGCACTGCTTAGAAAGCAAGGTAAACTTAATTGAATGCAGATCCATGTGTGAGATGACAATAAAATCAATAATAAATATATTGGAATTTAATTAACATTTAAACATTACCTTGTTATAATAGTGCTTTAGAATTAATATATACTATTATATAACTGTAACTATATAACAAATGTAGTTATATTAATATAACTATATTAATTATATATAACCTCTTAAGCAAACTAACCCTGGAACAGCTCCGGTTATGTTCAGAGAGTGATTTGCTATGGCTATAAAAAAAAGGTTCTATATGGCACCAAAAATGGTTCTTCGTCGTAATCATAGAGGAACCACTTTTGGTGCTATATAGCACCATATCTTAACATGTTATGTATATGTAGCGGTGCTATATAGCATCTTAGTTAGCGGTGCTATATAGCACCTTAGTCTAAGAACCGGTGAAGAACCTCTGAAGAACCGCTGAAGAACCACTGAAGCACCAAAATTGGTGCTATATAGCACTAAAAAAGGTTCCCCTATGATTACGAGCCAAGAACCATTTTTGGTGCCATATAGAACCTTTTTTTTTAGAGTGTACTTACATACCCTGAAATGTACCTCCGTTTTTGGAACCGAAAGTTGAGGTTATCCACTTACTTACTCTTAAACATACCAAGGTATGTCACATAACCTGGTTCCCTTTCGTTCAGTCACTACGACGTACGTTAGTGACTAACGAATGGGGGTTTCACTTAGAAGCCTATCATCTTCGAGCATATAGAAAACGGCCAATGGCGTGCCAATGCCATGGGGCATGCAGAATTTGCATACGTAACTCCGCCTCACCGCGTGAGTATATAAGGAAGTACGTGGCAATATCGCATTATGTTTCTGCTTTCGGAGCCAAGAGTACCTACCTCTTCACTCCTCACAAGCCTTCTGAGACTCTGTCAGCTTCTTCGAGACGAGCAGCTTTCCAGTCGGTGTTGGTGTGACGGCGCATTCCAGTGATTGCATACTTCCTGCCTGCTGATCTGCGCGGTGGTCTGCTAGACAGCTGGTGTGTGTTTCCCTGGGCGCTTCGGCATCGACTGCGAGGTTTCCTCCCACAAAAAGAGCTTGCGCGTGGCACGTCTTTTTCAAGTCGGTTCGCCCGTGCACTTCCGGGTGCGATCGATCTCCGTTGCTGTCTATGGGCACATTCACTGCTCGACGTGTTTGGGCTTCAGCATGTTCGGGCAGTGATTGTGGATGTGTCATGTTCCCACTGAGGGAACGTGACCATCGCGATGTCGCGGTCGAGACTCAGTGATCTCCGCGAGGAGAGAGAGTCCCCTCTGCCACACCCCAATCTACCGTCTCTGAGAGAGGTGGTACTTTGGCTGGTGGCCAGGGTGACCTGAGGGCGGTGCTGTGGTATTAAGAACCCCGACGATACGTTCCTCGGGCCACGCCCCCCTCTCGCACATCACTTCCCGCGAGTGCTGGACTGAAACAGCGGCCCGTCTCTGACGCCTCGTTCGTTTCGTTCACACTCCAGATAGCACTGAGATGTCGATTGCCGCACCCCAAGGTGGGCTAGAGTCCTTTGGGGATGACGATTAGGTTGTGCTCCGCCTTCGGGTGTGCCAGTGCTGCCTGATCCGACCTAGAGTTGACAGCCATGTTATCTCGGGCAGCCGCGAGCCTCGCGCTGGTGTGGAACTCCGCCCTGTTGCGAGTGCTCGTGGTTGCACGATCGGTTTTGGGGGCGGCACCTGACAGCTGTTGGGCTCTGCCCCCAATGCCTTTCGCTCCCGAGGTGCATGAGGAGATCACGCGGTCCCGGAAGTCCCCGTGTTTAGTGGCCTCCTCCGCCTTCTCTGCCCTTGATGGGCCCGCGGCCTAGGGTACACTGGGGCCCCCCCCACTGTTGAACACTCTGTTGCGCACTACGGTGTCCACAGAGGGCTTTGACGTGGCGTGGCTGTCCTAAAAACCCTCCCTAAGCCTGTGGGCTCATCTACTTCGGTGGCGTGGTCGTGCAGAGCTACGGGGCAGGCCGCCGACCCTTTGCATATGCACAAGGGTGGAGCTGACCCAGGGCTCTTCTATGAACTGCGTGCCGCCACTGATCCCACCCTCTGGGTGGGGAAGGTGGCCACACGCTCCCTCGGTCGGGCAATGTCCACAGCTGTGGTCCGGGAGAATTTCCTGGCCTTACCTGGTCATATGGGGGGGTTGAGTGAGCCCGCCTCCTCAACTCGCCCATATCCCAGGCTGGCCTCTTTGGCGGCGTGGCTGAGAACTGCGCCCAACGGTTCTCGGCCGCCCCAGAGCAGACTCGCCGCCGAGGGCGCCCTTCCTCCTCCCGTCCGGCCCCAGCAGCAGCCTTTTCCGGGCCGCGCTGTGGAGTTGGTTGCAGGATGTCGCCCAGTCCGCTCCCCAGCTTGGTTAAACGCCAGGCTGGAGGCGGACAACTCAGAAATGGGTCCCAGTTCTTTCCAGGGGATGGTAGCAGGGCCTCTCCTTCCCCCTGTGGAGGGCCGGGGGATAATCCTCCTGCTGCTGGCCCCCGGGCTGGCAGCACTTGGAAAGAACTGGTGTCCCCATCTCTGAGGTCCCAGAGACCGGTGATGGCAGTATGTGCCGCCCCCCGGGCCGCGCCGCTCTCATCCCTCTCTGTCGCCAGCCTCCTCTCAGAGCAGACCCCAGTGGAACGCTACGCCTCCCATGTCCGGGCCGGTAACGCTGCCTCGCTGCCCCACCCTGGGTACGTCTGTGGTTCGAGCGACCCCGTTGGTCAGTCCCTGGAGCCTGGCTACAGCTTTAGGGGCTGTCCGCTGGATCGCGAAGGCCATCAGGATCGGCTACGCGATTCAGTTTGCGCAGGCTCCTCCCCTCTTCCGGGGAGTCCGTGCTCCATGCGGGGGCCCAATAGAAGGTCCCAGTCATGCGTGCGGAGGTTGCCACCCTACTGGCGAAGGGTGCGATCGAGCCTGTCCCTCCAGCCGAAATGAAGTCCGGCTTCCTTAGCCCTTACTTCATTGTATCCTAGGAAACCGATGGGTTACGTCCAATCCTGGACCTGCCCTTCCTGAATCGATCCCTTCACAGGCTTCCGTTCAGGATGTCGGTAGTGAGCGCCTCCTCGGACGCGTTCGTCCGGTAGATTGGTTGCAGCGATCGACCTGAAGGACGCTTACTTTCATGTCTCCTTCCTCGACGCAGACCGTTCCTATGGTTTGCTTCGAGGGGCGGACATTCAGTACGCAGTCCTCCTATTCGGGCAGCTCTGTCCCCTCGTGACTCTACGTAGTCTATCGAGGCAGCCTTTGCGCCACTCAGGCAGCACGGGGTTCGCATCCTGAACTACTTCGATGACTGGCTCATAGTGGGTCACTCTCGTAAGCAGGTCTGCGGACACAGAGTCCAAGTGCTTTGGCACTTAGCCCGTCTGGGCCTTCAGGTCGACTGGGAGAAGAGTGACTCTGCCCCGTGCAGAGGATCTCTTTTCTCAGCATGGTTTCCGACTCGGTCGCCTGGTGCGTGCTGCTTACCAGCGAGCGCGCACGCAGTCTCTGCTGACTTGCTTCCTTCAATTCGAGAGCAAGAGTGCGGTTCCACTGAAACTTTTTCAGAGGCTCCTAGGGCATATGGCATCTGCAGCCGCGGTGACGCCGCTCGGATTGCTTCATATGAGACCACTTCAGCATTGGCTTCGTGATCAAGTCCTGAGGTGGGCATGGCAGTCTGGCACGCTCCGGGTACAAGTGACTCGGGCCTGCCTTCAGACACTCACCCTGTGGTCGAACCTCAGTTTTCTACGGGCTGGTGTACCCTTAGAACGAGTTTCCAGGCATGTTGTCGTATCGATGGATGCCTCTGCAATGGGTTGGGGTGCCATGTGCAATGGACAAGCAGCCGCTGGCTCCTGGAAACAGGACCCCAGCGCCTTCTGCATGTCAATTGCCTCGAGTTACTGGCAGTACGGTTCGCCCTGCACCGCTTCCGGGCGTTGCTGAAGGGTCAACATGGACTGCATTTATATGGACTGCATTTATATAGCGCTTTTAACAGACCAATGGCCATCCAAAGCGCTTTACACATTGCCTCACATTCACCCATTCACACACCGACGGCGGTGTCAGCCATCCAAGGCGCCATCCAGCTCGTCGGGAGCAGCTGGGGTTAGGTGTCTTGCTCATGGACACCTCGACACTTGGTCAGGTGGAACCGGGGATCGAACCACCAACCTTCCGGTTTGTAGACAACCTACATGAACCACTGAGGCACTGCCGCCCCCAGCTGATTTGGGAACAGTTCGGGGACGCACAGGTAGATCTGTTTGCCTCCCACGACTCTTCCCACTGCAGCCTGTTCTATTCCCTGACCGAGTGCACGCTCGGCACGGATGCACTGGCGCACAGCTGGCCACGGGGCCTACGCAAATATGCGTTCCCCCCAGTGAGCCTACTCGCACAGCTCCTGTGCAGGATTAGGGAGAACAAGGAGCAGGTCCTTCTGGTCGCCCGTACTGGCACGGCCGGACCTGGTTCCCCGAACTCTTACTCCTTGCGACAGCCCCTCCCTGGCCAATTCCTCTGAGACCGGGCCTCCTCACTCAGAGACGGGGCACCCTATGGCACCCGCGTCCCAATCTTTGGAACCTCCACGTGTGGCTCCTGGATGGGACGCGGCAGGTTTGAGTGGCCTGCCACCTCCGGTGGTCGCCACCATCACTTCCGCTAGGGCAGAGTCCACTCGGCATGCCTATGCGTTGAAGTGGAACCTCTTCATCACCTGGTGCTCTTCTCGCCAAGAAGACCCCTGGAAATGCCCGATCGGGTCCGTGCTATCGTTCCTCCAAGAGGGGTTGGAGCGAAGGTGGTCTCCCTCCACCCTTAAAGTTTATGTGACCGCAATATCTGCCTACCACGATCTCTTGGGGGACAAAAAGGTAAGTCAGCACGACCTGATCATCAGACTGAATCCTCCTCGCTCTCCTCTCGTACCCTCTTGGGACCTTGCAGTAGTTCTAAGTGCTCTGCAGAGGCCTCCCTTTGAGCCTTTGCGGTCGGTTGATATTAAATTCCTGTCGGTGAAGACGGCTCTGCTGACCGCATTGGCCTCTATTTAGAGGGTCGGGGACCTGCAGGCATTTTCGGTTGACGAAGCGTGCCTGGAATTCGGGCCGGCTAACTCTCACGTGATCCTGAGACCCCGGCCTGGATATGTGCCCAAGGTTCCCACCACTCCGTTCAAAGCCAGGTGGTGAACCTGCAAGCTCTGCCTTTGGAGGAGGCAGACCCAGCCTTGGCACTGCTCTGTCCAGTACGCGCCCTCCGTGCTTACGCGGACAGCACACAGTGTTTCAGGACCTCAGACCAGCTCTTTGTCTGTTATGGTGGAGAGCGGAAGGGAAGAGCTCGCTCGAAGCAAAGGCTGTCTCACTGGTTAGTGGACACCATTGTTTTGGCTTACCAGCAGCAAGATCGACCATGTGCCCTTGGGGTTAGGGCACACTCCACTCGGAGTGTGGCCTCCTCTTGGGCTTTAGCGCATGGCGCCTCGCTAACAGACATCTGCAGAGCTGCAGGCTGGGCAACACCGAACACATTCGCCAGATTCTACTATTTCCGAGTGGAGCCAGTGTCCGACTATGTACTCGCCCCCCCGAGGGGCCGTTAATGGGCCAGGCTCAGGTGTCTTCGCTTGCTCGCCATTCCACTCCACGGACCGGATACGTGCGATATTTTCCCTCAGGTGAGCTTCCCCGAGAGCCCTGAGTTCCTCCAGCACTGCTTACGCCAATACCTGTGTTTCTGCCCTCTAACGAGCCCAGACCCTCGTGTTCGGCCAGGTGCCCCGTGTGCATGGTTCCCCTCTGGCGACCCCACACGTGTAATTCCACCGTAAGTCTCCATAGCGAGCAGGTGTCTTTCCCTTGGCAAGTCCCTGCCACCCCTAGGGTTAAAAATTCCACCTGCGGCTGGTACCCTAGAGGTTTCCATATGCAGCCCTTAGCAGGTCATATGTGTACTCTTAAGTCCTCCCTACGGGCAGGCATCTTTGCATTCCTTCACTGGGATATGCTTCCCAGTGTACCTTGGTAATCCTGTGTTAAGCATGAGTCCTTCGTCCGTATTAGTCTTACGACAGGGAACTCACACTTACGCAGGGCACTGGAAGACAGCTGAGTGGCGGGATTGTATTGGAACCCCCATTCGTTAGTCACTAACGTACGTCGTAGTGACTGAACGAAAGGGAACGTCTCGGTTACGGATGTAACCCTCGTTCCCTGAGGAGGAAACGGAGACGTATGTTCCGTTGCCACAGCAGCTGTGCTACCTGGAACGCGGAGTTCAGTCTTGGCTCCTCAGCAGGTAATATAATGCGATATTGCCACGTACTTCCTTATATACTCACACGGTGAGACGGAGTTACGTATGCAAATTCCGCATGCCCCATGGCATTGGCACGCCATTGGGCGTTTTCTATATGCTCGAAGATGATAGGCTTCTAAGCGAAACCCCCATTCGTTAGTCACTAACATACGTCTCCATTCCCTCCTCAGGGAATGAGGGTTACATCCGTAACCGAGACGTTTCTGGAATACCCCCTAGCTCTAGTGTAAATGTAAATGTTGTCAATTTTAAACAAATTCGAGCCTGATTCAGATCAATAGGGTTATACTGTTCAGGAACAGCGTTAAAAAAATTTTTTAAAGGCACAATATGTAATTTTTCACTGCTAGAGGTCGCTTATTCAAAACAAAGGGGTAGCTTGATGATGCCTTGATTTCGCAGAATCATGGGAGTTGTTGTCTTCACCTCACAGCCGGTGGAAAAGAATCCGAAGGCAGAAATCATATTTATGGATGAGCTAATATATTGAAGATTATTAACGTTACTGTAGTATGAAGCAGGGTGGGGCTGAAAGCCATTGGAGCAGCACGAGGCCGCTGGAGCAAATGCTAGAATCAAGCGCGACACGGTTTGAGAGCAGTTGAGCTTTTATCACACCGCAGACGGCTGCTTCCGCTTCTTCCGGTCATGCGTATGTAAGCTACTGTAGATCGATATTTTTGGTAAAACATGGTATTTGCAGTAAATCAAGAAAATTTTATTTAAACAATAAGACTGTGTTGAACTATATAAGAATGATTTGTTTTCTGTTGATGAATATGTCCAATCAGTTGCTCACCTGTATAATAAAACATATAATATATTAAAGATTCTTTGGTGTTTTCATGGTTTCTAAAAAATACAACACAATAGCTAAAGTGGAAAAAGTGGAAAAGCACAGGACCCCTTCACAATTACCTTTTTGATTGTTTTATTCTGTGGTGGAAATAAGCTTCCATAATGGGTTGTATGCTTTTGGCAGAGGGTAATATCTTCATGCGACAAGATTGGTAAATGTCTGCTGTGTTTTTTATAGATACAAAACAAATAAGTACTGAGTTGACAGGTGACTAATATTGTGGACATAAACCTCCTGTAATTCAGCTCTTTTCATGCATTAGGAGCAGGGCCATGTATCTAATGGCATGATGTGCAGATGTCACGACGCTGTGGGAGTTGGTGAGACAGGCATTATGGAGGTGTATTAAAACGAGCTGGAGGTGATGGAGGAGGAAATGCACCATGATGAGAATACTGAACAGCACAGCACATAACCCTAGTAACCCAATGAGCTGTCAACCATGGCCGGCCATTACCCACCCCACGCCACAGGTCTAGATAGACAACGATGGAAATGTAATAGTGAGGTGTTGTGCAATCCACTAGGGACTGAGAGAGAAAAGAACAGAAAGTGTGAGGCAAAGGAAAAGGAAATATTAGTTTTAATAAAAGCAAAACAACATGTTTGAGAGGCTAGAGGGCCATTCGAACAAGCCTGGCTTTGGAGAACATGAAAAAAAGTGATGATGGATCTGAAACCCTAATGGATCTGCCTACATGTACATGGTCAGGTAGATGCATTGAAGTGTCATCTTCTCCCACACTGAATATGACACTTCACTGAGGCTCTAAAACATACCCTGCCTTTCATGGATTTCCAAATGTCTCTTGTTTTTGTTCCGAAAATGATGGATAGATAAGCAGATATTACAGGGAAGCTAGTAAAGCTAAAAAAAAAAACATGTGCAACATTTCCACCAGGTCCTTATCAGGCACATGAAATTCATTCAGATGTTTGGCTGTAACAAAGTTCTGATATACTTTTATATTTAATTTTTTTTGTGAAATTAGCAATTACAACACTATAAACATTTTAATATTAAATTAAAAAAAAAAAAAATATATATATATATATATATATATATATATATATATATATATATATATATATATATATATATATATATATATATATATATATATATATATATTTAAATTAATCATTTTATTCAAGTTTCCACAAAAAAGTCACCATGAAATTCTAAATTGACCATTTTTTTACAGAATGCTGTAGTGCTTATTATAAATGTTTTTTTTTTTTTCATGCACATCATTATTTAAAATAAATAAATAATAATAACCATATGCCCTGGTAATCTTTAATCAAAAACATTAACTTCCCCTACCCCTCAAAACAACGTCGGTTCTCTTCATGATGTGTGTCTCGACGGAGGGTGGGACTAAATATACTCCACAATTGACTGCCAACAGCATTCAGATCTGCCTCCATATAGATAGCAACTTCCTACGATCCATTAAATTCCTGATGGAACAAATCAAGTCTCGCCCTACATTTTTCTCATTCCAGAAGCCGTTTTACTCTGATATGTGTCACAATAGGGAATAAAAGCCTATTGCAACTTCCGTTTCATGCCGAAGTAGCACAACTGTTTTCAACATTGATATTTATAAAGAAATGTTTATTGAGCAACATATTAGAATGATTTCTGATAGATCATGTGACACAGCATCTGTTTAAACTGAGCTCTGGCTGTGGAGGGAAATGTTGCTTATTCACCCACTGTTTCAGAACTGACACATCAGCAGTCAAACACTCAGATTTTGGCTCAGCAAAGCCTTTAACCCAAAGTCTACACTCTTCTGGAGTCTTTTTTTCCCTCAACAAATGCATCTAGTGACGCAAAAAATATCAGCATCACTATTGACCAATATTAATATTTTATTATTATTGTTAGTTAAATATACAATTTATTCTATTGGCTAACATTATATTTAATTGTGATATTAAGCAGATCTCAAATTAATTAATTCATACTTATAGCATTTAAAGTCCCCCTGAAATTATAAAATGACATTTTGTTTTTTGGCTGATAGTATAAATATGTTTTATATAAGTCTTAGGGTGTGTTCACACTTGTGGTTTGGTTTGCTTGGTTCGTTTGGTCCAGACCAAAAAAACATTTAGTCCTGGTCCACTTAGCATTCACATTGGCATCTGCTAAAAAATAATCTTTGGAATAAATTACATTCTAAAATATAATCAAATAGATTTGAGTATCATACTAAAAGAACATCCTCTAAGTTTCAGAACTGAAAACTTTGTTAGTCCAAAAACAGCTTTTATTTTAACCAAGCAACACCTTCTCCATCATTCCCTGCCAAAACTCATAATAATCAATAAATCTCTTATTTACATTGTGTTTGCACTGTTATGAAGAAAGTATTTCATGACACAATCTGAATATAATGCCATAGATCTAAATATAATGCTATAATTAACACTTCACGATTAGTTAACCTTGAGAGCTGTAATAGTAAAAACATGCTAAAAGTTAAGGCGGGTGTACACTGTGCGACTTTGGACAAGATTTGGCCATCTGAGACAAATTTTCGAATCCTAAAAGATTCCTAAAATCTGAAGGCTTGGATCGTTAGTTTGACATGTTCACCGGCAGCCGATTAGTGACCACTGTGATCAAATTTTACCTCAGACGAAATTCTGGCAGTGTCAGAAGATTTGGCGCACAATGCTGCAGTGTGACTTCTCCCAGGACAACCGTCAAATTATCTTCGTTTTTCAAGACAAACTATGACCAAAATGAGCGCTAGAGATTTCTCAAGTCGGTGATAGCCCATCTGAAAAACACACAGCCCCGGGACTTTGGGCTTTGCGAGCTGGCGTTACAAGTCCGAGTCTGATCACGAATGAACCAATAACACCTTCTCCAGCCTGTGACAGCCATGCTAAGGTATGTAATCAATAGATATCAAACGATCTGTAACAATGCAACACTAACACAACATGTTTTACTCACATAAGTGTGTTGCACCGTTCCTGTTGGATCCAATATAGAAGGCATGTCTGCAAATCCAGTCTCGACCTCTATCTTGTTTACAATCGATTCTGCGGTGAAATGAAGCGAACAAAACGCAATGTCTTAAGCACGTGAGCTGGACCTGGCATCGTTTAGCTCCACGAGTCGGTGGGCGGGCTTGAGGCGGTGCTTCTGCATCCTATTACGTCAGTGGTCAACATATTCTGAGATCTCTCATTTTCTTGGCCTGGTGTCTATAAAAGCTTTTCTTTGACTAACAAGGACCTTTTCAGCCCTGAAACTTGCAGGATATTTTTATATCACGATTAACTTTTATATACCAAAGGCTCAAAGGAAAGTTGATTTCTCAATTCATCACCCCTTTAAATGAAAGACTGGACTTCCAGTCCAACAGCTGCCAGTTTGAGCATTACATGATTACTTTTATGTCATGAAGCACAGAAAAGCATACACTTTGATAGCTGTACTTCTCTCTCATGTTCTTGTCTCTCAAGCCTTAAAAGTAGGACATTTAAAGTTATGAGAGTGATCAAGAATTATTGTCAGTTGCCACAAGGTACCAAAATGAAAACAACTTCATCTTAAACACTGCCAAGTGAAAATCATTATGGAGAACAGCTCTCCCTATCACTCTAATTGACACACATTTGTCCACATGTCTGTGTCAAAGGACTCAAGACTGCAGTTGTTTGGGAGTTGATGGTACACTTCACTCTGTGAAGGTTAATGTTCATCAGGAAAACACCTTTCACCTGTAGTCCTGCCCAGTCTGGGTGAAAGCCAAGCCTATCCAACATGGTGAAATTATGGCCTGTACTATTTGCAGAGACATAGAAGAAGTATGTGCATTATGCAGGGGATGTCTTTTGAATGGTGCATCATTAAATCAAGAAGCATTTTGGACATACAAACTCAAAGCGTTTGAGCAAATGAATGATTTTTAGCGTTGGGGAAATGGAAGTCAGTGTGGAAAAATGACTAAACGTGGAACAGACACATCCTCATTCATTATAATTGATGATGGCTCTCTTATTTTAAGCGTTTTCAGCAAAAGCATTTCTCCCTCTTTATAATATCAGAGTGAAGGTCACACATGCAATATAATGCAATGCTGGGATCCAAAAGCATTTGGGGGATAAATTGCAATCCAAGAGACTAAGTATATATTAAATTATTCATGTAATTTAATATTATTCATGTTTCTTTCTTTCCTGCTCCATCCTCTTCCCTCTGGTAGTGGCCAGGGGTTTTGCTGTGGTAATTGCAGAGCTTCAGAAACATGCAGATGAACCTTTGAAGTGAGGAAGGAAATGAAAGAGGAAGAGGAAGAGGGGGATAGACTCATAATTAGCTGCTCACCTCCCTGGCTCTCTGCAGGAATTTCTCAGGAGGACGCCTTCCCTAACTTTCTCTCTATATGGCAGGACACCATTATATTCACTTTAGCATTAGGTGGATCGCTCTCACCGCCACCGGTGGCCAACACTTTGGGAGACCTGGTGGAGGCAATTTGTTTTAGAGCACTGGCTGCGCTGGACTCTCTGTGGCGGGAAATAAAAGCTGGTTGGACATGAAATAAATACCAATTTTATTTTATTTTGTGCTTTTGCCTCTTTGTATTAGATATAGTGATGAGCCACAAAAGGAAGGGGGAAAGATCACTAATATCATCAGTAAACAAATATTCTTAATTATCAAATGATTATTTGGTCATTTACATTAAACTGTTGATTCATATTATTAATCTAATTAATCTAATCTAACTTCATTATTAAATATTGTTACCAATATTTCTTCATTTATTGATATTTACTACAATAATTGTCAATAATCTTGCTCAGCAGGTCTAATTCTTTTTATAGATAACAAAAATCTAAAGGCATTCGTGTAAAACAAGGCACAGCAATATATCTTTGAAAGACTGAAAAAATAAAAGCAAGCAGCAAACTGGGAGCAGTTTTGCGGAGATTATAACAAACTGAAGGGAAAAGGAAACCAATTTCAACTGGATGACATTCATTTCCTTTGAGGTGCCAGCGAGGATATAAAAGTTGTTTTTTAATATAACATTCTGCACTGCAAAAGGCAGCACGTTTGGTATATTATGCGCAGCATTCAAATTTTCATCATCATGTCTCATATGCTCATATAAACAGTATTCTTGCAAGAATAGTTGGGAGCTTCTTCAACTTTCATGTCAGAGGAGTTGGTTTTTATTTCAAAGAACACTGTAAAAAAAAAAAGTTGAAAGTTGTAAATAAAATAAATATTGTTGAAGTATGTTGGAGTGTAAGTGCATTTATGTATAGATGTTATTAGTTTTTTTCCCCCCAGATCCAGAGTTTGATGTTAAACTATGGAAATACATGATAAAATGAATTAAAGAGGTATATAATGCCCCTTTTTACATTATGTAAAATAAGTATCTGATGTCCTCAGAGTGTGGATGTGAAGTTGTAGTTCAAAATACCCCACAGAATATTTTTATAGCAAGTTAAAATTGTCACTTTTTGATGGTGAGCAAAACACAATGTTTTTGTGTTTGTCCCTTAAAATGCAAATGAGCTGCTGATCCCGGCCCCCTTTCTAGAAGAGGGTGGAGCTTCAAGAGCTTGTGTTAGCAGCTCTGATTACCTCACGCAAACATGCACTGAAAATGTGTGAAACTGTTCAGACGTTTATGTTCAAACCGGAGTCGGGCATTAATGGAGAGACACACGAAGAAGTAACAACATGTAGAATGCAACAGGATGTTTCTGAATGGTTAGTTGATGAATTTATGTAGCTGATGTGGAGTTAATATCTTAAAGTCATTGATTAGCATATTCTGTCACGATAATCTATAAATCACTCATGTGGTAACTGTTGTAAGATGCCCACAGAGCCAGAGAATATATATGCTGCATGAAGATAGAACATGTATAATTTAGTTGAATTATGTTATAGCTTATGTTGTCATCTTGCTTTTATGACATAGTTGGCTGACAATTTTTGATGCCTCCTTTCACAGGTCTTCTCACTAGTGTTGCTGATGATGCATTCCATCTCTTAAACACACCTCTCAGTCGAAGATCCAATTTCCCTGAAATTATGGGTGGAAAACCTCACCAAAATGTTTGGCCCTGGGTTAAACCAAAACCACCGGAGGCTCCAGTTCATTCTTTGTGAGCAAGCCAGTCCTCCTTATCGCGGGGCTGGGGGTAATAGGATTGCCTTTCACACCAAAGGTCTCCTGCAAAGGAACAGCGGATGATGGAAACCAAGGCTGAACACACACTCACACTCTCTCACACATGCACAAGTGAGCCCGTCACACATGGCGAGCAGTAAAGCGGTGTATTTTTTTCAGAGCTTGGCTCAACTGCGGAGAGTGATGGGTCACCTCAGCAGAAGCTTAGCTGGGATATCTGGAAGGCCAGAAATGACAGAATGAAAATTGCGCACAGTGCAGCTGTTAGTGGAAATATTCCATTCTCAGAGGAGAAAAAAAAGATAGAGTCTGCAGCTATGAGCCCAGAGATGTTCCCTTCTCAGTGAATCTTATTTATTTATTTTCTTTTTTTTTTCTTTTTTTTTGTTGAGAAAGATAGATTATTGGGTGAATTCCTTGATACTCTCTCAGAAGCTTGAGCTTTGTACTTGAAAGATAAAACCGTCTGCTTGGAAGTACAGGATCGTGGAAAAACATCTACCATGACCAAGATCTTACCTTGCATTCACAGATTAAATATTGATTTCCCATCATTAGGAAATTGATTCACAATCAGTTTCAAATTGATTGGAGATGTCAGCCTTAGAGGTGATGGAATGAAAATATGGTTTGATGTTACCCTCAAGTAGCCTCATTATCATAAATGCAATCTGTTTTACAAGCACCATGCTTCAATCTGCATCAAAGGTCACCTTGAGGAAAGATGCAAGGAAAGAGAGGTGGATTAATTGATGAAACTGGAGAAATAAAAAGGTGACGATTGAGTTGACAAGCTCCTGCTTTTAAAGGGATAGTTAGTTAAAAAATGATTGATTCCTTACAATAAAAATAAATCGTAACCATGGCTGTCCCTGATCCCAAAATACTTTCATTGCTTGGAAAAAGAGCACCATGGACATTCTACTAAATGTCTTTCTTTGTGTTCCACAGAAAAAAGAAATTCATACAGGCTGAGGCATGACATGAGGGTGAGTAAATAAATTATTTGGTAGACTATCCCTTTAAATCTAGAAATATAAGCAGCCTGAGGCATGAGGCAGAGCGACAGAGTTCTCTATTAGTTCTCACTGATAGCTGTCTTGCTCTTTCAAAGTCACAGGGCGGAAAAAAACCTGCAGGTTAAACAGATGTGTCTGATAACAGTACCTTATCGCATCCCATCGCTTTCTTTCCAAGGTTGATAACTTCATGTGGAAACCTTGAGGCCAAGTAAGCTGGATGTGATAAACTACAATGATAAATATCTTAAATAAATAAGTCCTTTTGAAAAAATGTAGGCCTATATTTTATCCAAAAATTATACAGCTCATAAACTTAATCTAGGAGATCTAGGATAACAAAGGAAAATATTGACTGCAAATAAAAATCATGCATTCAAGAGTGTACATCAAATGGTGAAGGTTATATATACACAAAAATGTAATTTTGCTTCACTGCACTTGAAGAGACTAATTTACACTAAACAGCATCAATACAAAACAATTTACATAACTGACCATAAAGCTAGTGTTTAGAATGTGAACCAACTTGCACCATGTTAAGACTTTTCATGACTAAACTTAAAAATAATTTTAAATTAAAATTTTCTCCAACACTGATTTCCATGCGTGTGTGTGTGTGCATACTGTACCTCTATTCCTCTCTTCATTCCTCCACATATTCTAATTGATTTCCTGACAGGCAAGGCCCAGATAAGAGCTTGTTGGGAATAATGGAGAAAAGCCAAGGAGCAAACTCTCTCTCTCTCTCTCTCTCTCTCTCTCTCTCTCTCTCTCTCTCTCTCTCTCTCTCTCTCTCTCTCTCTCTCTCTCTCTCTCTCTCTCTCTCTCTCTCTCTCTCTCTCTCTCTCTCTCTCTCTCTCTCTCTCTCTCTCTCTCTCTCTCTCTCTCTCTCTCTGACCCATTGTTGAGCATGAATCCCATCCAAGGACTGGATACAGCAAAAACACAAAGCCTGACCTGTTAGCGTTACGAACACTATTGTTGTCCCACCTGTCTCTTACACTGGACCTGAATGAATGAAACAGAAAGAGAGAGAGAAACCAATTAATGAGTCCTCATGGCAGCTGGAGGTTGCCTTTGTTTCCTGAAATATCTGAAGTATCAACAATATGCACTTGACCTTCATGTCATTTTACCTTTGGAAAACAAACAAAGAATTTCAAATAATATTTTCACTGCATTTTTGAAATGTCATTTTTTTATGACTAATACCAATATTGATTTTAAAAAATCAAACCCGTAGAATGTGGGAGTGTTTACCATAACTACAAAATAATGCTGTCATATGCAGGGCCACCAACTCTCACTCATTCAAACTCGCGCAGTTGACACTGTTCTCACGCCACACATCCATTTTCTCACACAGTGAAAGATATATTGCAGAGCAAAGAGGACACAGACAACGTGCCAACAGGTAAGACAGAGCAGATTACTTTTGATATAAAACCAAAAAGTCTCAGCTTTTAAATTCTGTCAATTTTACTTAAGGAATTCAAATAATATGTGGTTTGGGCACTCTCTAATGTGGCATGACAGATCACTGTTCCTCTTCTCTTCCTCTTTACTTCTAGCTACAGCACGACATAAACATGAATGAACATCAAGAGGTATGTTGAAAGATATAGCACAAGTTACTGAAATGAATCATCTCTCATGTAACAACTCAATCAGTGTTTCAATCGCAAAAACGTCAATGAAACAGCTTGCAAACAATGTTACAAAATGTTACATTTACATCAGGAAACCCATTCAATGACCATAAACTCAATAGTCAGTTTAAAAAAAAAATAACTCTAGATAGGAGTGTATTCTTTTCAAGTCTTTGTTTCTGGTTTGAGCCTCAGTCTTCAGCTGGTTGGTGAGGCTCTGAGCATGTGTTTGCTCCTTCTGGTCTCTTTGACCTGCTGCACGAGGTTGTTTTACCCGCTGTTTATCAGTTCAGTGGTTTAACCCACTAGACCACCATCTCCGCCTGAGTTTCGATGGCCCGGATGTGAGGCATGGCCTCGGCGGGGTGTTGGGTGCCGCTTCTCATGGGCTGCAAACTGCAGGTTCCTTCAGTGTTGCACTGGAGGAGTGGTTCGCTACGGCAGAGGTAGAGACTGTCCTTGGTCAAAGTACACCTGCACAGGCTTGGGGCCAGGTACAGCTGTGTGTTGCTGTCGTGGTAGGCCACCACATCTGGGGTGTGCATCTTGATCTGGGTGTTACCTTGTCAACGCCCAACATTGACAGTGACCTTGAGTCTGTAGGTGTTGTTTGTCAATGTACTGGTGAGCGGTGTAGGATCTGATAAAGTTAGAGTCTCTTGTTTGATACAGCAGGTGCAGCGGCAGGGTCATCTGCCACCCAGTCACAAGTTCAAAGGTAGACGCACAAGTTGATTCATGCGGGGTGGTTCTGATGTCCATGAGCATCAACAGAAGTTTCACATCCCAGTCTTTCTGGTTGGCAGTCACATACTTTCTCAGCATGCTGACCCCAGTTCGATTGGTTCGTTTGACTTGGTGTCGTTGGGTGTTGGAAGACATTCCACTCACTTGTAGAACTGGCATACCACCATGAGGAAGTCCTTGTTGTCCCTCGTCGATCTGGATAGGGATCCTGTCCAGTCTGTTTGGAGGTTTGACCACGGGACTGTGACTCCTCTGCGTTGCAGTGGCTCTGGGGTTTGGGTTTGCCGGATAGAATTGTCAGCAAACCAGAAACTTCTCTGACATACTCTGACACGACTTTGCTGCATGCCAGGCCAATATGCCCCTTGTTTCAGTGTCATGTGGCTCTGGTAGCTTTCCTATAGCTCAAACAGTAGAGCATGGCGCTAGCAATGCCAAGGTCATGGGTTCGATTCCCAGGGAAAGCAAGAACTGACAGAAATGTAAAATGTGTACCTTGAATGCAATGTAAGTTGCTTTGGATAAAAGCGTCTGCCAAATGCATAAATGTAAATGGTACCGTGGTGTCCGGCACATGGTGCGTTGTGGACATATGTTTAGCATTACCCCCCTTTTCACACTGTGGCATCACAAGCTTTAGCGCTGTGAGGGCATCAGAGGCATACCACGGAATGTTGACTTTCGCACGCAGCATGTGTTTTCCGTCATGCGATCGTCTGAGGCCTTTGGTAGCCATGAAGTCAGACGTCGTGACAGGGTGGTTGGAGGGGTCTGAGAGGTGGTTACTCATAGCTCGTATGGCAGTGTCAGAGGCTTGCATGTCAGCTGTGTCATTGATGGAAATTGTGGAGCCAGCAGAAGCGGCTGTAATTTTGGAGTCGTCGCAAGAATAGTTTGTTTGCTGCGGGTTATCGCAGCCCCATCAAGGGTGGTTGCATGGGTGGGAGGTGACCATAGATTGTTGTGAAGTGTGCCAGTCTTGGCCAGGGAATCAGTTCGGTCATTCAAGTCTTTGTCAAGGCCGGGTTGCCTTGAGTGTCCTGTCACCTTTTTCCGGTGGACAGTCATGCTGTGTGTTCTTTTGACGTCATCACACGCTTGGAACAGGTGTAGGCGTTCGACTGCTTTCTTGAAGCCATTTTGTGTCCAACCTGGAAGGTGGCAAGTGAAACGATGTCTGGCATAGTTGGAGTGAAAATAAATAGTTCTCTGTTGCCACCTCAGCATATTGTGATGACTGAGGGCCCCACTTGAAGTGCTGTGGAGGGCAAGGCTGGTTTCGGCCATAGTACGCCCGCACCTGCTTTTAGGATGCCCTCTTGGTTGCAAGAGCATCCACCGATGTAGGTTGTGGGCAGTCCTTGACACGCATTATTTTCAAAGTACCTGTGACAGGTCTGTTGTTGAGGTTCCTCTGTGCCCAGCGTCACCGCTGGTGTGTCATCAGGACATTTTTGGCAGGCAGCTGAGTCATTTCCCAGTGCAGACTTGTGAGTCTGGGCATAACGTGCCTCAACATTGCGGCCCTGAAGGGTCATCAACCATGTGAGTTGGTAACGACGCCATCTCAGATGCGTTGGCTGTTGAGGACATTACAGGCTGTTGGAATGTCTCTATAATAACCTTTTGTGCTCCGATGTAGTCGGAGAATCGCAGGAAGGCCCATATGGTGCAGAGTCTTTTCATAGTCAGAGTATCTGCTCTCTGGTGTAAGAAATGTCTTGCTTGCAGATGGAAGGTTGGATGTTACTTCCATGAGGCTTTGACAGTGCTAGACTGATGGCTAAGTTGTCTGTAGTTGTTACATCATTCAGCTGGAGGAGACAGTGTTCTCGCGGCTGTATGCAAGATTTCTCGTGACCTCTGTGACCTGACAGTCTGGCTCAGGTGTCTGGGTGGCTGGAGGGGCAGAGGTTCTCGCACTTGAGCCCAAATATTTAGCTGTTTGAAGTCTAGTAGGGCTCAGAATGATCTAGCAGATCTTTGCCGACGAGAAAAGGGGGTACGTGTCCATTGGTTAGATGTACACTGGGTGTACCAGACTCATTAGGTCCATCGTTAGCTGGATGGGAGCTATCTGTTCAAGTTGGGTCTCCTTTTGGCTGTATGACTGCACATTTAGCTCACTATTTTGGGATTTCAGAGTTCGATTGTTCAGGAAGTGCAGCCGTCAGCTGAGGGGGTTGGGCGACGTTGACACTTGGTGATGAAGTCTCTGGTTCTTTGTGAACAGTTTCAAGTTCTTTGTTTTGAATAGTCTTTTTGTTGAACCAAATCTTGGACCTTGGCATGGGCCGTTTGCAAGTGGGTTTCACAAGCTTTGGCCTTGCTGTGTCTTTCTTTCTTTCAGTTCACTCTCAGCTCTTGTTAGGAGAGCTTCACCTCGTTGGAGTTTTTCTTTCAATTCCTCTTCGGATTCTTTCTCCAACTGCTCTCTGCGCTTTGTCTCTACACAAAGTTCTGCCAGGGCATTTTGGAGTCTCTCAACTTTCTCCCGAAGCTGTAGGTCCGTTTCGTCCTCCCTTCCGCATCGATCCTGGGTCTCAAGGAGTAGCTGATCTAGACGACTCTGCGCGTGGTCCTGGTTCCTCCGGGCCTCCTCAGCCTGGAGCTTCAACGCTGCCGTTCTTGGCTCGGGGGCTGCAGGTCACCGTGGCTTTAGGCAGGAACGCAGTCGTCCTGGCGCATGATCAGGTCTTGACGTGATCCCAGTGGCGGTGGGACTGGATGAACGGGACACACTGGCTTACTGAGGGCAGGAGAAAGACAACACAAAAGAGGTCAACGCAAGTCCGTATAGGGTTTAGCGCTATAGCGATTGTGACTATTCAATTGGTGTGTGCAATTTTGGCTAACTGGTGTGGACAGTTAGTGAAATCTAGGCCGGGCACCTATTGTCTTGGCCGTGAGTGGCCAGGTGGGGCAGATTTATGTGGGTGAGCATCAGATTTAAATAACAATTTGACAGTGCGGTCGCCTAGTGGGTCATTTACTGACACTGGCTGTTGGTCGTCAATCTATTATTCAGCTTTCCTTGATGGCTCTCATAGGTTCTGTCTTTAGGTGAACTGGAAGAAACTAAACAACAGAACAGTAGAATAGAAAAGAGCAAAATAACCAAAAATACTTAAAGAGAAGGCATGACATAAAACGAAATGAGAACATGAGAAGAGACAGATAGGGAAAGGCTCTAAGTTTAGTACCAATGCTAGGGTTTATGACAGGGCCAACAAGTGAGGGGGCGCTGTTGAGCTCTAAAGCCTAGGGGAAAGGTATGGCTTACGGAGGGAGAAAGGTGTGGCCAAACACTTAAATGACCAGGAATATGCATATTCTAGGGTTTGCAATAAGTGAATGGGTTTACTTTCCTTATTATGCCTGGGGTGAATCGGGGTTGTTTCAAGTGAGAACCAATGGTGAGGTCAATCTCACCAGCGATCCCTGGACACTCGACCGCGGTGTTCCCAGATCCTCGTCCCTTGGTACCATGGTGCGCCCACTCAAACAGCGTGTGACTTTTAGCACAACAGGGCAGCACTCAGGTAAGTTTGGTCAATGGCCAGACTGAAGGGTTAAAATTGGGTTTCCTCTGGATGGATCAGAGTAATTAACCAAAATGCCCTCATGAGGATTAGTTGGACATGTTGACTTCTCCCTGGAGTGCCCGAAATGCTTAGTCTGCTGTGTGCCGCCGCCAATGGTACGGAGACAGGGGTGTCTGCGATTCACACACGATCGGTGTCAGTTACGCCGGCCCGATGACTCCACTCACGGGAACCCAGCCAGAAGACAACCGTAAATTCACCACAAGCACTGGAGGTACTACCTGTAAATATACAAATGGCTAACAAGGAGAACACAACATCAGCTTAAGCTCAAGCTTGTGTAAACCAAATTTAACTCATTCTGTAAAGTAAGAGAGGAAAAAGACTATTAATAAATAGTGCTAAAACATAAAATAATGATGATAATGTTTGTAATTATCGGGACGACCTTGAAAGAGAAGACTTAATTTAATTTTCGCTTAAGCTTGTTTAAACCAAAATTCAAATAAGTGTGAGAAGTCAGTGAAACAGAAAGATTGAATAATGTCAAATAGTAGAAATAACGGGAAATGAATGAAGCGAATTATAATGGGAAGCAAACAACACAAAGAAAAGAAGTTCACTTTGGCATACTACAGAGCGGGGAGTAGGGTAACGTCCACAAGGTGGCGTAATGGAGTCCACTCCAAGGAGTGGGAGTAAGGTGAGAGTAATCTGAGAGGTGCGGAACACCTCGTAGGCTGCCCTCTTGTGTTGGTCAGAGGTATTGTGACACCCACAAAAGGGTGATTTTAACTTTTGAGCGTCAGAACAGGGGAAAGCACTTTCCACCTCCTAACACGGCGATTTAACTGCGATCGATCGCATTGAGAAGGGAATTTGTTCTCAATGCCAATTTATAGCACACAGAGTGTGTAGCCGGATTTAATTTACCGCCTATACACACAAACGTAAAAACAGAGTATTTCCTCTGCAACAAATTTTAATGGGATGAAGGTTAAAATTAAATATTCCCATTCGCACATCAAGCAGATACTGGCCAGCAGTTTTTCTGATTGATTTGTGCAAGGTGTGCGTATTGGTTAGCAAAGCCAAACTTCCACCTAAGGGATCGCTCAGTTGACTACACTGGGACACGCAGTGATTCAAATCTAGCAATTAATAAGGCCTTTTACAAAACAAATAAGAGGATCGCTCAAATCGAACATCGCTCAAATCGTTTTCATCACGCTGAAAGAAGATATCTTCGTTCTTAACAGGTGGAATTTCATAATATCATCAAGCTGAAAGAAGATTTCTTCGTTCTTAACAGGTGGAATTTCATAATATTATCACGCTGAAAGAAGATTTCTTCGTTCTTAACAGGTGGAATTTCATAAAATCATCACGCTGAAAGAAGATTTCTTAGTTCTACAGGTGGAATTGATAATATTAAAATGTTCTGCAAAAGAAGTTTCTTTCTTTTTACAGAGACAGTTTTAATATTATGAACTGCAGTTTATTCTTAACAATTAACAGTGACTAAAATGTTTGACCAAAATAGACGCTGTTAACATAGGCCTACAACTAACTGAAATAAGCTTTGGGCTTTTCAGTTACATATACGTGAGTTCGCGTTTGCGACTTGTCTCACTCTCTGAAGCGCGCACACAAAATATCAAAATCAATACCAATAATATACACATAAAACTGACAAGGTTGCTCACAAAACAAAGTTTAAAATGTTGCCCGCATTCTCCACCAATCTGTAACGTCTTAGGGTTACATATATTATTAAATTAAATTTAGCTCAATAGGGAATTATGGGTATTAATATTTAGGGATTTATGATTAATCACAACGGGTTATAATTGAATCACAAATCTCCAAAATCATTTATGTAAAGTGTTTATGCAATATATATATATATATATATATATATATATATATATATATATATATATATATATATATATATATATATATATATATATATATATATATATATATATACATGGTTAACAACAATTTGTTGCAATTAACTATGGATATATATCTATATTAAATAATCACAGAATAGCCTCTAAGGAGTTGATTCAGAATTCCTCTACTCCATCCGGTTTAACGAACGAGCAGTACAATCCTTATCAACTTTCACTAGGTCTTCAACCCATTTTCGGGAAGTTTATCCCTCTGGCCACAAAGGACAAACTTTCCGAGTTATGGTATTAATTAAAGCACTCAATGATACTTATAAGAGCTCGTAGCTTAGATCTGACATTAAAGGGACTCGTGTTTTGTGAGCAACAACAATGACAATCTTAAACGTGGATACAATGGTTTTAATAGTGATAGCTACTACGATTACATACGACTAAACAAAGGATACATGTATATACAGAATAAAGAAAGGTAAAGAAGGAGGATGAGGAGAGAGAGAATGAAAGTAGAGAAGGGTATGGTCACTCTCCCAAACCGAACCGCTAGAGCCAGCAAGAACAATTATCACCATAAATAGGGATACAATCTTAGACGCATCTAAATTTCTTAAATCATCTTAAATTGATACTTGCATGGCTTCTTTGTGTTGTGTAAGCAAGATGCGTGCGTTGTTCTCAGAGTGTTCATGCTCTGAAGCTCTCCCTCCGTTTGGTCCTTCCGGAGCGTGGCCGGTCCGCGGGAGATTTAATGGCGTGTAGCGATTGTCTTGGAAAGGAAAGGGCATCTCGTCCACGCTAAGAAGATTTGCGCAGTGATGTGCGCGCTCGGATGGAGCGCGCCGGTGTTGCGGAGTGCGTCATCTTCAAAGGGAAGATGTCACTGCTGTTCACACTGCATGATGGATCGGCCTGTATCTTGCTCTCTCAATGGCTGTCGTCATTGCTGATGTTATTTTCAGTCAGAACACATCGCTGATCGTTCAAACATAAATGTACAATATAACAGAGACACATTTTGAGACCAGCAGAGACGACTGCATGGAATAAAGCCACTCATACCAGCCTCCTATGGTTCTACCACTGCCTCATAAAACGCAGTAGTCCAGCGTGACGGCTACACATTGTCATGTTGTAAATAAGACAAACATCTGTATTGCAAACCGCACCATGTTCCGGTTGTTGTTGTTGTTCTTGGTGTATGCCTACTAACTGGACGTCATTGTCAAATAAGCCCGAAGGACTTGATTTTAAGGACTTGGTTTAGTTAGGGTTGATTCTAAAAGGTGTATTCAACTTGAAGCTGTGCTGCACAGATCGATCGGTGTATGACAAAGTATAACGAGATGGATTTGAAAGCATATGGAGCCGTCTGCTCTCTAAACGCTCTCATGGTACTTTGATGCTTTGGGCCGTAACCACCATAGACAATAATTAGAAATGGCCAAATTGTCCCCCCCCAATATTTGAAATTCTTGCACTGCTCTGCTGCACTTCATTATGCAGCGATCTGTATGTTAGGATGACAAAAAGTTTTAAAAAATTATATTTTTAGTCTGGTTTGCCTCAGGTCTAATGGCGCTCGTCAATGTCAAAATGATTGAGATGGCCAATCAAATCAAAGTAGGCAGGGTTTCCGTTCACGTCAATCTATCGCTTATATCGCTTATCTGATCTATGCAGCGCTACTTCAAGTTGAACACACCTAAACTCTGCAGGGCTGTGGCTGAGGATGGTGGAGTTCTGCACCCCTCATCTAAATTAACTAAATGATATATGAGATTTTTTATGACATTACATGGAGAAACGGACGATATACTACTATACTAATTTTCGATATTAAATTATATTAAAGGTTAACTGAACACATAGCAATAGCAAACTTATCAGTAAACAGAGAGGAGGGTTTTTAAACATCAAGAAAACATAATGCATTTCCAAAATGATCAACCACAAATTCATGAAAAATATAGATGAAAATATAAATATACATTGCATCTGCCTAAAACATAGTGTGATATATTACACTTAAAACACAGTAACACTATTGAGCGCAATTAAATTCACATCACATTTTCCTGCTTCCCACAACTCCTCTGACCCGAGTTCAGGTTTGTATTATGCACACCAGGATGTACTTCCATTAGTTTAGGATGTGTTATCCTGGCATTTCATTTCTAAACGTGAAGTCTAGTGACATCAAAGCCCGCCTCTGCCCTCTCTATTCCCTGTACTGAGCCTCACCCTGTTTAATGACTGAGTGAGCCATTCTCAGATCCATCCAGAACAATCCACATTGCTGCTGCGCTTTGAACTGGTGAGTTGCTTCCACGCCTTTGATTTACGTGGCAAAGGCGCTGTGAAACCCCATGTGAGACATGCTCGATTGGGTGGCTTAGTGTGGGTGATCTCATGCATACATACAAATATGCACAGCCTAACACATAAAGAAAGGAGAGCACATGGACATAATGTCCACATATGGCAGGACAGACACTGTTACGCTTCAGAACACACAATCCCCTTCATGCTGACAGAGTCTGTCTGTGCCTGCTCATCATCACAGGCCCTTGTAATCATAAATTACAACCCATATCATAAATATATGGATTTGTTTTAATCTTTAACTTACTGTTTGTTCAATGGAAGATCCATTTGAGAATACAATTGTTTGCATACTAGGTTGAACATGCCAGTCTCCTACTATATGGAAAATACATACATGATAAACAATAATCATGGCTATAAATATGGCTAGTATTTTCTTACCAACATCTGCCTTTAAGAAAATCAGGTAGAACAAATGAATGAAGCTAATTAATATTTGGAAGCCAAGTCTTATATATTGTTCCTTCCACATTTCAGATTATTCTGAACATCACAAAATTGTACTAATATAGCTTGCCTTGGGATAAATAGAGTACATTAACATAATTCATCCAAACAATTTGTGCCATTTTATATATGTATGGGAAAATGTGCAGTCATTCTCACAGAATAAACCTAGACGGGTTGATCGGGTCTTTTATCACCCTGAAGGTGTTTAATTTTTGATAATGGCTGTACATTATGATGCTCAATACAGGAATACTTTGAGAAAAATTGTGTAATACCCAGTGTTTGGGGTAATGCATTACAAGTAACGTGAATTATGCAATCATATTACTTTTTTCAAGTAAAGTAATGCATTGCTTTAAAATTTGCAACCAAACATCTGAGTTATTTATTTTTCTCAAATAAGTAATGTGAGAGAAATCAGATGCAGAGGCATAAATTCTTATATGAGCATGCATTTACTCATCTCACTTGCACATATACAAATTCAGTGTTCTTCAAAATGAATGAAGCGGTGAAATGCAAACTTAGAATATTACGCAAACCTCCAATAATTAAATGTTAAATAATACAAATATACTTTATGTATTTAATCTCACTTTATTATTATGTATTTGCTGCTGACCTTTGATGATCCAATTCAATCGTACTAATAAGAAAATACTTTAGATTTATCACATATGTGTTTATTATTATTTTTTTTTTATTACTGAAGCAAGAGTGATTGACTGTCCTATTCTTCTGCAATCCAGAATGGCAGCGTCCTCTATTGTACAGGCGTGATTTTTAAATTCCTTCAGTCTGAGGCTTATTCATTTTACTTCTGGAGAAAAAAAGGGGCTTTACATTTGCTAAAAAAAAAAAAAAATTATATATATATATTTATTTATTTATTTATTTATATATTTTTTTTGTTATAAAAAACTAAAAAACAAGCCCAGCCCAGGTGAGAAAAAGTAACACAAAAGTAGTGAATCATTACTTTTCATAAAAAGTAATTAAGTTACATTTTAGGGAGTAACACAATGTTGAAATTAGGGATGTAATGATTCAGTAGGAGCCGGTTGATAATCGATACAAATGTGTGACGATTCAACAGGGCCGGCCCGTGGCATAGGTGGAATAGGCAAATGCTAGGGGCGCCACTCATCCATAGGGGCGCCAAAATGAGTGATCCACCCCTACAACCCCCCTTTAATTACTGATACTATTTTATTAATATTAATTTGAAACATTACTTCTTCCCCCGCCCAGCGAGCGCTCGGAGTGTGTCAGAAATAGAACGCGCGATCAGTTTAACATTGGGAATTTGTTGTGTCGCGTCGCCTGGTAATACCACACTGTAAAAACTAAATCTGTAAAATAACAGAAAAAGTGCTGGCAGCTTACCAGGGGTTTTCAAACTGGGGTCCGGGGAACCCCAGGGGTCCTCCAGAAGGTTCTAAGGGGTCCCCAAAAAGTTTCCACAAAAAAAAAATTCTAAGAAAAATGGATAGTCTACCGAACATTCTAATTGTTTCAGTTCTAAATGTTTCTCATCCTTCTTGCCGTATACATACTTTCCAGAATTGTGTTGCTTTGTATCTTTCTAGAGAGTTTTTCTCACCCTAGTCCCATTTGTCTTGCTCACTGGGGTTGTAAGGCAGTATTCTTAACGCAGTATGTAAGCTGCTTGCATAATTATTGAGAAAGTTGCTTATACAAATAATTTTTTAATTGAGAATGTTCTTCAGGTTTATACTTCCAACATTAAGTATAGCCAATTTCATTTTGGAAACAATATGTCATATTTATAATATCACACTTACTATTTATCTAACACAGTTTAAATGTTTTTTCCATACACAAAAAATATTTAAAAAATATATATATAGATGGATTTTAAGAAGGGGGTCCCTCATAAAAGGTTCATCAAATTTGGGGGTCCTTGACATCATAACGTTTGAAAATCCCTGGCTTATACGGTTATCCAGTAATTGTACGGACATTTCCGTTAACCCTGTGTGGAACTGTTGGCTGATCCCCACAATTATAGGGGGTTTTAGCTTTTAAACTAAATGCCTCTAAATTATCAATTTTGGTCTATGAATTCACTGCAAATTCAGTTTAAATGATTTAGAATTAGGTTGGATGTATTAAAATATACACAAAATGTCCAATGACCATTGAAAATAACGTTTTCTAAAGTTAGAGTAAGAGGTAAGAAGTAGTGTATCAATAATATCATGAACCTGCAGAGTAGACCAATATTATAAATAAGACCAAATATCCTAATACATTCCCTACATTTGTGGGGACCATCCAACTTTTCCAATAAACACTTTAAATAATATTTAAACGAAAATCTAAAATTGCAAAAAGGTGTCTGAAAAGATTTAGGGGTTAGTTAGGGGATAGAAAATATCATTAGCTCAGAATAAAAACAACAGAAGTTAGCGGAAAGACCCCACCATGACCGAAAAACAACTGTGTGTGGACGTGCTGCTGAAAGTGATGCCAGCTCTGGCTCATAAATCACTGATAAATGGCAGATGGCTGGGACAGGATGTGCGCTAACATCATAACGGCGTAAATGCAGCGAGAGCTTTACCTACTGCTAATCCACTTAGCCAAAGACAAAGCTGTTTTAATCCATCCTTCTCTCCTTCACTCTCTCCCTCTGCTCTGTGATGGACAGAGTAAAGCCTTCGAGTAGGACAGAGATGAAGGCAGAAAGAGCTTAGTCTGCATATTTCTGTTACTGACACAAGCTTAAACAGATCTCGCCCTTCTTCTACTGGTTTTAATAAGCAGCAGCAGAATGTATTGATTTTAGAGGATTAGTAGTTCAGGGTTATCTGTTTATACACATTGTCTTTTTCTATGTAGAAAGAAATGACTGTGGTAAAGTAAGTTATTAAAAATAAGAGTAAGACTTGTTATTATTTGATTTTTTTGATAAACTTTATTAATCCCTGAGAGGAAATGTACACGTCACAGCAGCACATACCACACAATAATATTAATAAAATATAGAAGACATTCAAGAAAACAGCAATTATTTTCTGGTATCAGTTCCGCAAGGCATTATTATTATATACAACCAAGTGATTCTATAATATAAGCCATCATCTTGTATTGCACTGATTGTACAGTCTAATAGTAGTTGGTAAAAAATGACTTTCTAAATCGCTCCTTGTGTCAGCAGGGATGAATGAATCTTCAGCTGAATGTACTCACTAGGGCTTCAATTGTTTCATGAAGGGGATGACAACCATGATTCATATAGAGACCAATTTATCAATCTATTCTATCCTGCCCTATGGTGGGTAACACACTCCCCACAAAATAACCTGCCTTCTTTATTAGCTTGTTTAATTTGTTCTCCTTTTGCAACAAACCCCCTCCCCAACAAATGTCAGCATTCAAGATCACCGATGATACTACAGAATCATAGAAAGTCTTAAGTAGAACCTGACATAGGATTTCAGTCATCTTAACAGATGAAACGAATTTGGACTTCTTATAGACTTGTATTGGTAACACTTTACAATAAGGTTTCATTAGTTAACATTAGTTAATGTATTAACTAACATGAACTAACCATGAGCAATACATTTGTTACTGTATTTGTTCATCTTTGTTAACGTTAGTTAATATAAATACAGCTGTTCGTGGTTTGTTCATGTTAGTTCACAGTGCATTAACTAATGTTAACAAGATTTTAATAAAGTATTAGTAAATGTTGAAATTAACATTAAAGGGGTCATGAATTGAGATATCAACTTTCCCTTGAGCTTTTGATATATAAAAGGCCATGGTAATATAAGAATATCCTGTAAGTTTCAGAGCTGAAAACTTCCTTGTTAGTCAAAGAAAAGATTTTATTGACACCAGGCCCAGCAAACGCTCGATCTCAGATGGTGCCAGGCTATGACGTCAGAGTGTAGTGAAGCACCACCTCAACAGAAGAAGAACAACGCCTGATTCTGTAGCCCCGCCCACCGACTCGTGCCACTAACATAACACAGGCCTACATAGAGCTAAACCGCATCGAATTTCTAAACATACTGCATAAGCTTCATTCGGATTCCAATATTATGAATGCATGGATGAACTTTATTTTTAATGAATATCCAGCTCACGTGGGGAAGACTTTGCGCATTTGTATCTTCATTTCTGATCACAGATTCGTTTGTAAACAAGAGATTGGATTTGCAGACAAGATGAGATTACATGAATGAATGAATGACTAATGTGAGTAAAACATGTTTTTTATATGTGATAGTATTGTTACAGATCATTTGATATCTATTGATTATGTGTACGTGTCTAATTTAACATACCTTAGCACGCTGTCACAGGCTGGAGAATCCTTTATTTGTGGTTCTTGATGTGCGTTGTTCACTCTTTTGACTTGATATTTGAAGGAAAAATACACGTGTGTGATGTCCTCCACTGTCATCGCTCCTCCTTTTATGCTTCCGTCTTTCCTCCGTGAAAGATCCGAGACCAGTGTGATGCACAGCTGGCGCTCATCATCAAATCACACACCGGCCTCACGCCGCTCTCTCACGGCTCTCGCCTGCCCTGCTTGTCACAGAGATAAAACACTATGACGAGCCCAGGCTTGTTTGCGGCAAGTTCTGCAGTTTCATAGTCACGTCATGGGATGTTGGAAGAACTGCTTATTGCTTATTCATGCTTAGTGTTAGGTCGTTTGGATTATATGAGCATGTTCCCCTTGAGTTTTGTTAGGAGCTCCATTAGGAGAAAAGGCTCTTAAACTCAGGGTTTCTGTAACGTGAACCAGGCATTGTTTTTACAAGAGCAATGTTTTACAAGGACATTATTGTTAAAACAAAACATAACATTCAATAAAAAGTGAAGGACATCATGTACTTTACTCTGTCGTCTGTGAAACTCTCTTCTCAATGAAATGATAGCAGATCTATTTATTTCCTGGTCATAAATAAGCTGTTGGCAGGTCAAAGCTTCATCCAGCTTAGCCTAGGAACTACATTTCATTTTTTTATGCATTACATTTTCCCTACAATAGGTCTCAAGAATCATGTCACCAAACCAGAATAATGCCACTAATATAAATAATGAGTCTTAAATTATTTATATACAGTCTATACATATAATCCGTCTGTGGCATGACATACATTTTAGATTAATTTATAAACGATATGCATAAACAACATTGCATTTATTCAAGCTGGTGGCTCTTTCTCAGTTGACAGGAAGCGGTGTTCTGTTGCTAGGCAGCCTTCAGAGAATTGATCATGAAATCATGTGGGAGTGAGAAGACTGATCTATCTATCAGAGATCTCGGCCTCCATTAGGGGCTTAAATTAATGAGCATCAGATGGAGCTCATCCAGTCCCAGATAAACCACAATAAAACCACAGAGGGAAAAAAATATTGGGAGCACCGTCTCTCTGATAACAAAGCCAACCACACAAACTTTTACACATCTAATTAAGAGAAGAGATTAAGTGGAAAGTTGCTCATTCCAAACCTGTGAGGAGAAATGTCAAAATGTATACACAATATACTTAACACAAAGACTTTGTGCATGAGTTGTATAGAGTTCTTTTATGGTGCTTTGTGTCACTTTTGTGATCCACAGAAGAAAGAAAATCCTACAGTTTTGGAATGACATGTAAATAATGACATGACAATTTCCATTTTAGGAGAATTCCTTTAAAGCAAGTATAAACGGCAATTAAAAAATGCTAATATGTGTCCTGTGGAAACAATGGACCTCGGCACACTGTCCTTGTGAGCTCTGAGGGGAAGCAGGTGTGACTGACTCACTCTTCCAGAGCTCTTGACAGAAGAGGAGAGAGAGAGAGGAAGAGATCATTTAGCCCCAGATACACACACTGAATACTGAGTCGCAGCAGAAGAATCGGCTATTCTGCTTGTGGATGCTGAGGTGCCCTTTTGAGTTGCAGAGATCTGCCAAGTGAAATGCACTGCCAATGTGTCAGGAGAGGCAGTGAATACTGAGACAGGAAATCAGGTCTAGAAGATGGGTAGCGAGCTTGATTACAGAATGCTCTGACATGCAGTGCCTGCATTGTACAATGTGGCTTCTAATATTGCATTGTGCATTACAGTCCTTTGAAAGCATTGTTTCTTGGGGGTATATAGAAGAAATATATAGTCATATAATTTATGGTATATTAGTTTGTTCATATTTAAAAGAGTTTCCTAATCAGACTGTAGTAAAGCTTGTTTGTACGGGAAGGAGGAGGCGGGAACCGGCGGACAATCAAAAGAACTTTTAATCAAACAAACACAAAATAAAATGGCGGCGACAGCCCCTCGCGGACGACTGTCGCCTACATACAAACAAACACACAATGAAAATAAAAATCTGCAGCCCCTCACGGACGAATGCAGCATACACATAACAGAACATAAATAAAACTCAACATAAAATCCAGGCCTGGTCCTCTCTCGTCCCTCACTGTTGTCGCTCCTCCTGTATACACCCTCACTCCTCCGCGAGGGCCGAGATCGCTGCGGCTCGCAGCTGGCGCTCATCCTCTCTGATGAGCGCCGCCTCGTCCCGCCCTCACGGTCCCTCGGCCTCGCTGCTCGCCACACAGACCAATAAATATATCAGACCAATAAAAATATTCACAATTGTCATTAGTATTTAAATAGTATAGACAACAGACGAGCTACTGTAGCTCAAATTGCTTAATAGGTTAATGCTGGTTCTGATAAAAAGGTGTCAGAATACACAGTGCATCGCAGTTTGTTGCGAATGGGGCTGCATAGCTGTAGACCAGTCAGGGTGCCTATGCTGACCCCTGCCCACCGCCTAAAGCGCCAATAGTGGGCACATGAGCATCAGAAGTAGACCAAGGAGTAATGGAAGAAGGTGGCCTGGTGCGTGTGCGTCGCTTACCAGTGGAATACATGGCATCAGGATGCATTATGGAACTTTAAGGACTTAAAGGATCTGCTGCTAACATCTTGGTGCCATCTCCCACAGCACACCTTCAGGGGTCTAGTGGAGTCCATGCTTCGACAGGTCAGGGCTGATTTGGCAGCAAAAGGGGGACCAACACAATATTAAGAAAGAGGTCATAATGCACAGGAGGAGATGGCGGGCGAGTTGGGACATGCGGCGGGAGCGTAGACCACCCTGTTTGTTGATGTACGCAACGGCCGCAGTGCTGTCCGTCCGGACCAGAACGTGCTTGTCTTTGAGCTGCGTTTTGAAGCGGCTGCGAGCAAGACGAACTGCCAGCAACTCCAGGCAATTGATAAGCCATTGCAGTTGGGGCCCCGTCCACAGACCCGAAACTGCAAGTCCGTTGTACGTGGCACCCCAGCCGGTGGATGAGGAATCCGTGGAGACAACAGAATGCCTGGACACTTGTTCTAGAGGCACTCCTGCCCATAGAAAATGAAGGGTCCGACCACGGGCTGAAGGTTTGGCGGCATCTCTGCGTCACTTGGACACGGAGGGACCCGCTGTGCCACGCCCATCTGGGGACTCGGTTGTGTAGCCAGCATTGAAGTGGTCTCATATGGAGCAGCCCTAGCGGCGTTACTGCGGCTGCTGCTGCCATATGCCCCAGGAGCCTCTGAAATAGTTTCAGTGGTACCGCTGTGCTGCGTTTGAACGAATTCAAGCAGTTCAACACCGACTGGACGCGCACCTCGGTGAGGCAAAAGGCAAGACAAACAACGCGCCGACGTGGTTATGCTCTCATGAGAGAACATAAACCACCCACAAACACAGTCTCAACATGCTTGCGATGCGATAGAGGAGTGGGGGGCCCACGAAGGTGTACTCGGCAGGGAAGCCTCACTGTAATCCTCAGGTCACCCAGGCTTATCAGCCAAAGTAGCCCCCTTTCTGGTGCACCAGAAAAGAGACTAGGTCGAGGTATAAGCGAAGGGACTCAACCCCGTTTGAGGTATCATAGTCTCGACCACGCATCGGAGGCGCCGAGTGACGCGCGCTAAGTTGCTGTGGCAACCCGCGCTGTCACCCGGCAGCTAGACGGCACAAGGCGCGCTGAACACTCAAACCCCCACGCGGAAGGTGAGATGAACTTCGCGTCGACGTGATCCCGTTCCCCTGAGAGAACACGGATCCCCCACGAACACAGTCTCAACATGTTTATGCGAGAGGGATCGTGGCCATCAGGACAGGAAACAACCGCATGTTGTTCTCTACAGTGCTGAAGCACCCAGGGGAAGACCGCGTCAGCACACAGGAAGTAAGTGCTGTGTCTGCACTCACTGAAACAAACGCCCTCACCAACCGACAGTTGCTGTGAGAACAGCAGTTTGTTATGCTGATGCAGCGGTGAGCATGCGATCGCACTGATTGTGCCTTTTCGCCAACACAAAACGTCCTTCTCGTTCTCTGGAGTATCTCTCTTGTAGATAGGTTCTCTCTTAGAAAAGCAGTCTTGCTTCATCAACGGCGTTCGGCTCCGAAGTGAATGACGTCAGTGCGTTGCTCTCGCTTCCTGTTTAGACACGCGGCACGGGGCAGAGCATGAGATGCAAATCTTGCACGCCAATGGCCCATTGGCCTGTTCTCTATATCTCGAAGCTGATAGGGGCTCCCTGAAGTGATCGCAATTCGTCGGTATAACCGACATACGTCGAGGTGACCGACTGAAAGGGAACTTAAGCTTACTGAAATAAACTATTTTAATTAAATTCAACACTGTAAAAAATGTAAGGCCTCTCCAATTCAAAATTTTCTAGTCAGCGATCGCATCTACATATTTCAATTGGTCAAATTGAATTTCTGTGAATTTAATTTTATCCATTGTGGCAACAGTCTGTTAACATGGGCTCAATTAGAAATAATACGTTGAGCCAATGGAAACATGTAATTTACCAACACTGTAACAAATGTCAGGCCTCTCCAATTTAAAATTTTCTAGTGTTCCGATCACATCTAAATTTTTCAGTTGGCCAAATTGAATTTCTGTGAATTGATCAAATTTAATTCACAGAAATTCAATTTGGCCAACTAAAAAATTTAGATGTGATCGGTCACTAGAAAATGTTTAATTGGAGAAATGTTTTACAGTGAAACTGTGAGATTGGTCCAATTAAATGTAAAAACATAGACTAAATATATTAAGCAAAATACAGAACACAGACAACAGGGTTGACATTTTATCACATTACTTTATTAACAACTAAATTCCAACACAGGATATTTGGTGAAAATACCTTATTTTCAATAAGGAAAAACTCTGAATACATCCAATAAGTCTTCTGCATAACAGGATGTCTTAATGTGGTGAAGAAAACGCAGCACTGCAGAGGCTAAAAACCTGCAAATAAAAATAAAAACTAACATTAATGAGTTCCCCTGCATCACATCTGGCAAATGACAGAACAGAAATTACTTCATTATATAATGAGGATTAGACAAATTAATGGATGAATAAGAAAATCACAAGCTTGACTTGTTTGATATTAAAATGCAATAACTCAAGACCTGAAAGAGGCCGACTCCAAATGCAATCTAACGGCACCGGGTTGTATGGCACACATATCACAAAAATTACTTAATTTATTTATTACCTATTGTTTTAGACATATAAGACATGAGGAAATAAAACTATTGGCTACCATTAGAGTAAACGAGGTAAACAAGAACACACGCATGAAACCAATGAATGCATGAACTCGTGATTCTACAAAATGTCTTTTAAACTTCATACCGGGTCATAAAGCAAAACTCTGGAGAATAACTTCAGTGCTAAATACTCACCAACGTCCTTGTGAGATGAATATCTCTATTCTCTTGGGAATGTCTGTTTCGGTCTTCAGCACCTGCTGGTTCGGCTCCGCTCGCGTTGCCGCTCCCGCACTCTGCATTTGAATTCTCCACACGAACAGTTTTGCACATGCGTATACCGTTTTTCGGGCGTAGGACTTGTTCAGCCAACATGGATTTTTCACTTTGACTTCATAGATTGACTGAGCACAATTAAAAATGTTAGGTGAATATAAAATTTTAATTTTGAGTGAAGACCTTAAGCTATGATTAGTACAATGCATCTTTTTGCATGGGGATAATTATTTGGAAGTCATTTATTGGGCCAATATGTAATGATCAATTTTCAATTTTCTATTTTTTTTTACAGTGAATGTTCAATTAACTGTTATTCCTAAAAAAGTTTTGCAGCAGTACCGGACACACACAGCTAGACTTCAGATACTTCTTTTCAGATGTTTTGTCCACATCCTAACAACTACCTGAATGAGGGTAGTGTAAAGGTAGTGTAAAGGGTAACACTTTATTTTGATTAACCCTTTTGAACATTCTACTATAAGAAGCCTAACTTTGCAACTACATGCCTACTTATTCTAACCCTAATCCTACTAGAGAGACATGTAGGTGCAACATTACTCATAGTTAACAGAATGTGTTAAAGGTCCCGTTCTTCGTGTCTTTTTGAAGCTTTGATTGTGTTTACAGTGTGCAATATAACATGTGTTCATGTTTCGCGTGTAAAAAAAAACAGTATTTTTAACACAATGTACTTATCTGTATACCGCTGTTTTCACTGTCCTGAAAACGGCTGATGACTTCCTTTATTCTATGAAGTCCCTCCTTCAGAAATACGTAACGAGTTCTGATTGTGCCAGCGGTTCCTGTGTTGTGATTTGACAGCAGCTTAGCGAACGTAGCACGGTCCTGTGTTGTGATTCGACAGCAGCTTAGCGCACGTGAAAAGGTCACGCCTCTTAACGGGAGATATATGCGCGCTTAATGATCTCTACAGCGTCCTGGGAAAGCCAAACAACGGTGATTTGACTCCGGGATGAAAATAACAGCGTCTCGACGACATGGCGACAAACACACTCAAACGCAGCACTTCCTTTTCTCCACGCGACACGTCCTCTTCTCCACGTGGGACAGCAACAAGACCACGCCCCCTTTTTCCGCGTAGTCTTGTGGGCGGAGGTTAGTCTGTTCTACTGTTCTACTGACGTCATTTATGTAGGAAGTACCAGGATGTAGTCCAAGCCAGCCGTTCGCTGTAGGCTTTGAAAGGGAACTTCTGTTAAATAAAATATCTCGCTTGGCATTGAACTTTGGGCTTTATAATTTTACAGGTATTATTTATGCTCTAACAGCAACATTACACACTAACTAAAGTTTGAACAATGGGATCACGAAGAACGGGACCTTTAAAGGGAACATCAAAATAAAGTGAAACAGTGTAAAGTTCTGCAAACCTATTCTTACTGCCACTTTTTGCTGGCATAGTTGATATTTTCTCTGCATTACTGCCTGGTGTATTGGAAAATCTCAGCTCTCAGAGCTCTCTGCCCACACTGTCTATGGTTCGAGGCAGTGCAATTTTGACCAGGTCCTTCACAACTGTTAATTTATGAAAGAAAAGACACACACCGTATAATACATTCAATACTTATATTAAATCTGGAGTTGGTGGAAATATTCATATAAATTCTGTAACCAAATATGCTTCAGTCTAGTCTCTACAGTCTATACCCATGTATTGCAGTCTAGTGTCGTTATTTTTCTTTTAGACGGTGATACCATTAGTGTCAAATGACATAACCAGTGGCATCAAATGCCATCTCGGTTGTATTTACTCTTGAGAAGCAGGTGCATTTTCTCCTTTTTCTTTTCCAGACACGTCTCTTGACCACCTCAACCTCATCTCTCGACTGGGTCACTCATTCCCCTTCATCACAGCATTTGTATTGATGTGTGATGTGAAGTGTCAAGCTATTCATTTCATGTTTCTTACATTGAGGAGAGATGTGTCTCAGCCGTACACGCCAGTGTGCGGAAAAGTGAGGGGGAAAACCCAACACAAGGCATGACAGTCTATGATCTAATATTCCCATCATTTTAATGAGATGGTAATAACAAGAAAAGCAGATCCATCCTGTCTCCCACATTCCTGTAATTGAGCGCCGTGGATCTTTGTCCCTTCCTCTCGCAGGACTCCGGTACAGCCGTATTATAATAATGACCCGGAGGCAACACAGATTTAATGGTGTTTGAGAACATTGTGTAATCTGGTTATGGCAGACAGAGATATATGTCATATATTTATATTCGAAAGTCTAAGTCATCATATAAATGTTACACTGAACAATCCAGAAGAGTATCCGATTAATTTGACAAAGTCTTGGGTGATACAAAGGCTGAGGTTGACAGAAAAACACAAGGAAGGAATGCCTTTGAAAACTTTGAATTACTGTAGATTTCCCACTCAAGGTTTTGTATTGTGTCAGTTGTTACAAGGCAAAATAGCTTCTTCCTTCAGCATAATTATTCATCTTGGCTACTGGATAGATTATGGAGTCTTTCCGGTAAGAATCTGGGTCACTCAGCATGCTGTTCTATACATACCAATGAAGGAGTCAAACTTAGTGCTAAATCTGTTAAAATAGCTTTCTTCAGCAGGTACTTCAACACATTATTGACAACACTGTTGCAATTTCTTTTAAACATGTTTTTCCACTACCACTGGCCTACTTAAATTTTAGAGCTTTCTTTTCCAGCAGTGCAATAGACAAAACTGAAAAATCTACATCATAGGGTTATACATGGATTTGAGCCATGAGAAATCACATCGGTTTTAGCTGGAAAATCAAACTCTCCTCAACTTGGAAGAAAGTGCTAGCGCACTTACTGCCCTCTAGAAATACTAACAGCAGAGATATTGTTCAGAAAGATCAATAACAGCCATATCTGTTCACCCAGCTGCTAAAATGGTAACCAACCACATAAATTCACATTGGACAGCAGCATTTTCGGTGCTCCAAACTAATGTTTCAGGCAGTTCAATGGTGTGGATTAATTCCACTTTTGCATGCAGTATTTCAAAGCAAAAACCTGCAAATTATTCAGTAACCATTCAATAATCCAGTTTAACTAGCTGCTAAAGGTGCTGAAATAGTACTTTGTAATTAATGTTGTGGAATTAACGGCCCCAGAAAGCAGGCTGTAAAGAAAATTTCATTAAAAAGAGATGTTTGTGTACATTTTTATTGGTCACAGCTGCAGTAATCATCAAATGAAGATCAAATGATGGTATCTAAATTTAGCTATATATCCAGATTTGCGGCGCAGTTGTAAAAAGTAAAGTATGACTTATCGCGGTAGTCCATAAATATAAAAAGTCTCATTATAGGGATTATAACGGAACTTGGTCAGGGTGGACAACATATATAATTTGATGCAAACAAAGATTTGAAGGATAAACATACAGTCTGATTAATAGTTAGTACAGTTGTGTACTTTTACTCTCAGAAAAAAAAAAAATAGTTGGGGTGATGATTATTCAACTGGTAACAATGGAAAAAACTAAAGAAATCCAGAACACAATGACTGTAAAAACACAACAAGTGCACACAAACGTGAAATAAAAATCCATTTGCAGCCTGCTTTCTAGCACTATAACTACACTACAGTTTGTTCCCTCCTCTCCTCTGTTTTTCTCTCAGAAGAACATGCAGCTGTCATTTTCAATAAAGCTGTAAAACCCAGTGGAGCTGAGCTTTCTGATTATCTGTCTTGAGTGGACATAAATGCCATGCAGTCTTCTCTCAATAGGCTCAATTTTTTTTAAAAACTTCCTCGAATTACTTAACTGGCCTCCATTAAACCTATTTTTACCTATTCCACTAAGGGTTGAAAAGACAGCTACATTCCCAAGTCTCTATCTCTCATAATATGAAGTAAATGACCTAGATTAAAAAGCATTTAGTTAGAAATGATGATGCTAATTATCTCAATTACCTCTTGCTATACACTAATGGAATTTTGAAAGCCATCTTTGAAACTTTTATAACTAGCTTTTATGGCTTTTTATCCACTTTTGAGAGTTATAATCAATCTTTAACCTACCTGAACGGCTTTCTTATTGAACATGGTTTTGAATATAGTGTTATAATTCATTGCATACTTCTTTTCAAATAAACACCCTGCCTTGAATGGCCTTGCTGTGGAGTTGATCTATTTGTCTGGATTGAGCAGAAGCTGTTGACACACAGTCTTTCGTTAGTTGTCGTTCATATTGATTGGCAGTGGTTTTGCTGAATTCACTGTTCTTGCTCGCAGTGGTTTTCAAGTTTTAGTAAATTCGTCTCTCTGGCGACAGGCCTTCTGAAGTGTGTGTCAAGTGGTGTTTGTTTCTCAGCGCATATTTACTTCTCTCACAGTCAATTTCCACAGTTCATTGACTGACCTGAATATACGCAGAGAAAGACTTGTACACAGAGGGTATGATGGTGCTTCAGAATATATCCAAACAGTCAGCGCTCCTTCAAAAAGTGACTCTCGAGGAAATTGATATCACACAGACAAGAACAAGATCTGCTGTATGTCATCCATTGTTGTTTACTGTGTTGCTTTCTTATGGAATTGATCACTACACCACGCCTATCATAAGGGTACTGTTGGTGGTGGAAACGCAAGCCGGTTCAGGGTTTACAGTCACAAATTGTACTGTACTGAACCTTACCGCACCGCTTGGTGAAAACTAGCCATTACATTCTTATGGAGCATGTTGACAGAAAAAAACAACAGCCTGACCTCATTAGAATTCATAGGGATTTGTATGTAATTTTAATGTACATTTTTGCATGAATATACAATGTATGTGGTCTAGTGGGTTAAACCACTGAACTGATGTGATACACAAAAGGTTGCTGGTTCGATCCCAGCAGTCGCCACCAGTGTGTCCTTGAGCAAGGCACTTTACTCCACGTTGCTCCAGGGGGATTGTCCCTGTAATACGGGTACTGTAAGTCGTTTTGGATAAAAGTGTCTGCCAAATGCATAAATGTAAAATATATATACACAAAATCATAAAATATGGATGTGCTGACAGCATCTAAACATGATAGTATATTATGTGCACAGCTTTAAAAAGGTTTATTATATTTTAGCTGTAACTGCCCCATGGCAAACAAAAAAATATATAATTAAGTCATATTTGATATTAATAAATAATATTATACAAATAAAATGTGTAATATTTATATAATAAAATAATATACAATAATATCAATCTATAAACTCAATACTGAATGAATCTCAAAAAATTTGTACATCTCCAAAGTTTCTTATGATTTAGATGCTGTCAATAAGTTAATAAATAGACACTATTGTCCAGTGAGTTTTTATTAAAAGCCCACTATTCATCACAATGTTAAATGTTTGCAAAATATTGGGAATATGCCAGTTTGCTTCTCATTCTTGATGTAGACCAGCTATGCGTATTCTGGTGTAATTTCTGTCGGGCTTTTATATATTCTTATTATTATATGCTTTTTATGATTATGATTTTTATGTCTGTCTCATTTTCCTTTTTATGGTATTTTGATTGATTTCTTTTATGTTTTTATGTGTAAATAACGTTGATCACTGCCGCTGTATAAATGGGGCTATAAATAAACTATATAAATAAACTTTGACTATGCAAGCATACACTATATTGCCAAAAGTATTGGGACACCCATCCAAATCATTGAATTTAGGTGTTCCAATCACTTCCATGGATACAGGTGTATAAAATCAAGCACCTAGTCATGCGGACTGCTTCTTCAAACATTATAGGTCACTCTCAGGAGCTCAGAGAATTTAAGCGTGGTACTGTGATAGGTAGTCACCTGTGCAATAAGTCCATTCGTGAAATTTCCTCACTAATATTCTACGGCCAACTGTTAGTGGTATTATAACAAAGTGGAAGCAATTGGGAAGAACAGCAACTTAACAGCCACGTAAAATCACAGAGCGGTGTCAGCGCATGCTGAGGCACACAGAGCGCAGAAGCCGTCAACTTTCTGCAGAGTCAATAGCTACAGACCTCCAAACTTTGTGTGGCCTTCAGATTCACTCAAGAACAGTGCATAAAGAACTTAATGGAATGAGTTTCCATGGCTGAGCATCTGCATCCAAGCCTTACATCACCAAGTGCAATGAAAAGCGTTGCATGCAGTGGTGTAAAGCATGCCGCCACAGGACTCTAGAGCAGTGGAGATGTGTTCTCTGGAGTGGTGAATCACGCTTCTCTGTCTGGCAATCTGATGGACGAGTCTGGGTTTGGTGGTTGCCAGGAGAACAGTACTTGCATGACTGTGTTGTTCCAAGTGTAAAGTTTGGTGTTTGGTGCATTATGGTGTGGGGTTGTTTTTTAGGGGTTGGGCTTGGCCCCTTAGTTCCAGTGAAAGGAACTCTTAATACTTCAGCATACCAAGACATTATGGACAATTTCATGCTCCCAAATTTGTGGGAACAGTTTGGGAATGGCCCCTTCCAATATAACTGCACACCAGTGCACAAAGCAAGGTCCATAAAGACATGGATGAGCGAGTTTGGTGTGGAGGAACTTGACTGGCCTGCACAGAGTCCTGACCTCATCCCAATAGAACACCGTTGGAATGAATTAGAGTGGAGACTGCTGGTCAGTGCCTGACCTCACAAAAATCACTTCTAGAAGAAATCTTATTCCTAAACCCACAAACTCCATATTAACCCTACGGATTAAGAATGGGATGTCATTAATTCAGTGACTTACATTTTTTGTTTTTTCAAAAACCACACATAAACGTTATTTTCTCAAAAATACAAGCATGTACATACATGTTGCTCACATATTATGGTAGCCCAGTTTGTGCTGAATACAGTGTAATGGCACTTTTGTCATTAATACACTGTAAAAAAAAATTCAGGTCTCCAATTGAAAATTTTCTAGTGACTGATCACATCTACATTTTTCAATTGGCCAAATTGAATTTCTGTGAATTGATGCAATTTAATTCACAGAAATTCAATTTGGCCAACTACAAATTTGAGATATTTAGATTTTTTTTTTTACAGTGTATGTTTATAAGCAACTGAAAAAAGCACAAATGTCATAGTATGTCAACACTTCTAAAGGGCCCCAAAACTGGGCAGACTTCTAGGGGTTCATGTGCATGTAAATGCAGGCATCCCAAAACTTTTGGCAATATAGTGTGTGAAAATGAATTTTTGCAGAACCACACTTTATGTATCAATACCTTTGCTTGCCGACAAGAGTTTACTGAACAGTCTCTTTAACTGCTGCATCACACTGATGGCCTCTTATACCTGACTTTTGGTATTATTTGACTCAAATGAACATCATTCCAGGGTGGAACCTCAGGCCTTCTGCTGCACTCCGGCTGCTCAAAGTGTAATTACGTTACTGTATCAAGCAATGTAATAGCACAGACTCTCTCTCGAGGCGGTAGGTTTCTGCCAAATTCTCTAATAAATGAATCGCAGGTTTGATTCTTTTGGACTCAGGTACATTCAGGCTTGTACGTCTGCTCTCTGAGCTGCAAAATGAGATTGATCATCATGGCTGCAAGGGGCAAAAATAGTTTTTAGCGAGATCTTTAAACACTTAGTTTTGAGACGTTAACAGATAATTAGTTGCTGCACATATTTATTTATTTATTTTTTTTAAATGTGAAAGCGCATATTTTCAATCCAGTGTACAAATGCAAACTACTCAATATTTATTTGCACATTAAATTACAAATATAAAATGGCCCAACTGGTTGTCACAACAGGGTCAAAATATTCAGTGAATAATCAGTTAAATTTCTAAAAGCTATAACCTCAGAATACCTGGAATTTAGCATCATATGGATCACTTGCTGAAGAAATAGTTCAAAGAATTTTCATTTTCTGGAAAACTATCCCTTTAAGGTAAAAAACAGAGTCTGTGGCTTAACAGCGTGCATTAACCTTACACTGTCACAGAGGACGGATCCTTAGAGACAACAAAAGAAAGATAAAGAGAGAGCGATGACTTGCTCTGAGACGTTTCAGTGTGGCACTCAGATGAGCGTTCCATCTCAGGATCAAAGCCGACAGAGAGCTCATCGTAAGCAAGATCTAAACTCACGCTGAGGAGTCAAGTGCGTCTCTCTCCCCGCAGTCCAGACACGACTGCCACTCTGGAACAGACAGAACAGACAGCAGAAAAGGCCACGGGCAGAGAAGAAAAACCAAAAGAGCCTTCTGAATCCACACACACACACACACACACACACACACGCTTCCATTCCTGCTAGATGAGACTTTGCACCACAGGATCACTTTCCCCTGCAAATCTCATTAAACATGCAGCGACTCTGTGTTTCTGCTGATGTGGTGTGCTAGAGATGCAATCTGCATATCTGCATGTCTAATGCCAAATTATTAAAGATGGTGTTAAGCGTTTTTAAGAGACATGTAAAAAAAACAAAAACAAAAAAAAGCTCAGGTTGGTGTAAGGGGGAGGGCGGCATTAGACTTAAGTCTTTGATCTTTTCCAGCTTTTAAAAAACAGCACATTCACAAGGACACAAGCAGTATCTGTTATCCTCTTTAAATGCACAGCTGCATTCATTTGACCCAATAAAGTAAGCTGTTGATCTTTCCTTTCCATTTCAGAGAACAAAAACAGTCTTTCTACACTACAATATGATGCTCTCATGGGACGTAGCATCTTATCATAGATGAGACAAAACCAAGTGGGCCAGAAAAACTCTTCTGTGTAGTCCTAGTTTCTCAAGGTTATGTGTAAAGATAGATCCAGTTTGCCAGTGTAGTGTTGTTGGATGTGGGCTAGTCTTGGGCTAAGTAAGGCCTGTCATTAGAGACATGCTCAAAGTGGCCGAACAGATGGGAGCATTGTTAATTTAAACCCTGGGGAGTCTGGAGTACAGGCTTCGCTTTTTTCGTCTGCCTAGACTCCAATCAGACCCCTCTGACACATTGTGTGTGTTTTTACAGGTTGGTCGTCTAGCATATCAGCACTGGAGCTTAATGAGAGTTGGATACAGCCATGTTTTTTTTTTTTTTTTTTTTTTTTTATGGTAGTGGCACTTTCAACTTAATTTTAAGTAGGCAACATCAAAAGGTGCAATGCTAAAATTATAAATTCCTTCTCAAATCATAGTACACATTCCTGCTTCAAATATATATGAATATGCAATATATATCTGCATCAGAGCTCATGCTGATGCAGTCAAGCATTTATAATTCATTTCTCATTTTACTATAGAATAATGAGCTACCATCTCTTAATAACCTCTGTAGAGCTGAGATGGAACTCAGAAATCAATTTAGGGATTAAACACTCTGCATCAACGGGTTCAAGGAGATGCTGTGGAAGAAAAATAAGGAGCATTCTTTGATTTGTTTGTATTACAAACACTGTTAAAGGAACATTTCATCCAAAAGTGAAAACTGTCATAATTTTCCAAAACTACATGATTTTCTTTTTTCTGAGGAACACAAAAGTAGAAATTATGAATTAAAGTGACATTTAGATCACCCAAAAATGAAAATTCTGTCATTAATTACTCACCCTCATGTTTGAAATACTTTTGTGCGCAAAAAAACAAAAAAATAACGACATTATTCAACAATCTCTTCTTGTCTGTTACAGTCTCCTCTTCCGAGTTCTATGTCAGAACGGCGGCTCAACATTGGCTAGCTCCTGCGTCAGCATCACGCGCATGGTACGCGTGGTGCTCACATGAACCGCATTGGCCAATGGTAAGCCAGCACTCTGATGTAGAACATGGATGCGGTGTATTTAGTTTGCCAACAGCAGAAGAGAATAACACAGACAAGAAAAGATTGTTGAATAAAGTCGTTATTTTTGTTTGTTTTTTACGTACAAAAAGTATTCTTGTCGCTTCATAACATTAAGGTTAGAACGACATGAAGGTGAGTAATTAATGCAGAATTTTAATTTTTGGGTGAACTAACCCTTTAACAGTGTGTTTGTCACTTTTACATGCAATTACTAGGGGTGCTCCGATCGATCGGCAACCGATCTCGATCGGCCGATAATCGCTTTGGGATGATTGATCGGCGGTCTCCAAAAAGGCCGATCTCATGAACCGATCGCATGCTGACGACACATAAACCCGCACCTGCTGTGAGAGCTAAGGCATGATATGCAGCGACACCGTCTCATTCTCTTTCCAGCGCGGGTAAAATAATTATAATGCTGAAGGTGAGGTACAATTCATATTTCTATATTAAATAACTTACGCAGTCATTTGAAAACGTTCTGTGGGACGTAACTTAAGTTCACAAACATCGCGCGTGAATCACCGCGTGCGCGCGCCCTCTCTCCCTTTCAAAATGCTCAAATGGCTTCACATCAGCGCATCGCATGTGCTCTAAAATCGAGCTGCACAGTTGACAGGATTTGCCACTTTGCACAATCGAGGCAGTGTCGCATCGTCACTAAAGTTTATCATTTGCATTTATTTTTAAGTCTTGCCAGTGTTCAAACCGCTCAGCACTCGCGCGCATGGTCTGGAGACACACACACACACACACACAGACAGGCCATCTCACAAAAAGCTTGCGAGTACAAATTGCGCTGAAATGGTCAGATACACACAAATGTATGTACTAAATGACCGTCTTTTTGAGTGTAGGCTTATCATAGTGAATCAGGGTAAAAAAAAGAATTGTTAATTTTGAACATCAACAAAATAACCTTAACCCTTTAAATTATGTATAGCTGACAGTTCATTTTCAAATCTAATTTATATGCAAGGTCTAATTTTTAATATTACTCTTGTGAAATAATCCAATCAGTCATCAAACAGGCAATAGGTCATAACATGTAATCAGTCCAATAAGGAAAACAAGGTAAGAGAGACAGGCAAACGGGTAATCCACAGGACAGGCAAGAAATCCAAAACCAGATACATGAAACCAGGGAAACGCTCAGAAATGCAGTTTTCAACAAACAAGACTTTGCAATGAATGACACAGTAAACATGGTTTATATAGGCAGAGGTAATTAGGTAATGAGACACAGGTGTAAACAGTGAGTGATGATGAGTCCGGGCAAAGGATTATGGGTAATGTAGTATTTGATGGAATGACAGTCCGGGTTGGAGTGCCCTCTGGTGGTGATCACGGGCACTCACACTGGTGAATTGTGACAGCAAAAAGGCAAACTACAGCTACAGGTTTCATTAAGCAAAACGCTAAATGAAAAAGCAAAAAAGTTATTAATATTTCATTGGTTCTCTCTTGTTTTTGCATGCATTATATATATATATATATATATATATATATATATATATATATATATATATATATATATATATATATATATATATATATATAGCTATTTAAAAATGCATATCAGCTGACCACTAATATATATATATAAGCTATGATGACTTTCACCTTGATATTTTAGCGCGGATGTATACCTAGCCGAATTGCACTGTAGGGGGCGAGAGAACTAGTCTTCAAACCTGTGTGTATGCCTACTAGTGTTGTCAAAAATATCCATATTTCGCTATGTATCGATACTGAAATATCTGAAATGACACAATACTCATTTTCTACAGTATCGATATCAGCTGCTCTCTCCTCTCCGACCGACAGCGAGTGACACGCACACGCCTCCTCTCATTCAGTCAGTTTAATCCTCTGAACATTGCGAACGGGTGTTCTGCTGGACTTTTGTTAGTATTGATGTGACCAGTCTGAATTTCGCGCGGGGTTGCACATAACGTTAATTCTACTAATTCCCGCAGAATTCGCGCTTGCATCTGAAGCGCACACACACATACCGTAATAAAGCCGCCTCTGACATACAAGTGCAAAAATGAGCTCTTTTTTCCGGCTTATTAATGGTCAAATACACTCAAAAATGTCTCAATGCCCATCTTGGTGAGTTTTATCGTAAACACAGTCGTAACCAGCTCACAGGAACAGTGTTTGGATATGCGTGCGTCAGGTCTTAAAGGGACAGAAGTTATTTATTATTCAAACTACAAAAAGAGAAACGACACTTGCGAGCACACATATTCTGAATGCCTTCGGCAGAATTCAAATGAGCCATTTTAATCTAGATTAATCTAGATTAAAAAAAAAATCTATGCCCACCACTAATATATATTAATTCATTTCAACAGTACAGTCTAATTGAGCATAAATGTCATGCTGTTTGAAATATATATATATATATATATATATATATATATATATATATATATATATATATATTAATATATATTTCAAACAGCATGACATTTATGCTCAATTAGACTGTACTGTTGAAATGAATAAGGCACGTAACACAAACACAACCATTACATGAGCCATTCCAAGAAGGCAAAGAACATGTGTAAGTACTTATAGTTCTATTTTCTTGTTCTCTTTCTGAATGAAAAGAGAAATCTTCTGCAGATATCTGGTGCAGCTCAAATAACCAAGGATCGAATCCTCTGGGAGTAAGTATGGCACCTTTTATCAAAAGCATCACACTCTCAGTACTCTGCAAGGGATGCACCATAGATGCTTTTCGTTTGAACTGCACGGCAGCTATAAAGAAGCAAAATTACTGAAATTGCAATGTTTTGTTAAATGTTAAAAGCTGACACCAAACTGGAGCATAAAATTAAAGTTTTTATTGATTTCAAGTTCTTCTTGTATTTATTAATCGTCAAATATAGCTCTTTGATCATGATTTTAGAGGCACCAAGTCTTTTCTACGTCCATAAAAAACATTTATAACAAGCCAGTATCAGCACAAGAATAAAAAAAAAGATAGTGACCTATTTTCAGCAGGCTGCTCTATTTTCTTGCACACCTGGGATGAGAATACAAGCCGGCATAAAGTTTGTCTGTTTTTTTCCCTCCTTTTTATCTGTCAGTCGCTCTCTGTTATGTCCTCTTTCAATTCACACACATATGACCCATGTTTATCTCCCCAGGTTTGGAGCAGCAGAGCTCCAGTGTTGAACCACTAAACTGAAACGCAGTTGTACAGATGTGGCCCCTGAACACACACACACAAAAGAAACGAAAGAGCTTAATTGAGCTGGGTAATTGGCCATTATTTACCACAGAGATGGCGCTCCCCACCGCTGGCTTTGACACATCTGTAGAGCTCATTAGTGTGAGGAACTCTCTCAAATGAGGCAGGAAAACGTGACAAGCTGCTTTGTTTTTTGCTGTTATGTAACTGTGGCGTGCTCTCGTGCTCATAATTGACCTGGATGAAACATGTTTCAATCGCTGTACCTTTGTAGTTAATGGTGGTTGGGTAGGTGGGTTTATAAAGTCAGTGATCTTGAGTCCTGTACATACAGTACATCTTTGACAGTTATAGCAGGCTGCACTGGCTAGCAGTGCATCTTTTAAATTATTAAATTGGACAGGGTTCAACAAAAAGGACTTTTTCTGGCCAGTAGTTCATATTTGAACAATTTGTATTGTTCTACACACACAAAAAAAGCTTTGTCAAGTAAAAACTAAAACAACAACAGGAAAATCTTCGGCATTAAATGGAAGTTGCAATAGGTTTATCTTCTCTATTGTGTAATATGTATCTGCATGAAATGGGTTCTCAAGCAAGAAAAAATAGGGCTGGACATGATTTCGTACACTGGGAATTGATTGGATCTGCGATCTCTGCTGCGATCTCATGTGAGTGACATGTTGTCTTGTATGTTCTTAATTTTTATATGCATTTGTGCTAGATTTAAATTTAACTTTATGACGATCAAATTAATAAACCCAATTTTTTTAACTAGATGAAATTACGTTGGTTCAATGTAACTCTGATGATACTCTGCTCTATATTTCTTCAAGAAACTTAACAATTCACCAAATTTACGGAACGCATAGCTGATATAAAAATTGGATGACTAGTAATTTCCTACAACTTAATTAAATAGAAAAAACAGAGATTCTAATAATTGGACCAAAAACTTAATAACCTAGAATACTGTCTATGACTAGTTGGATGTTTTGTCAAGTCTTTGTTGTCAGTTTGGAACCTGGGTGTGCTTTTTGATACCAATCTTTCATTTGAAAGCCGTTTCCAGCATCTGTAAAACTACTGGGTGGTTGCCCTGCATGCTTAATAAACAAACTCCAGCTGGTCCAAAACGCAAGAGTTCTTACTAGAATAAGGAACTATGACCACATTAGCCCGGTTCTGTCAACACTGCATTGGCTCCCTATTAAACATTGTATACATTGTAAAATCTTGCTAATTAATTACAAAGCATTAAATGGTTTAGCTCCCCAGAGCGAGCTCTTAACATTCTATTGCAATCTCAAAATTCTGCCCAGTTGATAAAACCTAGAATTATTAAATTGGACAGGGTTCAACAGAAAATACTTATTTTTTCACTGTTCTACACTAAAAACTTTGTCAAGTAAAAAAAAATTAAATGTTGGCATGAAACGGAAGTTGCAATATCCTTTTCTTCTCTATTGATGTATGTCTGAGTGAAAATGTATGTACAGCTCTGGAACATTTCTCAATGTTAAGTGGTCTCTTATTTTTTTCTAGAGCTGTATGTTTGTGTGTGTGTGTGTGTGTGTGTGTGTGTGTGTGTGTGTGTGTGTGTGTGTGTGTGTGTGTGTGTGTGTGTGTGTGTGTGTGTGTGTGTGTGTGTGTGTGTGTGTGTGTGTGTGTGTGTGTGTGTGTGTGTGTGTGTGTGTTACATTTAAATTTAACTTTATGAAAATTGAATCCATAAACCCACCAAAACAATGCCATACGGTGCAAAATATTGATTTGTTTAGAATTTTCAACTGATCCTTCATCTAGGCCTAACTTACATTGGTGACATATTGAAATCATTCAACTCATCATGAAATACCATGTGTAAGTTTGCCAGACATAAAAACAAACGGACATAATCAACAAACGTAAAATGTAGTGACAATGTGGGTAACAGATACAACAACAGACGTTTTGAGCAGATTAAAGCCACTATACGCAATAACAACTAAACTCATCCAGAACCAATGAGTTTCACATTGAAATTCAGCCCCTGGCCTCAGATGTGAGTAAATGTCTTTCCTCCAGCTGCACCTGACAAGAAGCCTCGATTCTGTTTACGTGCTTCAGCTCGCATTACAGCCCTGCGCCGATTGCCATCAAAGTAGATCTTCAATTTTGCAAGTGGGATTCAGACCTCCATCAAAACAATTGCCTGTCATGCGGAACAACAGTTGGCAATGTTGCATTTTATGAGGCAATCAGTCCACTGATCCTGTTGCATATTAGCAGATCATAATGACTCTTTGCATCAGAAAGAACCCCTCAGCACGCTGATTACATTATATATTTGTATTGCATGTAATCCTGCATAACCTAGGAAACCATTTAAAAAGGTAGTTACCTGCTTTAAAAGCAAAGTATTAATACATCTAATAATACAAATATAGTATAAAATATATAATATAAAAACAATGATAAAAATATGATTGAATTCTATGTGTTGCTACAAATAAAGTCATTTTATTAGCTCAGTTGAAAGAAATCAAGGCTCCCAAACTTTGTGACCGATTAACTAATCTTCCTGTCACTTGCGATTACTGGATACAGATATGGATTTATGAATAGCCTTCTGAGAATAAATGGGGGGGGGGGGGGGGGGGGGTTATTTAATACCAAATTCTTTATGACCCCTTTCTCCAGAGTTTGAAATCTTCAGGTCTGGATGTTGCAATTTAAAAATGTACTGTTATCCCCTAGTTTTCCATGACTGTGGGAATCCTAAAGAGATTATTGAAAAAGAATGAATGCATGCATAGCAAAGTAAGGTATTATGCCGTGAAAAAGAAAAAGGAAGAACCCACTCCACTGAAACATGGCCATTTAAAATTCAAAGCCTCTTTCATAGCAGAGTGGCTCAAGTCTGAAATTTGTTGCTTCAGTAGATCAAATAATAGAATTATGTGCATGTCGACCTCTGTCTTAATTACAGCTTTCAAAACATATAAATCAGGCAATCAGAGCAGGTCGGCCTCTGCAAGGAACAAGTCGGGGGAAGTGAACAGAGAACTCTACATTACTCTCATTAGAAGCAGTTGGATATTATTCTGCATGTGATCTACTTTAATTAAACCAAAATTTGATTTAAAAAAGGGCAAAGCACCACTGAGCTGCATTGCCAGACGCGTAGCATGCAGTTATCTCTTGCAATCAGGGAAACCTGTGAAGACACATTGTGCAGTCCACAATGGGGAAAAATGATTGTAGCATCAAGTGTTTGGAGAGATGTGGATTGTTTTATGACTGTACATGTGTATCCTAGCAACCAGGCCCCTTTTGTTTGCTCTGCATCAGTGGCCTGTACCTCATGTCACCATGAAAGGTTGCAGAGAACTTAAAGGAGATAAGACATTTGGTGTTGAAACAATTTTCCCCAAAGTAAGAGCAAAATTATTTATTATATAACAGATTGAACAATGAAAGTATATGTCCATGTAACGGTCACAGTGCTTTCTGACCATTTCATGCATCTGTGGAGGAATCGCTCTGGATTGCTTGGTTCTTTCTGTTACCAGTAAGTAACAACAGCAAGCTCCTGTGGAATAAGGACACAACAAAATAAAGTTTCTCAATGACTGTCTTTTCTGCAGGTCTATATGATGATCAAGTTTGTATGTTGGGCAAAATGAAGGTTAAAACGGGAAAGCACTTACTTAAGCTCTAATCTAGCGTGACACAGGTTAACTGATCAGTCCTCCTGGAAACAACACTCTAAAAAAAAAGGTTCTATATAGCACCAAAAATGGTTCTTCGTCGTAATCATAGAGGAACCACTTTTATCATATCTTAACATGTTCTGTATATGGTAGCGGTGCTATATAGCACCTTAGTCAAAGAACCGGTGAAGAACCTCTGAAGAACCGCTTAAGAACCACTGAAGCACCAAAATTGGTGCTATATAGCAATCAAAAAGGTTCCCCTATGATTACGAGCCAAGAACCATTTTTGGTGCCATATAGAACCTTTTTTTTTTTGAGTGAAGTTATGCTGATGCAATAAGACCTTATCGGGAAAAAATAAATCATGACATCAAATGTTTAAAAGATATTCTGGGTTTAATTTGAGGACATTAAATCTAGCAAACCAACTAAATGTCCACAAACAAAACTGTAATTTTTCAGGGTTTTTTTCTTCTTTTCTTTTTCTGTACAATAATTTGCAGAAACTGTAAGATATGTTTTTTCACAAAAACTATTTTTTCCACGGTGCTCTATAATCCCTTAAATGGCACATAAAAGGTTTATAACATTTTTTTTAATTCATGAAATTATTAAGAAATCAAGTTGGTATTTCTATGTATGCAAGCTGCTATTTTTTGTATCTATTGTTTTATAATAAATGAATTCTTGTATATAATGGTATTTTAACCCCTTCAGACCCTGCGACCATTGGAATGGACATCACATGTTTTTTTGTTTAAACTTAAAAAGATTGTATGTTTTTAAAATATTAAAGTACTGCCTGGTCACTGCTCAACCAATCACAATGAAAGTATGACCCATAACTTATGCTGCCTACACTCTAAAAAAAAAAAAGATTCTTTATGGCACTAAAAGTGGTTCTTCGTCGTAATCATAGAGGAACCACTTTTGGTGCTATATAGCACCGTATCTTAACATGTTCTGTATATGATAGCGGTGCTATTTAGCACCTTAGTCAGTGGTATATAGCACCTTAGCAAAAGAACCGCTGAAGCACCAAAATTGGTGCTATACATCACTTAAAAAGATCCCCCTATGATTACGAGCCAAGAACCAATTTTAGTGCCATATAGAATATATTTTTTTTAGAGTGTCCGTGCAATTGGAATTATCGTAAATACTAGTTTCCTAAAATAGAACGCCCTCTCAAGTCAAAATATAAATGCGATGAGCTCATAATCACAACTTCCGAAGTGGGAAGTATAAATTTCCAATAGCATGTGAAGGCAGCATTAATCTGACTGAAATTCAGGCTTCACATAAAACATGCATGACTAACCAACTAGAAAGAAGGTGGAGGAGCTCCTATTTAACCTTTTATAAGCAGATTTATGTTCATGGTAGCAACATCAACTTGCATCTATTATAATCTTAAAGGTGCAACAGATGATCTGAAAGTAGCCCAATGGCCAGTCAAAAATAGCCCAATGCTATTTTCTCCATCTGGCTGCCAAATTTTCCACTGAATTTGTATGTCTGGGTGGTTTTTCAATGCATTTTCCTGTTTTGAATTTCCAATGCTTCAAAAAATTCTAACTAACCCACTGATGTCACATGGACTACTTTGATGCTGTTTTTATTACCTTTCTGGACATGGACAGTATACCGCGTACATACATTTTCAATGGAGGGACAGAAAGCTTTCGGACTAAATTTAAAATATCTTAAACTGTGTTCCGAAGAACGACATGAGGGTGAGTCATTAATGACATTATTTTCATTTTTGGGTGAACTAACCCTTTAAACTGTCATTCAGTTTTCCATTAGATTTGGTGAAAAACAGCGTACCTTTTTTTCTACATTCTTATTGCACTGCTCAATGTTTCAATGGTAGTTCATATACTGTTTAAACTCTAGTTTATAAGTACTGTGTGGTTAAAATATTTATGTTGCTTCAGTCCTAGTGCCCACCAAATCTTGCTTTTTAGAGTCATTTACATATACATTTGTGAATATCAAGTGGATATAATAATTTGCTCAGTATAAACAAATTCAGGTCTGAAGGGTTAAAAAAGAGCATCATATGGATGTGGTGGTGCAATCTTAGTTTCCCTAAGACAATAAAGCTGAGTCTGATAAAACTGTGGTTGGTCACCTCACATGTCAGTCTCCTTGTTTATAAACAGACAGTCTTTGAATATGGTGGATTGAATGCTCAGTTTGAAAATGAAAGGTTATAAATATTTAAGTTCTATGAATTTGTTTAGCCTATTTATCAGTTTGAATATAAAAATAAATAAAAAACATCCCTAATCTCTTGTAGCATCTTTCAAAAGCCTGCTCATGTTCTGGCTAACGTCTCGGTGGTACCCAAACCATCACCTGCTCTGCTTTGAAACACCTGCTTGCAACAAATTCTTGCTGGAGGGCTCCCCGCAGAAATGAAGCAGTGGTGCAGATTGAGCGAAGAGAAAATCACCACGGAGCCCAAGGCTAAGGGCCTGAACTCACTGTTCCGCAGCTCTCAGAATACCACAAAAGATCCCAGTCAGCGAGGATGTCCACGATTTCACTTCAAACAGCGACCTTCGTGGAAGGCATGAGGGATTTGAGGAAAAGTTTTAGCTTACTGGTTTGCTTTTATTTGACTAATTAATTAATTAATTCAAGATCTTGCATAGCAGTAACTTGTAGATCACCTCTCTCCTCATTTGCCTTGGAATCCTTGCAGAGGCAATGATTCTCATGTTTAAAATATCTGGCTTTTTGTTGTTGATATTTCCCCTTCAGCTATAATTAAATTCTTAATTATCAAGATGCAGTCACAAGGAACACCGAGGCAGGGAATTCAATTTGGAGACCCCCTGTATCATCCCGAGGGTCAAGAGAGGATTGTGGGAAGTGAGTGGGGTATGGATTGGAACAGAAAGGAGAAAATAAGAGAGTTATGGATTCTTTTGATGGATATAATTCACAGCACAGCTTTGCTTCCTGCTGCGATGAGCTCACCTGATTCACTGACATCTTAATCATGCGTTCCTCTGGAGGAATCGCTCGGGATTACTGCTCAGTTCCTTCTATTAACAACAAGCAACAACAGCAAGCTCCCGTGGACTAAGGACACAACACAATTAACTTTCTCACTGACTTATCTTTTCAGCAGGTCTATATGAAGGGGAAAACTTCTACAAGTCTGTATAATGGGAACAACTAAGCTTAAAGGGACAGTAAATATCATAATATTACTTACTCACCATCATGGCATTGTAAACCTGTATGTTGTTGTTGAAAAAAAAACATTACAAAGCTACACTGGAAATAGTGTGAACAAATCTCATTAACAAAATTATTCACAATTTTTTTTTTTTCCATCATCAACAATATCAAAGACCGTTCAAAAGATTGGGATCTGCAATATTTTTTTTTATAAGAAACTTCTTATGCTCACAAGGCTGCATTTATTTGATAAAAAATACAGTAAAAACAAAAATATTGTGTAATATTATTGCAGTTTAAAATTAGTGTTTTCCATTTTACCTTTTAAAATGTAATTTAATCCTATCAGCCATTAATCAGTGTCACATGATCATGATAATTGATTTATTTGAAATAAAAATCAATATGTTACATTATAATGTTATAATGTCTTTCCCTTCTGAATGGTAGTAGTGCATATAAAGTATTGAATATTTAGCTTAATTTTGCATGCTCTCATTCAAAGTAAAACTGACTAAAATGTTTTTAAAGAGCAACATTGCAAGGATAGTTTTTCTTAAAAATACAAACACTATGACAAAAACTGTAAAAATGAACAAAATTAGTCTTCAAAAGTCATGTGATAGGTTTATGTGATTAATGGGGAACGAGGAGGTGTGTTACTTGACAGAATTTCCATTTTCGACTGAACTTTAACATGATTTCAGCATACATACACAGTACCTTTTTATCTATTCATGACTAAATGCACTGGAAGGAAGGGCATAATGCATGAACTTTGACTCACTGATTGCTGATATGCAGGTCCTGTCATGGTCATGAGGATAGCTGAGGACGCTTTTCCCTCTCTCACGCAGGGATCTTGATGATTGGTCTATTTGGGAGAGTGTCCGGGACTCAGAGGAATGAAGCTGACACTAATGCAGAGTGGAGGTGGCACAGAGGTGCACTGCGGATGTGCTTGCACTCTTTAAAGTGTCAGAACTGCTATGCCGGCACTGCGCCTACCTCCTCCTCTTCCTCCAGATATTACAGCGCAGTGTGTGCCTCAGGGAACATGGGTAAAGGATTGCCCCCGGCTAATTCGACATCCCTCCTCTACATTGAATTCTTGTCGGCCATTGTGGAGGACCTCAAAAAAGTGTTTGACTGTGCACAAGGCTTGAACACTGATATACCCCTGCATTTTCTTCAGACTTCTTTTTATCTCTCTGGGTTTTTGAAAGCTCCCCCGCAGGCCTCGTTCCCGCCTTCTAGGTCAGCTCTTCTGTGATGTCATGCATTCCGCTGGCCAGATGCAAAGGCGGTACTAACTCCTCCAGTTCCCTGCAGAACACGTCTCCCTCGATTCACAGGTAAAGAGTTCACGTCCTCGAATGGTCAGACACGCTGAATGGGCTCTGTGGGAAACAGCTTGTCTGATCAGCTCTGACCCATACAGATGAGCAATTCAGACAAAGCAACACATGAAACCACATCCAATCACAGACCATCTGTGAAATTAGAGTTTAAATGGCAGGTGACTTCTCAGTGTCATTCTGGTAGGCCACTACCAAAACTCAAAGGTCAGTTCACTCAAGGGCTGTCATTAGTTACTCACCTTCAAGTCATCCCAAACTCTTTCTTCTGTTGAACACACACACACACACACACACACACACACACACACACATGAATACACAAGACACTTTTATTATCGTACATAGAGAAGATAAAAAATTATATATGTATAAAAAAAACCAATTCATAACTATGTATATATAATAAATAATTATTTACTAATATTTAACCCTTTCATAAATTAATTATGATAACTGTCATAAATCCCCAGTGTGTTAGTGGACTCTTTTGTTATTTCCTGTCTTGTGACATGTGTTGTAGTCCTTTGTAGTTTTTCCATCATGATTTGTTTTCCCCAGGTGTTGCCTATTAGCCACTCCCCCTGGTTATCTTGTTATCCTTGTTCCCCTTTGTGTATATATATATACCTCTGTGCTTCATTTGTTGTTTGTCGGTTGATGTACTCCTGTATTTGTGTTCTTGTCATTGCGCTCCAGCCTGTTTTGGATACCCTTGTTCTTGGACTTTCTGTGTGTTGTTTGTTATTAAATCATTCATGCTGTACTTAGATTCTCACTCAGCTTCATCCCTGCTCACACGTTACAATAACTACAGTCAGGATTTTTTTCCTATGTGTTTTTATTTCTCTTAGGGTGTGAAAAAGTAAATTTGAATGTGGCAGTGTGAGTTAACTCGTAATGAGCGGGCGTTCTTTTGGCCAATCACTGCTACAGCCTTCTAATTTGGCTGATTAAGTGTTTAATTTCTTTTGTTAAGAGTTGCATTTTTGTTTTTGTTTTGTTTTCCTCATCGCCTTTAGTTTATCTTCTTAGATAAACTAATTTAGTTTAAGAGGTATTTATAGTTGTTTGATTATCTTATTATTACCTTTGTTTCCCTTGGCCAAGGTCTTTTTGTATGTCAATTATATATATTTGTTGGTTTTTTTGGTTCATTGAGAAGTATTTTTGTTTCTTTCTTTTTTTTCTTGTGTACTGGCGTTTTGGAACCATTGTTGGTTCTGGCAGTTTGTTTATTTTGTGATCGAGATTATTTTGTTTGTGTCATATAAATATTATATTGATTTGATTTTCCTTCCTGTGAATGAATCCCCGTTGATTGTGTGTTTCTCTGTTTCAGTCGCTGAGCGCCGAAGGTGGTGTTGTCGGTGTCCGGGTGGTGGTGTCCCCTTTTTCTTTTGTGCTGTGTTGTCTACCCCGTTTTCTTCTTTGCTGTATTCACTGTCGTGTTTCTTTTTGTGTGATCACGTGGGTGTTTTCTTCTTTGGGATTTCAAATCAAATCAAATCACTTTATTGTCACACAACCATATACAGTGCAACAGTAGGTGAAATTCTTAGGTGCAGTTCCGAGCAACATAGCAGTCATGACATGACATGTACAACATTTAAAGCAACATCAGAATACACATCTGATGCGCCCACAATTACTCACAGCACAGTAAACTCTACAATAAACAATAAATAATTTACACAATGTGAGTGTAGTTCTCACAGCTTTAAACAATATACACATACTTACAATATACATATACTTTAAACAATATACACTGAACATACATTAAACAATATACATTAAGCTATAATAATAATATACAATGTACAGTATACAATATTAATCACAATAGAGATCCAATGTACAATAGATGCTATATGATAAATAAATGTGTATATAATGTGTGTGTATCTACAGTGGGTTGTGCTGAGTGATATTCTGTCCATTGTGTGTTATGGTCCTGATGGATCAGGAGTTGAGGAGTCTAATTGTTTGTGGGAAGAAGCTGTTCTGGAGTCGGCTGGTGCGTGTTCTGATGCTGCGGTACCGTCTGCCTGATGGCAGCAGTGAGAGCAGCCCATGGCTCGGGTGGCTAGAATCTCTGATGATCCTCTGAGCTCTCTTCACACACCGCCTGGCATAAATGTCCTGGAGGGAGGGAAGCTCACCTCCGATGATGCAGCTGGCAGTGCGCACTACCCTTTGCAGGGCTTTGCGGCTGTGGGCGGTACTGTTGCCATACCAGGTGGTGATGCAGCCAGTCAGCAGGCTCTCTATGGTGCTGGTGTAGAAGCGTGTGAGGATGTGGCGGTTCATTCCGAACCTCCTCAGCCGTCGCAGGAAGAAAAGGCGCTGATGAGCCTTCTTCACAACGGCCTCGGTGTGGACGGACCATGAGAGTTCCTCTGTGATGTGGACACCGAGGAGCTTGAAGCTGCTGACTCTCTCCACCGGTGCTCCATTGATGGTGATGGGGCGGTGTTCTCTCTCATTCCTCCTGAAGTCGACCACCAGCTCCTTGGTCTTGCTGACGTTGAGGGAGAGGTTGTGCTCCTGACACCATCGTGTCAGAGTATGCATCTCCTCTCTGTAGGCCGTTTCATCATTGTCAGTGATGAGACCTACCACCGTCGTATCGTCAGCAAACTTGATGATGGTGTTGGAGCTGTGGGTTGCCACACAGTCATGTGTGTACAAGGAGTACAGGAGTGGGCTGAGAACACAGCCCTGAGAGGCTCCAGTGTTGAGAGTCAGTGATGAGGAGATGTTACTGCCCATTCTGACCACCTGGCGTCTGTTTGACAGGAAGTCCAGGATCCAGCTGCATAGCAAGCTGTTTAAGCCTAGAGCCCGGAGTTTCATGTCAAGTATGGAGGGCACAATGGTGTTGAATGCAGAGCTGTAGTCTACAAACAGCATTCTCACATATGTGTTCCTCTTTTCCAGGTGGGAGAGAGCAGTGTGTATAGTGGATGAAATGGCATCATCAGTGGAGCGGTTTTTGCGGTATGCAAACTGCAGTGGGTCCAGTGAGGGAGGGAGAACAGAGCAGATGTGGTTTCTGATTAGTTTCTCAAAGCATTTGCTGATGATGGGGGTCAGAGCAACAGGACGCCAGTCGTTTAAGCAGGTGGTTTTTGACTGCTTCGGTACAGGCACAATGGTGGACGTTTTGAAGCATGTGGGGACCACAGACAGGGAGAGGGACAGGTTAAAAATGTCTGTGAAAACTCCAGCCAGTTGGTTCGCGCACGCTCTGATGACGCGGCCCGGAATGCTGTCTGGACCCGCGGCTTTAGGAATGTTCACCTACCGGAAGGATCGGGTTACATCTGCTACAGATACAGAGAGTGAACTAACCTCTGCATCTTCAGCCACGAGCTCTCTCTCCGCGAGGGTGGTGTTAGTTCCCTCAAAGCGAGCATTAAAGGTGTTGAGCTCGTCCGGGAGAGAGGCAGCGGTGTTCACGGTGGAGTTTGTGTTCCCTTTATAGTCCATGATGGTGTTAATTCCCCGCCACATGCTTCTGGAGTCGGTGGTGTTGAATTGTCCTTCAATCTTGTCCCTGTACTGGCGTTTTTCTGCTCTGATGGTTTTCCGGAGGGCATAACTTGCTTGTTTATGCTCCTCCGCATTACCGGAGTTAAAAGTGGAGGTCCGCACGAACTTCCCCATTTAGCCACGGCTTCTGGTTTGGGTACAGCCGAATTGTTTTGGTCGGAACAACGTCTTTTACGCACTTCCTGATGAAACACGTTACGCTATCAGCGTAGACCTCGATGTCGTCATCAGAGGCCGACCGGAACATCTCCCAGTCCGCGTGATCAAAACAGTCTTGTAGCATAGAGTCTGATTGGTCCGACCAGCACTGGATGGTTCTGAGGGCGGGTGCTTCCTGTTTCAGTCTCTGCCTGTAAGCGGGCAGAAGAAGAATGGAAGAATGGTCCGATTTGCCAAATGGTGGGCGCGGGATGGACTTGTAGCCATCCCGGAAGGGAGAGTAACAGTGATCCAAAATACGGTTCCCTCGCGTGTTGAAGTTAACATGTTGGTGGTATTTAGGTGCAATGCGTTTGAAGTTGGCTTTGTTAAAGTCCCCGGTCACAATAAACGCAGCCTCAGGATGTGCGGTTTCCTGCTCACTCACTGTCCTATACAGTTCCTTTAGTGCCCGGTCTGTGTCGGCTTGTGGGGGAATATACACAGCTGTGATGATGACCGCTGTGAATTCCCTCGGTAGCCAGAATGGTCGACACAGAACCATGAGAAGTTCCAGATCAGGAGAACAGAAAGACTTGATAGAATGTACGTTCCTCTGATCACACCAGGATCTGTTGATCATAAAACATACACCCCCGCCTTTGCTTTTCCCTGAGAGTTCTTTTTCTCTGTCCATTCGGTGCACGGAGAACCCCATGGTTTCGATGGCCGAATCTGGAATCTCAGCAGACATCCAAGTTTCTGTAAGGCAGATAATGCAGAAGTCCCTCGTCTCTCGTTGGAAAGAGATCCGTGCTCTCAGCTCGCAGAGTTTGTTGTCCAGAGACTGAACATTAGCCAGTAAAATACTGGGAAGCGGGGGTCGGTTTGCGCGGCGTCTTACTCTGATGAGCACGCCGGCTCTGCTTCCCCTTCTCCGGCTGCGTTTCCGCGGTCGGGCCGCCCACACAAAGGGCTCCGCTGCCGTGTTTGTAAACAGCTGGTCGTCACTGAAGAATTTAAAGTCCGGTTTTAGGTGTGCGATTGCCGAACCAATGTCCAAAAGTGTCTGTCTGTCGTACGCAGTAAGGCAGACAACATCCAAGACAAAAAACACAAAAACTATAAACAGAACAAACAAAAAACTGCAATGTAGTAACGGAGCTCGCGACGCAGCAGCCATCCTCGGCGCCATCTTGAGTCAGTATTTCCTTTATTTCCAGGATTTCCTTCTGCCGTAACGACTTCCTTCTCCTCCACTGGTAAGCCTCAGCAGCGATTTATAATTTGTCCCTTTGTTGGTAGGTTACACATAGATTATAACCTCCTCAGTTTTGTCCGCTCTCGTGCCACCACATGAAGTTTGAAGATGATCCCACGGTTGGTGTTCGTATCGCTGCCTGCCTAACAGACATTTCTGCCTGGATGAAGGAGCATCACCTGCAACTCAACCTTGCAAAGACAGAACTGCTTGTGGTCTCAGCCAACCCAGCACTTCATCATAATCTCTCCATTCAGCTAGGATCTTCAACCATTACTCCGTCCAGGACAGCCAGGAACCTTGGAGTTGTGATTGATGATCAGCTAAAATTCACTGACCACATTACTGCAACAACCCGGTCCTGCAGATTTGCATTATACAACATTAGGAAGATTAGACCCATCTTATCAGAGCAGGCCACACAACTCCTGGTCCAAGCTCTTGGTCTTCCGGCATGCACTATCAAACCCTTGCAACTGATCCAGAATGCAGCGGCGATGGTGACCTTTAACGAGCCGAAGAGAGCGCACGTCACGCCTCTCTTCATCAATCTCCACTGGCTGCCAATAGCCGCTCGCATCAAATTCAAGACACTGGTACTCGCCTTCAAAGCAACCACTGCCTCTGCACTAATATACCTAAACTCGCTTGTTCAGACTTACACACCCTCCAGGAGCTTACGTTCTGCCAGTGAACGACGCCTTGTGGTGCCATACCAAAGAGGCATGAAATCACTCTCACTGACCTTTTCCTGGACTGTCCCCCACCTGGTGGAATGACCTGCCTAACTCAATTCGAGCAGCCGAGTCTGTAGCCATTTTCAAAAAACAGCTAAAGACACGTCTCTTCCAGCAGCACTTGACCAATCAAGAATAGCACTTCACATTCTATTCATTTTCTGTGTGTCTAATTTATTTAAAAAAAAAAATAAATAAATAAATAAAGTTCTGTTCTGTGTTAGATTAACTGAGACTTGTTACAGCACTTGCATACTGTAGCCTTTGACTGTTCTAGTTGCTTCTATTTCTCTCACTTGTAAGTCGCTTTGGATAAAAGCGTCTGCTAAATGACTAAATGTAAATGTTAAGTTTTTGTTTTTAACCGAAGAGATACTGTATTAAACATGGGCGTCGGAAGCAAAAAAAAGTGGGTGGGTCCTCAGAAATCTTTTGCTGGAGTAGATGCCAATTACATTAAGTACAAATATACCACTTTGCTTGCTAAACGTCTAGTTCGGAAAGACAAAATTACGGAAATCGCCATATCATTTAGAGTGGCAGTAGTGTAGGGGTAAGACGCACAGCATAAAATTTTGACACAAATCGACCCGCTGTTCAAGTCCGCCTTTCGCCGAACTCAATCTTCTCCCTTTTCCCATCACATATGAGATCAAAAAGGCATTTATTTTAAATAAAAATGAAGAAAAAATTAGAAAAGTGGAAATAAAGCATCTAACGTGTTTAATAATAAGTGTTTATCGATTAGGGGTAGGTAAACAGACGTGCTGATGATAAAAGTGAGTGGGTCCAATATCATTGATCGTAAAAAGTGGGTGGGTCTTGTCACACCCACATACAATGGTTCCGTCTCCCATGGTATTAAACATAGTAGTATGCAGGTTAATAGCACAGTACTACTGTGTGAATTTAACAAACCAATTAATACAATTATATAAAATCATGTGAAAACTATAAAATATAAACAGATATAATACAGCTTCAATATTTGTTCCTATTCAAACAGCAGACAGAGAAAAACGTTATACAAGTTTCTGACTGGCCATCGGCCATCTTGATTTGGATAAAAAAATTAATTGCACTTACATAGGCTAAATATTCATAAGACAAGCACTAGTGTCCACTGTAGTGGTTGATGTGCAACTATGCCATCAAAACCCATGCATACTCAAGAAATTGGCTTTTAAGCTGTCCAGTGACCTTTATGCATGGAATGGTTAATATATGATATTTAATTTATTTTTATAATCAGGCATAAAATTATGACCTAAAATTGCGTTGGTCCCCCTTTTGCTGCCTAAACAGCCCTGACCCATCGAGGCATGGGCTCAAGTTGCGAGGTGGGGCCTCCATGAATCAGAATTGTTTGTTCAGCACATCCCACAGATGCTCGATTGGATTAGATCTGGGGAATTTTGGCTTTGTGTCAGGGTGCATTATCCTGCTGAAAGAGGCCACAGCCACCAGGGAATACCGTTTCCATGAAAGAGTGTACATGGCCTGCAACAATGCTTAGGTAGGTGGTACGTGTCAAAGTAACATCCACATGGATGGCAGGACCCAAGGTTTCCCAGCAGAACATTGCCCAAAGCGTCACACTGCCTCCACCGGCATGCCTTCTTCCCATAGAGCATCCTGCAGCCATGTTTTCCCCAGGTAAGCGACGCTCACGCAACCGGCCATCTACGTGATGTAAAAGAAAACGTCTCGGTTACATATGTAACCCTCGTTCCCTGAAGGAGGGAACGGAGTCGTACGTTGGAGCTGACCGACGAATTGGGATCTGATCTCAGAGACCAATCTACTTTGTGTGTGTTAAAATGAGCCAATGGAGATTGGCATGTGATTCACGCATTCCACGCTCTGCCCTGTGGTGTGGGAATAAATAAGGAAGTGGAATGCTTGATCATTGCTTTTTTCTGCTGAGGAGCCGAACAAGAGACTCGGCCCCCTAGCGGAAGCGCAGCACGTCTCCGTTCCGTCCTTCAGGGAACGAGGGTTACATACGTAACCGAGACATTCCCTTTCAGTCGGTCAGGTTTGACGTACGTCGGAACTGACCGACGAATTGGGATCCCTACCAAAACGTCAGGAGGCTGGCCCAGTGCACTGGACCGTCTTAGATGGTACGGAAGTCAGGGTTCCAAGCAGGGAGGTCAGTCACTGCTGTTTCTGCAAGACCCACTCAGTGTGACTATTGGATAACGCTGGGAAAGCATGCCCGTCTCGGGAGATGGTACGCTGCGGAGCCACGTCCTTCAGTGGAAGGATTGGTGGCGGAATACACATACACAAGGACTAACCTAGCAGGGTAGTGCAACATATGACAGTCTCTGGGGTGGTTCCAGCCTGGTTCCAGGGGGGAAAGAACATGCCCAGAGACGGGAAGGGAAAGACAGGGGGCTAGCCAAGTAGGGTAGCAGGTACCGTGGAAGAATACACATATGGGTTTGCCGTGAGGGAACCGCTACATATGGAACCAAGCCTAAACACACGTTTCACAAGCATACGGGTACAGGCCTAGCGTCAGACGGCAACAACGTCTGGCACCGAAGGGGTGACGGAGGAGCTCAACAGGGTTAGCCGTTTCCAGGGAACACAACTGGAGACAATAGACGCACGTATCCGGCCCAGAGGGCGGGAGTGGCGTTGCAAGCCAACACTTAGAATGGGCACTTAGCGCTACTGGCCACTGGGGGCGAGGATGCAGGAAGATACCGGCTCTACACGGAGGCTATAGAATCTAGCGAACGTGTTAGGTGTCGCCCAGCCCGCAGCTCTACATATATCTGTCAGCGAGGCGCCTTGAGCCAGCCCCCGGAGGAAGCAACACTCCTTGTTGAGTGTGCTCGCAACCCAAACGGGCAAGGCACGTCTTGGGACTGGTAAGCCAAGACGATAGCATCCACTATCCAGTGGGCTAACCTCTGCTTGGAGAAGGCCTTTCCCTTCTGCTGGCCTCCGCAACAGATGAAGAGTTGCTCTGAGGTCCTAAAGCTTTAAGCTTTCTAGCATAAGAGATGGTGTCTACCACTGCCTGTGGTAGCCCACCTAGAACCTCAGCGTCCCGTCCAGGGACCAGACATGGAGTTTCCAGAGGTCTGGACGCGGTTGCCATAGAGTGCCCCGTCCCTGAGAAAGAAGGTCCCTCCTCAGGGGAATCGGCCAAGGAGGAGCTGTCGCGTGGAGAGTTAGTTCTGGGAACCAGGTCCGGTTGGGCCAGTAGGGCGCAACTAACAAGACCTGCTCCTCGTCCTCCCTGACCTTGCACATCTTCTTCCACAGGGTCTGTGCAAGAAGGCTCACTGGGGGAAACGCATACTTGCGCAGCTGTGCGCCAGTGCATCCGTGCCGAGGATGCCCCCGGTCAGGGAATAGTACCACTGGCAATGGGTCGAGTCCGGAGAGGCAAACAGCTCTACCTGTGCAGCTCCAAAGAGGTCCCATATCAGCTGGACCACCTGGGGATGGAGTCGCCACTCTCCCGGAGGTTGCCGTGAGAGCTCGTCGGCTGTCCGGTTGAGCGCACCTGGGCCGCGGCACACACAGTACAGAGGTGCAAGCTTGTGTGAGCACTCAAAAAACGGAAACGCTCAGCGAACCAACATTTTGATCTCTGTTGAAGCGGCCACCCGCTGAGACGCACCGTCACACCCGCACTGGAAGCAGCAGTCGTTCCTCTCACGAGACTCGCTGTCACACTCTTCATGGAAACAAGAAGAAACATTTACTGTTCAGCTCCGAAGTAGAAAGCAATGATCAAGCATTCCACTTCCTTATTTATACCCGCGTGGGAGCGTGGAATGCGTGAATCGCATGCCAATCTCCATTGGCTCGTTTTTAACACACTCAAAGTAGATTGGTCTCTGAGATCAGATCCCAATTCGTCGGTCAGTTCCGACGTACCTCGAATAGGCCATCTTCTTCCATTGCTCCGTGATCCAGTTCTGATGCTCACGCGCCCACTGTTGGCGCTTTCGGCAGTGGACAGGGGTCAGCATGGGCACCCTGACTAGTCTGCAGCTATGCAGCCCAATACGTAACAAACTGCGATGCACTGTGTATTCTGACACCTTTCTATCAGAACCAGCATTAACTTCTTGAGCAATATGAGCTACAGTAGCTCGTCTGTTTGATCGGACCACACAGGCCAGCCTTCACTCCCCACATGCATCAATGAGCCATGATCCTGTCGTCGGTTCACCACTGTTCCTTCCTTGGACCACTTTTGATAGATACTGACCACTGCGGACTGGGAACAGAGCTGCAGTTTTGGAGATGCTCTGACCTAGTCGTCTAGCCATCACAATTTGAAAATCTCAACTTTGAGGACAAAATGTTCACCTGCTGCCTAATATATCCCACACACTAACAGGTGCCGTGATGAAGAGATAATCAATGTTATTTACTTCACCTGTCATAATGCCTAATCGTTGTATTTTGAAGCCATACGATAGCTTTGTGTGAGGAACAGACCTAAATTTAAACAAAATAAAATATTGACTTGAAATATATATAATATATTTTTATGACAATTTTATGATGCTTTTGTTTCTTTTTTTGAACCACGAATGCCTTTAAATCATTGTAATTTCATAGACAAAAACAAACAAGTGTAATCCATTCAAATTTCTTATTTTGTGTAGCACGTAATGCGGAAAAAAATCATATGGGTTGGATGTGACACAAGGCTGAGTAAATGACAGAATTTGCATTTTTGGGTGAACTAATCCTTTAATGGTCTGACCTACTTTGCAACCCTTCTGTAAGTTGTCTAAAAAGTGCATGTCACCAGTTTAACTCCAAAATAAGCTTTTACAGAGAGAAATTATTGCCGGATGCGGATGGGCTGCGATGAAGGATGACGCACTCATTTGATGAGCTTTAGGTTTAGCTCATCAGACACGCCTCACCAATCAGCAAATTAAAACCATCCGAACAGCTGGCTCATCCTGCCATATGAATCCGGCTCATAATTAGGGATGGAGATGGAGGGAATATGTATCATAATACATGAAGTATGGATGTATTCCTGATCATTTTTTACTACTGGTGTTTTTCCAAACATCTCAAAAGATTTTTTTAATCATAAAGTGAAACTTTGCAAAAGTTCTGTTGTAAAAGTTCTGCTTTTGTTTCAACTAAATGTAGGCAATTTCTGACAGAGATAATTGTGAAAAACTGCCTCAATTACCTAAATTCACTCTATTTTTATAACCTCATTTTAAAACAGGAGATCTAAAAACAATTGGCTACATTCATATTATCAGTTTTTGGGATTGACAACAGCACTTATTTACAGGTGGGAGTCTCTAAATGTCCCTTTCACACAGCAACTCACAGTAGCGCCTTGAATACTGCATGTCCTTACCAGTAACCGGTGTGATTAGAACGCTCAGCACATACAGAATATATAAATTGATGACATGTTTTATTCATATCAGATAAACATTGTGTAGGTATTAGGTAACTTTAAAATTACTCTATTCTCCCACTTCACCAGCCACTTACGTTCATGTATTTCAGGAGAAGTGGATGAATTGACGTGTTGTAAATCTGACAGATCTGAATTTCTTTTTAACATTTCTTTATTAACATACCTACCCCTACACTAAACCTACTATTAAAACAATGGAAATATTTAAATGTGCAGTAGGCCTATGTAATATTGACTAGTGGTACTGGCAGGGCTCAACATTAACGCTTGTCCACTTGTCCGCTTGTCCGCTTGCCCGGGACAAGTGGATTTTTTGAAGGGGCAAGAGCCATAACGCATCTCACAGCAACAGTATGTTACTGAATGATTCAGCTTTTTGAAAGAATCGGTTGAATCAAAGATTCACTGACCTATTCATAAACGACCATAGATATACATAATAAAGGCTAGATGTCTCATCCGCGCTGCTGGCCAATGGAGGTCAATGTCCGCATCTGGCGGCCATCTTGTCACAGGCAGCTCGCTCACTCGTAACATTGTTTTCATGGTGCTTGCACTTTTTAAATAACCATAACTTGCTCAATTTTCTACCGATTTTCAAACTGTTTGGTTTGTTATAAACGTCAGAGATGTAGTTATGACACTGCATACTTATGAAAAATTATTCATAATTTGTTCAAGCATCCATAATTATAGCCACGTTAATAATGTTTGTAAGAAATTAAACCATTTGTAGATCCGTCAAGATTTCAGTGAGATAAGAGTATTTGTGTTCATGCAGATCACTCGCCTTACATCAGGTACCACAGAGCTTTGCCTGTGACAAGATGACCGCCAGTGATGACGTTAGAAACTCCGCTGTAAGACATCTAGCCTTTATTATGTATATCTATGTAAACGACTGCCTGTTTCTTGAATGAATCAGCCGTTTGAACGAAGCGACTCAATGACTTGCTCATTAAGACGGTCACTTGCCGCCACCTACTGGCAGATTAGTTTCATGTTTAAACATTCTTTCCAACTTAATTTATTAATTTATTGATCAAATTTAAGAATATACATTTAAAGCTGAACCATAGCCTGTATTTAATAAGATAAAAGGAAAAAAAATACCCTTTATAAAAGGTAAAAAAAAAATCACAAATATGCAGAGAACACTGGTGAGAATATTGCTTTAGAATAAATTACACACACACACACACACACACACACAAAAAGTAATAAAATACTAATTTCCAGACAAGTACATTTTTTACTCGGACAAGTGAATGACAAATTTACTTTTCCAAAGGACAAGCACATGAACAGGCTTAATGTCGAGCCCTGGGTACTGGAATACCCAAATTGAACTGAAATTCAAAATATTATAGTGCAATTGACAATGAAAGCCGAGGAGACTTAGCGTGTTTTAATATGCTCTCGTTTTTAGATGGATTCTGAGGTTTTTTAGGTCGGGTAGAATCTGCAATCTCTAACCCAGTTTGTTTGTTGGCTTCCATGGCTGCAACATGCTGTGTTTCCCACCAACTGGCAAACTGGGGTGTTGAAATACTATTGGTTAAACTGGCAAAGTGCATTATCGCACAGACCAAAACAAAAACAGACATTCCTACATGGAACGCAAATTTCAAAGTAGAATAACTGACTATAGCATTGTTTTTTCAGAGAAACAGGGATATGAACTTCTGCAAATGAATCTGCAAACATATTATGGTATTTTGTATGCTTTAGTAGAGTGGAAAAAAAATGACATGCAGCACAAAGGTTGCCTTCAAGGTACACTGTGTAAATTTTAGTGGTGAGGTTGTGAATTGCAACCGCCCACCACTCACTTTTCAAAGAGAATAGAGAAGCTTCACAGAATCTACGGTGACTGATACAGGACAAAAATGTTGTCGTCTGAGACAGCAGAGAGTAGTTAGCGGTCTATAGAGCAGTTTGTCTGTTTATGGCTACTGTATAAAAATGGCGGCGCAAAATGGTGACTTCACTGTAAAGGGACCCGCAGTGTAGGTCTATGATGATAGAAATGGCTCATTGCAAGATAATAAAAACATAACGCTTCATTATGTAAGGTCTTTATACACCACTGAAAACATAGTTATATATATTATATTACATTTCTGTCAAAAGATCCTCATAAATACTACACACTGCACCTTTAATAAACTCAGATAACACTTTATTTTGATGCTCCCTTGTGAACATTCTGAACATTCTTTGCAACTACATGTCAACTAACTCACATCAGAGTATTAGTAGACCGTCTGCTTAATATCTGCTATTGTGATGGCCCAATAGGCATTCTACTAGTTACTTTGCAACTACATCAACTTATTCTAACCCTTACACTACCAGAGAGACATGTATGTGCATCGTTACTTATAGTCAACAGAATGTGTTAAAAGGACCATCAAAATAAAGTGAAATCAAAATTCACACCGGGGGGTTGGCTAGAATATTTTAAACTTGCGTGTAAAAGGGTTAAGAGAATGCGATTTTGAGTCATGAAAATTTAAGGGCGTGAGTTTGGTTATAGAATGTGGTTGTCACTCCCATAAATAAATGAACTGGGTGTAAACATAACAGTATTAAGTAACCACAGAACTGACAACCATATTCTGCTGCTGTGTGAACATGGTATTTGTCCAAATAGCCAGTTTATATACTGTCTACGTTCTTCTTTAAATAATAGGAGTCATTTTTTATTGTTACAGGAAAAGCTTATTTGATGTGAAACTAGCAGTGGTTTTACTGAGACCCCAATAGCCCCTTTAAGTCATATAAAAGTTTTGAGAGTTATGAGAGTTTGCCCACAAAATAAGGTATTGACCAGTCACCTTATAATAAGCTTCTTGCAATATTTCCTCTAAAATCACTGGAGAAATAAGAGTGGCCAAATTATAAACATGTTGTTAAAGTTTGTCAGCTCAAACTTAATTTAGTAGTCTCAAAGGACACACTATTTCCATTGTGTATCTGTAAAAACATGGCACCATTTTAAATGAATAACCTGGCTGATGAACTTCAGAGAGTATGTAAAGCCTCTTCCTACTGCTACATTTCGAAAGACATGACTGAAGTTTTACAGCAGCTCAATCTGACTTTCTCTTTGACTCTACGGCGCCTCCCCTGTTTGTAGATCCCTCAGGGAGAGAAGAATGGAGTTCACAGATGCAGTATTGCAGAAATATAAATAAATAAATGGATTTAAAAAGAAAAACAGTAGTCACTGACATCACTTGCAAAAAGGAGTGGCGTGGTGTGTGTACAGGTTTTAACAGATATGTCGGACAGAAGCTGCCCTTCATTTTTTACTTTTTTAAAAGGAAAGGGCAAAATCAGCCTCTATCTTTCTCATAACAATAAGCAATTAATTTCAACTTCGTGAACAACATGACCCTGAAGATGAGATGATGCAATTGCTACAGTAAAATGTACATGCTAAAATTAGGCTTCTATTATTTGTGAAAAGAATAGAGCCCAAATTGAGTTTGGGATATGGAGAATTTCAGAGAGATGCTAATCAAATTCACTCAAAGATGCCTTTCGATCTCATTTGACCTAATGCCTATGATTACACATTGTGTGAACATGCTCACACCCTGTACAATATTTCAGCCACTATATTCAACATGTACTTTATATAGACAAATAGAAAGACAAGACTTACTAATTACTACTGGGTCTATACATAAATATACAGTGAGGTCCAAAAACCACATTCTTTTCACAACAACACTCTGCAGTATTTTTCATATTTAAAATTATTTTCACACGTTCAAAACTGCTGTCCAGATAGTTCAATTTAGTTTTAAAACTTAAAAAAAAAAAAAGTAAAAAATAAAAATAAAACAAAACTTTTCACCTCACTGTATGTGGATACTTTATATGAGCTTTCCTCCTTTTTCAAAATGTCTTGTTTTATGCAAAGCACCTGCCAACCTTGGGACAGTTTGGAGACAAGGTCACGTCATTGAACTGACCCCTCTTGCAGAGCATTGAGCAGTTTCATTATAAGGTGTCTGAATTTTGCATTTTAGACATCCTCTGGACTTGTAACATGTCCTCTGCTAAAGTCTCTCTCTCACTTCGTCTCATTTTATATGCAGTGTACAAAGACAAGAAGAGAGAAGACTGACCTAAGAGATTGGGGTATTTTCTGCATGCAGAACTCATGGTTAGTGAAATTAGGGTTGTGAAAAGAAGAAACATGCATGTTTTCCTTTACTCACTCAATTCTACATTCCTCTCTGACAGGTACACATATACAGTGCATATACAAAAACTACAGACACAGAAACATAAAACACTGTTTATTTACACTTGCTAACTAATAACTTGCATTCAGTATTGTTCCCTGTGTGATAATTAAAGGGATAGATCACCTAAAAAGGAAAATTAGCCCATGATTTACTCACCCTCAAGTCATCCTAGGTGTATGTGACATTCTTCTTTCAGACAAATACAATCGGAGTTATATTAAAAAATGTCCTGGCTCTTCCAAGCTTTATAATGGCAGTGAATGGCTGTTTCTGTTTTGAAGTCCATAAAGTGCAACTCTCCATTATAAAAGTACTCCATGCGGCTCCGGGGGGTTAATAAAGGTCTTCTGAAGCGAAGCGATGGGTTTGTGTAAGAAAAATATCCATATTTCACAAGAGACTGGCGTTCCAGTGTATGACGTAGGACGCTCCGGTGAGAATATGCTTTCTGCATCATGTCTTATTGGTTTAATTCACGAGCACTTTGAAGACCATGTGCCACGGTATCAGTGCCGTGCATGGCATTGTTATTGTGGGCACTTCAAATTACGTTATTAATTCTAGATACCTCAAATCCAAATTGTTTAGATTTTTAGAATGCATATTAGCTTATTTTCCATCTATCAGTGCAATTCTACAATACTGCGTGTTTGCTGCATGTAAATTCGATCTGGTTTTCGCACTGATCATCTGTACTAGCAGCAGACAGGGTGAATAAAAATGCAAGTTCACTCTCTGGCAGGAGGTGGCACTGATGGAACAGCAGAATATGGCAGTTACCATGGTTACCCCTGTACACAAAGCAATTTGTAAGACAATTTGGGCTGCGTCCGGAAACCTAGGCAGCTGACTCGTTGCCTCGCTGCCTTATCAGACAATGACTCTGCAGGCAGCGTTTTGTGCATGAAGGCACCTCACAAAACTTCTAAGGCAGTGTAACATTTTAATGATCTACAGCTAAATAGAGAGAGTTTTGGTGAGAACTAAACACATTATTAATTAAAATTACTACATTAGTAATTTCTCGCTAGAAATGACATTAGAAGTGGAAAATGTTGGTAAAAAAAAACCCTTACATTTACACACAAATTGACCAGCAAATGCAACTTTTGGGCGCCATCTTTTTCCCCAGCTCAACTGTCACAGAATGCAACACACATGATTGTGGGATATCAAAGGCAGCGAAGGATACAAATATGCTGCCTTCAAAAATCGATCAGATGTGGGTATCTCAGGAGACAGGAAGTGAAGCTAGCATTAGATTTGGACGTGCCTTGATGCCTTCCTACCTTGAAATGTGTCCTCCGAAGGCAGCATTTTCCAGGTTTCGGAGTCAGACTTGGTGTCAGTGTAGGATGTGTACGTTGGAATGGGTTGGGGGTGGTTAGGTGTAAGTGGAGGCCCCTTTTGGAAATCTGCTAGGGCTGATTGTATTCGTCTGAAAGAAGAATGTCATATACTGTACACCTAGGATGACTTGAGGGTGAGTAAATCATGAGCTAATTTTCATTTTTGGGTGAACTATCCCTTTAAAAAGTATGTCTCAATGTGTGTTGTTAAAAAAAACATGGAAATACACTATTTAGTGTCCCTGGTAATATAAATAAATTACCCAATTTTTGCTGCAAAACAGCACAAAATGTTGGCATGGCATTGCCAAACATCTCAACAAAATCCATTTTGAGCACTATCAGCACCTCAATATGCTTATAAATGCCAAATGACCTTTTTAATAAGGAAACTGAAAAAAAAAAATCTTATTAATTTTAACCTTATACAATGGTGATTTAGACAAAGAACTGACTTGACCTTCTTGCAGCTGTTGAATGACATCACTGTTCTTTTAAACCAATAAGATCATTTGCCTTTTCCATCTTACGGTCTCCATATTTTGGAATTTTACAGGCAAATATGGCCCCACTGTGACACTCAAGTTGATGCCAGGTCTCTCCACCATTTGCTTGTTTTTTTTTCCTCTCTTGTCACAGTAAGGCTTTATTAAGTCAGTCTATGGGGTGTTAATACACTAGTCTTTTGATCCTCTCTGTTATCATGTATACTTGCAGAAGCTCAGTAGGGTCAGATTTTGAATGTGCAACCATGAGCATTTGGGTCTGAGATGCAGACATCTGAATCAGCTCTTTAAAATTATGGAAATGTATTCAAATACACTGCACAGGCATATACTGGATATATGCCTAATTACAACACTCATTTCAATAATGGCTGCCACAATCAATAGTAAATGTACATAAACATACTGTATATGTAATTTAGTTTAATTACATTGTTACACTTATTAAAGTGTTTTTAAATAAGTGTAACAATGTATGCATTAAAAAGATAAATTGCAAGAAATGTTTTATTTCAGTGCTATTTCAGAGCTTATTTACAGTACACACAAAAATAGCACACCTTTTTAGGAGAACATTCCATACCTCCTAAATCTGCAATACAGAGTCGTGCTTGTGAAAATAACATCATCGGGCATATCCAGAGTCTCACAGCTTGTACTAAGTTGCTAAACTATTCTCATTGATGCCCTTGCTGAATCTGAATAACGGCTTTCATTTCCCCCAGCGTTCGGAGGCACACAGCGCAGAGCTGCGATTGAGTTGTTCACTTCTCCTCCAGTGAATTCCACCTCACGAAACGTAGAGGATCTGTAATACCGAAGTAAATTTGCATATCAAACATGCCATAGTCACTCGAGGGAGGACATCATATCCTCCAGTGCTCATTCTCATGTTTGTTTGCGAGTTGATAGTCAAAGCTGTTTTGGTCTGATGCTGAAAGTGAATGCATTATTAGCTGCACTGCTAATGTGGTGTGTATATTCTAGGTCGTTGCTGATCTTTGGCGAGTTGATTTGGGGTTTGTTTCTAAAGGAAGATGTCAAAAACAATTGTGCATCTATAAAACTGGTGGTGATCAAAAATATCACATCATAAAACAAATATGCGCTCTGATGAAATATTATAATTAATGAACAATATGTTTTCACTCATGGGGTAAATTCACTAAATAGTCATCATATGGTGGGATCATATGGTGCTATTTTAAAAGTTTATTATTGTGTTTATTGTATTTAATAGAATACATTAACATGCTTTAATGTAAAAAAACACATTATTTTTCACATACTGTTTTTGCAGTGCCTCTATTTCCAACCTGTCTGAAACGCGCTGATTTCTACAAAGCCTTCTGAAAAGCCCAGAGTGCTCTGGTCGGCCAGCTGATCCAGTGCATTGTGACTGGCCAAACACATCAAGCATGTGTTGGAAATGTAACACCCCTTACCATAATCGCAACCTTCAGCTTCCAAAGCTTCTAAAGCAATTGTAAACATAGTTAATAATGCCATGAATGAGCGTGGAATCATGGGAGTTGTCGTCGTCACCTCCACAGCCGATGGAAAGCAATTGGCTTTATGCACCGCTGCACTACTTCAGCCAGCTCCTTTGTTTCCTGTCTGCTATTATTGGACAAACTGATTAATCCAGGTGTGTCTGATTATTGTTGTTGTGACTACAGAGGTCAGGCACACCTGGATTAATCAGTTTGTCCAATAATGGCAGACAGGAAACAAAGGAGCTGGCTGAAGTTCAGGAAGTAGTGCAGCTGTGCATAAAGCCAATTCCGTCGGGGAGTTTTTTTTAACATTACATTACAGGGCGGGGCAAAGAGCCTGGGACATTTTACGTTACGTTGCGCTCCTTTCGCTTTGTTGTTTATGCATATGTTTTGATTAAAGTTATAAAAGTGGTTATAATCTTACTCTGTGTGTTCGCTTAGTGGCTGGCATGAGACACTTGTTGCACATTGCAGTAAGCTAGATCAACTGATGACAACAAATGATACTCAAAGTTTACTCAAAGATTCCTTATTCATTTCAATACATTTAAAGTATGCCCCCTCTGTATGGATATAAAATTGTTATATTAGGGTCAGAACAGGACTTGAAAACAGGACATGTCCTGGGAAAACAGGATGTTTGGTCACCCTAACGATATTAGTGTTACAGGTGGCTGGCACCACATAAACAGCTTATATGCTCTCTCTGGAAACAGGAGAAATAAATGAGACAGGGCAAACTCCACATCCGTTTTTCATCTCGCTCAGCAGAAAGAGGCCGAGAGGATTAAGGCTATTAGACATTCATCATTGAAATCCTCCTCTGTTACAAACACTCAATGTTCACTATGAAACAAACACGACTTCAAAATAAAATACAAGTTGTCCTTTTCCCCATGTTTCAGCAAATACTAAATTATACATTTTGTGTGATTAAATAAATCAAAATGACAATAACCACTGTTACTCTGTAAGTTGTCTCTTTCCAACTCAATATAAAACATAGCTTATATTATAAATTACATATGGTTCTTAAATGCATTTTCCATTTCCAGCTAAAGTCATTTCTTTCCTCTTCCCCAAAGTGCATGAGCTGACAGACTTTTAACTTATTTTTAACCACTTTTAAAATACATCACATTTGTTTTTATCACTAGTTTTTAACCATTACATAAACTCAGTTTTTAACATTCGCTGTTAACATTTTACACAACATCATACATTTCAAACGTATTGAGACTTTACAAAAATGTTCAAGGAGTTAAAAATGAAACTCTATCTGACGTGACTTTGGTAGCAGCAAGTGGCGTTAACCGGCGCGAAAATGCGGCTACTGCCATTTCCCTTTCGAAAGGGAACTCGCTGATGCTACGGGGAACGCCTCCAGCATGACAGGTGCCTGAAATCACTATCAAAAAACATCAATCCTATTGACAGGTGATAGCCTATGATGTCATCAAGGTGCGACCAGGAAGTATAAGGGTGCTTTGCCAACATAACAGCATCTTTTCATCTTCAGGGACTGTTTTGCCTGTTTCACGTGAAGCATCTACAAGGAGGAAACCCACTTCCGCAGGTATGTTGACCCATGTACCAGGTATCTTACGCCTGAGGACACACACACACGCTCCGTTCTAGTCTGGCCCTCTTCTCGAGGGAAGAGGGTTTAGAATCTGGGGACGGCCCCGCTCGAGCTGACGCTGAACGGCGACTAGGATCCGGGACTAAGATCAGAAGGGCTCCCACCCTGCTGACAAAACCACTCAGAACTACTTCTCGTCTGAACGGCGGACATGTCAGCGCGTCATGCTGCGGCGGCTCTGCACACCACAGCGGTGTTGCAGGCTTACCAGGCGGACCTGCTGAAGGACCTCGATCAGGGGGAGGGGCTACCCCCTGATGCGATGGCCGAGTTGCGCCGGACCACGGCTCTCGCTCTCCGGGCCACCAAACAAATAGCGTTCACCATCGGTCATTCGACGGTGGCAATGGTGGCCACGGAGAGGCATCTGTGGTTAAACCTTGCGGACATCAGGGAGAAAGAGAAGTCCTTTCTCCTTGATGCCCCGGTTTCGCCATCTGAACTTTTCGGCACCTCAGTCGAGGCGGTGGTGGGAAGGTTCAGAGAGGCGAAGGCGCGCTCGGCGGCATTCAGAACATGCATTTCGCTGAGGTCCGGGACCGAGCCCAGGCAGTCAGGTGTCAGGCTGGAGGTGGGACCAGTGAACCAGCGTCGCCTCTCGAGCGCCCCCTCCGAGGAGGACTGGTACGCAGAGGAGGCGGGACACCCACAACAAGAAGAGGAAGGAAGCCGGTGCTGGGAACCGAAACCAATGGAGGCAGCACAATAGGACTCCGCCCCCTAGGGCGCGCAGATGAGCATTGTTTTCCCTTCATCTCGCCTCTTTCCCCGGGCGCTTTACATCAGGCCGGTGGGCCTATGATGAGCAGAAATATAAGATTCTGAAGGCCCGTCTGGCTTGTTTGTTGAGAGCGCCCCCCTCAGGATGGTGGTCAAACACTAGCTTGATGGCTGGTTTTTCAAGGTTTGAAGCACCAGAGGAGCGAGCGGTGGGTCCCACTCGAGTAGGGTGAAACATTATTTTATTATGTTTTCCAGGACCCTCTTTCGCTCTCCTGAGAGGGTTTGGGGATTATGGAACATCATCGGACACCGCAGGGCCTGCAGCTCCCCGTGAGTAGCTAAGAACAATCTTTTTTGCAACATTATATGTTTGTGCATAAATGCTATACTTTAGCTAGCAGAGATTTACATTTACATTTATGCATTTAGCAGACGCTTTTATCCAAAGTGACTTACAACTTGGGGGTATATGAAGCGATTGGTCATGAAGAGTTGAGAAGTGCAATAAGAGCCTGAAATCCTGAGACTGTGTACATTGCTCAGTGTAGCACAGGCTAGAGTAGGGAGGGAAGAAGGAAGAGAAAGAGGAAAGGAAAGGGAGAGCATGAATTGATGAACCGTGACAGTACCCCTCCCCCTAGGAGCACCTCCTGGAGTTCCCAGGAGGACCTACCTGTCGATTGTAATCATCGATAAGGGAGTGATCCAGTATGTCCCTGGCAGGAACCCAACTTCTCTCCTCCGGACCGTAACCCTCCCAGTCCACCAAGTACTGGAATCCGCGTCCCCTCCGCCTAGAGTCCAGAATACGATTTACCGAATAAGTAGGTTCCCCATCTACGAGTCGCGGCGGGGGGGGGGGGCCGGGACAGGTGGATTAATGCGAGCATGAAAAACAGGTTTTAATTTGGAAACATGAAACACGGGGTGAATCCTCCCGTACGCGGGAGGTAGTTTGAGGCGGACTGCCACCGGACTAAGAATCTTGGTGACAGTGAATGGGCCAATGAATGTAGGAGCTAACTTATTACTTACGGAGCGGAGAGGAATGTTCTTAGATGAAAGCCACACTTTTTGACCCACGACGTAGACGGGAGGCTTAGACCGGTGGCGATCGGCTTGGGCCTTGGTGCGTTTACCCACCTGAAGCAGAGTCTCACGGGCTCTGCTCCAGGTGTCATGACACCTCTGGACGAAGGCGTGAGCGGAGGGGACCGCGACCTCGGATTCCAGACTGGGAAAAATTGGTGGCTGGTACCCTAAGCTACATTTAAATGGCGACAGGCCCGTACTTGACACTGGTAACGAATTATGCGCGTACTCAATCCATGAGATGCGTTGGCTCCAGGAGGAAGGATTCTTGGGAACCAATGTGGGACCAGGGTCTCGAAGGGATCGACAGCGGTTGAAGGAGCCCATCGGGAGGGCGGTTAGAAGTCTTACCCATGGCACAGACTGAACAGGCTAAAACAAAATCTCGGATGTCACGAGCCATCCCAGGCCACCAGAATCGTTGCTTTACCAAAAATTTGGTTCTATTGACCCCTGGGTGACAAGCTACATTGGAACAATGACCCCATCGTACCACGTCAGACCGAACTCCCTCCGGTACAAATAATCGACTCGGTGGTCCGCCGGGCGGAGGCATTACCCCTTCTAAGGCTGATCTAACCTTCGATTCGACCTCCCATGTGAGTGTGGAGATACTAAGTCTCTCAGGTAAAATGCACTCGGGAGTGGACGGGCATTCGGTACGGTCAAAAACGCGCGATAAAGCATCGGGTTTGATGTTTTTGGAACCCGGGCGGTACGAAAGAGTAAAATCAAAATGTCCGAAAAAAAGAGACCACCGAGCCTGCCTAGAGTTGAGTCTTTTGGCAGATCTGATGTACTCCAGATTCTTATGATCGGTCCACACGATGAAAGGTACCCCCGACCCCTCTAGCCAATGACGCCATTCCTCCAATGCAAGCTTTACTGCCAACAGCTCTCTGTTACCAATGTCATAATTGCGTTTGGCTGGTGACAGACGGTGAGAAAAAAACGCGCAAGGACGCATCTTGTCATCCGAGGAAGAGCGCTTGGAGAGAACTGCTCCTACCCCCACCTCTGACGCGTCCACCTCCACCACGAACTGACATAAAGGATCAGGTGTCACAAGAATGGGAGCCGAAACGAAGCGGCTCTTGAGGTTGGTAAATGCGGCCTCAGCTGCACCAGACCACCTGAACGCAGTTCCGGGGGAGGTCAACGCGGTCAGAGGCGCGGCTAGCTGGCTGAAATTGCGAATGAAACGCAGATAAAAATTGGCAAATCCCAGAAACCTCTGTAGGGCCTTACGGGAATCTGGGATTGGCCAATCTATCACAGCCTTAACCTTGTCAGGGTCCATGCGCATTCCCTCGGATGAGATGATATAACCTAAAAATGGAACAGACTGTGCATGAAACGCGCACTTCTCCGCCTTGACAAAAAGCCCATTCTCTAGCAACCTCTGTAACACTAGTCTGACGTGCTGGACATGTTCCTGGAGAGAAGATGAAAAAATCAATATGTCATCCAGGTAGACATAAATGAACTGGTCAACCATATCTCCCAGCACGTCATTGACTAGTGCTTGGAAGACTGCTGGGGAGTTAGACAGCCCGAAAGGCATGACTAAGTATTCAAAATGGCCCCTAGGGGTATTAAATGCAGTCTTCCATTCATCCCCCTCCCTTATGCGAACCAAATGATAAGCATTACGTAAATCCAATTTTGTGAATATGGATGCTCCCTGTAACCTCTCAAAAGCTGAAGACATCAACGGCAAAGGATAAGTATTCTTTACCGTGATGTTGTTCAACCCTCGGTAATCAATGCAAGGTCGCAGAGAACCATCCTTCTTACCCACGAAAAAGAACCCCGCCCCCGCTGGAGAAGAGGAAGGGCGGATGAACTCAGAAGCTAGAGAATCAGAAATGTATTTCTCCATGGCCTTCCTCTCAGGAGTAGAAAGTGAATATAACTTGCCCTTAGGCGGAGACTTGCCTGGAAGTAGATCTATGGCACAGTCATAGGGACGATGAGGAGGAAGAGAAGCAGCCCGGGACTTACTGAACACCTCCTTCAGGTCGAGATACTCCTCTGGCACGTTTGATAAATCCATCGTCTCCTCCTGAAACACAAAACTAGACACAGACGAACGGGCAGACACAAGACAAGAGGCATAGCACTGATTACTCCAGACCGTGACCGTGCTGTGTCCCCAGTCAATCCTAGGGTTGTGCTTCTCAAGCCATGGATGACCGAGGACAACAGGTGCGTGAGGGGAGTCAGTGAGGAGGAACGTGATGGTCTCTGAGTGGTTGCCAGAAATGGTGAGAGTAATCCTGTCCGTGGTGTGAGTGATGGTGGGTAATGTCTGTCCATTAAGGGCGTGTAGAGCAATGGTGTTGGGAAGGGGAGTGATGGGAATCTTGAGTCGGTGAGCCAGAGAACAGTCAATGAAGTTACCCTCCGCTCCGGAATCCACAAGGGCATGACACACGTGTGATCCGTCTGACGCTCTCTCTCCTCCCGGGAAAGCCGAGCTCTGCCTACCTGCATGGGCTCGGGTGCGTTGGTGGAACTGACCGTGTTAGCGCCAGGGAACTCGCGGAAATCCGTGGTCCTTCTTAGTCGTGTGCGTTGATTTAATGACTCGAGACGTGAGTCAACCCGAAGGGCCAGATCCATGAGTCCGTTGAGGTCCGAGGGCAGGTCTACAGCGTACACCTCCTGCTGAACACGGTCAGCCAGCCCATGCAGGAAACGGTCCCACTGCGCCTCCTCGTTCCATCTACACTCTGTGGCCAGGGTCCGGAAGTCAATGATGTAATCGGAAACGGGTCTATTACCTTGCTGGAGTTCGGCGAGCCTACGGGCCGCCTCGCGTCCCGTAGCCGCTCGGTCAAAGACCCGTTTCATCTCCTCCGAGAGTGAGTGGAACGAGGAACAACACGGATCTTGATTCTCCCAGACCGCCGTTCCCCAGCGTGCCGCACGCCCCATTAGAAGGTTGATCACCAACGCCACTCTGGAAGCTTCTGTAGAAAACGAAGTCGGTTGCAACGAGAAAAACAAAGAACAAAGAACGTTAGAAATGATCTACAAAGATCGGGCTCACCCGCATAGCGTTCTGGCGTTGGGATCCGGGGTTCGTGCGGGTTGATGTTACTGAATTGCTGGGGAATCGGCGGTGGTGTGGGTGGCGGCGCAGTGGGCACTCTTAGCTGTTGGATAAGTGTGGAGAGCTCGGACACCTGCTCCGCCACAGCCTGCACTGCCTGGGCTGTAGTAGTCGCTTGTTGATCCTGACGATCCATACGCTGATTACTTGCGTTGAGATAATCCTGGAGTTCGGTCACCTTCGCTGGATCCATAATGGTGGTCATTTCGTTCTGTTACGGCTGTGAATCAGAGACAATGGATCCAATAGCGTAGTGAGAGAAAGCTCATTTATTAAGGTAAGACACCAGCTCAAAAGTAGATCAATGTCAAAAGAGATGAAGAGGACAACAGGTCAGGCAGAGTACTGCGTGCAGCAGACAGGAGGCAAAACCCAGGCGATAAAGTGCAGGCAGCGAAGCAGGGAATGCAGCGGGCAAATGGCCAGGCAGAATCCAGGAAACCAGAACGAAGAAGACACACAAAGAACAGGAACGACAGCCACGAACACAACACCAGGGAAGCCTGTAACGAACTGACAGTGAGTGTTGGTGAGAGAGCTGCAAATAAAGCCTGGTGATAACGTGCTGCAGGTGGAGGTGATGAGCACCGTAATCAGTAACCACGCCTCCACACAACCTCACAAACACAGAGAAAAGAGACCATGAATTGATGAACCGTGACAGTCACGGTGTCGTGTAGGCCTGCGTGTAATAGTGGGGCGTGGTTGAGAGATAACGGGAATGGACTGTACACACATGGTTAGAGAGAAAAGGAAGGTGAAAGAGGACAAGAGATGGAGATGGAGCCTTACCGGAGTCCTTGCCTTGGAGGAGTAGCGCAGAGGAAGAGTCGAATACAGATGTCTTTACCCACGTCGGTCTTCACACGCGGAGGCTGAAAACGCGGGCTGAATGCTTCTGCTGACGCTTCCGCGCCAGCTATGGAACGCTCGTTTAATAGATACTATTCACTGCTAGAGTGCGTTCAGGTGTGAGCTCTGATAATTATACTTAAACGCCCGTGAATGGCTTCAAATCAATACCAATCTCTGTCTGAATAGGACAACTTACTTAAGTGCAAAAGGCTCGCTCAGTAATAACGAACGAACTCGTATATTATTCAAATGCAATTAACTATGACGGGATCAATTAGGCTACACACAGACAGAATCAGATGCAATACCAGTAGGAGAAACGACACTGTTCTATCAAGTACCACTTTAAGCCGTGTAACACAAGTGCAGAATAAGTTCAAAACACTTACATGCGCGTTTGCCGGAACTGCTTCACTCGCCGTTCGCTTCCTGAGTGAAAGAATAGCCGACTTCTATTTATATAATGTTTTTCGTTCGCCCGGCAGGCTCTGATAATTATACTTAAACGCCAGTGAATGGCTTCAAATCAATACCAATCTCTGCCTGAATAGGACAACTTACTTAAGTGCAAAAGGCTCGTTCAGTAATAAAGAACGAACTCGTATATTATTCAAATGCAATTTACTATGACAGGATCAATTAGGCTACACACAGACAGAATCAAATGCAATACCAGTAGGAGAAACAACACTGTTCTAGCAAGTACCACTTTAAGCCGTGTAACACAAGTGCAGAATAAGTTCAAAACACTTACATGCGCGCTCGCCCAAACTGCTTCACTCGCCGTTCGCTTTCCGCCTCTCCATGTTATCTCTCTCATCAATGTGAGTAGTAAAAAATGTTTTTGCCGCCCTTGCTCGCGGGCTTGTGGCGTGCTGAGGCGAGTTTTGTTTTCCTAGCCTTAAGTGTAAAGTAGCCACGATCGTGTAAAGTAGCCACGATCGGGTAAGCACTAATGCATGAGCTGTAGTGAGATCTGCGCCCAGCCCTTTGTGGGCTTTTTAATGGGTTTTTCGGGGCCTCGTTGTTTTTATGTAAGGGGTGATAATATTTATTTCCCGAGCCCTGAGTAGATCTAGTGCAGGCTTAGCGCCGCACCACTTGGCCTAGGCTTCGCTGAGGATGGGGGGCGTTTTCCTTTAAAGGCAGGTATTGTCTCCCCGGGCTTGTTTTTTAAGTATAAGAACAGTGCTTTTTTTTCTGCATCCTTGATTCAGCATCCTCTTTTTACAGTCCGGCCAAGGCCCGCCCCCTTCTCTGCATTCTGGGGTTATTTAGTAATGCAGTCTAGGTGTTTCAGCAGGGATAGCGACTTTGTCAGTGGTCGTGGGGCGGGGTTAAGCGTCTTTTGCTTATGTGCATTTAGACTTTATTTCGCTGTAACCTGCCTTTCAGAGCTTGTGTGGCGGCCCCCAGCCTCATCCTGGAGGATGGCGTGGCTGGTGGGTTGCATATTTTCACCCTTGCTCTATGTCTTCTGCTCCACCTTCTTTAGGGCTCAGGTTGAGCTAAACATCGTAACCTTCTGCATGGCGGTTTTTGGTCAGATGCTCCCCTGAGGCCCGAGCATTGCCAATGGCTGACGCCCTTGCATGATCGGCAGGCCGCTGTAGGAAAAAGTAACGGCGGCCGTCCCAAAGCAGGTGACGTAAGTTGTACTCCCCTCGCTTTAGAGGATTTTTAAGCATTTGTTCGCTGAGTGCACTGCTATTGGCAATGTGTTTAGGTTCATGTCTGTAGGCACTGCCCGTGAGACTGCGCCATCGCGGAGGCCTTCTAGCCTCTGGGATGGAGCCAGCCCCAGGTGCGGGCGTATGAAGGCCAGCTGGTTGTGAGTAGCCAGCTTGGGCAGTCTGGGCAGCAGACTCCAGGACAGGTGGTAGGCATCATCAGGCCTCCTTGCAGGAGAGTCTCGATGTCGCGGCCCGTGTGTGCCTGGGAGGTTTTTCAGCAGAAACCTCGTCAACTAGTAGGCCCTCTTTGGCCTCCTTGGGGATTAGTCCCCAAGTGATAACTGGATGTCCAGTTCTTCGTCAGCTGCAGACAGCTACCGTCAGCCCGGATGCAGCAGCCAGTCTTCCTCTAACCGCGGCAGAGTTCATAGAATCTGCAGACCTCCTATTTGAAGGTAGGCCCTGCCAGGCCTCCCTGAGGGGTAGGCTCCTGTTTTTGGGTCACCTGGCTCAGGTAGTAGGCCCCACCAGGCCTCCTTGAGAGCCTGCTGTGAGTAGCAGGCCTTGCCCGGTCTCCCCCGAGGGGTTATTCCTGGGCATTAGTCCCTCGACGGCTGGCACGAGTTGCTAGTAGGTGGTAGGCGCTACCAGGTCTCCCTAAGGGCCTGCTGTGGGGTAAGCAGGCTCACTTGACATCCCCTGAGGGGGCGCTCCCGGGCTCCAGTCACTGGATGGCTAGCACGAGTTTCTAGTAGGAAGTAGGCCTCACCCGGCCTCCCCTGAGGGCATGTTCCTGATCACAGTCTAGACAGGTCCAGTCACGGTGTAGAGCTATAGCTAAGCGCACCTATCGTCAGGTGGCAGGCCTAATTAAGCCTCCCTGGAGGAACGCCCAAAGACTAGCAGGTGGTAGGCCTCACTAGACCTCCCTGAAAATTCGCTTCTGGGTGGAAGGCCCCAGCGGGCCTCCCTAACGGCGAGCTCTGGGACCTCAGTCATCTCTGACGGTTCGCACGAATGGCTAGAACAGGTGGTAGGCCTCACCAGGCCTCCCTGAGGATGAGCCCCTGAGCCTGGACGCTCGGTTAGCTGGCTTAACGTGCTATCAGGTTGTAGGCCCCCAGTAGGCCTCCCTGAGGGGGTTCCGGTTCCAGTCACTGTGACAAGCTAGCTGGACCGTTAACAGGTCTTACTACCAGGTGGTTGGCCTCGCCAGGCCTCCCATGAGGTGAGCCCCAGAGTCGGGATGCTCAGACAGCTAAGCCTCCCTGAAGGAACGAGTCCCGATGGCTATCAGGTGGTAGGCCTCACTAGGCCTCCCAGTCAGAGCGAGTCCCATTTTCCAGCTACCCCGAGGGCCAGCTCAACTACTATTGGGTAGTAGGCCTCATTAGGCCTCCCTGAGGGCGAGCTCCACTGTTTGGAGGCGCGAGCAGTCAGCACAGGTTACCAGGTGGAGGCCCCTTCTGGCCTCCCTGGGGAGTGAGTTCCCTAGGAGGGAGCACATAACTGGCTTTACGCTGACAGCTAGTGGTCACCTGCTATCAGGCTCCGGTCTCTAGCCGGTAGCACCTGAAGGCGGTGTTCATACCCTAGCATGACGAGACGACACTGCTGCTATGCGGTCCCTACAGGACCAGGGACTTGCATAGGTCACCTATAGTATGGTTACCTACCAGGCAGGCTTAGGAGCTCCTCTCAAGTGAGAGTCTTCTGTGAGCTTACAGCCACTTGGCACTGATCTGTCGGTTGTAGGCCCCTCGAGGCCTCCCAGCTAGGATCAGCCAGTAGGCCTGTTCGGCCTCCTAAGCACGTTTTAAGATAAGTGCTTGGTAGATCCTAGTTTTGAGCGGCTGAACTCCCCTCGCTAGCAAGGGTTAAAAAGCACTTAGCTGAGCGCTACTCTCCAGGATAACCAGTCTATGAGGTCCAACTGGAGGAGGACACTGCCATTTTGCAGTACCTCAGCGGGATGTCTCTTCGGAGGCGAGTACCAGAGGCTCTGTTTTCAACAGAGAGGGTTGGCCGAACCTATGTGTCCCACATAGAGGTCGCTAGGTCAGGCCTCCCTGGTGGCATTCAGTGAATTCTTCCCGAATAGTGACTGGAGCGGATTCCCTCGGGTCCCCTAACCACGTTCCCTTAAAGGAACCCCTTCTGTTGAATGGGCTGGTTCCAGGCCTTCGAGCGGCCAGGGTAGGACTTCATGTGGTATGCGAAGGTTCCTTCTCAGGTTTTTAGCTTGGGCTTTGACCGTAGGGAGTGCTGTCACTGACAGCCTAATGTGACCAGAGGAGGAGTGGTTCAGGCATCTCAGTTGAGTTTGCTTGTCCTGACAGTTGTCACTGCCAATGGGCATGCACTCCCCTCGGCATGGCGGCGTGGGTATATCGTTCCCCGTAGCGTCAGCTGTCTCGTTCCCTGTTCTCAGGGAACTAGGGTTACATACGAAACCGAGACGTTCCCTTTCGAAAGGGAATTCACGCTGCGTCTCATTGCCATGCCTCAGGGCTTGCCTGCCAAACAGTCCCTTCAGACTATTTGATGCTGTCATGTTGGCAAAGCACCCTTATATACTTCCTGGTCGCACTTTGATGACATCATAGACTGTCGCCAGTCAATAGGATTGCCGTTTTTTGATAGTGATTTCAGGCACCTGTCACGCTGGAGGCGTTCCCCGTAGCGTCAGCTGACGCAGCATCTCGTTCCCTGTTCTCAGGGAACTAGGGCTACATATGTAACCAAGACGATTTACATATATGTCCACATAACCATAAAACAGCCTTATTAGCGTACATTTAAACATTCAGTGACATGTCAGCCTATTCCACTTCAGGTATTTAGCTCAATTTACTATCCCACTAACCTGGAAACAGGAGAAATAAATGAGAGGGGGCAAACTCTGCATCCGTTTTTCATCTCGCTCAGCATAAAGAGGGCAACCGCAAAGCGGACCAAACTGACGTAAAGCTCCCCTGAAGAACAATAAGCGCTACTCTATCCCCTGCTGGCGAACTCCACAATTTCTCCTGCCCTCTATATAAAATATTTTAGTAAAAGGATGGTGGTCGAACCAGGTTCATTACCCCTGAACAAGTATTCAAAATATTAATTAAAATATTACAGAAAACTACCATGGGCATTACATTAGCATATCGTTTTAATAAAAGCCAGATGACTTGTGTTGCTAAATGGAATGCAATTCATTTTTAAAATATATTGTATACTGTATTACTGTTACAAGTAAAGCTCTTTCTGATTATGCTATGTTAGCCACTTGACAAAATAGTGTTGTCTGTCTCTGAGGCATGGTACAAACATGTTACTCACCGTAAATCAAGAAAACTCGCCGTGAGTAACCGTGCTGAACTATAAAACAATTCGTTTTCCGTCGATAAAAGTATCCTAGTTGCTCACCTGTCTAATAAAACATAATATATTAAAGCATCTTTGGTGTTTGCTTTGGAAGTATTTTTTATAAGGGCCATATAAGGGCTTTCTGCACACCCTTTCCTTTCGTCGCTCTCAACAAACATGACATTCTCTAAAGACACGCTGAGATCAGCTATCCTCAAAACAAGTTAAAATCAAAAAACACCTTTAATACAGACAGTATATAACACAAATCTGAATCTTTATGCAGAAACTCGCAGCCCGATCTGTAACGCACATACCATTTCTTACTCTTTAATTGTAAAAAAATGTGTCTATAATATAATGATGAAATTTATATATTATATATATATATATATATATATATATATATATATATATATATATATATATATATATATATATATATATATATATATATATATATATATATATATATATATAAGATTAAATATGTATGTTATAATTTCATTTTAACAAGTTTATAAGAGCACTCAGAGTGTGATTTTTCGTAAATTTTGAATACAATTTGACGTGACAAATTTGTGTCTATGTACGGTTAATGAATGAATGAGACCCACTGTCTTTGCAGTTGAAATAAGCCCATTGTCTTCTTTCTTTGCATATGCCTTTAGGCAGGCATTATTCTAATATTTTCCATTGTGACTAATATCTGGACTTCGATCAAGACCTTTTAGACAGGGTTAGAGCAGTGTTCTTTGTTAGAATAAATCCCTTTGTGGGACACTATGAGCTTTGTAACTTTGCAATTCATATACATGCACAAACAGATACGTTACACACTAAAGGAAAAGGAAAACATTGAAAAGCGTCACATGACCCCTTTAAAAAGGACACTAAACACCTGCAATCCAGTTTAACCAGGTGCTAAAACTGTGCTCCAGGTTGTGCACCACTCAGAATTGAACTGAAAATTACTCTTAAATGACTTTTGAATTTTAATGCAAGGAAGTAGAATACAATTATTTTTTTACTGTATTTTTTTTTTTTTTTTTTAAGTAGATGTTTGTCAAGACAAAATTTGAAGATGGACGGACAGACGGACAGACAGATGAATGGATGGATGTGTAACTCACAATATCTAAAGCAATTTAAACTGCACACATTTTCTACTGATCGTGGACTAATTAATTCATCAAATGATGAAATTATGAAAAAGAGCACTATAATAAGGCATATATAAAGATACTTGGGGATAACGGCATTGTCAAGAGCCAATTCAAATGTGCCATCCAAATAAGAGATCACAGATCACACCAGTATGAATGTTTCACTCAGAACTGACATGCAATCAGAAAAGTGTGCCATTACTTGATTTCAATAATTATTAAGTCCTAAAAAAACAGACACCACATGCAAAACTTCGACCATGTTTGTTTTCCCAATGTTTTCACCTCTCTAATGTAGCGTTTTTAGTGTACTATAAGAGCAACCTTCAAGCCTGATCCATTCTGTCCTTCTTAATACGCCAACAACACAACCTCATCATGTGTGACAAGACTGTTTCTGCCTCAACCCAACACTGCTGCCCTTCATAAATAATTAAAGATCTAATCTGTGATATTTCCAAAGGTCAGCAGCACAACAAAGCGACAAAAAAAATGCCAACTCCCCCATTTCTCTTAACGTTTTCCCTTTCTTTACTACTTCCGGCCTGAACCTTTTGAGAATTCCAGGAGAAAGATTTATTTTTATTTTTTTATTTTTTTGTGAGCCAGCAACTATTGAACTCTAGGGAGTGACCTACAGTCCATTTTGAAGCTTTGTAGACAATGACAATAAAAAAAAATGCTCACACAAATTCGTGTTCTGCTCCGTCACCCCACAACCTCAGTTCAGCTAAATGCGAAAGAGCAAAGGTCACTAAAGCTTCCCTGCATGCCAAAACACCTAAATGTATTATTTAAATACATTTGAATATAAATATGAGCTAGCGCTAACCTTGATTGGTCCCCTTGATGCATTATCTATAAGGTTCCACAAATCTCCAGACACAGGAAAACTGTGCTATCTCACACAGCTCAGGAAGTTACTTTCAGAATTAAAGATGCCAGCAAAGACATTCCTAATCCAAGAGGTATTACCTGTAAAATACCAATATTCACATCACGAATGCAGCAACACGAAACTTTCAGAGTTATTAAAAGTTAATCAATATGTAACATTTTTAACGCATGCATTGTTTTACTAGTGAAATCTACACTATAATTAGCACAGTTATCAAGTCCGAGTTATGTAAATGAAGCTTGCTCAATGAAAATGTTTAGTGTGCTGGAGATTTATTCAGATGTTTAAAGCATTACAGCGTGCTCTTGTGGAATGATTTTTTTTTCTGCCAAAAAGGTTTTATCTTGGCTCGCCTTTTTAACTGAAACAGCAGAGAAATACACAGAAGGTTTTCTTTAGCTTCAAAAACATCATTCCCGAGTTCCTTTGTTCCCTGTATCGCATTGGAACAGGAGAGGAACACTGGCTTACTGAAAAAGAGTTACATCCTCACATATGTCGAGGAAATAACCGAATTGAGTGTGGCTGGAATGTTTTTGCTGACATTCAACCCTCAGAGAGCAAGTTTATATTCGTGATCAAAGCCAATTCTCCATTAAACCTGATTATCAACAATCATGATGTTCAGGGCGGGGTAACATTTTTGAAAAGTGTGGCAAAATTTCACCACTGCTCTATAAACACAAATGCTTTTAACTTTTTTTAAACTCTGCGCAGTCTTCTGACACTGTTTATAGTTTCATAATCCTAAAATATTCCTACACCACACTGACCTCCTGTAAAGAACCTGAAAATGCATATTAACAAGCCTGCAGCGCAGATGCACTGAACTCGATAAAAGCTTTTCCAGAAAGACAGAAGGTGGAAACCTCCGTATCTACTCTACTTTATGTTCATCCTATAGCAGCCCTCTGGCACTCTATAAAGTTTCAGACTACGCTTAATATCATTTGGAGAAGCTTATATATAGCTTACTGAAAGGGATCTGTTGTGTGAATAACATTCAAAACCATAAAGACTTCTTAGCGTCAGATTTACTAAATAGGCCAAATTAGTGCGACTGCAATAAATAAATAAAAAACACAGATGGGAGTGGACATTTCTGTGCGTTATCTACTGACAAAGTGCAAATTAAAGAAAACAGATGCAGCCGGATCATTTCCATAATGACCAATGCAATCTACCTAGAGCAGAGCAAATTAGCATCTAGTTTAAGATATGCTTTTTCAGGGCGGTAAATAATGGCGCAAACACCAGTAAATTGACGAGCGCAAACCTTAGTAAATCACCTTGCATGATTCACTTAAATACTCTCCTCCCATGAATTTTGTGTCTGAAAGTGAAACTTCTACAAATGCATATGCAATAAGGTCAGCTACAAAATTAACTGTGTCCATTCATTTTCAGCACAAATCTTTTACTGCGTGTCTTCAGGAAATCCTGACAGGAGGGTTTGTTAGTAAATCTGGCCCTTTATGTCAGCAAAATTCAGAGACCTTCTCTTATATTTAAACAGGTTTATATATGTTTTGGAATCAGTAAACATTGTGATAATTACGAGTAAAAAAGTCACAAGTCAAATACATACTTATTAGTTAGATAATTTAAGCCACATCAGTCAGCAATGGCATCAGGAATCAAATTGATTGCTATTTTGTGTTGTTTTTATATGTAGCTTTATTTAGTGAGAAATAGGTACCATTTAAGGCAGCAGTTAATAAATGAATGAGACCCACTGTTTTTGCAGTTGAAATAAGCCCCTTGCGTATGTAGCAACCAATAGATGCTATTTACACTAATTGCAAATAGCGGTAGATGCAGTATTTACTAAGCGAAATAGCAAACTAAATGAAAATAGTGATTCACCATATAAAAGTAGCAGTTATTTGCAATATGTGTAAATAGTAATTACATGCAATTTATACTTTATTTTGACAGATACATAATATTTGCACCTCAGTATTGCTGTACATTAACATGATGCAATAATAACATAGAGTGTAAATTATTATATTTATTAAAATTATTAATTAATTTTTTTTAAAGATTAATTATTAGCCCTCCCTACACCTACCCCTAACCCTACCCAATAAATGCTTTTATTATTATTAAACATTTCGTTAGGCACTTTATTTCCACTTTTAGAACATTTTACATTTTTATTGAAAGTAAATGCCTTTCTGATGTGATATGTGATGAGAAAAGGGATAAGAGCAAACTCTGCAAAAGGCGGATTCGAACCCGCGTCGATCACGTCAAAACCATCCTTATGCCTTACACTTTACTGATTGTGCCACTAAAGACATTGAAATACAAGTGCTTTTTTTGTCTTACTTGGCCCAACCAGTTATTGTTAGGAGGAGGTAGTGCTAATAGCACTTGCCAACAAGGCACGCTATTTGTACTTGGTGTGAAGAGACACTCCGATTATTTCATTGGCAGTTTTGCAAACAGTGGTCACATAAAGTTTAATTTAATAAAAAGTATGCTTATATACTACAGCCACAAAACAAAAATCACTAACATTAATTGATGGAGTATCTCGCTTTTCATTTCTTAAACAACCAAGATAAATGACCAAGTGATCATTTCAATAAATGATTAATATCATCACAACACAATTTTCTTTCCATCAAGAGGTGAATACATTTTTGGTCAATATCTTGTATTATATCTTGTCAAGCACTCTGAAAAGTCTACTCCAGCATATCCTAGAGATTTTCAATGAATTAAGGACTGGACTCGGAGTGAAAATGATTCTTCATGCTCAATCCCAACAATTCTTTCAAAATTTGAGCCTGATGAATCTTGCTGAAACTACACACTCCATCAATTAGGGTTAAAATAACTGATTGCCAAACATATAACATGCTATAAACATAATAATCAATAATGATCCAGTCATACTCTAAAGCATATATATATATATATATATATATATATATATATATATATATATATATATATATATATATATATATATTTATCAAGCTCATCTCACTGAAAGGAAAGGAGAGTACAGTCTAAGTTTGTTCCTGAATATAAGCACTATAATACTGAGAAGTTACCCACAATCTTATTTCTGCTCTGCAAATATGAAGACAATTTATCTGCATACAGGCTAAGGTTAAACTCTGAGATTTAGTTCATGACTTAAAGGTTCAAAGCCAAGAGAGAAAAAGATTGCCTGAGAGGATTGAAACATTCATCCTGAATGTTTACTATTTACTTCTCGCCAGTCCAGGATGTGCCTTATCTCAGGCTACAGCAAAGCAATGTGCGTGTAGGTACATTTTATGTGGTCTATGTGTGTCTGGGTAAGCGTGTGAATATGCAAACTCATCATCAATGTTTGCCACTAACACCTCTGCTCATGTGTGACGTCCTCTCTCTGCCCTCTCCTTGTGTTCTGCTGGCAGGGTTGATTATGCCGCTTGTCCTTTTAACCCTGCGGCTTTGAGTTAGTGTCATCCTGGGTCTCTCATTAGTCTCTTTTTCCCATTAAACATTCATGATCTGCGTTTCCATGTCAACAATGCACAAAGGTCACTGAAGAATGATAACTTGGGATGGTTATGGTTTTTGCATTGCACATAAAATGTAGCGCTAGCGTACTTTATTTCTCAAATAAAATCTCTGCCTTGCACCAGCTGCGGCTGCCTGCGAGCTTTCATAAACCAGGAAAAATCATTGGGGTGCCACATAGTAACTGGGCTCAGACTGTCGGAGGTGAACGAAATGCAATTTCTATAGGTAAAATGAAAATTGGATGGTCCCTTCCATCTCCCATATGTGTCAAGGATCCATTTTTAATATATTTTCGGTCCCCAAGAATGATTGTTTGCTTCCTGTGACTGCTCACATTTCTCTACTGCTGCATGGCTGCAATTATCAATTACTCATTGACGCTGATGTATCCTTTATCATTGTTATGTCTCTGCATGTTGTTTACACATTCTATTACATTCACTTGGTACAAGCCACAGGCATGCTGCCTGTGTGATATGAAACTTTTAATGTTTTTAAACAGCTTGTTTTGCAAATTACCCTCAATAAAGAGTTTGTTGCCTCCTAAATTTTACCCCAGAGACTAGTCCACAGAGACTCCACTAAGTTGCAAAAAAGCTGTGAAAAGCACTTGGTATGGTTTCAGACTGAACGGATACATAAAAAGAGAATAGTGAAGTTCATGACTGTGCACATTTGATCAACTATGAGAACGTTTACATCCCAGGGGTTTAGCAAAACATTAAAAGTTTAAAAAACATTAAAACTAATTATATTTTTACCATGGCTTCATTTATTTTGGCTACTTTTGAAATAGCTTCTAGCATCTAGAGACTTTATTTTTGTGTGTTTAAGGCTTCATCTGAAACTATAAAAAATCCATTATTAAAAAAAAAATCACAATCAAAAGACGAAATAAAAAAGTGGCTTTATTTTGGCTCTGTTTTAGTTTTAAAGGGGTGGTTGCACGCAATTTCACTTTTTTAACTTTAGTTAGTGTGTAATGTTGCTGCTTGAGCATAAACAGTATCTGCAAAGTTACAGCGCTGAAAGTTCAATGCAAACGGAGATATTGTCTTTTAAAGTTATGGCAGTTTATTGCCTACAAAAACGGCCGGTTTGGACTACAACAAGCTTCTTCCCGGGTTGGTGACATCATAAACCCTTGCTATTAACATAAACACTACCCCCGCAAACACGCAACAAAGTGGGCGAGGCCACGTCGCAGTCATTACGAAAGAGAGAGAGAGCTGTTGCAGAACTACAAACTACATTTGGCCATCTAACCAATATAAGACCATTGTGTTTTTCGGAGGGATGAGCTTCACAGAAGCAGGAAGCAAACGAGCCGTTCAAAGGACAGTGGAGACAGCGGTGTGGAATAAAGGTAAAATATAAGAAAAATATGGCGTTTTTTTAAAAAAAAGAAGTATTAAGACATGTTATACTGTGCCCCATAAACACAACCAAGCCTAGAAAAAAAACACAGAACCACCCCTTTAAGTTTAAGATGAAGTTTAACATTTCAAATTTTCATTTAAAACCCTATTAGGATGGGATTGCGTTTTCATGGAGGATGTTAGGGAAATTTGTTTTTCCCAGGCGTACTTTGTGATTTTAAGCCTGTCCGAATCTGCCATGTCTGTGTTTTTCTAACACAACCTCAGTAAAAATTCTGGGGCAAATGACCTACTGTTTTTCAGCAAACTCAGCGGTCCACTGAAAAATCAAATTCCATCAGTATGCGAATGTTTTTGATTGCCGATATTGTATTATACTAATGCTTCTCACCTCAAGTGTTTTTTGACCTACCTGAGCTTTCGCTTGCGCATCTTTCACATGCTTTAATGTCAATTTGAATGGTATCTGATGAAAAATTTAGCAATTGAGCATTATTAGTGAACAATTAAAAGAAAACTATTTAAAGAATGTAAAGTGTGTTTTAAGATTTTATTTACATAGGCCCAAAAGTTTTTATACTTACAGAAACATAATGTAATTATATATCTTCAACCTATGAAAGCTTGTTTCTGCCACAGAATAAAAAAAAGGTAATTGTGACTTTTTAACTCACAAATCCTACTTTTTTTTCTCAGAATTGCGTGATATAAAGTTGCAATTGCGAGTTATAAAGTCAGAATTCCGTGATATAAAGTCACAATTGCTGACTATTTTTCTTTTTATATCATACAATTCTGACTTTATAACAGAATTCATATTATTATACTTTATAATAATATATACTTTATATTATTGCAATATATAAAGTCAGAATTGTCAGATATAAACTCGCAATTCTGAGAAAAAAGTCTGCGCTTTTATTTTCCTCAGAATGGACTTTATAACTTGCAATTGCGAGCTTATATTTCACAATTCTGAGAAAAGAAGTCAGAATCGCAAGTTATAAAGTAAGAATTGCATGATATAAACTCGCAATTGCGAGAGAAAAAGTCTAACTCGCAAGAAAGTATTAAAAAAAGTATAACTCACAATTGCGAGTTTATATCTCGCAATTCTGAGGAAAAAAGTCATAATTGCGAGATGTAAACTCACAATTATAAGATAAAAAGTAGTTTATTCTGTGGCTGAAACAAGCTTCCATAGCAACCTTACGAAGTAAGAGGTTTGGGAAAAAACATCAGAATGGATTTTATAAAAAAGGGATGGCACATTAGCAAACATCTTTTATGATGGGTCAACACATTAACAGAAAAGCCTTGTCTTGTCTTGTCTTCTCATCACTGGACATGAAAGACCGCAACTGGATTTTACTGAACCAATGCCCCTTGTCCTGCTTGGATAGTCAAGACTCCTGAAGGCCAAAGATCCAATTAGCCTGAGCAGCACTACGGACACTGTTCCTACCAACAACCCAGAGCCGCCACATAACATACAGCCAATTACACACCTGCTGGATAAGGATGGGTAATCATGCTGAAGTAGCTAGATTGTTTTTGACTTTTGGTGTTATGGAAATGAGGATCTCTCAAAGACACTCACTTACTTTAGGCCACTGGACTAGTTTCAAGGGCATCAATGACCCCCAGAGACATTCAGTTGAGAATTTAAATAATCCCGACCGTTGAGGGCTGAATTTGGCCATTAGAAAACCATTAAAATGATAAAGGAAAGGCAAGTGACTTTTTTGCTTAGTGGCACACACACTTTCAAATGCTTTTGCTAGGTGAAACCGACCAACAAAAACAGTGCAAAAAAAAACCCTCTGCTTTCCTGCAACATCCATCAGGACCAATGACCTTAAAATGAGAGCTGTTATTTGCTGCATCAAGTACTTCCTGTGTAGCTCATATCCACAGCGGCGGTGAAGAGCAGTTAAGGCTAATAAACTAATACTAGAGCTCTAAAAAGCTTTTAAATTGTATTCATTTGTCGTGTCTGCTATGCAACCACTCACAAATGACTGTTTCCAGAGGCAGCCACTGGGTCTTTTAAATCACATAGTGCATTCAATGCTGTGCTTCACTCTGTTCATTTTCACTGGGTTATTTCCCACAGGAGACCACCAAGGGGTTTCAGGGTACTGCAGCAAACAAATAGAGGTCAAAGAAGACCCCACAGTAGCTGTAGTAAAAACGCATCTGTTATGACTCGTGTCGAGCCTCATGTTATCAGTGCTCTTAGTAGTCCCAAAGCTGAATTTCAATTTCTACTAAAACTTTAAAAGCATGCATAACAATGAGAAACTAGTCAGTGAAATGTATTTCCAAAGCTTTCAAATTTCACAATAAAAGCAGTGATGCTGCTAACTATTTTTCAGTAACGTGACATTAGTTCATTTGTTCCTTTTCTGTCGGTCACTTTCGACGTTGTGTCGAAATACAGACACTAGGGTTCACTCTTGGGAGCCTCAAACACCTCTGAAGTATTCAGAAAAGGGCAGTAGAATTGGCATGTGGAATTTGCATGCCCGGCCATGCCCCTGGACATATGGGTAAATAAGTGCATCACACTTCAGGTTTGTTCTCAGGATCCAGAGCAGCGTCTCAACCCCCTTTAGTGGCAGTTAAAAGTCGTGGCAGGAGGGACACAACGTCTCTGTTCCCACTATCAGGGAACGAGAGTAACACTAGTGACCAAAAGGTCACTTTCTGCCGGTCACTTTCGATGTAATGTCAAAATACCACATCTATTGAACTGTCACAAGATTTGGTGGTGTAGATGCAGGCAAGCCTCCACTTGCCAAGCAGGTGCAGCTACACTAATCACAACCTTCCAATGCCCAGGGTAACTGACCTGGTTGGTAGTGTTGGGAAGCATTGTCCCCTCATTGAGAAAGGAACACTACATCTTAACCAAAGGGGAAGGGTAGTGTATGGAAAATACACCCTAAGGACTTGGGCAGTCCTACATAGGGAAGAGTACCTGAGGAGGGCTCCACCTGATAAGGGGGAGACTAACGGCCACAGCAACTGGCAACAGAGGTAGTTTCGTCCAGGGGAAGACACTGGGTTCACGCAAACTGAACAGTGGAAGAATACATTGTATGGAGTCACCATTAGGGAACCACTATATACAGAGCACTAGCCAGATTACAAAGGCTCACCTGAAAGGGGTATACCACGAGTACTGGGCCTGGTAGTAGGTTCCTCCACTGATTTCACTACTGACAAGTGATAGTAGGTAGAAAGGTGTCCTGGGTTCACCAAACCTGGGGAACTCTCTGGGAAGAAAATTTGCATGTTACCACCACAGAGAAGGGGGATGGCGCCTATGCAAGCACTACATCCAACCAGTTCTCAGAGTTTTACCTGTTGTTACCCAAGACTCAAGACAAAACTGGTTCCATATAGAGATTACAGAATCCTGCGAAGGTGTTGGGTGTAGCCTAGCCCATAGCTCTACATATTTCTGGTAATGAAGCACTTTCTGTGGCTGCAATACCCCTGGTGGTGTGAGATCTCATGCCCAATGGGCAGGGTACACCTTGGGACTGATAAGCCTGGAGAATGGCGTCTACAGTCCAGGGGGCCAATCTCTGTTTGGACACAGCCTTCTGCTGACCTCTGAAGCAGACAGAGAGCTGCTCAGATCTCCTGAAGCTGTGTGTGGTCCAGGTATTTGCGCAAGGAGCACACCGGCCACAACAGAGACAGAGCTGGGTCTCCCTCATCAGGAGGGATTGCCCCTGAAGGGAGTAGTGGAACTTTGGGCACATATTTTGGCCAGGGTCTCAGGGCCACATGAGAGTGTGCAGCCTAAACTCCAGCTACAAATCTCTAACAGGAAGGCCTGTAGGTCCGCCACCCTCTTGTCGGAGGTGAGCACTATCAGGAGGGCCATCTTCATAAAGAATACATTTATCATATTCATAGAGCAGAAACATTAACGGTACAGATCCACTTTTGCGACACGACTGAAGCGTGGTGCCGCGACGCTTCCCCTCATTTGTACGTTGATGGGCGTTCCTCACGTTTACCGCTATGGGTGTGGTTTTGAGCCAGCGGGGAATGTTGTGTTTTATACCCGCGAGAGACTCTCCCCAGTCTCCATGTGCTCTACTTCTATTGGATAGTTGCGGTCAACAGATGGGCATCAGCCAGCTTTTTGACATACAGCATTTTTTTCAAAAGCAACGCCACCCACCCGGGATGCATTGCATGGCACGTTAAAGTCACTTAACGTCTCCCATAGAAATAAAGTGGAGTGCAGCATGACAGAAGTATCGCACGGACAAGTGGATTTGTACCGTAAAATCCGTACCGACAGCAAAACTATTCAAAATGTTAAAGGGGGGTTGGGGTGAGTTTGCATAATTAAATATCCAATATGGTGCAATATGAGCCACCACAATAGTACCACAAATGGAAACCTCTGGCTATCAGTCCAGTATGAGCCTTAACCACGAAACAACAACCCCAAACATGGCGAGAGAGTAGATGGCAATACTTTAACCGTATGTATGTTGAAGATCACTAGAACCTCTTCCATTCTTGTCAAGTGGAGTGCTAACCTTCTCTCCTTTCAAACAATGCCAGGCCGTTGATGGAGCATCTGATTCGAAATGAAAATGATAATGGTGACGATCAACATCTCTGACACCTCATGCCAATTTGAAGGCAAGAGTTCTTTATGTGTTGGGGGAGGTGACACAATCTTGTCCCTCAATCCAGTAACCCCAGGCTTTGAGACTGTCACCCATCTCTCCACACATCTCACCTCTGATGATCTGTCCAAACTGATCCCCATTCAGTCCCCTGTGTCTGAGCTGTCTTATTATCCGTCACAAGCTGCCTTTCCATCAGTGAAGTCACATAAAGTGCAACACAACACAAACAGGTTTTTGCACTTCGGCTTTTAGCACTTTGCCTGGTGTTTGAAAAGGCTGACCTTGCTGAAACTATTATTTTATTACTATTACTTTCTATTACTTTCCTTGATACAAAACAATAAATCTTTAGTTTAAGCTGATGGTGGAGTATCAACTTAACGTATAGCAATATAATTTGAAAATCTATTCTCAGGTGACTGTTTAGAGTCCAGAAGTTGTTACACTCCACATCTTTTGAAACATGAATCCTTTCACCATATTTAAATTTACCACATCATAATAAATTATGACATACTGTATACCGTTCAAAACTTTGGGGTCAGTAAGGTTTTGTTTTTTTTGTTTTTTTTAAAGAAAGTGCTTTCATTGAGCAAAGACACATTGAGTTGATCAAAAGTGAATGTAATAACTTCCACAAAAATATTAAGCTTTTTAACACTGATTAGAAGAAATGTTCCTTGAACAGCAAATCAACTTATTAGAATGATTTCTGAAGGATCGTGTGACACTGATGGCAAAGCTGAATTTTACTATAGTCTTCACAGGAATAAATTACATTTACATTGTGATAATATTACTCTATTTTTGATCAAATAAATACAGCCCTGGTGAGCATAAGAGACAATTTTGTATTATACATTGATGGTTTTAACCCATGATATTCCTATTCTTGTTCTAGATTGACATGAGGGTGAGTGTAAAGCGGTTCTGAGTTCTCTTGGGTAGGAAGGAAGAAGGCGGGGTCGGCGTGACTGGGACTTGCAACTTTATTAAGCAGTCTTTCTCATAAACAAACATAAACAACGCACGAGGGCGTATAAATCGTCAATAGTTCACTCTTCTCTGTTTTAGGGGATTTCTCTCGTTCAGCACGGTCACTCTCCTCTGCTTTGGCAGCTCAGACGGCAAGTCCCAGTCGAACTCTCTCTCTCATCTCTCTCCCAGCAGCCGCTTATATGCGGTCTCTCCACGCCAATTACTGCAATCAGAGACAGGTGTTCGTCATTTGCACTTGACCTACTTACCGACCGCTCGGCTCCGCCCTCTCTCTCCCGCTACAGACCTCGCGGTACCACGCCCACCCCGCCACATACCCCCACCGCCCGTCTCAGGCCGGGGAGCCATCCGGCCTGCAGCCTCCCCCCCCCCCCCCCCCCTCCTGGAGAGGAAGTCAGCCACAGCCATCTGAGCACCCGGCCTGTGGACCACCTTGAACTTAAAGGGTTGTAATGCCAGATACCAACGGGTGATCCGCGCGTTGGTATCTTTCATGCGGTGGAGCCACTGCAAGGGGGCGTGATCCGAACAGAGGGTGAACTCCCGCCCGAGGAGGTAATAGCGAAGGGTGAGAACGGCCCACCTGATGGCCAAACACTCCTTCTCTATGGTGCTGTACATCGTCTCTCTCTTAGAGAGCTTGCGACTGATGTACAGCACCGGCCGCTCTTCACCCTCCACCTCCTGGGACAGGACTGCGCCCAACCCCCTGTCCGAGGCGTCAGTCTGTAGGGAAAAAGGGAGAGAAAAGTTAGGAGCTTGTAGGAGCGGTCCACCACACAGAGCAGCCTTTATCTGGGTAAAAGCCTGCTGGCACCGCTCCGTCCACTGAACTGTATCTGGTACCTCCTTTCTAGTTAGATCAGTCAGCGGGCTGGCGAGCTCCGAATAATTAGGCACAAACCTTCTGTAATACCCCGCCAGCCCCAGGAACTGTCTAACCTCCTTTTTGGTCTTGGGTCTCGGACAGGTCGCAACCGCTGCGGTCTTATCAATTTGGGGACGCACCTGCCCATGTCCCAAGTGGAAGCCCAGATATCTTACTTCCACCCGCCCAATCGCACACTTCTTTGGGTTGGCCGTGAGCCCCGCCCTTCTCAACGTCTTCAGGACAGCTCGCAAGTGCTGCATATGACGCTGCCAGTCCGCACTGTAGATGATGATATCATCTAGATAGGCAGCGGCATATGCAGCATGCGGCCGGAGAATTCTGTCCATCAGACGCTGGAAGGTCGCAGGAGCCCCGAACAAGCCGAAAGGAAGGGTGATAAATTGGTGTAATCCAAACGGCGTGGTGAAAGCTGTTTTTTCTTTGGACATGGGAGACAAGGGGATCTGCCAATATCCCTTTGTTAAGTCCAGCGTCGAATAAAAACGAGCAGTACCCAGCCGATCAAGCAATTCGTCAACCCTTGGCATTGGATAAGCGTCGAATTTTGACACCGCGTTTACCTTACGGTAGTCCACACAGAACCGGACCGAGCCGTCAGGTTTAGGGACTAAAACAATCGGGCTCGCCCAGTCACTGTTGGACTCTTCTATTACCCCCATGTCCAGCATAGCTTCTAATTCTGCCTGAACGACTTTTTTCTTGTGTTCAGGTAAGCGATAAGGCCGGCTGCGAACAACCACGCCCGGCTCCGTCTCAACGTGGTGCTGAATGAGGTCGGTCCGGCCGGGTAGGGGCGAGAACACGTCAGCAAATTCTGCTTGTAAACGACTTACGTCAGTGAGCTGCGAGGGTGAGAGGTGGTCTCCTCCCGAGGCCAGAGCGATAGATTGAGGCTTTTGGACCGCCTCCGGCCCGAGATCCTCCTCCCCACTCACTACCGTCGCAAGCATCACTGACTCTGCCTCAGACCATTTTTTGAGGAGGTTGAGGTGGTAGATTTGACGTGCCCCGTCCCTATCCGACCGCACGACCTCATAGTTGAGCTCGCCAACTCGCCGTGCGACCTCAAAGGGCCCCTGCCACTTCGCGAGTAATTTAGAACTCGATGTCGGGAGTAATACAAGGACTTTGTCTCCCGGTGAAAATTTACGCAGTCTAGTGCCTCTGTTGTAAAGCTGTCGTTGTCTGTCCTGAGCCTGCAACAAATTCTCCATTGACAGCCGCCCCAAAGTGTGGAGTTTTGTTCTCAGGTCCAGGACATACTGAATTTCATTTTTGCTCGCTGAAGGTCCGTCCTCCCAAGCCTCCCTAAGGACATCCAGCACCCCCCGAGGCTGGCGTCCATAGAGAAGCTCGAAGGGGGAAAACCCCGTGGAGGCTTGCGGGACCTCGCGCACAGCGAACAACAGAGGCTCTAGCCACCTATCCCAATTTTTGGCATCCTCGTGAACGAACTTACGAATCATGGATTTCAACGTGCGATTAAACCGTTCCACCAGACCATCTGTTTGTGGGTGATAGACGCTGGTGCGAACCGATTTAATGCCCAATAATTCATACAGTTCGCGAATCGTTCGTGACATGAACGCCGTGCCCTGATCGGTGAGAATCTCTTTCGGGATTCCCACCCGGGAGATTAAGGAAAACAGTGCGCTCGCGACACTTTTCGCCGAAATAGTGCGGAGCGGAACTGCCTCCGGGTATCGTGTTGCATAGTCCACCAAAACCAATGCAAAACGATGCCCACGTGCTGACCGTTCTAATGGCCCGATGAGGTCCATGCCAATTCGTTCGAAGGGGACCTGCATCAACGGGAGCGGGCACAATGGTGCTTTTGGGGTGGCCGGTGGATTCACCAACTGACATTCACGACAAGACGCACACCACCTGCGTACATTCTCGTGAATGCCCGGCCAGAAAAACCGGGCCATTAGACGGTTAAGTGTAGCCGCTGTTCCTAAATGCCCGGCCATGGGATTCGCGTGAGCCGCCTGGAAAAGCATTTCCCGACGGCTTTTAGGCACTAACAACTGGGTTGTATCTTGTTTTGTCTGAGCGTCTTGGGTCACTCGATACAACCTATCTTTTAAAACAGAAAAATAAGGATAAGAGAGCGGCTGGTCAGGATGGAGGAGATGGCCGTCGATGGAACGGACCTGACTAAACGCATGTTTAAGCGACTCATCCTGGGACTGCTCCAGGGGAAAATCATCGCGGTCTGTGAGGGTGGGTAGCTCCAGACCGCTCTGTTCCCCTGGAAGAGCACCCAGAGGTCCCGAATCCACCTCTCCCAACTGAGCAACCGTCTCTTTCCTCTTTTTACCCTTTCCCCAAGAGGCATCCACACACAAGTGCCCCAATAGTGTATTAAATGCTGGCCAATTGGTACCCAAAATTAGTGGATGCCGGAGGTGCGGGTTAACTGCAACCTCAACACTATGCGTTTTACCCCGAAATTGAATACCCACGGGCAACAACGGATAGTTCACCACTTCCCCGTGCACACACCGTACCTTAACCATGCGGCCGTTAACCAACGCCTTAGGTTGAATCAAGCTTTGATGGCTGGAGGTCTGGTTACACCCTGAATCCACCAGAGCTTGATAAGTACCCCCCTTGATACTCACGGGTATCTGGTACAGGCCAGCTTGATCGGGGGCAGCTTGCGGCGCGTCGGGGACCCGGATCAATGTCCCCACCTCCATCACCTGACACCGATCAATAAAATGTCCGGGATCCCCACAACGCCAACAAGCCGGCCCAGACTTCCCCGCCACTCTAGTGGCTGGCAGCGGTTCCCCAAATTGGCGCGGAGAGAGCGCCGATGCGGATGTGGTGGGGAACGGGTCGCTGGTCGCTCCCCCTCCTCTAGCTGCTGGTCGGGGGGCTGCCGGAATCTCCGCGGGCAGCCCTGTCCTCCACCTCGGTGCTGGCCTGGGCTGGAGCCCGCTGCGCGACCTGGGAAGAGGGATAGGCTTGGGGAGAAGAGGGGGGGGAGGAGAAGAGAGAGAGAGAGAGAGAGAAGCCGAAGGAAGGGGCTCGCCGACCCCGTGGCACGCCACCATGTGGTCCTCCGCCAACTGGATGGCCTGGGACAGCGACGTCGGGCGGTGGCACTGGACCCACTGCGCGGTCTTCTGGGGAAGCCGCGCGACGAACTGCTCCAGCACCACACGGTCGATGATTCCCTCGACGGCGCCTCCGCCGGCCATCAGCCACTTGCGGCACGAGTCCCGGAGCTGGTGCGCGAAGGTGAAGGGTCGGCCGGATTCGCCGAGGGTCAGGCTCCGAAAGCGCTGCCGCTGTTGCTCTGGGCTCCGGCCGACCCGCTGCAGGATGGCGCGCTTCAGGTCTTCGTAGTCCAGGAGATTCTGGACTGGCAGTTGGTGTGCGGCTACCTGTGCTTCTCCTGACAACAGCGGCAGGAGCCGCATTGGCCAGTCCGACCGGGGCCACCCCCGGGACTCGGCGGACCTCTCGAAGAGGTCGATGAATGCCTCCGGATCATCCTCGGAGCCCATCTTCGAGAGGTGGATGGTGGCGGCCGAGTCGGGTGTAGACGGGGGGGTGGCCGGAATCTCCCGGGCCATCCAGCTCCGGAACAGCTCGCGGTCTTCATGCTGGGCACGAATGAGGGCCTCAAAACGCTTGTCCTGTTCGGCCCTCACGGCCAGCAGATCTGCATGGGTCTGTTGGTGAAGACCGGCGAGCGATGAAACCAGGTCCGCAAGCGGCGTCTTCGACGGGGTCTGCATGGCGGCGGCTTTCTTCTTCCTTCCCGGGTTTCGGCACCAGTGTAAAGCGGTTCTGAGTTCTCTTGGGTAGGAAGGAAGAAGGCGGGGTCGGCGTGACTGGGACTTGCAACTTTATTAAGCAGTCTTTCTCATAAACAAACATAAACAACGCACGAGGGCGTATAAATCGTCAATAGTTCACTCTTCTCTGTTTTAGGGGATTTCTCTCGTTCAGCACGGTCACTCTCCTCTGCTTTGGCAGCTCAGACGGCAAGTCTCAGTCGAACTCTCTCTCTCATCTCTCTCCCAGCAGCCGCTTATATGCGGTCTCTCCACGCCAATTACTGCAATCAGAGACAGGTGTTCGTCATTTGCACTTGACCTACTTACCGACCGCTCGGCTCCGCCCTCTCTCTCCCGCTACAGACCTCGCGGTACCACGCCCACCCCGCCACAGTGAGCAAAATATTTTTTAGGTCTATATTCCTTTAACACTGAAACTCTCCACAAAACTAAACACATTAATATTCAAACAGCTTAAGTGCTTATTTTCTATGAGCGTCTGGTATGGTGGAAAGTCTTAACTGTACTCATTTGTTATATTGATCATATCTGATGCTGAACAAGGCAGGGCCATTAACTTTCCTCAGTTCTGAGAGCTTTTCCTGCATTGATTGTTCTGTGTGGGTCTCTGTGGGACTGACGCCACATGAAACATGGCTCTGAAGGAGAGTCTGCTTGTCCAGATGCACACTAGGACAAAGATTAAACGAGATCTGGCTCCTCGGGGTCACCTACTGGCGCTTCCTTTGGACCAGCATTGTTAGGCATGGATAAAGCTTGAATAAATATGAACTACTTTGATTGATCATAACCATGAATAGACTTGGGTGATGAAATCAATTTTTTTCTCCTTGTCAAAGAATTTTCATACAAAAACCAAGACTTGGCCTACGCAACATCTTAGATATGAATTTCCCATTCAAACATCTATTTAATGGTGAAAAGGCTATGTGCATTTCTCCAAGGTGCCCAGACCAGACTGCTCTAAATGACTAATTTCTGCCACCTTATAAAAATAGGTCTCAGAATAAATCTGAAGGTGCCACCTGCTACCACTCACCCAGTTACGTTTATGTGATTACTCTTTTATTTCTCATATGCATGGATCTTAAAGGAACACTTCACAAATTAAAAATTATGTCATTATTTACTCACCCTCACGTCGTTCCAACCCCATATGACTTTCTTTCTTCTTTGGAACACGAAGGAAGAACCCATTAAGAATGTGTCATACATAGGCCTGTATAATTTAGGTTTGTGGATTGCAGCTACATATTGAGTTTGAGACAATTTTCTTAAACTCAGCCTCCAAAGGCCTACTCATGTACCAATCCCAGTCAGTCCAAATATTATGCACTAAATGGCAAGAGATCCCTGAAATCACCAGTTCCAATTTGACCTGCTGTTGTTATGCAACTTCTGGGATTTATTATTTACGGGATTTACCAAAGTTTTCCAAGTTTGTGGCAAATAGTTGACAGTCTTTCTATTATTTCAGATGGCCACATGGGCTTGTTCATGGGTTCAATGTTCCAAAACATGTTCCATACTGGATGTAATTTAGATAGGACTGACATGGAACCTATGAACAAACCCATTTATGCCCATACCTCAAGCCCATATCACGCCTACATTGGCCCACAATACAAATTTTGGCTTAGGACGGTTTCACACTGCATACGTTAGCATAGCATAAGCAGCACATATTTTTTTGCCGCCCATGTTAACAGATTAGAGCATTCACACCACATGCAGAGGCGGCACGGCAGCGCACCGCAGGAGCAGAGCAGAAATGGCAGTGCCGCGATCGTTTCAGTGCCGAGTCTATTTTTGCTGCGCCGCTCACACTGAATTAAAACCACAGTTCTTGATAAAAATTGACCTGATTTTCATGAAAAATAACAAATTTCACCATGATATCATGTAGTGAAGTGTTCTGTGTTTCACATTCATCATATGACATTCAGCTCTGTGGAAAAAAACAACAAATAAAACACACGAAAACACAGAAGTTTTGCCCAAACTTCAAAGGCCTGTTTAAATGATTAAAACTAGAGGCACATCTTAAAGGGTTAGTTCACCCAAAAATGAAAATTATCCCATGATCTCACTCTCAAGTCATCCTAGGTGTACATGATATTCTTCTTTCAGACGAATAAAATCAGAGTTATATTTAAAAAGTCCTGGCTAATCCAAGCTTTATAATGGAAGTAATTGTTGCTCTGTTTTTGAAGTCCATAAAAATGCATCTGTCCATCGAATAACGTGCTCCACGTGGCTCTGGGGGGTTAATAAAGGCCTTCTGAAGCGAAGCGATGCGTTTGTGTAAGAAAAATATCCATATTTAAAACTTTATAAAGTAAAGTTTCGGCCGATCGCCTTCCGTATTCAATTTATGAAAAAAGTGTTGAAATTGCCTCTGCAGTTCAAAATGCTTACACTACCAGTTACGCTCGTCAGACGTCACGTAAGCATTTTGAACTGTGAGAGGCACTTTCAACACTTTTTCCACGGAAGGCGATCGACCAGAACTTTACTTTATAAAGTTTTAAATACAGATATTTTTCTTACACAATCGTCTGAAAGAATGTCATATACACCTAGGATGACTTGAAGGTGAGTAAATCATGAGTAATTTTCATTTTTGGGTGAACTATCCCTTTAACTTTAAGGTTACTTTGATCATGTAAACTACCTGTATTCAGCATGTTATATGCATATACATTCACCTAAAAAATGATTAGGAACACCATACTAATACTGTGTTTGACCCCTTTCACCTTCAGAACTGCCTTAATTCTACGTGGCATTGATACAAAAATTGATTTTGCTGCATACCTCGGTTGTAACGAGTGGTTATTTCAGTCAAAGTTGCTCTTCTATCAGCTTGAATCAGTCGGCCCATTCTCCTCTGACCTCTAGCATCAACAAGGCATTTTCGCCCACAGGACTGCTGCATACTGGATGTTTTTCCCTTTTCACACCATTCTTTTTAAACACTAGAAATGGTTGTGCGTGAAAATCCCAGTAACTGAGCAGATTGTGAAATACTCAGACTGGCCCGCCTGGCACCAACAACCATTCCACGCTCAAAATTGCTTAAATCACCTTTCTTTCCCATTCTGACATTCAGTTTGGAGTTCAGGAGATTGTCTTGACCAGGACCACACCCCTAAATGCTGCCATGTGGTTGATTAGAAAATTGCATTAATGAGAAATTGAACAGGTGTTCCTAATAATCCTTTAGGTGAGTGCATGTGTGTGACAGAGGGGAACATGGTTGCATTCGCAGCAGATGCTGCATATCATAAATCAAAGCACGAGACAAACAGGGGTCGGAGGAGAACACCGGAAAAGGTGGCAGGATGGACGATACTTGTCTGTATTTGCAGTCAAAGTACCCAAGCCGCGGTTCAAATACACGCTACAAACGCTGGCAGTGTGAAAGCTATAGCCACGTGTTGTTCCCGCTCTCCATACGAACAGCTTCTGCGCTGCCTCTGCACTGCTTCCGTGTGCTGGTCAGTTTATGGTCGGGTAGACAGACCTTTTCTTTCTAAGTTGGCAGTTCTTGGCAAGATTAACCCGCACAGCAGATTTTTATGACAATAGTAAAACGAAACTTTGCTGACCTGCTGACATGTTCAACAAAATCAGGCTTCTCTGTCCATCTTTTTTTTAAATTTGTGAGATTTTCCGTATTTTCTACATTTTGTTTTTTTTTTCAGTTGCATGACTCCCATTATAGTTTTATTATGGTTTCAGAGGAACAAAATGGGCTGTTCAATTTTTTAAACGTGTGCTCCTGAATTTGTCAACGGTAATCTAATCTTGGTCAGAAAATGTTTCTGTGTGGTTCTGCCTGGCTTTCCTGCATGTGTTTTAAAAGGATTTCCATTAGCTTCAGGTGAAACGCTCCCAAAATATTTATGACGGAAACCACACTTTTTCAGAAAATACAGAAACTAGAGCTTGGATGCAAATGTTCAGTTGAAAGTGAGGGGATGTGTAGCTGGATCGGAGACAGATATGCTTCTACATCAAGGACAGGTCTCACAGGCAAAGCCTAATCCATGGCTTTTTTTATCTATATTTTTAAACTAGTGCACAAACGCAGTTGTTGGAATAACATGTTGGCGAAACAGTGCCACTGAGACTTCCTAGTCTTAAATTCTGATTCTGATTACATGGCAGGCTTACACCATGGAAAAGACAGACACTTCTGAAGGCCATTTTAACTGATGAAATTGTTAGAAAGGGTTGATGTGATGTTCTTTGACACCTTTTTGTTGAGATGATAAATGACAAGATATGCAAATGAGGACTGGCTTTCAGTAAACATCTATGCTTCCAAAGGGATTTGTGAGAAAGATAAGGTGTGGAGCGACATTAACTGATTTTTCCAGATGATTTGCTATCAAAAAACTGAATCCTTGTCATGTATTTGCTCGTTATTGCACAATTTTCAAAGGCAACAGATTCCCCATTTATGCATTCTCATTTCATTCTCATCAATAATGACAATTCTGATTGTGATATATGCAATATGCAAGAACCACATTTTACCACATAATTGAATATGGAAGAACCACAACTAACAAGAACTAGACTGGGTAAACCCAGCCTGGGGTGCATTTCCCGTACAACAACGTAACTCACTGCTTAACTACCATAGTACGATGCATCGTTGAAGAAATCAACTAGCTAGTCACGACTGTTTCCCGAAACCGTATTGTCGCAAATCTGTCGTTCAACCACGTTGGTTAATGATGTCACATGGAGTAATAAATGCTTTTAATTAATTATTTTGAGATCGAATTCATGCTAGATTTTTTGCTATACATTATGGACATGGCACCTGAGGAATAATTCAAATTTTTCTCAGTTATTTTGCTTTATTTCCAGATTCAAATAGGCTCTTTTTTACGTACTAGAGCACGTCCGCACATGCGCACTCTTCAAAAACGGTGCTTTAAATCTCTTGACAAACTAAAAGACATTATTGACATTTGTATGTATTCTAAATAAAATATATAGATTGTACTGAATGTCAGCTTGCTTATTTTGCTAAAGATAAGGATTTATTAAGTTCACATGTCAAGCAAACAAGAAACTATGCTTCTAACCACAGGTCGAGAGAGCTGTCGTTGCAACCACACAAGTTTGCGATGCTGTTTACGAACGTTCATTCGAACGACGGTTTCGGGAAACACTGACTGGTTGAACTATGTTGATAACGACGGAACTTGCGACCATAGTTGGCTAACGATGCTTTTGGGAAACGCACCCCTGATCTGCCGGCGATTTGATTTCGCCCTGCAACTCAGTCTGGAAACCTGCACATTAATTTCTACTGCTTCTGTTACACTTTTGCGAGAACCAATCACAGACTGGCTTATCCACCTGGCGCGCTATTGGCGGGTTTAACACGATGACGGATAGAGAAGCGATGGGTTGTTGCCCGTTGATCATGCCTCTTGTGGTCTGATTGGTTGAAGGACTATCCAATTGCATACAGAGTCATTTGAATTATGCTCGTTTATCACGCCTCGTGTGGTCTGATTGGTTGAAGGACTATCCAATTGCGTACAGAATCATTTGAACTATGCCTGTTTATCACGCCTCTTTGCAGTAGAAAATACAGAGCATACTCCCCAGACCAACATTCAATCTTAAATTGAGCTTGGTCTGGCGATAGCCAGACAAAACAAGAACCACAAAGCAACTTAAATTAAATGTGTGCATAAAAAGAGTACTTCTTCAACAGTTACAAAATTACAACTTGGATTTAATATTGTGGCATTCACTTTATTAAAAGAGAAAACAATAACCACCAAACCCACTACATTTTCTCTGTTCGTGACCATTTAAATATTCTACAATATTCTAGTTCCCTTTCGTTCAGTCACTACGACGTAACGTTAGTGACTAACGAATGGGGGTTTCGCTTAGAAGCCAATTACCGTCGAGGAATTTAACAGCGCCCAATGGCAGTGCCAATGCCATGGGCATGTGGAATTTGCATGCGTAACTCCGCCCCACATCGTGTATATAAGGAAGTACGCTGGCAACATCGCATTATGTTTCTGCTTTGGAGCCAAGAGTATCTCTTCACTCCTTCAAGCCTGCTAACTGAGTCTTTGTCAGCCTTCGAGACGAGCAGCTTTCCAGAGGCATTGGTGTCAACAGCGCGTTCCAGCGATCGCATACTGCCTGCCTGCTGATCTGCGCAGTGGTCTGCTAGACAGCTGGTGTTTGTTCCCTGGGTGCTTCGGCGTCTCTGCAAACTTCCTCTCACAAAAAGAGCTGACACGTGGCACATCCTTTTCAGGATGTCTCGCCCGTGTACTTCTGGGTGCGGCCGGTTGCTTTCATCTTCCGATGGGCACAATCACTGCATGCTCAGGCAGCGTTTGTGGATGCGTCATGTTCCCACTGCGGGAACATGACCATCGCGGTGCTGCGGTTGAGACTCGAGGATCTTCGTAAAGAAGTGAGAGTCCCCTCTACCACACCCCAATCTACCGTCTATACGAGAGGCGGTGCTTTGGCTGGTGGTCAGGGTGACCTGAGGGTGACGGTGTGGAACAAAGCCCCGACGCTCATGCCTCGGGCCACACTCCCCTCTAGCGCTCCGCAACCCTTTAGCGTTCAGGCGGAGATCGTGGGGCCTGCTCCGGCCCCCCCGCGCATCTCGTTTGGCGCCCCGGAGACTGATGCGATGTCGGTCGTCGCATCACAAGGTGGGCTCGAGTCCTCAGAGGATGATGACTCGGTTGTGCTGCCGCCTTTGGGCTTGCCAGCATTGCCCAAGTCGGACCCGGAGCTGACAGCCATGCTGTCTCGGGCAGCCGCGAGTCTTGGGATAGAGTGGAACCCTCCGCCCTGTCCCGAGCGCTCGCGGCTCGATTATTGGTTTTTGGTCACCCGTCAGTCCCCGCCCCCAATACCTTTCTTTCCCGAGCTGCATGAGGAGGTTGCGCGTTCCTGGAAGTCCCCGTTGTCTTCCCGCGACGTTCGGCTGCCTCCTCTGCCTTCTCCACTCTCGATGGGGCCGCGGCCAACGGGTACACTGGGGTACCACCAGGCGAACGTTCTGTTGTGATGCAACTGTGTCCTCAGAGCTGCTGCCTCCACCCAGCCGCCGGCACAGTCGCCTCAGCCTGCTCGCCGCCGAGGGCGCCCTCCTAAGGCTCCCGCCCCTCCTGCCCAGCCCCAGCAGCAGCCTTCACCCGGGCCGGGTCGTGGAGGACGCCGTAGGAAGGCGCCCCAATCCGCTCAGCCCGCCCCGCACCCCGCTAAACGCCAGGCCAAGTGGCGCTCCATCAATCACCAGGGTGGTCTACGCTCCCGCCATATGTCTCAACTCACCCGCCATCTCGTTCTATGGAGTCAGAAGCACCTGAGGTCCCTTCGTGCTGTCCATATCCCAGGAGAACTGAACCGTGCAGCCGACGAGCTCTCACGGTTTCAGCCACTTCCTGGAGAATGGAGACTCCATCCCCAGATGGTCCAGCTGATTTGGGAACAGTTCAGCGATGCACAGGTAGATCTGTTTGCCTCCCACGACTCTTCCCATTGCAGCCTGTTCTATTCTCTGATCGAGGGCACTCTCGGCACGGATGCACTGGCGCACAGCTGGCCGCGGGGCCTATGCAAATATGCATTCCCCCCAGTGAGCCTTCTCTCACGAGTACTGTGCAAGATCAGGGAGGACAAGGAGCAGGTCATGTTGGTCGCCCCGTATTGGCACGGCCAGACCTGGTTCTCAGAACTGCTATTCCTTGCGACAGCCCCTCCCTGGCCTATCCCTCTGAGGAAGGACCTCCTCACTCAGAGACGGGGCACCCTCTGGCATCTGCGGTGGTGGCTACCATCACTTCCGCTAGGGCAGAGTCCACGCGGCATGCCTATGCGTTGAAGTGGAACCTCTTCGTCACCTGGTGTTCTTCCTACCAAGAAGACCCCTGGAAATGCCCGATCAGGTCCGTGCTCTCGTTCCTCCAAGAGGGGTTGGAGCAAAGGCTGTCTCCCTCCACCCTTAAAGTTTATGTGGCCACAATTATCTGCCCACCACGATCTGTAAGGGGACAAAAAGGTAAGTCAGCACGACCTGGTCATCAGGTTCCTGAGGGGAGCCAGGAGACTACATCCTCCTCGCTCTCCCCTCGTTCCCTCTTGGGACCTCTCAGTAGCCATAAGTGCTCTGGAGAGGTCTCCCTTTGAGCCTTTGCGGTCAGTTGATATTAAGTTCTTGTCTATGAAGACAGCTCTTCTGACTGCATTGGCCTCCGTTAAGAGGGTAGGGGACCTGCAGGCATTTTCGGTTGACGAAGTGTGCCTGGAATTTGGGCCGGCTAACTCTCACGTGATCCTGAGACCCCGGCCTGGATATGTGCCCAAGGTTCCCAACACTCCGTTCAGAGACCAGGTGGTGAACCTGCAAGCGCTGCCTTTGGAGGAGGCAGACCCAGCCTTGGCACTGCTCTGTCCAGTACGCGCTCTCCACGCTTATGTAGACAGGACGCAGTGTTTCAGGACCTCAGACCAGCTCTTTGTCTGTTATGGTGGAGAGCGGAGCTCTCTAAAAGCAGAGGTTGTCTCACTGGATAGTGGACACCATTGTTTTGGCTTACCAGCAGCAAGGTCGACCATGTCCCCTTGGGGTTATGGCCCACTCCACCCGGAGTGTGGCCTCCTCTTGGGCTCTAGTGCATAGTGCCTCGCTAACAGACATCTGCAGAGCTGCAGGCTGGGTGACACCGAACACATTCGCCAGATTCTACAATCTCCGAGTGGAGCCATTGTCCGACTATGTACTCGCCTCTACTAGTGGCCGGTAATGGACCAGGCTCAGGTGTCTTCGCTTGCTCGCCATTCCACTTCATGGACTGGATACGTGCAATATTTTCCTCAGGTAAGCTTCCCCGAAAGCCCTGAGCTCCTCCAGCACTGTCGACATCAGTAAGTCTGCCCTTTCGAGCCCAGACCCTCATGTCCGGCCAGGTGCCCCGTGTGCATGGTTCCCCTCCGGCGACCCCCACACGTGTATTTCCACCGTAAGCATCCTCAGTGAGCAGGTGTCTTTCCCTTGGCAAGTCCCTGCCACCCCTGGGGTTAAAAATCCACCCTCTGGCTGGTACCCCAAAGTTTATCCATATGCAGCCCTCAGCGGGTTATATGTGTACTCTCTAAGTCCTCCCTACGGGTAGGCATTTTGGCATATTTCCACTGGAATATGCTTCCCAGTGTACCTTGGTAATCCTGTGATAAGTGGGAGTCCTTCGTCCATACTAGTCTTACGACAGGGTACTCACACTTACGCAGGGCACTGGAAGACAGCCGAGTGGCGTCATTGTATTGGAACCCCCATTCGTTAGTCACTAACGTTACGTCGTAGTGACTGAACGAAAGGGAACGTCTCGGTTATGTATGTAACCCTCGTTCCCTGAGGAGGGAACGGAGACGTAACGTCCCTTTGCCACCTCCGCTGTGCTGCTAGAACGCGGAGTTCAGTCTTGGCTCCGCAGCAGTAACATAATGCGATGTTGCCAGCGTACTTCCTTATATACCCACGATGTAGGGCGGAGTTACGCATGCAAATTCCGCATGCCCATGGCTTTGCCATTGGGCACTGTTAAATTCCTCGAAGGTAATTGGCTTCTAAGCGAAACCCCCAACGTTACGTCTCTGTTCCCTCCTCAGGGAACGAGGGTTACATACGTAACCGAGACGTTATTTATGGTTAAGTGCCTCATAATGAGTTTTCACAAAAAAATTTAAAATACTGAAAACACTGGATGTGAAGAAAACACGACTTCAAAAAAGTGACTACATGAACATTTTGTGTATAATATTGCAAATTATTTTGAGATGTTTATATATTTTATATTGATCTGAATTACTAGTCATAATTGTTAATTAAGACATATGCCCTTGTAAAGGTAAAAATACACTTCAGGGACAAAATAGTATCCCTTTATAACAAAAAAGTTTGTTCCGACACTGTTCCTGACCTTCATGTCACACTTCTGACCATGCAGCACCTAACCTGCTATTTCTCTAAAGCATTTCCCCCCCCCCATCTCTTTTAAGACACCTTCCCGGCAGACTGATACGCTGATCCATCCTGTCTACAGCCTCACTGGCCTCTGCAAACAGCCATCTATCTCCTGAAAGCCGTGTGTACACTCTGCCTGCCAACAGTAATACATTACTACCAGTCATTGAGGTGAGTTTCCTGGAGTCCATGCATCAATACACTGATGGCAGGCACCATCACAGGACTGTTGTTCCGGAGAAGGGCAGTATTCCAATCCCAATAGTTTATAGATGGCTGCAGCAGTTGGACTACAGGAAGGGGCATCAGAGCTCAGCATCACTCACTAAACCCCAGCAAAGATGTCGTGTAATGAGGGCCATGAAGGAAGCAGGCAGTCATCATGACAAATAGTTTCTGTTTTTAGTAAAAAAGGAATTTGGAGAGTGAACCTGAACCCAAAAAAAAACCCCCATCAAACACAGATAAAGAGGAGATTTATTGGAGTCTAATCAGATATGATAAAGAATGAAGAACGAAGTGTCTATCTATAATTGAATACACATTATAATCTCTCTGAGTCCAAATATAAGAATGAAACAAAACTAGATAGCAATTCAAATGGCAAGTTCAAGTAGTTTATTTTTTTTTAACTACTATACATGCTTTGTTGGGTTTTAAACTCTGTTCACACTAAATAAAAGCTGTTCCACTAGATTATCCAATTTTACACTTATACAGTTGTTGCTTTTTTAATGATAATTTGTCATGGTTTCATGTGTTTTTTCATGGTTATATCGTATCTTGCCTAAGCCACCAAACTGAGACAGGGCTCGAATGGTGTCCCCTCAAAATATGAACTTTCTGTCTTCAAATAAATGTTTGTATGCTTTGTTAAACACTGAGAAAATGTAAACAATTTGAAATATATACTGGAGATATAATTATGGTCTATATAACCAATGAATGTCTAATATAAATGTCTTTTCCATTTTGTTTAAATAAATTAAAACTAAAACTAAAAACCTTCAAAACTTTTAGGGACTTTATCTAATAAAGACCATTTAAATGACTTTGTTGACGTTATGTTGTAACAATTCAATTTCTTACTAATCAAATAATCTATGAATCCCATAAACCTAAAGAGACGATTGATAAAGATTTGTACATCTAAAATTGTACATACATAATACGATTTACTTTCGTCTATAAAAAAGTGCAAGTTTGTCTTTTAGATATACAGTAGAGTCTGCTTAAACCCCACAAATACTAATGAAATCACATTGGGAAAACAGACAGAAGCAAACCATAACTATTCTGATTATGTTTAGCTGCACTGGCTTTCATGATCTGGGGTACAGGCTGAAAATGTCTAACTATTTTTATCTATACAGTAACAGACACAGGCATCAAAGGATGGCTGCATGCCTTAACATAGACGTTGTTCACAGTTTAACCAAACTGAGACTGACTTGCTGCAGAAGCAGGTTGGAAGAGATAAAACAGCAATGCAAAGGAAGAGAGGGGTGTAGAAGATGCTGACTGACTGACAGCAAGAGAAGAAAAAGATATGAGAGAGAGAGAGAACACAAAGAGGTAGCAAGAGTAACAGTGAGAGGAAGCGCCTCAGGATATTGTCTGAAACTTTCATTAGTCAAGGCAGTTTTTCCCCCAATAATAAATGCCTGCTTCATCATAATTGAGTCATGTGCTTTGGAGATCTTAATTAGAGCTGCTGGGAAGGAAACAGGAGCCAGGAGACTTTTCTGACCCTCTGACCATGTAAAGAGCTGTGAGATGATAAGCCCTCTATTCACTTCCACTCTCGTTTATTTCATTTGTTCCACATTTTCTATCTTGTTCTGCTTAACGTCTCACAATTCTTCCTTCCTTCCATCGTTCTTTCACTTTACTCTAATCATAAAACTACAGCAAACCGCATTCCCTACTCTCAGCTGGTTTTGCTTCAGGATTTAGATTATATGGTGAACATCAATGCGACTCAGCACTGTACCAAAAAAAATTCCTTTAAATTAAAAACTGAAATGTATTATTAATATTTATTTATTAATAGTAATTTAATTATATTACCAGGAAACACTTTGAAAAAATCACGCAAGTTGGTCTTTATATTTTAAGGTGGTTTTTCGGGTTGAATTTCAATAGTTTCATGCCCCTGGCAACTAATAATTCACTGTAGTCAGAACAAAGCCTCGGTTATCCTAAATTCTATACTAGCCTATTTCTATTTTGTCATAAAAACTAGAAATAAAATCAATAATTTTCAATACACAAGTGATTTAGGCATCACGACTTTATAATGTACAGTATGATAAGTAAGATTTAAAGACTGCATTTAACAGTGTTATAATATTAGAGTTTAAAAGTCGCCATAAAATCAAAATAGTTTTTATCTATAATCTTGTCTGCTCCAAAACAATGACAAAATTTGCATTTAGAAGATATAAGCATTCAAAACGTATAGTCTCTCACTTCCACCAATATGGATAAATGATTTTGATGTCAGATTTCCTGTCCAATCAAATGCTTTCTAGAATCAGAAGCATCCCGTCCTACATTTAAAAATAGATGCTGAAGCTGCGGCTTCACTTGTTCACACGTTTACTATTTTCTACATGGTGAATGACACATAGTACACTATACAGGGCAGGGTTCCTCAGATCCGGTCTTGGAGGGCCACTGCCCTGCAGAGTTTAGTTCCAACCCTAATCAAACACACCTGAACAAGCTAGTCAAGGTCTTCTGAGTTACTAAATTGCAGGTAAGCAAGTTGATCATGGTTTGAGCTAAACTCTGCAGGACAGTGGCACTCCAGGGCTGGATTTGAGGAACCCTGATATAGGGGATATAGGGAACGATCCAGACAGTGTAATTATGACTAACCCCCAGATAAAGAGAGGTGCAATAGTCAAGCCTAGTGGTGACAAAAGCATGGATAACTCTTTCAAAACTTTGTTTTTGCCAGGACTCGCATCTGATAGAAACTTCACTTTACAACTTGATTAACTTGTCTATCCAGCTTTAATGCGCTGTACAGTAAAACACCCAGATGTGTCTCATCCTGTCTTTCTGTTTCAGTGGAAATTACGTCAAAACATAATTCTGCACGTTCAAGCCAATTCAGTGGGCCTTTAAATATTAAAGGGGACATATTATGCCCCTTTTTTACAAGATGTAAAATAAGTCTCTGATGTCCCCAGAGTGTGTATGTGAAGTTTTAGCTCAAAATACCCCACAGATCGTGTTTTATAGCCTGTTAAAATAGCCTTTGTTTTAAAGTGAGCAAAAACAAACCGTTTTTGTGTATGTCCCTTTAAATGCAATTGAGCTGGTGCTCCCTGCCTGTTCTTACAAGAAGAGGGCAGAGCTTCAATAGCTTGTGCAACAACAAAAACAGAACATGTCAGAAACGAGTCGGACACTGATGCCAACAGAGATAATATGCTGCATGGAGATAGAACAGGTTTAGTTTAGTTTAATACTGGTTTTAACTTATTTTGCCCTCTTGCTTTTATTCACTATTAGTACAAGCTATGTTGTAGCGGACCCTCTCCGAATGATGGCAAAAACTTTACGGACCCACTTTATATTAGGTGGCCTTAACTACTATGTACTAACATTTTAATTAATAATTTGATACAATGCACTTATTGTGTACATACATGTTTTTACATTGTACTTACATTTTTAAAAATACCTGCATGTAATTACGTCTGTAATTAATGTCTGTAGTTACATTTGTAATTACACAGTTGACACTTCCCTTATACCTAACCCTACCCTTAAACTTACCCATAACACCACACCTGTCCCTAACTCTACCCATATTCCACCTCAATATCAGGTGAAGGTAAATAAAGGTGTTTTGCAATATAATTTTAACACAGTAAGTACATTGTACTTATTTTTTGATGTAAGTACATAGTACTTAAGGCCACCTAATATAAAGTGGGGCCAACTTTACTTATGAGTTTTATGAAGTTACTTGTTCATCACACAAAAGATGAAGCGTATGTTTTCACTCCAGAAAATCACTGTAGTCCACAAATGGCTTGGGTATGCAGAGCATTCACAGCTTGTATGGACCACACAGTGCGCACACCCCTAACATACGCAAATAATGTGAATATTGTGAAATACTCTTAAAATGTAAAATAACTGTTTTCTATTTGAATATATTTTAAAATGCAATTTATTTCTGTGATTGAAAGCTGAATTTTCAGCATTATTCCACAGTCTGTTCCTTTTCTTGGGTACATCGTCTCTTCTGCGGGAGTGCATATGGATCCTGACAAGGTTAAGGTTGTGATAGATTGGCCAAGTCCAGATTCCCGTAAGGCCCTACAGAGGTTTCTGGGATTTGCCAATTTCTATTGGCGTTTCATTCGCAACTACAGCCAACTAGCCGCACCTCTGACTGCCTTGACCTCCCCCCGAACGACGTTCAGGTGGTCCGATACAGCTGTGGCTGTATTCGCTAAACTTAAAGGCCGCTTCGTTTCGGCTCCCATCCTCGTTGCACCTGATCCCTGCGCGTTTTTGTCTCATCGTTTATCACCTGCCGAACGTAACTATGACATTGGTAACAGAGAATTGTTGGCTGTCAAGTAAGCGCTGGAGGAGTGGCATCACTGGTTGGAAGGGTCAGGGGTACCTTTTATAGTATGGACCGATCACAAGAACTTAGAATATATCAGAACCGCCAAAAGACTCAACTCTAGGCAGGCTCGGTGGGCACTTTTTTTCAATATCATCCAACTGCGGCCACAAATGGGCGTTATCGCGCTGGTGGGGGTTACCGTTTTCGCAGACTGGAACGCCCCCTTCTTCTTCCTCATTATCTGTGTTAATAAGTAGGGACTTTTATTTTGACGGGTGTTGCAGTCTACGGAGCAATATGAAAGAGTGAGCGCTCGTGGTTCATCATTCAGTGGGTTTAAGCAGATTTAAAGTTTACAGTTTGTTTAGCACCCCCCGAAAAGGCGTACGGTGTGTATGTGCTTGTTTACTGTCATTTGTAATGGGTATGTTTGTGTATTGTGTTATTGATAATGCTATGGAGAGAGTTTGTGTACGAGGTGTTTATGCGCACTTCTTTGTTTTTTGTTCAGCTCTTACGGTGATTTTTGGAGATAAACGGTTTCAATAAACTCCTGAAACATCAGTAAAGTCTGGCCATCATTCGGACAGGGTCCGCTACATTAACAAAACGAAAGAAAAAAGTTTGCTGAGCTTCGGTTCATTGCGACGTGGTCCAAAGTTCACGGGAAAAAAACCTGAGACGGCAAAAACGGCATCGTGCTTGTCTTCTGTATTTAACAAAAGCTGTACAGTTTTAAATCATGTCTTGCTTCTATTCGTATGGCCATAAATTACGGAGTAACGTTAACGTTCCCCAGAAGGACAAATATTCCCGTGGCCGCGTTGGCGCCTCGCAAGCACACTAGCATTGCTAATTTGACACCGCAGCCTGTTCCTTATCCACATAAAATGGTCAACAAAACATGTAGAAAAGTTAACCAAACCATTCAGCCCCTCGTTTACGAGCTCTTGTTGACGAAATAAACAATAGTCTACTTACTGACCTGATCTCTCATCGAATGGAAGGGGAAATAACATCATACCCAGTGTGGCTTGCAAAACTCATCGCGATTGGCGATGAAACGCTACCAGGAACGCCCAATAGGCGTTCTTGTTTCATGACGGGAACGCCCAAGCCGCAGCTGGACCCTCCTCCTTTTTTTCGGACGTTTTGACTTCTCACTCTCGTACCGCCCGGATTCCAAGAACATCAAACCCGATTCTTTATCTCTAATTTTTTACCTAACCGAACGCCCGTCTACTCCCGAGTGTATTTTACCCGAGACCCTTTTTGTCTCCACTCTCAGGTGGGAGATCGAATCGAAGGTTATATCAGCTTTAGAAGGGGTAACGCCTCCGCCCGATTGCCCACCGAATCGTTTGTTTGTGCCAGAGGGAAATCGGTCCGACGTTATTCAGTGGGGACATTGTTCCAGCATAGCTTGTCATCCCTTTATTTGGTGAGACAGCGATTCTGGTGGCCACTAATGGCTCGCAACATCCGCAATTTTGTCTTGGCTTGCTCGGTTTGTGCCACTGGTAAAACTTCCAATCGTCCTCCGGATGGGTTATTACAACCGCTGTCAGTCCCTTCGAGACCCTGGTTCCATATCGCTCTAGATTTTATTACCGCCCTCCCAGGGCAAGACGGTCATTTTGACCGTTGTGGACCGGTTCTCGAAGGCGGCTCATTTTATTCCTTTACCCAAATTACCCTCAGCCAAGGAAACAGCGGTTACTATCATTGATCACGTCTTTCTATTACATGGCCTCCCGATGGACGTGGTGTCTGACAGGGGTCCCCAATTTGTGTCCAAATTATGGCAAGAGTTTTGTAGACTTCTGGGGGCGAGTGTCAGTTTATCTTCGGGGTTTCATCCTCAAAGCAATGGACAAACTGAGAGAGCCAACCAAGATTTGGAGAGAGTGTTGCGATGTTTGGTTTCCAGGAATCCTTCCTCCTGGAGTCAGCAGCTCTCAATGGTGGAGTACGCTCACAATGCGTTGCCAGTGTCATCCACGGGCCTCACTCCGTTTGAATGTAGTTTAGGTTACCAGCCACCAGTTTTTCCCAGTTTGGAATCTGAGGTCGCGGTCCCCTCCGCTCACGCCTTCATCCAGAGGTGCCGTCACACCTGGAACCTCTCCAGGTAGGGGCGCGCACCAAGGCTAAGGCTGATCGCCACCGGTCGAAGCCTCCAGTATACGTCGTTGGTCAAAAAGTGTGGCTTTCTACTAAAAACATTCCTCTCCGATCCGTATCTAATAAACTTTCTCCAAAATTCATTGGCCTGTTTCCTGTCACCAAGATCATTAGTCCGGTGGCAGTCCAACTCAAACTTCCTCCCGCATACAGGAGAATTCATCCAGTCTTCCATGTGTCTAAAATAAAACCCGTGTTTCATGCACACATTAATCCGCCGGTCCCGGTTCCTCCCCCGCCGCGTCTCGTAGATGGGAAGCCCACTTATTCGGTTAACCGTATTCTGGATTCAAGAAGGAGGGGACGCGGATTCCAATACTTGGTGGACTGAGAGGGTTACGGTCCGGAGGAAAGAAGTTGGGTTCCTGCTAGAGACATTCTGGATCACTCCCTGATCGATGATTACAATCGACAGGTAAGTCAGTCGGGGAATGCCAGGAGGCATTCCTAGAGAAGAGGGTAATGTCACGGTTCATGAATCTGCTGTCTCTCTCTCGTCTCGTGTTGTGTCTGTGGGCGTGGTCACTGATCATTGCTGATCAGCAGCGCCAGCTGGTTCCAATTGTTTGTGTCTTTATATGTGCAGTAACTGGTGTCTCATGATGTCAGATCGTTTCTTCCTGCGACGGCTGAGGAGGTTTGGAATGAACCGCCACATCCTCACACGCTTCTACAGCAGCACCATCGAGAGCCTGCTGACTGGCTGCATCACCACCTGGTACGGCAACAGTACCGCCCGCAGCCGCAAGGCCCTGCAAAGGGTAGTGCGCACGGCCAGCTGCATCATCGGAGGTGAGCTTCCCTCCCTCCAGGACATTTATGCCAGGCGGTGTGTGAAAAGAGCTCAGAGGATCATCAGAGACTCTAGCCACCCGAACCATGGGCTGCTCTCACTGCTGCCATCAGGCAGACGGTACCGCAGCATCAGAACACGCACCAGCCGACTCCAGAACAGCTTCTTCCCACAAGCAATCAGACTACTTAACTCTTGATCCATCAGTATCATAACGCACACTGGACAGAATATCACTCAGCACAACCCACTGTAGATACACACACATTATATACACATTTATTTATCATACAGCATCTATTGCACTTTGGATTTCAATTTGTGAACATATTGTATACTGTACATTGTATATTATTACTATAGCTTAATGTATACTGTTATTGTTTAATGTATGTTTAGTGTATATTGTTTTAAGTATATTGTAAGTATGTGTATATTGTTTAAAGCTGTGAGAACTACACTCACATTGTGTAAATTATTTATTGTTTATTGTAGTGTATACTGTGCTGTGAGTAATTGTGTGCGCATCAGATGTGTAATCTGTTGTTGCTTAAATGTTGTACATGTCATGTCATGACTGCTATGTTGCTCGGAACTGCACCTAAGAATTTCACCTACTGTTGCACTTGTGCATATGGTAGAGTGACAATAAAGTGATTTGATTTTGATTTGATTTGTGGTTTCCCCAGTGTGTGTTCCTGCTCTGGTTTTCCCTCGCTGTCGTCTGGTTCCTGGATTTCCCCCCGTTCTTAGTCGTGTTCTGTCTTCTGGAAATCTCCACTCAGCACTGGGATCACGGGCACCTTCACAAGGACTCAACACACCTGGATCGAGCACCATCACCGTCTATACACCGAGGTCCCTGCGTCACCCACCATCGAGCTTGTGATCTGTCTGACCCACCTGTGTTGTGCCAGAGGACTTACTGGTTTCGACCGTGCTTCTTGTGTTTAAATAAAGCGTTTTGCACTTGCATCCTGAGACTGTCTTTGTTACAAACAGCATTTATCTGAAATATAAAGCTTTTGCAACATTATAAATGTCTATACTATCACGACTTGATCAATTTTATACATCCTTGCTGAATACATTTATTAATTTCTTTAAGTCACCTAAAAAATAAAAATAAAAGATTGCAGACCCAAACCTTTTGAACGGTAGTACAATGTTACAAATATATAATGTCAGATAAATACTGTTCATTTGAACTTTCTCAAAGAATCCTAAAAAAAAATTTTTTAAACATTGATAATAATCATGTTTCTTGAGCAGCAAATCATCATACTAGAATGATTTCTGAAGAATCATGTGACACTGGAGTACTGATGCTTAAAATTCAGCTTTGCATCACAGGAATAAATTACATTTTAAAATATATTCAAATCAAAACAGTTATTTTACATTTTAATAATATTTCACAATATTACAGCTTTTTGTATTTTTAATAACATAAATGTTGTTTGGTGAGCAAGGGACTTCTTTTGAAAACAATCAATATAGTACAGTTTCCAAACATTTGACTGGTAGTGTACATCATAATGTATATATTTTATTTATTTATTTATTTTTGTTAAAAATTTGAGTGGGAACTGTAAGTGAACCAGGACTAAATGTATCATTTTCTTTTTTGGTCTGGACCAAAAGAACCAAGAGAACCGACCTGATGACAAATGTGTACACACCTTTAAAAGTTGACAATCCTATTTAATTTGCAATCCTAACTAAACCTGATTTAATTAGATGAATGAATGTTATTGCTTGCATTTACCATTGCTTTGTTCCTGCAATCAAAAGCCCTATGACCCAATCTGGGTTGTGACCCACTACTGGCTTACAGCACCTCTCTCGTTCTCCCCATCTGTTTTTCCCTCTCTGACAGACAGAGGGTGCTTTCTTTACCGCCCCTCCCTCATCGGCATTGACAGCTCTGAGGAATGTTACGTGGCTGCTGCCACCCCCTGGAGCTCACCTGTCCAATTCAAGGTTGGATAAACAGTCATGACCTTACTGCACATATCACAACTCCTCAGGTATGGCGCCCTATATACACATCCATTTACTCGCAACCTAAATATCACTGTATTTTAATTATCTATAAAGAAGGCCTGTTTATTTAGAACTGTCTAGGCCTGTCACGATAATTGATGAATTATCTAATCGGGGTCATTCGCAATTATTTGAGATATCCGTAATCATTTTTGCGCAGTATAAATTTCAACCACAAGGATATAAAAAACACAAAGATAGTTAAAGGTCTTCCTTCATATGAAATTAAGGTTTGTGGGTGTAATCAGACAGCATTATATTGTATTGTATTGTATTGTATTGTGTTATATTATATAATATTATATTATATTATATTTAGGGCTGTCAAAAAAAAAAAATTTAACGGCATTAACGCAGCATCCATTTTTTGTCATCCTTGGGCTATCATTACATTATATGATCACTCTATCATTCATGCAAATGCTTTTAAACCGTTCAAGTGTGACAAAAGAGAATGTCCTGACACACACACACTACGCACAGAAAGACGTGCGCCAGAATCGAGTTCTCTTTCACGCTTGAACAAACAATAACACACAGAATTATGCAAAAATGGCAAAAAAAAAAAAAAATGGTTTTGTTGAGTATCCTCATAAGAAATAAAATTAAATTAGTTTAATTTAAATAAGTTAAATTAGTTAAATAACGTCTTAAATTAACTTAACTTAATAAGAGTTACGAGAAAATAAAAAGCATGTGTCAGCACGTCAGATCCGCATCATGTTTGACAGTGTTAGATCTTAAAGTGACAGCAGCCTAATAAACCAGTTGCTGTGATGTCTGCCATTAATGTTAATCAAAGAACAAAAGTAGCAGAGAAAATTGTAGCTTTAATAAGGATTAATCTATATTTAATTTGTAATTTATGCAGTGCAGACTGTTTTCAACTTTATTCAATGTCTACAGATAAGACATTTATTATGAGTTAATGTGAAGATTGTTTTAAGTTCACTACATTAAAAGTTGTTCTTTTTTAAAGCCTAATAAATGTTGAAATTGATATAGCTTTCAATTATACTGTAATGTTAAATGTCTATCATTAAAGGGTTAGTTCACCCAAAATTGAAAATAAAGTCAGTAATTACTCACCCTCATGTTGTTCCAACCATGTAAGACCTTCGTTCATCTTCGGAACATAATTTAGTATATTTTTGATGAAATCTGAGAGCTGTCTCACTCCTCCATAGGCTTTCAGAGGGACTGAAACTTGATGGCCCAGAATAGTAAGTAAAAACGTCATTTAAGGAGTCCAAATGACTACAGTGGCTCTGTATTAAGTCTATCATGCGACGGAAATACTTTTTGAGCGGAAAAACAACAAAAATAACGACTTTATCCCACTATTATTGTTCGATTTGAGCCTCTGACGAGAGTTCGCGGGAGTGCCACGACTTCTCGCGCATGCGTCGTGGCACTCCCGCGAACTCTCGTCAGAGAGTATATAGTGGGATAAATAGTGGGATAAAGTCGTTATTTTTGTTGTTTTTCTGCTCAAAAAGTATTTTCGTCGCATGATAGACTTAATACAGAGCCACTGTAGTCATTTGGACTCCTTAAATGACGTTTTTACTTACTATTCTGGGCCATCAAGTTTCAGTCCCTCTGAAAGCCTATGGAGGAGTGTTGTCTCCACGGATGCCTCATCCACGGGCTGGGGTGCCACGTACAACAGGCTTGCAGTTTCGGGTCTGTGGACGGGCCCTCAACTGCAATGGCATATCAATTGCCTCGAGTTGTTAGCAGTTCGTCTTGCATTCAGCTGCTTCAAAGTTCCGCTCAGAGGCAAGCACGTTCTGGTCCGTACGGACAACACTGCGGCAGTAGCGTACATCAACAAACAGGGTGGTCTACACTCCCGTCGCATGTCACAACTCGCCCGCCACCTCCTCTTATGGAGTCAGAAGCATCTGAGGTCACTTCGTGCCATTCACATTCCGGGCCTGCTCAATCGTGCAGCCGACGAGCTCTCACGACAGCCAGTGCTCCCGGGAGAGTGGCGACTCCATCCCCAGGCGGTCCAGCTGATCTGGAGTTGTTTCGGGGCCGCACAGGTAGACCTGTTTGCCTCCCCAGAGACGACCCACTGCCAGTGGTTCTATTCCTTGACCGAGGGGACCCTCGGGTCGGATGTCCTGGCACACAGCTGGCCCCGGGGCCAACGCAAATATGCGTTTCCCCCAGTGAGCCTTCTTGCACAAACACTGTGCAAGGTCAGGGAGGACGAGGAGCAAGTCCTGTTGGTCGCTCCGTATTGGCCCAACATGACTTGGTTCCCGGAATTAGTACTCCTCGCGACAGCACCTCCTTGGCCCATTCCTCTGAGGAAGGACCTCCTAACTCAGAGACGGGGCACCCTATGGCACCCGCGTCCGGACCTCTGGAAACTCCACGTCTGGTCCCTGTGACGCGGAGGTTCTAGGTGACCTACCGCAAGCGGTAGTTGACACCATCGTTTCCGCTAGAGCCCCCTCTACGAGGCACCTCTATGCGTTGAAGTGGAACCTGTTCATCGATTGGTGCTCTTCTCGCCGAGAAGACCCCCGAAGATGTTCGATCAGGTCTGTGCTTTCCTTTCTACAAGATGGGTTGGAGCAAAGGCTGTCTCCCTCCACCCTCAAACTCTATGCTGCCGCTATCGCCGCTAATCATGAGCTAGTAGATGGAAAATCTCTAGGTAAGCACGATCTGATTGTCAGGTTCCTGAGGGGGGCGAGGAGACTAAATCCGCCTTGCCCTCCCTCTGTACCCTCTTGGGACTTGTCTCTGGTGCTAACCGCACTGCAGAGAGCGCCCTTTGAGCCTTTGCAGTCAGCAGAGTTGAAAATCTTGTCGTTAAAGACAATACTCTTGACTGCGTTGATATATTTGTAGAGCTGCGGGCTGGGCGACACCTAACACGTTCGCTAGATTTTATAGCCTCCGTGAAGAGCCGGTATCTTCCTGTGTGCTCACTTCCCATAGTCAGTAACACCGAAGTGCCCGTTCTAGTGTCGGCTTGATGCGCCATTCCCTCCCTCATGGTACGGATACCTGCGCTTATCTGCTCCAGTCGAGTTCCCCAGAACTGCGAACCCTGTTGTGTCCTCCGCAACCCGCGGCAGTCGGACGTGGCAGAGCGTTCAACGCCAGGTCTAACACTCGTATGCATTGGTGGAACTTGTGTTAGGCTGGGTTCCATATGTTGTGACACCCACGGCGGTCCCATGTGTGTATTCTTCCACGGTACGGCTCCCTACGGCGAGCCCGTGTCTTTCCGTCTCAGGAAGGTGTTGTCCCCCGCCTCTAATTGGCCTTGGCCACCCCTGGGACTTCCGTATGTTGTGCTGCCCACGGCCAGCCCATATGTGTATTCTCCACATGGTAACTCCCTCCGGGCATGATGTGGCTTCCGCAGCGGCCTCCACGGGCACGCTTTCCCAGCGTTATCTGATTCAGCTGAATGGGTCTTGCGGAACAGCAGCTTTTTGACTCTCCCTGCGTGAATTTCCCCGCCTGCATCAGATCGGGGTCTGAGGGGCTCATCGCTGGGCGCTGGAAGTGGTAGTAACTATGGCGTTTTCCAAAGGGATCCCAATTTGTCGGTATGTACGTCGAACGTGACCGACTGAAAGGGAACGTCTCGGTTACGTATGGTAACCCTCGTTCCCTGAAGGAGGGAACGGAGATGTACGTCCCGTCGCCACAGTTGCCAGTACCATCACTGCAGGGCCGAGTCACTCAGTTCGGCTCCTCAGTGAAAAACAGCGTGCATTCGCTCTCGCTTCCTGTTTATACCCGCGGAGCGCGAGATGCAAATCTCGCACGCCATTGGCCTGTTCTCTATATCTCGAAGCTGATAGGGGCTCCCTGAACTGATCCCAATTCGTCGGTACATCCGACGTACGTCTCCGTTCCCTCCTTCAGGGAACGAAGATTACCATAAGTAACAGAGACGTTAATTTCACAGCATTAAAGTAAATCATATGGTCCTAAGTGACAAGAACAAAACAGAATTAAATTGTTAATTATATGACAATTAATCATCATGATCGTGACAGGCAACATGTCACCAATAAAACAAATGTGGCTAGTTTCAGTCAAATGAAGTCTGGTACTAAAAATCCACATACATGAATGGATGAATCTTTAAAAATTCAATCACTATGTCTTTTTCTAAATAAACCACATGGTTAAGGTAAATTATGTATTTTAAGGTAGACAGCTTGTGATATTACTCAAGTCTAATTTGATGAAAGATTTACACTAAAATATGTTTGTGCATCTTAAACTAGCCTGTGCATCTTTTAAACTATCCACACACACACACACACACACACACACAAAAGAAAATCAAACGTCTCTTCAAAATGTGCAAGAGATCCATGATCAGCCAAATTAAAAGTAAAAGTAAAGTTTTAAAGTATTTGTTTTTCTCTGCAGGACAAAATGAAAAATGAAAATGAAATGCACTATTACACAAATGTATCTACATTTCTGTACCATTTAACAACCCCCCCCCCCCACACACACACACACATTGCTTGAGGAGGCCGTCTAGAAAATCAGGTCAGACCCAGCTGATGAAGAAATTATGTGATTTAATGGCCCCTGAGGGTCAACACAAATATAGCACTGCATTAAGTCTGGCCCCTCCTAGGACAGAGCAACAAGGACATCACCCATAAACATCAAGAGCGAGACACGACACAGACGAAGAGGATGGTGAAATGATAATGAATAAAATGACATTATGCCATTAATTTCAGTTCGCATATTCAATTTCTTTATGTGTACTATCATAAATGTCTGTTTCATTATTTGATTAAGTGCAACTCTAAAAAAAATGCTTCTGTATTTTTAAAATCCTATATATTATAGAGTGTACTTTTATTTCCATACGTTTCTTTTTTCCTCTTGAACATGCAAGAAAAAAAGCTAATACTTACCTCTTTGATTTGACCACTAGGTGGAGGAGAAACTCTTTGCAGCAGGTGAGCTCACCTGTCCAATTAATTTGATCTCATTTCACCATCACCACAAAGAAATGCAAAGAATTCACTACAAAATCTGGAAGGAAACACAACATGATTGACAATCCAATTTCTGGAAGTAGAAAATATTCTGATTCAAGATCAGAAGGCATGTGAAAGCCATTCTTTCATTTCAACCTTTGTAAGTAGAGACTTTGTACACTTTGAAATAAAGCACTTTCCCACTGTTTTCCATAAAGAACAGATTCCAGGTTCAGATGTACACTGCCTTCTGAATGCCATTTGCATAGTCATTAGCAAAATAAGAGTCTACCACAAACACACTAAGACACAAAGTCTTGTTAAATGAGGTCAGGAGAGTTCTAAACAGCAAGGTTTCCTCAAGGGTAAAAGTGATAATCTTCTTTTTTTATCTTTACTTAGCATGTCACTTTACTTACGAAATACTGCCAGGAAGGGTTTGGTTAGCAGGCAGACATGTGGCTCAGCGGGTATTCTTGTAAAACCATCACAAAGATTCTATCAAAATGCATCTGGAGAAATACATAACTTTTGTATTATTCTTAGTAATCCACAGTGGAGCTCAAACGTATGACTGCATTGAAAATGTGGGATTTATAATCTAATGTAAACATTGAACTAAGCAGCAAGTTTTAGGATTTGGGGGGAAAAAAATTATATTATAACATAAAATTAAGAAATATTTAAGATGCACTATTTCAAGGTCACTAATCATAATAAGCAAATGTGTAACTGTCCATGTGAACATTTATGTACAGGGAGTGCAGAATTAATAGGCAAATGAGTATTTTGACCACATCATCCTCGTTATGCATGTTGTCTTACTCCAAGCTGTATAGGCTGGAAAACCTACTACCAATTAAGCATATTAGGTGATGTGCATCTCTGTAATGAGAAGGGGTGTGGTCTAATGACATCAACACCCTATATCAGGTGTGCATAATTATTAGGCAACTTCCTTTCCTTTGGCAAAATGGGTCAAAAGAAGGACTTGACAGGCTCAGAAAAGTCAAAAATAGTGAGATATAGTGCAGAGGGATGCAGCAGTCTTAAAATAGCCAAGCTTCTGAAGCGTGATCATCGAACAATCAAGCGTTTCATTCAAAATAGTCAACAGGGTCGCAAGAAGCGTGTGGAAAAACCAAGGTGCAAAATAACTGCCCGTGAACTGAGAAAAGTCAAGCGTGCAGCTGCCAAGATGCCACTTGCCACCAGTTTGGCCATATTTCAGAGCTGCAACATCACTGGAGTGCCCAAAAGCACAAGGTGTGCAATACTCAGAGACATGGCCAAGGTAAGAAAGGCAGAAAGTCGACCACCACTGAACAAGACACACAAGCTGAAACGTCAAGACTGGGCCAAGAAATATCTCAAGGCTGATTTTTCTAAGGTTTTATGGACTGATGAAATGAGAGTGAGTCTTGATGGGCCAGATGGATGGGCCCGTGGCTGGATTGGTAAAGGGCAGAGAGCTCCAGTCCGACTCAGACGCCAGCAAGGTGGAGGTGGAGTACTGGTTTGGGCTGGTATCATCAAAGATGAGCTTGTGGGGCCTTTTCGGGTTGAGGATGGAGTCAAGCTCAACTCCCAGTCCTACTGCCAGTTTCTGGAAGACACCTTCTTCAAGCAGTGGTACAGGAAGAAGTCTGCATCCTTCAAGAAAAACATGATTTTCATGCAGGACAATGCTCCATCACACGCGTCCAAGTACTCCACAGCGTGGCTGGCAAGAAAGGGTATAAAAGAAGAAAATCTAATGATATGGCCTCCTTGTTCACCTGATCTGAACCCCATTGAGAACCTGTGGTCCATCATCAAATGTGCGATTTACAAGGAGGGAAAACAGTACACCTCTCTGAACAGTGTCTGGGAGGCTGTGGTTGCTGCTGCACGCAATGTTGATGGTGAACAGATCAAAACACTGACAGAATCCATGGATGGCAGGCTTTTGAGTGTCCTTGCAAAGAAAGGTGGCTATATTGGTCACTGATTTGTTTTTGTTTGGTTTTTGAATGTCAGAAATGTATATTTGTGAATGTTGAGATGTTATATTGGTTTCACTGGTAAAAATAAATAATTGAAATGGGTATAAATTTGTTTTTTGTTAAGTTGCCTAATAATTATGCACAGTAATAGTCACCTGCACACACAGATATCCCCCTAAAATAGCTAAAACTATAAAAACCACTTCCAAAAATATTCAGCTTTGATATTAATGAGTTTTTGGTGTTCATTGACAACATGGTTGTTGTTTAATTATTAATGTTGTAAAATTAATCCTCAAAAATACAACTTGCCTAATAATTCTGCACTCCCTGTATATAATAAAAGATGGTCACATTATTGGATTCGCTTATTGGATCCAATTTTAAAAATTAACATTTTCATCAGGCTTTACATTAAAGGGTTAGTTCACCCAAAAATTAAAATAATGTAATTTATTACTCACCCTCATGCCGTTCCACACCAGTAAGACCTCCGTTCATCTTTGGAACACAAATTAAGATATTTTTTTGAAATCTGAAGGCTCAGTGAGGGTCCCATCTGGGTCACAGCACCAATGTAACCCCTCATGTTCGAACCGCCTGCTCCAAGCGGGACTCGCCAGCATGAGAGTTGGATACTCTAACAAGGAGGCTAAAGACTGCAACCTCAGTCGCTAGAGCGTCTCTTGAGATCAGAGGAGTGAGGTTTACTCGCAACTATTAGCTGGCCTCCGTTACACTCACCCCCTTAAATTTCACTCCCATACGGGTCACGGCACCAATGTAAGCCTTCCTGTTTGAACCGCACGCTCCAAGCGGGACTCGCCAGCATGAGAGTCGGACGCTCTAAAAAGGAGACTAAAGGCTGCAACCTCTAGCGTCAGTCACTAGAGCGTCTCTTGAGATCAGAGGAGTGAGGTTTACTTGCACAGCAACTACTAGCTGGCCTCCGTTACATGAGCAACCACTGCGATTCAGTACGTAAGCTGATACAAGCGTGTTTATTCATACTTACTCACATGCTGAATCGCAGAACGATTTTGACAGTTTTGTCAACCACAATGAACAAATTCAAAAAGATTCATTCACGAATCAGGCATTGGTAGTTCTGATTCAAGCGACAGGAAATACATGTCGAGTATACTACTAGCGCATCTAGTATAGGCCTACGTTACTACTTCTATTTCTCGAGATCAAGATGACAAGATATTTTTACGGTCTATGCTCGAGATACGATAAAGATAGTATGAGTAGTAGTAGGCCTACAGACACGCGAGATTGCTAGAAAAAGAACATACTCAAAAGAGTGATTCATTCGCGAATCGGGAGTCTGTAAACAATCACATGACTTATTGATGACATATTGTCAGGGAAAATATTTCTCAGGTCAGTGTACAGTAATTTCTCTAGTCAAAAACTGATTTATTTTTAACATTTCACTGGGAAAGGGCACACGAGGAACACTTTGTTAGATACTGAAATTAGCTTGATAAACTGGGCGTTCACCTAACGCAGCAACGCTAGTTTTTTTTTTTTTAAATATCACCTTTAATAAGATGCTAAAGACCCAATAAGATAATAACAAACGTAATAAAACAACAATGCCTCTTGTGCCTTACTGAAGTCATTAGAGGTATATAGAGAAAGCGCACAGCACAGTACCTGCCATGCAAATATGAGATAAATAATGAGTGCTAATATTAATAAAGCTAATGATGCTTGACAGATCTAGGCTAGCACAGCTCCCTTAGCAAGTCACTGGCAGAGGATTGGATGTGGTGAAATGAGGGATAGAGGTGGACAGAGGGAACGGTTCAGGGTTTAGTGAGAGGGGAGCTGTGGTTAATTAGCAGTGACAGTTCCACGGTTAGTCCAGCATTGGTTCCGACAGCTGCAGGCTGCTGCCAGCTACCACTGCCACACGTCGCCACTCTCATTCTCTCTTCATTTCCATCTAGATAGATGTATCTCCCATTTACTCACTCAGGTGTTTGTTTCTCTCGAACACAATCCCATTGAAAAAGCAAGAGAGGGAAAAGTTTGGCTTCAGAATCTTTCTTCATTTGTGTAATCAACACAATGACTACTTGTTCTGTGGTGAAGACTTCCCACATTCTGCTGAATGCAGTTGGAGTGGTAAATATGCAGAAGGCAGCAAAAATATTCAAAGATAGCTCATCTTAAAAATGTAATAGAACATAAATGCATTAAACCACATGCAGAGCACTTCAGTGTTGTTGTTAACTAAAACTATTAAAAATAATTTTAGAAGTGTTGCAATTAACTGATATGGTACTTTTAATTACATCAAATTATACATATAAAAAAATGAATAAAAATGACAACAACACATAAAAAGGATTCAAACTAAAATAAAACAAAACTGAAAAAAAAAGATAAATTAAACCTATAAAAAATTAACCTATAAATAATATTAAAATAACACTGGTGCACCTTGTTAAAAACTAGTGTTTTAGTAACACTAATATTGTATCTGAACAAAATGGTTGTGCTAATCCTAAATATATGAAGGGTGATGGAACATATATATATATTTTTCATAATAGTTTGTTTCATATAAGTTAGGCTACATTGATCTAACCTATTCCAAAGACCTATTGAGAGCTGTTTGTTTGCCATCAGAACCAGAAAAGAGAAGAAGTTAGGTAAGGAATGTAAAGAATGATACATTTGAACAGTTTTTACAAACATAAACTGGCAAGCAGATAAAAATCAAAGTTGATTGTGTGATGTAAGTTCTTGTCATTTACATCACAAATATAACACAGGTTAATTATAATAATAAAACACCACAAATTTAATGAATTGCAACACTGACAATAACATAATATTCATAACATAAAACATTTTACATTTGCAGTGCCTCGTTTATGGGGGGCTTCTCAGATCTAGGACCCTGGCAGTCAGAGGCCCGTCCAAGATCCATCTTTGGTTGGTCGTATAGTTAAATTATGGATGAAAAATGCAAACTCAGTAAACTATTTTCAAGCTGTTAGATAATAGACATCATTTGCATATTGCACAACGTGCATTTTTCATCGTGTAGCCTATAGCCTACGTGTTAGGTTTACCACTGACAACTTGGTTTTAGTGGCTGCAGCAGTTTTACTTTTGTTTTTCATTTACTATAGGCTAAAACACAGACGCAGATTCCGATTTCCGAACGACTGTCTATCAGTTTGAAAGTACCGCCGTGTCTTCATTGTACAAAGCTGGAGCTCTTCCATTATGATCTTCGAATCTGTCAAAGGGAGCGCCCAGTCGCGTTGCGTTGAGTTGTAGCCTACCTCTGATGTCCGTGAATACTTCCTGGTCCAAAGTTGTGTGTACACAAATCAAAGTCATTTGAGCTGTCGGATGGTGAACTCACATCAGGGAATTACACTTCAACGGACACACACACACACTTCTCTAAACTGAGGAACAGAGAAGTTCAATAGTATAGCCTAATTCATTATTCAGCGTTGACTCTTTGCAAACATGATGCGAACAGATGGACATTATCCACGTAACGGAACCTTAAAGTCTCATTGTGACCAGAAACAACAGGAAAACAACAATTTGAAAAATGGATATCACAAAAAAGAAAAGGTAAGTTAGGCTAACGTATGTCAAACTGCATCACTTAATTAATCGCAAAATACGTCGCTAAACGTGTTCTATTAAAAATGAAAGTCCTAGAATTAAGGGGTAAGCCTTAAAGATGACCCGAAGTAGTTTTTACAGAGAACGCTGTTACTTTTCTACAACATATTTAGGGGTATGACTTGGCATGGAATTTGAATTGGGAGGTCCGAGTCATTTCACCGAATCGGTTCGTTCTGGTGGTTCGTTTAATGAATCATTTAAGAAGAACGAGTCACCAATTCGTTTTGAGTCATCACTAAAATATGTTTGAAGTTCATGGGCGCTTTTGGTAATGAAATACATGTTTACCCTTCTGAAAATATTTGAATAGTAACCAATACCTATGTTTAACTGTAAAAATTTGTGTTAGTAACCCACAGGCAAAACCATGGTGGCGAATTCTCTCTTAAAGGGATAGTTCACTTAAAAACTGGAAATTCTTTCATTATTTACTCACCCTCAAGTTGTTCCAAACCTGTATGAATTTCTTTCTTCTGCTGAACACAAAATATATTTGAATAATATGGGCAACCAAACAGTTGATTTCTGACTTCTATAGTATGGAAGGAAATTTCTATGGAAGTCAATGTGGCCCATCAACTGTTTGGTTACCGACATTCTTCAAAATATATTTTGTGTTCAGCAGAAGAAAGTCATACAGGTTTGGAACAGCTTAGGAAAGATATGGCTGAAGCACACTTAGAAATTATATTTATTACTGAATTATGTTAATTGGACTCTTTAGTTTATGTAGTAGTATATGTTTGAGTATCATTTGTCTGCTAAATTACAATGCAATTAAAATAATACTAACATATACTGTAACATATAATGTTTTGTTAACCTGTGATATTGTAGGTGCTGAAAAATGGCCAGGGAAACGGTTTTCATCAGCCTCGAGTTAGGGGTGAAGATTCATTCGAGGAGGCCCCCATGTATGTAGCTGTCCTGACATACATGGGCTATGGAATTGTCATCCTTTTTGGCTATTTCAGAGACTTATTAAGAGCTATTGGGTTAGAGAAATGCCATCAGGCCCAGGAGAGAGAAGAGCAAAAGGTAGGTTTGCCCTCAATCTAATACATTTTGCACAGTAACCACCATGTACAGAAAGTTAGCTAGTTTTTGAATATTATTTTTAGCATTACCTCATGTAAACCTTCTACTGAATTGGTAGGATTTGTTATTTTAGGATTAGAATAACAACTTTGTATGTGTCTAAAAATCAAATGTTCTGTTGCATACGTAACATTTAAAAAATAACTATAAAATAAAAAGATGAGTATTAGGCAAGCAAGTCACATTTATTCTCAAACACTAGGTGTTTTCTTTCATGTCATTTAATGTACACACTGTTCACTATGGAAAATCTCCATGATATGTGTGAGGTGATGCTGGGGAGGTTAAAGACGCAATTAAACCCCGAAGGACAGTGACTTCATTATTTCTGCTCCCGGTCTGTCCGTTGAGAAAAGATGCCTCTTTTATGCACATTTCTCACTCAAAGCTTGCGGTATTACATTAGATGTGATTATTCAAAGGCATAAATTGAGTTTTTTGAAGCTTAGTTGGGAAGACCATAAAACGATAAGCTTTCGGAGGGAGTCACACCTTTAGTAAAATAGTGTTATATATTGGTATGAGTGCACACATTGGGAATTTGCTCTGTGTTTGCCATGTTTTCCATGATCAGTGTGAATCACTGCAGCCAAATTGGCACTGTCTAAATCTTCTAATCTAGCTGTAATATTTAAAGTGTACAAATACAAATCAGTAAGTTCATTGTAGGAATACTAGTATAGCACCATTTTTTGCCATTAATATCCAATGAAATGAAATATATATGGAAAGAACAGGTTTTACTTGAGTGCTGCACATTTCACAGAGTGTGCTTGATATGTAGGCCTATACAGTACATTAGCATTTAAGAGCAACATTTACATGTGATCTCACAGCATTTCCATTCTCCCTTTTCCTGTTTAACAGGGGTTTCTACATTGCCGTTTGAGTCACACACCAGCAAAGCTTTAAACGGTGTTCTTTGTGTTAAATAAGAGCCAAAAAAAGGCTATAAGAATCAATAAGATTGCAGTTTTTGTTTGAGCTTTCTTGGTGTCTTAAGAGAATGCTTTGGATGTGTGATCTGAAACGCTGGGCTAAGATCAGACACCTGCTCGGTGACCAGAAAAACGTATGAGTGGCAGTCAAAAGCTTATACAAAACTTGTCAAAGTCAGGCGGCAGTTTGTTGTACCTTTGTTAGTTTCTGCTGTCTTTACTGTCTCCATAACTAGGATTCTGAGCAGTTCAAAGTAGGTTTAATAAAGAAAGCACAATGAGGAGTCTGCTTAGCCTCTCCCTTGTTCTTTGGCAGTTTACTTAAGGACAAGTAGTATGCGAGTCTCTCAGGACTCTGATACTCACAGAGGAGATGGTTTTGAAACATTCACCCGGTTGTAACTACCCACATGCAAACAGTGTCATTTATGGCTGATCTCGCGTCAGCTGTGCCTATTCTTTTTAATGAATGAATATTGAGGAAGGGAAGCATGAAATTCTGATGTTCGGTTGTTTTAAATGTGCTTCTGGTTGTTATTTTGTAAACTATTTATTGTATTACAGGACTTTGTTCCCCTTTACCAAGATTTTGAAAACTTCTACACCCGGAACATGTACATGAGAGTAAGGGACAACTGGAACCGGCCCATATGCAGTTTACCTGGTCCGGTTTTTGATCTCATGGAAAGGGTATCAGATGATTACAATTGGACGTTTAGGTAAATCTATGCTTTGCATAAAACAAGCCGTTTCTGGCACAAGGCACAATTTTTAACTAACTTAACCAGTAAAACTGGTCAACCAACTTCACCAGAAAGACCATGCATTTTGTTTTAAACAGGCCAGCACTAACCACCATAAACTCGCTTTTTCATTCATACTTTTTCAATTCAGCAAGGTTGCGTTGAATTGATAAAAAGGGACAGTACAACTTTTAAATTGTTACAACAAAAAAACATATAAATGCTGTTCTTCTGAACTTTCTGTTCATCAGAGAATCCTGAAAAAATATTAAGTAGCACAACTGTTTTCAACATTGATAATAATAACAAGAAATGTCTCTTGAGCAGCAAATCAGCATATTAGAATGTGATTTCTGAAGGATCATGTGACACTGAAGACTGGAGTAATGATGCTGAAAATTCAGCTTTGACACAACAGGAATAAATTACATTATAATATATATTTAAATAGAAAACACTGAAATTGTAATAATATTTCAAAATATTGCTCCTTTTATTGTATTGGATCTGATAAATGCCTTAATGAGCATTTAAGACTTCTTTTAAAAACATTAAATCAACATATTTCATCAGAGGAGAAATGTATTAACTGATGGTTATATGATCTTTGGCCCATTTTCTGTAATTTGAGCTAATGTTATTTATTGTTTCTTTCAATTGCCGCCTTAACACTAACTGCTGCTTTGTTTTACACAAAGTTCTTCTATATTATTCCCACTGATTTTAGTTCCACCCTAGAACAAGAATGATCTATGTACAGACTAGTCAGGATAAATCAATATCAATAATGGTTTGGTTGATGTGTTTCTTCTCTGTTAGGTTAACAGGGAGAACCATTGAGAACGTCATAAACATGGGCTCCTACAACTATCTGGGTTTCGCTGAAAACAATGTTGACTTCCTGAAAACCGTAGCAGAGGCGACCAGACAGTATGGTGTGGGAGTCTGCAGCACAAGACAGGAACTAGGTATTTGTGTGGTTATACCACAACCTAAACGTATCACAGAAACAGGTCACCTATGGCATCCAACATTATTTGCTTAAGAACAAGCATGGTAGGTTGTTGTTTAGCAACTATTGCGGTTTAGTTAATGCCACCATAAACCCGTCGAAAGCCTTTTTTCCATTTGACCTGCTTTGAGCAGCATTCACAGAATTCTTCCTTCACCAATATATTTATTAAAGGCCCAACCTGTTTTTGAATTTTCAGCGTAAGTTGATGATTGACTGACCTGTTTCATATCTCTCTCTAAAGGTTTATTACATGTGTTGTGATGACTCAAATGACTCGTATGACTCATAATGATCTTCCCATATTTCTATGCTGAAATATGTGTACTTAGTGCAATTTTTACAAATGTCACATAGACTGTGTAGGTTAAAAGCTGGCTTGTTTGCACTAAGGCTTAGAGGTGAAATTGTTATCTGTACCACGTGATGGAAAACCAGGAAATGTCAGGGAATTTTAAAGTGCCCATTTATGCGACTTTAAAAAATGATTCATTTTGTTTTGGACCAGTCTGTTGTGATTGGTCTACCGCTTCAATCGCATTTCAGAAACAACATGTTCACTAGCATATCCGAATTTCAGCTTCCTCAGCACTCGATACAGTGATGCAAATAGTAGCGATGGCATCGTTTTTTCCATATCAATTCCAGTGCGAGTCCTGACCTTATTCATGCATCAAAGTGGATTCGTAGCACAGAAAACAGCGTCTTCTCGAAATGTCGACAACACGAACCAAACTCTTCCAGGCCTTGGCTACAACTACAGTGTTTGAGGGCAGGTCAAAGTAGACATCATTTGCGGGCAGTCAATGGAATTGCTGACAACTCATTTCAGCAGTTCAGAATCGATTCTTTCTTTTAGGAGACGTTTGCCGCGTCCCAATTCCCTACTTATACTGACCTAAAAGTATGTCCTCTTTTTGTGAAGAAAAAGTACATACTTTAAGCGTGTAACAGAAGAGTAGGCAAGCTTTGGGACGTACTACTTTGCCATCTTTAACGAACAGCTCTGTCGCTTAGTTATGTGCATCCTGTCACCATAAACTGCCCTGTCAATCATCCTGTCACAGTTAAAATCCTCCTTATTCAATTTAATTTAATTTACTTCCGTATTGGAGAGAAATGTAGTAGAACATTGATCTGCCATTAGTGGGTCTTTCATGCTGAGACTCTCCTCGTGCGTTTGCAATTTCAATATAATGATGTATTTAAAAGTTAATGGCCAAACATATCATTACAATGCTGTTGCAGATCAAATATAATGTGGATAACATTAAATAAATATATTTTCGTCAAGTTAGATACTGATAATTATTCACTCAAACCCCTTTATCTAATCTTCTATACTTAAAGGAATAGTTCACCCAAAAATTAAAATTAGCCCATGATTTACTCACCCTCAAGTCATTCTAGGTGTATATGACATTCTTCTTTCAGATGAATATAATCAGAGTTATATTAAAAAAGTCCAGGCAAATCCAAGCATTGTAATGGCAGTAATAGTTGCTCTGTTTTTGAAGTCCATAGAAAATGCACCTGTCCTGGCTCTGGGGTGTTAATGAAGGCCTTCTGAAGCAAATCGATGCGTTTGTGTAAGAAAAATATCCATATTTAAAACTTTATCAAGTAAAGTTCCAGCCGATCGCCTTCCGTGGAAAAGTGTTGAAAGTTGAAAGTGAAACTCAAGATGCGTACGTGACGTCATGACGAGCATACCTGGTCGTGTTTGTCTTTCGATCGGTAGAGGACCTTTCAACACTTTTTCCATAAATTGAACACAGAAGGCGGTCGGCCGAAACTTTACTTTATAAAGTTTTAAAAATGGATATTTTTCTTACACAAACGCATCGATTCGCTTCAGAAGGCCTTTATTAACCCCCCGGAGCCGCGTGGAGCATGTTATTTGATAGACAGATGCACTTTTTATGGACTCCAAAATCAGAGCAACTATTGTAATGCTTGGATTAGTCTGGACTTTTGTAATATAACTCTGATTTTATTCGTCTGAAAGAAGAATGTCATATACACCTAGGATGACTTGAGGGTGAGTAAATCATGGGCTAATTTAAATTTTTGGGTGAACTAACCCTTTAACTGTCGGACTCGCACATCCGTCATGTTTGTAGTTTTTTTTTACATTTTTTTATCTGTATTTGTATTTCTAATCAAATCCTCATCCAACTCGCAATGGGTTGTGGGCAATATTAGCTGTTAGAGTGTGCATCGAGCTACAGTTTGGAAATAGTAGACCATCCTGGTATCTTTAGAATACTAATTTCAACATACTAGGATTTGTACTAATTCTATTTTGAATACAATTTAGGACGGATAGTATGTGAATTGGGAAGCACCGAATAAATGTATTTGTCATGCACTTTGTTCTTTAAAACTTTGCAGTCCTTTTACATTCACAAATAGCTATATTACACACTGCATGAAAGGTAATATTTGAAAAAGCATAATAAAAACATGAAATTCCAGGCTTAGAAAAATCTGTAGTGATTTATAGATTTTTTTTAATTATTAATGCTAAGTTCTATTTAATCGGTTAGAAAATTACTCTTTGTGAGTGCAGTTTCTATAAAATGACACACTTGAGTAATCACAATCAACTTTCATGGAAATGAATTGGTAAAAAGGGTTTGAAACCCTTGATGATTCTTAGAGATTACACCTGTTCAGTAGCAAATGTTCAAGTACTTTGGTTTGACCGATGTTCTGGCATCTAGTTTTTCTGGTTTCTTGCATATGTGACATTTTTTTCGCCGTTTGATGGCTGTCGCTACATGTCGTTCTGACATCAGCAAGGCTGTAAAACATCACGCGAGCACAGATGGTACAAGTACACACGTATTTCGCCTTCTCTGTGTCAGTGCATTTCTGTTTTCTCATCTTACATACACTCTTACACAGTATAAATGCATTAGATATCAGATCATATCTGTAGTAAAGTGAGTAATCTGAGATATTTTATACGCGGTGCTATGCAGTGAATGCACCACTGTGGTGAATCTGAGCCAAATATCAGAAACAGACACAAAAAGAACACGTGATCATGAGTCATCGAGGGTATTTGTGTGTAAAGTCCTTTTCGTATCATTCATTATTCATTTGAGGGATTCATTTCTTTCTTTCTGCATCTCTCAAAGGCTGTAGTTGCTTTCGGATATATTTCTGCAGGCCCTCTGTTAAATGAGGAATAATAACTTCACCCACGACTCCCTATTAAGATGCAGTTTCTAATTAGACGCCTGTGTATGTATGTGCGTATTAGGGATGGGCATTTTAAAATATTTTTTCTTAAAGGTTCTTAAACATAAAAAAGGAGTAATCAGTGTTTCAATACATATAAAAATGATATAGGTAAATGAATCAAGTAAAATAGTTTTACTGTTTAAAGGGTTTCACTAATGGAAGATTTGTATTTGTGAACATTTAGGAACAGGAATTAAAATCAAAGAATTGATCAGAATTACTACCCTTAAATGTGTTCTGGAAAGTGGTATTGTATCTCTCAAGTTACCTTAGATTACTCTTTTACTCATAATGTATGTGATGTTGGGTAATGTTTTACTATAATGTTATGGTCACGTTTGACAGGATGTTTTTGTTCTAACTGCAAGATCAATAAGGTCCCATGTTTTTTTTTTGTTCTTCTTCTGACAGGTTTTAAGACTTCTATCATCAATAATTTACAGAAATTCTGTCTGGAGTATCTCTGTGTCTTTAGAATTCATTACTATATGTATATGTGTTTGTTTTCAGTCACCATGAGAGTTGATAGGTGTAACATTAAGTTACAGTTGTCAAACACTAATATCATTGAAGCACGTAGCACTTAAGTATGAAGTCAACAACATAATGGGTCATTTAAGTGTCATATTTATTGTTTCAAGAGCTAAATGTTTCACCATGGTGATGTAGTCATTGTACAACCAGTGGGTGGCAAATGTTGGCTACACTAGTTTCCTATGAGACAATTATTGTCTTTCTCAGTGGGTGCTTAAGGGGGCTCATAAACCAGAATTTTCCATCGAGCTACATCCTTTTTTGTCTTATTGGAGCTAATTAAAATATGAATATTTTGTTTTTGATAATCAGCCCAGAATTTAAACAAATTTAAAAATTTAAAAAAAGCTTTAGGTGTGCTTTCGATTACCACAGAAAATAATTTAGTTTTTAAAAACAAACAAAATGTCTATGGAAGGCTTAACAGAGAATATGACGCTTGAAATTATGTGATTCTTTTGTAGGAAAGTGTGTGTATTTATGATGCACAGTTGTGTAAATCGTCCATTTAGTGTTAAACTTTGGTTTAAAACAATTGAAAAGTTACAGTGTTTACTGACTTTTGCGCTACAGGAGTTAAACTATTGCATATAACTTTACACAGACAGGATTAGGAAGCAATTTGATCATATTAGTCTCTTAATGTTAAAAATGGTATGCTTTGCTCTTCCTGTGTATTATTCTGGTGCAGTTCCTTGTTCCCCATAAACTTCCACTGTATATTTTACCGTAAACATGATTTCCTGTGGTAGTCTGTGGCCACAGATGATGTTGATCGAGCTTAATTTGTATTTGACCCTGAACGTATCTCATTATTGCTGTTTTCAGAGCTATTCCCATCCATTTAAATTACCGTAAATTAGGTTAAGGTTAAGGTGTTTTGCGAACTTGCTGTTTTATTGGCAGTTTACACTTGTGTATACACTTTCAGCAGGTGAATGTGATCTTCATGGGTCTCGCTCCCATTTCTCACTTCATTAGACTACTACAATACCCCAATTACAAGTCAAGACCCTTATGTGTTTCCTCTGTATAGAGCGAGCTTCTCAGTTATCACATTTAAGTGCAGTTTAGCCGCCCCAGACCTGATTCTGGTTTAATCAAACACATCACGCTTCAGCTGCTGCTGTGAGAGGGAATGATCTGAGGTCCGGAGTAATCAATGGTGTTTTAGAGTACAAAGCTCTATAGGAATCATGTAAAAGGAGAGGCATTTATTTTAACACTGAGTGTTGTGCATTCACTCTTGACTGCGGTCTTATTCAGTAGGAACTATCTTTAACCAGAATGTCTTGCTTTAAAGCTGTTAAACATTTCCTGTGGTCAGACCTTTTATGGTATTTTTGCCACTTTGGTGGGTGAGAGGGGTTCATGAGATCAGGAAATGATCAGAGCCAGACTCGCATTGCCCACATGAGTATAGTGGTGATGGTTTTTAAATGTGTTACTTCATACATTTTATATTGTATGTATGTGTTTAGAAATGGTTGTGCATTTAGATTTGAATTCTGTATTGTAATAGAATTTGAATTAAGACAGCAAACAGGATGCAGAACTGTAATTCAAATTTATTGGCAAATGTAATTCAAATTCTGTAGTTCATTAAAATTTAAGGAAGTACAATTCAATGGCTGTAAGTGTAGTTAATAATAATTTATTTAGTTTGAAACACACATAAGCATAATCATATACAGACAACATATAGGGGATTTACAGAAACATTAGATGTATTGATATAGTAAATTCCTCTTCCTGTCATCTCAATTCAAATTCCTGAGGGGTGTGGCCAATTCAATTCAAATTCCAACTAATGAGAAAAAATTGAAATACCCCAGTCATTTACTCACCCTATGACTGTGGAACATAAAGGAAGATATTTTGAGAAATGTCTGTGGTTCTTGTCCATACAGCCATCCAATTGGTTTCCATTGGTTTATTCTTCAAAATATCTTCTTTTGTGCTTTGCAAAAGAGAGAAAGTCATACAGATTTGGAACAAAATGATGGTGATTAAATAACAGAATTGAATTTGGGGGTGAACACTTCCTTTAAAATAAGTCAAATTCTGAGTTTTTCCTAATACTGGTGTAAATTCTAACTTCAACTAAGGCCCGTTCATTACTTCAAAAGACAATAACATCATTCTGTAGTAGCAATAAAAAGGAAAACGTTAGAGATTTATGGAACATATCTATCTATTTAGCCTATACATCTATCTATATTTAACATATCACAGATCACATTTTTATCTCACAGCATCAGATATTTTGTTTGTTTTTGTCTTAACATCATGACAGTATTTTTTGTGATTTAGTGATGGTGATTAATAACCTTTCACCTCACATATTCTGACAGATCTCATTTGTTTCCCCTATTATGACGCTCTCTGTGCCTTTAAAACTAGAAAAGCTGAAGAAGACATGCTGATAATTCTAAACTATTTTCCTCCAAAGCCGTAGAATGCATAATCTTACCGGGAAAGACTGTCGTCTGATAAATTCTTAAAGTTTATGTCTGTGTTTTTTACCAAAAAAAAGAGTTTTTTTTTTTAAATAATTTTTTGTATTAATGTTAACCACAAAACCAGAGAAACTGAAGAAAATGTCAAAGGAAGCGGTCATGTGTTCCTGACATGTTGAGCTGTGGTGTTCTGGCCTGTGACATTTTCTGTTCCATTTTATTGAGACTTTTGTAAAGTAATTTTGATAAAAGTGTCAGCTTATACATTTCTTTATCTTTTTTTTTAATAGGCAACTTCAGCATCCATGAGAAACTGGAGCTACATGTGGCTGAGTTCTTGGGCATGGAATCTGCCATGGCGTTTGGAATGGGTTTTGCCACCAATTCCATGAACATTCCGGCACTAGTTGGAAAGGTCAGCATTAAAAAATGAATCCTCAATGGTGCCTCTTTATGTTTTTACATCTGTCTTAAATCACTCAGTTTTATCTGCTGAAGTGAGCTCACAAGCGTTGTATATTAATCTGTTATCTTTGGGCGCCTGCTATTAATTGCCACTATAAACTGTTTTTCATGCACCACAGAATAACCCAATGAACCAGCACACTAAACAAACCCTTGTTCAAAAAAGATGCTCAATCAGATAAACAAGCACAGTTTGAACTGACAGTGTTTGTTTAGGGTGCCTCATTAGGGATTGTTTATACTGGGCCCAATGATGTGGTCGTCATAACCAGCTCAAATGAGAAGACCTCAGGATCTGGATGTGATCCAAAGGGCTGGGGGACTTTCTTAAGGTTTCAGAAAACTGGTTGGGTTGATGGGGGATGTTGTTCCCTTAAAGCTGTAGTCTACGATGTTGAAAATCAGTTGAGAAAACTCATCCCGCCCCTCCACACGCACACCCCTCCCCTCTGTGCTACCTGATCCCTCCCACCGGGAAACGACCTGAACAACGTCACTCAGTCAAGCAGGAGTAAACATCGGAACAGAGATGTTGATAGCTCAAAGGCACACGTTTGAGTTCACGCCCACGCAAGATTAGCAACACATGCAATGTTCTATCGGCTCGAACAGAAAACCGCTAACGTTAGGCCTATTGAAATAGTCAAGCACTTCAAGAAATATAATTACTTTGACCCGTGATAGGCGATGCTAAACGGCTAATCATGATCATGTTGTCAGACTGATAAAAAGCTATTTATGTAATACACCACACCATAAAAGTATAAATAAATGCTGACCTGCTCAACAAAAAGTCAGCGTCGGTTTTAAGTCCAAAGGTTTCTCTGAAGCTTCCTCCAACAGGCAATGGTGGACCCTATATTGATTCGGCTTTGAGTCCGGCGTTCTTCACATTTTTTTTTTAAATCTCTGCTCTTTCCTCAATTGACTTTCTCTTTCTTCCAACCTTGACTGTTGGGGCGAGCAGGGGCCGCTTGCTGCTGTCTGTTTGTTGGTTTTACTCCATTGCTGAGTTGATGCTGCCTACTTGCCCGAGAAATTTCATGTCGCAGGAGGGGGCGGGGTGGGGTGCGGTGGGTGGGTGGAGACGCGAGTGGAGCAGGGGATTGGATGAGAGCAGTTAACCAATGTAAGCTGTCCGGCCGGACAGCTTACATTGGTCAATTTCTCTGCGGGTGTACAACCAATAGAGTGAATGGATTTTTTTCATTCTTTTTTCTCTTCATATTGTTAGGATTGTACTGTAGAACCATAACCAGCATCTAAACGAGGTTATTAATAATGAACAATCTTTGAAATCGTAGACCATAGCTTTAAGAAAGTCCTCATGATGTTGCAGCCTTGAGGTATTGGTTATTTGAGTCCAACAACTTGTGTCTTCTGGAAGAGGTGTCAGTTCAAGGCCTCTCAAGTACCCCTTTTCCACCAAGGCAGTGCTAGAGCTAGATCGGAGCCAGAGCTAGTCCCAGTTCATAGTTGGTTCAACTGAGGAGCCTACTAAGAACCGTTTGCTTTTCCACAGGCTAGAGAGCCACAACAGAGCCAGGTCTTACGTCACTGTATACGTCTCATCTTTCTCAGCAACGCTAGTGGGAAACACACACACACCAGGCTTGTTTGAGATGCATCGGCGATGCGCAGACCGATCCACGTATAATATTTTAAAAAACGCATGAGTGAATCAAAAGCATAAGGAGTCATCTGCTCTCGCTGGACTCGTTATCATCCGGCGATCGGTCTCTGCACAGCACCGCTGCCAACAAGCCTTCCATCAACACTGCAAACATTGCGTTACTATTGATGCTTATGGCTTTACGATCCTACATCGGCATCAAAACACAACGAAAACACAGCGAATCCAACACATTCGTGCAGTTCGCCGTAATTTGTATAGACGGAGATTACAAAAGAGCAGCAGCTGTTAGCTCCATTAGCTGCTATTTCAACAATGGCGGATCTCAAGTCTGTGTTGGTCTTGTTGACCCCGCCCCCAGCGCCTTACGTAATCGGTTCTTACTTCTAGCCCTGTTCTAGCCCAGCAATGTTTTGGTGCTACTTAAGAACCACTTTTCCTGGCTCGGAGCTGGGGCTTTGGGTGTGGAAACACAAAGAACCGATTTGAAACTAGGCTCTGGCTCCAAACTAGCTCTAGCACTGCTTTGGTGGAAATGGGGTAAAGGTGAAGTGAATCAGGCCATGCTCTGCTGATATTGAGACTATGTCATCCAGTTCACAAAACAAAAACAATCAGAATGTTCAAATGTTTTTATCTGAAGATTAATTTCAATGAACTGCTTCCCATAGTTATTAAAGCTTGTGACAGCTAACAATGCTCAGTGATAGAATGCCCTGTAAGGGTCCATTCACACAGAATGCATTTTTTGCATTCTATTGCACTGCATTTCCATTGTTGTTCTATGTAAACATTCGCTAGACAGACGTGTGTAACCCTTGCACTCGTGTCTTGCAGCGTTCTAAAAATGCAGCCTTCAAGTTAAAACAAGTTCAACTTTTAGAAAAAAATGCATCTCAAGAGCTTACGTTTCTTTTTCTCACTCCACTGACCTGTGTCTCGCGTTTGTAACTGCAAAAACATGTTCTGTGTGAATAGTCCCTTAGATGCTTTGGATAAAAGTGTCTTCCAAATGCATAAATGTAACTCAACTGATTTAAAAGGGATAGTTCACCCAAAAATGAAAATTCTGTCATCATTTACTCACCCTCAAGTTGTTCCAAACCGGTATACATTTATTCGTTCTGCTGTACACGAAGGAAGAATGTTTGTAACCAAGCAGATCTCGCCCTCCATTGACTATCATAGTATTTTTTTCTACAAAGGGATGGTTCGCCCAAAAAGGAAAATTACCTCATGATTTACTCACCCTCAAGCCATTCTAGGTGTATATGACATTGTTCTTTCAGGCGAATACAATCTGAGTTATATTAAAAAATGTCCTGGCTCTTCCAAGCTTTATAATGGCAGTGAACAGCCCAAAATTTGAAACCCAAAAAAGTGTATCCAACCATTATAGAAGTAATCCACACGGCTCCAGGGGGTCAATAAAGGCCTTCTGAAGCAAATTGGTGTTTTAAAGAAAAATATACATATTTAACACGTTATAAAGTAAAATATCTAGCCACCGGTGGACCGCCTTTCGTATTCAACTTAGGAAGAAAGTGTAGCGCCTCTCGCAGTTCAAAATGCTTACGCTATGTCCAACGTCATTGTCACGCTAGTTACGCTTTTATTATGCTACGTCCAACGTCATCGTCTCTCCAGTTACGCTTTTTCCGTGGCTTGAGGATATTTTCATTTTTGGGTGAACTATCCCATTAAGTCATTACTCAGTAGTGTTCACAGACATGTCTTCTTTGTTGACAAAATATAAGGATGGACTTTTAATTCTCTTCTCTCCTTAAAGGAACACTCCACCGTTTTTAGAAATACTGGCAACATCGGATTCCATTCATTATGCTAAGCTAAGCTAGCGGCGACCCTGCCAAACTAAAACAATGCATGCACTGAGACAAAAATGTATTTGCCCACATATCTAAATGTAGGAAAGATGTTGAATAAGCCCTATTTCTAAAAACGGTGGAGTGTTCCTTTAAAAGGTTTTTAAGTACTATTATATGTGTATGTGGTCAAGAACCACCTCATCGGTGACCGATGTCCAGACAGATCATTCCCTATCTGGGGCAGGATTGAACCTGGGGTGCAGATAATTAAATTAACTCAAAAGAATTGACAATTAAGATTCAATGACAGAAAATGAGAGAAAGGAGACAAAAAAATTTTATAAATTCAATTAAATAAGAATAAAAATCAAAAGTACAGTATAATACGCGCATACAAGATCTACCATGTTTTTTGCATTTTATTATTTTTAAGTTCTATTTTATCCTTTTATTTGTACTCTTTATACTATCCTATAGTATAGTATTTAGTATGTAAACAGTGTCTTAAAAGGTGCTATATAAATAACACTTGTCTGTTTGCGATTATGTTTTGTCTGACCCTCACATTATTATTTCACACAACATGTTATTGATGGATTCCTGCTTCATATTGTGTTCAGAGTCATGCAGTAACATATGTTCTGTTTCCAGGGCTGTCTGATCCTGAGCGATGAGCTAAATCACACGTCCCTTATCCTGGGAGCCAGGTTGTCGGGGGCAACCATTCGAGTCTTCAAACACAACAGTAAGTACATATTCACAATATTATGAAATTTAAATATACCAGGTCACGGTGCGTTCAGTTATCAACACAACTTGCTTGAAGGTTCAACATTCTGAGGTGATCACCTTCACAGTTTGTGATGGTTAGCCAACTAAATTTAAGCATTAGCCTGCAGCGAGGCATATTTGGGGTTTTATAATGGCTGTGCTTTAGGGAATCCATTGTAGTTAATGGTATTCTTGTGTAGCTACTGGATGACTGCTGTGCATCTTTCTCCAGAGGATGCATAGGAATACATGATGCATTAAGAACAAAAGCATGCATGTACTCTCAAAATACCATGTTATACTTGGCTTGGAGACTCTACATGCCACTGTCTGACCTGAAAATAGTCTTGATAAAAGTGACAGAGGAGATCCTACACTTGACTACGTTGTTCAAATTCAAAGCTTGATTAGCTTGGTTAGGTGTGTTTGATTAGAGAGAGAACTAATGCCTAACTTCTCGGAAAAGTGCTTGGAATGTCACTTGAAGTCCAACCTCTTACTTGGAATCCCAGAGATTCCCACTTTTGATTTCATCGAAGGTGTATGATGTACCATGGCGGATATGATGAGTTAAAGATAAACATTTACTTTGAAGGAAATTAAATGGATTAATTAGCCAAAGTCCATAATTATATGAAAATCCAAACCTGTTTAGCAAGCATTTACGGGAATAGAGGCGTAAAATATGGTATGATCCTCTGTTGATACCTATATACCTGCAGAATAAATGTTGGCATTGCATAACAATGAACGTATCACAGGCATTTTGGTTGTTAGGACATATTTATTGCCAAATACCTACCACACTAACGCTAGCATTGCCATTTTGATTCTTCATCCGTCATCTACTGAGGATTGCGCAATGGTCAGAAGTGGGAAAATTTCACATCCAACACATTCCAGCATAAATTCTGCTGGAAGGTAGATATTTATCTCTGTTTCTCTGGTTGGTGTCAGCTTATGTTCATTTGCGCATTTGAATGCAAACAGACTCGATTTGGTCAAATGCTCTGAATGTGCTGCTGACATTGTGAATATTTAGGCCTGTGTTTGAGCTTTTTTTAGTTAATCAATTACGTAAGGATTTGCTGGAAGTCTTGCAATCCTAGGGAAAGGATTGCGGCTGTAAAAATGTGGTACACAGAATAAGATTTTTGTTAGTTTCATTGGAAAGCTGCACATCATTGTTTTGAATAATAATTATTGCTGTTTTGCACGTCAGTGAGACAGATTTTGAAGTGAGTGGGTAGGTTTCCACTGCACTGTGCACACTGAATATGTTTTTGCATTATAAACACAACTGGTTAAAAACCTCTATAACCAAGCTGCAATTACTGTCATTGTCATATTGAATAAACTAGTGATAACATAACACACAAGTAAACAAACATAGTATTTATGCCCCCACGCCTTGTTTCATCCAGTATTACATTGTACTAGTCATTCTTCTTCTTCTTAACCTGAAACCTTTGGCAGATCTGTTAAGGTGAGTGTAGTATTTCAGGACTGCATGGCTAGTGAAAGCAGGCCGCGTCCGTGTTGGCCTTCACTGGCCTAAATACGTTCACCTGTTTGAAATGAGGCCACTTTAATGAGAGACTATATGGAACATTCTTTTCTGTGGGCTTTGTGTCACTTTTTATTCATAGAGACAGTAGAGAAGGCAGTAAGTTTTTAGAGTAAGAGAGGAGGATTGAGATCAGGATGTGACAGGCCAGAATCAAACCTGCTTCTGCTTTTAAAATGTTTTATTTTTACAGTTCAACTCTGCCATCTGTTGGCTAGTTTGTAGTGTTGCCATGTCTGGTTATCATAAGCGACTGTAGGCTAGTTGTTTATGAATGTGGGTGAGTTGATTTTTGGGGGGGTTTATTTACTGAAAACAGTCATACGTTTGGGCTTACACAATAAAATATGACCAACCAGTAATAGCTTCGTTGAATATCCCAGTGTGCTGTTAGAGCTCCGTTTTACATAACATCGCTATTAATCACTGTAATTTATTTCCCTTTTCTTTCCCTGTTTCTGCCTTTTCCAACCCTTCCCCTAGGATACAATTATTGGGAAGCATTTTTTGCAGTAAGATGCAATTTAGCCTTGGTTAATGTTTGTTTTATGCAAGTTTATGCCAAAATAAATCAGATTATTGAATTCAAGCAATTCTCCTTGATCCATAAACACTCTCACACTCCCCAAAAACTATTTAGGTTTATTTTGATGAGGTAGGCCACTTATTTTGAGGTTTATTTTGCCAGACCATGTTGCTTATTTTTCTAGCAAGGTCTGGCAGCACTGCCAGATTGTGTCTCCGTAATCTGACACATTTAATTCAGGTCTCTCATTTCATGCAGCTTCTACTGAGCTGATGAGATGTGCATTGCTGGGGTGTCCAGAAAGAGGATCTCCAAAACTGCAGCTCTTGTGGGGTGTTCCCAGTGGTCAGTATCTATCAAAAGTGGTCCAAGGAAGAAACAGTGGTGAACCGGCGACAGGGTCTTGGGCAGCCAAGGCTCATTGATGCACGTGGGGAGTGAAGGCTGGCCCGTGTGCTCTGATCAAACAGACAAGCTACTGTAGCTCAAATTGCTCAAGAAGTTAGTGTTGGTTCTGATAGAAAGGTGTCAGAATACACAGTGCATCACAGTTTGTTGCGTATGGGGCTGCATAGCCGCAGACCAGTCAGGGTGCCCCTGTCCACCACCGAAAGCACCAACAGTGGGCACATGAGCATCAGAACTGGACCATGGAGCAGTGGAAGAAGGTGGCCTGGTCTGATGAATCACGTTGTCTTTTACATCACATGGATGGCTGGGTGCGTGTGCGTTGCTTACCTGGGGAACACATGGCACCAGGATGCACTGTAGAAAAAAGGCAAGTCGGCAGAGGCAGTGTGATGCTTTGGGCAATGTTCTGCTGGGAAACCATGTGTCCTGTCATCCATGTGGATGATACATTGACACGTACCACCTACCTAAGCATTGTTGCAGACCATGTAACCCCTTTTTATAGAAACGGTATTCCCTGGTGGCTGTGGCCTCTTTTTGTGCCTTGCCACAAAGCAAAAATGGTTCAGGAATGGTTTGAGGAGCACAACAACGAGTTTGAGGTGTTGACTTGGCCTCCAAATTCCCCAAATCTCAATCCAATCAAGTATCTGTGGGATGTGCTGAACAAACAAGTCCGATCCATTGAGGCCCCACCTCGCAACTTACAGGACTTAAAGGATCTGCTGCTAACATCTTGGTGCCAGATACCCCAGCACACCTTCAGGGGTCTAGTGGAGTCCATGCCTCGACGGGTCAGGGCTGATTTGGCAGCAAAAGGGTGACCAACACAATATTAGGAAAGTGGTAATAATGTTATGCCTGATCGGTGTATCTAAGAACAAAACTTGTTGGTCACATACTGTTGTTTGTAGCTTTGTGATGTAATATTACAGCCATATATATTTCTAAATATGTTTTAATAAAACTAAATTTCTTCTGCTCATGACTGGCACATAAAAATCCAACCACTTGGCATTTATGAACGCACCCTTCTTATTTTGGTTTGAGAATACCTAAAAAAATAAGTATGCTTTTTGTTTGGGTTGGGTAAAATACCATCAAGCAGTGTGTATTTCTTTTAATACCTGATTGTGTCATAATGTGCCGGTTTTGTGTTTGTTTGCAGACATGCAGAGTCTAGAAAAGCTGCTAAAGGAAGCGGTTTGCTCAGGGCAACCTCGTACCCATCGCTCTTGGAAGAAGATTCTCATCATAGTGGAGGGCATTTACAGGTCAGAACATTTGTGAATGTTTACAATCATATTCATTCCACCCTTAATGTAATCAGCTACATCAAATAAAAGATGATGTAACTGAGCAACTACAATATAATAACACAATTCATAGAGTACATTTCCTATGCTCCTCCTTGAACTGCCACCTTAACGTGGTGGAGGGGTTTGAGTACCCGAATGACCCTAGGAGCTACATTGTCCGGGGCTATATGCCCCTGGTAGGGTCTCCCAAGGCAAACAGGTCCTAGGTGACGGGTCAGACTAAGAGCAGTTCAAAAACCCCTTATGATGACAAGAAAAACAAGGACTGTGACGTCGCCCGGTACGGCGCAGCCGGGGCCCCACCCTGGAGCCAGGCCTGGGGTTGGGGCTTGTATGCGAGCGCCTGGTGGCCGGGCCTTCCCCCACGGGCTCCAGCCGGGCTCAGCCCATAGGAGCGACGTGGGGACACCTTCCCGTGGGCCCACCACTTGCAGGAGGGACCGTAAGGGGCCGGTGCAAAGAAAATCAGGCAGCAGTCGAAGGCGGGGGCCTAGAAAACCCAATCCCTGGACACGGAAACTGGCTCTTGGGACATGGAATGTCACCTCGCTGGCGGGGAAGGAACCTGAGATTGTGCGTGAGGTTGAGAGGTTCCGACTAGAGATAGGAACCACACTCCTCGAGAGAGAGAGGATGGACTCTTCACCACTCTGGAGTTGCCCATGGTGAGAGGCGGCGGGCTGGTGTGGGTTTGCTTATAGCCCCCCAGCTCTGCCGCCATGTATTGGAATTTACCCCGGTGAACGAAAGGGTCGTTTCCCTGCGCCTTCGGCTCTGGGATAGGTCTCTCACTGTTGTGTGTGCCTACGGGCCGAACGGCAGTGCAGAGTACCCGGCCTTCTTGGTGTCCCTGGGAGGGGTGCTGGAAAGTGCTCCGACTGGGGACTCCGTCGTTCTACTGGGAGACTTCAATGCCCACGTGGGCAATGACACTGACACCTGGAGGGGCGTGATTGGGAGGAACGGCTCCCCTGATCTGATCCCGAGTGCTGTTCAGTTATTGGACTTCTGTGCTAGTTACGGTTTGTCCATCAGTGCACATGGCACCAGAACACCCTAGGTCGTAGGTCAATGATCGACTTTGTGGTCGTTTCATCTGACCTGCGGCCATATGTCTTGGACACTCGGGTGAAGAGAGGGGCGGAGCTGTCAACTGATCACCACCTGGTGGTGAGTTGGATCCGATGGCGGGGGAGGATAGACTCGGTAGACCCAAGCGTACTGTAAGGGTCTGCTGGGAACGTTTGGCCGAGTCTCCTGTCAGAGAGATCTTCAACTCCTACCTCCGGCAGAACTTCGACCGGATCCCGAGGGAGGCTGGAGATATTGAGTCCAAGTGGACCATTTTCGCCACCTCCATTGTCAAAGCGGTGCATGTCAAGGCGGCAATCCACGAACCCGGTGGTGGACACCGGAAGTAAGGGATGCCGTCAAGCTGAAGAAGGAGTCCTATTAGTCCTGGTTGGCTCGTGGGACTCCTGAGGCAGCTGACAGGTACCGGCAGGCTAAGCGGACTGCAGCCCGGGTGGTTGTGGAGGCAAAAACTCGGGCCTGGGAGGAGTTCGGTGAGGCCATGGAAAAGGACTATCGGCTGGCCTCGAAGAGATTCTGGCAAACCATCCGGCGCCTCAGGAGGGGGAAGCAGTGCCCTACCAACGCTGTTTACAGTGGCGATGGGCGGCTGTTGACCTCAACTGGGGATGTCGTCGGACGGTGGAAGGAATACTTCGAGGATCTCCTCAATCCCGCCATCACGTCTTCCATTGAGGAAGCAGAGGCTGGGGGCTCAGAGGAGGACTCCTCCATCACCAAAGCTGAAGTCACCGAGGTGGTCAAGAAACTCTTCGGTGGCAAGGCACCGGGGGTGGATGAGATCCGCCCTTAGTACCTCAAGTCTCTGGATGTTGTGGGGCTGACTTGGCTGACACGCCTCTGCAGCATCGTGTGGCGGTCGGGGACAGTGCCTCTGGGATGGCAGACCGGGGTGGTGGTCCCTCTTTTTAAGAAAGGGGACCGGAGTGTGTGTTCCAACTACAGGGGGATCACACTTCTCAGCCTCCCTGGGAAATTCTATGCCAGGGTACTGGAGAGGAGAATACGGCCGATAGTAGAACCTCGGATTCAGGAGGAACAGTCTGGTTTTCGTCCGGGCTGTGGTACACTGGACCAGCTCTATACCCTCTACAGGGTGCTGGAGGGTTCATGGGAGTTTGCCCAACCAGTCCACATGTGTTTTGTGGATTTGGAGAAGGCATTCGACTGTGTCCCTCGCGGCTTCCTGTGGAGGCTGCTCGGGGAGTATGGGGTCCGGGGTCCTTTGCTAAGGGCTGTCCGGTCCCTGTATGACCGAAGCAGGAGTTTGGTCCGCATTGCCGGCAGTAAGTCAAACTTGTTTCCGGTGCATGTTGGACTCTGGCAGGGCTGCCCTTTGTCGCCAGTTCTGTTCATAATTTTTATGGACAGAATTTCTAGGCGCAGCCAGGGGCCGGAGGCTGTCAGGTTTGGGGACCACACGGTTTCGTCTCTGCTCTTTGCGGATGACGTTGTCGTGTTGGCCCCTTCTGACCAGGATCTTCAGCATGCACTGGAACAGTTTGCAGCCGAGTGTGAAGCGGCTGGGATGAGGATCAGCACCTCCAAATCCGAGGCCATGGTAGATGGGAAGACAAAGGACACGCTGGAGGGACTATGTCTCCCGGCTAGCCTGGGAAGGCCTCAGTGTCCCCCCGGAAGAGCTAGAGGAAGATTCTAGGGAGAGGGAAGTCTGGGCATCTCTGCTTAGACTGCTGCCCCCGCGACCCGACCCTGGATAAAGCGGAAGAAGATGGATGGATGGATATTTCCTATGAAATTATAGCTCAAATTGCTTTACAAAGAAGCAGAAATTACATTAAATAACACAAACTAAAATATGCTATCATTGTTGGAGAACAGCTACAACCATTTGGATTTAATAACCAGTGGCACCTACTTTGGCTGCAGTGAAGATAACTAAATTGTCTGTGCCCCTTTATCACTCTTGTTTCGGATGTGTAATGTCACACATTTGGACACTGCATGTCTGATTGTTGGTTTATTGAGGCCAAAGTCTTCAGTCATGGTTGTGTGACCCTTTCCAGCCTCGTGAGCATTGATAACCCTTTTTGTAAGGTCATTTATTGCATAAATCTGTGCTCAGTGTGCTTTGATGTGAACACTGAAGGTTCATAAACTTCATGAAATTCACGGGTGATTTATAGAAGATTATAAATGAGTCACAAACTTGAAACCACTGTACAGATAACCAGATCAAACCATTTACTCTAGTGCCATCACTTAGACAGGTTTTTTTTTTTTTTTTTTTTTTTAGGGCACTTATTTCAGTGATATCTGCCAAGTAGTAGAGACGTTTTATAATAGGATTGATTGTAGGTATTTTACATTTAAAATATTAAAGCATATATACAATTTTTTAATATATATATATATATATATATATATATCTCTTTTATAGCTCTTTCTTCATATAATATATAATATTTTAAATATTTTAATCATTTGAATTATTTATACATATTTACTCATATTTATTCATATTTACCCTGTGTTTACATGTTAACATTCTATGTCAGTGAACTGGCTTCTAACTTTTCTTGCACACATTTTAACTGAAATATTTTGGTCTCTGCTTCTTTCAGTATGGAAGGCTCTCTAGTCCGGCTGCCGGAGATCTTAGCACTAAAGAAGAAGTACAAGGCTTATCTGTACCTTGATGAGGCCCATAGCATCGGGGCCGTTGGCCCCACAGGTCGGGGAGTTACAGAACATTTTGGAGTGGACCCCAATGAAATAGACGTTCTGATGGGCACCTTCACTAAGAGCTTCGGGGCTGCTGGCGGGTACATAGCTGGCAAAAAGGTGGGCATCATGTAATACTTTACTATCACTGGCCTTTTAACAAGGCATTTCCTGAGGCAGAAAATCAGCCCAATGTTTTACAGAAATTTGGCACGTTGAGCTACTGTTTGTCGTTTGGTGATGCTAGTGTTGCAAAAATGCACAGTGCACCAGCATACATACCATTCTCCCTTCATGTCTTTTTCAAACTCACACACATGGTCTCATTTCATGATGTGAAACTACATATGTTACCCAAATGTCACTCACGCTCCTGTCACACCCCCTCTCTCATCTCATTACTCTATTAAAAAAGACCACTTCACTTCAGAACCACATCACGGACATGGCAGTTGATTATAAAAGACTGAAAATGAGAAAGACTGCAGGTTTTTTGAATTACACATGCTTTGGAGAACAGAGAGAGGGGAGAGAGAGAGACCCCACGTGTGTGTTGCGTAATATTGAGTGGGTTGTTAATAAGGTGAGACTGTTGGCCGATTGCCAGCTCTGTTTTATGGGTCAAATCAAAATTGCAGGTTTTCACAGGATGCTTCCTAAAATGGTACCTGTCTATAATGTATATAATGTAAAGTTTGGGGTTGGTAAGAAGTCACTTATGCCCACCAAGGCTATATTTATTTAATCAAAAATATATTAAAAACAGTAACATCGTGAAATATTACAATGTAAAATAAGACTGTTCTATTTGAAATTGATTATATAAAAAAATCTCTCTCTCTCTCTCTCTCTCTCTCTCTCTCTCTCTCTCTCTCTCTCTCTCTCTCTCTCTCTCTCTCTCTATATATATATATATATATATATATATATATATATATATATATATATATATATATATATATATATATATATATATATATAAATAATGTGTAGGTGTGTGTTCATTATTTTTTTTCATTTGTCTCTGTTGAAAGATGTAGTGTTGCTGGTCGACCGACCTTTTTAGTCATAGCTGTCAACTTGTCGAAGAAAACTTCTGTTCCCTTCACATAGGTTTACTGTTTTCTTTTATAAAGATAGAGCAACAATAGAGTAAAATATGGTAGGACAGCAGTAGAGTAAAGGTAAAGGTAGAACAGCAGTAGAGTAAAATATGTTCTCAGCAGTAATAAGGACACTGTACACAGGCACAGAGGGAGGTACACAAAGAGAGCTGCCAAACGGCTCCAGCCAGTCCCTCGCTCCACAGATGTGGGTGGATTTCGGACACGTTCTCTTAACTGACTTATCTTATGCTGTTTCCACAAAGCTCCCAGGACCTAAAGCACTGCAAATTTTGCACTCTAAGTGAAAGCAGATGTTTGCTTCACAGATTTTCCCCCTAAAAACCCCTTAGCCCCCGTCCTCAAAGTAGAGGACACATCTGGATGCAGAGACCCGTGTGCACTGCGAGGTGCGTCCCCTCCCCTCAACCCTCCACAGTCAATACAGATGTCTGAAGACAGAGATTAAGAGCTGGATACTGGCCCCGGCTTCTGCTCAGAAGCCTTTTTATTGGATGCAGGACAGACAGGGCACAATCTCCAAAACTGCTTGTTTGTGGAAAAAATTTGCCAACTCATTGAATTACAGCTATGATAGTTTGTACAGAAAAGGCGTTATTAGTGTCCAAATCCTGTATTAGACAATGAATTGAGAAGCTGTCATTATCACTGGATGATCAGTGCCTCAGGTGCTGTGTGGTTTCATCTCCCTCTAGTGGTGTAATTCGGACAGCACCGCGTTTCAGGTCCTTTTAAAGGGACAGTTCACCCAAAAATTAACATTTGCTGTTAATTTCCTCATCCTGAGGCCATCCAAGATGTAGATGTCTTTTTCTCTTCAGTAGAAATGTAAAGTAGATTTTTAGCTGAAACTGTGATCCTTGATGATTTTTATAATGGAAGTCAAACGGTGCCTCGGCAAACGGTCCTGAGTGTGTTTATGTCTGGAGCGCGAGCTTCCTGTCACATAGTGACATACTGTATGTGCAGGAGCAAACTCACAAGTGAGCTGAGAGAGGGAATGCATGTGTTGTATTGTTCATTAAATGGGTACTTACTTATCCTGGATGCCGTATGGGGTATAATATGTCACAGTTTACTTTATTTTGCGATCCTCACTTACATAAATGAACTATAGTGTCCTGTACCCACTAGTAAAACGATATCTGGTGTCTGAATAATTTTTGGTTTGACTGCAAATATGAGTAGATGATGAAATTTTTCATTTTGGACTGAAGTATTCCTTTAATAATGGACGAGTTCTGTTTTTCTGCAGGAGTTGGTTGATTATTTGAGGGATAACTCTCACAGTGCAGTGTATGCTACAGCCATGTCCCCACCTGTCGTGGAGCAGATCATCAGGGCAATTAAATGCATCATGGGAGTCGATGGCACAACAGAAGGTTAGTAACAAAGCACTGCAAAGACGCTGAAACAATACTAAGACTTAAAATCATGAAAGGGACTGTCCAGCTTTTTTTAGAATGTCACATGACTGAAGTCAACAGATGCACTACTTTACACTTGATGTGTCAGAGGACATTGAGACCCGCAATTCAAACCAGTCAGTCATTGTAATATTGGAAGACACTGAAAATATCTACCCAACACTTCTCCTTAAACATGGGGGATTCATTGGGAAAGAGATTCACATGGATTTAATAACCAAATAAAATGTATTTCACCACAGCGTATAACTCATGGAAAACAGATTTCAATAAAGCAATGGTACCGGCTTAAAGAGTCCTCCAGACCTTTAGTCAAGGAAAGGTCACATATTTCCAGGTATTAGGAGTCAGCAGAATGGCACCAGATGTTATAAGGGTTTTCCCAAGCTGCCTTCTGTTTTTGATATGCGTTAATCCATATATTTATGTTTTTGGAGAAGACGTCGTGTTTCATTTTAGTTTTGCTGCAGTTCACACCATGATAAAAAAGGATTCAAACCACAATGACGAGCAGAGTTAATTACAGTACACTATAGTTCAAATACAGCACATTACAAATTGAATTAACTATTTTCTATTTTAATGGATTCAATTATTTCTACTGATGGCAAAGCTGAATTTTCTTCAGACATTACATGCTGATTTGGAGCTCCAGAACCATAGATATAGCAGATGATTTGATTTAGCTAAACTAACACAATACAACAAGACAAAGCGGTTAGCTAACACAACATTAAAAAGTTACCATAGTTTAAAAACCTGTAATATTGAGTCAATACATATTAAAACACAAAACAACACATTCTCACCTGTGAAAGGGAATTTTTTCGGGAAATTAAATCTCGTTGGTTTCACAAACAGGAGTTGTGCAATGTTGTTGCATCATTGATTCTTACTGTGAGTGACGACACGCTGACAGTTCCAAGGTGGTGGGTGCGCAAACGTGTCTGGAGCGGTCAAATGTGGCATCTATGCATACATATCTATGATGAAAAGAAAACTACTATTACTAGAAAACTACTAACTACTATATATATATTATACTTCCGCATTTTTGTATCCCCACCCACCCACAGACAGTCAGATCAACAGAGGGTTATTAACAGAACAGTTATTTTAAGGGTAGGTTTATCACTGAAAATTGTACCATACTATGTCTACTCTTTAAACAGCATTATGGTAAAATGCTTTTTTACCTGTATGCAACGCCATTTTGATTCGGGGGTTTGGCCGGAACTGACAGAACGGCAGTTTCTTTCAGTTTTCCCTTCCATTTGGCCTAAAACACTGTTTTCGTCGTCATTCAGTTTGAAATGCTGACTACAAACAGATTGTCCATCACAGCGTTCTCTCTGTATTTTTACAATTCTTTGCAGCCTTTAGTCACTGCCTAAAACTCGCTGGATTCTTCACGAGATCATCAACTCACTCTCGCTAAACGTTTAATCTTTGAATTCTTGCACCCGGGACCAATACAAGTCAACACCATTATGACTAAATGTTTGCTAAGAAGTATTTCCAACTAAAGCAAGGTGATATTTGACTGGTGGGAGTGACCTTGGACGGCAACATGCCTAGTGCATTATGGGTGTTAAAGTTTTCTCTAGTCAGGTAGCAGCGATCGCCTTTCTACTGTATAGGCAGCCAACTTTTTTAAAAAGCCAATTTTGCCAGGGGTGAAATACCCCTTTAATAGTTTTGTGAATGTGTGCTTACCGTGTAAACTGCAGTGTGTCAACAGAAGAGCAAATAAAATACCAAAAAAAAACAAAGTTTGGTATGTGAATTAACAAAATATATATAAGAAATTAATTTATAAAATATACAAAATTTTAAGGGGTGGTCACTCTACACATTTAATTCCATTGACTTCCATTCATACACATGCAAATGTATCAGACTGGAAACGCAAGCTCATGTGAAAAGTTTCAAATTTCCCATGCGTTCCATAGTTTGGTGAGCTCTGACCTGCGAATTTGCATAACATGAAGATGTGACCAGTAAAAGATTGATACATTATAGTGTGACCTCTTGGCTGAATTGAACTTAATAGAAATTTATTTGACAAGTTTACAAAACTGTACAAAAATAACAAGTATCCCATACATTTCATCCCATAAACTGTTGAGGATAAAAACACAATAAAGCCATTGGCTTATTTCCATTGTTATTTCCATAAAGGATAGAGGATATGTACAGTAGTGACAGAGAAACAGTATCTCCTAACCAAATCACAGAGTGTGACGTCATATCACAACCGTTACGATGTCTATAGAAATTGTGTGCTCAAAGTCTAGTGTGACCATGGCTTTAGAATCATGTATATGGTTTATTTATAAAAATGTCACTCCTAAATCCGAGTCTTTCAGGATTGTAATGCAAAACTCTTTTTAAATAGAGCACCTTTTAATTCAGATAACTATTTAGAGTAAAACTCTCCTGCTTCAGTTGGCCAAGTGGTTCTAGTCCGAACTTGTCCAAAGAGAATCTTTCTAGGCTGTTTTGAATTGTTGAACACTGCAATGTATTATATCAGACTTGGACAAGCTGCTCATTGGTGTCATAACTGGCATGATATGCAATTATGTGGAGGGTGAGTCACACTATTCTGGGAGTTGAATTTACAACACAATAGGCTACAGAAGACCTAAACTTGCACCACGTCTATAACTAATTGTTTGGTTTGAGTCACCTGCTCCTTCTAGCATCTGCCAGTGTTCAGTGTTTCAGTTAAAGAGTTTCTAATGTAATGAAAGTTAACTGTGGTTGTATTCGTTCTGCTGACATACGGCATTTTGAGCTTGGCCTTACAGCACACCTCCTTTTGAAATACCTGCCAATCGGTTCACTGGTAAGTATATGCCAACATGCTGTTGTTTTCCAAAAGCTCAGGCCATGATGCCAAAGAGAGCTGGAGGCGGACCTGGCCAGCCCTCAGAACGGCATGATTCACACCATTAAAGATGGAGGAGAGAGAGTGGTAGACATAAACTGAACAAGACCGAGGGTGAGAAGTATTGATGTTCATTGAGCTACTGATGCATCTCCAATCACATTAAGTTGTTAGAATTATATATTTGTGGTTCGAACCACCAAAGTTCGGATTACTAGTCCAGAATGGTAACCGCTAATCTACTGGCAACCGCATGGTACCGTGCGCATCTGAATCCGTGCTTCTCAGTTTACCCTGTCTCAAATTGTGTGCCCAATCCATTGTATCCTATGTACAAGCCAAGAGTGTCTTGGCAAATAATGAAATTTGTCTACCATTCTGCCTGACAAAACAAAACCAGCTGGTACTGTTTTTCACATTGACTCCACACACACACACACACACACACAGATTGAGGTGTTTTCAAGAGAGTACAGAAATGAGCCTCAAAATGTAATGAAAACGTATAATGTCCATAAGACTTTATTGTTTCACTGTTTTCTTCCTGTTTTTGTTTGTTACTATGTTTTTGGATAATTTTATGAATGAGTCTACTCTGTCTCACCAGAGTCTCTGACCATTAACTACTTAATGGTCTTAATGAGGGGCTATTAAAAGAGCGATCCTGGGATTTGAACGGCAGAGCAGATGATGTCATTTCCTGTCTCCTCCTTTGGGCCCCTTTCCTAGTCTTTTACATACAATCAGTCTATATCCTAAAGGGAACTAATAGCTGTTTGTAAACTCTTCTTGATTATACCTACAGAAATAACGGTGAAATGTGTATGTTCCAGTAGCCTAGGAAAAGGAAAGTTAAGGTATTGCTAAGACTGTTTTGTAAGAGCAGTAACTGCTGGTGGTATGGCTTTATGCCACTACATTATGTTGCAATTCCTTGGCCATTTTCCCAGTGTTTTCAACTATATTTAAGTAGAACAACTATGAATTTGCAAGCAAACAGTGTAGTAAAAAAATGTAAAAGAAGTGGGTTAATCTTTGTGCCAGCTGTTTTTAGGACAAGTTTGTAGACATATTTGTTCTATGGTTTGCAGACTCTGCCTGACATGGTCTGTTTGGCGTTCGTGCTACCGCAGAGTGGGCGCAGACTCTCTGATCGCTACAAATTACTGTACAATTGCCGTGGCAACAGTTCAGTGTATTTTCAAATTGCCACCAGATTCAAACAGTTCTCATTTTTACAAAATATCATAAATATGACCAAATCATAGGCACAGCGTTGGGTGGACAGTAGAGCTGCAAGATTCCGGATAAATTGAGCACCACGACTTTTGGTTTCAACCAGAGATCACGCTTCTTAACAGACAACTAAAGAAAATAACATGTAATTTACTAGAGATTCTGACAAAATGTTAATTACTGCAGTGTATTTAAAATGTTTAATTAATCTGAAGGAATTATTTAAAAATATATATATATATATTATTGTTAATAATTCACTCACTCAAATACTTCACTTGTTTCATTACTGTATGCATCAACGTTTTTGAACGAATCTCTTGAATGAATGATTCAATGACAATGCATTTTTAACAGTCTCTTGACGCCACCTTGTGGTGTAACAGTGTAATGATGCAATCGATATTTAAAGCACCAAGTTACTTTCAAAAGGTGATTTGCTCTGTTGTGATCGCTTCCATACCATCAGTGTTTATATCCGAACTATAAACTTTTATCCAAGTTATTCTGTGATTAATAATACTATTTGTATCACCGAAATGACGATACTGTGTGTTTGAAAAGACGGTTTCATGCATGACATCTGCTCTCTCTGGCTCAGTGGCCAACGCCAAAAATGCATATTTGAATGTTCTGGTGTTGTCAAAGGTTTAGACACAGGAGAATCGTTGTCATTTAGGAATCGAGGGTGTGCATTGACGTCACTTTTTCCCACCGGAACGTGCCTACTCAGCCGCGACTGAGTGGCAAAACAGCCTGCTGCATGACTGGATTTAATAGGGGAAACTGCGAAAATGCAAGTAAAACAAACGATTGTCAGTTTAAACTAATGTTTGGACTAGATATAGCTAAGTGTTCCTTACATTTGACCAAAGATTCAGTGATCTGTGGATATTGACATGCAGGAATTGTGTTTCCTGACATCTATATGAGCTTGATTTCAACGCCTGGGATATACATAAAGCAAATTTGCCTGTGAACGATTTATATAAATACAATATATGTAGGTCTAAATCCGGGTGATCACTTATATCAATGTTATATAGTTTCATATTGTCCTGCCAATTATGCAGAATATAAGATGGTAAATATTTAATTGATGAGTTGTCAAAAGTCAATACAATAATAGGGTATGATTTGACCCTAAAATTCTACATAGTGACACAAAATGCTAATTGCAAATCCACGTTTTGCTGTCTGGAGCCCAGTTGTTCTGAAATGCAGATCCATTTGCTTCTCTTTTCTGTAGCTTTTCGGCAGGACATACTACTTGTAATGTATTGAAATTCTGAAGCTTATGACTATTTCTTAGGTTATGTTAAATAATTAAACATAATATTTTACTGCTTTGGCAATAGTCTATATGTTGTATTTATATGAAGATCTGTGGGTGGTTGCATAAACTGCTTCGATTAGGCTAATCTTACAAGTTAGTCCTCAAAAATTGTTCTCACTGAAAAGGTATATAAGTATAATTTGTGTCTGAAACTAGTTCTTAAGACACAAAAGGTGCTTTTCCACCATCGGGCTGAACGGTTCTAAGAACGGGATGTAACTGTTCCTGTAATATTTCCATTTGGGCTTGGCTCGGCACCAGTGTTGCCAAACCCCTCCCTCTGAAAATCTCCAGGACCACCCTCAAAACTCTAAATTTTTCGCAAAAAGTCTGCAAATATGAAAATAAGGTACAGATATGCATATTTGTTTACATGAATGAATGAAATGGGGGACACCCATTTATGACAACTCGACAGCTCAAAAATAGATCAATATGTGAACTTGAACACATTTTATTTGACATTATTTTACATTTGATTCATTATTTCAAAAGATCTCCTTCAGGAGTGTGCATTAAGTTGCCAGTATTTTTTTGTATATATTGTATATATAACAGACTAGTGTTATTTTATAATTATACTTCAGGGCTGTTGAATACTTGAATCTGAATGGTTAATGAACGTTCTAAGGTGTGCAATTATTTTCATTGAAACGCACGGCTAAAGTAGTTCCAGGCAGGTCTTGACCGCATAACAGTTCCATATCACTTCGCCAACCAGTGCCAGAGTTTAATTGCCCAAATTAAAAAAAATCTATAAAAAAAATTGCACATTTTATTTAAATACAGCCAAAATAGCTCCTTATAGCAAAACAAGGAGTCGCAGTAACAATGAGAAAGTCGCACAATTTGGTGACCAAATTCCAAAATTGGCAACACTATTCGGCATGGTATGACTACGAACCGTGCTGGTAGAATGCGTGTAGTGACATCGCCACTCAGAATTGGTCACGTGTCTGTTGCATGGCAACCAGTTTCTCTGTAGAGTGCTCTATTTGAGCGAACTAAACATGTTACTAATACAATTTAAAATATATATATGTTCTTTCTCTATAATGCATCCTCCTCTTGCGTTACTAAGCTACTTTTGACGCATTTGTAATACAATCTAAGAGCTCCATTATCAGCCCCACAGTTGAAAATGAAACAATATCCATACTGGCTGGGCCGGATTGGCATGGAATGGAACGAATAATAAGCAATGAGAATGGTTTGGCCTGACAGTAAAAAAGCGGCTAAAACGTCTTAACATAGTGATTGTGTTTATGCATCTGTCACAAGGTCTTTAGTTGAGATTTTGTATTTTCAAAGTCAAAATGGAAATGTAAACATTAAGGTTAGAAATGTCTAAAAATAATTTACAGTTGTATGTTACAATTATTGATTATGGCAGTATATAATGTTGTTCAGCTATTATAGTTTAAAATTAATAATTTTTTTGTGGTCCTTTGTTGGTTTCATATTATTTCTTCTTTGAACACTGCCATTTTTTTGCTAGTGCAAAAATATTAGTAATATGTCTATAGATAAACATAGGACATCTACTGTAACCGATACTTTCATAGCCTGAATCCCTCTCATCCGGAGTACAATCAATTCCTTCAAAGATAGTCCCAGTGAAGGATCAAGATTATTTGCACTTTGAGATTATTTGCACTTTTCCTTTTGACCTACAGTTGCTCTGTTGTAAATCATGACCTTTACTTTATTGTAGACTCCCATTTATGTCTCTCCTTTTCCAATGAAAGCTAACAAATTCTCCTCAATGACGGCTCTGTCTGCATCTCCCCCGCAGGCCAGCGAAGAGTTCGGCAGCTGGCTGAGAACACGCGCTACTTCAGATCTCGGCTGAAGGATATGGGCTTCATCGTTTACGGCAACCAGGACTCTCCAGTGATACCGCTCCTGCTCTATCTACCTGGGAAAGTTGGGTAAGCAGCTCCCCAAGCCAGCAACCTGACTGGATTACAGATTCTAGCTGTGTCCAACTCACACAAAATGTATAAAAGAGTCAGTTTACACAACAGCATCTCCAGGCTCGCATTTACACAAACCCTATTTAGTCCATTTGAAAACTTCAGCTTAGATCGCTGGGCCAGCGAGAAGCAAAACATTACGTTTCTTTGTGAGCTTTTTTCACGTCTGTGCATCTTCTTTGTGATTTAAGAACAGTTTCGGCTGTCTGGACACTACAGTAATCCTCCTTTGAACTTGTGAACCTGCCCACATTTCGGGCCTGCCAATAAAACAACAATGCAAGGCTTACATGGGTTACAAAGGTGATAGCTTTGAATGCCATGTGGAAAATGTACTGACTGCTTGAGGACACCCCAACAAAAGCTGCAGTCATCTCCACTGGTCATTCCATAGAAGACGATGTGGTCTTTTCAAGAAGACGTTGGACCGTAGCCATCTTGGATGGTCTAGTTGATCCATGAATCAGTGGTGAGGGAAAAAAACAAGAGAGGCAGAAAGAAAACATGACATGCGAGAGGCTCATCACTGCACAGGCGTTTCAGACTCCTCCAAAGATAACAGCTTCCTGGCACACCAACAAAGACGACGGCAGCTGTGAGGCCTTTTAAATCCAGCATTCACTCTCCGTCGCCGCTCTGTTCTCTCGATGCTGTCGTCTCTGCTGACAAAGTGGAGGCCTTTTCTCCTCCTCTCACTCTCAATCTTTTCCTCCTCCATTATACCTTTCCCTTTCTCTCCTTGTCAATCCATTTTTTTTCTCCCTTTTGGCTAATGCAAATGACAGTCCAGCTGTGCGGTTTACAATGGATTTCCCTTCACTCAAAGGGTGAGGAAAGGTAGCAGACAGTGCAAACTCTGAATGGAAATCTCGACAGCTTTACCCTGCATAATGATTCTACTTTGAGTTCTAGATGTGCTAAAAGACAGGCGAAAACTTGTACATGACCATGTGATATCTAATCACGGCCTCAGTTTGTAATGAAGATTGCCATACTAAGAGCACTGACAACTTTTGGAAACTTGAGTGCATAAAAGGTTTGGAAGAAACAAGCAATAGAAATGCATTTACTGCTTTCAGGGTTAGTGTGAAAATCAATGACATTATATATCATATATACTAAACTAAAGTTGAAGATGCCAGCTGTTCTAGAACATTTGACACTTTAGCAGTAGTAAACGTGTGTGTGTGTGTGTGTGTGTGTGTGTGTGTGTGTGTGTGTGTGTGTGTGTGTGTGTGTGTGTGTGTGTGTGTGTGTGTGTGTGTGTGTGTGTGTGTGTGTGTGTGTGTGTGTGTGTGTGTGTGTGTGTGTGTGTGTGTGTGTGTGTGTGTGTGTGTGTGTGTGTGTAAAGTTCATTTAAAACCCAGTGTTGTTCCAAAAACTTGTTCATTGTCTGCTCCCAGGGCGTTCTCACGGGCCATGTTGAAGAGGAAGATCGGTGTCGTAGTTGTAGGTTTCCCAGCTACACCCATTACAGAAGCCAGAGCTCGCTTCTGTGTGTCTGCCGCCCATACCAGAGACATGCTCGACAAGGTAACAAACTATGGCACCCAACATCTCACAGACCTATACCTCTACTTTGGTATTCTTTATTGATTTTTTGTTTTGTTTTTTTTAATAACCCTTACTTTACAGTGTTGGTGTTATACAAGTCAAGTGAAATGAAAACTGGTGTTCAGACAAGACAGATCCAAAACATTTTAAAAAGCTGAAAATTCAGTATATTTCAGACATTTCTATATAGGGTTAGACTGATATACAAATTCTGTGTGATACAGATTAACAGATTATTATTTCATGTCATGATTTTGTGACATCCTCATTATTCCTTTGGATCATTTTGACCCGCAACTCATATTTATAAAAATTAGAAATTGAGTGTTCATCGGAGTGGTCCAAGACCCTATGACTTTTGTTGCACTTGAACCATGAATACTGGATTTGAGGAGTTTTGTGGTTGAAATTTTAAAACGTTACAAATCCTTCCCTTGCGGGTCAATTTGACCCCCTTTGGAATTAATGGAATGCCATGAACGCTTCAGTACACATAGAAAAAGCTAAAAATGCTCAAAATGCAGACTAAAAATCTATTATCTATTAAAATATTGTATAATGTCTACATGCGTCTCTGAATGCATACTGAAGAGATAAACTCAAGAACTGACTTTAGGACACAGAGTAACAGCTCATTCGCTCCATATAGAGCTATATGGCCATCTAGTGGCAAGAGTCATGAAATATCATGTTATATATTTTTTTTCCACAAGAGGTTGGCAAAGACATTGTTGTAAGATATTTTGAGTTGAATTAAAAGGGTTATGCATGAAATTTAGCCTGACAAGCCAGACCCACATCAAGATTTGGCAGGGCTCCATTGGCAGGGCTCAACCATTGGCAGGGCTCAATCCGAGGGGCGGGATAAGCGGTTGTCTTTCAAATTCCCTCTGCACGCAATAGGATAGCTCTACAACCAACCAGAGCAACGAAGAAGGTGAAGCAGAGCTAGTTGATAGATTAAACTTTCGCTGTATCCAGTCGGCAAACCTCCGAACACATCTTCCTTTCTTAAGAATGACTTCAGTGCCGTTCTTTTTTCTTTTCTCAAAGAAAAGCTTAACTCCAAATCTTCCAGAGTCGGGGCCAAAGCCGATTCGAAAGACCGCTGTTCCCCAGCTTCTTTGTTTACGAGTAGCACGCGGAACCGCAGCAACTCTGCCATCATTATGTTAAGCCCACCCACCGACTCTATACACGATGTGATTGGCCTGACCAGAGTTTGGTTTTTCCAACTCGCAAGCCAACGGAGAGTTGCTAGACTACCCTGGCTGCAAATTAGATTTGCTGCCGCTAGGGTGCATCTAGATTTCTGTGCTACATAATATTTGTGAGTTATTTTGAATTTAAGTTCGCTTCTTGAAAGAATGTGAAGAATGTGCTTAAATGATTATTGATTTATTGATTAAATCTAGTAATTTAAAGGTAAAAAAAAATAATAATAAATTGCGGGACAAAAACATTGCGAGGGAAATTTTAGGGCTTCAGGTCATTTTGACCCACGAGGGAAGGATTTGTTTTAAAGTGCGAGGGAAGGATGAGGGTTAAAATTCTGTACTCTTTTGTTTAAATAATTGAAAAATAAAACACACACAAAAAAAACAATCATATTAATTGCTGCAAATTAATTTAGTAATCTCAACATTACAATGTACAGTCTGAAAGGGAGATATTACATTTTGAGATTTGCTCAAGATTACATTAACAGTGTTAATAAATGATTAGTGTTATTAAAGCTGCAGTCCGTAACTTTTTGCGCTCTAGCGGTTAATAAACAGAACTGCATGTGTCTTGTGAAAGAAAATTGCAGCCGGAGCTACTTCTCTCTGTTTATGTCTATGGCGAGTCACGCAGGGACTGTGTTCCTCCGCAGCGGTTTTTACCAGTCTGGCCTGAAATAGTCCCAACACTTATTATAAGTGTACCATAACGATTCAGAGTAAGACAAAAACACGGTTTGGAAAATGGATTCATGTTGTACATTCTCATTATATAATTTTTGTAAATCTTGAACACAAAAAAAGTTATGGACAGCAGCTTTAAAGATAAACTTAAAGCATTAAAGATTAATGCTTATTGAAGTAAGTATTAGATGACGGCTAAGGTACTCTAAATATCCCAAGTCAGACGATATGATAAATGAAAAAGTTTCTGAAAAGTAAGCTTTCTGAGACAAAGTGAAGGCAGAGCTTGTTTATAGAGTCCTAAATTGCTTAACAAATTTTTTATTCCATTTCAAACCAATTGATTTAATTTGTGTTGCTTTCTTACAACTCAAAGCAGCTTTAATGCCTCAAACACACCACCTGAAAGTGCCATAGAAGCTAAATAATTATTTTTGGGCATGTTCTTGACAAAAAAAACTAGCAAGCTCTGAATATCTCACAAATCCTCACTGAATAGCCTCATCTCCTTCCAGGTTATCCAGAGTCTTGATGAACTTGGAGACTACATCAGGGTGAAGTTCTCCCGTCACAGACGTTCTCATCGACCAGAGCTGTACGATGAAACAGATTTTGAGCTGGACAGCTGATCACTCTCATCACTGTGAGTGTGTTGCCACCAAGGTCACCTCAGTGTGAAAATCGTTTTTAGAAGAAAAAAATGCAGTGTTTGTAATAGCTTTTTTTAAATTTGTCCTATGAGGCATGGACTTTTATATGTATATATTGTAAAATGATATTTAATTGTTTTTTTAACTGCTGTTTCACAGTTTTGTGAAGTTTGTTAAATGATTTTTTTTTTTTCTCAGGGGATTGTGGGGAAAAGGGAGGGGCCACGACGACTGTTTATAGAACATATATCAAAAGCTGCTCTAAATATATCAAACAATTACCTCTGTTAACACTGACCTACATCAAAACTAGCTGTGGATAAGAAACCCCTTGAAGTGGCCCTTTTTTTATCCTTCTGCTAAGATGGACTGATGAAAGACCTTCATTCTGTGCTGGATTATGTGTTTGTGTGATCCACAAGTACATTGATTGAAAGAGATTGAACAAGGCTGGGCGTTGTAGACCCAGTGCAGCTCATTCACAGTCATTACACATCTTGCAGATCCTAGTCTTTCTAATTTACACTGACAGGCATTTATTTGTTTTTTATGTGCAACAAACTACTTCTGATTATAAAATAATAATAATAATAAAAAACCTTTATGTACTGATTTTACTTGTAAATCGAATGTTTGCTTGGAAAGTTGGAAAGAATTTAATGTCATTTGTTTGTATATTTCAGATGCAGGACTTCTGTTCATTTAGATTTTCATCAGAAATTGAAGTTTAGTTTGATCATAATTAGGAGGATTGAGAGCCATAGAATCCGTTATAATTCAGAAACACTTTTTAATAAACACCGGACCCGTATGCAGTGCAAGAAACACTGATTCCTGGGATAATTTAAAGTGTACATAAACACAGTTTCTGCCCATCTCATGTTATTCTTGAGTACCTATAGAGTAATATTGCATCCTTCATATCTCTGAAGAGTCTTTAGTTTTATCATATTTATAAAAGACAGATACGCTGTAATGATTCTTTCCGAAAAACGGTACGCTGTACCGTCCAGCCGGGCAGTGGCCGGAGCTAAAGAGTCACGAGCACACACACACACACACACACAAAATACATCATGGCATTATATTTGAATAACTTGTTGTTTACATTATATGCACTTGCGCTCCGATTGCCGACAAAACACAGACTTTTGATGCAGTTTCACTTTGTTGCTGCTCCGGAAAAGCAAACTGCATCCACTGTTTCCTTAACGCTGGGTTATTTGGGATGCAAGCTATTTTGGGACTCTGGTTGATGTGCGCACGCGCTTATCCGGGAGAAGTGCCCTTACAAGCAGTTCCGCACTTTATGGCATCATACAAGGCCATACTCTAAAAAAGCTTTCAGAAACGTATTCAAATCCTGAAGGAGTGTATTTGGCACAGAAATACTCCAGTGTACGTCCAACTTGGTTTTTTTTTTTTTTTTTTTTGCCATGTTTAGCATGAGAATCTAACTCTCTTTAGACCCCCCACCCCCCTTTAATGAATCAAAAACCTACAGTGTGACCAGTGTACTCTTGATTCTTGAATGAATGACTTGCTTCTTTTTTGTGAATCAACATCATATATCACAACCAAGCGGAAACCTCCCCCTTCTCTTGAAGCCAATAACGGAAGTGACTTAAACTGCAATTCATCATCTGGCCGCTAGAGACCGGCTCCAGAAGGGAGCAGAATCTCATTGAGCTCCATGTTAAAATACCCAACTTTACAGCAGAAAAAAAATGACAGGTGGATAGCCGTTTATCTGCTGTCTGTTAGTAATCACGTCACCTCTGCTCCGCCCACTTCCCGCCTCTTTGCCCATGTTCTGTTATCTGGGAGTGACGCGCGATGATGCGCTGCCTTTTTACAGTCTATGATCACAACCAATGCAGTCCGGACGATTCCCAGACGAATGACTCTTTTGAGTCAATTCTAAACATACAGTTTACCGTTATTTTATGTTATGCTGTTCCAATTATTTCTTTGTCAAAATTGAACCGTTAAAGAACCAGAATCAGGCTCAGAAGTTAAGATTCCCATCCTTGATTATGATATGCTCTTCTACATTTAGATGGTCTCTATAGTAAACTGTATTTACCACAATAAACACCAAATCATATAGTAATTACCTCTTTGACTTATTTGCTTTAAAATAACATTTGTGCTAACAAAAAGTAGTGTCTGCACACGTTTTACCAAACTCTTTGCTTTGAATGAGACAACACTTAATTGTTACATTTGAAAGAGACCCAAAAGCACTGTCTGAATGCTGGAGCTCAACATGCCAACTATGTTGCACACAGGTCAATATTCACCTAAAACTAGCAATTAGTACAGAGATGCACATTCCGCAGGTGTGGGGTAACCGCTTGATTAATGCTGGGAGGAATCAAGACGGATAGTAAATGCTGCAGACAGATGGGGTCTAGTCTACACTTGTTTTACTCATGTTTGAAACAATGTTTGTTATTTCAAGAATACCAACACCATAGTGATGAAGATTTCTCAAGGGTGAGGTGAGAAACTAGTGGGATGTCTCAGGCACTAGACTCGTCGGAAAATGTGTGTTTTTGTTCTGTTTCAGAGATGCAATGGGTGTGCAATTGTTGTTGCACTGGAAACCCTTCATAAATAGATGGAAGACAACATTTATATACCAAGGTTGTGCTACTATACGTGATGTCTTAGACATGTCCGACATGTCCATAGTGGAAGAGCTCTACCTGTCAGAAATCAACTTTTTGTTAAGGGGCGATTTAGCCCTGTGCAAGCCTTTTATTTTTACTTTTATAAGGTTTCTTTTCACAATTCTATTTTCTTTCATATCATGTATATAAACTACTATTCAAACGTTGTGAAATATTATTGCACATAGTTCTTATTTTCAATGTTGAAAAAAATTGTGCTGCTTAAAATGTTTGTAGAACATTTTATACCTTTTATAAAATTTTATCACTTTATATAAAATACTTTATATTTTAAATTTATCACTTTATACCTTTTTCAGGATTTTGAATATAAATATTTTGAATATAAAGTTCAAATGAAACAGCATTTATTTGAAAATTTGTCTAACAATGTAAAACCAAATGCACATGATTTAAGAATGAATTATATATATATATATATACACACACACACACACACACACGCACACACACACTTACATACATACATACACACACACACACATACATACATACATACATACATACATACACTCACCTAAAGGATTATTAGGAACACCATACTAATACTGTGTTTGACCCCCTTTCGCCTTCAGAACTGCCTTAATTCTACGTGGCATTGATTCAACAAGGTGCTGAAAGCATTCTTTAGAAATGTTGGCCATATTGATAGGATAGCATCTTGCAGTTGATGGAGATTTGTGGGATGCACATCCAGGACACGAAGCTCCTGTTCCACCACATCCCAAAGATGCTCTATTGGGTTGAGATCTGGTGACTGTAGGGGCCATTTTAGTACAGTGAACTCATTGTCATGTTCAAGAAACCAATTTGAAATGATTCAAGCTTTGTGACATGGTGTATTATCCTGCTGGAAGTAGCCATCAGAGGATGGGTACATGGTGGTCATAAAGGGATGGACATGGTCAGAAACAATGCTCAGGTAGGCCGTGGCATTTAAACGATGCCCAATTGGCACTAAGGGGCCTAAAGTGTGCCAAGAAAACCATTACACCACCACCACCACCACCACCAGCCTGCACAGTGGTAACAAGGCATGATGGATCCATGTTCTCATTCTGTTTACGCCAAATTCTGACTCTACCATCTGAATGTCTCAAAAGAAATCGAGACTCATCAGACCAGGCAACATTTTTCCAGTCTTCAACTGTCCAATTTTGGTGAGCTTGTGCAAATTCTAGCCTCTTTTTCCTATTTGTAGTGGAGATGAGTGGTACCCTGTGGGGTCTTCTGCTTTTGTAGCCCATCCGCCTCAAGGTTGTGCGTGTTGTGGCTTCACAAATGCTTTGCTGCATACCTCGGTTGTAACGAGTGGTTATTTCAGTCAAAGTTGCTCTTCTATCAGCTTGAATCAGTCGGCCCATTCTCCTCTGACCTCTAGCATAAACAAGGCATTTTCTCCCACAGGACTGCCGCATACTGGATGTTTTTCCCCTTTCACACCATTCTTTGTAAACCCTAGAAATGGTTGTGCGTGAAAATCCCAGTAACTGAGCAGATTGTGAAATACTCAGACCGGCCCGTCTGGCACCAACAACCATGCCACGCTCAAAATTGCTTAAATCACCTTTCTTTCCCATTCTGACATTCAGTTTGGAGTTCAGGAGATTGTCTTGACCAGGACCACACCCCTAAATGCATTGAAGCAACTGCCATGTGATTGGTTGATTAGATAATTGCATTAATGAGAAATTGAACAGGTGTTCCTAAAATCCTTTAGGTAAGTGTACGTGCATACATACATAGTATGTGTGTTAGTATTCAATACATAATCATTGTACACAGTACACACACATGTAAACACAAACTTATTTTGGATGCAATTAATCGTTTGACAGCCCTAAAATATAATTCTTAAATCATTTACAACATTTGAGATGGACCATATTTTTTCCCCATTTTAATTACATTTAATTAGATTACTAACATTTTTCAAGGTGTGTCTTTAAAACATTCAGAGATGAAAATTAATTCATATACACATTCTCTAACTAGTCTGACAGTTATAGGTCACTACGGCGTCTGTCAAGGCACAAAAACCATGACTAGATTAGCCTAGAAGAATAATATATTCTGAAATATATCAAATATTAGATAACAGATTAAATCTGTGGATGCATTTTAAATGTACAAAACATTTTTGTCACTTTCAGTGACATTTTCACCCACTCTTGTTAATATCTGACCCCGGTGTGAAGAAATCCTTGTTGAGAACATGCATTGTCTTTGAGGTGTAGGGGTAAAAGATCAGGCCAGCAACTGAAAAGTTTGAACCTCGCAAAGGACGACTCGTGAGCTATCACTTCTGCAATTAAGGTACGTAAACCCAGATTAATTACTTTTGGAAATTAATACCCCGACATAGGAAAAATTCCTTGTTGTTTATAGGAAAATCAAGGACGGACACACATTTCAACAGAAGAGCACAAATACGCATGCACACGCAACCGGACGGGTCTCTCTCCATCAGTTTACCCCCACCCTTGGAGTGTCAGAGGGTCTAGCCGGTCTGGAGAACAGATGTCAAGTCTTCTTCCATCTCCTTTGCTACCAACACAGCACTGTGCTTCTCCAAGAAAACATCTGTCTAAGCATTGACCATCAGCAATGGGGCCCCACGAGCTGGCTCATCCGCCCTTTGAAACTGCAAGACTGTGTGCCACTCTAACTGCAAAGGTATTCTGAGACTATATTCTTCGTAGTCCTTTCTAAACGAGAGCAGTATGTGTTCTGGCCAAATGAAAGTGGATTGAAATGTTACTGAGATGTGAAGTATAAAATAATGATTTATCTCTGCATACCACATAACATGCAGATTCACATGATTAATCAGAAGATAGACAGTCCAAACAAACATCTTTCCAAGTTCAACTAAAAACACGATGCCCCTTTGAACCACCCAATACACAAGTTCTGGAACATTTGTCGCACTTTTTGATGTATTCTCAGACGACCCATGAAGAACAAACAAATGCAAATCACGGCACACCTCGCCCCCTTCATCCTCACATTCCTGAAAGTGTGACATTTGGAGGAGGGAACTAGACCCTCTTATTGTTACATCACCTCTCAACTTAGAATCTATGATAAGATCATTAGCACTATAATCACTCAAACAAAGGCAAGGCCTATTATTTTACAAACTACAACCCATTAATCACTTTTAATTAGTGTTTGAAATTAAATCAATCATTCTGAAGTATTCTGCAGAAACAATGTAGAGTGGAGTCGTCTTGATTTCAAATAGCTTGCTCAAAATTATCTTAAACTACGGAGAACACGATTCACCAAAAATCTTAATTTAACTTTCTATATAGTTTACATTTTTGTATTTATTTAAATATAAAACATATATCTATAGCCTAAATGATGTATATATTTCCAAAATTTTTGTAATATTTAATCAAGGTAAAGAGTTTTGATCACCATTTTAAAAGAAGACACAAACTTCTTTCATATGGTTTCACACACAAAAAACAAGGAATGTGTCGTGTCATGTCATATATACTATTTTTTATTTTCCGTCTTTTTAGTATTGCTGCTATAATAAGATGCATGTTACGGCATCTACTGCAAATACTCCATATGTTTCCATTACCACTGTATTCACAACAGATCAACACAGGACAGATAACGGCATTTTCAACGTGTTCTGCTGATGTGTGCGCTGGTGTGATGGGACATGAAGGGTTAATTCGGTGGGGAGGGGAGGTGACAGCAAACCAAAAGAAGAGGGGGATATAAAAACACCAAAGGCTTCGTGGGCACGAGTCTGACTGTGTTTGTGCTGGACTAAAGACTCAAAACGACATAAGGGAACACACACACACTAGTCTAGAACAGTGGTGTCGTGTGTTATTTGACAGCGCGCTTTTACGCAGAAGGTGTGTGTGGATACTCTTGCGCAAGAGCGGCTCATACACCCTCCAGAGGACAGAGCTCAGATGAGTTAGTCAGAGGAGGAACTTTGGATTTTGATCACACTGAAGATGGGCTTGTAGTGAACTACACTTCATCCCTGAGGACACATTGGCGTTTGGAGAGGATGACAGCACTTTGCGCAACGCACCGGAGCGCAAAAATGTACCCAAACCACAATTTTTATATTAGACGTGAAGGGCAGACCACGAGAATTTGAATTTCTTTGAGCTGGAGACTTTTCTCTATTTTTTTCTTTCTTTCATGTTTTTAGTTTTTATTTTCAAAGAAAATAATGCTGCAGGGTCTGAGACGTGTGTTCTTACGCCGATGTACCTGATTTACCTGCGTACAAGTAAAACTCCAGCTTTTCCTCAATGAAGAAGTAAAGTCTTCTCTCCACACACGTTTCCCTTTTGATTTGCATTTTATACTAATGTTAAAAGAAGAGTAAATACCTCAATGGAATGGTACACAGCTTTGGAGTTTGTGGGACTTGCTTTTCTATTTTTTAAAAGTAATTCACGTTCTTTTTGGACATCAGGATTATACGATTTTTAAGGCCAGGAGCTATAGGTCACTCATTGATCTGATCAGTTTTTAAACGTGGGGTGATTCTTCGAGTTCATTTCTAGCTGGTTACTCTTTTTCCCTTGAGTATTGCTGGTCTGGACCCCGAGGTGGCTCCGCAGTGGTGTGGCGGCTCCTCGTCCGCGGCGGATCCGGAGATCGGAGTGTCTGCAGCGGCAGGAGGCGGCAGCGGAAGCCCGGCAGTGGCAGTGGCGCAGGGTCCTAAGAGCGCTCGAGTGAAAAGGATGGTGCGGCTGGCGGCGGAGCTGCTGTTGCTGTTGGGACTCCTTCTTCTGACGTTACACATCACGGTGTTGCGGAGCAGCCCGCTGCAGCACGGAAATGACACTGTGAGCTCGGAGCCGGACTCGCGGGTGGCGGAGGTGAGTTTATTCTGTAGAACGTGATCACATTTCACTCTAAAATCAAAAGAAATTATATTTTTGCATTTAGAAACTTCTGTTTGTGGGATTATTAAGATGTTTTGCAGTGTAACATTTTCTTTTCATTTCATTTCATCCATAATTTATTTTTATTTTTTTCATTATTATTTTAAATCATTATTTTTTTGTATTTATTTAATCTTATTTTGTTTTTTGACATTTCAGTTACGAGAAATTCCATAAAGTCACAGAGCAACAAAAAAAATGATAATAAATAAATATATATTTTTGTTGGCATCAAGAATAGACTGACAGACAGACAGATAGATAGTTATCCCTCAACTTGTTCAAAACCTGTATGAGTTTCTTTCTTCTGCTGAACACAAAAGAAGATATTTGAAAGAATGTCGGTAACCAGACAGTTGATGGTCCCCATTGACTTAAAAAAATACTATGAAGTCAATGGGGACCATCAACTGTTTTGTTACCATATTCTTTCAAATATCTTCTTTTGCGTTCAGTAGAAGAAAGAAACTCATACAGGTTTTGAGCAAGTTGAGGGAGAGTAAATGATGACAGAATTTTCATTTTAGGGTGAACTGTCCCTTTAACATCATTATGTGTGATGTTGCAGTGATTCATGCATTATTGTGTATATAGTCAGGTAGCTTTCACATAGCACAATTCAAACTGAGCCGGGGTGCAGTCAGGGTCAGAGATGGTCTCTTTCCCTCCAGTTAACAGGCTGCAGGCTATCATTTATCACCACTGGTCCATCAGTGTCACCCAAGCATCCTGTTAATATGTTCTTGCTTTAGACTGTGCCAAGATTAAAAATAAATAAAAAATACTATGGTACAATCAGTCCAGGAAAGCCAAATATAGACCCTGTGTATTCAACACACTGGTGCACAACATGATGGTGGGCCATTAAAACAGAGCAGTGTTACTTTCGGGGCTACAGAAAACATTCTCAGTTTAGACCTTTAGTGCTGTTGGCTGAGATTAAACCTGCTTTAATGAGTCTGTGCAGATTTCGGCTAAAAGTGTTCTGCCATCTGTTTACGGAGCAAGTGCAGTGCTCCCAGAGACCAGACCCTGGGGTCAAGAAAGGTTTGAGATCAACAGGGCTTTGTTGGGTGCATTAAAAACCCTGCGGCTGGCTTTTTGATGTATTTTTAGCATGACACCAAGATGCCTTTGTCAGTCAGCAAACGTTGGCATAGCACCATGATGAATGTGTGTTTGTATGGTGGCCCTCTTGTAGAGGAGCAGCAGCAATGTGATTCAGGTGAAGAGTTAAAGGACTGCTTTATTATGTAGTTCTCTCTCTAACAGCTGTTTGGATTTATATTTCAGAAGCTGAAAGCTAAACGTTTGTATTTCAACAGTCTGTTCACTGGTTTTGCTTCAGTCAGTGACTAAAGGAAGTGAACGAATCCCGAGTGAGTCTTTACAGTTTAGCCCTGGAGGTCAAGTCTGTGGTTTTTGTGTGGAGAATCTTGGGACAGAACTCGATTTTTTTTTCCGAACACGTTTATGACATACACGGCTGTTGCAAATATGTTTGGAATGTACATATAATGTGTCAAATGTAACCAGGTTTGAGGAGAGTTGGGGGCAGCAGTGAAGGATGGAAGCAGTAGAGATTGGTGATGACAAAAAAGCTTCACTGGCAGCTTCTGATCCCAAATAAACAGATACAGTATGAGAACCAGCAGCACCTGCAAATCTTTAAACATTCTAGTGGCCACAGCCTGAATTATTTATCATTTCTTTATTATTTATTCTATAGGATTCACAATGTTATAGTAAAAAAAAAGAAAAAGATTTTGATATAGAATGAAGTAAATAAATAAATAATTGATACATTAAAACCTACAATTTCTCACAATGACTCCAATAAAATATGTAAGCTTCCTTAAATCAAGTTAAATTCAAATGTTAAGCAAAAAAATATCTTGAATATAAATATATATTCCCTTATTTCCATTGTTTATCACTTGTTTATGCTCAAAACAAGAACTGCAATTGACAATTTACTGTTGAAAATATGAAAAGAATCCTTAATGTCTTAAGGATATTGCTAATCACACCAATTTTTCTTGTTGAATTAAACGAAAAAAATGTTGGCACTTTATTCATTTATACAGTCCTGTTTCCTATGTACATACTATGTACTTATTGTAGTAATTACAATAATTGGGTAATAACTAGGTACTAACCCTGAACCTACCCATAAACCTAACCTTAACCATTGTAGTTAACTTATAACCAGTACTTTCTTAGGTAAGTATACTGTAAGTGCACAATCTGCACATACTGTATAATGTACATATGTTACTCAGAATTGCAAGAAATAAATGCGCAATTGTGAGTTATACATTTAGAATTGTTTTACAAAGTCAGAATTGTGCGATATGAATTCAGAATTGTGAGAAAGAAAGTCAGAATTGCGAGATATAAACTCATAATTGCGACTTTATATCACACAATTCTGACTTTATATCACACAATTCTGACTTTATATCACACAATTCTGACTTTATGTCACGCAATTCTGACTTTATGTCACGCAATTCTGACTTTATATCACGCAATTCTGACTTTATAAAACGCAATTCTGACTTTATGTCACACAATTCTGACTTTATGTCACGCAATTCTGACTTTATGTCACGCAATTCTGACTTTATATCACACAATTCTGACTTTATAAAACGCAATTCTGACTTTATATCACACAATTCTGACTTTATATCACACAATTCTGACTTTATAAAACGCAATTCTGACTTTATGTCACGCAATTCTGACTTTATATCACGCAATTCTGACTTTATAAAACGCAATTCTGACTTTATGTCACACAATTCTGACTTTGTCACGCAATTCTGACTTTATGTCACGCAATTCTGACTTTATAAAACGCAATTCTGACTTTATAAAACGCAATTCTGACTTTATATCACACAATTCTGACTTTATGTCACGCAATTCTGACTTTATATCACACAATTCTGACTTTATATCACACAATTCTGACTTTATGTCACGCAATTCTGACTTTATGTCACGCAATTCTGACTTTATGTCACGCAATTCTGACTTTATAAAACGCAATTCTGACTTTATAAAACGCAATTCTGACTTTATATCACACAATTCTGACTTTATATCACACAATTCTGACTTTATGTCACGCAATTCTGACTTTATAAAACGCAATTCTGACTTTATAAAACGCAATTCTGACTTTATATCACACAATTCTGACTTTATAAAACGCAATTCTGACTTTATAAAACGCAATTCTGACTTTATAAAACGCAATTCTGACTTTATAAAACGCAATTCTGACTTTATAAAACGCAATTCTGACTTTATATCACACAATTCTGACTTTATATCACACAATTCTGACTTTATGTCACGCAATTCTGACTTTATAAAACGCAATTCTGACTTTATAAAACGCAATTCTGACTTTATATCACACAATTCTGACTTTATAAAACGCAATTCTGACTTTATAAAACGCAATTCTGACTTTATAAAACGCAATTCTGACTTTATAAAACGCAATTCTGACTTTATATCACACAATTCTGACTTTATATCACACAATTCTGACTTTATGTCACGCAATTCTGACTTTATAAAACGCAATTCTGACTTTATAAAACGCAATTCTGACTTTATATCACACAATTCTGACTTTACAGGGAGTGCAGAATTATTAGGCAAGTTGTATTTTTGAGGATTAATTTTACAACATTAATAATTAAACAACAACCATGTTGTCAATGAACACAAAAAACTCATTAATATCAAAGCTGAATATTTTTGGAAGTGGTTTTTAGTTTTAGCTATTTTAGGGGGATATCTGTGTGTGCAGGTGACTATTACTGTGCATAATTATTAGGCAACTTAACAAAAAACAAATTTATACCCATTTCAATTATTTATTTTTACCAGTGAAACCAATATAACATCTCAACATTCACAAATATACATTTCTGACATTCAAAAACCAAACAAAAACAAATCAGTGACCAATATAGCCACCTTTCTTTGCAAGGACACTCAAAAGCCTGCCATCCATGGATTCTGTCAGTGTTTTGATCTGTTCACCATCAACATTGCGTGCAGCAGCAACCACAGCCTCCCAGACACTGTTCAGAGAGGTGTACTGTTTTCCCTCCTTGTAAATCGCACATTTGATGATGGACCACAGGTTCTCAATGGGGTTGAGATCAGGTGAACAAGGAGGCCATATCATTAGATTTTCTTCTTTTATACCCTTTCTTGCCAGCCACGCTGTGGAGTACTTGGACGCGTGTGATGGAGCATTGTCCTGCATGAAAATCATGTTTTTCTTGAAGGATGCAGACTTCTTCCTATACCACTGCTTGAAGAAGGTGTCTTCCAGAAACTGGCAGTAGGACTGGGAGTTGAGCTTGACTCCATCCTCAACCCGAAAAGGCCCCACAAGCTCATCTTTGATGATACCAGCCCAAACCAGTACTCCACCTCCACCTTGCTGGCTTCTGAGTCGGACTGGAGCTCTCTGCCCTTTACCAATCCAGCCACGGGCCCATCCATCTGGCCCATCAAGACTCACTCTCATTTCATCAGTCCATAAAACCTTAGAAAAATCAGTCTTGAGATATTTCTTGGCCCAGTCTTGACGTTTCAGCTTGTGTGTCTTGTTCAGTGGTGGTCGACTTTCTGCCTTTCTTACCTTGGCCATGTCTCTGAGTATTGCACACCTTGTGCTTTTGGGCACTCCAGTGATGTTGCAGCTCTGAAATATGGCCAAACTGGTGGCAAGTGGCATCTTGGCAGCTGCACGCTTGACTTTTCTCAGTTCACGGGCAGTTATTTTGCGCCTTGGTTTTTCCACACGCTTCTTGCGACCCTGTTGACTATTTTGAATGAAACGCTTGATTGTTCGATGATCACGCTTCAGAAGCTTGGCTATTTTAAGACTGCTGCATCCCTCTGCAATATATCTCACTATTTTTGACTTTTCTGAGCCTGTCAAGTCCTTCTTTTGACCCATTTTGCCAAAGGAAAGGAAGTTGCCTAATAATTATGCACACCTGATATAGGGTGTTGATGTCATTAGACCACACCCCTTCTCATTACAGATGCACATCACCTAATATGCTTAATTGGTAGTAGGCTTTCCAGCCTATACAGCTTGGAGTAAGACAACATGCATAACGAGGATGATGTGGTCAAAATACTCATTTGCCTAATAATTCTGCACTCCCTGTATAAAACGCAATTCTGACTTTATAAAACGCAATTCTGACTTTATAAAACGCAATTCTGACTTTATATCACACAATTCTGACTTTATATCACGCAATTCTGACTTTATAAAACGCAATTCTGACTTTATATCACAATTCTGACTTTATATCACACAATTCTAAATTTATATCACACAATTCTGACTTTATAAAACGCAATTCTGACTTTATAAAACGCAATTCTGACTTTATATCACACAATTCTGACTTTATATCACGCAATTCTGACTATAAAACGCAATTCTGACTTTATATCACACAATTCTGACTTTATAAAATGCAATTCTGACTTTATATCACGCAATTCTGACTATATATCACGCAATTCTGACTTTATAAAACGCAATTCTGACTTTATATCACACAATTCTGACTTTATATCACGCAATTCTGACTTTATAAAACGCAATTCTGACTTTATATCACACAATTCTGACTTTATATCACGCAATTCTGACTTTATATCACGCAATTCTGACTTTATAAAACGCAATTCTGACTTTATATCACACAATTCTGACTTTATATCACGCAATTCTGACTTTATTTCACACAATTCTGACTTTATATCACGCAATTCTGACTTTATATCACACAATTCTGACTTTATATCACGCAATTCTGACTTTATATCACACAATTCTGACTTTATATCACGCAATTCTGACTTTATAAAACGCAATTCTGACTTTATATCACACAATTCTGACTTTATAAAACGCAATTCTGACTTTATAAAACGCAATTCTGACTTTATAAAACGCAATTCTGACTTTATATCACACAATTCTGACTTTGTCACGCAATTCTGACTTTATAAAACACAATTCTGACTTTATAAAATGCAATTCTGACTTTATATCACAATTCTGACTTTATAAAACGCAATTCTGACTTTATATCACACAATTCTGACTTTATATCACGCAATTCTGACTTTATAAAACGCAATTCTGACTTTATAAAACGCAATTCTGACTTTATATCACACAATTCTGACTTTATATCACGCAATTCTGACTATAAAACGCAATTCTGACTTTATATCACACAATTCTGACTTTATAAAATGCAATTCTGACTTTATATCACGCAATTCTGACTATATATCACGCAATTCTGACTTTATAAAACGCAATTCTGACTTTATATCACACAATTCTGACTTTATATCACGCAATTCTGACTTTATAAAACGCAATTCTGACTTTATATCACACAATTCTGACTTTATATCACGCAATTCTGACTTTATATCACGCAATTCTGACTTTATAAAACGCAATTCTGACTTTATATCACACAATTCTGACTTTATATCACGCAATTCTGACTTTATTTCACACAATTCTGACTTTATATCACGCAATTCTGACTTTATATCACACAATTCTGACTTTATATCACGCAATTCTGACTTTATATCACACAATTCTGACTTTATATCACGCAATTCTGACTTTATAAAACGCAATTCTGACTTTATATCACACAATTCTGACTTTATAAAACGCAATTCTGACTTTATAAAACGCAATTCTGACTTTATAAAACGCAATTCTGACTTTATATCACACAATTCTGACTTTGTCACGCAATTCTGACTTTATAAAACACAATTCTGACTTTATAAAATGCAATTCTGACTTTATATCACAATTCTGACTTTATAAAACGCAATTCTGACTTTATATCACACAATTCTGACTTTATATCACGCAATTCTGACTTTATGTCACGCAATTCTGACTTTATAAAACGCAATTCTGACTTTATATCACACAATTCTGACTTTGTCACGCAATTCTGACTTTATAAAACACAATTCTGACTTTAGATCACGCAATTCTGACTTTGTCACGCAATTCTGACTTTATAAAACGCAATTCTGACTTTATAAAAACGCAATTCTGACTTTATATCACACAATTCAGACTTTATAAAACGCAATTCTGACTTTATATCACAATTCTGACTTTATAAAACGCAATTGCGACTTTATATCACACAATTCTCAGTGAAGGTTTTTTAATGCACAATCCTTAAGATTTTACATTTTGGTCTTGAATATTTGGTTACGTATTTGTCCAGACTTCAAGAAGTAGTGTATTTTCCTCCTAAAGTCAGAAAAACAAATATTTTTCTACTTCATATAGGTGTTGCATTGAAAACATTTTGCACTTTGTGTTTAGCCTTCGTTTCCTGTCCAGTCTCCTGAGAAGACCCCCCGAGAGGCTCCCAATTGAAATGGTGTCATGCTCCTTAAGCAAAGGGAATGAAGAGGAAGCGGGAGGTGGAAGTAGTCCGAAATGTAATGGGGGCGTCTGTATGTCACCCTTGTGTCTGTTTTCATAGTCAGAGGCCCATACGGTTTGAAGAATGGTGTGTGTAATGTCTTTGTAGGAACTGTATAATGTTCTGTCATGGCTACAGTTGTAGTAATCCAGTATATCCAACATTTTCTAGGATTTTGAATTGACAGGCGAATAGGCGTTGGTGTACTTGATCGTTGCAGTTTCTCAGTCTATTTTTCTGTCAAACCATGATTACATCAGTATTGCTGACTTTGTCCTTTAAATCACCTTGCTATTAGACACCGCATATTGTTCATTATTTCACACTTGCATATCAAAGTTGTTTTGGGAAGTTTAACTCATTTAAATTAAACAGTTAATTTGGGTGGGCCAGTTAAATGAACCAGGAAAAGCTGTACTGATTATCATTATTGAAGTGTTAGTAGTCTAACTACTTTTTTCAAAAGGGTAGCTTGACTATAGTTTAGCCACTTTAAAATCAAGTATCTTGGAAAACAACTGTTTCAGAGTACCTTCCCCAAAACGGCAGGACTTTTTTCCCCTTTTACCTGAAGCGAAATGCATTCTACACTGCAGTACTGCTCTCTGCACTTAGGCAGTCAAACAAAATGGCTTGAGTGAAAGAGAGGGAGGAGAGAAAGAGACAAAAGATTGATGGTGCCCTTTGATCTTATTGTCTAGCTCAGTATGCATGATTACAAGCTACTTATAGCCGTCCAATTGTGGAGTAATTGCCCCCTCTGTGTGTATGTGACAGCGAACACATGCCTTGGCAGTCTTACGGGAAAACAATTACAACCCTCTTTGACAGGGAAAAGCATATTTTTTCTGTCAGCCAGCAAGGCACACAACAATTTTGCAATATGTGTTTCGTTCTATATCTATTTCAGCTGCTCCACAGTAGAACCGTGTAGGACTGTAGCCAGAAATCCTTTCTTGATCCAAGGAAAGACAGGAGCCAGGCCATCAGCCTTTGACGTTTCCAACTCCTTAAAATGACTAAAGAATATCCTCTTTACATTTCATAAAAACAGACAGAAGTTTTGTTTTCAGACTCTGTTGAGACAGATGTGAAACATAAGAGGTTATGAGGTCAATATTGTATGTGCTTACTGCAATTAGGCTACAATATGAAAGAAAAGTTTTCAGAAAAAAACAAGATTGTCAAGATTTACTTGTGCTGTTTTAAGGAAAACATAACTGGATGGTTTAAGAATCTTCGGAAACACTTTTTACGGTGTCATTGGTAAATATGTTACATGTAGTTACTATAGTAATAACTTATGAATAAATAATAATAATTTATGCATAATTACATGCAACTAACCCTCAACCAAACTCTAATGCTAACCCTATAGTAAGTACTTAATATTAAATGTATAATTACACTGTAACAAAGACACCTTAAAATAAACTGTAACCGAATCTTCACATATACACGAGTTTGGGTCAGTACAAATCTGTACTATTATTATTTTTTGTTCAGCAAGGATTAAAGTGACAGTAAAGACATTTATAACAAATAAATTATGTTCTTTTAAACCTCCTATTCATCAAATAATCCTGAAAAATGTACTAGGAGTTCCACAACAAATATTAAGCAGAACTGTTTTCAACTAGCCTGGATGCCAGCCGAACCTAGCCATTAACCATTAACATACACAGCAAATTACACAAAAACACTCATACAATAACAGTAAACAAACATATACATATGACCGTATGCCTTGCAGTTAATAACTAGTAAACTTTGTATGATCTGCAAACCAACTCTGATAAACTGCGTGCGAGCTCTTCCTTTCACTACGTTACCCGTAGACTATAATACCCATCAAAATAGGAGTCCTGCTTAGTAGGACAGATAATGTAGACCTTAAACATATCTAAAATTTAATTAATGTACATATAATCAGTTTAATATGGAGAGGCACTGAAATGTAGACCTTCGTGTTTTTGACCTACAGTGTTACATGAGGTGAGAACAGTTAGTTATTACGGTTTGTATGTTAGCAGGGACTTTAATCGTAACTTAACGAGAGTATGACAAACAGAAAATCCTCTCAGGATACCTGGAATCAGTGTTACAGTACCTCAGGCACGTCATTTTAGCATTTTTGTAGCATAAACACCATCAAACCGATGAGAGCTTCAGATTTTCCAATGTTTCTCTATATGGCGCTGACACCTAAAGATGTCCGAGTTCCGGTCCCAGCGCAACTGATACTCAACTGCTATTGGCTCATCTGCGTTCGAGGGGAGGGGCTTACCAATAGGTCAATTGAGTGCAGAGGCATTTTATGTCCTGGTTCGCTTGAAACACGCTCTAATAATCACAGCCCAATGGAGCAATATCAGACTCATATTCTGACTAGAATCTGAGTATGATGACGTCAGGCTAGTTTTCATCACTATTAACAATAATAATTATAGGAAACATTAGCAGAAAATCAGCATATTCAAATGATTTCTGAAAGATCATGTGACACTGAAGACTTGAGTAATCATGCTGGGAAAAAAAATCAGCTTTGCCATCACAGTAATAAATTACATTTTAAAATATTTAAAATATAATATTTGTTTTCACGATATTACTGTTTTTATGTAGTAAAAATAGTAATATTTTACTGTATATTTTATCAAATAAATGCAGCTTTGGTGAGCTTTTTTAAACTCACCCAGACTGCAATTATTTGATAAATTATATCATTAAAAAAATCTTTCGAACCTCAAATTATATTGTATTTTTGTGTGTGTTCCACAGAAAAACAACAACACAAACAATACTGGGAATAGCATTAAACACAGTGACTAATGATATAAATAATGATAATAATCAAATAATTAATTTAGATTTTCCCCTCAGTCCCTTTAAGTGATCAGATTCAAACTTCTCTCCACCCAATTATGTTCACCAGGCTAATATTTTTTATGAGGCTTTTTGTGAGCTCTTGCTATTCTCCTAGTGCTCTCATGAGATCCACAGAAAGTCTCTAGTGTGTGTGTTTATATTATGGGGTGATAAGGAGCAATGTAGCACCTGTGGGTAATTAGGCCATTTGAGGTGAGATTGAGTGAGTGGAGCTGCTAATGTCTCTAATCTCCGTCAGTGTAAACAAACAGTGCTGGGCTGAGCTGGATGAAACCAGTATTGTTTCCCTTGATCTCAGTTTTCAAGGTCTTTTTCGTGAACATATGGCTGGCTAAAAGGGTGTTAAAGATGTCTAGGTTGCAATCACACATTTCAGGTGGGAAGAAAAAGATGCCTGTGCTCAGGTTGCCATTTTTCAAGCATTTCTGGCTGTCAGGTTTATATAAAGTCCTCTATTTGCCGGCATAAATTCCTGAACTAATTCAATTAACAAATCATTAGAGAATCTGGAGAACCCAGGTCAGAACATTGTAGCTGGTTTGTGACTAGTCCAAGGTGGTGTACCAGCACTAACCAGGTTGACCATGGTTAGATTAGATTAGATTCAACTTTATTGTCATTACACAAGTACAAGTACAAGGCAACGAAATGCAGTTTAGGTCTAACCAGAAGTGCAATAGCAGCAAGTGCAGGATATACAGTGGTTGCGTAAGTGCAGGACATGGATATGTACTGAATATATATAAATATGTATAAATAGAGAGATGGTTATTACTATAAACAGAACTGAATTTACAGGTGAATATGTACAGTGAATAAATATACAGATGGCTATTACTATAAACAGAATTTACAGGTGAATATGTACTATGAATATAATATACAGATGGCTATTTACTACAAACAGAATTTTACAGATAGGGGTAAACATTGGTACTATAAATACAGTCGGCAGTGCAAATGAGCATAATCCAGTTAAGATATGGTGGTGCAAGATGCATAAGTAAACAGTTGTTACTGTAATAAAAAGTCAGTAGTGCAAATAACAAAGTGAAGGCAGATGTGAGGTAGGAGAGTTAGCAGTTTATGAGGGAAGTGGATCAACAGGGGTTTGAGTTCAGTAAAGAGACAGCTCTGGGGAAAAAACTGTTCTTTAGTCTGCTGGTCCTGGTCCGGAGGATCCTGAAACGCCTGCCGGAGGGCAGGAGAGAAAACAGTCTGTGGGCTGGGTGAGAGGAGTCCTTGAGGATGCTGTGAGCTCAATGCAGACAGCGTTTCCTCTGGATGTGCTCGATGGCAGGTAGTGGAGTCCCTGTGATGCGCTGGGCAGTTTTCACCACCCGCTGCAGTGCCTTGCGCTCCGCAACAGAGCAGCTCCCATACCACACTGCCACACCATGATGATCTACCAGGTCAAAAACTAGCTGATAGTTGATCTTGCCAAACATCTAGAGCAGCAAATGACCACTGATGACTAGCTTGAACTAGCTACACTCTCAAAAAGAGTACAAAATTGTACCTTTTAAGTGGCCGTCACTGGGGTGGTACCCTTAAGGGTAAATTTTTGTACCTCTAAGTCAGGGGTAGGCAAGTTCAGTCCTAGAGAGCTGATATCCTGCAGAGTTTAGCTCCAACAAAGCCACCACAGTATAAAACGCATGGCTCCCAGCATGCATTGCAGTATTAAGTATGTCACCATTGTTAAGATGCATATGCTGATTTTTGATATCTGTGTGCGTCTAAACTTCCCCTTTGAATGTATTCAAAAATCGGAATTCACAATGTCTGATCTGTGCCAAAAAAGTATTGTTGGTGAATATTATTTATTAATATTTTTAGTCAGTGATGAGTTTAATAAAACATTTTTCTTCATGACAATTTTTGATTATGGCTTCTTTTGATTTGAACAGATTATGTGTTGTGTTAATACTAAACAAAAACCATAAACTCACATAAAAAGCCAAGAGTCAAACTACCCAACTAAATGAAACATTTTCAATACAACATCAACATCTAAACCTCTGTTAATTCTCAATAAGAACTTATATAGATGTTGTTCAGGGTTGGAGCTAAACACTATTCCATATGTCACCTGCTGTCAACACAATCTCATGGCAATTTGTAACTATTTTAAGTTTTGGCAAATTGGTGCTTACTTTTTCGAAACATTTTACATTTTTGTACCATTCACATTGTACAAATTCATACGAAATTGCCACCTCGTAAATAGTTGTCCCGTGAGATTGGGTTGCCACTGTGCGCTCCTGCTGATGGTGACCTCTGATTGAGACTTGACCTCTGCCATTTTAACCAGTGAATAATGAATCTAATGATGTTGAGCAATGTTAACCACTCTCATCTGTATTTATACCCAGGCGCTGCTTTTTTCCTTGTTGCGAAGTTACACAATATAAATATACTTCCACGCTGAGTCTAACATCAATTGTAGATCGTCTCATGAGGTCAGGGAAGAAACAAGTGGATAATTGAGATTATTTTTTTAATCTGTGACAACAAAGAGTTGAGAATTATACACAAAGGGATGATTCACTCCGAATGGCTTCCTTTAACATTTATCTTTATTCAAAATGATTCAAGTCCTTTAATGTCTGTGGGCCAACTGGTGGGTCGGGAAGAAATTGGGTCACAGGTTTGTTCTGATAGTGGACAGCTATGCTAAATGCAAACCATAAAATGCAACTAACCATATATAGTTAGCATGATAAAATAAACAGACTCATTAACTTTTAAAAGGGAGGTGAAGCAAAACCCATTGAGAGCTACACATCTAATATTCCATTGTTTCTCTTATTATTTCATGCAGAATAATGTCAATGCAGAAAGCAGCTCCTCTGTTCAGATGGGGCAAGGTGACAGACAATCCAGAGTGGCTCATAATCCAGCGTCTCAGCCTTGGGCTCAGAATCGTGGGACAGGGGGCAGCCTGCAGAGAGATGGCCCAGGAGCTTTTGTGCTGGACCTGCAGAACTTCCCTGATCTTTCCAAAGCTGATATAAATGGGCAGAACCCCAACATACAGGTAGGAAGATATTGAAATTCAATGCGTTTTCCAAGATTTACCAAATTGCTTGCAATGTTAGTTTAATTTATAATATTAGTTTTTTTAATATATATATATTCTCTTATTTTACACATTTCTGCAAGCAAGTTTATTTGTATTAGACAAAATAATGAATATAAAGTGATTTTTTTGTTTTTTTTTTTGCTGTGCACATTCACAAACACAAAGACTTTAAAGGAGACATGGCTGACCAAGCACATAAAGTAAAATCTTGGCAAAGAGAAAGTGGCAGAAAGCCCTGATGCACATCAGCACTTCTTTTCAAAAACAGAGCCTTTTGGTCCTCCCGCATTCTCTCTCTCTCTCACGCGCACACACACACACACACACCATCTAACATCCACATAACCGAGTCTCAGTAACCACATACACCTGAACGGCATCGGCCGCCTACTAATCCACCACGGGCTCGATCCACATCAGAAGGGAAAAACATGCGAGTCTTGACCAAGAATGGCAGAAAGGATAAAGTGTATCGATGTCTTAAGATGGCAGTGTGTGTGTGTGTGAAGCTCGGGGGGGGGGGGGGTGTGCTTGTGGGCATGGGTATCTTTGATCCAAAGCATCATCTGGCTTTCATGGTCTTAAGGAGGCTGAGAGGCCCTTTGAACTTGATGTTTAGGTGGAGAGAGCGAGAGAAAGAGAGGCTAGAGAGGGGAAGCCCACCCCCTGCCCCAATCTGGGAGGCACATGTGTTACTTGTGGGGTGTTTGGGTGGGGTGGGGGGTGTCACTGCAGAGCCTCTCAGAGCATGACCATGACCTAAGCCAACGTCCATCTGGTCCTCCACAACATCACACTACCCCTCACTGTTTGATGTTCCACAAAACCTCTCTCCGTACAACAAACACCCTTGATCTGTATGATTATTCTCAACATGTGCAAGTAAACAAATTAGATTCACAATAAAAGGGACCGATACAGACTGCAGTGTTTGATTTAGTTTTATAGCACAGCATGAAATTACTGTTTTGAAATGTTTCTTACAAAAGGAAATAGTTGGAGTTTTGATTGTATCAGATAGTAATAACATAGTACTTTGATATATCATGGTACGGAATGATTAAAATAAATAAATACATTTGTGTGTGTGTGTGTGTGTGTGTGTGTGTGTGTGTGTGTGTGTGTGTGTGTGTGTGTGTGTGTGTGTGTGTGTGTGTGTGTGTGTGTGTGTGTGTGTGTGTGTGTGTGTGTGTGTGTGTGTGTGTGTGTGTGTGTGTGTGTGTGTGTGTGTGTGTGTGTGTGTGTGTGTGTGTGTGTGTGTGTGTGTGTGTGTGTGTATCCCTAACCTTAAAGGAGTAGTTCATTTTAAAAGGAAATATTACCCCATGATTTACTGACCCTCAAGCCATCCTAAGTGTATATGACTTTCTTCTTTCTGATGAACATAATCAGAGTTATATTAATAAATATCCTGAAGCTGCCAAGATTTATAATGACACGATTTGTGTTTGTTTGACCACGAGTTTGAAGCTCAAAAAAGGGCATCCATTCAACATAAACATACTCCACACAGCTAGAGGGGGTTATAAAGGCCTTCTAAAGCAAAACAATGGTGTTTTGTAAGAAAAATATTAAGATTTAAAACTTAATAAAATAAAATATCTAGCTTCCGCCAGACTGCGTTCTGGATTCACCTTACAAAGAAAGTGTAACGCCTCTTGCAGTTCAAAACACTTACACTACATCTGACATCATTGCTGCACCAGTTACGTTTTTTTTTTTTGCAATACGGAAGACGGTCTGGCGGAAGCTAGACATTTTACTTTATAAAGTTTTAAATATGGATATTTTTCTTACAAAAACGCATCGCTTCGCTTCAGAAGGCCTTTATTAACCCCCGGAGCCACGTGGAGTACGTTTATTATGGATCAATGCACTTTTTTGAGCTTCAAACTCATGGGCTCCGTTCACTGCCATTATAAAGCTTGGAAGTGTCACAATATTTTTCAACATAACTGATTATGTTCATCAGAAAGATGGAAGTCATACACCTAGGACGGCTTGAGGGTGAGTAAATCATGGGATCATTTTCATTTTAAAGTGAACTAATCCTTTAAGGTTGAGAAATAATAATAATAATAATAATAATAATAATAATAATAATAATAATAGCAATGTTCGTCTTAGTAAACACTACTAATGACAGTATCTTTTTAAATAATTTTAGGTTACCATAGAAGTGGTGGACAGCCTGGAAGGTTCTGAGCCAGAGAAGGGATTACGCAAAGAAAACAAGCCTGGCTGGGTGGCTCCTAACTGGAGGAACTGGTGGCAGCGTTCATCTTCCTCGTCCTCAGCTTCCATGTCCACTCCAAAGGGGCCCGATGAACAGGATTACCCCTACGAGAGCAACACGGAGAACAGCAACTTCCTCAAACCGCTTGGAGACTGGGAGCGAAGAGGGTCTGCCGGGACGGCAAGCAGAACACAGACAGAATACGGTACGTTGCAGTGAGTGTTTTAGTGCATCTTGAGTTATTGTCTTAATGAAGGACTCTACAAAGCTTAAATATGGCTCTGCCATGAGGTGAAGGAATCTGTAATTTGCACGTCAGATGATTTACGCCGTCACTATAACAAGGACAGCACTTCTTATGGAGTTTGTGATTGTAGATTGCTTCCTGTAATAGACAGATTCCTGTGTGGCAGAGTCTGTCTCCTCGACAGAAAACACTCCTGAACATCAAAGGAGGAAAGAGAGAATCCAGAGCATCTGTTCCTCCAGTCCAATAGCTCTCTTTCTGTCTTTTTTTGGTAAGGTGGAGCTAAATGAGTGAATGCGTGTTACTGTCAGAGTCTGCAAATCCTGTCAAACACATTCTTACCCTGTCACCACTTGCCTAAACCCTTCTGCTTAGGAGGAACGGTCTTTGATCAATGGGTTAAGGTAATATCAATCCGAAGCTAAAAATTCTCTGTATAAATCTTCCTCGCGACACACACGGTCTGTTGTGGCCGTGACTCAATCCTGAGGGTTTGCCATATCTGCTCTTGATTGGCTTATTCGTTTCCATTAGCGGTGTGTGTAGGCTCATGTGGGTTTCAGACATGTTGTTGCCTGTGAGTTGGCCCGCACTCAACTGTGACCATGCGGTTTGACGGCGCTGAGAGTAATGTTGTCTTTTTAAGACCAAAGCTCTTTGTTTTTCTCTCATCAGGGGGAGTGGATATAGATTGTGGTTGCTGAGTGAGTGAGTGAGTGAGTGAGTGAGTGAGTGAGTGAGTGAGTGAGTGAGTGAGTGAGTGAGTGAGTGAGTGAGTGAGTGAGTGAGTGAGTGAGTGAGTGAGTGAGTGAGTGAGTGAGTGAGTGAGTGAGTGAGTGAGTGAGTGAGTGAGTGAGTGAGTGAGTGAGTGAGTGAGTGAGTGAGTGAGTGAGTGAGTGAGTGAGTGAGTGAGTGAGTGAGTGAGTGAGTGAGTGAGTGAGTGAGTGAGTGAGTGAGTGAGTGAGTGAGTGAGTGAGTGAGTGAGTGAGTGAGTGAGTGAGTGAGTGAGTGAGTGAGTGAGTGAGTGAGTGAGTGAGTGAGTGAGTGAGTGAGTGAGTGAGTGAGTGAGTGAGTGAGTGAGTGAGTGAGTGAGTGAGTGAGTGAGTGAGTGAGTGAGTGAGTGAGTGAGTGAGTGAGTGAGTGAGTGAGTGAGTGAGTGAGTGAGTGAGTGAGTGAGTGAGTGAGTGAGTGAGTGAGTGAGTGAGTGAGTGAGTGAGTGAGTGAGTGAGTGAGTGAGTGAGTGAGTGAGTGAGTGAGTGAGTGAGTGAGTGAGTGAGTGAGTGAGTGAGTGAGTGAGTGAGTGAGTGAGTGAGTGAGTGAGTGAGTGAGTGAGTGAGTGAGTGAGTGAGTGAGTGAGTGAGTGAGTGAGTGAGTGAGTGAGTGAGTGAGTGAGTGAGTGAGTGAGTGAGTGAGTGAGTGAGTGAGTGAGTGAGTGAGTGAGTGAGTGAGTGAGTGAGTGAGTGAGTGAGTGAGTGAGTGAGTGAGTGAGTGAGTGAGTGAGTGAGTGAGTGAGTGAGTGAGTGAGTGAGTGAGTGAGTGAGTGAGTGAGTGAGTGAGTGAGTGAGTGAGTGAGTGAGTGAGTGAGTGAGTGAGTGAGTGAGTGAGTGAGTGAGTGAGTGAGTGAGTGAGTGAGTGAGTGAGTGAGTGAGTGAGTGAGTGAGTGAGTGAGTGAGTGAGTGAGTGAGTGAGTGAGTGAGACACACACACACACACACACACACACACACACACACACACACACACACACACACACACACACACACACACACACACACACACACACACACACACACACACACACACACACACACACACACACACACACACACACACACACACTACCAGAAAAGTTTGAATTATGTAATGGACAAAAGAAAATGTTAAACAAATCAAAACGCTTTTATAATTTAGCTTTTTCAAAGTTGCTACCCTTGGCTGTTTTTTCTTCATTATCTGAAGGAATGAATATTTAAAAATATATATATTTTTAAATAATAAACAAAAAATTAAATAATAATGATGATGATGATTATAATACAAAATGCTTATACATACATATTTTTTTTGGCATATAAATACAATGAATATTATTAATATGACGATCATTGTTTATGTTCTATTAATTCATTAATAATAATTTTAAACATAAATAGATTATTATTAACATTTCAGCTTTGTTTTGGCCTCCTTCAAGCATACTTAAAGTGCTTGCTAATCCAACATAAGCAGATGTTTTTTGTGTCTGACAGACCAACTGTAAACGTCCATTGTCAGGATATAAAAACTATATTAAAAACCATAAAACTGTAATGTCAGAAAAAGACATTAGAACACTCCACCTCAATACTTCAACAACTGTTTTGGTCGCCCCTCATCACTGAATCAGAAATTTAAGAGTAGTACTTCTTGTACATTGTTTAAAAAGGAGTTGCAAGTTGGCGTATGTATGCAGACTTGGCTCATTCATTCACCCACTCCCATGTGTATCAGCCAATTAGAGAGGTATGCTAATAGTATAGGCCAGCAGACCGACTTTAAGCGCCTCAGGTATGTGAAACATACGGTCTAAATCAGATCTACTCAGTGGGACAGGAGTACAGCACAACCTGTGCTTCAAGTCATGTCATAACACTCAAGTGCCAGTGAATGTGTGAAATTTGACTGTTTTCTTGCCTCTATTACAGACTACATCGATGGGGAAGGTGACTGGAGCGGTTGGTCGCCATGCAGCGTGTCTTGTGGAAACGGCAACCAGAAACGAACCAGATCGTGCGGCTATGCCTGCACGGCCACAGAGTCACGGACATGTGACATGCCCAGCTGCCCCGGTAAGACAGCCTTTCCTTGGACCATCCTTTAGAAAGTTATACAAGAAAACTCCTGTACTTATATTATGAAGTGGCATATGCAGCCAAATGACCATCTTAAACATTAATGGCACTTTCTTATGTACAGGGATTGAAGATGCTTTCAAGACGGCAGCGACAGAAGTCAGTCTGCTTGCTGGCACTGAAGAGTTTAATGCAACAGAGCTCTTCGGAGTTGGTGAGTTATTTTGTAATTTAACATCACCTGAGTAACTGGTCACTAAGAAAACCAAAACCCCAAGCCAGCTTTTATAGTACCGTCAAGCAGAAAGATGGCATTAGGGAAGACAGGAATACAGCTTAGCTTTCTAATACACCAATAAAATCTACTAGCTTACTGTTCTAAATGTAGAAAAACCTATAGTTAGAATAGAAATAATATTTATTGGTAAACGTTGCTTACATACCACAACACCACTACTGAATCCACAGCTTGACTAGTGTTTGTAATATGATTTCTTATGAGTTTGCTCTTTTTCGTTTATCAAAACTATACAGTGCAACTAGTGTGATTTGTTCATAGTAGTTCATAATAGTAGTAGTTGCACACTATGGTTTTGATTCACTAAAAAGAACCAACTCATAAGATTGATTCATTCACGAATCTGACCAGTCTTATGACTTTCTTCTTACTATATATATATATATATATATATATATATATATATATATATATATATATATATATATATCCCAGTATAGCTCATAACCCCCGCCCCTCTGTGTATTCTAATGGACGTGAGACAAACTAAACAATCAAATTACACTTCATATATTTTTTTCCAAAAGTTGGTTTTATCACGATGATTTCATTTCAAGTGTTCGTTTTTTAAATAAGTTTAGTTTTAGTTTTAAAAATGGGGGGTGTGACGTCATGATTTACGGCTTCTCTGAGTGAAGTTGTCACTGAGGCACCAAGGGACTTTTTGGGGGATTTTCGGAAGGAGATTGGAGCTTAAGCTTTAATTTCTACATTTCTATAACTGATAATTTCACACCGACATAATGAATTGTTCTGTATCTGCGAGAGTGTGGGTGGGCTTTTGATATCGCACCTCTACTTCTTGCTCTCTACTGCGCGGTCCCAAATCTGCGCAAGATGTCAGCGCCATATTCGGACCTCAGGAGTCTTCACTTTTCTTCAGCAAAAGAGAATGAAGTCGTGTCGTCCATATTTTTTTACAGTCCATGATTGGGGTGCAGCTAAAACCATACAGCACAACCAGGGAAGTCTAACCAATTCCCGACACTTATGAGTTTATTCTTTTTAGTGAATCAAACAAATTCAACTAGCAAGTTATGTTGAATTTAAAGGGTTGCTTCAGTGATTTAGCATTAAGCTTTGTATCAGTAGAAACCTGGTAGTATATTCGAATTATGGTACTTTCCCCACTCATATCCCCCTGAGATGAGAGAATAATGCATTTTATTTCTGGAAAAAATACTCAGATGACGCAAATATCGTCATTTTGCTTCATCTGAGGATTTTTTGGAAAGAACTTAAAGACTACAGCCAGTAGAAGGAGCTAGTTTCTCATGTTTTCAACCCACCCATAGGGGAGGGATCTCACTCACAGAATGTAAATGCACCAAAACGCGCCAGACTGGACACGCGCCGTGAATGACTGCCGCGCTTACCTCAGCTCTGCTCAGCTCTTACTTTGCTCTCGTGATGAATGAAATCTGACTCCTGCTGCATTTGTACCATGCCTTTCGTTCGGCTCACACACACTTTATTGAAAAGACATGTTCAGTTTTTAACTGTAGTGTTTATTCTCCTACTGAACGAAATGATTGTATTACTATGACTGTAAAACAAAACGACGATGGGGGCAGTGAAATGTTGGGCAAGTGATAACCAGTAGCCATGGCTTGGGAGTGGCCTCATTGGGCAGCGAAGCAAATGCATTCTGGGAGTTGTTGTCTTTCATCCACATGAGACTTTTCTCAGTCTAGAAGGCACCAAATAAAAAAATTATTTCACATTTCTACTACATAAATGACCCAGTTTAAATACACATTCATCTTCACAGCGCTGAAGTGCCCCTTTATGTCAGGGTTTGTAGAAGGGATGAAGCGAGGACTCAAAGATGCAGAAATAAGGGCTTTTAATGTGGATAATAAAATAAAACAAGACAAAAACAAACTACCCCGAGGGGGAAAAACAGACTTGACTTGACTTGACTTGACTTGACTTCCAGGGAGCAGGGAAACATGAGGTAGATACGACGACGATTCCGCACTGGACTGTAAACACAAGGAGATTAAATAGGGAACAAACAAAAGAGGGTAACGAGGGAGGACAGGTGGGGCAAATGAACCAATAATCAGGAAACAAGGTGGGCGGGGTTAGACAATAGACATGAGCACAAGGCACAAAGAAACACTAGACAAGATATATGTGCTCACACCAAACGTGACATGAACATGCAGCTAATGAAAACTCATCAGCTGCATGTTCACACAAAACATGACGACATGAAAGAACGCAACCAGTGAAAAACAACAGTCACGTGCTAGTGCTACACAACACAAAACATAACATGAAAGCATGCGGCCGATGTAAACACGAACCGCGTGCTACACAAACACACACGGACAGAAGAGCGCATGCTCACACGACAAGACAGAGCGCACGAGAACGAACGAATGCTCATTCCGTGCGCTCGACAAAAAACAAACACACAGAGCATGAATGTCCGAATCCCAACACAAAACTGAAACCCAAACTAGGCCGAAGTGCTGGGATCCGAACACCACGCCTTGCACACAAAACACAAGGACAGATGAGCACGCAGCTCGAGCATGCTCAAAGCTGCGCGCTCACACAAGACAAGACAAACAATACAGGAGTGTCAGGGCTCTGTCACAAACCAAGAGTAAACTAGACCGAAGTGACAGAACCCTGACACTTTAAGGGGACTAAAATCAGTTAAAGATATACATGATTAGTTTTATCAGTTTTATGTTTGTTTTGCATTTTTATTTCATATATTTAATCAGCTGTCAATTACTGTATTGCTGTATTGCATGTATTGCATTAAATTTATTTCTCAGAAGTACTAAAACAATCATTAATTCAACCTTTAAGGAATCAATAAAATTCCTTGCAAATATCATTCTTAGCAATCAATAGTAGATATTAGAGATATGAAAAGTGTTAATCACACATTTAAACATTACTTTAACTCTTTCCCTGCCAGTGAAAAAAAAAAAAAGTTGACAACCACTGCCAGCATTTTTGGTAATTTTCACAAAATTTTTTCAATGTATTATTTCTATTTTTTAAAAGAAAGAACTTTTAAACAAAAAAAAAATCCGTTTTATTCTATCTTAATGCATTCTTTTTTTATCTACACTTGAATATGCGTACATTTCATTTAAAAAAAGCAACATTTTTAGCAAAAATTAAGAAAAAAAATGCATTTTTGTCAAAGACTATGTCTGGATCAGATTCAGGATGATGAACAAAACATAGATGGGGTAGATCGAGTTCATCAATACCCCCAATGCTTGCACAGCTCTAACCACTTCCTGGGTCAACATTTCACTCTGCAACATTAGGCCGTTTTGATGTTTATTTTTGAGGGTCGCATTATTTTTCATATGCATCTGCTTACATATGAGATCGCTCGTTTCTGCTTCTTCTTTGTCTGTGTTTTGATCCGGAGATACTGTACTCGTTCAGAAGATGTGTGATAGTGCCACATAGCATATTACAGTGAAAACATGGAAAGCCGTAAATTCTCGTCAATGGTGGGGAAGTGTTTTCTCATAAAAGATGAGATAACTGTGTGATCCTGATTGTGATGTTGGTAACTCTCCCTCAGATACAGACAGTTGCGAGCGTTGGATGAACTGCAAGAGTGAGTTCCTCAAGAAATACATGAGCAAAGTGGCCAACGACCTACCCAGTTGCCCCTGCTTATACCCAACTGAGGTGGCCTACAGCACTGCAGAAGTCCACGATGCCACAACGAGGCGCAACTTCCGCTGGAAGGACGCCAGCGGGCCAAAGGAGAAGCTAGAGATCTACAAACCCACTGCTCGCTATTGCATCCGCTCCATGCTCACACTGGAATCCACCACGCTGGCGGCCCAACACTGCTGCTACGACGACCACATGAAGCTTATCACCCGAGGAAAAGGGGCCGGTACGCCCAACCTCATCAGCACGGAGTTCTCCGCTGACCTGCATTACAAAGTGGACATCCTCCCATGGATCATCTGTAAGGGCGACTGGAGCCGCTACAACCAGGCTCGACCGCCCAATAACGGACAGAGATGTGTGGAGAACCCCCAGGATGAGGACTACTACAAACAGTTTGAGGAGGCCAGAGAGTTTTGAGCCGAGAAGCTGCTATGCTCCTAAAACAGAGTAGAACTCATGTTGAAAACTGTCTGTGTGTTTCAACGGGACTTGCTATGAGAAACAGACAGCACCGTCTCGACAAGCACAGATCATCTTCATACGGTTGCCCTCAGAACCTCTTTCCAGGGTGTTTTCATGGAAAGAATAATACCAAGTGACTTATCATGGTTCTTTTTGTATTGATTATCTATATTACTTGGGCTTTCTCAACATATTTGCCATTCTGTCTGAATTTTTATAAGGAGTAAAAGGGAAAAACTAAAGGGAAGTCATATCAGGAATCCCCCCACCAATGATGGGCTGACAGCGAGAAATGATTTTGCATGCTTGTATGCTTGTATTATGCCCTACATGCAGTTGGAAGGCCTCTCCTCAGGATTCTTGGACAGATTCAAGGATATCGGATACAATATTCAGGTTCCTGTGTAAACATGCATATATTTGTCTAGTTGGATGAACGGAATTCTTATATAATGTCCTGTTGTATCACTTTCTTTTTTTTTTTGCTAAACACAAAACAGTCAAAAGTTCCTGCATAATCTTTGCAAAGTATTTATTGAGTCATAGTTATGTGTCAATGGTAGGGGTTTGTGCATATAGATGTATGGATACATTTTGAGTGCTAAATAAATAGGCCATGTCACAAACATCATCACCACCAAACGACTCTCAATGTGTTAAATCTGCAGGAGATGATTCCATAGGAACTGCTGAGGTCCAAGGGTCTTTCACCTTCTGTTACAGTTAAATGAGATCCATCCTCGGATATTAAACACGTTAAGCCAACCCACAAGACTCCTATTAGCTCCATCCAGAAACAGGCCTAAGCTCCGCTTTTGATGTCTGATGCAAAATACTCTTCCCCCTTTAAATGGGGCTCAAGGTCTTTTTTGCAAGCTTGCTCATATTCTCAAATTCCTCAGTAATTTCTCTGACTATGATCATGCAATCACATGAATAGAAGGCCGCATTCTTTGGGCCAGCACTGAAACCCTTCAGTTTGTCTCAGAACACACCTGTTTGTATCAATGCTGTTTTTTGCTAGACCAGGGTAACATTTGACCTCTGCAGTGACATAATGCCAAACAAGTAGATACTTTGCTTTAACTAAAATGGTTTCTTGTAACTTGGAACCGTTTCTATGAAGATTTTCACTGGCCAAATTTTTTTTAAGCAAGACACTTTATATTTACTAGAAAACTTTATATTTTTTCATGATATGTTAGGTTTTTGTTAAGTTACAAATTAAATATGCAATAAATATTTTTTTTAAATACCGTTAAGTAGTTTGGGGTCAGTAAGATTTCATATTTTTGAAAGAAGTCTCCTATGCACACTACTGCTGCAGTTATTTGTTTAAAAATACAGTAAAAACAGTTACAGTAACAGTAATATTACAATTTAAAAAAAACATTTCTATTTCACTTTATTTTTAAAATGTAATTTATATTTATGTGCTTGCAAAGCTGACCTTTCAGCATAATTTCCCCAGTCTTCAGTGTCACATGATCCGTCAGAAATCATTCTGATATATTGATTTGATGCTCATGAAACATTTCTTATTATTATCAATGTTGAAAGCAGACGTGCTGCTTAATATTTTTGTGGAAACTGAAATTTTTTTTCTGGATTCTTTGGTGAATAGAAAGTTCAAAAGAACAGCATTTATTTGAAATAGATAAAAAAAAATAAAAGTCTTTACTGTCACTATAGATAAGTTGAATGCTCTTTGCTTAATAACAGTATTAATTGCTTTAATCGCTTTTAAAATATTACTGACCCCAAATAATTATAATTATATATATATATATATATATATATATATATATATATATATATATATATATATATATATATATATATATATATATATATATATATATATATATATATATATATATATATATATAATTTATTTATTTTACTGTAAAATAATGAATAATATATAAATAATACATAATATACAAAAAAATTCAATATGCAACATATTGGAAATCCTATGGATATAATGAAACTAAATTCATAAACACTTGTTCTGGAAAATAAGGCAGAATGTGCATGTATATGTTAAAAAACGGAAATGTTTTGCATCAAAAATGTACACATAACCAGCTAGATTATCTTGGTTCATCATTCTAGACTACCAAATTCACTACCACCTCCCTGAATTTGGTGCCTATAGCAGGTGTTGTTAAATTGTGATGCATGTCCGCAGTAAGTCAAATGATTGTACATAACAGCCCTAACAGGTCAAACTTCATGACAGCAGCCCACAGGCAGGTGACATTGAGCAAAACCGCGTCCTGAGCTCCATAAGACGCGGTCAGCAGGACGCAGATCAAGAACGTCTGCTGTTAGTATCAAGTGAATTCTCCCAGTCTTCTCTCACTTCAGAGTGAAGGCTAAGCTTACAGCATGGAGCTGGATAAGCAGCAGTGATCTTTATTGAATCAGACCGTCTGCTTCAGAGGCCCCTCGACATCAAAGCAAACAGCCTGCTTTATTTTAAAACATCAGGCCTGTGTTAGAGCGGTGGCAGATCCTGCCCCATACCAGCTCTATCTCTCACACACAATCCACATGTCCTCCGAGAACTTACAACATTTACAGCTCCACTGGGCTTCTGACTTACTAACGGCTGTGGATAATAACAGACTACTGCCTTCACAGAAGGTGTTTACTGAATGTTATCAATATTATATTGTCAATTTTAAGCCATCTCCTTAATACTAAACTTACAAATTTTAGGCATCATTTTAGTGGTTTTATTAACAAATTTAGGGAGGAGCACGTTCAGATAATTAAACCTGATTAAACAAAATACATTTAATCAACAAGAAGTGTATATACACAGCAGATTTACCTCCTTTCATTGACAGTTTTTTAGCATCCCTCCACCACCACCACATCTCCTCACTTTGATTTAATAAACTCTTATTAGACGTCAACACAATCCATAATACAATGCAGTCTAGACTATCTCTATCACGGGGGGGATGCTCTGGGTTCAGGCCAAAATTCAGAGCCCAGAGCTCTCCCTCGAAAAGCACGACAAATACGCATAATTTTTACTCTATTTAATTTGATGTAAGTGTGAACTTGTGAAAACCTAATAACCAAAGACAAGATAATGCACCAGTCATTACTGCTGCATATTGGTATTTAGTCCCCAACAGTAATGGTTAGATCAGTTAATAATTGTAAAAAAAAAGAAAAAGTGCTTAAAATTCAGGCCTTATTCACATCTTATCCCTCTTGTTTTGGAATTGTCTTTGTAGTTTACCTGAAGCAGAATCCATGTAACACAATATTCTGAAATATGACAAATGATTGCATCTTTATTTTATCTCAGGAAAGTACACTCACCTAAAGGATTATTGGGAACACCTGTTAAATTTCTCATTAATGCAATTATCTAATCAACCAATCACATGGCAGTTGCTTCAATGCATTTAGGGGTGTGGTCCTGGTCAAGACAATCTCCCGAACTCCAAACTGAATGTCAGAATGGGAAAGAAAGGTGATTTAAGCAATTCTGAGCGTGGCATGGTTGTTGGTGCAAGACGGGCCGGTCTGAGTATTTCACAATCTGCTCAGTTACTGGGATTTTCACGCACAACCATTTCTAGGGTTTACAAAGAATGGTGTGAAAAGGGAAAAACATCCAGTATGCGGCAGTCCTGTGGGAGAAAATGCCTTGTTGATGCTAGAGGTCAGAGGAGAATGGGCCGACTGATTCAAGCTGATAGAAGAGCAACTTTGACTGAAATAACCACTCGTTACAACCGAGGTATGCAGCAAAGCATTTGTGAAGCCAAAACACATACAACCTTGAGGCAGATGGGCTACAACAGCAGAAGACCCCACCGTGTACCACTCATCTCCACTACAAATAGGAAAAAGAGGCTAGGAATTTGCACAAGCTCACCAAAATTGGACAGTTGAAGACTGGAAAAATGTTGCCTGGTCTGATGAGTCTCGATTTCTGTTGAGACATTCAGATGGTAGAGTCAGAATTTGGCGTAAACAGAATGAGAACATGGATCCATCATGCCTTGTTACCACTGTGCAGGCTGGTGGTGGTGGTGTAATGGTGTGGGGGATGTTTTCTTGGCACACTTTAGGCCCCTTAATGCCAATTGGGCATCGTTTAAATGCCACGGCCTACCTGAGCATTGTTTCTGACCATGTCCATCCCTTTATGACCACCATGTACCCATCCTCTGATGGCTACTTCCAGCAGGATAATGCACCATGTCACAAAGCTCGAATCATTTCAAATTGGTTTCTTGAACATTCTACTAAAATGGCCCCCACAGTCACCAGATCTCAACCCAATAGAGCATCTTTGGGATGTGGTGGAACGGGAGCTTCGTGCCCTGGATGTGCATCCCACAAATCTCCATCAACTGCAAGATGCTATCCAACATTTCAAAAAAATGCTTTCAGCACCTTGTTGAATCAATGCCACGTAGAATTAAGGTAATTCTGAAGGCGAAAGGGGATCAAACACAGTATTAGTATGGTGTTCCTAATAATCCTTTAGGTGAGTGTATATTATAAATATTTTGTTTTCTTAAGCTCGAAATCCAGAAGTAAATCTATGATTGCAGAAAGAGAAAGAAAGAAAGAAAGAAAGAAAGAAAGGAAGAAAGGAAGGAAGGAAGGAAGAAACACTAAAAAGCCAAGTCCCAAAATTTTGCAATGATGCAGAACCACTATTTGGCTTTTATATAAGAAATCCCACAGTGCAGCTGGCCAACCTTCTTCGCCCTCCTCCGATGAGAGGTGTAGAGTTGTGGTTTCAAGTGAGGCTGTTTTTAGACCAAATCCAATTCGCTTTTGCACTCTTTCTCTCAGCACTGGCACTTTATGGGTGGTGTAGCACATTTCAGGAAGTGTCTGGCCCGCAATGCCGCAAGGGCTGCGGCTGCTTGGCTGGCTTAATTAGAAGGCAGCCTGTGCTGCGTGGAACCTGGAATAGCTGACCTGGACTGCCAGGTCGCTGTTTGGCGAGCACTAGCTCGAATGCCTGGGCTCACGGGGAGAGTGCTGCAGTGAATGGCGTATTACCTGGCCCGATGCCTGACCTAGAGACGGCTTGTTGGCACAGGGTGCACAAAAACTGGGGGAGGGTTTGGGAATGAGGGGCACGCAGCTGAACAAACAAGTCAAGTAGCTGACAAACACCATAAAGGGCTCTGGGGCTCAGATTAACCCTTGCAAGGGTTTGTCCATATAAGAACGAATAAAGGTGGCTGAAAATGCACACATGACCTTATGACCTTAGCCGTGACCTTTGCCTTTCACCTCACAACACTTCAGAAGTGTGAAACCTTACAGATAACAGGATAGGAATCTGGAAAACCAAGTATATTTTGCAGCTTTGGATTTGCTGTTTAAAAAATTAAACCTTTTGGAAGTGTTTTTTTCAAATTCTATTAGTTGCTTTCAATTAATCAATAACTGCAAACACAATTAATCACATAAATCAATATTTGTTAAGAAGAAATACCCAAAGAGACAAAAAGTGGTTCCCTTTTGAACACTGGGTTTTGGATTGACACTATGGGGAATGGCCTCAGCACAACCGGTGTCTGAAGCATGTATGAAAACGGCAAATATTATTTGCCGACGACAGTCCAGGACGTCATTAGCGGAGTGCCAATGATTTGAAGAGGGGGCCTGTGATACACGTCATCAACTTTTTTGTCTTCATAAGCTGTTTGTAATAGCATGTGTGAAGGCAATCTAATGGAGGATCCAGCCAAGCGTTTCAGGAAGTGTGTGCCTCTGTGTCCCAGGTTTTTGACACCTGAGGACCCACATGACTTGTGCATTACGTGCTTGGGTGAGGAGCTCGAGGGTTCTGAATGCGTCCATTGCAATTGCGGACGCATTGCCGTTTGTCCTTATTCTCGAGGAATATAGGCCAAGTGCCTCCGCCTCACGGCTTGGGCAACTCTGTAGCCGTGGCACAAGGGAAGCTGAAGTTGTGGGGTTCGCAGGTCGAGTTGGCTGAGGATTTTGAAAAAGGTATGGCTCTTTCTCATTCCTCAGTGACAGCCTCGAGCGATCTGTTGGCTCATCGCTATCGCCATCTGATTCAACAGATAGCATGTTGCTGGCACCATCCAGCCAGGAAGAGGCGGATGTGGTTGAAGAGGATAAGGATATTCTATGTACTGAGCCCTCTCAGCCTGCCAGCCCCTCATACATTTATTGGATTTTATGGCCCAAGCGTCAGCCAGATTAGATCTAGCATGAGGGCGTGAGAAACCGGAAGTCACTCATGGAAGAATTGACGAGCGATTCCTGTCAGGCCATAATCACCCCTCCCCCACCAGCCTTCCATTTCTTCCCAAACTCCACGCAGAGTTGAAGTCGTGGAAGAAACCATATTAAGCTCATTTTCATCCATTCCATCATGCGAATAATGTTAATGTGGAGGGTTTGAATGAGCGAGGATATGTGAGGATGCCCCCTGTTGAAGAGACGTTTGCTATCTCTCGCAGGGCAAGTCATCCTCTTTGAAGGCTCCGACTCTGAAATCTAAGCCATTATAGACCACCATGTGTTTATGTGGCAGCAGGTCAGACCGGTGGAATCTTGCACACTATGGTCGTGTTGCAAGCCTACCAGACGGATCTGCTGAGAGATCTGGATCGAGGGCAAGGACTGTCTCCTAATGTGGTCGCCAAACTGAGTCAACTTATGCTATGCCCTTTGTGTTGTGCATATTCATAGTGAGGGAGGAAATCCCTCAGCATGGCGGAGTGGGTAGTTGTTCCCCATAACGTCAATCCAAGACGCGGTGTTAAGTTCCACTTTGAAAGGGAATGTCTCAGGTTACAACTGTAACCATGGTTCCCTGAGAAGGGGAATGAAACACTGCGTCTTGTTGCCATGCTTGGGTATGCCTGCATGTCTACTCCAGACAAATATACCCACGGGCGCTCCACTAATGATGTCATTGACTGTCGTCAGCCAATAATGTTTGGCGTGTTTTCACACATGCTGAGGGCGTTTCCCAATGACAATCAATCCAAGACACAGTGTATTGAAAACCTGAGACGTTTTAGAAGTCAATATATTGTTAGTTTTATTTTCATATCATTGTCAAGGAAAGACATAATGTATATAATATAAAATGTAATTTAGTAAAAATGTATTTAAGGAATCATTTGGAAGTTATAGAAAAGAAATGGCCCAAAATCTGTGCGTGCGTGCGTGCGTGTGATTAAACTTTATTTGTATTTATTTTTTTATTATTATTTTTCTTTTTTTTAAACATGAAGGTGGTAGGATTTAATTAATATAATGGTAGGAAATCTATTATTACAGAGTTTGTGTTTGGGTCAGTGGTCTTAATTTAGTGTGATAAAAAACAATATGGTAACAGCCCTAATTTTGATTTAAACATGTATAGATTAATTTTTCACTTGTCCAGTTTAAACTGTCCTACCATCATCAACAAAGAAGTAAACTAGTCAGGGAAGAAAGTTATGCCAAGTTCCCACGTCTGCCTGCTATTTCCAGCACAGAATGTCCTTGTGTGACATGACCAGTGGAAGACGACCTGTGAGGCTCTGTGTACGTGACTGCAATGTTGTAAGTAGTACTCGCACTCGGACTCAGTCTTGAACTCGGTCTCGAGACCATATTTTAATGGTCTTGGTCTTGTGCATTTGGACTCAGTATTGACTCGTACTCAAACATATTAGGAATTGGATTTATTCCAGAGTCCACTCGAGTCCCATTCAAAATATTTCATGATTATTACTGTACGTTAATATTTCTTGAAATTGATGTTTGATTGACATGTCCAATGATTGGTGATTTTCTTGTGAACAACTGTGCATGACTTGAGACGTTAGTGCAAAGACTCCCGCCAGGTTCCCTCCCACACCCGTGACCCGCCCGCTCTCGATTCTATTTTACACTGTGTCCACCTGCCATCAACCTGTAGTGATCCCACTTTCCAGAAAGTCACATTGCTACATTATTTATCTTCTATTGTCTTTTTTTGGTTTTGGTATTTAACATAATATGAAAATAAAATAAAATAAATAAATAAATAAAAAATAAAACAACATTAGATACAATTAGTAGCAGATGATAGAATAATTGAATAATTCCTCTATGAACTCGGTCTCGACTTTGTACACACATAGTAAAACCGAGTTTTTGGTGGCAGTACAGCAGTAGCTACTAGCTACCTGTTGTGTGAGCTGGTTTAAGCAGAAAGAGGCCACATGGCAGAGATTCACTCTGACAGGAGAGTTCAGCATGTGTGGACAGCAGGCCGAGCAGGGGCCACGGCTGCAGCCTTTGATCTTCACTCGCGTTGCCGTCTGTTTTGCGTTTTAGGTCTCGCTGAGCGCGAGGCATTGGATACACCTTGAATGTCCTGTGCCCTGCCACCTCTTAAAGACCAAGTATCTCTTTTCAAAGCTGAAGGGGCCCTCTGCAACCCCACTGCCACAACCTCACAAATAACATTACGGCGTGCACGGCATTAAAAGTGCCACTGAATTGGAGGACTGAAATGGAAAGTGACACAGGGAATGTGCTTGTGTAAAGGGTTCAAGGTGAGCTGTATTATTTTGTAATGTTGCTCATGCTGTGAAGAGCAACAGGTGGAGGACGTCTTCTGAAGAACACAACACATCTACTAGGGCTGGGTAAAAAAATATAGATTTCTTGATTTTAATCGATTCTCCTTTTTACGAACCGATATCGATTCTTAAATCCCAAGAATTGATTAGTCATCCTGTTTTCAGTTGATGAATGAACGGAACTTTGTAGATCTCCTCCCATCCAATAAATCACAGTAATATTTGTGCTTTGTTATGGAACGTCTCAGATTTCAAATTATGTCCATATTATGACGAAATTCAAAAAATAAATACTGTTTTGGTACTGTTTAATGTGGCGTGACAGATTGCAGAAGCACTAGACTGGGTAAACCCAGCCTGATCTGCCGGCGATTTGATTTCGCCCTGCAAACCTGTACATTCATTTCTACTGCTTCAGTTACACTTTTGCGGGAACCAATCACAGACTGGCTTATCCACCTGGCGCGCTATTGGCGGGTTTAACGCGATGAGAAGGACACGGATAGAGAAGGTGATGGGTCGTTGCCCATTGATCACGCCTCTTGTGGTCTGATTGGCTGAAGGACTATCCAATTACGTACAGAGTCATTTGAATTATGCTCGTTTATCACGCCTCTTGTGGTCTGATTGGTTGAAGGACTATCCAATTACGTACAGTGTCCTTTGAATTATGCTCGTTTATCACGCCTCTTGTGGTCTGATTGGTTGAAGGACTATCCAATTACGTACAGAGTCATTTGAATTATGCTCGTTTATCACACCTCTTGTGGTCTGATTCGTTGAAGGACTATCCAATTGTGTACAGAGTCATTTAATTTATGCTCGTTTATCACGCCTCTTGTGCAGTAGAAAATGCATAGCAGACTCCCCAGACCAATGTTCAATCTTAAATTGAGCTTGGTCTGGTGATAGCCAGACAACAGTAGAGCCTCCGTTCAATAGAAATAAACATGAATGGATATCAGAAGGAATGTTGAAAGATACAACTTACCTAAATCCGTATCACATCTTATGTAATCGATCAATCAGTGGAACTGCGGAAAGACGTCAAAAAGCCAGCTTGTAAACAACGTCACTTATATCATATTTACCTCAGAAAAACCATATTCACCATAAACTCGTTAGTGAACAAGAAAAATAAACTCTAAAGGAGCATTTTGATAAATATATGCACCACATTACATATTCATTAAAATTCAATATTTAATACACGTTAAAATTAAGCAGTAGTTTTTGTCAATATCTGATATACCCAATATAATCAATATTGAATCGAATCGAATCAAAATCGAATTGAAAGCTAGTGAATAGAAATTGAATTTGTGTCAATACCCAGCCCTAACATCAAATCAAATCAAAATCAAATCACTTTATTGTCACACAACCATATACACAAGTGCAACAGTAGGTAAAATTCTTAGGTGCAGTTCCGAGCAACATAGTAGTCATGACATGACATGTACAACATTTAAAGCAACATCAGATTACACATCTGATGCGCCCACAATTACTCACAGCACAGTAAACTCTACAATAAACAATAAATAATTTACACAATGTGAGTGTAGTTCTCACAGCTTAAACAATATACACATACTTACAATATACATATACTTTAAACAATATACACTAAACATACATTAAACAGTATACATTAAGCTATAATAATAATAATATACAATGTACAGTATACAATATTATTCACAGTAGAGATCCAATGTACAATAGGTGCTATATGATAAATAAATGTGTATATAATGTGTGTGTATCTACAGTGGGTTGTGCTGAGTGATATTCTGTCAGTGTGTGTTATGATACTGATGGATCAAGAGTTAAGGAGTCTGATTGCTTGTGGGAAGAAGCTGTTCTGGAGTCGGCTGGTGCGTGTTCTGATGCTGCGGTACCGCCTGCCTGATGGCAGCAGTGAGAGCAGCCCATGGTTCGGGTGGCTAGAGTCTCTGATGATCCTCTGAGCTCTCTTCACACACCGCCTGGCATAAATGTCCTGGAGGGAGGGAAGCTCACCTCCGATGATGCAGCTGGCCATGCGCACTACCCTTTGCAGGGCTTTGCGGCTGCGGGCGGTACTGTTGCCGTACCAGGTGGTGATGCAGCCAGTCAGCAGACTCTCTATGGTGCTGCTGTAGAAGCGTGTGAGGATGTGGTGGTTCATTCCGAACCTCCTCAGCCGTCGCAGGAAGAAAAGGCGCTGATGAGCCTTCTTCACAACGGCCTCGGAGTGGACGGACCATGAGAGTTCCTCTGTGATGTGGACACCGAGGAACTTGAAGCTGCTGACTCTCTCCACCGGTGCTCCATTGATGGTGATGGGGCGGTGTTCTCTCTCATTCCTCCTGAAGTCGACCACCAGCTCCTTGGTCTTGCTGATGTTGAGGGAGAGGTTGTGCTCCTGACACCATCGTGTCAGAGTGTGCACCTCCTCTCTGTAGGCCGTTTCATCATTGTCAGTGATGAGACCTACCACCGTCGTATCGTCAGCAAACTTGATGATGGTATTGGAGCTGTGGGTTGCCACACAGTCATGTGTGTACAAGGAGTACAGGAGTGGGCTGAGAACACAACCCTGAGGGGCTCCAGTGTTGAGAGTCAGTGATGAGGAGATGTTACTGCCCATTCTGACCACCTGGCGTCTGTTTGACAGGAAGTCCAGGATCCAGCTGCATAACAAGCTGTTTAAGCCTAGAGCCCGGAGTTTCCCGTCAAGTATGGAGGGCACAATGGTGTTGAATGCTGAGCTGTAGTCTACAAACATCTACCATCCTTTAAGTTTGTGATGGACATTTATGCTTGATGAATTATATAAAAATTTTAAGAAATCAAATAATGTGTAAAATATTTTTCAATGTGTACATTTTGCAGTATGGTCTGTTTACCTGGTCTGTTTTTCACCCACAATGTCAATTGTTTTTTTTATTTAAAGTTGTCTTTAATAATATTAATCATAATCCTGAATAATATGCATATAAATATTATAAATAAAAAGGAACTGGTTTGGTGAAAGGAGCCTTATTACTGAATAGTAAAACAATAAGTTTCACCTGTTCCATTTTTTTTGTACATTGACATTTCATTATCTAGCTGACAAAAAAAAACCGAAATATTTCAGCATTTTTATAACATTTTCAGCACTTGCTTGTTTTCAGTTTGTTCCAAAAAGTTTATGTATAATTTAATTTTATAAAATGTATGTATTATAAATTTCATTTATATATATATTTTTTTATTTTTTTATTTTACTTCTAAAAAAATTAATGTATAATATATTGTTCTTTACTTTCCAAAACGTGTTTCTAAAAAAACACATCAAATACACAATTTATCATATTATATTCTGATAATATAGGTTTCTAAATCCTTCCACCTTTCCAAAATGTGGCAGTAGGCGCAGTTCATAGCGCAATGGTTTTGCGTTGCATTCTTACTGTTTTCGCAAGGGCCGCATTTTCTTTTTCAATACAATATTGTTGCAGTCAATATTATACCAAACACTCCGTTAAGCACATCATTGTCCTTAATGGAAATCGCACAGAAGGACTAAGTGAGACTGTGCCAAACAATGAAAGGAAATGAAAAAAAGCATCACTCTTAAAGGCGGTGAAAGAAACCAAACGTCAATGTGGCACTGACCACAAACACAATAAAATGACTCTAAATCCATAGACACCCTTTAGGACAAATTTCAGGACAACATATGGATAGCCTCAGGATTGTTACATTCAATATGGATCATAAAGGAAAACGCTATTAACTCAAACCTTCCAAACACAGACTAACACCATCATTCTGCAATCTGACATCAAACAAAGACATTTTTTCTTTAGCTTCTCTGGAAAGCTTCTATTTTCACCTCAGGGTTATTGTCAAGTGTGTAATTTTTTCTAGACTATAAATCTTTGGCAGCCCACAGTTAAGATTATAAGATATGTGGGGAGTAGAAAAGGCAGGGGGAAGACAAGGATAGAACTTGTGCTGTTTGTTAGAGCCTCAAAAACAAATATGATGCTACAAATAGTGCTGTGTTTTTGTCTGGAACTTCACAAGGGCTCGTGGAGACTCAGACTAAGCAAAAGAGTGAGAACAGTAGACCTCCAGATAAAGAAAAAACAGACTATTTCATCATGGCCAAAGAATAAATAAAACAATGTCTCTTTAACATAAAAGGCATTCTAATGGTTCAGCATCCAAACACAGCGACTGGAAAGAGGTTCAAAAAGAGATCCCAGTCCACTTTTAATGCCCGAGAGTGTGAATGCAAAGAGAATTCAGCTCTTTTTTTCCACTTCGTTGACTTTTGGTGCACTTAGAGGACTTAAAACAGTAACCACAGGCTGCATCCAAAATCACATACTTCCCTACAGGGCCGTGCACAGACATTTTGAGGGGCAGTGGCCCAAACCAAAAAAAGGGGCACAAGGGGGTTGAGTATCATCTTAATGTAGAGATTGAATAACAAACCTTTTACAATCATATTGTAAATACAATTGTTTGGCTTTAGTGCTAATTCAATTTATGTTGTTGTAATTACTCTTCCAAAAAGTGGATTCTGCGCTAATTTGATATTCATTGTTTTTTTACAACCACAGACTGTGAGTGATGCTGCGGAGCGAGCAGGAAAACACAGAGCGGGTTATCAGAATAAGTGGATTTTTAGCGGAAGAGAACATTTTTATGGGAATCCACTGGGGGTGAGGGAGGGAAGGGGGGGCAAGAGGGGCACCTCAGCCGATGAGGGCAGAGGGGCAGTGGCTCTAGCCACCGGGCCACCCCCCTGTGCACGGCCCTGCTTCCCTACTATATAGTAGGCGAAAAATAATATGTGACAAAAGAAGTATTACCGAATTCAGAGTACTCATAAAAGAGTAGGCAAAAAGTACCCGGATGGCCTAATACTTCCGGCGGGATTCTGAAGTGTGCATATGATGGACACTTTACTATCCCATGAGGCCACGGGGGAGGATTAGTGAATGACAGTGAAGCAATGCAACTGACGCTGGTAGGTCACGTGATAATGACAACATGGGGGAATCAAACGGATATAGTATGCCCAAATTACATTCATACTACACACATGAACATACTTTTTAGCGGTCATGAAGTAATTACTTTTTCAAAATAAGTTCCTACTCAAGAGTAGGCTATACAATTTTAGATGCAGCCACAGTTTCTTCTTCTTCTTGTGCGGTTTAATTGCGGTTGACAAGCCAACTTATGGTGTATTACTGCCACCAAATGGACTGGAGTGTGAGTGTAAATAAAAATAAAACCCCACAGTTTCTTACCTGTGTTGATGCATTTCCCATGAAACAGGAAGCTTGGGCGGGACTTATCATAGGCAGTAAAAGAACTGGACACAGCGACCCCATAGACTTCAACGGGAAAAAGAGAAGTCAATTAGAAGCACTCACTTCCTGATTCCTGAGCGTACTGCGCAGCCTCAGACTGAGCTTGATGACGTAGATGTGACATGAGCAATCTGTCTGACAGTTGTAAGTCTTCTAGTAGTTGTGCAAAGTGAAATCTGAATCACTTTGTTGAAATATTTTGTCCCGTTGCTTTTGGCTCTCTATGGGCTTCTCCACATGCTTCTCCCTTGACTTTATCGGACTTTATGCCTCCACGTCCCCCTGATTGCCTCATAGACAGTAAAAGATCGCCTGCGTGCTTCTCCTCCTGTCTATACGGTTTCTCTACAGTGCGCCGTTTGTCGCATGGTTATGACGCAATCATTAGCCTATTTTTACAAAAACGGCTTCTACGGGTCGATAGTGTAAGATACAAGGTAATGGAGCCTTTTATACATTGTCATGTTTCTTTAGAAATAAACAATGGACAAATGGAGTCTTTAAACGCCTTGGATGCAAAGTTATTCGCTGTCAAAGCGACGCCAAAATGAATGGGAGTCAATGGAATGCTAACAGCAGGTGATGGCTTGGTTAGCAATGGCTGCCCCTATGGAAGGTACGCTTTCCGGGTGCTGGATTACCCCCTTGGGATTTACAGAGGTTTTAGTCTGTAAACCTATTCTCTGATCCACACTATTCTCTGTAATGCACCAATAAGCTGGATGCCAACCGCCGTAAAATAATAAGAAGAAGAAGACGACTTACAGAGGTGCTAACCAATAGAGTGGTGGAGGTATGACATCACTTTGTAGGCCAAAACACAGAAACGAGTTAGCATTTTTGCACTTCCGGTTCCTTTGTTTCCAAGTCAATGGGTTTTTTGAATGTGGTTTTGGTTAAATAGCTGAAATAACTAAGGTCTGTGGTGAACACAAGCTCAAGACACTTTCACGTTTTATTCTACGACATAGAATACATCTGTATTACCCCACTTGTGATTTTTTTGAAGCGGTTACGTGTCTTGAAAAAGGCAGTTGCTAACATGTGACTACAGAGGCTGTCGAGGACATTAAACGTTGTCACACCGAAAAGGTATTTTACAGCCTAATTATGCTCATAATTGTGCTCTTTTTAAACTAGTCTAACTCTAATGTTTAGGGAAAATGTTTTGAGATAAAAACTGAGAGAGTTGTCGGAAGCTTAGTGATGGTGACTTCGCGGGACCGTGGTGTAGTTAGTTTAGCTTAGCTTTAGCCTTTTACTTCTGGCGACTGCATTAAGGCTTCAAAATTAATAAAAGAGTTCATTTGTGATAATTATCTTGATGGACAAAGCGTGCAAATGTATCATAAACTTTTGTTGATCACAGAGCTTTTTTTATTTTTATTTTTGCAATTAATCCTATTGGGTTTTTCTCAAGGGAACCAGTGAGATGGTGGTCCAGTGGGTTAAACCATGGAACTGATACGCAGAAGGTTGCTGGTTCGATCCCAGTGGTCACCACCAGTGTGTCCTTGAGTGTGTCCTTTTTTGGATAAAAGCGTCTGCCAAATGCATAAATGGAAATGGAAATGGAACCAATGCGATGCTAATTGCAGATTGGCCTACAAAGTGACGTCATACCTGCACCACGCTATAGGCTTTAGTTACGTTACAGTCGTGAACCATGGTTTGATACTCTACTCTGCAACAGGTGGTGTTAAAACGAGGGATATTTCATTGGATGAAAATTTAGTGGTGGATAAATCCTATATAAATCTATATTGTTGATGGGCTTCTCTGAAGAGAAATGTGTATCTCTGCTAAAATATGTTATATGTATATTTAATAATTGATTTGTCTCTGAATTAGGAGCCAAGCGCGAACAAATTTTACGTAGCGGTTGCAAAAATACAGGCTATATCTCCGCAAAGCTTCAAATCATATTCAAACCAAACTTGGTACATGTTATCACAAGCATGACCTGAGGCAACATGCAGCGTTTCGGCGCAGCGCCACCTACTGGTCCGGAGATACGAAAAATTGCTCTTTTTGGTTAGAACTTCTGAACCGTTTGTCCAAAAATCATAAAGTGGTCTCGTTAGATTCAGGATGGCATGCCGAGTTGTCTGATATCCAATTTTACCATATCGGCTATTTTGGCTGTCGGCCATTTTGAATTATGTGCTAAAATGCTGTATTTTATGAACTCATGAACGGATTGTTACGAAACTCGGTATGGGTCATCAGCATGATGCCTTGAAGGAGAAGTTTTGAAACAGCGCCGCCTAGTAGACCTAGGCGTATGGTTTGTGCAGCGTGGTAATTTAGCGCTTAAAAAAACATTAGCTGATATCTTCGAAACCGCTAGTCCGATTGAGACGAAACCAGCGTCAGAAGTTCGGAAACATAGGTCGATAGCAAAAAGCTAATGCCCAAATGTCAAAATATTGATAGTAAGAGGTAGTAAAATCTAATCAAAGTCAGGTGTCAGTCATTTTTTACATATGTCATTAACTCCGAAATGAGATATTTTCACAAAAATTGACACATATGTATGGGCTCACTCCGAAGACACAAAAAAAAATGGTAGGATTGAGCCTCTTGGTGGCGCTATAATAGAACAAAATATGACATTGGCTCTATACAATTCAATGTTTTAATGTGGGGTTTTAACATTCTTACTTAAAATTGTCTTCAAATGTCTTCACTAATTTTTTCAGTTGGTCTGCTGCTAGCTTCCTTGTTTGCTTCTGTTGCGCTTGGCCCAGGTATTGCTGCTTGTTTTGTATATAATCAATACAACCTTGTTTATCACAAGCTGACATTCTCTCTTGAACTTCATTGGTCAAGTTTTTTTTTTAGTTTTTTACACAAATGGCAAGGAAAGGCTGGTTATGGCATCCCATTTTATGTAGAATAAAATAGTTTTTTAGTTTATTGATACAACCCTCATTTTACATCATTGTAAAAAAAGTACAATTTATTTCTTTGTGCCAAACTTTTATATGTACTAAGTAAAAGGAGACTGAATGACAATGAATTAATCAATCAATCAATCAACACTTCCAACTGCACGTCATATCTCAGTTTTATTGAGCATTACAATAGCAATAGGTTAGTACAATCTGCTGTTGGAAACGTTCACAGACATTTCATAATGAATGCAGGGTCAAGTAAAACTAAAATAAGCATATATATCATACATTTTTATAGTAATGCAAGAATTGTAACTAAAGAAAAGTTCTCAACTGCAGAACTTGAAATAATAGCCCTGCCAAAAACTCTCATCAATGTAATAACCCTCAACATATTTGATTCAGTGTCATTTATAAATACATTTCAGAGATAGTCTCATTTTTCTGCCATTATAAAATACAGACCTAAAATATATTTTGCATTTTTAAAGATGGACTAACAGTCTTTTTTTTTTGGGGGGGGGGGGGGGGGGGGGGGGTCTCATCTCCTGAGCACTTCACATGGCATTAGAAAACACACAAAGCTGTTCACATGTTAATACAGCTCAATCACAGAAGTGCACTATGCAGCTTTCAAATAAGGTCAAGTGAACTCAAAGTATGCAAAAGAAATGCATATTTGGATTGTGAAACATGCGCCATGTTCTTAGTACACACAAGCAGTGCAGTTAGTCAAAGTAGTGCACTTATTTAGTAAGACGCTGAGCAAAAGTGCGTGTGCATCTAGTCTCATCAGATCTTTCTATGATCCTACTGCCATCGACTTTGTGGTGAATGTAACAGCGTACCTTCCACGATTCAACATACTTTCAACAGTGCATATCATTAGATTTGAGAATAGTCCCACTCTTTAAAGGAATAGTTCACCTGATTATCTCTCATTGACTCGCCCTCACGTCATTCCAATCTGCACGTTTTTGCATGAAAAATAAAAGGATTTAAGAAGAATAGACAGATCGCACTTCCATTCAATTTCAATAAAAGGGGAATTCGTTTTTTTTAAGGTAAATTAGACATTTGAGTTCAGTAAGAAATCTGAAGACTCAAGTCAGGACCATTTTTATGATACTTTGGTTCTTTTTCATTATTTTAAAGCTTATTAAAATGGAAAACAATGACAAGGATACTATTAACAAAAGGAACCTTTTGTGTTCTGCAGACGTTGTACAGGTTTGGAATGAAATGAGAGTGAGTAAATGACAATTTTACTCTGTACTGCTATACTTAGCTTTAAAAAAAACAAAAAAAAAAAGTCAAATGAAAAGGCAATTCTTGCAAATTTCATAAAGGATTTTATCCTGCATTCCATGCTGCGTACGCATTTGCGACTCAATCAGACTCACATCAAGCACACGTGTCAAATATCTCCACTCAGACCTGAAACGTTCAGACCTTTAGTTACTAAACTGAACTTTTGCACAAAACAAGCTTCTTAGCTATATATAAAACATAATAGTAAAAGTAATATTAAACATCAAGTAAGCCACTTACATTAATGGCCACCCTGTTTCAACAACCCTTAGCTTATTTACAATGAAAAGGACGGTGCATATCGTTTCAGAGAGGAATATAAATGGTGCATCAAGTCTTGTCCAGCACATACTAGAAGCTGAGTTTGTTGGAAGCCCACTAAAACCAGAGCAGTGCACTAGTCCTGAAGTGCACTTGGCTTGACCTTTTCTTAGCAGACGCCTTAAATTACCCTGCTAACCCTGTCCCGCCCCCCTCCCCCCTCTCAAGTGACAGTAAAGCAGACGATACTGTCTGATGAACGGAGCGCTAAAGTAGCATGGGATGCTTTAGAAAAGGAAATTGTGAATAAATGTTTTTTATATCTGTGCAATAAAGAAAAAGATGGAAGAAAAGACATATTGCAACCTTTTTGTCCCTTTATAATTGTGTCCTACAATGACACAACATCAAGCTCTTGCTATAAAGATTCCAGCGCTGGCATATTGCTGCAGAAATAGAGGATGATTTCACACCGCTTCAGTCACTCGCACTCCCAAGTCGACAGACTCCACCTTCGATTGCCAGCGACTGTCCGGCCACTGCCCCAGGAGGAAGTCTGGATATGTGAGTCTGGCAAACAGAGAGAGAAAGAGTGAGTGTTTACAGTGTGGCAGAGAAGCACACAGCTGTTGAATGGTGGGAGTGAGTTGTCCTCATTGCAATCGAAGGCAGCTGCCGCCCACCCGCCTCGGGCACATACCCTGGTTGCGCTCTCTATCAGGCTACGATAAGCGGCCCTCGGGGAGCCAGAACCAGACAGCCTCCTGCCCATGTGTGAGGAGAATAGAAGTGGAGGTATCATATCAGAGTGCCCCGGCCACCTGTTGGTAACACTGGTCCGTGGCGGGACAACACGCATAGGGTGACAGTCAGTGGAAAACTGTGACCCCTTTCGGCACATCCATGTGTGTCAGTTATGCTATGATAGTTATCCATATATCTCACTCCCACACTCCATGTGACTTCCAGCACAAGCTCAGGGAGATTACTAGCAAGCTAGGAGACAATACCTCAAAATTAACTAAAATAACTAAAACTAAATAATAGAAAAACACAAGCAAAAATCAATTTTTTAATACTATTTTTTTATGGATTTATTATTACTTTATATCTTTTCACAAAGTAAATGAATAATGAAATTACAAAATAAATGTAAATATAAGTATGATATAATTAAAATACAGGGCCCTATTGATTTCCATGATGCGGAAAACACAGATGGCATCTCGGAATCCAGTAATAAAAACTGGATTGAGAGTATAACACAGAATGTCTCAAATCTGGGAAAATTTGAATAAATAAATTAAAATAAATCCTGGAAAAGTGAAATGGAAAAAAATGGAATGTAGAAAAAAAAAATGTATATATATATATATTATATACATATATAAACTATAACTAAATATCATTTATATAAGTACAATACAATAAACTGAACCTATGCTTCAACAATAAAAAAAAGATCTTCAAAGTTGGCATATGGCTCAGTGGCATGACATGTATTTTTTGTGTCCGAATTCATTATTTTCCTAAAAAAAAAAAAAATGTAATAAATACATGTCTTATATCAAATTGATCTACAATATTTCCTTTATAAGATACTCTTTTTGAAATTCAATTGACTTTTTGTGTTGTGGCGTTTCAAAAACCTAAAATGTCAGGTGGTGCGACCAGCAAATTTACATTTAAAAGTATCAATTCCCACTGCAATTGCAAAATGAACTAAGAAAAATTTATGTAAACCATTATATAATCTATACAAATAATAAAAAATAATAATAATAATAATACAAAAACTCCTTATGGAAAATTGTGTTCTGAACACATAGAAAAGTGTCTGTTTATATGAATTGGACTAAAAGGGCAATACATAGAAAAGGGAAAGGGAATTTACCATGTGATATGCATTTTACAATGATTCATATGTATATTGTATATGTATATTATTTTAAATGAATATATGGTCGCACCACCTGACATTTTCTGGGTGGTAAAATCAGAAATCTTGTTTAATAATGAATTAATGCTGTCTTCAAAGCTGTAAAACCAATATGAATCAACACCATACATTTTTTGGACATAAAAATGCATTTTAGAACTTTTTGCTTAAATTATTATTTTTCTTATTTGTCATTGACCCATATAATATGTTTCCAACAATCTAATGTAAATCGGACTGATTGTTGTACGCACAACAACACCAACTGAAACATTGTTCTACAATATAATTTCAAAAAGCTTATCTTGTCGGTGCAATAATGACAACACTTTAGGTGATGCAAATTCGAGTCCCAAATCGTGATTCCCCAATCACTTCCTGTCTATCCTCAACTGTTCTAACAAATAAAGTAAAAAATAAATAAATAAATAAATCGGAAAAAAGATTAGCTTTAAAATCTAGATGAGAAACAGGCTACGAACACTAACATTTCTAACATGTTTCTGCTAATCGCTAACACACCCATGTAACAATAAACACATTCAGACAGAATGTAGAATGAAATTAATTACTGCAAAGAATTAGGGTAAATAGGATACAGGGGGAATCATAGCACAACTGTTCTTGCTACACCATGGAACGTTGTTCCAATGTTGTTTTCCTTTCAAAAATAAAAGCCTTCCTTTACACATGCCCATTACATTGTGCGGTTACATGGCCCAAATATTCTGGCCTTTACAGTTCTGCAAGACTTTTGGTGAGATGCTTGGGGTGGTTTCAACAGGGAGATGCCAATGTGTTCCGAGTGGTTTTTAGCGCTATGCTATGTTGGTTACCAGGGAACATTAACTAGATAACGGAACACAAGCAAAAATCTGTCAATTGATAATCAAAGTACATATAATTAATTATAATTTAATCATAACATAAATTAAGGATACAACTTAAAGACTGGAAGTTATAGTTAAAATAAATACAACAATACAAAAAAAAAAAAAAAAAAAAAAAATAAAATAACTGGAAATCCTACTGAACTTATGCTACATAAAAGTTGAACATACCTTAAAAGGAACACTCCACTTTTAAAAAAATATTCAACAACAACAAATGTTTCATTTTCCAACTCCCCTAGATTTAAACAGTTGAGTTTTACAGTTTTCAAATCCATTCAGCCGATCTCTGGGTCTGGCAGTAGCACTTTTAGCATAGCTTAGCATAGATCATTGAATCTGATTAGACCGTTAGCATCTCACAAAAAAAAAAAAAAAAAAAGACCAAAGAGTTGATATTTTTGTTCCTATTTAAAACTCAACTCTTCTGTAGTTACATTGTGTACTAAGATCGACGGATAATGAAAATACTGAAGGAATAATCATTCCTTGATTATTACGCAGAAATGAGAGAATAGTTCCTAATCATACCGGCCTAGAAAACCGCAACTTTTCCTTTCCCGTCGGTCTTAGTGTAACGACAGAAGTGTCAAGTTTTAAATAGGAAAAATATTGAAACTCTTTGGTCATTTTTTTGAGTGAGATGCTAACGGTCTAATCAGATTCAATGATCTATGCTAAGCTATGCTAAAAGTGCTACCGCCAGACCCAGTGATCGGCTGAATGGATTCAAAAACGGTATGTTCCTTTAGGAAAGGAGTGTTCCTTTAAAAGAGGAAATGTAATTCACTTCCATTCTTTAAGTGTAAATCAAGACTTTTTATTCTTATAAATGACAACAGTGTTTTGAAGTTGAACACATTTCATTCTACTTGATGGTGTTTTATCTAGAATAGTTAAACATGTGGTTGGAATTACCACTGCTGGAAATAATCATGACGTCTTAACGCAACCTGAAGATTAAACTCAATTCTGTGTGGCAAACCAGAGATTCACTGACTGAGATGGACATCAAAACTCAAGCCAAACATTTAAGCAGTTGGATATAATCAGAAAATGGCTTTGTTTGAGCGACCAAAAATATACCATTAAAATTCTCTCTTAATTGCCATGTAAAAATGTGTGTATGATGTGTTAAAGAGCTGAAAACCAGAATGTTTAAACCAGAAATGGGGCTGCAGTGTATGTATAAACAGATCTATGACAATGGCCATGCTTCAGCTGTGGTTTTCACATATTTTGTTCTCAGCCACAATGTGCCATCCCTTGTTTCGAAGGGCTAAATTGAGAAATGGAAGAGCGAGCAGTTTAACCGTTTAGTCAACAACCAAGGGTGCGTTTCCCGAAAGCATTGTTAGCCAACTATGGCCGCAAGTTCCGACGTTACCAACAGTTCACCGATTTCCAAAACCATAGTTCCAACTAACTAAATAGATCATTCTCATGGACACAACAAGCAACTTAAACGTTCAGTACATTCTATATCTTTCATTCTATTTAAATATTGTGGCGGAAGGAGCAACGACACACACAGTGGATGTGGTGTTAGGCCTTGGAGAGGCTTTTATTTAAACATCAAATAAAACAAAAATGTCAAAAAAAATGTATAATAAAGTATCCAAATAAAGTGTAACTGGTGTCCTTGCTGTGACTGGGAGTCCTGAATGCAGGGAGTGTTGTGTGGGTTTCAGACCAGGTAAGAGGAGGCGGGGTACTAGAGGAGAGGCACGCTCTTCCATTCGATTCAGGTGTGCCTCATCACACGCTGCCAGTCCTGGATGTTACTTGGTTATCTCTCATACGCACTCTTGTCGGCAAAGGGCAGAGATTTAAATCTCCCATGTTGTTCATTTTGGGGTCGATATGATACACTTCTCATCTATACGTTTATAATGTGTTCTGGGGGATATGAAGTACTTTTTTTTATCTATTTACTGTAAAATTCCTCAACTACACCATTAGCATGCATATGAAATATTACATTTTTTATAATAAAAAACACTAATGATGATTTAATTAAGAGTGAATTAAGAGTCGTTTCTGGATATTGATCTTGGTGTTAGAGGCAGCACTCTACCATCTGCTGGTTAGAGCTTGTAGGAATTACAGTTTTAGAAAAATAAGTGTAATTGCCATATTCACCCAGCCCAGAGATCCATTCATTTTTCTGGATGTGGCCAACAGCTTATGTGATGTATATCTTGTGAATATATACATTTAAACATCATAAAATACATTAAAATCTGGTATTTTTGTCAAAGTTTATAATTGTTTGAGGTCTTTTGAAGTCTTATTTTTGCAATAATGCCACAGAAGTTGCCACTAATGCCACAGAAGTTTCCATTTCAATAATCAAAAGTATAACAATTATTAATTAGAATAAGAAATTAAATTAAAGAAGTAAATAAAAAAATAAAAAAATAGCAATAAGATATGAACAGGAGTGAACACTCCTGTGTGCATGTGTGCGTGTGTGTGTGTGTGTGTGTGTGTGTGTGTGTGTGTGTGATCATGTTCGTTCCATATTGCATTTGTGCTCCAGTATCAGGCCTTCATTTATGTGTGGAAATGTTCAGACTTGAACATTTTTTAATGTTAGACTTGAATTTATTTTATTTGCCAATTTCTATAAAGAAATTGCTCTCTGTTTCATTATTATTATTATTATTTTATTTTATTTTTTTACACATACCTTTAGAACAACCGAAACAAGCCCAATTTTTGTTGTGCGTGTGTATAGGTAATGTAGAAAAACGTACAAAATTGTGTGCAACTGAGATGAAGGGAACCATGTTCTTTAACTAAAGAAAAGTCGATTGGGGTCATATAGACCCCAAACACCATATTAGGGTAGGGATGGGGTGGCGCTGATAAGAGGGAGGCAGTCGTTCTGTCAATATATACATTTTAATTTATATATTTTAGTGTGTCAACAATCAGAGCTGAGTGTGCATGTGCGTAAAATGCACCAGGGAACCTGCGATTAATCAAACATCAAATAAAGCAAAATGACAAGACACAAAAACAGTGACGTCGACAGTCCTTTATTGTTGAACCAATGCGGTTCAAACAACAGAGGTGCGACCGAGTTACTATGATTTTGGAAAACAATCATGACTAGTTGGTTAGTTTCTTCAACGATGCATAGTACTATGGTAGTTAATCAGTGAGTTACATCGTTGTACGAGAAATGCACCCTAGAGGAAGGAGGAGAGAAAATTAGAAAACTAGCTCTTTTCCAACAGCAATGATGCGTGTGGATTTGGGAATTGAGCTGGAAGGTTTGAAATCTTGCCATCCCATTGCTCTAGCAGAAGAACACATGCAATCCACATTCCAGGCTATCTATCGGACAACATGTTTGCAAGTGCACCAAAGACAGAGGCTCAACAGCGTGTTAACAGATATGCAAAATGAACAGGTTGAGAAGTTCTGGAGGTAAAGAGGCTTGATAAATGTAAGAGATTCATCAATGCCATGCATGAAAGCCACAGAGCTTGAAGCAACAGAGAGGGTCCGCTTCCAGCCAATCTGCACTGACAATAGACCGGATAAAGAGTACACTGGCTTCTGCAAGAACTGACTAGAGCCCCTGTTCAGAGCACAAACCCAACAAAGGACTATTCTAAAACGGGTCAATGCACACTTCTAGACACGCTCTGAGCTACTAGCATGAATAGAAACGGTTAAAACGGCACACACTCCAAGAGCTCTGGACTGTGTCCATCTCGCTGAGCTGCCAATCAGCTCTGGGCTTTCATCTCATCAAACACACACACATACACAGCGGCACAATGCATGCAGGAATGGGAGGAATGTTTCTGGAATAGTACAGGAATGAGTTGCTGTCTTTCTTCTGCAAGGTTTCCTTAGAGTCATTGGAGGAAAGACCCGTCACAGGATTGTTCTATTTTGAACAGCTTATTTTATGAGTACCTGCTGCCAATTATATACCGGAAGCTTATGGACTGATACTAAAAATATAATAAGTATATTTGTGGGTGTTGCCATGCTTTTAAATCACTTTTCAGGCGATAAAATCTTTTTTTTAATTGACTGCCAAACTAAACCAATTGAACTTTTGATAATACTTGATTGATAATTTTGAATAACACTAACAAACCTTAATTGTGAGGACTGCAAAGACAAGCATCTCTATTACTATTGCTCACCTTTGAACAAACCCCTCAGATGTGGTCACAAAAAAAAAAATAAAAAAAATGTATTGTGCTATAGTCACCACTTCCTCTTCTTCTGGTCAAGCATATGTGGGGTAACGCAGCATGTTTTATCATATTAGATACATTTGATTGGGTTGAAAATTATGGTATAATTTTACTGTGCATTCACTCCGCGGCTGCTATGAGACACTTGCACACTGCAGTAAGCTAGATTGATATTAGAATATCATATTAATAAATGCTGGATGGCTTGTGTTGCTAAATGGCATATGTACAAAACATATTGCATGACGGAGAAAAAGCTGTATTACTGAACAATAATTAGTTTTCTGTCTATAAGTGTATCCAAACAATTCCCTTGTCTAATAAAACATATAATACATTAAAAGTGTCTTTGGTGTTTCCTTGGTTTCTACAAAATAAAAATAAAAAAGAATCGAGGAAATCGAGGGTAAGGTACAGTAGGTATGACATCACTTTTAGGCGATGCAGGGACACAGTCTGTGTCCTGGTTAAAATCTCGCTCTATATTTTATATATATATATATATATATATATATATTTGTTCAAATTTAGCTTCAAAAAAAGAAATATTTTTGGGTGAACTATACCTTTAATGTTTGTTTTTATTAATATGGAAATATGAAATTATACTCTAAATTAGAAAGAGCAAATGTCTAATTGAGTCATTCATTCATTCGATCCGTTGATTCACAAGTGAAGTAAATGGTTATTTTTATGAAAATGGTTCTCTTTATGGTCCACTGAATCATTGGTTCTCCCGATTCGTTCAAAACTCAGATTCAGAAATGAAACACTGTTTATTGCCTGGAATTGGAGGTGAACAGTTCGGCTTTGTATTTATATTTTTGCCCAAACTGAGCAAAACAGACACACAAAAAAATCCCATTTGATCAGTATCGCATTTGCACTCGTGCTATTCTGGACAGAAAAACAGAACTCGTGTGATATTGCTTATATATCATGACGTGAATGTGAGGCCGTTTTCACACTGGCCGTTTAGTTCGAAACGGGGCACCGTTAAGTGGCCTGAATTTGGTTGCGCAACTTGCGCTCAAACTGCGCCGCGATTCATGTTAATGTGAAAGCAACATGGTTTCAGGTGCGCAAGAAAATAACCTGCACATGCGTTTTATCAGACACATGTAAGGGATGATAGTGTTGATGATTTACCTTGGATACAAGCGGCAGCTTGTAAGAGCACCGGTGGGAACAAGCGCGCTCTGACGCACAACAAACGTGCCCAGTGTAAAAATGCCCTGAGACTAAAACTCAAACAGGCATTTTTGCCTCATATCTAGCATTTTAGGGACAATCTAACTGCATTTTATAGGCTTCATCACTCAGTTGTTGCCGTACATCATATTCTAGGTCTGGGGCGGAGTAAGTGCATTAAATGTGTTAATAATTTGAGCGCATTATTTTTTACCGTAACTAATTAATTTAATTAATGTGTTAAATCGACAGCACTAATAAATATATTTTGGCGTAACAACTCACACCACTGGTGTTACACATATTGCAGGGCTCCACTGCAGGCAGCTTTGTCAAAGTACTTTGTACTTTTGTATAAATGTAGCGGAGTTGAATACTTTATTTTTATTCAACAAGTAAAAATACCACAATTTAATATTATACTCAAGAAAGTAGAAAAAGTAAAAAAATAAAAATAAAAAATAAAAAAGTACTGTAACGAAAGTATTGTATTTGACTAAATTGAAGCAGGGACCTGAGCCATATCTAGGGACCAGAAAAACAAAGACTTCAGCCAGTAAGTAACCACCTAGAACGCCGTAGCAACTGCTGAGACAGTGAAGAGCCCCTGAGGAGTTCTGATGTAGGAACTTCTTACCCTGGCTTTACTGTCCTGGGCAGACATGTATCCCACACACATGCTCTCTGTAGTATGGCTCCACAGAAACTCCACTGTGAATAAAAGAGAGGCAGAATAACTGATACAGCTACTGAAAAGTGCTTAGAATATTACACATTCTATAAACCTGGTAGAGAATTAGCATCTTCAGGAGTTTCAAATGGATTTTTAGAATAGCTTTAAATTTTTGATATGGCATTATGTGTGTTCTAGTTCTTCAAACATTTGCATTCTGCTTGCTTTCAATTCTCACACACGCAAACAAACACATGGCATACTCAAACACTCGAATATTCGATTAGCGCTTGCGGCATGCATATTAGTTGTTAAATGCACTTGCATCTTTAATTTTGCATCATAAAAGCATTTTATGTCAGTTATGTCTTAAAGACCCCCTGTAGTGAAAACCAAGTTTTTAAATGTTGTTTATATGTCTATGTGGTGTTTTGAATATGCTTTAAGACAAACCATGTTCAAATCAATCAGTCAAGAAGATTTTCTCCTCAAATTCCAGTGAACCAAAGAAAGTCTCAAAAAAACTGGTTTGAAATCGCTGGTGTTTCTTACATCACAAACTACCTTGGTAACCAATTATGTTAATGTGTGGGCGGGATTCAGAATATCATTAACTGCTGCGAAGCAGGGGAGTCTCAAGAGAAGCCAGGTTATCCCAGTATATTTTTCTGTTGATATGAAAATTTGGGTACATATAGCAATAAAGCGAGTGAATTATGTGTATGATGTATATTTTAATTTTATGATGAACTATATGACTTTCTCCAATGACATTCTATGAAGTTTAAAGCTCTTCTAAGGATACTGATTTTTAGAAGGCAGACTAAGACGGCGAACGGGAACATGGCTTATGTAACATTAGCAACACATAATTAGCTTTTTGATAACGTATTCAAGCCAAATCACATTAATCACTGTTATGTGTCCGACGGTGTAAAGAGCAATACGATTGTGCAGTGTTTACAACAGTTACTTAAAATTATTTTAAGGCGTGAATAATTCTCACATTTCTAATATATCAAGCTAGATCTGTGCGTTAGTGTGAATAATACGTTTGCAAAACTGTGCAGCACGTTTCATATCAGTCTCGAATGTGTTCTTCCATTGAGTGTCAACCCTAATCATAACAATGCCTCTATTCTCTGAGGCCAGACCGCAGTTTGAGACCTGTTTATTCTGCTATTTGTGAATGCAGGGAGCTGCCATGTTTATCCCTGAATGTTTAAAGGGGTGGTAAACCACGATTTCACTTTTCTAACTTTAGCTAGTGTGTAATGTTGCTGTTTGAGCATAAACAACATCTTCAAAGTTACAACGTTCAAAGTTTAAAGCAAAGGGAGATATTTGCTTTTAAAGAAATAAATTTCTAAGGACTACAGCAAACGGCCGCTAGGGACTACTACACATTCCTCCAGGGTTGCTGACATCACCAGCCCCAATATTTACATAAACCCCTCCTCCGAGAATATTAAATAAGTGGGGGCGAGGCCATTTTGTATCGCAGCAGAGAAGCGTTGTTGTGGTTAGTAGGCTGGAGTGCTGTTGCCAATGCCTACGAAATGCTGTTATTTTCATCTGGAGTGCAGGTCCACTTTCTTCAGCCTTCCTAGGGACAGGGCAGCGTTGCAGTGCGTTTAACATACAACGTCATATGCATGTGTGTAAGAGACATGTAGGGAACACGATCGCATTTGCATCGGATATATGCTGCCCATCATAAATCAAAGCACGAGACAGACAGGGGTCAGAGGAGAAGATCGGAAAATGTGACATAATGGACAATATTCATCTGTATTTGAAATATAATGTGGGTTATGTGGGTGGGCTACCGCGGCACATCTCGCGGAGGAAAGCTTCCACAATCTTCGCGAGTACAGGCTACAACCTGTAAGTGTGATTTATTTTTCGTCGATGTGTTTTCTGTAATAGTTCGTGTTGTTAATTGTAGCCTACGTTGTAGCAAGGAAGTACACAGATGACAACGCTGTTTGGCTCTGCAAACCAGTTTGCTAAATGCTCATTCATACTTAACGTTATCTGACAAACACGTAACGTTACAAACTTTTAAAATCTCAACAGCGAACTTGGCATTAGTGTAAATGATTCTTTGATAAGAGCTTTTATGTATTGTTTATCTACAGGCATGCTAAACATGGTTCTGTGTTTGATTTGGATACTATAGTAAAGCCAATGTTTAGTGTTCGTTCTTGCGACAGATATTTGGCTGTAATCGTTCTAAAAATACAAAAGTAACAGTGCCATTCAGTAGCGATCACTATAGATCCGCAGTCTTTACTCTTGAGGACTGAACAGGTTCTGCTCGATCATCTTCACTAAAATTGTCTGGGTCTGATTCGGGCTCTTGGTATGGTTTTATTGACACCATTGTAGACAAAGCACAGTCTAGTAGCCTGAGGCTACCGGTAAAGGTAAGGGGCGTGACTCTTCCGAGAAACGTGCACTAGGCGGTTAGCGAATCACAACACACTGGGCCAGCTAACCAATCAGAGCTCATTGCGTATTTTTGAGGGACTGGCTTCATAGAATCCGGAAACCCTCAGACCGTTTTTACAAGGAGGGACAGAGCAGTGTAGAATAAAGGTCAAATATATGAAAAATAATGCATTTTTTTAAAAACGAAGCATGAACACATGTTATAGTGCACCCCACAAACACAATCAAGCCTTCGAAAGAATGTGCTTTACCACCCCTTTAAATAAAAGACAACTGGAAAGATAGTTGGCATCCTTTGACAAGAATGTGAGGGGGGGGGGGGGGGGGGGGCATCAGAAAGGAAAAATGGGAGGGGGGGGGAGCAACATTACGAATGACTTTCAGGGACTCTTCAGTGACACATATGTTCCTCAAAAATCATCAAAAACAGCACCTTTTTATATAACACTTTCAGCAATGGTGCATTAAATAGACCAAAAGTGTCAGTAGATACATTTATAATGTTGCAAAATATTTCTGTTTTAAATAAATTCAAAGAATCTTACATGTATCACCATTTCTACAAAAATATTAAATGGCACAACCGTTCTGAACACTGATAATAATATTATAATTATAATGATTTCAGAAGGATCAAGTGACACTGAAGACTGTAACAATGCTGAAAATTCAGCTTTGACAAAGGAGAAATATTGCAGTTTTTTTTAAATCAAATAAATGCTGCCTTGATGAGCATTAGAAACTCAATCAAATACTATACAAAACTTTACCAATCCCAAACATTTGAACGATAGTGAATAAATAAATTTCACTTTATAGCAGGGGTGGCGAACTCCGGTCCTGGAGGGCCACTGTCCTGCATAGTTTTCCTTCAACCATAATCAAACACACCTGAACAAGCTAATCATGGTCTGCAGGGTTACTAGAAAGCTAAAGGCAGGTGAGTTTTATCAGGGTTGGAGCTGAACTCTGCAGGACAGTGGCCCTCCAGGACCGGAGTTCGCCACCCCTGCTTTATAGCATTCTTTTTTATTATTAGTATTATTTTTAATGAACTTAAAATATGTCTTGAGATCCCTGCATTCTGTTACAATCCATTCCGTTCTGTTTTGATGTTTTTGAATGTACAATCCTCACAGTTGTGGTGTATTGAATTTAAGCTGAAGCAGGATAGAGGAGCACGTACCCAGCAGAGCCTGGATGTCTTCAGAGCGCTGGGCTTCTCCACATGTGCAGCACCTCAGAACAATCACCCCACCCAGAACACAGTCCTCGCCAGCCAGGAACGGTGAACCTTAAACACAAACAAGCCAACTGCATTTCAACCGTGACCCTCCTTCCACTACAATCAGTCCATTTAGATGTGAAATAGAAATGAAAGCACGTTGGAGACATCTAAGAAAATCCAGCGATTCTGTCAATGATTTATTAGTTATGCTCTGTTCTGAGAAGTAAATGAAATGGGCGGAAAAGCCGTACATTTCCGTACTTTCTCCTGCCAACCTAAACGACTGAAAACAATTATTCCTTCCAAAGCTTTTGTTTTATTAACCAAATGAGAAAAATTGGGAGCAGAGCCACTTCTCGCTCTTTAATAGGTTAATGATGGAATGAGTTATTTCTGTAACCCCTCACGGAGCTCTGATAAAGGGACTCGGTTGAAAAAGCAGGCAAATACTCATACTTTTCCAAAGGGGAAAAAACAGAAATGGTTTGCACTGACTTCAAGCCCATTCACATGATTGCATCTCCAAACCAAAGGAGTGCTGGACACGGACTGGGTTTGAAGCACTCAAGCATAACATCAGTCCACAGGAGAGAAGAGTTTTAAATTTCACCTCAGATAGGTGCTCTGTTTCACAAATGCCATATTGATTTTTCACATCATGTTGTGTTCAGCTTGTTTACACAGAACACAACTCTTTTTTTTTTTTTTTTTTATAACACTTCTCAATTAAAACCCTTCAATGAAGAACATGTCTTAACACTACAATTCAAAAGATCTTCATCCATTAAAATATATTCCATTAAAAAGGCTTTTATTCTTCTCATTCTGTTTCGTCTAAGCATTTCCAGTTTAATCAAATTACACCGCTTTCAGGATTGCTTGATTCTGATTGGTAAATCACAGCATTCTGCAAATTTTTTTACAAATATTTTAGTATAAATACAGTGGTACTCCAGAATGTTTTTCTTCTCACATTAAATTAGATCAATATTTCATGTATTTGCATCCATTTCATGTTTACGTATTTCATGTAAAATGTGGGGTAGGCAATTTTCAGAGAGGCTAGCAATCCCACCCTCCCTTCAGAGCATCTCCAAAGCCACGCCTCCTTCAAAACACATGAACGCACACAGCAGAATCTGCAAAGCTTCACGAGAGACTGCATTTTATTACCTTAAGTCTCAAAACTTGTACCACCTGACTGCTGCAGATTCATTTCGGCGTTGATAGTGTTGACAGATGACAACGCATAAATCTGAGGGACGTGCTCCGGGTTGCCATGTCGTAAATGCGGTTGTGACATGGCGCGAACGCTGAATAAGCTCATTGTTTTGGTTCAGGAGGAACTGTAAAAGGCGGCTGTTTGTTTGTGGTGGACTGAATGCAATGATTGGACAAACATTTTTTTAGTCCTGAGACATCCACAGATGATGTACACCGATCAGGCATAACATTATGACAGGTGAAGTGAATAACACTGATTATCTCTTCATCACAGCACCTGTTAGTTGGTGGGATATATTAGTCAGCAAGTGGACATTTTGTCCTCAAAGTTGATGTGTTAGAAGCAGAAAAAATAGGCAAGCGTAAGGATTTGAGCGAGTTTGACAAGGGCCAAATTGTGATAGCTAGACAACTGGGTCAGAGCATCTCCAAAACTGCAGCTCTTGTGGGGTGTTCCCAGTCTGCACTGGTCAGTATCTATCAAAAGTGGTCCAAGGAAGGAACAGTGGTGAATCTGCGAAAGGGTCTTGGGTGGCTGAGGCTCATTGATGCACGTGGGGAGTGAAGGCTGGCCCGTGTGGTCTGATCAAACAAATGAGCAACTGTAGCTCAGATTGCTCAAGAAGTTAATGCTGGTTCTGATAGAGAGGTGTCAGAATACACAGTGCATCACAGTTTGTTGTGTGGCTGCATAGCGGACCCCTGTCCATCGCCGAAAGCACCAACAGTCGGAACGTGGGCATCAGAACGGGACCATGGAGCAATGGAAGAAAGTGGCCTGGTCTGATGAATGACAATTTCTTTAACATCACCTGGATGACCGGGTGCATGTGCGTTACTTAACTGGGGAACACATGGCACCAGGATGCACTATGGGAAGAAGGCATGCCGGCGGAGGCAGTGTGATGCTTTGGGCAATGTTCTGCAGGGAAACCTTGGGTTCTGCTATCCACGTGGATGTTACTTTGACACGTACACCCTTTCATGGAAACTGTATTCCCTGGTGGCTGTGGCCTCTTTCAACAGGATATTGCGCCCTGCCACAAAGCAAAAATGGTTCAGGAATGGTTTTGAGGAGCACAATGAGTTTAAGGTGTTGACTTGGCCTCCAGAATCCCCAAATCTCAATCCAATCGAGCATCTGTGGGATGGGCTGAACAAACAAGTCTGATCCATGGAGGCCCCACCTCGCAACTTACAGGACTTAAAGGATCTTCTGCTAGCATCTTGGTGACAGATACCACAGCATACCTTTAGTGGTTTAGTGCAGCCAATGCCTCAATGGGTCAGGGCTGTTTTGACCAACACAATTTTAGGATGTTATGCCTAGACCACTTCTATTATTGATTGCTTTCAGGATGTTAGGTGTTCATAACATTTTTTGCATACCCTACCTTTGAAGGGGCCATATGCAGTAACTTTTTTTTATTGCCAATGTGTAAACAACTTGTAATGAAACTTCAAAAACGAGACATTCCCTGACTTCCTAGGCTGTCTATGAAAGCTTGTAGACTGATTTTTATGTAAAGGAATCAAAAGAATGTGACATTTAAGCATGCTCCCAAGAGCCTCTCTTTAGTTCTATGACATGAAACGAATGCTTATGTTCAGAATAATGCCAACATGGCTATTCTGTACTGTAATGTCAATGTGTCATAGGTCTATACTTCATAAACTAACATAACAGTGTCTTTATATTACCTCATTTGTCGGCATGATGCCAGTGAATTGTGGAACTTGTGCAACATATCCACATCGCTATGAACAGATGCTTTCTTAACTGTGATTTGTGATTTATTTGGTCGCATCTTGTCACTGGAATCTTATCACATCACGCTGTGTTTTAGGTATTTATGTAGATTTATGAGGGTCAATATAATATTAATTAACCAAGCTTTGGAGGAATACAAAAAACTAAAAAAAATAAATAAATAATTCTCACATTTGTAGATTTACGTGCAACAAAACTACACTAGGTCACAGGCCAAAACCAGCAAATATTCCCACATGTACTTTGTGTGTTACATTCAATGTGAAATCCAAGAGGTCACCCAATTTCACAATCCCAGAATGGGAACCAAACGAGCGAGGCTTCTGAACATGAAAGCAAGCGACATCTTCAAATGCACTGTCAACAGAGTATTTATGGCATCTGAAAATAACTGTGGCCACAGAAATATGATTTAACCAAAAACTTGTGGAGCCCATTCAAAAGAATGTTATTGATCCACAAATCCAAATAAACAGAAAAACCATTGCGGCTGCCGAATTTTTGTAGTGCTCATTTCCAGTCAAGCAAGTTGTTAATGATTTTGTTGTTCAGTTTTAGCTCAGAGCTACTCTTACTCACACATACTGTGGTGAAGGGATGCTAGCCTGCTGAAAGAGAGAGAGAAACATGAAGGGTGGCAGGGAGGGAAAGAGAGTCTCTGAGAGTCACTCACTGATGAATTTGTTTTGCATAGCCTCCAGTAGGGCCTGGTGTGCGTTTTCAGCCTCCATGGCGGTAGAGCACTCTCTGGCCAACATGGTGCGAATCAGGTGCTCTCCAGAGCCTGCAACAATAGAGAAAAATACCCAAATTCAATCACTCAATATTTAATTGACATTCGACCAAAAATTTGTATAGATGCAAAGATGTATATTGTAAAACTGCATGTAAATGTACAATTTCTTGTTTGGAACTGTTAGTTCCAGTTCTGGATGTCAGTGTTCATGTCATTTCAGAAAGTGTTATTTTCATACTGAATTGCAATTTATCTGTGTATCTGCATATTAAATGAAGGTACAGTATGCAAGTTGTCGTTAGAGATCGCTTATTCAAAACAATAACAAAGGCATAGATTGATGATGCTGTGAATGAGTGTGAATGAATCATGGGAGTTGTCGTCTTCACTTCCACAGCCGATGAAAAGCAATCCGAAGAGACTTCAGAAATCATGGATGAGCTAATGTATTACATTTATATTAACGTTATTGTAGAATCAAGCAGGCCGCTGTCCTCCTTTTTTCAATCCGACAAAATGAAAGGAGCGAGCAACGACAGGACATGAGAGGACCAGGCCTAGTGTATGTTTGCGCGGCAGTCATCCGTTAAGGGCTGCCATTTTACTTTCGTTTTGTGCTTGTTTATTTTATATAAAGAAAGATAAAAAAACAATTATTAAAGAAAACGATAGATTCAAACAATAAGACTAACCGTGTTGAGCTATATAACAATTCTTGCTCAAACTTAAACGCTTTATGTGTGCGCTTGAGTGTTTAATTCATATTTATAAATTACTCATTATTATGGTTTAGTATTTCTCCGTAATGTAGAACAATGTTACATATAATATTCTTTCTCAGCCATGACACTTAAACCATTTTCCGATGCCACTCCCCAACCCCAAATATATACTCAAGTTATTAAATTAATATCATAAACGTCTGACTACTAGTCGAATAAATGGATAAAATGAGCTACTACTAGTTCACTAGAAAAATATTTAGTCGGGGATAGCCCTAATTAAATGGAAAGCGCTGTTTGCATACTAAACTGTGACTGATCGTCCAGTCATATCTGTGAGAAAGTCTGTCATTTTTGTTTAATTGAATGCATCCTTGCTGAATAAAACCTTACTGACCTCAAAACGTGTAATGGTAGAATATAAATTGATATAGCATATATTAGTAAATGGATTTGTCAGGTGATAAAAAAAAAAAAAAAACTGTTGAATTCGTGAATCATCTTAAACAAGTTATTTGTTGTGAATTGGACACTGGTAACAACAAACCAATTCCTATAAGAATGGCTTTGAAAAGGTGAACTGAAATTAAACAATGAAATTAAGTGAAAGCATTTTAGAGATTTTAAAAGACATTTAATCACACAATTTTAGGTGTTAAACGCACCTAGCAATAAAGTAAAATTAAATATTTTTTTTATTGTAATACATTTCACACTGAATCACCAAATGTGTGAGTTTGCAACAATCTTCACATAAACCCACTGTAATAAAAGTCACATTTATCTGCCCTTCAATATATCAGGGCTCATTTTTGTCTATTGTCCCAGTCAGACCGGTTCAGATTTGTACTTGCCCTGTCAAAATGCACAAAAAAAAGTTTGTTTTCGTTGTTTTTGACCCATGTACCTTGTAAACAGTGCTTTAAAATCTTTACTGCATAAATGGTTAAATTAAATATAGATTAATCCTTATTAAAGCTACAAAAGTTATTCAGCCAAGAGCAGTGAGTGATTTTCTCTTTTTATTTTGTTCTTTGAATAACATTAATGACTGACATCACAGCAGGTTTATTAGGTTGCTGTCACTTTAAGACCTGGTGCTGCCGCACATGATGCTTACATGACATGCATTCAATTTTTACACAACTCTTTATGTTAATTTTTTTAAGACTGTGCTTGCAAGGATACTAGACAAAATGGGCATTTTGGGATAATTTGATATGTTTTTGTCTGTTCAAGCGCTGTCTGTATCAGCTTTCCGTGCGCACAAGTGTGTATGTCACACAGACAGCAAATTCACAGATGTGCATGCCAGTACTGCACTGCGTTCTCTTGCATCTTATCGCGCTTGAATGGTTTAAAAGTATTTGCATGAATAAAAGTGAGATCATATAATGCAACGCTAGTCAAAGGATGGAGGGAAAAAACAGATGCTGCGTTAATTGTGTTAAATATTTTTCACAGATTAAACTGAAAGAAAAAAAAAAAATGACACGCGTTATATAATAATTAAACATCCAAAATATTACTGTATGGAAAAACATATTTGCTTTAATATGTATTTTATGCATGTCATTTTTTAATGCATTTATATATACTGCATATGTTTGGCAAGTCAGGTGTCCCCACATGAACTAAGAACATGTAAAATATATAAATAGTTAATCTCACTGTCAAGACAGTCACAGTCATTTGCCTTTCAAAGGCAAACGTGTACAGCAGCTAGTATTCAAAAAGGAGGGAGTGTAAAGAAATGCTTTGAACACAAAATATCTGGCAGCCTCTCAAGCCTAAGAAACCATAAAGCCTTAAGAAAATAGCCGTGTTGTTTCTGTAAACACAAACGTGGGCCTCGTAAAATATCAGGTAACTACAACAAAACTCTGTGCGGGTTTGTTGCCATGACAATTAGATGCTAATTTCTTTTCTTTTCTTCTTTTTTGTTGTTTTAACAAAAGAATGAACGAACGATTGGCTCCACCGTTGGCTCACTATTTTCAAGTTACCGTAAACCCTCTCGTTCTCTCTTGAGAAATGGATGTTACTGGCAAAAGTTAACAGTTAATTTAACAAGCAAACAGTGCCATGATAGTGCAAACTCAATTTACAGTGGAAAGTAAATAAAACACAACAAACCAGAGATGGCATGAAACAGGCAAACGTGGCGAAAGGAATCAACACCGACTCGCCTTTCGCCCTCAGCGAAACCGCAGCGAGCGCTGCAGAGACTAACAGGATTGACCTGGGAGAAAACAAGCTCTTTGTGTCAGTATGAAGCCAGAATGATTGTTTTTCTCCTCCTTTTGATAGGAACGCCTTTTAAGTTGGGAAATGAAAAGCAGGTGCACTGCTGGAGCACACACTCGAACGGCCTGTCCTCACCGCCATGAGTTTTCAATTTTGAGGAGGATGAAAGAGAAATGCATGCTGAAACAGCCATGGGGGAAGAAGGTGATAAAATGTGTGATTCTGCTTTTGTTTTCAGAATGGCGGACGATCAAAAACAAAGAGGCACAAAACACAATGTAAGTTTCGTGGCTGTTGCGCATGAGTTTGTGTGATTATATAGTAAAAATGTCAACAGGGAGCACACATGTAAAACAGTGCTCGTAATATTTCAGGCATTTTGAAAAGCCGGTTTTAATACCATTAATATTTGTTGCATAAAGAATTCATCATGACAAATTTCCCCCTGAATTGTCATTACATCATACTTTTTTTGTTTTGTTTTTTGCTCTACTACAGTAATGAGAAAGTATGGAGAATTGCAATTAAAATAATAAAAAGAACAAAAAATAGGTAGGAAATTTTAAATTTTTCCTAAAAATAAACTTATTTTTTGTTATGCAAAATATATATTTTTTTTTACTGAAGGTACCAATGGCGAGATGAAAAACAACACCAAAATCTCTCAAAAGCATGTGCGGCCAACACCACCACCAACATTTTTTTTGTTAACCAGTGGAGATCATACATGCTGCACCCCTGTGCAACATGCCAATCTTGAATGAATCACAGTCTCTCTCCAACGGGCCAGGTGTGTGTTCAATGCAAGGCTCAGGCCAGGCCAAAGGTGCTTTCACACAAGGGTGCCGCAGAACAAAGGATGAAGGAAAAGAAAAGAAATATGGCCTTCTTCTTAATGTAACACTCTTTGGAAGTTGTGCAAGTGATTATGGCATGGGGAAGCATATTAACAGAGTCTACAGTTCGACAATTCAAAGCCAAGTAGAGCTTTTTACAAGGTGTCTGGTTGTTAAAGCAATGTCGCTGCCTTGTGAAATATTATAATAAAGTTACAGGTGCAGTTATGCACCATGTCGTGGTTGTTAAAATATGTGCAAATTTACTGCACAGGATAGGGGAGATGGGATACATTAAACGATTAATATCAACATAATCTACAATGCACTCACTATGTCCATATCAGGTATGTGCACACATAATTCAATTGTCTACCTCCTCCTAAAATAACCGATAGTTCATATAACAATATTTCAATACAATTATATACACTACTGTTAAAAACGTTTTGGGTCGGTAAGATTGTTTTTGAAAGAAGTCTCTTATGTTTACCAAGGGTTAATTTATTTATTTGATCAAAAATACAGCAAAAATTGTAAAATAACTGCATTCTTTTAAAATATATTTTAAAATGTAATTTTCTCTTTTGAGGGCAAAACTTCAGTCACATGATCCTTCAGAAATCTTTCTAATATACTGATTTGGTGCTCAGGGAATATTTTTGTATTATTACCAAAGCTTATGTTAAAAACAGTTTTGCTGCTTAATATTTTTATGAAAACTGTGATACATTTTTAATGAATAGAAAGTTCAAAAGAACTGAAATAGAAATATTTTTTAACATTTAAGTTTATGTATATATTTTTTTTATTTTATTTAAAATTAATTTACAGTGAAATCACCCTTAACGTTCACCCCTGCCCAATCAGTAAAGAAGCCAAAGCAAGTCTGACTGAATCTTGCCATTAGTTACTAAAAGGATATTCATATCCAGAAAGCATATATCATACGTACATAAAAGAAAAGATGATATCTGTGTTTGGGTGTATACGTCACATCACAACACATCACTTCCTTTCATCTTGACATGAAGAGAATCGCTCTTATAGCATCTATTCAAACATAATCATCTTGTCCTCTTCCAAGCCAGGAAAAAAAATCTGTCTTTTATCATTACTGCTTTAAGAAATCCAGACATCCTCTATGGGCACAATGGACACGTTTTCTTGGTTGCGTTGTATGGAGACTTGAATCATGTCTGTGGCCTATTGACTTGGGCACAGGCAATGTAAGAAGAAAAGCTTGTTTTATTCATGTGACAGAAAGCATTAGTTTAAAACATGAAGTCCACACCCTTGGGCCCCGCTCACGGCAGGAATCCCAAGTAAAGCAGAATATCTCTTCTTTTGCTCTTGAAATATTTCCCAACAAAGCAAGTGGCTAATGACAATAAGATGTTGAAGGATTGACATCCATATCCAGGTCCAAAGAACGAACAGAAAATGACAAAAAGAGCTTGATTGATACAAGTTTTTGCTACAAAGCAATAGTTTAAAGATACAAAATGAGATTTTATCGACTGTTTTTGTGCACAAATTTCTTTAAAAAATGACTCAAAAGTGCCGACTGCACCCTTGCAAAACCTGTCAAAAAGCAGTAAATGTACAGTAATGTCACACTAATATGACTCTGGTGTGTTTGATACCTGAAGTACTCACAGCTGTAGAGTAAAGGCTGACATCTCGGGCGTTTTCAGCCCAGCAGCCACACCCATAGTGAGCAGCCTGAGACACAGAAAGATTTGAATAAAAATGTTTAACAAATATTTTGGCTGCCGTTAAATTAAATTAATTAAAACATTTTACGATTGTGCATCTAACCTGTTTATAAAGCACTCATAACCTACACTGTGAAAAGATGTGATTTTAGTGCAAACATTTGTAACATGATACTGTTCAAAACTTTGGGGTCAGTAAGATTTTTTAATTTATTTAAGAAATCTATTTAATAAAATGTATCTATTTAAATTTTTTAAAAATCTATTTAATAATGTAAAGATGCATTAAATTGATCAAAAGTGACAGTAAAGACTTTTACATTGTTAAAAAAAAATACTATTTAAATAGTATTACTGTTTTCAACAGTTATTACAGCAACTGTTTTCAAATTGATAATAAAAAAGCAGTTTTGCAATTTTGCAATATTACTCTTTTTACTGTATGTTTGATCAATGCAGCTAATAAATAAGATCATGAGTAAACTTTTGAACAGTAATGTAAAGATGTATCATGTGCTAAAAATTTGTGCTCAGTGTGAATAGGCCTTAATTATGAAAAGTCCCCTGTAAACACTGTAAAGAGCTGTAAAACATGCTATTTTATTTAATATACAGCATGATGGTCAAATAAAATATGATCAGACTCTGGAGAAAAACAAAGGTCACCTGTCCAACCCGACCCGGGTGTTTCATGGCCAGACCTCCGCTGGATACCGCAGCCGCCACATTCCCTTCCCGATCCACAACGACCGCACCAACTGTATCCAGACAGGCTGAGTTATTCTCCTCACCTTCCACCATGATGTCTCCTACTGGCTCCAAGCAGCCACAATCGTTCTCCTGCGCACACAATTGCCATTCATTTAGAATTTCCGGTCGCGTACAGATAATAAACAGCCCTTTTCTGCAGTCTGACATCCTGAGTTAATTTACGCAGTGAAATCAAAAATATAATGTAAGTGTCAATGTATCGTCACGCTAAACCGTGGGCCAAAAAAGAGGAACAAAGAGATTGTGGTTACTGGCAACTTCAAAAAAGGCACTTTCCAAAGCCTAGATTAATACTAGATTGAAACACACTGAACATTGCTTCTCTTGCAATGTTTTTTTTCCTCTTGTCTATGAAGTAGGCTTTGAGACCCAGCTGGCTACCATAACCAAACTTGAACTTTGTCAAGCTGTGGAAGCAAAATACACGTAGCTATCTAGCTTGAGCAAATAAAGTCCAATTACATATCAGCATCTGAAAAATGATCCTCTTGCTCTCATTTATAATGAGTAAAGTGGTCATTTTTAAAGGACTGTTTTCATTTGCTGATTGCTGTGTACTTTGGAAAGAAAGTTGATGTGGACTGAAAGAGTCATGGAGCCGCTTGACAAATTGGATGATCCTGGGAAACTGTGGAAGGGGACGTGATGACTTATAATTTATAATTCCATCTTCCCATGAACAGAGTGTCATTACTAGGCCATGGATCTTCAGACCTCGGCTAATTACTACAATAACTTTCTCAAATATGAGCGAACAGGCTAAAACAGAATGCTATTATTGATCTCGCCATCAGCGATAAATCTGACAAAATCAACTTCAGTACAACATCTGCTCATAGACCTTTCCAAAGGGGAGCATCAATTTTCCTCTACTTAATGGGTAGCTGTTTGTATATATTCTGTCTCTATGTTGGTGCGTCATGAAAGAAAGTTGGTAAAAATCTTCAATCAACTTAGTGAGAGAAGTAAAATGTCTCCAACCTTGTCATCTTTTTCTGTAAAAAAATAAATAAATGTCAGGGTTTTCCCATTGTGGCCAATAAATTCACAGTTTCTTATGATTACCTTTTTTTTTTCTCCTCCATTTTATGGAGACTTTTTCAGGTACCATTTTTTTGTTTCATCAACTTTGTTTCGAGTTTGTTTTCGGAGTCCGAAACAGCTTGCCAAAGCGAACTTTCCAGAAAAGTTTGCTACAGCTGGTAAACACCTTTGCACTACCATTGGTCCATGGCGATTACGTAACAGGTAGTTGTGGGAGGAGGCGCCGCCTTCTTTCACGTGCTTTATTTAAAAAATGATTGTCTTTTTCTACATTTTTTTCCCAATTCACTTAATTCAATGGCATTTCCAGGCATGGAAACATTGGCGACACCAGGACTAGGCTTCCGTCTCGAATAGATGTAATGAACCCCTAAATGTTTTTAAGCACCTTGCCTTTCACCCCACATTTAATGTCTGGTCATGCAAATCTTCTAAGACACAAAAGTTGCCAACTTCTGCAAATCCCCCAATTTTTTTTTTTTTTTTTTTTTTTTTTTAAGCCCTCATCATGCAAACTTCTAAGACACTTAAAAACTCCAATGATATAAAACAATGAGATTTCCTAATATTACTGAGTTTCCCACAACTGTGGGAAACCTTCAATTTTAAAGTCATATTGCACCCACTCACTCACATAAAAGAAGTTGCAGAAACATCTTAATTCTGAGAAGCCTGTTAAATGCAATAAAATTGAGCGAAAACCCCTAGACCCCAGGCCATCCATGCGATACAAATGCATTACATCCCCAGTAAAACAATAAATATGGCACTTATAAAAATCAAACAAACCACAGGCCACTTGAGAGGAGACTGGGGGATGTGTTGTTATCTTAATGACCATTTAATGCACAGCTTTGGATAAAAGTCTTTACTGAACTGAACTGAAGGAAGAAAGACCATGTGTCATCCCAGAGGCACAGATCATTCATGCAGAAAGAGCCAACAGGGATCACTCACTTCAAACTGATACTATCTTTAAAACAAACCGTACAAGGTTCGAACTCCGAACACAAATACCACATATACCGAACCAAGTTAGACTGCAACGTATTTGTCTTTCTTGTCGAATAACATTTCTCCCACATTTTCAGACACTGTAATTTGCAACTAATGACCCACGAGTGACCCATGTTTCGCTTTCTCATTGGGACCACACAAGCGTCACATCACGGATGGATCTGTGCTGGAAGCCATTTTCCCCTCGACACCTGCATTCCATGTGTACCTGTCAAATCACTTCCTTGAAAATTCACCAAAAAAGTAGGAGAGACGCTAACATGTTCAAGCACATTATGGGAAATAATTCAGTGGAATAACTTCAAGATGTTGGCGTGGGAAATTGGGCAGCAGGGTGGTGCTGAAGCACTATGGTCTCACATCGCATCAACGATTGACTTAAAACTCTTGCAACATTCATGAGGCCACAAAATAAATTATGCATTTGAAACTGCACTGAAGTAAATGGGTAAAAAGATAAAAGTTTACATTTTCATGTCTACCTGCTGAACTTGTGCTTTTCAGGTCAGTGACAAGAAGCTACAAAAGAGCATCAGAGAACTGTGTCACCCAAGTCAAATTCCTTGTGTGCAGTGCCATGTCAGCAGTGCAGCAAGTATCCATATGTGTGTTTCCTGTGATTGTGAGTAATTGAGGTCTCCACACCCCCCTTTAAGTTCGTCATTACCCAATGGGTTTCCTCCTCTGGGTATATGTGGTGGTTTTGAATTAGAGGACTGAACAGATGCAGATCCTGTTATCAGTCGGGTAATAATGTCAGAGCAAATGCCTCCGCTGCACTGTGTTTAGGCCTAATTAAATGTGTTGAGCTGAATGGGAGGGTGGAAACCTATAGATCATGGAACATTTATAGGAGAAACTTGCATTTTAGTTCAGTCTTTTTTTAATCAGAGCTTAAAGAGTGCATATGTCAAAAATCAACAGCATATCCTGAATGTTAAAGTTTTCCCTTTTATTACAAAAAACTCAAAAAAGAAACTCTTAAAATTATGTCTGATCCAGACCAACAAAGGGCATGACATTTTGACGGTAGCTTGGTTTCTATAGCAGTGTACCAATTTAGAGGCTGTATCCTTCAAAGGCCACATTCGTCACAGCAGCGTCACCCAATTCGAAGGCTCCTTCTCCTTGAGCACCAGTTGCCGAATTACACTTTTAAAGTGGTAATGAACTGGCTTTTTACATTTTTTTATACTGTTGTCTAAGGTCAACTTATGGAGTTTGCGTGGTTTTTACATTCAAAAATATCAATGAATAAATAATAGGCTATTTTCTACCCGATTTTTGAGCCTAGCTCTTGAAACGCTTGTTTTTTATGGCCGTGCCACATTGAAGAATTGGAAGTAGATGCCCACTGCTATGTTTGGATAACAGTTTTGCATATTATAATGAGTTTCGACCCCACCGTCAGTACACGTGGGGAATTGTTTTGAAAACTTCCAATGTGGAAAATTGGCAACCGAAAAAAAATTCGTCCATATATGTTCGACCCAGAGTCTGATCCCGAATCGCAGGACAATGAACCAACAACACCTCAAATACAAAGGATACTCCAGCCTGTGACAGCGTGGTAAGTTATCGTTAATTATATTTAGTTAGACTCGTACACATAATCAGTTGAAATCAGACGATCTGTAACAGTGCACACAATTTTTTTGCACCATTCCTGTCGGATCCAATATAGAAGGCACATGATCGTTTTTGTAAATCTCACTCTGTCTGCAAATCCAGTCTCGAGCGGTGTCTTGTTTACAAAAGAATCCTCTGTGAAATGAAGCGGACAAATGCGAAATGTCTTACCCTCGTGAGCTGAAACTTAATTAAAAATTCAAGTTCAACCGCATTCCTAATTTTGGAATCTGTTCTTCCACAACCAGGCACTGCACAATATGTTATTGCTTGGTAGCTCGATCTGGTTTAGCTCCACGTAGGCCTATGTTATTTACCATGCGTGAATTGGTGGGCGGGACTACAGAATTAGGTCTTGGTCTTCTGTTGAGGCGGTGTTTCGCTGCTCTCTGACGTCACAGGGAAGCAAATATCTCGTTTGATGAGCCAGCTGTCAATAAAAGTTTTTATTTGAATAACAAGGAAGTTTTCAGCTCCGAAACTTACAGGATATTCTTATATTATGATGACTTGTATATATCAAAAGCTCAAGGGAAAGTTTTATTTCTCAACCCATGACCCCTTTAAACATAAGTATTGGGTTTCTACTTAATCAAATATCTAATGATACAAATGTAAAAATAAAAACTTTAAAGCGGTCCAAATTTTGACTTACTAAGATGTGATTATATATAGTTTATAATCGTTATTATATATAGAGATGGACCATGGTGAACATATTTAGACTAGTGGTCGTTGGATATGTTTTTTTTGATGGCCGATGCCGATATCTTAGAAAGCATGTTGGCCAATGGCAGATATAAAGCCGATATATACTGTACATATTTGAAGTTAGAAATTATTAGAAATAAATCATTTGAAAATGATTTTTCAAATTACACAGACTTACTTTAGATGGCAACTTCTTGGTTCTGTAATCTTTTACATTATTTTTCACAAAGAAATAGTTCGAAAAAATATGAATAAAAATGAAGTAAACTGTAACCAACAGGGCTCTCAGTAATCAAAATGTGCGTACCGGGAATCGTATTTTTTCCAATAAAGACGAGGCAACATTAATTTTACATACAGCACACAGTGAAAATGACGTGGATATGACAAAGTGGGCAACTAAATATAGCGCAGCTTCCGACCTTCACAGCCTTCGAAGAATACAGCCTCTGAAGTTTGAGTCGTTTGAAGGATGCATGAATTGGGATGCAGTCAAATTTCTTATTTATGAAGTCAGGCTGGATATCTCTGGGTATCCCCACCCATACTGAAATCTCATTGTTCCTCTCCACATAACTGTATATTAAATATAAAATATGAATGTGATTGATTCTTGTCATGCAGCAGTTTTGCATTATGTGTAAAGAGAAAATTGCTACGTAAGTGTTAAACCCAGGATCCAAAATGAATGTTTTTTTTTCCATATGACAATTGCATTTATTCCAGGTATATAAAATTATTAAATAATAACTAAATTAATATAGTATATAAATAATAAAATATTTTGTATAATAACAATAACAACAACAACAAATATTTATAGCATGTAATATATGAATTATATTAAATTTATTTATAATAAAAAGGGTATAATATATTTTGGTTAATAATATAATTATACTTGTATTATTATTATTATTTTTAATTATTATTATCAATGATATAAATTGTTTGGTGTTGAGCACATATTTATTTTAGAACCTGATTGGATAGGATATCATTGTATGTATGTATAACATATCATTTTGCACGTTCACTCACGCGTCCGCACGATTGTCTTCTCCTCTTCGTCTCAACCTGCTCTGCCAGCTCCATCTTCCGCTTGTTCCTCTTGTAGCCTGACAAACTGAACTCTGTTAAGTGTTGAAAAAGGCATGACAATCAATAATAGATTTTGCTCCACTGCTTTGACTTCCAATCCAAAAAAAATAGACCCACTAAATGCTGACGAATGTTTTGCTCCTGTGGCCTTATTGCTTAGATTATTAGTATTATTATTCATGAGAATATATTGCAGCAAGGGTGTGCGTTTGGCGGGGGAGTCTTTATTCTCACAATAAATCAGTCTATTGGTGGAAATGTTGTTGAAATCCTCAAAGTCTCCCTAAATAATGGGACATGTGTTGGAGTGAGGTCATGGTTTTGGCATCAGATCATTTCCAACACTGACAATACACACTCTATCTCTGTCTGACACACACTGGGAGTCGGCATGGGGCCCCTCTATTAAAGTATAGAAGCCATTGTTTACCAAATACTACATTCCACGCCTGTGAAAATCTCTTAATCAATGAAATGGGCACAATTAAGTCATTTTGCATGATTTGATGGAATGCAATTAGGGCTGGTAAAAAATAACAATGGAGTCAATGGCTTAAAAATACTCCAACAGATGAGATTCACATGTCTTCTTGCCAATTATTATGCAATTAAATTATTGCATGCAACTGTCAAGACTAACAACTGAGATAAAAGGCAGTGGTTTTGGTAAAAAACATAAAAGATTCCTCATCTATTATACTTAATTTAAATGGTAAATAACCAGTGAAAATTCAGTCAAAGGACAATAAGAACGTCATTAGATTAGAACTTCACAAAATTTTCATTCCCTAAAAGAAATACAAGTGCTTTCAAGGCACTGCTGAAATAAAATGCTGCATCACAGCCACTTTGTCATTGACATTGACAATTAGTGGGAGTGTTGTTTACGGTCGGTTGCACTCAATATTCAACATGTAGCTAAATAGTTAAATATATATAATGAATACGAACCATCACAATTCAGCCTGCAAACTAGAGTCTGAAAGAAGATTAATTGCACGCAAGCATGCAAATTTCACGATTATATCATTACTGCAGGTAACAATATGAATGCTGAACAATAACGTCAATTGTAGACTTTTTAAAATGTAATCTTATATTTTCAAGTATAAAATGAACACAAAACCAAAATAGATAGCATAAAATGAAAAGGTTTAAAGTCTAAAGGTTTAAATTTCTACTGGAGCTTTTTAAGCTTCTTTCACCAAGTGATTTAGTTGTTCACAATATTCAGTAATCCAAAGATGTGTCCTGATCTTTATTAATACATACAAATCTAATAAAAACACTACAGTCAAAGCAGCTGAAAGAAGAGTCTGGGTGGTCTGATACTTACTGGTGGTCATCTTCTCTGTAGGGCATGCTGGGATACCATGGCTGATGGCCCACTGTTCTGCTCCTTTGCCCACTAAGAAACTGACAAAGTAGAGATGTGATTTAATTAAAAGGAGATTTCATCACACTACAAAACTTTCTACTTTTATATTGGAGGTTCCTGTTTTAATTTTAAAGTTTTAGATCATTAAGATACATTGGCTGTATTTATTTGAAAATATTTTTAAATTAAATGTATTTCTGTGATTTTTAGCATCACTACTCCAGTCTAGTGTCACATGATCCTTCAGAAATCATTCTAATATGCTGATTTGGTGCTCAAGAAACATTTATTATTATTATTAGTGTATAAAACAACTTTTTTTCAGGATTCTTTGATGAAAAGAAAGTTTGAAAGAGAAGTTTTTATCTAAAACAAAGCTTTTGTAACATTATGTCTTTACTGTCACTTTTGATCAATTTAATGTATCCTTGCTGAATGAATATAATTTATTTATAATGTTTGCGAAAACATTCTATTTCAGATAAAAGCTGTTCTTTTAAACTTTCTATTCATCAAAAAAAATCCAACCGTCGGATCACTGGTATCACAATTTCCACAACAATTTCAAGCAGCACAACTGATAACACAGCACTGATGATAATAAATGTTTCTTGAGCACCAAATCAGCATATTAGAATGATTTCTGAAGGATCATGTGACACTGAAGACTTGAGTGATGATGCTTAAAAATTTAGCTTTGCCATCACAGAAATAAATTACATTTTCATACAATTGGTTGCAATTGAAAACCATTATGTGAAGACAAATCCTGGTATGTTTCCCTCAAAAACCTTCATTTATTTTCGACTGAAGAAAGACATTAACGTCTTGGATGAGATGGGGGTGATTAAATTATCAGGAAATTTTCATTTTGAAGTGAAATAGCCCAACCATCCCCAAACTTTTGAATGGTAGTGTATATGGTATTATAATTTACAACCTAACAAATATAAAAATGCTTGCTTGAAAAGTGTTTTTGTGCTATCTGAAAATAAATGCAACTTGGTGTGATATTTTGTTATCTAAGGATTCTTTTGGGGCCACTGCGATCTACAGAAAATGTCTTAATCTATGATTGGCACCCATTTCCTGTAGCTAAGAAAATACATGTTACAACAAGATAAATGCATTTAGTCCAAACATATTTTGTATCGCACAAAGTTTGTTTGTGTATTCTGTGCATATAGCGATTGAAATGCTACCGTTTTTCACCAGAATATTTCCCCTGACCCTGAGGCATCATTGAAGTATGTCAGTCTGTGTATATGTCTAAGCTGATAGCCAGGAAGCCAACATCAGAGAGCTCGGCTCACCAGGGAGGAATCCTGCCAGCTGATAGCTTCCCCTTCTGAGTTTCACTTAATAGTCTTCTGGCTACCAGCACTGGGTTCTTGATTCCTGATAGAAAGAGCAGCATTAGTATCACTTTTGCTCAAGACATCTTTAAATATGATAGATGAAACCTGCATTTGGCTTCCTCATGCACTTTGTTGAAGGATAATGCAAAGTTCATTGTACCAGAGAAACAAAACACGTTTCACTCATATCAGTGTTAAATTAAATAAGTTTCCTTTATATTGTATGTGGATAATCAGAATATTGCAAGCCACTGCATGTCAAAGCAAGTTTTACTTGTTTTAAGCAACAGGTTGATGGGATGTAATCGGTCTTGTTTTGTGCCTCAATTAGTTTAGAGTAGGGTTGGGTATCATTTGGGTTTTTTACGATACCTGTGCCAAATCGTTACTTTTAAAACGGTACCGGTGCCTAAATTATACACACTCACCTAAAGGATTATTAGGAACACCATACTAATACTGTGTTTGACCCCCTTTCGCCTTCAGAACTGCCTTAATTCTACGTGGCATTGATTCAACAAGGTGCTGAAAGCATTCTTTAGAAATGTTGGCCCATATTGATAGAATAGCATCTTGCATTTGATGGAGATTTGTGGGATGCACATCCTGGGCACAAAGCTCCCGTTCCACCACATCCCAAAGATGCTCTATTGGGTTGAGATCTGGTGACTGTGGGGGCCATTTTAGTAGAATGTTCAAGAAACCAATTTGAAATTATTCGAGCTTTGTGACATGGTGCATTATCCTGCTGGAAGTAGCCATTAGAGGATGGGTACATGGTGATCATAAAGGGATGGACATGGTCAGAAACAATCCTCAGGTAGGCCGTGGCTTTTAAACGATGCCCAATTGGCACTAAGGGGCCTAAAGTGTGCCAAGAAAACATCCCCCAAACCATTACACCACCACCACCAGCCTGCACAGTGGTAACAAGGCATGATGGAGCCATGTTCTCATTTTGTTTACGCTAAATTCTGACTCTACCATCTGAATGTCTCAAAAGAAATTGAGACTCATCAGTCTTCAACTGTCCAATTTTGGTGCGCTTGTGCAAATTGTAGCCTCTTTTTCCTATTTGTAGTGGAGATGAGTGGTACCCGGTGGGGTCTTCTGCTGTTGTAGCCCATCCGCCTCAAGGTTGTGCGTGTTGTGGCTTCACAAATGCTTTGCTGCATACCTCGGTTGTAACGAGGGGCTATTTCAGTCAAAGTTGCTCTTCTATCAGCTTGAATCAGTCGGCCCATTCTCCTCTGACCTCTAGCATCAACAAGGCATTTTCGCCCACAGGACTGCCGCATACTGGATGTTTTTCCCTTTTCACACCATTCTTTGTAAACCCTAGAAATGGTTGTGCGTGAAAATCCCAGTAACTGAGCAGATTGTGAAATACTCAGACCGGCCCGTCTGGCACCAACAACCATGCCACGCTCAAAATTGCTTAAATCACCTTTCTTTCCCATTCTGACATTCAGTTTGGAGTCCAGGAGATTGTCTTGACCAGAACCACACCCCTAAATGCATTGAAGCAACTGCCACATGATTGGTTGATCAGGTGTTCCTAATAATCCTTTAGGTGAGTGTAATTATATATATATATAAATAAAGAGCTACAAAACGACGGTAGATGACATTAAAGAATGGCTTTTTATTGAAAAAACAAAACAACAATTCTTTAAATTGAACAATGTATTAAAAGTTTAAAGTATACTTAAATATAAATAAATGCAAAACACAAGTTTACTTAACAAATTCCCCAAAAAAACCTAAGTGACCTAACCCAACTACAATAAATAACAATTACGGTACTAATAACAGCAAAGTCTGTATTCTTGGTATGCTACAAACCAGCTTCAAGTTTCAACAAATCTTTTGCAGAAATATGACCATATTGACTTCTCTGGCTAAATATTTTAGAACGCATCATTTTAAAACGCATTATTTTTTCCATGGCGACGCGTCATATTGGCACCAGGTTACCGAACCCAAACCCTAGTTTAAAGTGAAAAGTAGCAGCACTCTATGTGTCATAGATCAAGGCCAAATTAGGACATTTAAGAAGCTTTTTTTTAAACGTGCCTCAGGAAAAAAAAAACATTACTGGTGTGCATCCTGAGACAAAACAATGGCACTGACATATGTTAAGATAAATGCATTTTAGTCTGGGACTAGGATAAGCCTTGTCTGTGAAACCGGGGGATATATTTATTATCTAAATAAACATTTTAAAATAAAAACATTTTAGTCTTGCATTTTAGCATTCTTACACACACAAAGGGCAATTAGCCACATTCCCATAAAAGGCTAAAGAGGTTGCAAGTGGGCCTTTATTTGTTTTGCTTTAAATTCAAATAGCACTTTCATCACATGACAAAAAAAGCTCAAACCAGCACCCACCACTCAAGGCTCCAACAGCTCCATAGTTTAAGGACTTCCCATCCATAATGCTGGCATCACACTCAATCTCACCCGAGAGGTTCAGGTTGGAACCGGTACCCGCATTGGTGAACGGGGAGTCCTGTAAATAAACATCAACCTTAAAGTTAAATTCTTTCTCTTCAAAAAAAAAAAAGAAACAAGCAGCGATGGACAGTACTTAATGTACTTAAGTACATTTATGAAGTATCTGTACTTTATCTGAGTATTATTATTTTGGGAAACTTTAACTTTGCTACATTCCAAAGTATAATATCGTACTTTTTACTACACTACATTTCATAAAAACATGCCGTTCCTTGTTATTTTGAAGTGAAGAAATCGTTGCCTGTTCCGAGGCGCAATAGCAGTGTCTGGTTCATGAACGAGCTGATTCTTTTTTACCTGTTAAAGACCCTCGAGCTGTTTACCTGTTAAAGACCCCCCGTGGTGAAAATCAAGCTTTTAATGTTGTTTATATGTCTATGTGGTGTTTTTAATATTCTTTCAGGCAAACCATGTGCAAATTCATGTCAACACCACTGCTGAATATTTTCTCCTTAAAGCTGCAGTGAACCAAAGACGGTCTCAAAAACTCAGTTTGAAATCGCCGGTATGTCTTACATCACAAACTACCTTGTAACCAATCCTGTCAACGTGTGGGCGGGCTTTAGAATATTGTTAACTATTCTCTGAAGCAGGGGAATCTCAAGAGAAGCCAGGTTATCCCGATATATTTTTCTGTTGACATGAGAAATCAAGTATATATAGCAATATAGCGGGTGAATTATATGATGTATATTGCAATGTTATTATGAACTATGTGGCTTTCTCCACTGACTTTCTATGATGTTCAAAGCGTTTGTAAGGATGCTGCTTTTTAGGAGGCAGCTGTCTGGCTGAACGGAAACATGGTTTGTGTAACATTAGCAACACATTATTAGCTGTTTGATAACGTAGTCAAGCCAAAGGCTAATTATATTAATTACCGTTTTTTGTGTTTGACGTTGTAGAGAGCCATACATAAAGGGCATTACCATTCTGATACACTGACTTGTATACGAGCCTGTATAATTCACTCTTCCACTTCCTCTTCTGAATCACTTTCTTGTTCAAACACATATGGCTGAATTTAACCAGTATTTCCACTTGCCATTGTACAGCGTTTACAGTAACTTGAGTCAAGGTGTGAGAGGTGGGGCTAATTTGCATATTCATGGTTCCATGTAATCTAAACAAAGCAAGGGTGTAGAGTTACATGCAAGCTATTTTAAGGCATTCATTATTTTTATTTCTTTCATAGGAAAAACGCTTAAATACTGTATGTCATTTTGGTGATCAAAGATGAGTTTTAAGGGATAAAATGATTGACTGCAGGGGGACTTTAAATCCATTGCAAATCACACTGAACAACTCATTCATGAATTTGACCGATCTGATTGCATCTGTTCTGGAGTCAACAACTCAATGATTCAAATGATCTGGTTAGAGCTAGTCGGTTAACGATTCACTGAATTCACAAGTCTGACTCAAAATGAACCAAGAACAGGAGATCCTCTGAGCTTGAATGAGAGCATGCATGACTGGTGACACAGAAGTTACTAACGCCAAATTTTAGGATTTATTATTATAAATGAAAACCATATTTAGACATAATTCATGACTGTCAGTTGTTTGTGAACCAAATCTGCTGTGTCCACAATTGTGTTTTACCGTCTTGAGGTAGGTTTTGGGTAAAAAACTAAACGTACTGTTAAAATAACACTAATTAATGCCCATGCATCTTCCCCGCTGCGTATCGGTTTTAAATGATATGAAACTAGTATGTTTCCATTGCGTTCTTCTTAAAATGTTAACGCATCTTGCCCTATGTGATGTTCACGTTTGTCAACAAACATTTACACACATTTAGTTCTTCCTCTATGTGGTATATTTATACACATATGGTATATTTGGTATATATGGATTGTTGAATATGACTTCCTTATCCCATTAACATCTCAAATGTTTGCTATACATTGTCTATCCATTTTCTTTGTGAGTCTATTGGGTTGTTGTAATCCACTATCACCTCTAGCTCTATAAGAGCTGCTGTCACTGCCTCCAGTGCCAATCCTCCAGCTCTGAGCCTGTCCACAGCCTGAAACACATTAAATCACAACTGATGACAGCAATCTCATGTCTGCCAGCGCCTAAAACCAACTCAATGAGTGTTCTGCTCTACTTCAGGATTCTAGAGCTTTATGCAGAAAAGATTGCACTGAAATAATCTAGACAAAACATAAAAAAGTGATAATCCAATATCAAGCGCTTAAAAAGCAAATAAAGCTGCAGTGTTTTCCACTTGACAAGCTTCAAGCAGAGAGCGTGGAATGGTATATTAAGCCGGGCAGCAGCTCGCAGGTCGTTGCTGGTGTCATGTTATCAACACATAACTCGAATTCCCTGGCACAGGTGTTTTACTCCAGCCTGATCCCTTCTTTTCATCCTTTACACGGCACTCTGGACAGGGAAAAGCATTGCAACTTGCCAACCTATGCATTACTGTTCGTTGCAAAATGATCCATTACAATTTTGTTAGCATATCTTAGATTTTGTATATTGACAATGTAATAACAGTCTGCAAAAGCAAGCAAGGGAGAATTCATATGGGTGTTTAAAATGTTACACAATATGTATCAGAAATCTTGCAAACTGAGCTGGGAATGAAAGCTGATTATATCATTGAACTGACGTCTTGTCGACATGACCTTTGGCAGAGCTATCCAAAGGTTACAGGGCACAGCAGAAAGGCAGCAGTACCTTAAGGCATCAAATTTTGAATTAAAGAATCACATGCAACTCACTCTCTGGCAAGCTCTCTTGCACACATGTTTGTATTCCTTGGCTTTGGATTCTGAATGATACCCTGCCCCTGTGGAGATAAAACCATCAAAAATAAGACAAGTGAGGCTCTTCAGCTGTTAACAGTTTGTAGTTTCATACATGAAAAGTCTATATGATCCTAAATATTAAAGAAATTGTTTGCCAAAAAAGTTTATTGTCCTTAATTAGTTACCTTCATGTCAATCCAAACCCATTTGTTATTTTTTCCATTCATTTCCACACAATGCTCAAAGTGACCATCTGTCAAGTTGAATAAAAAAAACGCAATAAAAAGTACCATACACATAGCCCTTATATTTCAAGTCTTCAGAAGCTATACTAAATTTAAGACAGATGTTATTGACAGATAATATTCATAGTTCATACTATGGTAGCCTATGGCTGCCGAGATCTGCTTGCTACAAACATTCTTCCAAAATATCTTCCTTTGTTTTCAGCAGAAGAAAGAAATACATACAGGTTTGGAATAACTTGAGGGTGAATAAATGATGACAGAATTTTCATTTTTGGGTGAACTATCCCTTTAACGTCAAAGGCCATGTTGTAACTCAAAGTGGTATGCTGGTTGAATAAGGTTGCAGAATGACATTTGAGAGAAGGGGAAATTATCAGTAAGTAATAACTTGAAAATAATAGTCATTTTGACATCGGACGTTGTACTTGTACAGTGTTTTTTGGCTCCTTTTGAAGCTTGACAGACGTGACCATTATGAAGTGTTATTATATGTAAATGTATTCAAATCGTTCATTTTGTGTGTGCCATGGACAAAATAACAACATACTAGTTTGGAAAGACATGAGTGAGTAAATAATGACTTTTTTTTTCTTTTTCCCAGTGACTATTCCTTTTAGGGAATCTTCACAATTACTCATTCAACGTGTAAGAACTACATTTTGTGCCAAAACATGTTTATCTAAATAATTCCCAAACAGACACAAATTCACCTGCATGCACCAGCACAAACCCCATAGCTTCATGACGGGAGACGGTGCTGTTCAGTGTAGACCCTGAATTGTTTAGTGGAGACACAGTCTCCTTGCAATCTGTCGAGTTTTCTAGATTTTCCATGACCCGTATTCAACGTAGCTTGCATTTTGAACCATCATTCACTCATAATTCCAACACAATTCTTCAAGTCCTGAAAGAAAAGTAAGTGAGTTATCACACCTTCAGAATTCAACACACCTTCAGAATTCAACACACACACATACATACATACATACATACATACACACATACATACATACATACATACATACATACATACATACATATATATATACATATATATATATATATATATATATATATATATATATATATATATATATATATATATACATATACATATATACATATATACATATATATATATATATACATATATATATATATATATATGTATGTATGTATATACACATATATATATATATATATATATATATACACATACATACATACATACATACATACATATACACATACATACATACATACATACATATATATAAAGTAATATAGGTTATTACATCTATATCTAATTCAGTTAAGTTAGTAATACACATTGACAATTGCAACATTTGACAGATTCCTTGGACTTGAAAGCATCCCTTCAAATTGTCTTGCTTCATCTGAAGTCTATTACTGTGAAAAGTAAAATTCATATAAGAAACATGCCTTGAGGAGCATAATAAACGAAAAAACTTTTTGCTCACAATCTTATATCAGAGTCAGCTGAGAATCTTTTGATATACATCAACTACTGCCAATGTCAGCCCTACAAAACAAAATGAAAGAATGAAGACTACAAAACTCACTCGCATGAAGACTTCAGGTGCATGACGGCAGAACATCGCCACAGTCATATGCATGGTTCAGCATCAGCATCTCTACTGATAACACAAACATACAGATTGCACTAAATTATGAGCGTAGTTGTGTGTCTGCTGCATGATTGTGATGTGATGACGAGCGGCGCATGTGCTCTCGTCACACCAAAATACTTCCTGGTTCAGTGACACATGTGACCGTACGACTGCAGCAGCGTCCCCGTGCGGCAGAGTCATAAACTGCGTTGCATCTACAGTTTTTTTACACAGACAATGAAGCTAATTTATTCTATTTTATTTGAGCATTTTTTTAAAGTAAGGATTACTTAAAATAAAATGAATTACTATTAGTATAATAGTGTTTACCAAACAATATTTTAATAATATAAAAACATGTCAGAACATGCATTTCATTACAAAGAGCTTTCTTTCTTTACAGTGCCATCAAGATATTTTATGCACAGCTGGTTGTGGAACTATAGGGAATATAGCCTATAAAAATTACTTTAAAAAGAAAATGATACATAACTTCTAGAACAAATGTGATTTTCTCAAACATCAATGTTGCTGCTCACTGTCCTACTGTCCTCCATTATTATTGACATTTTTAAGTGTTGTAACCCAAGCCTTAGTCTTAAAACAGTACCTAATCTACTGTAAATATGTCAATAGATCAATAGCAATTGCACAGACAAAATAATGGACGAGTTTAAAAATCTGCAACTAAAATTATATATTGAATCTGCACATAAATGTATTTAATCTTATTGTCTGGTTTCAAATCAGAATGCAAAGAAAGATAAATAGATCAAAGAACAGATAACAAGGGCCTCCACATCTGATATGTGAGGATTTACGAGCAGTTTGGTCTGTGCTAATTTATTATTGTGCTGCTATTTATTCTAAACAGATGGTCTTCCTACCACGTCAAGTAAACCAGCATTGGCAGTGGAACTGAAAACACTCCACTTGGGACTATTTGCTTACATAAACATGTCCTCTGACTGATGTTAAGTAGTATGGGGGAAAAAAATAATGCCAGTGTAATGGACGTAGGCCAGTAAGAGCTGTGCATGTAAACACTCTTCTGGCCTCAAGAGGCATACTAGCGACTGAGCCTTTAGCATCCTTGATAGCATGCCCGCCTCCCACACCAGAGACCGAATACCGTTGGGAATGGGCAGAGTGGGACTGGTTACATTGGTGCCGTGACTTGGATGGGAGTGAGGTTTAGGGGGGTGAGTATAACTGACATAGGCCAGTAAGAGCTGTGCGTGTAAACCTCAATCTCCTGGCCTCACGTGACACACCAGCAGCTGCGGCTTTTAGTGTCCTTGTTAGCGCTCCTGCGTCCCACGCTGGAGACCCCGGGTTCGAATACTGCTTGGAGTGGGTCGAGTTGGACCGGTTACATTGGTGCCGTGACCCATGGGATTGAGGTTTAGGGGGGGAGGTGAGTGTAACGGATGTAAGAGCTGTGCGTGTAAACCTCACTCCCCTGGCCTCAAGAGGCACGCTAGCGGCTGCGGTCCCACACCAGAGACCCTGGCCGGTTCAAATCCCGCTCGGAGCGGGTCGAGTAGGACTGGTTACATGCAAGAAGTTGATTCAAGGTTATTGGTTGTTACTCCCTTTTGTGCTTTGTGGAAAAGGGACAGCAGTCTGTGAGGCACAACACCCAAGAGACTTTATGGGATTTCATATTAAAAAGCCTTTCATTAGATAAAATCACAATCAGTTCATTGCAGCTAAAAGAGTGTCTCAAAGTGTGGACTGTAATCTTAATGGTAATCTCCATTTTACAATTTGGTATCACATCAATCCATATGTAGATTTTTTTTTTCTCATCTAATATCCCAAATCAACTAAAATACATTTAAATACACAGAGAGCTGCTTGATTGTCATCCAGACTTTATCACCATGCAGTTCAGATTTAATTACAGAATTCATTCTGTGATCAAGTTCATACATCACACATCTTTTTGAGCTACGAACCACTGGCCTGTCAGAACTAAAAACAAATGTATTCTGTTGGTATTATTTCCTTTCTGTGTATTGTGATGGATTTCACTCTTATTGTTTCTTTGTTCTGTGACATGGTGTTTATTGGTGCTAAGAGATAATTGTCTTTGCTCGGATGATTGTTCTTAATATCAGCATTATAGATTTGTTTGCCATTTAGCTCTGCTTCTTTGACAAGGCTGTCGGGAACAGAACATAATGTCTAAAATATGTCATTTTACTGACATAAACAATGACAATGCTTTACAAGTGATGAAACAAAACCAAGACTTAATGAATGTGTAACTCTGACACAATAATAACATCTAAAATGATTTAAATGTGACAAATCACAACTATTTTACATTTTGGCAAATTTGTGGCTAATTCGTGTGAATCTGATCTCATTTGTATGATTTTGTGCAATCCACTTACCTTAGGGGTGGACCTTCCTGCTTATGTTTTTTACAATAATCATATTCCATTCAAAGTATCATACAAAATTGCCACCTTATGTTTTCTCATGAGATTGGGTCTCTCTTGTTTCCAACAAATGCAACTGCACCATATTGTGTCTCAGTTATTGATTGTAATGAAAATTACCTCAGAGGACTCCATATTAATATTACTGTAATAGTGTTGTAGCGTTTGTCTTATTGCTTGTTTTGTACATTGTAACGGTCTGTTTTTCTTTTTCCTAGGATAATATACGTACAGTACAGCTAAAATTATAAATAATTTCAATCCAAATCAATATTTAATGCCCACATATTTATTTCATGAGTAGCTATGTTAACATTTCTACTAATTTCTACATTTTTTTAATGGTTTGCGGTTGACCTTCACATCTGGAAACAATTGAAGTAATAGCACTTATTTTCACCACTCTCTGATGTTCAATATCTGCTTATTGGCTACCATAGACTTTCTGCAAAAGTATCCAAACTGTTGTGAAAAAATGTATATTAAGAAACACGTATATTTACATACTCGCAGTGCTTATAAAGGGAAGGGTTTCTACGTTTTCTTCCAAGCATTGCATCCAGATGATTATGCATTTGCCAGCTAACAAGTACTTTCTTTTAATCATCTGTTCTCTTAATGATATATGAGTTGGCTAACACCACATTTCAATTAGTGCAGTAGTGTATCTAAGGCTGGAGACTGAAACATTATGTTCAACTTATGGAACTGCAGTATTTGCCTCTATCAATATGAAAAGATCAGAGAGAGAGAGAGAGAGAGAGAGAGAGAGAGAGAGAGAGAGAGAGAGAGAGAGAGAGAGAGAGAGAGAGAGAGAGAGAGAGAGAGAGAGAGAGAGAGAGAGAGAGAGAGAGAGAGAGAGAGAGAGAGAGAGAGAGAGAGAGAGAGAGAGAGACTGAGAGAGAGAGAGAGAGAGAGAATAAAAGCTGCTTTAAGTTTCTCGGAGTAGTGAGTTGATGGTACAGCTTGTTTGTTCTGGCAGAACTTCATAAAGTAAAAACGGAATATCAGAACCTTTTTGCCAACCTAATTTACCATAATTAAGTTTAGGTTATTCTTATTGTTTTCTTTGTTTGCTGTTTTTTGGCTTCCATCAAAAAATCAGAGACACAGTGTCTTATTAGATTTAATAGATTAAAGTTAAGCACCAGATGTACAATTTCGAAATGAAAACAAAGCTTTTTACAGATTGTAAAAATCTTCGGCTTCCAACTCACTTCAGATGAATAAAAAAAAAACATGATTTTGTTCTGTGTCAGGTTATATACATTTTCACATGAGACAATTAACAGACAGTGTCATACACTGGCAATATTGTCTTTTTCGCTGGGATTCTGTGTGAAAGCATTTTCTTTGACCTAAGAACCAGACATTGGACTTCCTAAGTTATTAACTCTACAGACTACTGAAATACTCCAGACTATGTCAATCTCCAATCTCTCAAGTGTTCAAACATTCCACATACATAACCAGAAGAGATATCTGTGACTATTCTCAGGACCTCCGGACCTCCGCCGTCAGGGGAGGACAATCAGGAACGTGGTCTTGAGAATTGTGATGAAAGAGGCCTGCAAAACACGTCTTTTCACAAATGTCTGGGATGGGACCATCCATAAAAACAATACTGGGCCCAATTAATTCATGATTTCGGCCCTATCTCTTGAGGTTTTTGTAATAATACATTTCAAAAATGAAATCATGCCTTGTTAAAGCAGCAGATTGTACTTCATGGTCTGGAGCTTCTCTGAGGAAACTCTTTCAGCTGTGATATGATGTGGTGGGGAAAAGCAGAAGAAATGCTTTATCTGACACTATAGAGTCTGTGCACCATGTGATCAGTGACTGACAGCTTCCTTTGCTTTTATTCTTCTGTGGTGATTGGAGAAGAAAGAACAAAATCATCACTTAAAGAAAGATCTAAGGATGAACAAAGCATCCCCGACATGGTCTTGTCTATCAAACCAAAAGGGCTGCGTCAATGTAACGTGTTGTGAATACAAACTACCACAGATATTGGAACTATACACTGATCTCTGACTATACTGTCTTTACACTCACAAACTACCAAACCTACAAAAACATCCATATGCAGCTCCTCAATATCACCGTTTTATTGAATTATATTGAATATTCACCCATCAAAAGTATGATTTGTCAGTGAGTAATCTTTATAAACATTCATAAACATGAATTAAGATTATCTATGAAATGAGAAATTGTTGCTTAGCAGCAGTGTGTGTGACAGTGGAACAAATAGGCATAGCTCTCCTCTGTCATATAATGTCCAAGTAGTCGGGATAGAGAATATTTCAGTTGTCATGTGTTGTCTTTTATTATGGTTTGTGTGTGTGTGTGCTTGTCTGTGAAGTAGCTATTTACTTAACATTACCTAAAATAAGAAAGTATAAAGTTAAACTAGGGCCAGTTATTTTAGATTTAGCAATTTATGTTTTTATAGTGCTTTGAAATGTGAAATGAATACAATAAACAGTAAAGGAACTATGAGCCAGAGTATAATTAGACCACCGGTTTTGCTGGTGTATGTGCCTTCTTCATATAACTGGAGAAAGACTGCCATCTACAGGACATGAACTTCATCTGTTTAAGCCACTAAAACACAATAAGCTAATAAAAACAAACTTGACAATAATATAAAATATATTAACTGTAACATACAAAATGTAACCCTAACTAAATTAATACACCAGTGAACAGGTGACTGAGGGGCCCTTTAAAGAAATATAATAAAATAAAATGGTACAGACCAATTTCCTACTAGATTGTACCCGGAAATGTTGCTGCCAAAGTTGATTTGGGCTCAGGTACAGCAGGTAAACAGGTATTAACTCACATGTGCTTTTATAATGTTATCAATTCTGGCATTTCGGGGATTATCTTTTTTGTGCCCAACACAGATGTGACTGGAAGTTTGAATATTTATTACAACTGTTTTGCACTGCACTGCACAGCATGCACTGCTGTCAAGTGTCTTAAAACACACTCGGATGTGCGTCATCATTGCTTACGCTGCATGAGTGCCCGCTACTGGCGGAATCATTTGCCCTTGATCACTTGGAATCCACTGTGGAGTTTTTTTTCCCCTTTACGAAATTGTTTATATACGTGTGTCTCGGTTGATTTAAATTTTTATAATGAAAATATAAAGTTGTTTGTGGTGGGGTAAATTACAGACATCCCAAGTCTCCCGGAAGTTCCGGGAGTCTCCCGCATATTGATAGCGGCTCCCTGATGCCCGCAAATTAGTTAAATTCTCCCGCAATCTAGAGCGAGCTAGCAAGAGCGCGCATGCGAGACACAGACTGTGCACGCGCGCAGGGCAGAGAGGGAGAGAGAGCGAGAGACCTTGCGTGTGTGTGCTAGTGTGCACCTAATGAAGCGCATGTAAGACAGAGAGCATCCTGATTGGCCTGTTTCGGTAAGTCAACCAATCAGTTGTCAGTGTGGGTGGGCTTTTATCTCTTCTCCCAAACCGAATTAATCAGTTCAGTGTATCTACTAGAAACTGGAGCGCCATGGCAGAGGGAGAGTGCCCCTAAAAACGAAAGTATAAAGTATAAACATAATGACAATCTCGCACGCTGTACAGTTTGTAACTGACATGTTATGTTTGAGTTAAACAAGTTTCATTTCATGTGCATATTTTTCAGGTCGGCTAGTTGCCAAGGCATGAAAACAACAAACTCCTTAGACCTGTTTAAAGTTGCAATGAAATATAAATAAAAGCAGTTTACATAAATAGTATAAGCAGCTTATGTAAATAGTAAAAGTGATCTACATAATTTTACATAATTTTTTTTACAAATAATTGCATAGGCCTATAGAAATTATATATTAATGATATATTATATTATATACTATACAAGTAAAGTCATGTTTTTTTTGTGGGGTGGGGGGGTGAAAAAAAAGTGGGGTGGTCTTCGGGATACCTCCCTGAAATGACTTTTTTCAGGTTGGGATGTCTGAAATTAAAAGCTATGCGGTGACATCACATTTGTGTTGCATTGTGGTTTATGAAGCTGCCTGAAGTGTACAGTAGCTACATATGAAGTAGACTGTTCATAGGTCTGTCCTTAAACTTCCCTCATCCACTTCACAAAGTGGCACTTCAAAATGGCAGCTGGGATTCTGTGCTTAGAGAAGTTCGCAAGTGTTGGAAACTGATAGCACGTGAAGGCAGCGTTAAATAATCAATGACACACCTGTGACATATTGATTAAGTAAATTGGCAGAGAAAAATTCTGCTCGTCACGAGAAAGGTGGAGCCATGCTGATTTACATCTGTATAAATTTGGATTGTAGCACCCTAATGTATCATTGAAACAAGCTTGATGATAATGGGTTTTTGGCAGGTTGTATTTGGGTTGGTGGTTATTCTTGCTCTTGGATTTTCTGAAGCACAATGGAGTCCAAGCAAGTTTAGGCCTAGGGCATTAGCTCAACCTTCTCAACAGGCTGATTCCAGGATGTCTTTGGTTCCCAGTAACCCTGTATTTGCCCCCACAAAGGTTTCCTACTCAGTTTCTTGACCAGACTCCAGTCAGGACTGACTTTGGAAAGCCTTCTCAAGATTTTCTGGGTGTTCAATGCAGGGTCCAGTGGCAAAACTGATGTGGCACTTTCCAAGTCTACCAGAGGAACCACAGCAGCCAGACGTCCCTTTGAGTTGCCAAATCCTGTCCCTGCCAACAGTGTAGCTGCTCAGTGTGGAGAGAATTCAGTTTATTTGGAAGTGATGCAGGACTTATTTGGGACTGGGCACCCACTGTTGTCCTCTGGTTTTAGACTGGGAGGCTGTTCTGCAACTGGAGAGGATTCTTCTGCTCAAGTGCTCCTCTTTGAGTCTGAATTGCATGGATGTAGCAGCACATCAATGGTAGGGTTCTGTTTTGATGTTATCATGGGTTTTGGGCTGTCCCTATGAGTAATGTTCTTCTATTAATTTTACTTAGGTGACAGAGGATGATGCCTTAATGCCCACTTGGATCCCATATGCCTCAACTAAGGTTGCAGAGGAAGTCTTTGTCTTCTCCCTCAAGCTCATGACTGGTTGGTGTTTCCCAAAAAGATTTGTAGCATGCCTATGCTTGTGAACCTGTTAACACTCTCTCACGCTCTCTTTGTAGATGGCTGGAGATTTGAGAGGCCTTCTAACCAGTACTTCCTGGGTGACATGAGAAATCTTGAAGCATCAGTGTGTTTGTACAGCCATGTTCCCGTCCGTGTGTTTGTGGACAACTGCGTGGCTACTGCAGTCCCTGATGTTGCTTCTGTCCCCAGATACTCCTTTATTGAGACTGATGGGTAAGAGGTGCTACCTCATGTGTACCAGCTTCCAGAAAAGTTGCAGGATTTCTAACTGGGTTCTGTTCACAGGTGCCTGGTTGATTCCAAGCTCACTGGCTCCACGTCTCACTTTATGCCTTGGACTCAAGGTGATAAGCTACAGTTTCATCTAGAGGCGTTCAGGTTCCAGCAAGCAGACAGTGGACTGGTATGCATGTTGTAGTTGTGCAGCTCTTTGTGTGATATGCAACCATGGTGTACAAACAATTGTCTTTGCAGGTCTACATTACATGGACTTTGGAGGTGGCAGCAGAAACCTCTCCAAGTTCTGAACAGAAAGCTTGTTCAGTCTTTGCTAATGGGTATGTCGCCTGCTAGATAGGTGTTTGGGTTAATTGGTTATTTTCAACTTCATTGAGTGTTTGTCTTGTCAGTTGGGTGTCCGCAGATGGTTCTGACCTGCCATGACACCACTTGTAGCATCAGAAGTGGACGTGATCAGCTGCTTGCGGGTATGGACTAACTTATGGTAACGTATTGTCATGCAGGGTTTTAGTTCTCACTAATCATTTGTTCCTCAGATGTACGATGGGAAAGGGCGTCTGTCGGCCCCATCAATGTTAAGGACTATGGCTAAAGATAACTGGAAATGCTGTGTCTTCTGGTAATTTATTAAAAATTGTCATAAAAGGTTGGTTTGTATGGTGTTTACTTGCATGCATACTACACTTAAACATGCACTGTACTGGGACACCCCTCCAAATCATTGTCTTCAGGTGTTCCAATCAAGTCCATGGCCACAGATGTATCAAATCATGCACATAGGCATGAAGACTGCTTCTACAAACATTTGTGAAAGAATGGGTCACTCTCAGGCGCCCAGTGACTTTCAAGCATGGTACTGTGATCAGTTGCTCCTTGTGCAATAAGTCCATCAACATTTCCTCACTACTAAATATTCCATGTCAACTGTTAGTGGTATTACAAGAGATGAGCTTATTTTTAGGACTTATGAAAATGTTGACAAATACAAACATGTCAATGAAAACATGACTATAGTAAAAAATATAGTCACTGTTTAAATATTGCAAAAATGTTTAGTAAAAATAACTGCTAGATTATGATGCTGTCTAACACTAACCAATCAGACCTCAGGTACTGCTCAATGCAGCAATAACCAATTAGAAAAATACTTTTTAAAGTCAGGGTGATCATAGGTTTTCATGCTTGATCATCGCTGCATCAGTGCCCAAAGCAAGGTCCATGGTCAGTAAAAGATTGCCTGCGAGCTTCTCCTCCTGTCTATACGGTAATTTTTCTACTGTGTTGCGTGGTTATGACGCAATGGTTTGCCTATTTTTACACAAAAGGCTTCTACGGGGCAATAGTGTATTGTCCAACATCAGTGCCTAACATCACAAATTTGCTTTGAAACCGCATAAGCCCCTCGAAACTATGCCCCACAGGTGGGGTACCATGTAACATGACCAAATGACAGCTTAATGTTACAAATATATCTAAGACAAACTAAAATAGTTTGTCACTAAAATACAATTATTTACTTTTCAAATAAAATAACGTCTTTTTTTTTTAATTACTAAAAATCAATTTTTGAGTTTGACGACAAACACAGTTCAAAAAAGTTATACAGCAAAAAAAAAAAGCATTTCTGAACATTGACTCTCAGCCTTTATTCACATTTGTTTCATGGTTTCTCAATAGAATTCATAAAAGTATAGAATATATTATCATATTTCTAATAGGAGCTCATTTTGACAACATGCCCCCACGTCTTCTGCTGTCAGATCAGTATTAAAGAACTAGCTAAGATTAAAATATCAGATTTGTCTTATTTTAAATAAACAGAGACAAAAAATTAACGCAAGTAAGAAATTTACTTTTGCTATGGTTAAATAAATGTTCAGTTACATCTTCCAAAGATTTTTTTTCTTCTCTATATTGTGTTGATATGGCAAGTAGTAAATACACTAAGTTTGGTCATCCTGGCATGTGTGGAAAGTGTTAAACCATGTGTGTTCTAACCTGCGTAACTTTGTGCCCCGCTCACCCCTATTCTTTTTCATAAATCAATGCATTTTTAAAGAAATTGAGAGACATTGTGAGTATGATTTGTTTTCACATCTATCATAGTCATAGTTAAAACTTTTTTTTAAAGAGCCGTTTATGCGCCAAACGAGCCAACTCACAAAAAAGAGCCGATATATCATCACTAATTCATGAGCCAATCCTGCGCCATTGATAGGTTGCGTGACAGAAATTTGAGCCAATCATTAGACTTTGAGCGCCATAACACAATCCATATTCATAAAGAAAGTATTTGCATTGGTTACCAACCTATGTTAATATTTGTTCATATATGAGAATATTCATGAGATAAACCTACACTAGGGACTTGCTAGTTTGCCAGCAACCAACCTATTTCGCTCCGAGTTTGTCTTATATTTGGTAGATACGCACCTGTTGAAGAGAAGAGAAATTAGCAGGTAAAAAAAAACCTTTTACAGTCTATGGTAAAAACCCATTCGGAACTCTCGAACTGTGCAGTAGGTGCTTTACCTGCCTGTGCTTACGGATACAGGTGTTTATGGAAGCGCATACATTACAGTTATGATATATAATACACGTGAAGCAGGTGAAGTGTCCTGTCACTGATGACCCATGGCGTCTGTGCGCGTGGCTGTGCGGGTCCGTCCGTTGAGCCAAAGGTTAGTCCAGTCCGACTGCTCAACATAAGCTACAACATAGGCCTACTTTATTTATTAGATAACATTATAATATATATTATCATTTAATATTACATTTGGAATTGGCACTAATCAGTAGATATATAGTCGATAGATTAAACGAGCCTGACAAGACTGCACGTATTCGTGTGTCTAATTTATCATTTAATTCATCTCATTCAATAAGCTGTTTTCCATTAGAGAGCATCTCACTTTATAATTATTTTACTTTATACATGTCCGTGGCAGTTATTTATCATATTGCTGTTATGACAATAGTGTTTTCATGTCTTCCTTTCTGTATATCCATTTGTTTATCTTTACCTCTCAGGGAGAAGGACCTTTCAGCTAAAGTCATTATACAAGTGGATGGACATAAAACCTCTGTCCTTAACACAAAGGTGTGTAATTCGGTATTTAACATATTCTTGTTTATGTGCATTAGTTGCTAGCAAAATCCGAAATTAACCAGTGCTTAAACAAAAATCGATCTTTACTTATTAAACCTGTCTAAAATGTCAAATATTTATAATATTCTACAATAGCAATATTATGGTTTAGTTATTGTAGTGACTATTGATCAGTTAAACTACTTGGCAAAAATTAACAACACAATATAAATGTTCGAAAAATATGCCCTAATTAGGGTCAAATTAATTCCAAGGTCCATATCACCCTTTATCGACACTAGTTGTGCGGGTCAGTTTGTTGAAGTATTTTATGTTTTGTAGGAGACTGGAGAACCGTTTGGAGAGAGAGTGAAGTCTTTCTCATATGATTTCTCTTATGATTCAATGAACAACACAAGTCCAAACTTTGTGACCCAGGAAAAGGTACAAACTCCACTGCAGTTGTCATGTGACCAGTACTAATAACATTTGAAGTGTCCCAGCACTCAGAGAACTAGCTGTTCTTATGAGTCGTTTACTGTAAAATGGTTTGTTTTTCAGTGTCATCAAAATATATGGTTTACCTATATGATCTGCAATTGTATGCGTATGCTAGCTGAGCTGTCAGATCTCGTCAGTCAATAAATATCACAGTTTTGTTTTTTTGTGTGAAAAATTTTTACAGCAGATAGAGATTCCAAGGATAAGTATTAAAAATATCTGTAATTTCAGATATTCAAAGATCTCGGCACTGATGTCCTGCAAGCAGCTTTTGAGGGTTACAATGCATGCGTCTTTGCTTACGGCCAGACAGGCTCAGGAAAGTCCTACACCATGATGGGCAACCAAGTAAGCTTCACATCTCATTACTGTCTCCCTCTCAATGTAATTTCAAAACCTACAAATCACAGCTAGTAACACACTCCCACTCCTCAGAAGATGCACACAGTGGTTCTCAACTCCAGTGGCTGCAGATCCACTATTTCACTGCATGCTTCTCCCGAGTAATCAGAAAATGTGACAAGGGCATCATATGAAGAACACATAATCATAACCGTTATCGGTCTATCATCCGAGAGACTCATTCTATTCTGTCCAATATGCCCTCTTTGTCTTGGGTTGTAATTAAAAGCCTCCATTGCAGATCAGAGGGGAAAATAGTGTGGAGACTTTATGGAGTTCTGATTTATTCAGCGTGCTGGTGAAAAGTGCAGCGTGAAGTAATAGTCGAGAGAGAGAGATGAAGTCTCAAGTATGTGGATGTCTGAAGGGCAAAAGCATCATAGGAAACCATTCTTTGTCTTTAAATTTATGTTATGCTATAATTTAGATTTTTAAAAAATGTTTAAAGTCCCCTTGTTGTCAATCTTTTTTTTTTTTCCTTAACTCATCTCTGATCACCAAAATGACATACTTATTTAAATGTTGTTGTTTTTTTGCTGTGAAAAGAATGTATTCATGCCTTAAAATAGTTTAAATGTAACTACACTCTTGCTTCATTTAGTATACATGATAGTGTTGTACTTCTCGAGACTGGTCTTGGTTTTGAGACCTGTCTTAAGACCATTTTTTGAAGGTCTTGGTCTTGTCTCTGTCTCAACCACATTCGTATTCTGTCTTTTCTTGGTCTCAGACTTAGAGGACTCGTTTCAAGACCACAACTGCTGGGATATTACCACATTTCTAGTACATTGTCTGATTTATTTATTCAAATCATTAATGTGACTGGATGTAAAACTTACTGCTTCAGATGCAATCAATAACTTATTTCTCATTTTATTTATTTATTGTGCCGGTTCAGAAATTCATAAGGGATTGTGTCAAAAATGTCACCAAAATTTATAAAAATGCTCACAAAATTCAAGATATTAGTTACAGGTTACAAATGCATAAATCGTGTTTTTTATTATCAAATTACTGAATGTTTGTATAAAAGCAATATCATGTTTACAGTCATGCTCAAATTAACACAATTAGTGGAATTAACATCAAAATTTAAAGTCTAATTTTAAAATGTTTACATGTATCCTTCTCACATTTGTAATACTTTGGTCAGTTAAAGGTCCCGTTCTTCGTGATCCCACTGTTCAAACTTTAGTTAGTGTGTAATGTTGCTGTTAGAGCATAAATAATACCTGTAAAATTATAAAACTCAAAGTTCAATGCCAAGCGAGATATTTTATTTAAGAGAAGTTCCTTTCAAAGCCTACAGCGAACGGCTGGCTTGGACTACATCCTGGTACTTCCTTCATAAATGACGTCAGTAGAACAGTAGAACAGTAGAACAGACTAACCTCCGCCCACAAGAATACGAGAAAAAAGGGGGCGTGGTCTTGTTGCTGTCCCACGTGGAGAAGAGGACGCGTCGCGTGGAGAAAAGGAAGTGGTGCGTTTGACTGTGTTTGTCGCCATGTCGTCGAGACGCTGTTATTTTCATCCCGGAGTCGAATCACCTTTGTTTGGCTTTCCCAGGGACGCTGTAGAGATCATTAAGCGCATTTATCTTCCGTTAAGAGGCGTGACCTTTCCACGTGCGCTAAGCTGCTGTCGAATCACAACACAGGAACCGTGCCACGTTTGCTAAGCTGCGGTCAAATCCCAACACGGGAACCGCTGGCACAATCAGAACTCGTTACGTATTTCTGAAGGAGGGACTTCATAGAATAAAGGAAGTCATCAGCCGTTTTTAGGACAGTGAAAACAGCGGTATACAGATAAGTACATTGTGTTAAAAATACTGTTTTTTTTTACACGCGAAACATGAACACGTTATATTGCACACTGTAAACACAATCAAAGCTTCAAAAGAACACGAAGAACGGGACCTTTAAGAATAAGAATAATTTATGTAGTTTTATAATATTTATTTGATTGAATGAATTAAAAGAGCTGTTTCATGTCTAAAGTTGAATCACTTAACTAGTCGAGGGTGATATAGGATTTAGAAAATAATTAGTAATAAGTAATCAAATAATTTTTGGAGAGTAATTTGTACAGGAATCTGATTGCACTATTGAAGATGAAATTAGTAACTAGTAATTACTTTTTTAGAGTAACTTACCCAACACTGATAAGCAAAAGAGCTGTTTTCACAATTTGAGCATGACTGTAAACATGATATTGCTTTTATACAAACATTCAGTAATTTGATAATAAAAAACACTATTTATGCATTTGTATTTGACCACTTCAGATGCATCTGAAGTGCAGTGCAAAGATGAATTTTGTTGTTAATGAATTTAAGGAGTGCTGGTCTGGTGGTCTTAGTCTTGACTCTGTCTCGCCCTGTTATGGTCTTGTCTTGGTCTCGGCCTCAACACACATTGGTCTTGGCCTCGACTTGGTCTCGGATCAGGTGGTCTTGACTACAACACTAATATGCAAATTATCCCTGCCTCCACTCACTCATACAGGTTTGTCCTACCTTAACAGTTCACCATGCTCTTAATGATTTTTGGCTGTCATCTCTTAATGTCTGAAGGATTTTCCTAATTATCATTAGAACCGAACACATTTTACACATGGGGAAAACCAATTGTTTCTTCAAAAACTCATGAAGGTCCAGATTTTAAAGCTCCTGATTTCCTGATTTGTACTTGCCCTTATGAAAATGCACTATAGGTCTTATAATGGTTTAACTGTAGCATTTGTTACAATATGGATATAATTACAGGTAAGACCGTGCTTAGGCCAATACAATGCTTACCATGCTTAGGCCAATGTTGACTTTTTTATTGATCTATAGCATTTGTTATGAAAAATAGCAACCTACACATTTAGAAACTATAGATTCAACATGCCACTGTCGTAATATAAATCTATAGTGAAAAAAGACATTTTCTTATTTTACATATTATCTATTATAAATTCTACAAGATTCAAAATGTACCACAATAAATACATTAAAATATGAGACATTCTAGTGTGGTCATATAGTTTAAAAAGCTTTCTAATTTAAGTTGGTGCAAGATGATGTTTTCTCCTATTTTCATCAGTCTTTTTAGTTTATGTGGCTGTTTTAGATCATGTTTGACTTTCTCTATAGAGTTGTAAATCTCAATAGAATTCATATGGGTCGAACGCTTTATCATTGGCGTCGTAATAGCGCAAATCTTGGAGCGTGCAATGCACAGTGATTCGCGCACCACAAATTCACTTAGACACCACTTAAACATATAAACATAAACAACATTAAAAACTTGATTTTCACCTTAGAGGGTCTTTAAAGATGATGATGTGGGAATTATTTAACCTGTTTTAGCTTAATGTACAAAACTGTAGATGACAATAAGTTATATAAATCACATGCTTCACTTTTTAAGGAGAGTTCATTTTACTCTAGGTTTTGATTGCACAATGTCATTTATTTGCTTGTCCTTCTTAAATGGTACTAAATGTCTAATGTACTGTACATTCTAACAATACTTATTATTATTATTATTATTATTATTATTATTATTATAATACTATTTCTGACCTTGGTCAAGCTTAGCTCTGTCTTTTCAGCTTATGTGGTTTATTGACATTTTTATGGCCAGTATATATGTTCCATGCTGTGTTTAGAATATAATTTTTTTTTTCAATACAGATACAACTTAACCACATTTAGCTCACACATTTATTAATGTCTTATGACAATGTCTTCCTTAATAAAATCTGTCATAATTTACTCACCCATATGTCATTCTAGACTTTGTGGAATTCAAAAGAAGATATTTAAAAAAATGGCTCAATTCTTTTGTCCATACAATGAGAGTCAATCGGTTCCGAAATGCATTGTATGGACAAAAGCTGTTGAAACATTTTAATAATTTAACGATTATAACGCAGGTTATCCCTTGTGGCGTTAAAACCTGTGATCTTTCAGTCTAGTTCCTCTACCACCTGGCTACATTTACCAGCTAAGTGAGCTGAATTTTCTATTTTCCTTCTTTCAGGGTGATTATGGACTGATTCCACGGATCTGTGAGGGGCTGTTCCACCACATTAGTGGAGTGTTACAAAGAGATAAGGCATCATTTCACATGGAGGTCAGGTATGAATGCAATATTTCTAGGTAATGGCATAAACATTTCTGCTGGAAGAGTGCCAAAGAAATGAGTAAAAAGTCATTTCCGACGTGACGAGAGCTACATACATGACTACAGTTGTTAACGGCTATCATATGCACCATGGTGGTTTATTGTAGGGTGATGATGATCCCATCAAAATCCCAGGGAGAAGGACAGACAGATTGCAGTGTGTAAATGAGGCGTCCATTCTGGCAGCTTGTCCTTACTTATGGGCATTGTAAGATAGCAGGGCTCTAATTACGACCAGATGATCAGGAAGGTCAGTGTTCAGCCTCCGTCTGCTTCCACCTCAAGCAGTTATCATTGTGGCTTCTTTGATAACAGCCCATGCAGTAGATTAGATGAGAGAGACAAAAAGTTAGACCAGGGGTGTGACTAGACCTATCAAATGTTATTTTAAACATCATAGATATACTGTGAGCCTTGCTTTCTCAGTTATATTACACACTGAACATGTTTATTCACCACTGTAAAAAAATGTGGGGTTGGTAAGGTTTAGTTAAATGTACGTACTGTAAATAAATACAGTAAAAACAGTAAAATTGTGAATAATATTACAGTATTTTTTTTTATTAAAATCACTTTTCTATTTTAATTCTATTTTAAAATGGAATTTTCAGCAGCCATTACTCCAGTCTTCAGTGTCACATGATCCATTAGAAATGATTCTGATATGTTGATTTCTATAATTTCAATGTCGAAAACAGTGCTAATTAATATTTTTATTAAACTTTTTTGAAGTCTTTGGTGAAAAGGAGGTTCAAAAGGGCAGCATTTATTTGAAATAGAAATCACTTGTAACATTATAAATATCACCTTTTTCAATTTAATGCGTCCTTTATGGATAAGTGTTAATTTCTTTTTTAAAAATACAACCCCAAAATTTTGAAACGGTAGTGTAGGTCTGTTAAATTGGTAGTAGGTTAGTATGTTTGACAAAAGAGCTAATAAAGTCCCAAAAGAAATGTATTCAGCTATGTAGTTTCCCAGTGGCCTTGATTATCAACAATATTGACAACAAACAGTATTAAAAATATTGTTAAAAATATATAATTAATTGTAAAATATCTGTTACAATCGCTTCGGTTACTTATGTAACCTCGGTTCCCTGAGAAGAGGGAACGAGTATTGCGGTTTGCTAAACGCTATGGGGGAATTTCCTTTCCTCGAGATTTTGAAGCAATTTTTATCCTAAAAATACCATGTAAAACGCAGTGCAGCTGCACAGCTCTCAGCAGGAAGCAGCTGCGTGCTGATTGGCTGTGCTGCTGCAACTGCAGGAACCTATGGCGAGACCGCTGGGCGGGAAGGACCAATCAGGTCCCTCTAATATTCCCGCCACAGGGGGCAGCAGAATTTGCATAGCCAAGGGTATAAAAGACCCTGTCTCGCCAGGTTCGTCAGGTTAATCGACTGAAGCGACTCCATGAGCAAGCGAAGCACGGCAAGCAAACGCAATACTCGTTCCCTCTTCTCAGAGAGTCTCAGACAGTACTCTCGTATTGCTTTTTACTAAACGCTATGGGGGACCAATGCAAACCGCTGTGCTCGCTTAACGGCTCTGATAGCCTGGAGAAACCATACCCAGGCCGACCTAAGTGGGCCCGTAAATATGATATTCATAGAAGTCCCCAATATGAGCCAGACCTGAGTCGGGCTATTTCAATGAGAATAACACACAAAGATATAAGATATATATATATTAGATATAGATATAGATATAGACCAGACAGAGTCGGGCCAATAGGAATATTGAATGACCAGACAAGTCGAGTCATATAAGGAATGTGCTTATGACAAATATGTCGAATGTTGAGCCTGTCATAGCATCCAGGACCGTGGACAGGTCCCATACAGGAACTGAAGGGGGGCAAGGTGGGTGAAGCCTTCTAGTCCCTTTGAGGAAGCACATGTTAAGATCTTTCTTCCCCAGTGACAGTCCATTCACTTGAGTGTGGTACGCTGCAATAGCAGCCACATAAACTTTGAGCGTGGAGGGGGAACGACCCGCGTCCAGTAGCTCTTGTAAAAAAGTGAGCACCTCTGACACTTCACAATTATGCGGGATCAGACTTCGTGCTTTACACCAGTCTGAAAAGACTGACCATTGCCTGAATAGAGCTGCCTGGTCGCGGGGGCTCTAGCTTCAGAAATCGTGTTTAATACACTTTCAGAGAGGTTCTCGTGTACCCGTTGATGGGCCATACATGAAGAGCCCATAGATCAGGATGGGGATGCCAGATCTGCCGTTTTGCCTGCATGAGGTGGTCTCTCCTCAGCGGAAATTGGCCACGGGGCTGTATCGGACATCCGTCTTAGCTGTGAGAGCCATGGTTGATTTCTCCAGAGCGGGGCTATTAAAAGCACAGCGCATTTGCTCTCCCTGATCCTCTCTATGACCTGAGGTAACATTGAGATTGGGGGAAAAGCGATAAAGAGGAAGGCTGGGCCATTCGTGGGAAATATATTAGGCATTGAGCATTGTCTTGTGAGGCGAAAAGATCCACTTTTGCCTCGCCAAACATACCCCAAATTGTCTAAATCGTTTGTGGGTGAAGAGACCACTCTGATGGGGACACTTTGCCCCTGGACAGCATGTCCGGACCCAGATTCAGAATGCCTGGCACATGAGTCGCTCTCAGCGAACTCAGGTTGTGCTCCGCCCATATTAGGACTTTTTTCACCGTTGTGTGCAGACCAATTGATCTTAGGTCGCCCTGGCAATTTATATAGGCTACCACTGACCTGCTGTCCGTTCGGACCAGGACATGGTGGTGCTTTATGTACAGAAGGAAAGCTCTTAGCGATAGCGTGACCGGTTTCATCTCTAGACAGTTTATGTGAAGGCTCTTTTCCGAGTCTGACCAGAGACCGGAGACTGGCCTGCCCTCGTGAAGGGCTCCTCAACCTAGGTTGGGTGCATCTATCGAGATAACTTTCCACTTCGTATCAGTGCCCAAACTCACGCCCGTCTGATACCAGACAGGATTTTTCCAAGGAACCAGAGCCAATACGCAGCTGTGGTCTACCTTGATTTGTAATCGGCCTGAGAGCCATGCGTGAGCTGGAACGCGGCAATTCAGCCAACGCTGGAGAGGGCCCATGTGTAACAGACCTAGTCTGAGGACTGGCGCCGCCGAGGCCATGAGACCCATCATCCTCTGAAAGTGTTTGAGAGGAGTGTATACACCGGACCTGAGGGAAACCGCTCAGTTCCGAACAGAGAGCGCGTTCATCTGTAGTGAGTCTAACACTGTTCCCAGAAACGAAACGTTCTGTGTGGGAGACAATGAGCTCTTTGCTACATTGATTCTGAGGCCCAAGCATTTCAAATGGTTGAGAAGCCAAGATCTGTGGTTTTATAACTGTATCTTTGACTGAGCTATTATGAGCCAGTCGTCGAGATGGTTGAGAATTCTCATTTCCCGAAGCCTCAGCGGGGTTAGCGCCACTTCCATGCACTTCGTAAATGTGTGGGGAGCCAGAGATAGACCAAAGGGTAGCACCCTGTATTGGTAAACTTTCCCCTCGAAGGCAAATCTCAAGAATGGCCTGTGATGAGGGGCTATTTGGAAGTGAAAATAGGCATCCTCTAAATCTACAGTGAAGAACCAATCGCAAATGTGCGCAAGGATTTGTTTCATTTTCAACATTTTGAACGGGTGCTTCATAAGGGCCTTGTTCAGATGTCTGATATCTAGAATGGGCCTGAATACACCGTCCTTTTTTGGTACAAGGAAGTAGCGACTGTAAAAGCCTGACTCGCTTTGTGAGGGGTGCACAGTTTCCACCGCTCCCTTTATTAACAGTTTTGAAGCTGGCAACCCACAGCTCCAACACCATCATCAAGTTTGCTGACGATACGACGGTGGTAGGTCTCATCACTGACAATGATGAAACGGCCTACAGAGAGGAGGTGCACACTCTGACACGGTGGTGTCAGGAGCACAACCTCTCCCTCAACGTCAGCAAGACCAAGGAGCTGGTGGTCGACTTCAGGAGGAATGAGAGAGAACACCGCCCCATCACCATCGATGGAGCACCGGTGGAGAGAGTCAGCAGCTTCAAGTTCCTCGGTGTCCACATCACAGAGGAACTCTCATGGTCCGTCCACTCCGAGGCCGTTGTGAAGAAGGCTCATCAGCGCCTTTTCTTTCTGCGACGGCTGAGGAGGTTTGGAATGAGCCGCCACATCCTCACACGCTTCTACACCAGCACTATAGAGAGTCTGCTGACTGGCTGCATCACCACCTGGTACGGCAACAGTATCGCCCGCAGCCGCAAAGCCCTGCAAAGGGTAGTGCGCACGGCCAGCTGCATCATCGGAGGTGAGCTTCCCTCCCTCCAGGACATTTACGCCAGGCGGTGTGTGAAGAGAGCTCAGAGGATCATCAGAGACTCTAGCAACCCGAACCATGGGCTGCTCTCACTGCTGCCATCAGGCAGACGGTACTGCAGCATCAGAACACGCACCAGCCGACTCCAGAACAGCTTCTTCCCACAAGCAATTAGACTCCTCAACTCCTGATCCATCAGGATCATAACACACACTGACAGAATATCACTCAGCACAACCCACTGTAGATACACACACATTATATACACATTTATTTATCATTTATTATTTATCATATAGCACCTATTGTACATTGGATCTCTACTGTGAATAATAATGTATACTGTACATCGTATATTATTATTACTATAGCTTAATGTATACTGTTTAATGTATGTTTAGTGTATATTGTTTAAAGTATATGTATATTGTAAGTATGTGTAAATTGGTTAAAGCTGTGAGAACTACACTCACATTGTGTAAATTATTTATTGTTTATTGTAGAGTTTACTGTGCTGTGAGTAATTGTGGGCGCATCAGATGTGTAATCTGATGCTGCTTTAAATGTTGTACATGTCATGTCGTGACTACTATGTTGCTCGGAACTGCACCAAGAATTTCACCTGCTGTTGCACTTGTGTACATGGCTGTGTGACAATAAAGTGATTTGATTTGATTGATTGATTGATTTGATATTTCGGTTCGAATCACGTGACTCATGTCGCTTCTCACCATTGTCTCTACCACGGTGCGAAAGCACGGTGGTCTGCGAGTGAACTGTAGCGAGTAACCTTGTTTTATTATGTTCAACACCCATGTCGAAATGCCGGGAATAGCCTGCCAGGCCTTGGCCTGCGAAGCCAGGGGTTGAATTAATTTGTGGGGCGGGTAACTGAGTAACAGGGACCTGTTAGCCCGGTTGCATTGTGCTAATGGCACTGTGAGAGGCGGCGTGCACTGAATGGCGGCGCACGCTTCATTTGGGTCGCCGTGGAAGTGGCGCTTACCAAGGATTGTTTGTGTACAGGAGAGCACCTTTGCTCACGGGCTCGTAGACTGTGGGAATAATGTTTCCAGCTGCCTGCAGGGGTCCGGGGAACGCAGAATAGCGTGCGAACTCTTTATTCGGGTCGCAGGGGAGATGGTGCTTGTGTACAGGCAAGCGCATTTGTTTACAGGCTCGTCGACTGTGGGAATAATGTTTCCAGCCGCCTTAGTGCAGGGAGCTGGGGAAGTGCTTGAGTGTAGGGGTACAACTTTGATGTTGGCACACTGCCTACAGATGAACTCGTAACACTGTGTAGGTTAGTGTTATGTTAGGCGGCGCACACCTGAAGTGGGCGTGTGCCTCACCTCCCTAATACAGACTGTAAAGTGGACGCATTCTTGCGAGATTAGTCCACGTGCACACTCAGCGGCAGGGATCTGGCAGTCATGGATAGTGCGTGCTCTGCAGGCGCGGGTCTGCCTGGCCACTAGAAAAAGCTCTGATTCATTGTAAATAATATGTGGTGGTGCGCACTGTGTAGTGGGCGCCACTTACATTAGAGTACTCATGGCGTACGCCGGTGAGCGAGTTCACAGAGGTAAACGCATAACAGCATTAGTGTGCAACCGAGCATGTTTGACCACAGGCTAGTTAATTGCAATATTTACATCTCCAGTCAGCTGAACCAAGCGAACCGGGAGAATATCGGATTTATTGAGTGAATTTGTGGCGCTGAATTAACAGTGCTTATGCAGGAGTGCACACTATGTAGTGGACACATTACCTACAGTGTTGAACCACTCCAGCCGCCTGAATAGAGGGGACAGGAAGAAGTGATATAGTGAAAAAAGGGCGCAGGCTTGGCAGCCATTAGTCAGCGAATGCGCGCTGTGGAGAGAGTGCGGCCGCTGTCATAAGGCAGTTTTATAACTCCCTTGACAGCAAATCAAATCAAATCAAATCACTTTATTGTCACACAACCATATACACAAGTGCAACAGTAGGTGAAATTCTTAGGTGCAGTTCTGAGCAACATAGCAGTCATTACATGACATGTACAACATTTAAAGCAGCGGTCTTCCACTAAAATTGCTTGAGGTCCAGTAAATGAACCCTCATCACCGGCCGAGGTCCGGACAATTATATACCTAAAAACAATAATTTATGTTTATTGCCAGACTAAAGAAATTAGTGTAGATAGCATTTGTTCTTAATTGAACACAATATAATGTGTTCTCATATGGACAAAACATGTCTGTTCATATTGTCATAGCAAACATAGGTAGGCTAATCCTTCACAAAAATGATCTCATTTTGTTGTTGTTCTGTTATGTCCTTTAAGTTGCTTTGGTACAAAATATCTAAACTCAACCAGTAACCATGTCTGACAAAAATATGAAGAACTAAAAATGCCTTCATCTCTAAATCTGCACTGAAAATACATTCATTTCAACATTACTAGCAACTAAAGTGCTTTGTCCTGCTGAACTGAGATAAATAATAACAGTCAATGAACGCAAACCCCCCCTGGATCAGAAAATCTGAAATCTCATAACACATTTTATGTTTATTCACATGTATAGTCTCTACTTAACTAAATGTATCTAATATTGAACTCTGCTCTCTTCTGTGCTTCAAATTGCACTGGTAAAATATCATTAGCAATATCATTCAGAAACACAAACAGTGTTTAAAAAATAAAGGCAAAAATAAAGTGCCACCAGTGTAAACATTTTATTTAATGTTTCCACTTTTGACAACCGCAACAGAATCAGAGCAAATGAGCCACACAGGCCTTGTACAGGATGCAGAAAGAATAAATGAAAAAAAAAATTTCACCCATTCATCACGGAAAACTCGGTTTTCAGCGTCAACTTTCCTAATTTCCGAAAATGCCATTGTTTTTGCGCGCTGCTTTCTTCTCTGATGGTGCGTTCACACCGGACGCGAATGAAGCGTTTCGTGCGGGTGATTTAAGTCAATGCAAAGACGCGAATAGACATTCTGCGGCGCGATTCGCGCGAATTAAGCGGCGTGCATGACGCGTCATTCGCGTCTGGTGTGAACGCACCATCAGTCTCTTCATGCATGACGAAACAGTGAGCATAGTAACGTTAACTGTCGTTGCAACCCGTGGCGACATAGGACCCAAACGGTTCTACTGAGCTGCCTGATATAAATGTGATTTTTTTTTTAATGGCATGTGGCATACTTATTTCATTACGTCAAAAGGCTTCACGGTCCGGATGGACGCATCTCGCGGTCCGGATTCGGACCGGAGACCGCTAGTTGGCGACCCCTGAATTAAAGCAACATCAGATTACACATCTGATGCGCCCACAATTACTCACAGCACAGTAAACTCTAAATAAATAATAAATAATTAATAATAAACAATAAATAATTTACACAATGTGAGTGTAGTTCTCACAGCTTTAAACAATATACACATACTTACAATATACATATACTATAAACAATGTACACTAAACATACATTAAACAATATACATTAAGCTATGATAATAATATACAATGTACAGTATACAATATTAATCACAATAGAGATCCAATGTACAATAGATGCTATATGATAAATAAATGTGTATATAATGTGTGTGTATCTACAGTGGGTTGTGCTGAGTGATATTCTGTCCAGTGTGTGTTATGAACTGATGGATCAAGAGTTAAGGAGTCTAATTGCTTGTGGGAAGAAGCTGTTCTGGAGTCGGCTGGTGCGTGTTCTGATGCTGCAGTACCGTCTGCCTGATGGCAGCAGTGAGAGCAGCCCATGGTTCGGGTGGCTAGAGTCTCTGATGATCCTCTGAGCTCTCTTCACACACCGCCTGGCGTAAATGTCCTGGAGGGAGAGAAGCTCACCTCCGATGATGCAGCTGGCCGTGCGCACTACCCTTTGCAGGGCTTTGCGGCTGCGGGCGGTACTGTTGCCGTACCAGGTGGTGATGCAGCCAGTCAGCAGGTTCTCTATGGTGCTGGTGTAGGCTGGTGCGTGGAGTCGGCTGTCGAATCACGCGCTGCAGCGAGAACAGCTGTGACATAAGCTCGTTCTCGATATATCCAGCAGCTCTGGATTACTCTATATATACGATATATCCGATATACAATATATCCAACAGCCTGAGTTTGCTTGTCTACTTTAGCATTCTCTGTATTACGCTCGTCTACTCTAGCTTTCTTGGCCATTATCAAAGCGGCGAGAGCGAGATAAGAAGAAGAGTAGAAAGGAGGAACAGTGAGGAGAGCTTAGGCTTGAGTTCACTCGTCTTCTGTCCGCGGCGCTTCTCAGCGCGGCGGGAGTATAACATCCTCTGTCCGTGGCCATTTTCAGAGCGGCGGAAGTGAGAAAGGAGGAAGAGTGAAGATAGGAGAGCTCCGTATGTCCGCGGCGCTATTTAGCGTGCACAGCCATTCAGCACGCAGCTGGTTCCTGCTGAGAGCTGTGCAGCTGCACTGCGTTTTACATGGTATTTTTAGGATAAAAATTGCTTCAAAATCTCGAGGAAAGGAAATTCCCCCATTTTCCATAATCCTTCCTCCCTGTCCCACACCTGATCTCACTCATTATTATCTCTCCCGCTCTCCCCGGATTCCCTGCACCTGGTCCTCATCTTTTGCACTCACTTTATATTACTTTTTTTACTTTTATATTACTTGCCTGTTACACAGGGGCCCCTCAAGGCTGCGTGCTCAGTCCGCTGCTCTTCACGCTGCTGACACACGACTGCACAACAACTCATAACTCTAATCACATTATCAAGTTTGCGGACGACACAACTCTGGTGGGTCTCATCACCAAGGGAGACGAGACTCACTACAGGAACGAGGTAGACCTTCTGACCACATGGTGCAGAAACAACAACCTCCTGCTGAACGTCAGCAAAACCAAAGAGATCATTGTTGACTTCCGGAGAGGTCACACCGAACACCTGCCACTGTCCATCGACGGTGCCGATGTGCAGAGAGTGAGCAGCACCAAATTCTTGGGGGTGCACATCAGTGAAGACCTCTCCTGGACCACCAACACTGTATCTCTGGTGAAGAAGGCTCAGCAGCGTCTCTACTTCCTGCGCAGACTCAGACGGGCAAGTGCTCCACCACCCATCATGAGCACTTTCTACAGAGGCACCATTGAGAGCATCCTTTCCAGCTGCATCACTGTGTGGGGCGGGAGCTGCACTGAATACAACAGGAAAGCTCTTCAGCGCATAGTTAACACAGCCAGAAAGATCATTGGTGCCCCACTCTCCTCCCTGAATGACATTTACTCCACCCGCCTCATCCGCAAAGCGACCACAATTGTGAGCGACACAAGTCATCCAGCTCACAATCTGTTCAGCCTCCTGCCATCTGGGAAGAGGTACAGGAGCCTCCACTCCCGCACCACCAGACTCAGCAACAGCTTCACCCACCAGGCTGTTAGGATGCTAAACTCTCTCCCCTCAGCCACCAGGCCGTCAAGAAGATGACCCCCCCCCTCCGGAACTGTCTTTTGCACTACCATGACATTTGCACAATTTGAACATTTGCACAAACTGTCTTTGCACTACATGCCACTTACAGACTTATTTTTATTCTAATTTAAATGTCTATTTATCTATTAACATTAAACTCTAGGTTTAGTTTTTTTTTTTTTTTACTTTAGCCTATTTTTAACCTATATGTCTTGTCTTCACCGTGGGATGGAGGGAAACGTAATTTCGATTGCTTTGTATGTCTGGAACATGTGAAGAATCGACAATAAAGCTGACTTTGACTTTGACTTTGACTACTTTTCCCTAGTCGAGTCGATTAATCTGATTCTTTATTTAAATGGTTCTGATTTTGAAATTGAGGAGGTTCTAGAAAAAACGTGTCTTCCTCATCCGGTCTCCTCAGAAAAGCATGCGGCCTGGTCAGTTCACCCACAACCAGTTTCCTCGACATATTCCTCCAGTGGGCCTTCCCGAGTTGTCCTACCTGTCCCGAAGCCCAAACCGCCATGAAGGATGGCCAGCACGAAGCTCAAACCACCAAGAAAGATGGCTGCCGTGAAGCCCTCGTTTCCGGCCGCCGCCAAGTTTGAGACTTCACTTAAAGGTCCCGTTCTTCGTGTTTTTTTGAAGCTTTGATTGTGTTTACAGTGTGCAATATAACATGTGTTAATGTTTCGCGTGTAAAAAAACACAGTATTTTTCACACAATTTACTTATCTGTATACCGCTGTTTTCCCTCTCCTAAAAACGGCTGATGAGTTCCTTGTTCTATGAAGTCCCTCCTTCAGAAATACGTAACGAGTTCTGATTGTGCCAGCGGTTCCCGTGTTGTGATTTGACAGCAGCTTAGCGCACATGGCACGGTTCCCGTGTTGTGATTTGACAGCAGCTTAGCGCACATGGCCCGGTTCCTGTAACTTGCATGGAAAGGTCACGCCTCTTAACGGGAGATATATGCGCTTAATGATCTCTACAGCGTCCCTGGGAAAGCCAAACAAAGGTGATTTGACTCCGGGATGAAAATAACAGCGTCTCGACGACATGGCGACAAACACACTCAAACGTACCACTGTCCACCAAACCACCGTCCTCTTCTCCACGTGGGACAGCAACAAGACCACGCCCCCTTTTTCGCGTATTCTTGTGAGCGGAGGTTAGTCTGTTCTACTGTTCTACTGACGTAATTAATGAAGGAAGTACCAGGATGTAGTCCAAACCGGCCGTTCGCTGTAGGCTTTGAAAGGGAACTTCTGTTAAATAAAATATCTTGCTTGGCATTGAACTTTGAGCTTTATAATTTTACAGGTATTATTTATGCTCTAACAGCAACATTACACACTAACTAAAGTTTGAACAGTGGGATCACGAAGAACGGGACCTTTAAGGAGGAACAGTGGCTCAAAGACTTTTGGACTGAACCTGTTGCTCCAGTCTTCCACGAGCCAGCTCCAGTCTTCCACGAACCAGCTCCAGTTCTCCATGAGCCAGCTCCAGTTCTCCACGAGCCAGCTCCAGTTCTCCATGAGCCTGCCCACGAGGCCGCTACAGCCCATGAAATCGCCCCATTCCACGAGCCCTTCCTGCCACCCCTGAAACTCTCTAAATCATTTTATGTACCTGTGGGTGGTCTCTAAATCATTTTATGTACCTGTGGGTGGGGCTCCTTATTCGCCATGACTGCCCGAGGCTCCTGACCCGCCATGGCCGCCCAATGTCCTAGACCCGCCCCGGAGACCTGTACCCGTCAGGACGCGCCTACCGGGAGGGGGAGGTAATGTTACAATCCACACCTGTCCTGGACTACATTCCCCAACACCTGAACTCACTCCATTATTATCTCTCCCACGCTCCCTGGATTCCCTGCACCTGGTCCTCATCTTTTGCACTCCCTTTATATTGAACTTTATATTATATGTGTTTTGTTCCAGTCTGATTCCTTCGTTTAATAAACCTGTCTATTGTTTGGAAGTCTGGTTCTGTTTCCTCCCTGCTGCACTACACCAACCCATAACAATCCGCTGTGTTGCATGTTGCAAAATATTGACTATTGAATATTTCAAGCTTTTTGCCTGTGCAGACTTCTGGACGTTTAATAAAGGAAGCTAATGAGTCACGTCTCTTATACTTGTGCTATAAATGAGGTCTTAAAATACGGTTATTGTGTATTAAATCAATTGCATCAGTAGAAAAAAAGAAGAAAAAAAGTCCCAGTTCTTTCAATGAAACAAATAAAAAAATATCAGTGAATAAAGCCTAACAGCCCAGTCACTCCCCTGATTGAGACCTGTCTTCATCAATTGAAAAATAAACAAAAAACCTGATTGATTCTTTATCCTTGGCTTCTCTTGCATGTGACTGTGGCGTCTAAATGCCTGCAAGAGGTTTTTGTAGTTTAACCACCTGGATTCCCTCCTTTAAACAGTGCTCATTCACTGGGGACAGTTCTTGCGGTATAGGCATTCAAAATGTCTGACTGTCACATTTTAATTAGCTCACTGTTGGTTTGTACTGAGCTCAAACTGATGCGCTCTCTCTCGCTCTCGCTCTCTCTCTCTCTCTCTCTCTCTCTCTCTCTCTCTCTCTCTCTCTCTCTCTCTCTCTCTCTCTCTCTCTCTCTCTCCCCCCTCCCTCCCTCCCTCCCTCCAGCTTCATTAGGAGATGAAGAGGGACCAATCTGTCTTTCATTTCAGGAGCCTGTTTAAACATTCACATTTCTCAGACAGCCCGAAATAGGTTTATCGTCTTGTGGGATTTTATTTCTTTTCTGACTGGCAAGACTTTCTCCCCCTCACCCACAATTGCTGTAATATGCAGCAGTATATCACAACAGAGCTTTTTCAGATTTAGGGAAATGTGTAGCTTTTAATTCCTTGTCAAGTGTTCCACCACGCCAGCATTTTCGATAATTTTATTCACGTAAAAATTTGATTCAAACAGCGGCAGGTAATTGATTTGAGTTTTCCAGGCATCTCATTCACGAGTGATTTAGTCAAAACAAAGAAAATTTAATAAGCTAGCAAATGAGCTATTAAACCAAAATATAAACTAAACCAGTGGTATTTAGCAAAATTGCTGAAATGTGCGTCATTTAAAACCAGCCTTATTTGTGTATTTAATCTAGATCGAGTCACTCTTGAAGTTTTTGTGGTGACATTTCGTCCCATTATAACCTAAAATAGGAGCTAAAATGGGAGCAAAAGTCATGTTTCAAGTGCAAACTATCACTGCTTTATTTTCTTTGATGCTTTGTGCTTCCAGCTACTTTGAAATCTACAATGAGCGAGTTCGAGACCTTCTTCCCAGCACAGAAACACAAGGCTGTGAGCTGAGAGTTAGAGAACATCCTAAAGATGGACCATATGTGGACGGTAAAATGACTACGGAAACAACACCTCACATCATTATGACTGACAACTTGCTCACTTTTTAATGTTACTTTACTGATTGCTTAAACAACATTATCAGAAATGTTTCTCTTAAGTCCTGTATATGTGCACATATATGTTGTCCAGCCCTTTCGAGACATCATGTGCAGAGCTATACTGAGGTTGGCCGGTTAATGCATGAGGGCAACAGGAGGCGTGCCACTGCCAGCACAGGCATGAATCATGTCAGCAGCCGATCCCACGCCATCTTCACCATTCGCTTCATCAAGGTCACAAATCTATTTACCCTCTGCTGAATGCCATCTGCCTCTTTGTTTGTACATTTGTGCAGATAGCTGTCGCAGCTTGAAGTTATCATCTCACTGTTTGTATTATCCAGTGAGTTTTCTCCATTTTCTGTGCATGTTGAGGATGTCTGGGTAATGATACACAGATGTCAATGTGAATTTTTTTTTTTTTCTTTATCACACATTACTGGAGTGACCTTTGAGACTAGTTAATGTGTCATTGGCTATGTTTTGGAATACTAGACATTATTCCACAAGGAATGTTTCAAATGCTCCCAATTTATCTGAACATTTTATTTGTATACTGTTTTTATTTAAAGCTGTAATCCAAAATACATTTTTGAGCAAGTACATAACCAGCCAGTGTTCAAAACTATCTCTTACCTTAGCCTGATTCACAACGGTAAGCTTGTAATAATGTGGTATAATTTGAGTGGTACTGGTAGCTTTCCGCTGGAAATTCGAGCATGGCGTCTTTATCCTTGCGTTATATCACGTCTGTATACATTAACAGTCTGGTTAGTAGTAGTATTGCATGTGAGGATGCTGCAGGTGGCGGATCATTTATAGCCTTTTCTCACAGCAGCTGGAGTAATTAAATTTATCATTTTGATGGCGGATTGTAATCCAGAAAGGTCCAAAATGACAATCATCAGTGACAACTGGAGATTCACCCGTAGTCAAAAGCAAAAGATTGGACTGCGCGTTATGCGCGAGTGGTGCTTTTTATGCATACGCGCGTTTGAAGCGAATTCGCGTCTGACGCCCGAGTTGAAAAATTTGAACTTTGCCATCAATTCGCACCTTGTTAACCAATCAGGAGCCTGCTTGCTGCTGTCACGTGGTAAAGTGATGTGATGAGAAACCCTGCATAATTAAAAAATACTACTGTGTCACAAAATGTAGTTTTAAGACTTTTTCAGGTGAGAATGTAGTTGTTTAAAGCTCAAATCTGTGGTTTATTTATAAAGAGATTATTTATAAAAATAATCTTGCGTTTTTGGAGTTGTGAGATCCAGGCGCTCAGCGCTCATTAACCCCGGCGAGAGCAGCATTTCCTCGGCCAGTCCTTCTGACATTTGCCGCTGGCTGGGATGTCTCTGTAGTTGTTAAACATGACATAGAATTAGTCTTGTGTAGATCTAACGGGCGATCCTTGATGTCATGAATCTATAATTTGTTGTCTGCCAAATCGTTTTGACTGGGGGCAAAGAGAAGTTTCATAACTTTATTTTTTTAGGATATTTAAATATACATGCAGTGAAGATAATGTAGGTAGTGCGTTGCCTGGACCACATTTGTGTGGCTATTGATGTTTAATATATATTTTTAATGAAAATGAAAAGTGGCAGAGTGGTGTTTTATGACATATTTCTTCTGGAGCGCCTTGAACACGCGTCTATTTAGCTTCAAGCGCTCGATTTATACGCGCGTCCAATTCGCTGTGGATGCGCAAATGGATTCAAAATGTTCAAGCGTCCAACTAGACGCGATAGACACGATTTTGACTCTCTATTCGCATTTGGTGTGAACACAGCATAGAGATGTTTTAACATTTGGAAGTATGATCAAATAATGAGTCAAGAAAGAGATGCTAAAGTCATGATTGATATTACTTCTAGTTTATCAATCACACAAACAGCTTGTGCCAACACAAACCCTCTTGGCGCTAAAAACGTTTTTACAGGATTTACTAAAGACACGCAGTAAAAAATTAGCACTGAAAGGTAGGGGTGTGACGAGATTAAAATGTGTAGAGATTTCTCGTCGAGGAGAAAAGCTGTCTTGCGTCATATTGTCATGACTGAGTGTGAGGGTGAAGTTAGGATAGAATATGTCTTTTTGCTTTTTATAGAAATAAAAACAAATTAATTCCAGTGGATAACGGTCGCTTTAATTTCATCAGCTCATCCAACATGAGCTGTTCGAGTCGACCATAGTGTGCAGCACGTGACGAGAAGACTGACAGGACTCTGTGGCGGAGGATTCGTTGCACAAGATCATAATCTTTTAAAATACGTGTTCAGCACCACCGCTCCCTATTCACAGAGTACACAGGATGTTGAAAGTGAAAGTAAACCGGAGCACGCATTCAAACGATTCAAACAGGATTTCAATAAGTTAACGCTGCTTTAAAGCGACTTCCTGAGGCATGCAAATATCTCCCAATATGAAAACTATCTTAGGCTGGGCTGTGTAGTTAACCATATCTTAGTTCAGTATCATGCTTGAAGAAAAATTTGGTCTCTATTTGCACTTTGAATATTGAGATAGTACTTTGATTATGGTTGCACTTATTTTTTGCACTTAATATCTATGATCAATTTGTATAAAGGACTTCAGTTAGGAGATCAAAAGTTGTGCAGTTCTAAGCTCTGAAGAGACAATCATACAGGAAAGAAGCCAGCCAGTTGAGTTTGTGGCAAAACCTTTTACAGTGCTTGAGTATTGTTGTCTTTTACTGCATATGATAATTCATATTCATAAAGTGGAACTGAAATTACATTAATTATGAGTTGATTAGTTAAAACATTTTAAATACACCTGTAGACTATTTTTCTAGTCATGTATTTCATCATTGAGGATTTCTTAAAAATACTACATAAAAATCTTTAAAAAGTTTTGTCGCATTCTCGTAAACCCAATCTCGTGTCTCGTCTCGTCACACCCCTACTGAAAGGCGTGGACAGGGTTATTTTTGCGACTGACCTTATTGCATGTGCATTTGTAGGAGTTTCCCTTTCCGACGCAAAATGTATGGGAGGAGAGTATTTTAATGAATCATGCAAAGTGATTTACTAAGGTTTGCTCTCGTCAATTAACTGGTGTTTGCAACATTATTTACTGCCCCAAAAGATTGCGTTGGTCATTATGGAAATGATCGGGCTGCCTCTCTGTTCGTTCATTTGCTCATCGTCAGTAGATCACGCACAGAACTTTGAACTCCCACCTGCGCTTTTTTGGAATTGCGTTCTCACACTAATTTACCCTGTTTAGTATATCTGGCCCTAAATATAATGTAGTATGCTGCTCCAAACAGCCTTTTTTCCCAGTTATGAAACTAATATTTTAAACTCCATAGGGTTCTGTTGGTTATCAGTTGGTAAATCCAGCTCTTTTAATATATTCATAATAATTTCAGAAACTTCAAGGGATCAGCTGTCATGCAGCATTAAGCATTTCCAATCTTACTTTCCTGAGTTTCAATCAAGTGTTTTAGCCTGTTTTTTTCCCTCTTGCATTTTGGTTCTGCATTATGAATTTCAGAATGAAAAATATCTGACTGTATCGTCTACCAAATTGTGTCCTTGTAGGCCATGTTTGATGCAGAGTTACCGAGTGAGACAGTGAGTAAGGTACACCTGGTTGACCTGGCAGGAAGTGAAAGAGCTGATGCCACACAGGCTACTGGCATTAGGTTGAAGGAGGGTGCCAACATCAATAGATCTCTGGTTACTCTGGGCATCGTCATCTCCACTTTAGGTAAACTAACAACCTTTGAAAACGTATCAAATGACACATATCAGCTTAAGGTTTCATGCACTTTGAATGATGTTGTTATGAGGTTGTTCAGCGGATATTCTTTGTTATTTCTGTTGTCACAGCTGATCTGTCCATTGGTGGTGGAATAAAAAGGAAGCAAAACTTTGTTCCATATCGAGACTCTGTACTTACCTGGCTCCTAAAGGACAGTCTTGGTGGGAACTCCAAAACCATCATGATAGCCAGTATGTCAGAGGTCATGCTTATCACTTCGGTCATAGTTCTACACACCCTCAAGCTTCTCCAAACACGCAAGATTTTAAAACAAAAGTGAAATTTGGGATGTTAAGCTCTAAAAAGCCATGGAAAAGCATAATAAAAGGCTATACAAGTTTTTTTTTTTAATTTAGATTAATCTTTGAGATTGTCTCAACATGCCTATACAGAGAGGAAAATAAGTATTTGAACACCCTGCTATTTTGCAAGTTCTTCCACTTGGAAATCATGGAGGGGTCTGAAATTGTCATTGCAGGTGCATGTCCACTGTGAGAGACATAATCTAAAAGAAAAATCCAGAAATCACAATATATGATTTTTTAACTATTTATTTGTATGATACAGCTGCAAATAAGTATTTGAACACCTGTCTATCAGCTAGAATTCTGACCCTCAAAGATAGCAGGGTGTTCAAATACTTATTTTCCTCACAGTATATGAATGTGGTTCTACTTGTTAATATTCCATTGCAAGCAAATTTGAGCTCATCTCGTCTTGATTATGTATTAAGAATTAATTTCCTTTTTTCCTTAATCTTTTTTTGTCACTCCAGCCATCTCACCTGCTGATGTGAACTGTAGCGAAACTCTGAACACCCTTCGTTATGCCAGCCGGGCCAAGAACATTTTAAACAAGCCTACTGTGAATGAGGACTGCAATGTAAAGATTATCAGAGAGCTGCGAGCTGAGATTGCCCGCTTGAGAGCGTTGCTGTCTGCTGGAAATCAGGTGATTTAAGTTCGACTTTATCCTCCTCAGACATCACGGACTGAATTTCAATTTGTATATTATCAGTATTATGTGGTATGCCAGGATTAGCTTAAAGGAATAAAAAAAAAAAAAATCACAAATGAGATCTCTTTTATATCTCTGTTTCTCTTATACTGCAATGAGATGACGTCTACAGCTTCTATCTCTTCTCGAGTTTCTGAAAAATGGCTCAAACTGATTTTGACAAAAGTTAGCGATTTCACTATGAACCTTTTGAATTTATCAATGAACAATTGTTTTTGTGTGCATTTTTTAATTTTAAGAGAACAGTTTTACCTAATTAACACTTAACTAAATCTCCTGAGCTAAGAAAGCTACCTTTAAAGGTCTCATGGCATGGATTGTTTTCTATTATTTAATAATGTTTCCTGAGGTGTACATACATCTTATTAGTATGATTTTTACATCAAAAAAAGTCATAATTTAGAAATAAAAGGCATTTTTCTACCCTGATTTTAGCCCTCTGGCTTGAATGCTTTGTTTTGAAGGGGTGTGTCTGCTGTGAGACTTCAGTGAAAACGCCCAATGTTGTGATTGGCTGACATCTTTGCATTTTAAATGAATATTAGATTTTGTTGCGGCAGGGGCGTGGTTTGCAAGCACTGCCAGAGAGAGACAGACTGGGCACTCGTGGACCAGAGAGACAGAGAACTGGAGAAAGATTACTGAGAAAGTTATATTGTACTGAGTTGTTGAGAGCGCTGTGAGCATGAGTTTTTGTTTGTATCTGAGAGTTCTGAATAAGCACGAGTCGCAGTCAAGCCGACCCTGTCATCCTCCTTATTCTACGAACTTTGTAACATGTGGAACCTTTTGGAATACTTTTACTAAGTTTTTTCTTTTCTTTTTTTTTACCATTACAGCTGTCGAGATTAACGAATCGGAAAGTTTTGATTATAGCATTATTTTTAGATCTTTTCCAATCACATGAAAGGCTGCAGTGAGCATTGAGTAGACATACAGTCTGTTGATTGCGTGAATGCAGTGATCTTGTCATTGCAATGTGTTTTCGGTTTCTCTTACAAAATGCTTTCACCACAACTAACAGCAAACACAACATCGACATGAATACAGTAAGAGCCTCGTTGTGCAGCATAACAGCGTCATTCATTATACCGGTAGTTTGGGCAAGTGTGCAAAAAAACAGCTCTTGTGTTTGTCTCGGGTTTGAATGCCTGTAACTCAAGGAGTATTAAATAGATCTTAATATCCTTTTAGATTCACTACACAACAGTGGATTACTCAGTAAATATACACCCATAGCATCTGATATTTTTGCTTTTATCACTATTTAAGGTTTGTCTTTCTACAGAAAAAATATTAACAAAATCAAAAATTTGAGCCGGGGAAGTTTCAAAAATTTGGTTGATTTGACACGGTGTAACATTCTCCACTGGAGAGCCAACTTAATGTCCTACTATAAAGCAGCTCTCCAGTGTGTCGACGGACTGATCAGGAGAAATTAACCAGAAAAGATTTCCACGTGAAAGAAGGCGGAGCCTCATTTTGCACACCTACTTATTACATAATCGCCACGTACCAATGGTTGTACAAAGGTATTTATCAGCTGTAGCAAACTTTTCCGGGAAGCTGTCAAACTCTCATAACAACCTCCAAATTAAGTTCGCTTTGGGCTGATTATGTTCGAAATGACATCACATCAGTTCGTTCTTCGATTTCACTTGAAGTATATCAAGGCCTTAAGCAATAACTTTTTCCTCTGGAAGAACTAGTGCCTCCCAAATCATGTCAAAATTGCGTGCATACTGTCGCAAAATCTATGCATGGTTTTTAGGATAATATTGCTCACAGCCTCTTATGGTATGGAAAGTACATTTTAAAACGTTTTATGCTGTATTAAAATGTAATACTGGCATATACACAGAAGTACCTTTTTTACTCAGTCAAATTACAGCCTTTGTTTTGTCTCAGTGGTTACATGACTTAAATGCGTCAGTCTTGCTCCTTTCAGATGGTGTCGACTGAGAAGCCTTTAGGGTCGAGTGTGGAGGAGAGGCTTCATCAGGATGAAGCCAGGGTAAGTGTCTCAATTTCTCTGCTCATCCTCAGACTACTTGAGCAGATCTTCTGGTGATTAAAAGTTGGGTAAAACCGAGCATAGCAGCTGATCACTCCTTGAATCCCCACCGCTCATGGCTGTTTAAGTATGATGCATGCTGATTTAGGGAGATAATTAAAGCCTTTGTGCTAGAGGAGGTCAGCAGCAGTATTGTTGTTTTTATTTTAATTTTATGTTATGCTGCTCTTTAGTCTTCCTCTTAGGTTTGGATGTAAATATGCATGACTCACAACTGGGATTTTAGAGGGCTGTATTTATCCCAACACTCCGAATGCTGTTTTTATGTCCCATTTTTGTGATGAAAGAATGTGGCAGCTCTTTACTTATGCTTTACAATCACAATCCAGTTGAAGCATTTTATTATTTTTTTCTGCATCTGTATTTTCTCTTATGGAAATAATACAAAGTGTCTCTCTTTTCTTTCTCAGGTTCAGGAGCTGACAAAACAGTGGGCTAGTCGTTGGAAAGAAATCCATAATATTCTTGGGGTTGGTAACTTGCAGACACTTATTAATACTACATTTTCCTTTCAAACATGAATTTTAGCAAATGGTGTTTAAATAAAGGTTTGTGTCCCAATTTTCAGGATTGTTCACCTAAATGATTATTATTCTAATTATTTACTCACCCTTATGTTGTTCCAAACCTGTATGCGGCACTTTTTTAATGTGCGTATACACCATAAAATATATACATATTATCTACACTCGAACAGGTTTTATCATTTGATGTTACTCAGTTCTCACAGCTGGTTAGCTCCTTACCCAGAATCCCAGAAGCTCAGCTTCAATTCTACCTCTATAACTAATTTGTTCATCCACAAGATTGCAGTCTGCTCTTCTCTGCGCCCTTCTGTGTAAACTGTGGCAGTCGGTCTGTGGCAACAATATCACTTTAGCTCTGTGCATCACTGTGGCTCCATGTGCTGCTAAATAGACAGGAAGACATTGCTGGTTAGTCACCTAAATAACCTCCTACAATGCCACATACACAAATATTTATATTTCCTGATAGCAGAGTTTTGATCTAATACTTTTGTCTTTTTAACTGTGCTGTGAATATGGGTCAAATAGTTCTTGGTTTATTTGAGTTACATATTCTGCCGCCTTTTTGAGTTTGTAACCCATATAAGAGCAGTAGTGCTTCTACAGGGATGCAGGTGTTTTCAGTCTGGAATATGAACTCAGTCAGGGTAGATGCACTATTTATTATGATGTGACTGACAATATAGAAGTTCAGCATATTTAATGTGTTGTGTTGTGCTATGTATTGGGCAATTGTATACGTTGGTGTTGTTTGGCTCTGGCATACACTTCACCTTTAATTATGGCGTTTACCCTGACTTAGGACCATAGTGTCTTATCTATCAAAAATGCCTTTATATTAGTGGTGGGCTGTTATCGGCGTTAACGTGCTGCGTTAAAGCAAGACTCTTATCGAGCGATTAAAAAAAATATTGCCGTTAATCTATTCCCAAAGTTGGGTTGGGAGCTGGGTCTATATTACGCAAGCTATGATGACTTTCACCTTGATATTTTAGCGCGGATGTATACCTAGCCGAATTGCACTGTAGGGGCGAGAGAACGAGTCTTTGAACCTGTGTGTATGCCTACTAGTGTTGTCAAAAATATCCATATTTCGCTATGTATCGATACTGAAATATCTGAAACGATACAATACTCATTTTCTACAGTATCGATATCAGCTGCGCTCTCCTCTCCGACCAACAGCGAGTGACACGCACACGCCTCCTCTCATTCAGTCAGTTTAATCCTCTGAACATTGCGAACGGGTGTTCTGCTGGACTTTTGTTAGTATTGGTGTGACCGGTCTGAATTTCGCACGGGGTTGCACATAACATTAATTCTACTAATTCCCGCAGATTTCGCGCTCGCATCTGAAGCGCACACACACATACCGTAATAAAGCCGCCTCTGACATACAAGTGCACATTATCCTGCTGAAAGAGGCCACAGCCACCAGGGAATACCGTTTCCATGAAAGGGTGTACATGGTCTGTAACAATGCTTAGGTATGTGGTACGTGTTAAAGTAACATCCACATGGATGGCAGGACCCAAGGTTTCCCAGCAGAACATTGGCCAAAGCATCACACTACCTCCGCCAACTTGCCTTCTACCCATAGAGCATCCTGGTGCCATGTGTTCCCCAGGTAAGTGACGCACATGCACCCGGCAACAATATGCAATAAACTGTGATGCACTGTGTATTCTGACACCTTTCTATCAGAACCAGCATTAACGTCTTGAGCAATTTGAGCTACAGTAGCTCGTCTGTTTGATCAGACCACACGGGCCAGCCTTCACTCCCCACGTGCATCAGTGAGCCTTGGCTGCCCATGACCCTGTCACTGGCTCTCTACTGTTCCTTCCTTGGACCATTTTTGATAGATACTGACCAGTGCAGACTGGGAACACCCCACAAGCGCTGCAGTTTTGGAGATGCTCTGACCCAGTTGTCTAGCCGTCACAATTTGGCCCTTGTCAAACTCGCTCAAATCCTTACGCTTGCCCATTTTTCCTGCTTCTAACACATCAACTTTGAGGACAACATGTTTACTTGCTGCCTAATATATCCCACCCACTAACAGGTGCTGTGGTGAATAATCAGTGTGGTTCACTTCACCTGTCAGTGGTCATAATGTTATGCCTGATCAGTGTATATACAGTGGCAAGAATTAGTTTGTGAACCCTTTCAAAATATTAAGATTTCTGCATTGATTTCTTGTAAAATCTGATCTTTATTTAGCTCACAATTATAGCTAAACAAAATCTGACTAAACTAATAACACTCGAACTTCACACTGTTATTGAATAAATTGAGTAATCATTCACAGTGCATGCTAGAGACGTGAAACCTTGAATTTAGTTACTGTTAGATTCTCCTTTAGCATATATTCTGCTTAAAAGTAGGGGATATTTACCTGATGCTGTAGTCTATTTTTTTTTCTCTTGTAAAGTAGTGTTTTGATATTGATGTGATATTGTGGTTTGAGAAGGTTTGATGCTTCGATCCCCATGAGAAGTCATTACCACTTTGCCCTTGAGCAAAGCACCTAACCCCAGGTTGCTCCAATGGGATTGTCTTGTAATAAATTGATGGCGCTGTTCTATGTCAAAAGTTGTGTAAATGCAACTGGCTCTGGTTGTGTGGCAATAAAAAACAGTTTGATTCTTCAAAAAATACCACATTTAACAGCAGCCGATATATTTCCATCCGACAGGTGGCAGTGTTGAGCTTGAGAAACGCAGTGATTTTGCAACGTTTTTTGCCTTTGGCTGGTTGTGTGTTTGATGGCGCTCTGTGTAGCAGCCTGTGGTGTTGTAAATGGAGGTTTTCAGACTGTAGCTGGAGTCTGGGGGTCAATTTCAGGCCACAAGCTGGAAATGTCAGAATGTCACAGCATAAGCTCATTGGTATGAGAGACTATTACCTCTGTCTTGCTCCTGCACGTATAGCCTATGTGTGTGTGAAAGCAGATAGGGAGATGGGGAAATAGTCTGTGATGGAGGAGGAAAGAGAGAGAGAGATTCTTTTGGTCTTTTTTTCTTATTTATTAATTTATTGTTTACGTCACATCACCTCCCTCCCTGTCTCATTTACACACATATGCACCCAAATCTATGAAGCGGAGAGCAAAACAGAGATGGCAGATGGTCACGCATGCTCTTTGAGTTTTTAGCTGCTCATCTGCTCCAGTCCAGGCAGCAAGACACGAGGCACAGAGAGCCAAATAACCCAGACCTCTATTTAGCCATTACTCACTTCCCAGCATGCCAACTGCCTCTCTGACCATCCCTCTTTTAGCCAATCGAATACAATGTGCACGTGTTGGGGGTGACAGAAAGTTGAGGAAATATCCAGGGATCAATTTGTCATCAGCTTCAGTAAATTTCTGCTCTGTCCTTGCCAAGCCACCTAACAGCATGGGGACGAGCCGTTGATGCATCAGCTGAATTTAATTGCAGATAATCACTTCAAATAGCACTTTGGCAGGGCTGTTTTCTCAAGCCCCACCATAATGAGCGTCTTCGCCTCTCAACTGCTTATTCTACGCCACCTTTTTCAAGTGCTTTGGCATCTTTTTTGATGGGAAAGTGTTGTAGTGAGAAAGAGACAGCCCACAAAGAGAAGAACAAAGGCACAAGTCTCAAAGCTCACTTTTTTTTGGTCCGCCTCTGAGCTTGACTGAGAAACAAAAGATTTAACAATGCAATGTGATTTTGCAAACCCCAAAAGGCAGATGATGGCTGTTATTTTTTCCTGGCAATATTAAGCGGTTGCATATTAAGCATCTGTTGTCTTGTGTGAATGTCGTATTATATTGGGGGCAGACAATAAAACACAAGTAAATGAACAATACAGTATATTAAAATATCAGGATCAAACCAGATTCAAATAGAATTTTTGGTAACACTTTAGTTTAGGGTCCAATTCTCACTATTAACTAGTTGCTTATTAGCATGCATATTATGATATTGTCTGTTTATCATTACTAATAAAGCACATAATAATGCCTTCTCCTCCATGGCCATATTCTACCCAATACCTAAACTTAACAATGACCTAACTAACTATTAATAAGCGCAGGCAATTAAGCAAAAGTCGTAGTTAAAAGACTCTAAACTAAAGTGTGACCGAATTTGTATATTAATATTTACATTTAAGTAAATGTGAGTTGTTCTTGTCCATTCAAAAATGCACTCAAAGGATGTTGGTTGCTTAGGTGTTCTGATGATTTTGAATGTGTGGTTGCTATAGGTTCTTAAGACTAATATTCTGGTAGGTTTTATGCCGCTCAGAAAGGTAGTCACATGCCTCTCACAAATAAGGTATTGTTGATGTCCTTAGCACAAGTAGGGCAGGACAAGCGATGTGCCAAAGTTTAGTACTTGGGGTAAACAATTTGTTCAAATCCCTTTGATCAAACCCTAGCTAGTGATGCTTGCCCAATATGATGTAACACATTGTAAAACTGTTTTTTTTTGTTACTAAGTATTAGAAAATGCTGTCATGTTACATGTCATTTATTTGAATTAGTTCAGTGTTTTTTTGGACATGCAAGGTGAAAAGGTTGAACCAAAAGATGGCACTGTAGCACTTTGATGTTTCTTGTTCCTCCACATAGACTTGAAGCAATGAAATAAACAAAAGAATGTCTACCCGTGGTTTATATTTAATTTTCAAGCTATTTAGATTACCATGTCATCCAACCACCATAAAAACTGCTTTAATGATGTTGAAGTCAACATGTGGCAGAGTGAAGGGAGGGGGTTTGTGCAGCAGATGATTAAAATGGCTTCTCTTGGTGAAGAAATATTAACAGAGATTATGCATACCGTGCTTTGCGGTTTCTCTTCCTCAATCACTCTAATGTCTGTATTGGCCACCCAGCGTGTGTATATGCACAGTTGGAGCAATGGCCGTACGTGATAGTTAAACGTATGTTCTCAGAGTAATGGACATTTGAGATCCTTCAATGTAATAATGTTCCTTTCTGTGAAAGATATGCGTTTTGTGAATTTATGGGTATATTAGGTGGATAGGGTGGCCTCTGGCCAAAACTGCAGACAAGTACAATGCAGAATTTTTATCTAAAAAAAGGCTGAGCCTAAGCTTAAAATAAGCATAAATATTTCGTTTAGAGGCTAACTGGAAATCATACTGTGTATATATCAGTTTGCATTCGATTAAAAAGGGAGAATTCACCCAATATTTAACCTGTATGTTTGAAGAAGATCTTTAGAAGAACATTGGCGTCAAAACGACATTGAACCTCATTGAGCACGTTTACATGCACACCAGTAAACGGATAACTCACAAATATCAGCTTATTAAAATAACCAGTGTTCCCCGTTTACATGCAAACCAGTAAACTGACAACGCAAGTAAACCGCGTTTACATGACTTTTATTAATAAATCTGATTATTTCCTTGTAGTGATGTCAAAAATAATTATTTCCGTATCTGACTCCGAGTATTCCATATGTTATGTCAGTTGTGATGTTAAATAACGCTTACAATGTGTCAGCGGGAAACTTACGGCTCACATATTACTCTCTCGTGCAGTTACAGATGCAGCGTTTTGACTGAACCACTTCTACTGCACGAGAGATGAGAACACATTTTTACAATTTTCTGGGTCTTAAAAGAGTCTGCGTTTGTGATATATTTCCTTCTATCTTTCATGCAAAACGCTCGCTCTGTCTAAATCTGCTCTAAGTATGCGTTTCTGTCACCTATCACACATGCGCACTTCAATAAGCCGACAGAAAGCTGGTTAATGTGTTTACATGCAGCGCGAAATCGGGATAAGAGGCAAAAAACTACCTGTTCCGACCGGTTTATGCCGAAGCCGTTTATGACCTTACTCCGATAAAAGAACACGGGTTACCGCGTTTACATGACCATTGTCGGCTTATTAAGCATAATAAGCCTCAGTCAATCAAATTGTTGTTCATGTTGATAGTGACCCTGTCCAGGGAGTGCTAAGCAGAAAGCAAAGCTGGTGGTCTGTATAGTGAGCGCAAGACCTCTGAACACATGTCAAAGGTTGATGAAGTGTTTCAGAGCATGTTGCCTTATAGTGCATGAATCAATAAAGCAAAAAAGCTGTCCGAATTGAGTATCGTTTGCATCAGGGTTATTAGAACAAAAACTGAAAACTTAAATAAAAAAAAATGTTTCTTTAAGAAGCCCAGCGCATTGAGGCTCATTGCAAGACAATGCTACGGTCCTTAATTAAGATATTTTGATTAGTCACATATGGCGGATTAATCTCAGAGCATCCAGTGATCTAATTAATATGGCTGTGTTGTAATTCTTTTCCTCGCTTTTCGGTTGGGGTTCCAATTGCTAGCTTGCTAACAGCACATGGCGTGGTCTCAGTGGGTGTGTTGAACAAAATGAACAGAATGCTAACAGACATGCAAACAAGGGATGTGTGTCCACAAGATGGATACTTGTCTCTATGTGACAAACGGACAGCAAAGATCGTACAAGCAGTCTGGACCTCTGATTGTGTTTAATGAACTGGCTAAAGCTATTCTACTTGTCTTTTGATGAGCGCAATGGAATCTTGAAGACATTTGATGAATAAAAAGATATCAAATTTCAAAGATATGTTTTTGATCAAACTTGTATCCCTTCACAATGAACCATTATGAGTTGAAGGGGTCATGAACTTCATTGTTGTATTGTTTTATAATGTTTCCTGTGGTCCACTGAGCTATAATGTTATTATGGTTTTTACATCAAAAATTGTCATCATTTAGAAATAAAAGGCATTTTCCTACCCTGATTTTAGCCCTCTGATTTGAACGCTCTGTTTTAAGGGGCTTGTCTGCAGTTTAGACTTCATTGTAAACGCCCACTGCTGTGATTGGCTAACATCTTTGCATATGAAATAGCTAAGTATTACATGTGTAACTCTCGAAAACTTTAAGCACGTTTTTACTATTACAGCTCTCAAGATTAACTAATCGTGAAAAGTGTTGATTATAGCATTCTATTTAGATCTATGGCATTATATTTAGATCGTGGCATGAAAGGTTGAGCGTATGAATGCAGTGATCATGTTACACTAATGAATGCTTTCATCATAACAATGTTAATAAGATATTTGTTGATTATTACAGGAGTTTTGGAACTCGCGCTGTTTGATTGACAGCTCCAACAATTGCAAAGGGAGCGTCCTTTGATCGCTTTCTATTTATAATTTAATCACAGTTTAAATAAAATATTGTTTTCATCCTACTAAGAGAAACTATGTGAAGTTGACCGTTTAGTCACTGGTTTAATTTACTGACACATAGACAAAGGATATCTGACTGTACATGAATCATTACATATCAGAAATCACTGATTACTAACACATTTACTTACATGTTGTCACATTTCTGTCGAGTCCATATCGCAAAGCCTGTGCCGAATAGTGAAAGAATCCACAATGAAATGTACAGAATACAAATAAATAATGCTCAACTGAGACATTCACATTGTTGAAAATAAATAACCACATTCCTAGCATTAGAATCCTTAGGGAAAGGAATTTTATTGATAGTCTATCCTATATTGCTCTTCTCTCCTCGTCATCTCACTAACACGCCAGTGGGCGGAGCCAAAGTTGCAATGATGAAGTAGGTATTGATTTTCATCTATAGGCACACTCCACAACGAGTCGTTATCTGGGTTTGGTTACAATAAAAGCTGCTTTTGGACTAACAAAGTTTTCATTTCTGAAACTTGCAGGATATTCTTATAGTATGACTTCTTATATATCAAAAGGTCAAGGAAAATTTGATTTCTCATTTCATGACCCCTTTAAGTGAGAATTAAAAGACCAGCTGCAAAGATCCCTTACCATATGTGAGACTTTCCTCAGAAAGGACACCACTAAGGCTGCGTTCACACTGCAGGCTGAAATGACCCAATTCCAATTTTTTTGCCCTTATGCGACCTGTATCTGATCTTTTCATGACAGTCTGAACGACACAGATCCGATCTTTTCAAATGCGACCCAGGCCACTTGGGTATGTGGTCCAAATCCGATACATATCCGATCTTTTGAAATGCGTCTTCAGTCTGAACTGCCAGGTCACATGTATCCGACCCGCACGTCGTTGATACGCGACAAACGTCATCATTGTACGTTGAAGTAGGCGGGAAATTAAAAAAAATAAACAACTAACATGAGAAGGTTGTAATGGTGCTGGCTCCGTTGTGAAAATAACTTTAATAAAGCTAAACGAACTCCAATGCTGACACCCATATTTGGCTACTTCCGTAAACAACAAGTGACGTCGTTGACCGTTGAGTACTCTTCTGCGCATGCGGGTCACTTCTGGGTCATTTCACGTTCACACAGGAGATCACAAAAGGTCGCATTTAATTGGAAATGTGAACGGCCTTGCAAAAAAATCACATTTTTTCAAAAAATCGGAATTGAGCATTAAGCCCTGCAGTGTGAACGCAGCCTAAGAATAGTTTTACATCAGCTTATTTGTTGTGGATGGATGGATGGATGGATGGATGGATGGATGGATGGATGGATGGATGGATGGATGGATGGATGGATGGATGGACGGACAGATGGACGGACGGATGGACGGACGGACAGACAGATGATTAATAGACAGACAGACAAACAGATGATAGATAGATAGATAGATGGATGGATGGATGGATGGATGGATGGATGGATGGATGGATGGATGGATGGATAGATATAGCAGATGGATTTATCCAAACCAACTTGAAAATGAAGAATACAACAAGCTATTCATCTTTAGATTTTATATATAGTAATGGATGGTAGTTTTATTTGAACTCGTACAATCTCTTTTCTGACTCCTATTTCAGTTTTCACTCTCTTTCAGCACGCTCAGGGTTAACTTAAGTTGATGTGAGTTGATTCGCTGCTTCGCAGGAGTAAATTGATGCTTTTAGAGAGTGACGGCAATTCTCTGGCTCTGGAACGTAAACAGAATCTTAATTCGCTTTTTGAGGCAGATTTGGAATGCAAAGTTATGCAGCTGTGCCGTTGTAGATTGGTTACAGGGTGGGTGGGGAGGGGACAGCGGTTAATAAGACGTGATTCAATAGTGGACTCTCAGAGAGAAAGAAAGTGAGTGAGTGAGGGAGGGAATTTTATTCTGTCCAGTGGCTGTCCCAGTCTTAGGAATCTGGCTAGGTGATGTGCCCTCGTCGCATTTGTTAATTTAGGGGTGCTCGTACAGAACTGAAGGGAATAGGAGGATTGATGACAGATATAGCGGCCTAACCAGAGCAGTTTATCTTCCAGTCGATTGTGCCATTTGTTTTCATTTCGAAAAAAAGATGCATCAAATCCCTGGAGCCACACACACACACACACACACATGCACTAGCACAAGCGCTCATTCTCATCTTGAGGTGCCTCTGGAAGAGTATTTATTCATATATTAACTTAAATGTCTTCCTGTCTTCCTCCCACCCTTCCTATTTCTCTGAATTAAAATGTTCTTCCTCTCGCTTCTTTATTACTTTCAGTGTTTATTAAAATCCACTCTTTAATTATCCATAACATCCGTTTAATTGCAGTGTTTTGATTGCAACACTTCTTTTTTTTCAACCCTGGATAGGTGTTAAATACCATCAGATAATAAAATGGGATGGATAGGAACAACAAATGGCAGTAATTAAGTGTTCCTTTAATGAGTTTTGCAAAGGTCCACCTGATGAAATGAATATATAATGTAGTGTTTCTTCACTGGATGTCACATCAATCTGAAAACCATATCAAGCCGCAAAAAGTAAGGAACGTGCTTTCATTGGTAAATCTGCAATTGGCAACATGGACCTCAGCACATATTAGTATCTCTGTCTATGTGAAGGCAAGGCAAGTGTCCATATGAGTATTGCTCAGCATTAGTAGTCTGTTCAAATCCCTGACTCTAAGTATGAGTATTAAACGTCTTATTTGTGATTCAAACATAATTGGTACCCCAAATCATGTGAACAGGGTAGGGATGGGCACTTTTCATAAATATTGTATTCAAATATCTGGGCGCATAAAAAAAAAAGTATTTGTTTATTTAAATGACGCTTAACGAAAAAGATGTTTTTTTTTTTTTTTCATTAATTTTTTTTTTACCATTTCTGAACAAGCTTATGATTAGGCAATATACACAACAAGCTTACATTATACTTTTAAGGTTTTCTTTTAGTTAAATTAAACAATATGTGTAAACAAAATATAAAGAACAAAAGCATTTAAGCTCAAGCTGTACGAAAGGGAAAAAAACGCTAATAAAGCAGACTGCCCAAAATTAACGTACATATACACTCGAGTCGGCATATGGTTATCGTGTTTATATTGTTTCACATGTTCATGTTGAGAAAACTAATAATATCCATATGCTTGGTTGAGAAAACACGCTCCGCTGACAGATGTTGTAGAGACACAAAGATAGCCTATCGTGTGCTAAGCGAAGTTTCTAACAGCACTGTTTTCTGTTCTTAACCCTTAAAGGAAGCAAATGTCTGGAGATCATTAATTCATCTGATCAAAAGTAATTAAATTTTTTAAGATAATGAATAAGATCATGTTCATCTAAGTAAACTTCATGTGGCAGACAATGACATTGTGATCAAATACAATCAACTTGTTAACTAGCTCCACAGTGCCACCCAGTGTAGTTATAACTGTGACTTTTTATGCTGCCTTCACGTGCTGTCGGAATTATCGTAAATACGAGTTTCTTAGGTAAAAATTGCACATGAACGCCCTCTGATGTTGTGTTTACCACTTTTGATACCCCAATTCCAGAGATGGGCGTGTCATAAACTTTAAAGGTCCCGTTCTTCGTGTTTTTTTGAAGCTTTGATTGTGTTTACAGTGTGCAATATAACGTGTTCATGTTTTGCGTGTAAAAAAACACAGTATTTTTCACACAATTTACTTATCAGTATACCGCTGTTTTCACTCTCCTAAAAACGGCTGATGACTTCCTTGTTCTATGAAGTCCCTCCTTCAGAAATACGTAACGAGTTCTGATTGTGCCAGCGGTTCCCGTGTTGTGATTTGACAGCAGCTTAGCGCACATGGCCCGGTTCCCGTGTTGTGATTTGACAGCAGCTTAGCGCACATGGCCCGGTTCCTGTGTTGTGATTCGACAGCAGCTTAGCGCACGTAACTTGCATGGAAAGGTCACGCCTCTTAACGGGAGATATATGCGCTTAATGATCTCTACAGCGTCCCTGGGAAAGCCAAACAAAGGTGATTTGACTCCGGGATGAAAATAACAGCGTCTCGACGACATGGCGATAAACACACTCAAACGCACCACTTCCTTTTCTCCACGCGACACTTTCTCTTCTCCACGTGGGACTGCAACAAGACCACGCCCCCTTTTTCGCGTATTCTTGTGGGCGAAGGTTAGTCTGTTCTACTGTTCTACTGACTGACGTAATTAATGAAGGAAGTACCGGGATGTAGTCCAAACCGGCTTTGAAAGGGAACTTCTGTTAAATAAAATATCTCGCTTGGCATTGAACTTTGAGCTTTATAATTTTACAGGTATTATTTATGCTCTAACAGCAACATTACACACTAACTAAAGTTTGAACAGTGGGATCACGAAGAACGGGACCTTTAAACATGGTGGCGGGGAGAACTAGACTGCTGTGACAGGTATTTTTCCCAAAACAGCTAGGTCGTCTTGTCTTGACATTAATGTAGTGCATATTTACATGTAAGAGTAATCATATGAAGCGTATTGTATGTTTGGTACACAGCGAAAATAGCCTGTATTTTACTGAAATTACAGAATCAGCAGAAAGTGGACTCTCTGGAATGTTTATATGGTTGTCAGTGCATGGGACACTACATATGATGTTGGTTTTAATAAGATTTTCCCAATAAATAGGCAAGAATAACCTGGTGTCCACCATGATTCCTGTTCACTCCGACAACAAAGCACTTGAATGCAACAAGCTCATAATCACGACTTCTAACGTGGGAATTAGGGAAATTTCCGATAGCATGTGAAGGCAGCATTAGTGCTTGGGATTTATCATGGATTCACTGCATTTACTGCCAGCAAAGCAACGTAATAAAATTCTAGTTGGATTTTTATTTTTCGAATAATAATTACAGATCAAATATTCAACTATTTGTGCACACCCTTAGAACAGAGTTGTGCTGTTACTTTTTTAAGCAAACAGACGATAAAACGGGTAAGAAAAACTCAGATTTGCATTGAAGAAAGGATCTGAGTCATATTTAGGGACCACAATATCATATTTGGATTTGGGAATAGACTGGGCTACTATATAACATCCACCCAAAATATCACAGTAACAACTTGGCTACTTGCTAAAACTTATTTCGAACACCGTAGCAACTGCATGTTATTCCCTCCTGGCACCTCAATATCCTAGCATCATGACTGCAAGTTTTGCTTGGGTATGGAATTTTTCAATTTTGTGTTTAAATGTCTGTTTTTGCGGTAGCTCAGTATATTTCAATGGCATCACTGCCGAAGAGTAGTTAGCTGCTGAAGTGGATTTACTTATTGTAGAGTTCATTCATAAATCCATAAGTTCTTACCTTTATGTTGTGGAAATACAAACGTTGCGTTGAAAAGAGGCGGGACTACATAAGGTCTATTCTGCCCTATATCATATTACCAAAACATACCATCTCATCTCTCTCTCTCTCTCTCTCTCTCTCTCTCTCTCACTCTCACTCTCACTCTCACTCTCACTCTCACACTCACACTCACACTCACACTCACACTCACACTCACACACACACTCACACACACACACACACACACACACTCACTCTCTCTCTTTATAGGCGATGCACCATTTTGCAATTCTTATCCTCTCTTGATCTCTCAACCCATATATTTTCAGAGCTCTTTTTAATCTTCACCCAGTGCATCTGTTTTCAGACCATTCAGTGCCTCAAATTGAAGTCTTGGGCAACCAGTACCACCTTTAATTTGCCAAGAGAGTGAAATAAATTAGCGGTTTTATGATCTCAGTCAGATCTCATTTGCTGCAGAAGTTTAGAGTGCATGTAATTTTACAACCAACACACACCATGTTTTAAGAAGTTCTCTGAGTGCTCTCTCTCTCTCTCTCTCTCTCTCTCTCTCTCTCTCTCTCTCTCTCTCTCTCTCTCTCTCTCTCTCTCTCTCTCTCTCTCTCTCTCTCTCTCTCTCTCTCTCTCTCTCTCTCTCTCTCTCTCTCTCAGAGAAGTGACATGGTTCCTATCTTTTCCCCTGCCTTTCCCCCTCTTTCTCTCATCTAATGAAGTCTTGGAAGAATTCATTTAATTAAGTGTGGAGAGAAGACCCTCCACACAATCGATGCTTCTCCCTCTTCGTTAGGAGAAAAGGATTTCGCTCCATTCGCTGCTGTCAATGAGGTGGAAATAGACACATTGCTCTCTAGCCTGAAGAGGCAGAGAATGAGAGAGGAATGGCAGATGAGGGAGAAGGCGGACAAATTTGTTTAAAAACAAAACAAAAAAACAGGGTGCTGATAAGGTTATTTGATTGTTTTAAGGTGCCTTATAAGAACAGTTCACCCAAAAATGTCAATTCTTATAAAATTAAATAATTGTTTTATTTTTTGCGGGGTGTGTTCCATATGTCATCGGCTCTAGTCTGCCCAAGATGCAGCCGTCGCGATGCAACAACACAGTCAGCTTCTGTCGCCACCAGTTGTCAGGGTTCTGTCACTTCGGTCTAGTTTACTCTTGGTTTTTGTGACAGAGCCCTGACACTCCTGTATTGTTTGTCTTGTCTTGTGTGAGCGCGCAGCTTTGAGCATACTCGAGCTGCGTGCTCTTCTGTCCTTGTGTTTTGTGTGCGGGGCGTGGTGTTCGGATCCCAGCACTTCGGTCTAGTTTGGGTTTCAGTTTTGTGTTGGGATTCGGACATTCATGCTCTGTGTGTTTGTTTTTTGTCGAGCGCACGGAATGAGCATTCGCTCGTTCTCGTGCGCTCTGTCTTGTCGTGTGAGCATGCGCTCTTCTGTGTTTTGTGTTGTGTAGCACGTGACTGGTGTTTTTCACTGGCTGCGTGCTTTCATGTCGTCATGTTTTGTGTGAATGTGCAGCTGATGAGTTTTTTTTTTGGTGTGAGCACATATATCTTGTCTAGTGTTTCTTTGTGCCTTGTGCTCATGTCTATTGTCTAACCCCGCCCACCTTGTTTCCTGATTATTGGTTAATTTGCCCCACCTGTCCTCCCTCGTTACCCTCTTTTGTTTGTTCCCTATTTAATCTCCTTGTGTTTACAGTCCAGTGTGGAATCGTCGTATCTACCGCATGTTTCCCTGCTCCCTGGAAGTCAAGTCGAGTCTGTTTTTCCCCCTCGGGGTAGTTTGTTTTTGTCTTGTTTTATTTTATTATTCACATTAAAAGCCCTTATTTCTGCATCTTTGAGTCCTCGCTTCATCCCTTCTACAAACCCAGACACCAGTTCTTTGATGTTGGCTGGGTGACTCACGGCCTTACTTTACTCAACTCAAGATGGCGCCGAGGATGGCTGCTGCGTCGCGAGCTCCGTTACTACATTGCAGTTTTTTGTTTGTCCTGTTTATAGTTTTTGTGTTTTTTGTCTTGGATGTTGTCTGCCTTACTGCGTACGACAGACAGACACTTTTGGACATTGGTTCGGCAATCGCACACCGAAAACCGGACTTTAAATTCTTCAGTGACGACCAGCTGTTTACAAACACGGCAGCGGAGCCCTTTGTGTGGGCGGCCCGACCGCGGAAACGCAGCCGGAGAAGGGGAAGCAGAGCCGGCGTGCTCATCAGAGTAAGACGCCGCGCAAACCGACCCCAGCTTCCCAGTATTTTACTGGCTAATGTTCAGTCTCTGGACAACAAACTCTGCGAGCTGAGAGCACGGATCTCTTTCCAACGAGAGACGAGGGACTGCTGCATTATCTGCCTTACAGAAACTTGGATGTCTGCTGAGATTCCAGATTCGGCCATCGAAACCACGGGGTTCTCCGTGCATCGAATGGACAGAGAAAAATAACTCTCAGGGAAAAGCAAAGGCGGGGGTGTATGTTTTATGATCAACAGATCCTGGTGTGATCAGAGGAACGTACATTCTATCAAGTCTTTCTGTTCTCCTGATCTGGAACTTCTCATGGTTCTGTGTCGACCATTCTGGCTACCGAGGGAATTCACAGCGGTCATCATCACAGCTGTGTATATTCCCCCACAAGCCGACACAGACCGGGCACTAAAGGAACTGTATAGGACAGTGAGTGAGCAGGAAACCGCGCATCCTGAGGCTGCGTTTATTGTGACCGGGGACTTTAACAAAGCCAACTTCAAACGCATTGCACCTAAATACCCCCAACATGTTAACTTCAACACGCGAGGGAACCGTATTTTGGATCACTGTTACTCTCCCTTCCGGGATGGCTACAAGTCCCTCCCGCGCCCACCATTTGGCAAATCGGACCACTCTTCCGTTCTCCTTCTGCCCGCTTACAGGCAGAGACTGAAACAGGAAGCACCCGCCCTCAGAACCATCCAGTGCTGGTCGGACCAATCAGACTCTATGCTACAAGACTGTTTTGATCATGCGGACTGGGAGATGTTCCGGTCGTCCTCTGATGACGACATCGAGGTCTATGCTGATAGCGTAACGTGTTTCATCAGGAAGTGTGTAGAAGACGTTGTTCCGACCAAAACAATACGGCTGTACCCAAACCAGAAGCCGTGGCTAAATGGGGATGTTCGTCCACTCAATGCGCGGACCTCCACTTTTAACTCCGGTAATGCGGAGGAACATAAACAAGCAAGTTATGCCCTCCGGAAAACCATCAGAGCAGCAAAACGCCAGTACAGGGTCAAGATTGAAGGACAGTCCAACACCACTGACTCCAGAAGCATGTGGCGGGGAATTAACACCATCACGGACTATAAAGGGAACACAAACTCCACCGTGAACACAGCTGCTTCTCTCCCGGATGAGCTAAACACCTTCTATGCTCGCTTTGAGGGAACTAACACCGCCCTCGCGGAGAGAGAGCTTGTGGCTGAAGATGCAGAGGTTAGTTCACTCTCTGTATCTGTAGTGGATGTAACCCGATCCTTCCGGCGGGTGAACATCCATAAAGCCGCGGGTCCAGACGGCATTCCGGGCCGCGTCATCAGAGCGTGCGCGAACCAACTGGCTGGAGTTTTCACAGACATTTTTAACCTGTCCCTCTCCCTGTCTGTGGTCCCCACATGCTTCAAAACGTCCACCATTGTGCCTGTACCGAAGCAGTCAAAAACCACCTGCTTAAACGACTGGCGTCCTGTTGCTCTGACCCCCATCATCAGCAAATGCTTTGAGAGACTAATCAGAAACCACATCTGCTCTGTTCTCCCTCCCTCACTGGACCCACTGCAGTTTGCATACCGCACAAACCGCTCCACTAATGATGCCATTTCATCTACAATACACACTGCTCTCTCCCACCTGGAAAAGAGGAACACATATGTGAGAATGCTGTTTGTAGACTACAGCTCAGCATTCAACACCATTGTGCCCTCCATACTTGACGGGAAACTCCGGGCTCTAGGCTTAAACAGCTTGTTATGCAGCTGGATCCTGGACTTCCTGTCAAACAGACGCCAGGTGGTCAGAATGGGCAGTAACATCTCCTCATCACTGACTCTCAACACTGGAGCCCCTCAGGGCTGTGTTCTCAGCCCACTCCTGTACTCCTTGTACACACATGACTGTGTGGCAACCCACAGCTCCAATACCATCATCAAGTTTGCTGACGATACGACGGTGGTAGGTCTCATCACTGACAATGATGAAACGGCCTACAGAGAGGAGGTGCATGCACTGACACGATGGTGTCAGGAGCACAACCTCTCCCTCAACGTCAGCAAGACCAAGGAGCTGGTGGTCGACTTCAGGTGGAATGAGAGAGAACACCGCCCCATCACCATCAATGGAGCACCGGTGGAGAGAGTCAGCAGCTTCAAGTTCCTCGGTGTCCACATCACAGAGGAACTCTCATGGTCCGTCCACACCGAGGCCGTTGTGAAGAAGGCTCATCAGCGCCTTTTCTTCCTGCGACGGCTGAGAAGGTTTGGAATGAACCGCCACATCCTCACACGCTTCTACAGCAGCACCATCGAGAGCCTGCTGACTGGCTGCATCACCACCTGGTACGGCAACAGTACCGCCCGCAGCCGCAAAGCCCTGCAAAGGGTAGTGCGCACGGCCAGCTGCATCATCGGAGGTGAGCTTCCCTCCCTCCAGGACATTTATGCCAGGCGGTGTGTGAAGAGAGCTCAGAGGATCATCAGAGACTCTAGCCACCCGAACCATGGGCTGCTCTCACTGCTGCCATCAGGCAGGCGGTACCGCAGCATCAGAACATGCACCAGCCGACTCCAGAACAGCTTCTTCCCACAAGCAATCAGACTACTTAACTCTTGATCCATCAGTTCATAACACACACTGGACAGAATATCACTCAGCACAACCCACTGTAGATACACACACATTATATACACATTTATTTATCATATAGCATCTATTGTACATTGGATCTCTATTGTGATTAATATTGTATACTGTACATTGTATATTATTATTATAGCGTAATGTATATTGTTTAATGTATGTTTAGTGTACATTGTTTAAAGTATATGTATATTGTAAGTATGTGTATATTGTTTAAAGCTGTGAGAACTACACTCACATTGTGTAAATTATTTATTGTTTATTGTAGAGTTTACTGTGCTGTGAGTAATTGTGGGCGCATCAGATGTGTAATCTGATGTTGCTTTAAATGTTGTACATGTCATGTCATGACTGCTATGTTGCTCGGAACTGCACCTAAGAATTTCACCTACTGTTGCACTTGTGTATATGGTTGTGTGACAATAAAGTGATTTGATTTGATTTGATAAAAAATGAAAAATTTTGTCGTCATTTACTCACCCTCAAGTTCCAAACCTGTATACATTTCTTTGTTCTGCTGTACACAAAGGAAGATATTTGGAAGAATGTTTGTAACCAAGCAGATCTCGCACTCCATTGACTACCAAAATATTTTGTTTTCCTACTATGGCAATGGGGGCGAGATCTGCTTGGTTACAAACAGATCCCATTCGTCAGTCCTTCTGACATAATGTCTCCGTTGCCTCCTTCAGGGAACGGGGGTTACAATAGCAACCTAGACATTCCCATTCATAGTATTTGCACTGGAAAAAGTGACACATTATTAAAAATTCCCACTTTTGTGTTCCTTGAAAAGTAAATGAGTCAAACAAGTTTGAAACAATTTAACTGTGAGTTAAATCACTTGCTCATACAAAGGTGAGAAGTTTAAAAGCACTTACTTTTGTGCTATACAGAGTTCCACAGAGAATGAAAGACATTTGAGTCCTCAGGTCAGTGAGCACAGTGAACCAAAGCACATTAATTTTCATTCTGAAGAGAGAACCTTTGGTGCTCCAGTCTCCAAATCTCTGAATTAATACCAAGACTCTATCCAAGTCCATGACTTTCTTTTCAAGACGTCCTCTAACCCTCTCCTATTTTGAATGCGTCCTCACGGACAGATTGGTATGCAAGTGTTTTTCTTTTTGTTGTGTTGCTTCAGTATGCTCAGGGCATCCGAAGGTCTTTTCTCATTGTTCAGTCAGGTGGATTGTTGTCATTATTTCCTTTCTCGTATTGGAAACAGACACGTGTTTCCCGGTAAAAGCACACATTATTCAAAGCAGAGTACTTATTTGATGAGGCATGACACTTTCTACCATTTTAGTGATGTTTGCATACAATGTGGATGGCATAGAAATGTTTCATAGATAGATCATGAGAAAATATAGGAGGTTATACAATAACTTGAAGTGTATGCATTCGTAAAAAGCACTATAATGCATGAAACCTGTCAAATCAACATATTACCACCATTTTCCTTTAAAAATGGTATCCCTGCAGAAAAAAACAGAATATGATGTTCTTGGATGCTGACATGCTGGTGTCCCAACAAGGTTACTTAACTAGCCTAACCAGCAAGACTTCCCTAGTGGACTGATTTTACCCAGTTACTAACTTTAAAGGGATAGTTCACCCAAAAATGAAAATTAGCCCATGATTTACTCACCCTCAAGTCATCCTAGGTGTATATGACATTCTTCATTCAGACAAATACAATCAGAGTTATAAAAAAAAAATTGTCCAATTTTCCAAGTTTTATAATGGCAGTGAATGTCTGTTTCTGTTTTGAAGTTCATAAAAGTGCATCTATCCATCATAAACGTAATCCACACGGCCCCAGCGTATGACATTGAACGCTCCGGTGAGAATATGCTAGTTATGCTAGAATATGCTTGAGAAAACTAAGGTTTGTTTTGCTCTATCCTCTGCGCTTCCTCATTCGTCACCGGAACTTACGTTATGTCTGCATCCTACATCATATGCTGAAACACCAGTCTCTCGTGAACGTGCGTACGGCAGTTAGCAGATGTTAGGGATTACAGATTGTAAAGTTTTATATATGGATATTTTTCTTACACAAATGCATCACTTTGCTTCAGAAGGACTTTATTAACCCCTGGAGCCGTATGGATTACATTTATGATGGACTTCAAAACAGAAACAGCCATTCACTGCCATTATAAAGCTGGGATTTATATAACTCTGATTGTATTCGTCTGAAAGAAGAACGTCATATAGTACACCTAGGATGATTTGAGCTAATTTGTTAATTTTCATTTTTGGGTAAACTATCCCTTTAACCAACTAGAGCAGAACCAAGCTAGCACTAACCAGGAAAAAAACAGCCTGGAAATTCAGTTTGCTCCAAGCTGGTCTTTTCAGCAAGGATTTTTGCAAATGTAGTATGTCTAGGATTTGCATCCTGAAAATGAACATGCTAAACCCTGCATGCTGAATGTATTTAATATGTGCCGTGCCAATGGGATAGTCGCTCCCTTGGGGCCAACATTCTCAAAGTAGCACATGCATTAATCTTTATATTCTATCTGTATGCACAATCACGGATGTCAAATGGCCTTTGAAGAATATATGCGCTTTGCTGGCGCACAACTCGAACATGGAAGTGGAAAAAAAGATGCCCCACACAGCAGAATAATTTTTCTGCTATACCCCCCCCCCCCCCCCCCCAGTCCAACTCCAATAGATTTTCCTTGTGAATATTGATTTAACTGTTACTTTTAAAGTTTATGATAGGGACTGTTGGTGTTGGACTGTAATGATTTTTAATTGAAACATCAACGCTGTTATATCAAAGCATTAATCACAAGCCATGTATAGAATTGTCACTGTTTCAACATTTTTCACAGGCTGTGAGCGCTTGGATGTATGAATTCCTCATCTTTAGTGGGCAAGGTCGCCATTCAAAACATATTTTATAGCCATATATGTCAACAAGATTATTCTGTACAGCATTATTTTTAATCTAATATGCATTTTTCTATTGGCCAACTGGATTGGTTTTGCTAAGGAAGAACTGTCTTGTTTTACTCACTTTTAACTCAGAGTTTGATGCGACTCTATTTGACGTTTGTTGTTGCAGTTTGTGAGGAACATATACAGGCACATGCCACAAGTAACAACACAACTCTCCAAAATCTCTCTTGCCTAATAATGATGGCTCCCATTTTCTAATTTCTCTTGCAATATTTGATTTCTGGGAGGTTACACAAGTCAAACCCCTTCTGACCTATTAGTATGTCCCAACAGTGTTTTTGTGAATGACTCGAATATCTGTGATATCACACTCCAGATTTCACTCCACTATAGGATCAAGTCTTTATACATTAGTAGGGTCACACTTCAAATACCAAGCATCTTTTAGAAGTCTTATTTTCTGAACAATGACTTGATTTGCTGTAATGTGTTAACAGGGTGTCTCTGAGATGGGGTTTGGTTGAATGTGATTTCCTTTTGCAAACTGAGAGTTTGAGATGGACCCATAGTGATCTAAATGATTTATGGTGTTTTCTTCTTATTTTCACATCGCTCCCTCTCTCCCAGCATCCCCGTTCCCCCAACCTTTCGACATATAGCCAAAGCCAGATATTATTCTGCTTGGCCTTGGGGCATGAAGACAAAGTCATAAACAACACACACACACTGTTTCCTCTGCTCGGATGCTTTACAATTAAATGTCTGTCATTTCAGTTTTATGCATTGGTCCCGCTTCTTCAAACATATTTTAGAGGGCATTCTGTTGGTTTAGCTCATCATTTTTCTTGCCAACCCCCATCCATCTCATAATCACTTTTTCTCTGTTTTCTTTTATGATTCGTTTCTAGGAAGATACAGTAGCTCTCAGAAAAGAGGGTATTGGTGTAGTTCTCGATTCCCAAATGCCCTATTTAATCTGCATTGATGAAGATCTACTCAGCACAGGGGTTGTTCTCTATCATTTGAAGGTAGGCAGCACCTCATCATAACGTAGGGCCAACATTTACAGTTGAATTCAACTCCAATTGACTTGTTGTTGTTTGTTAGTTTTGCCCAAGCGACGAAAGTGTTGATATGATCCATATTTGCTGTTTTGATGTTTATAAACATTCCCTGTTCTGTGGTTTAGGAAGGTAGAACTTCAGTTGGGACTGGAGGAACCGAGCCAGAGCAGGATATAGGTTTGCATTCTGTTTGCGTCAATTTTTGTTTTTGACTGGAAGCCGTCAACAATGTCAGACCCTTTTTCATTTTGAGCTTTCTCTGTTCTGCAGTTCTCCATGGTGAAGCTCTTCAGAGGGAACACTGTGTGTTTGAGAACCAGAGAGGAGCCGTCACACTTGTGCCGCTATCAGGAGCCAGATGTGCAATAAATGGGGTGGAGGTGACCCAGCCATACCTTCTCACCCAGGGTAATAAACGGCTATGTCTAATTTTTGTTGGATCTGTGACAAAGCATTGTAGTTTATTCTTCCTTGAAATTAAATGTTGTACTTTTTTTCTTATTTCAAATGTGTTGTTACCCATAATATTACCGATCAGAAGTTTAAAATCGGTAAGTTTATGTTTTAAAAGAAGTCTCTGGATTCATTTGAACAAGCTACAGTATACCAAAAAAAAGTTATATTTTGAAATATTAATACCATTTTAAATAACAGTTTTTTATTTTACTGTATTTTAAAATTTAAAAATTACATTTTCAGCATCATTACTTCAGTGTCACACGATCTTTCAAAAATCATTCTGTTATGCTGAATCGGTGCTCAAGAAACATTTATTATTATTATCAATGTTGAAAACAGTTGTTCTGCTTAATATTTTGTGGAAACCGCAATACATTTTTTTCAGGATTCTTTGGTGAATAGAAAAAATAAAATTAGCAGTGTACATAACAGTATGAGTTGTTACTTTCACTTATGATCATTGTAATGTATCCTTGTTGAATTATTTTTTCAAGCACTTCTGCCAAGTAAGTAGGCTGTAGGCTGTTTATGTACACCATGCAACTTAACTGTCAAAAACACTGTAAACATTGTGGCTTATTGATATAAAATTCAGTATGTAAGGCTGCTAAAATCTCGTTCCAAGGAAGGTAACGAGCTGCGACTGAAGGCCGTTGCGCGTTTGTTTTTCCGCTGGGCAAAATGGATTTAATTATAATATTCTTTATCTTACTCCATTTATCATAGTTGTCAGTTGGTTGTTGGTTGTTTGGTCTTATATTTAATAGTTAGTCACACATTTAATCATTCCGTTTAACCCTCCGTTGCCATAATTTATTTGAGAGTTATTAGATTAAGTCAGAATAGATCGAAAATGTAACAATTTTATTAACAGTCAGGTAAATGTATAATGCCAATTACATAATCAATTCAAAGATAATTCGTACATAACATCAAATACTCTGTAGCAAAGAATAAGATATCGATAACTGAATATTTGTCAAGACACTCTGCGTTACGGGCCAAACGCATTACAGTATGCGCCCCGAACTCATTGCTGTATCGCTTTAAGTAACTCAGACCAGACCGAAACCTCTTTCAAATGGAAATGCATGATAACAACGGGAATTTAAATTGGATCAAGTTCCCATTTGCCTGGATTGGAAAAAGAAACCAAATGGCTCCAAAAGCCAAACCCACCTTCATGAGTAAAATATCTCAAAGCTCTAAAAACTCTTATTAACTTCTTGTATATTTCTGTGGAGATGAGACATTTCAAACGATATCAAACACATATAATACTGTATAGTGAGAATTGACATTGAGCTGATTTAAACAAAGAAAGCTTCAGTACGTCCTCGCTCAGGTTTTTGCGTTTAATATTCACAGATGCTTACAGAGTAAACTTTGCCTACTTGCACACAGCGGGGGATCGTTGCTTCCAGAAATGAACAGCTTTTCATGGAGAATTATTCCAGGATTATTAAATGCGTCTCAAAACGATGTAGTTGTAGTAGGAATGCAGTCCTTGATGTGTTTGTTTGAGTTGATGTGTGATGTGTGGGCGTCGCCTCCGGAGCCTCAGTATTTGAATCTCAATAGAGCGCGCGCTTCGTGGGCGTGGTCGCATTAGTGTATAATGAGCCGCTCAGGAATGACTAACATCTCTCTGCTTTCAAACGGATTACATATACACAGAATATTTTGTTTTTGATTTGGTTTACAGTGTTTAAAGGTCCCGTTCTTCGTGATCCCATTGTTCAAACTTTAGTTAGTGTGTAATGTTGCTGTTAGAGCATAAATAATACCTGTAAAATTATAAAGCTCAAAGTTCAATGCCAAGCAAGATGTTTTATTTAACAGAAGTTCCCTTTCAAAGCCTACAGCGAACGGCTGGCTTGGACTACATCCTGGTACTTCCTTCATAAATGACGTCAGTAGAACAGACTAACCTCCGCCCACAAGAATACGCAAAAAAAGGGGGCTTGGTCTTGTTGCTGTCCCACGTGGAGAAGAGGACGGTCGCGTGGAGAAAAGGAAGTGTTGCATTTGAGTGTGTTTGTCGCCATGTCGTCGAGACGCTGTTATTTTCATCCCGGAGTCAAATCACCTTTGTTTGGCTTTCCCAGGGACGCTGTAGAGATCATTAAGCGCATATATCTCCCCTTAAGAGGCGTGACCTTTCCACGTGCGATAAGCTGCTGTTGAATCACAACACAGGAGCCGTGCCACGTTCGCTAAGATGCGGTCAAATCACAACACGGGAACCGCTGGCACAATCAGAACTCGTTACGTATTTCTGAAGGAGGGACTTCATAGAATAAAGGAAGTCATCAGCCGTTTTTAGGACAGTGAAAACAGCGGTATACAGATAAGTACATTGTGTTAAAAATACTGTTTTTTTTTTACACGCGAAACATGAACACATGTTATATTGCACACTGTAAACACAAGAGGCTGCAGATTGCGCATCATGTTTGATTTCTTTATTTTGCAAAAAGCACAAAAAAAAAATTCTATTGTGACTGTACTAAAAAAAATAGAAACTTAACAGATTATAATGATGTATAACACTTGCCTGAATGAAAAAAAACGAAAGAGCTATTTGAGTCTCTTTGGCACTGATAAGAAAAAAAGCGAGCCGATCGCGCCGGCGCGACCACCGACTCGAGAAGGTTAAATCCAATAGATTTTGGGTGAATTCTAAGTGATCTCTCAACATGAAGTGGAGTAAGATGGGGGATATTTGGGGCAAGGTAAATACATGCAAATGAAGGCCATTCTCAGTTTATTCACTCAGTGGGACGTCGGCTGCAAAAAAACTGTCCTCTTAGTGAGTTATTGTCTTTCACCAGAAAATATGGAGTTATGCAAGTTTTCAGTCTTTCAAGTACATGCAGTATATGGGTACAGGTTTATGTTTTAGCTATTTACAGCAGCTTGGAATGACACATCCAATCAGATTTTAGAGCCACAATCAATTTTGTCGTCGTACCTTAACTGTACAAATATAAAGCATGTCAAACTCTCTGGTTTTAACTGGAATTCAAAGAAGCTCTTTGAGCATGTCTGCGTCTTGCCACTTCAGATCTCCTCTCTACATTCCCAGGCCCGTGGAGTGCAACAGTCCCACCCTACTGCTTCTATCCTTGTACATGTCCACCAGAGCGACTCTCATCTCAGAGTGAGACTCGCAGCACTTCCAGAACAGCCAAACATGACTGAGGTTAAGACTCTGGCGGACAAAGCACCCGACCCGCAGTTAATTGGCAGATGACACAGATAGAGTGCAGAGGGGGTTTGAAGTGCATGTGTGGGATTAACCTTTCAAAGAGGGTAAAACCTCCAGAATTCAGACAAAACAGGCTAGATCTATTCTGGGTGTAAGATTTAAAAAAAAAGAGAGAGAAAAGCCAACTAAAAGGAAGGAGACTCATGAGAGAGTGGGAGAACCATGCTAGTCTCCTTTTTACAAATTTCAATTTGCCAATGTTCCCCTCTTTAGACACGGTGGCATCTGAAGCCATTTCCTTTGAACAAATGATAGTAATTTCCACAGCAACCTTAGCCCAAATCCATCTGATGCAGCCCTTTCAAGGGCTTTGTCACCCCTTGGATGTCATTAATAGAGGCAAGATTAGTTTTTTTCACTCCAGAAAGAGGGAGGAGAGAAAGAGAGAAATGGACATCTGCTCGGAAACCCATCGTTCTCAAAATCCCCAGAGAAAGTTATTTTTCAGTAATGTTATGCATAATGTGTTTACTAGAAAGGAAAGAGACAGGCTGGCCACATGGTCAGGATTTTCTATTTACTCTTTTCATGTCTATCTATCGTGATCTCTGCTTTTGCCAGATTTGCCTATATATATATATATATATATATATTTTTTTTTTTTTTTTGTAGAGGTATACAGTTATTTACCACATACTGTAAGAGTGAAATAGTATTGTTGACTATATTGTGTTGATATATTGTTTAACAGATATTGTGGTTGCACTTTATGTCACAGTAAGTACATTTACAGTGTACTACTTACCTAAGAAAATACTGGTTAATCTAAGGTAAATACATGGGTTAAGCTTAGGTTTATGGGTAGGTTCAGGGTCAGTACATAATTATTTATAACCCAGTTATTGTAATAACTATAATAAGTACATTGTATGTAGTACATGGGAAACAGGACTGTAAAATAAAGTGCTATCGATATTGCTTTTTCACCATACAGTATATGTTTATATTTCTGTGTTTGTCAGGAGTGAACATACAACTTGGAAAGGCCACCATGTTCCATTTCAACCATCCTCAAGAAGCAGCCCAACTTCGGGAGAAACGCAAGGTGGGGGAAATGAATTCTCCTTTGAAGCTATTTGTGAAAAATGTATTAAAATGCTGCTGGATAAAGGGTGAGCACATTTACCAACTTATGTTAAAAAATGCAAGTAATCAGAAACTTGTCTCAGTTGTAATTGCTATGCCAGTTGGCTGTGTGCTTCTCCATGCGAGGTAGAACAGGAGCTTTCTTCTTCAAAGAGGCACATATACACTTCCCTCAAGCTAAAATTATAAATCCCTCTTGGTATGTTTGCAAAGTGCCAGTTTTCTTTTTTTTCTTTTTATCTTTTACACCTCTTTTCTTCATTTCCTCAGAGAGGTAAAGTAATTGTGCACCTCAGTGTCTTCTGATAAGAGCCGAACATGTCTCTGTCGTTGGTTTGCTTCCCCTCCTCTGTCTTACTTTCTCTGCAGCCTCTGACACTCTCTAACTTTCCCTCCCTCTCTCTGTCTCTCACTGCTGTGACAGGTAATTAAATATTTCCTGACTGTTAAGTCTCTCATTGTAAAGTTAGACAGCAGCTGTTTCCTCTTCTGTGCACGGAGATTACTGTGCCTTCTCTCTGCGTGAACTATTCTTACGCTCACAAACAACTGTTAACTTGCTTCACGGAGCTCTCAGCAGCATCATTCAGTCATTTTTGTTGTGCGAAACTGTTTTTACAAACTGCTCATTTCTATATTAAACAATGGCACATAATAGTTTAAAGATTGCTTGCATAAACAAAGTTCATCCGAGTTTTGTTTCCATTGATATTTTGTGCCCAGATGAATGTTTAAAAACTTGCCATTTTTATCAGTTTGGAATGGTTATTTATTAGTGTAGGTTATGAAAGGTCCATGATACTAGTTTTTCTCAATTTTAGATTAAATGCCATCTTACATGTCCAATATTCTGTTCAGAGAGGGATTTCTGGAAAAGATTATTTCCATCAGAAGCGTCAATCACTTTTAAACGGGGGCTCATGTTCAGATTTTTAAGACAATTAGAGACAGATTTACTAACAGCTTTTTTGGCGTTAAAGCTTTTTTTGCGCTGAAAAGGCATGGGCAGTTATTTTTGCGACTGATCTTATTGCTTATACATTTGTAGGAATTTCCCTTTCAGATGCAAAATTTATGGGAGGAGAGTATTTAATGAATCATGTAAGGTGATTTACTAAGGTCTGTTTGATCTGACTACACAGGCCAGCCTTCGCTGCCCACGTGCATCAATGAGCCTTGGCCGCCCATAACCCTGTCGCCAGTTCACCACTGTTCCTTCCTTGGACCACTTTTGATAGATACTGACCACTGCAGACCGGGAACACCCCACAAGAGCTGTAGTTTTAAAGAGATGCTCGGACCCGGTCGTCTAGCCATCACAATTTGGCCCTTGTCAAACTCAAATCCTTCGCTGCCCACGTGCATCAATGAGCCTTGGCCGCCCATGACCCTGTCGCCGGTTCACCACTGTTCCTTCCTTGGAGCACTTTTGATAGATACTAACAACTGCAGACTGAGAACACCCCACAAGAGCTGCAGTTTTAAAGAGATGCTCTGACCCAGTCGTCTAGGCATCACAATTTGGACCTTGTCAAACTCAAATCCCAAACAAGCTCAAATCCTTATGCTTTCCCATTTTACCTGCTTCTAACACAAGTTTGAGGACAAAATGTTCACTTGCTGCCTAATATATCCCACCCAATAACAGATGCTGTGATGAAGAGATAATCAGTGTTATTCACTTCACTTGATCGATGTATGTATGTATGTGTACGTGTGTGTATATACAGTGAGGAAAATAAGTATTTGAACACCCTGCTATTTTGCAATTACTCCCACTTAGAAATCATGGAGGGGTCTGAAATTGTCATCGTAGGTGCATGTCCACTGTGAGAGACATAATCTAAAAAAAAAAAAACATCCAGAAATCACAATGTATGATTTTTTAAACTATTTATTTGTATGATTATGTCTCTCACAGTGGACATGCACCTACGATGACAATTTCAGACCCCTCCATGATTTCCAAGTGGGAGAACTTGCAAAATAGCAGGGTGTTCAAATACTTATTTTCCTCACTGTATATATATATATATATATATATATATATATATATATATATATATATATATATATACAGTGAGGAAAATATATACACTGTGTGCAGAATTATTAGGAACGTTGATTTTCTGATCATATTTTTTTTCCAGGCACATTTGACCAATTCCAAACCACAGTAATCCTAATAAATACTATTAATTTAGTATTTAATAATATATAAGTGATATATAATTGTTCATGAAGGCTGGAAATGAAAAACACCTTATATTCAGGTGTGCAGAATTATTAGGCATGTTTTCTTTTACAGATAAATTGAGCCAAAAAAGAGATTTAACTCAGACTGAAAAGTCAAAAAATTATTAAATGCCCATGAGAAGGATGCAATACTAATGCAATACTAGACATTGCAGTTAAGACATGACCATTGGACATTGAAAGGCTTGTTGGGTCAGCAGGGTCAGACAAAAACATGTGGCGGAGAAAAGACACCTGTTAACTGCAAAATAATTAAGATGAAGAATTAAGTGTGAAACCATCAGGAACCTTTTAGTCTCCAGCGCCACCATTTTCCAGAGCTGCAACCTACCTGGAGTCTCCAGAAGTGCAAGGTGTCAGGATCTCAGTACCACCAGCACCACATCCTCTTGCACCACTGTTTGAAGAATTCATCTTCCAGAATGGCAGTACGTTTTGGGAGTTCATTATAATCCATCTCTGCAACGGCCTACAGAGAGGAGGTGCATACTCTGACACGATGGTGTCAGGAGCACAACCTCTCCCTCAACGCCAGCAAGACCAAGGAGCTGGTGGTCGACTTCAGGAGGAATGAGAGAGAACACCGCCCCATCACCATCGATGGAGCACCGGTGGAGAGAGTCAGCAGCTTCAAGTTCCTCGGTGTCCACATCACAGAGGAACTCTCATGGTCCGTCCACACCGAGGCCGTTGTGAAGAAGGCTCATCAGCGCCTTTTCTTCCTGCGACGGTTGAGGAGGTTTGGAATGAACCGCCACATCCTCACACGCTTCTACACCAGCACCATAGAGAGCCTACTGACTGGCTGCATCACCACCTGGTACGGCAACAGTACCACCCGCAGCCGCAAAGCCCTGCAAAGGGTAGTGCGCACGGCCAGCTGCATCATCGGAGGTGAGCTTCCCTCCCTCCAGGACATTTATGCCAGGCGGTGTGTGAAGAGAGCTCAGAGGATCATCAGAGACTCTAGCCACCCGAACCATGGGCTGCTCTCACTGCTGCCATCAGGCAGGCGGTACCGCAGCATCAGAACACGCACCAGCCGACTCCAGAACAGCTTCTTCCCACAAGCAATTAGACTCCTTAACTCTTGATCCATCAGTTCATAACACACACTGGACAGAATATCACTCAGCACAACCCACTGTAGATACACACACATTATATACACATTTATTTATCATATAGCACCTATTGTACATTGGATCTCTACTGTGAATAATATTGTATACTGTACATTGTATATTATTATTATTATAGCTTAATGTATACTGTTTAATGTATGTTTAGTGTATATTGTTTAAAGTATATGTATATTGTAAGTATGTGTATATTGTTTAAGCTGTGAGAACTACACTCGCATTGTGTAAATTATTTATTGTTTATTGTAGAGTTTACTGTGCTGTGAGTAATTGTGGGCGCATCAGATGTGTAATCTGATGTTGCTTTAAATGTTGTACATGTCATGTCATGACTGCTATGTTGCTCGGAACTGCACCTAAGAATTTCACCTGCTGTTGCACTTGTGTATATGGTTGTGTGACAATAAAGTGATTTGATTAATTGATTTGATTGCAAAACGGACTTCAGGATGGACTAAAAATGAACCCCCAAAACGTACTGCCAGATTCTGGAAGATTAATTATTCAAACAGTGGTGCAAGAGGATGTGGTGCTGGTCCTTCAAGAGTCACTCTCAACCTATCTGTCCATAAAGCCTATACAAAAACAGTCTTCATGTATTTCAGCTTCAACACTTCAGCTTGTGATTCTTATTTAGTGGGGGTCATTTTTTAGGATTCTTTACCTAATTTAAGTTAAGTCTATGAGATGGTGATGGTTTCACACTTAATTCTTCTTCTACTGTGTGTGTGTGTGTGTGTGTGTGTGTGTGTGTGTGTGTGTGTGTGTGTGTGTGTGTGTGTGTGTGTGTGTGTGTGTGTGTGTGTGTGTGTGTGTGTGTGTGTGTGTGTGTGTGTGTGTGTGTGTGTGTGTGTGTGTGTGTGTGTGTGTGTGTGTGTGTGTGTGTGTGTGTGTGTGTGTGTGTGTGTGTGTGTGTGTGTGTTATGGGGACAAAATGTCCCCACAAAGATGGCAATATCCGAAGTCCTCATCCTTGTGGGGACATGTTTTGGTCCCCATGAGGAAAACATCTGACTAAGTGATGTTTTTTGAAAATGTAAAAATGCAAAATGTCTCCTGTGATGGGTAGGTTTAGGGGTAGGGGCAGTGTAGGGGGATAGAAAATACAGTTTATACAGTATAAAAACCATTACGCCTATGGAAAGTCCCCATAAAACATGTGTGCGTGTGTGAGTGTGTGCGCGTGTGCGCGTGTGCGCGTGTGCGCGTGTGCGTGTGTGCGTGTGTGCGTGTGTGTGTGTGTGTGTGTGTGTGTGTGTGTGTGTGTGTGTGTGTGTGTGTGTGTGTGTGTGTGTGTGTGAGAGAGAAGTTTTATGTTTTTGAATCTCACCACCAAGGCTGCATTTATTTGAAGAAAAAAATACAGTAAAAACAGTAATACTGTGAAATTTTATTACAATTTCACTTAACTGGTTTCTGTTGTAATATATTTCAAATGCAATTTATTCCTGTGATGCAAAGCTGAATTTTCAGCAGCCATTACTTCTGAAATCATTGTAAGATCATAGCTGATTATTTATTTATTTTAATTTCTTTGAAAATCATGGTACCAGTGTCATTCAAAATTGAGGTAAGATTTAAAAGAAATAGGTAATTTAAAAGAAGAGGAAAGAAAAAAAAGATATTAATATTCAATTACACATTCAATTAATAAAAAAAGACTGTAAAGACATTTATGAAATTAATAAATATTACAAAAAAGTTCTGTTTATAATAAATGAGCTTCTTTTGAACTTCTGTTCATCAAATAATCCTGAAAAAATATTAAGCAGCACAACTGTTTTTAACGTTAATTATAATAAGTAATATTTCTTTAGCACCAAATCAGCGTATTAGAAGAGAGGGTATGCATCGATCCAGTGAACCATGAATATTGACATGCAGCCAGGAATCGTGTTTTCCTGACATTTATATGAGCCTGATTTCAATACATAAATATCAGTAGCCGCGTTTCCATTACCTAAATTGCGCAAATTGAAATTGCGAATTGAAAATACACCCAATGGAAACGCGTCAATTTCGCTAAAGCTCACATACGGGTATATCGCAAAAGTGTTTTTACTCTCGCATGAGGTGGTTTTTCAGGCAATTCGTAAAAGGAAATTTTCGCAAAACTGCAATGGAAACACCTGGTACGGTCACGCATTGCTCTCATATAGGGCCTACATATTATTATTTTTTCCACTCAAGTATGTCTAATAACGAGATCTTGTGTCATTAAAACGACATATATTTTCTCCTAATAAGGAAAGTGGCGTAACTTTATAATGACGGACCCCGGTGCAACCACAAATATCATAACTATCTATAGGCCTACTGTAATTAAGACATATATTCAAGAAATGTATTAAAACAGAAAGACCCAGACATAGTGGAGCGGCTAAGTGATATAATCGTTCAGTTTATGATACAAGCGTGAAAATTGGCATGAGCAGTCTCCATGGGTCACTTGACAAGAAAATTGTCCGAGCCACTTGAAATTTCAAGATGGTGGCCATTTTTCAAGATGGCCGACACCTTAGGGGAGCAGTTGTGATATAGTGGTTTATTTGGTGATACAAGCATGAAAATTGGCATGAGCAGTCTCTGATGGTCACTAGACAATAAGCCACCCACAGCTACTTGAAATTTCAAGATGGCGGCCATTTTACAATTAGCTGACATCGAACCCCACTCTGAGTTTAACAGCAGTGATATATCACCAGTGTGCCCTGGTAGTGCAGATATTCACTCTTGTCTAATCTATCAATAATCAACAAATCAACAGAACTGTATTTTGATGCGTTAAAAGTTGTTCTTTAAAATATTCTAAAACATATCAAATAAAATGACACCAAATCGACCTTAATGGGAAAAAAAAAACTATAAATTGATATATGAAAATTGATCTTTTGAGGATCCAGGGGTAGGCCATCTTGAAAATAGAAATTTCAAGTGGCTGAGAGTGTTTTCTTGTCAAGCAATCCTTAGAGACAGCTCAAGGCAATTTTCATGCTTGTATCACCAACTAAATGATTTCTTAAGCCTAATTGCTCCACTAAGGTGGTGGCTAGCTTGAAAAATGGCCGCCATCTTGAAATTTCAAGTAGCTGTGGGTGGCTTATTGTCTAGTGACCATCAGAGACTGCTCATGCCAATTTTCATACTTGTATCACCAAATAAACCACTATATCACAACTGCTCCACTAAGGTGTCGGCCATCTTGAAAAATGGCCGCCATCTTGAAATTTCAAGTGGCTCGGACAATTTTCTTGTCAAGTGACCCATGGAGACTGCTCATGCCAATTTTCACGCTTGTATCATAAACTGAACGATTCTGCCAAACATAAGCACTTAGCCGCTCCACTAACATATGATTATGTGCCTTACTCATGCTGCTCACTTTTCATAATAAACATATGAAATGAAAAGATTATAATATTTAGACATAGCCTAAATATATGAAACTAAATAGGCTACATTTTCTTTAACCCTCTGTCCGACGAAGTCATCGGCGCCTTTTGATGGATTTTTTTTTTCCTTATTCCCTTATTCCAGTGCAAGACATAATTATAAACAGTAAACTGCTGTTATTGAGTGTACACAAATAAAAGTAGACAAAAGCTGTGGACTCGGGAATGGATTATTTTGCACTCCACTCCAAACGCTGTCTTCATTTCAAAAATATATTTTGTTTATTAAACACAAAGTTTTTCATTTCAAAAGCATTTCTAAATTCAGTATATATTTCCAACAAACGAAATTCCAAGCTAAAATAACGAAGTGGTAAAAAAAAAAACTTTGAGTTACCACCATGCAAATTCAAATTTTTCGCCCGTCTTTGTATGTGGCAATGCGTCACAATAATCTGGAAAATATCAAAATAAACTTTTAGAAAATATCGCAAAAGTTTTGCGCAAATCTGTAATGGAAACGCGGCTACTGTCAGTCATCACAATTTCGAGAATGAATCCCGCATGTATATGCGGATATGGGTCTATGTATTAAAGTGTGTATGTGGCTGCTTGTCAAGAATGGAAAACAAAAGTTTTATTCAAATTCTGAATATATTATAGGCCTATTAATATTTTTTTTATTTACATGTCTACACTTTATTAGAGAGGATTAGGGCGTGTGCAGAACTGGACAACAACTCGAGCTGTGAGTGGATTCTAACTTCAACACCAGTGTTTGGCCATTGCATTTTTAGAAATCAATAAACATGTCTGTGATTGGCTACATTACTCACCGAAGGGGAAACAAGTTGAAAATTTAATAATTTGACGAGTGCAAATACAGAAACGCCCTGGCTCTTTTGCCAAATCTTTTGCGCTAATAAGATGCTATTATTACGATTTCTTACAGTGGATTACAGATCCTAGATCAGCAGTGTTGGGCAGCTGATCGTCACGTACATACATACCCTAATGCTGAAAATTCTGCTTCACAGGAATAAATTACATTTAAAAATATATTACAACACAGGGGCGTCACTAGGCCCATTTTAGGGGTTGCTAAAATGTGTGATTAACCTTTCAAATATATGAAACTGGCTTCGGCTTCATCCCGTTTTTTAATCTGCGTTAATCAGCGTGTTCTTCAATCCGCTGTGGCGTCGAATAGAGCGCACGTCAGAAGCAGAGGTGTGTGTGTTGATCTGAGCCTCATTGGTCTGTCACCGCTCGTCAATGTCAAAATATTTGAGAAAAACAATCAAATCAGAGTAGGCGGGCCTTATGTTCACACAGAAGCTACTGAGGCTGAGCATGAATTTTAGCAGCAGGACTCAACGTCAAGTGCGGGATATGTAGCTAAACTAAACGTTTCATATTTGACAGCTGCTTCTTTTAGTCAGAAATGTTAAACAAATGTCATCAGACATATTCGTCAGATTCAGATGTCTAAACTTAATCATTCATCATGTCTGAACCTGTATGGCTTTCTGTTTTGTGTGAAATCCAAAAGTAGTTTATTTGTAGCATGCTTAAGATGCTCTTATCCACACAGTGAAAGTGAACCATAGCCATAAAATGATTTTCAAGGAAAGATTTTAGTGAATTTACTTCATGCATTGCTCCTTTTTTTTGCCCCTGGTCCCCTTCCATTTTCATTGTATGGAAAAGAGCAGCTCAGACATTCTGCTGAACATCTCCTTTGTGTGTTCTATGGCAGAAAGAAAGTCATACGGGTTTGGAACAACATGGCGGTGAGTAAATGATGACCAAAAATGTATTATTGTGTGAACTATCTCTTTAAACTTTCATTAGAACAGAGATGGTTTGCTATAAAAGGAGTTTTATTTCCATGCTCATTTAGGCACGTTGCAATCATTTTTACCAGTCTCCCTGCATTTTGCTCTCTCATTTCGATCTGAATGATGGTGATTTGTAGTGTTTTCTAATGGCATGTTTGCTTTAATTAGTGTGCTATAATTGCGGTGTGTTAGAAACAGCTGTCTTTCAGTTTTGAGAGTGGTTTTTACCACAGTGCTGTGTGTCTATGCTCAACCATCCATATGTGTGTGTGTTCTCCGCAGTCTAGGCTCTTCGTGTCGAGTAACTCCACTGCGTTCTCTGTGGACACTTTCAGTCATTTCAGGTGAGTACACCTGCTGTGAGACAGACTGTGCTGTATCCCCATACATCCTCTGATTCATTATGTTATATAACGTTTAGTCTGCACGGTAGCTTTATCTTCTTCCACAAGACATTTTGCACACCACTTATCCTGGAAAAAAATTACTTTTAGTGCTTCAATGAATAGCGCTTTCACTTTTTATATACCTAGACCTGGACTAAATGGGTATAAATTGTCACATTAAGGACACTTTTAATTTCTTCTATGATGGGATTTGAGGCCTGTTCACAACAAACAACATTGAAGTATGAAATATTAAAAAAAAATAATAATTTTTTCATTCTCTGAAAAAAAAATTATTGGATAGTAAGTGAATTGTTCGTCATTCAGCCAAAAAAATTACCTAGTCTCTATTGAAAAAAATGGCAAATTCTCTGTTTTCAAGTTTGTCCTGGGCCTGTAAAAGTAAACATTTCTTTCACTTTTTTTTTGTTTAAACTGATCTTGTCAATATCCCCATCTAACATTTTCCTTCTATTTTCATAAATCTGCATTGTTAATCCTTTGATCCCTTGATCTTTTATTCAAAACAAATTCACACAAATCTAACCTTTCATTGAAGTAAAATAATTGAAAATGTGGGGAAAATCTCTTTATGAAATAAATGTTTTTCTCCAAAAACACTTTGGCCAGAGATCAGAGACAATTCCTTTATACAGAATCTCTCCAGATCCTTCAGATTCCCAGCTCCATGTTGCTGCTTCTTCTCTTTTCTATAGGGTTCAGGTCAGGGGACTGGGATGGTCATGACAAAAGCTTGGTTTTGTGCTTGGTGACCCAATTTTGTGTTGGCTTTGATGTGTGTTTTGGATCATTGTTCTGATGGAAGATCCAACCACTGCCCATTATAAGATTTCTAGCAGAAGCGGTCAGTTTTTGATTTTTTTTTTTTAATCTGTTGGTATTTGCTAGAATCCATGATACCATGTCTCTGAACAAGATGTCCTGGACCTCCAGCAAAAAAATAGGCCCACAACATTAAAGATGCAGCGGTATTTTTAACCGTGGACACGGGGTACTTTTTATCTGTTTGCACCAAACCCATCTGTTTTTTTGTTTCATCTGACCATAGAACCAGGTCCTGTTTGAAGTTCCAGTCGTGTCTGACAACTGAATAGGCTTTTCTTTTTGGGTGAGCAAGGAGGATTTTTCTTGAATACCTCCCAAACAACATGTTGTGATGTAGGGGTTGTTTGATTTTTTTTTTTTTTATGCTTTCTGACCCCAAGACTAATGTCTGCAATTCTCCATCTGTGATCCTTGGACAGTCTTTGGCCACTCAAACTCTACTCCTCGCCATACAATTAGACAATATAGACACACAGATTCGTAACATCTTTTGTGGATTGGAACTTCTTAATTATTGCCCTGATGGTGGAAATTGGGATTTTCAATGATTTAGCTTTTTTTCTCAGTAATCTTTTGCTGCACATCAGAAATGTATTATTTGGTTTTACTTGTGCTGAATGATTAAGGGAATTTGGCCTTTGTGTTTCCTACTCCTGTCAAACAAGAAGTCATGAACACAATTTTATGTTCCTGTCACCTTGGTGTGCTAAAAAAACAAGTTCTAAATACGAATGGGAATATACTTCAGAGATATTTTACTCATTAAAAAATTCTAGGGGTGCCAATATTTGTGGCCAACATTTTTTGGAGAAAAACATTTATTTCATAATGCGATTTTCCCCTCACTTTCAATTATTTTATTTTAATGAAAGGTTCCATTTTTGCAAAATAAAATTGAATGAAAGATTAAAAAGTTTAAAGTTTTGACCGTATATCTTTCCTGTCTGTATTTTAAATGGCATCTGCATTTGATTTCATTCCACACATTTTGCTCATTTATTTTTGGCTCTTACTTGCAGTGAATTTTATTACCCCTTTTTAATCTTGGGACTTTTTTTTACTGCGATTTAGCTTTTTCACTCTGGCAGATGCAATTAAAGGGGGGAGAGAGAAAAAGGGCTACGACAGATGTGATCTGTTGTTTAGTAATACAGGCGAAGCTCTCAATGGAAAATGCAACAATTATGCAGTATGTAAATCGATTGTGAGATGTACTTGTGGATGGCAAACCATGCCAGATTCTGCTGTGTTTTTCTGTGAAAGGTGTTTGTAATTAGTCATGTTAGTCCAGGGGTGTCAAGTATTCCTGCAGAGTTTATCTTAAATACAGCTAATCAAAGTCTTCAGGATTTCTGGAAATTCGTATTAGAACAGGTTGTAGATTAACTCTGCTGGGCACTGACCCTCCAGGAGCAGGATTGGACACCACTGTGTTAGTCAATGTAAGAATTTCCACACATATAAGAAAGAGAAAGAGAATAAGACATGTGGACAGCTAGAGAGGTTCAGGCTGTTCTTCGCCTTGTGTATCGACAACTATGACAACAAAGAAAGCTCCCAGTCTCCTAACTCCCAGCTGGGAGACTTCTTTCTGACGTGCTACTGCTTGCAGCTGGAGCCGGGAGATGTCATGCATCATCTGTGAACCTCCAGGCTCTTCACATGTACACACAATCTATGCGTGACGCTTTCGGCAATGTTCTGCACGCTGTTCACCCTAATTGTTCCTTTCGTCGGTGTATACAAAATGTTTTGTTTGTTTGGTCGCCTTTCGCTTTGTTGTTCAAAGCTTTCTATAGATAATGGATTTGTGTGTTTGAAGTGAGCACTGCAAGCCTAGCAGATTGCTAATTTATTTTGTTCTGGCTTTCATGTGATTGACTGTGGATTTGGTTTCTGAAAAAGCATCAGAATGGAAATCCAGTGGAATTTGATGCATGCATCAAACACGGCTAAATACCAGCAGAGAAAAGCATTACACTGTCCAAATATGTCAGTTTTGTACTATATATTTATATCCTGTGCTGTACGGCTTTACTGGGCAAGACAAAATCAAACATTTTTTTGTGGGTCCATTGGCTTGGATTAATGTGTTTGTCATTTTGTAGTTTTACAATTTCCTAAGGAAAGCTTACAAACATATCAAAAGCTTATTGTTGAAATTTGATTTCTCAGTTCATGCCGCCGTTAAGCACTGGGCGAACCTTCTGTTTGCAAACTTGGAGGGAGAGAATAAAGGGGTAGTGTGGGAATAAAACATTCATCTTCAAGAAACTCTAAACTATTCTAAAATTGCTCTTTTCATCATATTTTTCTGATTGGGGAGCAGACATTAGTAGTTTTAAAGCCCCAATATGCTTCATGTGATATCATTTTGAATAAAAATCAGGCCTACTTTAATGTCGAAATCTCCGGTTCATTTCTTCTGTTCAGTCTTTTGAGGTCAGACGGCCGCAAGTAAAAACTTGAGCAGAGCACACTGGAGAGCTGGTTTATAGTAGAAAGTAGAAAATTATACTAGAAAGAGAGATGTTTAATATTGTAAAGCGTTTTTTAACTCGGAGTGCCGAGTAGCAGAACTACTGTTTTCTCATCACTGTCATTTTTGTTGTGTGTTGTTGTTATTTTGTTATTGAAGGGACAGTGCACAGCACATATTTACATATTCATCTAAACGGCGCTCAGCAGTTTGGGCGGCATTGGGATGTTCGCTAACAGTATATCGCTGCTAATATTTCAAACTACTTTTTATCCTAAGTGAAGAACAAAAAACAACTTTGTCATGAGTATATGAGGGCGTTGTGTCATGTAGCCAATTATATATCAAACAATATGCAATGACGTTATAGGAATATTTCACCCAAATGAAAATGACTTGTATTAGATGAGCACTTCAACTACAGTATTGTCTGAAAAGAAAAGCCAAGTGAAAATATCAAAATTTCATGCATTTAGACAAGACTTTTGAAGGAAATCAGTTAAACATCATAAAAGTAAGTCATGACCCACTGCACAGATTTCACAAAGGGCAAAGCTATACAAATTGCAGAAGACCTTGCAAGTACTCCCTTCTCTCGAAACATATTTCAGGAAAGGAAGCAGCATTCCCCCCACAAAATTTTTTACAGCACACTGAACAGGTGCTCAGACATTTCTTTCTCGTTTTACCAAGACATTTGCTATGATAATCCTTTGTAAGCCCTTGGGAACTTTTGTGAGTGAAAATAAAATAGCAGTTAAAGCCTCCTGATCATATGTTGATATTCTACACAATATCCAGAAAATTAAATTAAATTGTGAATGTACATAATTAAATGGCGGAAAAAAACAAACAGGTTCCAGCAAATTGACAGAACAGGTGAGAAGCATCTGTTTTACTAGCAGATTATTAAACTTTTGCAGTAGCAGGAAGCTGAGGTGATTGGGGGGAAAGATAACAGACTCATCCTACATCTAAAACGTGATGCGATACTTTAAAACCAGCATATGATGCTATATGATGTTTTTTGTATTGATAAAAAATTACTTTCAAAGGTTTTTATGAAAGACTTCTGGTTCAACAAAAGTCAAGCAAGTGGAAAAACAAAGAGTTCAGAGCTGCTGATCAACAAGAACAATTCTTTTGACATGTAAAATGTCATTGTTTTATAAAAACAACATCCTGTAAGTTTCAGAACTTCCTTGTTAATCCAAAAACAGCTTTTATTGAAACCAAACTCCGAAAATGATTTGTTTCAGATTTTGTTACATTATGGCAATAGTGTGACAAAAACCGCCCCTGCAGAAACAGATCAATGCCTACTTATACACATTATCACGTTTTTAGCCCCGCCCACTGACGCATTAGTGAGATGAAAAGGAGAGAAGAGCGATACAGGATCTCTTGGCTAAAAATGACATTACCTTCCGAAGTATCCTAATGCTAGGAAAGTGTGGTTATTTATTTGCACAATGTTGAAGTAGAGCATTATTTGTTTCACATTTCACAGTGGATTCTCAGTCACAATTTCATACTTTTTACGGTAAGATATGAACCCGACAGTAATGCCACAACATGTAACTAACTGTGTTAATTCTGTGATCAGTGATTTCTGATATGTAATGATTCATGTAGAATCAGACATTCTTTGTCTCAAAGAGTTTATTGCTGTTTATGCATCAGTAAATCAAGCCAGTGACTAAATGGTCAACTTCACATTGTTTTTCTTAGTAGCATGAAAATTGTGATAAAATGATATCCAGAAAGCGATCAAAGAACCTTCACTTTATAATTGCTGGAGCTGTCAATCACACAGTGTGAGTTTATCAGTAACTGAGTTCTGGACTCTCACTAAAACTCCTGTTATAATCCCGTTAGACGCTGTCGAAACTGCACAATAAATCTCTTATTTACAAAGATGTTAGCCATTAATAAGAAGTGGGCATTTACTTTGAAGTCTCACAGCAGACTTTCAACAGAGCGTTCAAATCAGAAGGCTAAAATCAGGGCAGAAAATGACCTGTTAATTCTAAATTATGCCAATTTTTGATGTAAAAATCATACTAACATTATACACCAATCAGGCATAACATTATTACCTAATATTGTGTTGGTCCCCCTTGCTGCCAAAACAGCCCTGACCCAACGAGGCATGAACCCCTGTAGGTGTGTTGTGGTATCTGTCACCAAGATGTTAGCAGCAGATCCTTTAAGTCTTGTAAGTTGCAAGGTGGGGCCTCCATGGTTTGGGCTTGTTTGTTCAGCACATCCCATAGATACTCGATTTGATTGAGATCTGGAGATTTGGGGGTCCAGTTTTGATGTTGGCGTTCACTTCACCTGTCATAATGTTATGCCTGATCAGTGTCAGTGCGCCTCAGGAAACATAAAATAATAAAATGCAGTGCATGACCCCTTTAAATATCTGGAGTATTAATTGAAAGGTTGCAGGCTTGAACTTTGCAAGTATTGAGGATCTCTTCTGTTGTACAAGAGCAAGGCATTTAATCTTGCGTAAAAACTGTGTACTGCAAGTCTTGGATAAATTGACCAAGTGTTCCATAGTATGAATCGACTCACAAACCCATTCTTATTTGCCTGAAATTTTTTGACATTTCAGATTAAAATGCCAACTTGTTGGTATTAGTTAGCGAGGCATTAGTTAACTGTGCTGTGGTTTTCATTCACACTCTGATTACATGGAAAATAGCATACTTATTTGTGGATGGTTTTTCAGCATAATACATCTTTTTTCTTGTAAATTAAATACTTGCATGTTAGGGTATTTGATGTAGCTCTTTATTTAATTTTGCTGATTGTTCAGTCATTGATTGAAAGCTTCAGTTCTTGTCACAGTTGTGATATTCAATTAAAAAAAAAAAATCTCTAGTACAGAGAAAAAAAACATATTTCACTGAATTGTCTTAGATTCATTCATACCCATTCACTTTGTACTTCTTAATGTTAAAAATAGACACATCAAGTGTTTGCTGAGCAGATAATGAAGATAAAAATGCTGTTTAAATTGTTTTGTGAGTCCCAGTGCGTGTGGTGAATGTGAACTGCTGGAAGCCAGTCACCAAGAATCCACCTCTGTAAACTCAGAGGGTGACAGAAAGAAAGCAGAGACCTTGGGAGGGAAAAGATCACAGACCGGGCTTAGAGAGGAGAGGATAGAGAGGTGAATATACAGGAGACAGTCCAAAAGGATCCACACTGCTTGGTTTATGTGTGGCACCAGTCAAGGTTCAGAATTTCAATCTCGTATCAAATGCTGTGTCTGTAGTCTGGACCTGTGCTGCCCTATACTTATGACAACCATTTTCATTGAACGCACTACTAAATGCTGTAACATCAGTGCTAATTTTTTAGTGTAAATTTGTTCTTACAAATTACAATTCCTTAGTAAAATGATGCATTGCATTTTTTAAAAACCTATGCTTCACATTTTTACTACCCTAACCAAGAAATATTCTAGGAAATTGCCTTTGTGACCTGCATTGTAAAATATGTTGTGTTTACCTTTGTGTCTGAAATGCTCTCAATAGGTGCTCTGCTGTTCAAAAACCCAAGCTCGAGTATAAGGTCTGTTGTTTTCTACCGGGGGCATTTCTGACATTTTACAAGGTTTTGACTTGTACATGCTCTGCTACCTGAAAAGTTGTGTACAAGGCTCCATTAATTTTTTGGCTTTCTGTCCAAAATCCTGTTGAGCTTGACGGAAAGTCGTCTTCGTTTCCCACAAGCTGCTTTTCCATCCCTGTGTGAACAGTCTGAGAATGAAGTGCTTGTATGTAAATCCTCAAATCTACATGCGCACATTCTATTTAATTTCACAGCTAGCTGAGTGGCCCTAATCGCATCCAGACATTTGGGTCCTTTGCTATTCAAATCTAATAGACACTTTTGGAGATGCGGGGCATTGTGCAGTTTAGTCTCTTTGACTTCCCGGCTGTTGGAGGTCTCTTGTGTCATAACTGTAGCAAAAATAATTAAAATCACTCTTCAAAACAAAAGACTACAGCAGCATGGTTTTGAATATAAACCTAATTGCTTCGCTCTTTTGTGGCCATGCTTAAGTGTAAATCATTTAAAATATATTTGCTTTTGCCCCCTCTGTAATCCGTGTAATATAAATACAAATATTGAGTTTCTATTTTGTTCAATGATCTAAAATGGAGAATGTTTTCCCTTACAGTTCCAGAAAGGTTTCTGATCAACCCGAAAGTGACGTAGAAGAGTGTTGTTTCTCAGGAGAGAGTCACCGGGTAAGCATGTGTTGTTAGGCCGTGTGTCTACCAAAGCGTTTTTTCCAGAGGCTAGCATATTTTTCCAATTGTTTTCGATGGGAGTGCTGGGTTTTTAAAACGGCAGCAGCGTGACGAGGTGCCGAGCATCTATTTCACACTTAGCACTAAGTGTTCAGCGTTTTTTCTGGTCGTCAAGAGTTGAAGAATGTTCAACTTTGGGTAAAACGCAGCACTCATCACTGTCACTTTTCAGACAGCCGTCCCACAGTGGAGGAGGGGGCGGGACAAATACAACACCTATACCCAACACCCAAATACTAAAATGTCGATACAATGTTAATTATTCGCTCTGGCTAGTTTTAAATGATTTTGTTCTGTTATTATGCTTGTTGTCACTTGTTGACGTTATACAAGCAGAATGAGGCGGTATCATTCTGCTTGTACAATGTCAACAGGTGACAACAATCATTTAAAACTAGCCAGAGCGAATACTTTACATTGTATCAACATTTTTATAAAGAAACAATACAGAAACAAACTATCTGGGAAATGAGATGCTAGTACTTCCGCAGATATTACGTATTATCATCTCAACCTGGCTTTCAAGCACGCACAGCTAGGCGTTTTCAGCAGAGCGCCTAGTGTTTTTAGCTGGCTAAAATCACTTTGGTGGACACATGGCCTTAGCCTCCACTCCACTGCTTTATTACTGGATCTGTTTTACTACTGGATGATCTTCTATACTTTAGGTCTAAGAGAAAAACCAGAGGTGCTAACTTATGTTTGTGACTGGCTGGACAGTAGCTTGATTTGCATAACATCTGTATAGGGACAGGCAATTAAGAATTAAGTTTTGAAAAACAAGCGTAGATGGAGTTGACCATTGCCTGAAGGCAGTGCAGCTGCCTCAGGGACCTAGTGGGAGCCAGAGCTGTTTATGTTTGCACTTGAAAATTAAAAAATGCTGCAAATTGTTAATCAGAAGCTTCTGCTTGAACTGTGAACATGCTATCCTATTCTTGATGTTATTTGATTTCAGCACACAAGGAGCTCATTATTTTGTTCAATTAACTCAGTGACTGTATGAATATTAGCCACATAGTGTCTATTATAAATAATTAAACCCTAATTAATACAGCTACTGTCTCAGTTTTTAAATAAAACAATCAAAAGTATAATGATCCACAGTGATATCTCTGATCGTTTAGGCTAAACTTTTATTGAAGGTATTTTTATTACAGACAGTGTTATTGTTTCCTATTATCACAGAAACATGCTGTTATTTTTGTTACAAATATGAAATGACTGCCTTAAGATTTATTGCCTTCAATTGAATTCTTTAAAATGCAGAATAATTTGAGTATAAAAATGCCCCTTTTCCCACTCTCAGTTAGCTTTGATTATGATGTATATTTTTTAACCTATTATATGCGTTTTACATGGCTTCATGGCTACCCCCTAGAAAGAGAGGGCATCAAAGCAATGACTTTCATATTTTCATCTGTGGAAAAGCAGCTAATACAAATAGCATGCAGAGCCTTTCTAACAAATATAAAGATTCATAAAGTAAGTGTTCCCAACCAATTACTTCTCACTGCTTTCACTCCTGGCTGTCCCATTTACAAGGTAACTGTAATAAAAGAGTTTATGCAAAAACATTTGCATAAAACATTTTTACATTTTATTGAAATATATTAGAAAATGTAGTGACCTAAAAACTAAACTCTATTGACACTATTCATTTTTTCTCCTTACAGATATTTCCCACGTCTCTCGCTCCTACAGACTTCCTCTTTCCTCAAAACAATACAGACAGTAGTTTCAGTGGACCTTCGGAGTCTCAGCACGTTCCTGTGACACCCGGGGCACTTACAGAACACCGTGCCACTAACAACCCTGCAAGAGATGCCACAATTCTTGGAAAGTCGCTTCAGACAAGTCTCAACATCCAGTGGGAGAAGCAGCAGTCAGCCCCTCATAAATCAGAAACTGAAGCTCCGTCAGTGGACGTGACACATAAGGAAACGGAGGGGGAGGAAAAAGGGGTGAATGAAGGGCTCTGGGATACTAGAATACTTCAGGAGTGCCGTAACGGGACCTCAGGACTCCTGGATGTCGAGCAGCAGTATCTCTGGCACCCGGTCGTGGACTCAGAAGGGAGCTTGTTAACGGAGAAATCCCATATACAAAGCAGGCACTGTGCCACGGGAGGAGGAGCAGCCTTTGTCCCCAGCTTGACTCGCTTGGAGCACTTTTCACAGAGGCATAGCCCACTTACCATGGGGGGCCAATTTAGCGAGCACATTTTATCCAGAACGGCTGTTGAGAGTCAAGAAGCCAAAGCCCATCCAGAAGGAAGTGGGATCAGCTCTAGCCTGGGGAGCCTTGCAAGTAGAGTATCCTGGATGCTGGCGGACGCAGGGCGTGTGCTTACTAACTCTTTGAAGGAACAAACTGGTGGTAGAGAAAGCAGTTGGTACAATCAAATGTGCTCACTGGTAAAGGATCTACCCTTTGTACACCATATCCAGTTTGAATTGACACTAAGACCACAGGAAAAAACAACTCTGGAGGCAACCCAGTTTCGACGCAATCTGTCTCATAGCGAGATATTGTCAGTAAGAAAAAAGAGTGTAGCGTTGCCTTCCATGCAATCCAGAGCAGATGAATGGAAGAGCCCTTTGGAGGCAACTCGGACAAGGGATTCGGTGACCACCCAGATAAGTGAGGGACTGAAGGTATGCTGCCAAAGACTACACCCTGTACCTGAACCCTTGCTCCACCTCCAGAACCTTCCACCTCAGCAGCTTCTCTCCTGCCTGCACAATGTCATCCCTGCCCACTTGTTAATGGAAGAGCGCGTGTTAGCTTTATACTGGCTTAGTGTCGCCACCTGCTCTCAACCAGGTCCACAGCCTGCAGTAATTGTCCTTTTCCAGACTAAGCTTTTGGTGGTCACCTTTGATCCTTTGACTGATTCTTCCAGCCCCACACATTCTTTAAATGTTTTCTATGAATTATCCTTTCAGGAACTGCAGGAGATCCACATAGGTTTTGCTGGGCAGACTGTCAGACTGACGGGTGTCACAGAGAACAGCATACTTACCTTGCACACTTGCAATGCAGTCTTAAGTCAAGAACTGTCCCGAACTTTACTCAAGGCTATTTGCCCTTCTGAGAGAGGTGAATTGGACCATCCGCTACTGTCAAGTGACATAGTATGTTTGTCCTTAGACTGGGACTCCCGTATTAGGGATTTGCTTTTACCCTCTCGTGGGCGCCTTACATGCTCTTTCCAGAAAACCCTGGCTAAGTTGGTCTTCCTTTTACATGGTAACATGCAGGGTGAACGTCCGGGACTTGCGCATGTGCAACTACTTCTTTACACGACTGTCAGATTTCAGCGATCAACTCTCGAACTACACACTGACCCTATTGTACCTGTTTCCCAGCTGGCACCGGTAGACTCTGAGCTTGTCCAGCTTGTCCTGACTGACACGCACCTGTGTCTCTTGCGTGAGAATGCCGTTTATCACCCACCTCCACGTTCAGTAGCTATAGTGGCACGCCAGGCCCAGTTCAGGCTAATAGACATGCGGCAGCGTTTGGACGTCCGTTGCGTTCTGGTCAGAGAGGGGTACGGCAGTATGCGTCTGGATGTGGTTTTTGCTCATGTTTACCGGAAATTCGGTAGCACTGGAGGTCACCCTCAACCTCCAGAGGTCTGCAGTGCTGATGAGGCAGCTGCCCAATCTCCTACCAACTCTGATTCATCTCCCCGGAATGAAGTGTGGAAATTAACTTTCAGCAGCGCTGCTGAGGCCACCTTCCTGATTAATAACTTGTCAAACATTTGATCAAGGACCTTCCAGCAAAATAATTAACAGCCAAGTGAGGAGAATTCGACAGGAGACTGCGAAAAAAGCTGAGTGCACCGAAAACATGACATGAGTCGGTGGCGCTGGGATTTGAGAGATATTTTGTAATTGTTCTGCCATTTTGCTACTTTTCCAATTTTCATATGACTAGCATTGTGATACATTTTTCTGACTAAGGGATGAGTAAAGGCCCGTTCACACCAAGAACGATAACTATATTAGTGTCGACACCAAAGCACAATATTGTTCTGTTTATTCTAAGCACATGCTGCAGTTATGCAGATGTCTGCCTTTAAATGCCTGAGCTATTTTAAACTGGTTGTATTGTAAATGGCTATCTATGTTTTCATTGTTCATCAGTAGGAAAAATCATTGTGAAAGTGAATCCAACGATTTTGTTTATCTGTGCTGTTATCATTATAGTTGTGGACTCTATTCTTTTATATTTAGAATGATTTTTAGAACTATATCTTTATCATTATAGTTATCATTCTTGGTGTGAATGGGCCTTAATCATTGAAAGTAGTGCCCATGATTAAGGTCATAAATTCACAAGGCTAGTTGAGACTATTGGCATTAGTAGTAATGGTGTTTGTTTGGCAATATTATATGGGCAGATCAAAAATGATTGTTGATTCAGAGTACTGTATAATGCATCTATAAAAAAATGTATAATGGGATTAAAGAATCTGTACTCAACCTTAATTTTCATGTTCATTCTATTCAGTGCCAGTTATAGAATCTAAAGTACGAGTTGTGTCATGTTTATCCCTGTGCGTCACCAGTATGCTTTTATAGTGTAGTTCATTTTCTCAGATTTAACAGTTGAAGTTGTATTGTATCGGTTGCACAGTGATGTACCACCCAAGCATAAAAATGAGAAAACCTGCATAAAAAACAGCTTCTTCCTCTCTTCAATTTTCACTCTTCCCTACCCTGTCTTTGACTCATATAGCCTTGCTTCACACAAAAAAGCATGTTGCATGCCTGCAGCATCCAGCAGCTATCAGTATGCATCTCTTGAACTCGTCATGGTGTGAGGAGATTCCAAGGTCAAGGTGAGTTTTTGTTTTCCTGCAGGGTCACTTAAGTTCGCTCTGCATCACATTGCTAGCTAATAGCTTCATGGTCCCTTTTGTTCCAGATCCTCTTGTGTAAAATATTAGTTATGGTTCTCTTGTGCCTCCATTTTGCCAGCCATGCTCCCTTTTGTAGACTTTATGCCACTGAAGAAGAGGAGCAGGAAAAAGACTTTCTTCCTCCCTCATCTAAAAATGGTATACTGTGTAGAAAAGTATGGGTGCATATGATATACAGTGCAATCAACTAGTTATTTTCTTTGACAATGCCAGCAAGAGATGGACAGAGTGCCTTTTAATAAAAGTACATCATGTGCCTTCTCAGAAAATCAGAGCTTTTCACTTTTCAGACCTGAAATACTGTGTAAGTGGAAAGACCCTGTCCAAAGGACATATTTTTCCAGGAAAAAAAAAAAATGCTTTTATGGCAGACTGTAATATCAGCTGTTGTGATGAATGTCACAGAATGTCTCATATAGGTTTTATTCAGGCTTTAATTTGCATGCTTTTTTAAAATGTTTACATTTACATTCATATAATGTTAAAGAGGCACATTATCTTCCTCAAAGGGAAAATACATTATTTTACCCTTGAAGAAATGAAGGGTAATAATTTTAAAGAACTAAAGGTTAAATCATTTTAAAATTATGCACACTCACATAAGATGAAGAGTCTTAATATTAGTGGCTTAATAAAAGCTGTTTGGTTACACTTTATTTTAAGGTGTCATTGTTGCAATTATATATTTAAGTACTGAGTAATATTAATTCATTAATAACATATACTTACTAATAGGATTAGTTGCATGTAATTATGCATAATTTACTGTTATTACTATGGTAAGTACATTACATGCTACAGTAGCATATTTAACAAGGACACTGTAAAATGAAGTGTTACCAGCTGTTTTATTTAACATGTAGCGAGTCAAATTTCCAGTTATCATGAAAACTGCTGCCATTTTGATCTTTGTGAGCTAAAGTGAAATCTGCAGAGAGTACCGCTCCCTCTTATCAGCTTTACTGAAAGAGTGTTACCTTCTTGCTTGCTTTAATGTATCAGAGACTCCATAATTCCATACAAGCCCTACAGTGCATCTGGAAAGTATTCACAGCGCTGCACTTTTTCACATTTTGTTATGTTACAGCCTTATTCCCAACTGGATTCAATTATTTTTTTCTACAAACAATACCCCAGAATGACAACGTGAAACATTAGTACATTAGTATTCACAGCCTTTGCTCAATACGTTGTTGAAGCACCTTTGGCATCAATTACAGCCTCAAGTCTTTTTGAGTATGATGCTACAAGCTTGGCAGACCTATTTTTGGGTAGTTTCTCCCATTCTTCTTTGCAGGACCTCTCAAGCTCCATCAGGTTGGATGAGGAGCGTCGGTGCACAGCCATTTTCAGATCTCTCCAGAGATGTTCGATCGGGTTCAAGTCTAGGCTCTGGCTGGGCCACTCAAGGACATTCACAGAGTCGTCCCATAGCCACTCCTTTGTTATCTTGGCTGTGTGCTTATAGAGTCGTTGTCCTGTTGGAAGATGAACCTTTGCCCCAGTCTGAGATGGAGTGCTGCAGAGATGGTTGTTCTTCTGGAAGGTTCTCCTCTCTCCACAAAGAAAGGCTATAGCTCTGTCTCTGAGTGACCATCAGGTTCTTGGTTACCTCCCTGACTAAGGCCCTTCTTCCCCGATCGCTCAGCTCTAGAAAGAGTCCTGGTGGTTCCAAACTTCTTCCATTTACGGATGATGGTGGCCACTGTGCTCATTGGGACCTTCCAGTCTGGCCTGAAATAGTCCCAATATAAACACTTATTATAAGTGTACCATAATGATTCTGGGTAAGACAAAAACACGGTTTAGAAAATGGATTCATGTTGTACATTCTTATTATATATTTTTTGTAAATCTAAAACAAAAAAAGTTACGGACATCAGCTTTAACAAGAAGTAAGTTGTACAGAGAAGTTTGTTGTTATGAGAACAAATTATTATGAGGATTTTATTTTAAGTAAATCCTACATGTTATTTTTTCAGTGTCTGGAAAATTTTGTGAGCCTATGCAGTGTTTACGCAAAGAATTCTGACTTTATAACTCGCAATTGCGAGTTTATATCCAGAATTCTGACTTTATAACTTGCAATTGCGACTTTATATCTCAGAATTCTGACTTTATATCACGCAACTGCGAGTTTATATCTCAGAATTCTGACTTTATATCACGCAACTGCGAGTTTATATCCAGAATTCTGACTTTATAACTCGCAATTGCGACTTTATATCCAGAATTCTGACTTTATAACTCGCAATTGCGACTTTATATCTCAGAATTCTGACTTTATAACTTGCAACTGCGAGTTTATATCCAGAATTCTGACTTTATAACTCGCAATTGCGACTTTATATCTCAGAATTCTGACTTTATAACTTGCAACTGCGAGTTTATATCTCAGAATTCTGACTTTATAACTCACAATTGCGACTTTATATCAGAATTCTGACTTTATATCACGCAATTGCGAGTTTATATCTCAGAATTCTGACTTTATAACTCACAATTGCGACTTTATATCAGAATTCTGACTTTATATCACGCAATTGCGAGTTTATATCTCAGAATTCTGACTTTATAACTCACAATTGCGACTTTATATCAGAATTCTGACTTTATATCACGCAATTGCGACTTTATATCTCAGAATTCTGACTTTATATCACGCAATTGCAAGTTTATATCTCAGAATTCTGACTTTATATCACGCAACTGCAAGTTTATATCTCAGAATTCTGACTTTATATCACGAAATTGCAAGTTTATATCTCAGAATTCTGACTTTATAACTCACAATTGTGACTTTATATCTCAGAATTCTGACTTTATAACTCGCAATTGTGACTTTTTATCACAGAATTCTGACTTTATAACTCGCAATTGCGAGTTTATATCTCAGAATTCTGAATTTATAACTCACAATTGCGACTTTATATCTCAGAATTCTGACTTTATAACTCGCAATTGCGACTTTATATCTCAGAATTCTGACTTTATATCACGCAATTGCAAGTTTATATCTCAGAATTTTGACTTTATATCACGCAACTGCAAGTTTATATCTCAGAATTCTGACTTTATATCACGAAATTGCAAGTTTATATCTCAGAATTCTGACTTTATAACTCACAATTGTGACTTTATATCTCAGAATTCTGACTTTATAACTCGCAATTGTGACTTTTTATCACAGAATTCTGACTTTATAACTCGCAATTGCGAGTTTATATCTCAGAATTCTGAATTTATAACTCACAATTGCGACTTTATATCTCAGAATTCTGACTTTATATCACGCAATTGCGAGTTTATATCCAGAATTCTGACTTTATAACTCGCAATTGCGACTTTTTATCACAGAATTCTGACTTTATAACTCGCAATTGCGACTTTTTATCACAGAATTCTGACTTTATAACTCGCAATTGCAAGTTTATATCTCAGAATTCTGACTTTATATCACGCAACTGCAAGTTTATATCTCAGAATTCTGACTTTATATCACGAAATTGCAAGTTTATATCTCAGAATTCTGACTTTATAACTCACAATTGTGACTTTATATCTCAGAATTCTGACTTTATAACTCGCAATTGTGACTTTTTATCACAGAATTCTGACTTTATAACTCGCAATTGCGAGTTTATATCTCAGAATTCAGAATTTATAACTCACAATTGCGAGTTTTTATCACAGAATTCTGACTTTATAACTCGCAATTGCGACTTTATATCTCAGAATTCTGACTTTATATCACGCAATTGCAAGTTTATATCTCAGAATTTTGACTTTATATCACGCAACTGCAAGTTTATATCTCAGAATTCTGACTTTATATCACGAAATTGCAAGTTTATATCTCAGAATTCTGACTTTATAACTCACAATTGTGACTTTATATCTCAGAATTCTGACTTTATAACTCGCAATTGTGACTTTTTATCACAGAATTCTGACTTTATAACTCGCAATTGCGAGTTTATATCTCAGAATTCTGAATTTATAACTCACAATTGCGACTTTATATCTCAGAATTCTGACTTTATATCACGCAATTGCGAGTTTATATCCAGAATTCTGACTTTATAACTCGCAATTGCGACTTTTTATCACAGAATTCTGACTTTATAACTCGCAATTGCGAGTTTATATCTCAGAATTCTGACTTTATATCACGCAATTGCGAGTTTATATCAGAATTCTGACTTTATATCACGCAACTGCGAGTTTATATCTCAGAATTCTGACTTTATAACTCGCAATTGCGAGTTTATATCTCAGAATTCTGACTTTATAACTCGCAATTGCGAGTTTATATCCAGAATTCTGACTTTATATCACGCAATTGCGAGTTTATATCTCAGAATTCTGACTTTATAACTCGCAATTGTGACTTTATATCTCAGAATTCTGACTTTATAACTCGCAATTGCGACTTTATATCTCAGAATTCTGACTTTATATCACGCAATTGCGAGTTTATATCTCAGAATTCTGACTTTATATCACGCAATTGCGAGTTTATATCTCAGAATTCTGACTTTATAACTCGCAATTGCGACTTTATATCTCAGAATTCTGACTTTATATCACGCAATTGCGAGTTTATATCTCAGAATTCTGACTTTATAACTCGCAATTGCGAGTTTATATCCAGAATTCTGACTTTATATTACGCAATTGCAAGTTTATATCTCAGAATTCTGACTTTATATCACGCAATTGCGAGTTTATATCTCAGAATTCTGACTTTATAACTCGCAATTGCGACTTTATATCTCAGAATTCTGACTTTATAACTCGCAATTGCGACTTTTTATCACAGAATTCTGACTTTATAACTCGCAATTGCGAGTTTATATCCAGAATTCTGACTTTATATCACGCAATTGCGAGTTTATATCTCAGAATTCTGACTTTATAACTCGCAATTTGGACTTTATATCAGAATTCTGACTTTATATCACGCAATTGCGAGTTTATATCTCAGAATTCTGACTTTATAACTCGCAATTGCGACTTTATATCTCAGAATTCTGACTTTATAACTCGCAATTGCGACTTTTTATCACAGAATTCTGACTTTATAACTCGCACTTGCGACTTTATATCTCAGAACTCTGACTTAATATCATGCAATTGCGACTTTCTATCTCAGAATTCTGACTTTATAACTCACAATTGCGACTTTATATCTCAGAATTCTGACATTATATCACGCAATTGCGAGTTTATATCTCAGAATTCTGACTTTATAACTCGCAATTGCGAGTTTATATCCAGAATTCTGACTTTATATCACGCAATTGCGAGTTTATATCTCAGAATTCTGACTTTATATCACGCAATTGCGAGTTTATATCTCAGAATTCTGACTTTATAACTCGCAATTGCGACTTTATATCTCAGAATTCTGACTTTATATCACGCAATTGCGAGTTTATATCTGAGAATTCTGACTTTATATCACGCAACTGCGAGTTTATATCTCAGAATTCTGACTTTATAACTCACAATTGTGACTTTATATCTCAGAATTCTGACTTTATAACTCACAATTGCGAGTTTATATCTCAGAATTCTGACTTTATAACTCACAATTGCGAGTTTATATCTGAGAATTCTGACTTTATATCACGCAACTGCGAGTTTATATCTCAGAATTCTGACTTTATAACTCACAATTGTGACTTTATATCTCAGAATTCTGACTTTATATCACGCAATTGCGACTTTATATCTCAGAATTCTGACTTTATAACTCACAATTGCGAGTTTATATCTCAGAATTCTGACTTTATAACTCACAATTGCGAGTTTATATCTGAGAATTCTGACTTTATATCACGCAACTGCTAGCCTGACGTCGTCATACTCAATTCTAGTCAGAATATGAGTCTGATTCTGCTCCGTTGGGCTGTGATTATGGGGCGTGTTTCAACCGAATCAGGAAAGACCTCAATTGGATAGACCTACAACCAATCACAGCAACGGAGCGACGCATAACGTTAGTTATCAAATGTCAACAGAACTCAACTGCACTGTGTTGCCATGTCCGCGGGTTGAAGCGACCCTGATTATGTGATATACAGACCCAGGAATGCGATTTTTAGCTGCCAGCCCTGCCAAAATAACACATATTTTACCCCCAAATGCCTTTTTTTCCCGGAGAACCCCCTCTGGAAAGCTATTGGGCTTGTTTTTGGCTAGTTTTGAGGAACGTTAACAATTGGGCGGGTTTTGTTGTAAAAACTTGGCAACCCTGTCACCTGCACGCACGCTTGAATAAGTAGCCTAACGTTAGAAGAAAAAGATGACTGTAAACGATCTTTGCCGGTGTTGTAAAAAAAAGGATACACAGAGTTTACTTACCAACACGATCATCATTTCTGAGAGAAATAGTGAAGGTGAACGCATATACGAACAAGTTCTCCGTTTAGGATTAGAACAAACTCAACCCAAGCGCCTTTGATGACGTGGATGATTACGTTACTGTTTATCATCTGTCCATCATCGTCTAAAGCCCGCCCTGACAATTTCATTGGTCCGAACAGTTTCTGTTCGGGCATAATTACTTCTCTACCGATCAAGTCCAGACCGAACTGCCCGTGTAAAAATGTTGTGGGCGGGGCTAAGTTCGGCTGGCATCCAGGCTACGCAACTGCGAGTTTATTTCTCAGAATTCTGACTTTATAACTCGCAATTGCGACTTTATATCTCAGAATTCTGACTTTATAACTCACAATTGTGACTTTATATCTCAGAATTCTGACTTAATATCACACAATTGCGACTTTATATCTCAGAATTCTGACTTTATAACTCGCAATTGCGAGTTTATATCCAGAATTCTGACTTTATATCACGAAATTGCGAGTTTATAGCTCAGAATTCTGACTTTATATCCCGCAATTGCGAGTTTATATCTCAGAATTCTGACTTTATATCCCGCAATTGCGAGTTTATATCTCAGAATTCTGACTTTATAACTCGCAATTGCGACTTTATATCTCAGAATTCTGACTTTATATCTGAGAATTCTGACTTTATATCACGCAATTGCGACTTTATATCTCAGAATTCTGACTTTATATCACGCAATTGCGACTTTATATCTCAGAATTCTGACTTTATATCACGCAATTGCGAGTTTATATCTCAGAATTCTGACTTTATAACTAGCAATTGCGACTTTATATCTAGAATTCTGACTTAATATCACGCAATTGCAACTTTATATCTCAGAATTCTGACTTTATATCACGCAATTGTGAGAAAAAAAAGTCAGAATTCTGAGATAAAAAGTCGCAATTACTGTTTTATTTTTTTATTTAGTGACGGAAATGGGCTTCCATAGATTTCCACACAGAAAAAAAAAATTGTTATCATAAAAACTGCTGCCATTTTTTATCTTTATGAGCTTATCAGCTTTACTGAAAGAGTGCATCCGATCAAAATGAACCAACCACTACTGAGATGTATATATTAAAGATTCATATTCACAACTTTAATTATAGTTAGTTAATAATGGTATATTCTAAAAACATTCAATCAACATTGCAACAATATTATTGGTTTAGCATTCAACTGTGACAGTGAGACCATTCGCTAGGTTTAGAGGTACAAAAGCTCTCATGCGTCATTAAACTAATAAAATAAATTACAGGATGATTCTTTTATTCGTGTATTGTGCGGATAAAGAGAAAGCATCTTTGTGATGAGAGAAAAGCTTGTTTTATTTGATTTAGATTCATCACATAAAAAGCCTCCCTAACAAATTATGTTATTGCAGGACAGGGAGCTGTGTGATGCTGGATACCATTATTCAACCCAACAAAGGCTCAAAATTTGCTAGCTACCATGATAACAATAGTATTCGCTGTATTGCTGTCATGTTAGTCAATAAATTGTGCAGGCCAGAGGGCTCTGTGCCACTGTAGTCTCCTTATGGATGCATTTTGAATGCTTTATCCATCATATTAGAAGCAAGCCTGTTTGAAATATAACAAATAAAGCAAGATGACAGCGCAAATAGAAAGCCACCCTCTTCCCGCTCGGCACCGCTGATCAGGTCAAGCGGACAAAAGGCAGGGAATGATGTGTGGGGCTTTTTTCTGAGAAAGTGTGTGCGTACGAGCGGAGCTTCTCGCCTGGACCAGCGAGACCTCTTATCTCGCCTTTGCAGGCCCTGTGAGGTGGGATGCGTCCTCTTTCATTAATATACTTCACACCTCCTCTGCTTTAATGGCTTCAGGAGTGCCCAGTGCCTGATGGGAGAAACAGGTGGGGCCTCTTGGTGAGCTGACAGCTCCTGAGAAAATTTCTCATTTTAGCTACCTCGTTGCTTCGCTCTCTCTTTTTCTAAGAGAGCCATCAATCATGCATGTATGCCTTTGTTTGTAACCTTAGCTGCTTGATCCCAGAAGATCCATCAAGTTAGAGTACAGTAGCCTACATTAAGTTAAACAGTAATGACATTGAAATATCGTGCTGCTTCTTTCTAATAGGGCCTCTTAAAGGAAAGCCATATTTAGTAAGCAAAAGAGGAAATTATATGAGCGATAGTTATTACACGACATGAATAAACAACACCCCTGCAGATGGAGGTTTATATGTTTGTTTATGGGTAACATCTCACTTAAAGAAACACAGGACCATTTTGATGAGGAGCATTATGTTTTTGTTTGCCAATTGAACTATATTAAGTTATAATTTAACATTAAGAATAATGCTGTTGTGTTTTATGCATGTTAATTAGTGTCATTTTCCATTTTGTAAGAAAACTGTTCAATTATTTGTGACCCTGGACCACGAAACCAGTCATAAGGGTTTTTTTTATTTTTTTATTGAGATTTATACATAATCTGAAAGCTGAATAAATAAGATTTCCATTGATGTAGGGTTTGTTAGGATAGGGCAATTGACAATTTGGCCGAGATACAACTATGAAAATCGGGAGGGCAATTGACAATTTGGCCGAGATACGGGAATCTGAGGGTGCAAAGAATCTCAATATTGAGAAAATCCAAATTAAATCCTTAGCAATGCATAGGGCAGAGTGGGGTGATTTGTGCCAGGGGGGGAAGTAGTTCCACCCATTGTTTCTGGAAAATCATAGAAGAAATTGGACATGTGACCACATAATTTTGAAAAGCCATCCATTCTACTCATGTTTTTTACTTTTTTCAAAGTAAAATTTCTCTGATCAATGTTTTTTGATTGTAGTGTCTGAACAATTATAGACAAGTTTGAAAACATTTCACACGTTTTAGTGCTTTAGCAGGCTAAACAATGAGTCTATAAACATGATGTTAGCTCTTAACTGCTGGATCATGCTAGTTTTTCAAACTTGTGGGTCTGGGGTGATTTGTGCCAAAGGGCCTGGGTTAAGTTGTGCCAAAGTTGAAAGTAGTCTGTGGATGGAAAGCCCATCTTTACATTGAAAGAAAACAATGAAGGAGTCATCCCTAGAGGTGATGTGCTCAAGAAACTACCCATACCCCAAAACTTGGTGGTACAGCCAGAAGAGAGCAGAAGTGTATATTCCCCTGCAGCATTGACAAGTGTAAGTAGGAAGGCCAGATCCAGACCACCTAGCTCTACATACCCACAGGGGATAATCTGGAGAAGTGAGGAGATGGGCATGCCTCATCAGTGTTTGACTCACCTGCCATTTGTTTATTTTAGCTAACACTGATTTCAGTTTTGTTAATAAAGAGACATTTTATTCCGTTTTTAAGAGGCCTAAGTCACAATATGATGTTTAGAAATGAGCCTCACTTTATTCTTATATGTTACATAATTGAGAGGCAGCTTTCCAATGCCAACAGGTATTTATTGCCAAAGCCTTTTTGCCTGAAATGATTCACAATTATCATATATTGTGTATTTAAGTTTGTGTTTTCCCAAAAACTACAAAATATTACTTATTCCAGTTTAATAGGATGACAATATCTAAATAAACCTTAAATGGGTAATTTTGTATTGAATTTGTCTTGCTTTCATATAGCATTACAGTTCATAACATTACAATGTTTTTTTTTTTACTTCAGAAATCACTGGCACAATTTACCCCAACGTATTCTCCCCAAAGGCACAACTTACCCCTCACCAGGGGCAAGTTGTGCCACGAGACCACTTTTTTTCCCAAAAGCTATATTTCTGAAACGATTTATTTCAGATCCAAAGTTATTGTTCTCAGGGATGCACCACCTCCTGAAATATATGTACATTCTTAAGTTGAAGACATTACTGTCATGGCCTCACTTTAAAGTCACTTTGAGTAAAAACTGGCACAACTCACCCCACTTTCCCCTATTACTAATAATAACAATTTATATATTTACGGTAGGAAATTTACAAAATATCTTCATGGAATAACTTTTAACATTTTAACCCATACAATGTAGTGTTGGCTATTGCCACAAATTTACCCATGCGACTTATGACTGGTTTTGTGGTCCAGGGTCACATTTAAACTTTTGCATCTCCTTGAAAAAAAAAAAAAAAACATTTCCAAAATATTATGCTTTTGTTGACTTAACGGGAGATACAAGAGCCAACAGCAAAGTTTTTGCAAAAGCATGTTATGTCACTTTTCCCGCATTTCGGTTTTCATTGTTTTGTTGATAATGAAAAGTTTCACTCTTCATTGCAATACAAAACAAACTTTTTGCCATTTTGATTATTTTCTGTAAACTTTCTTTTGCAAAACCCCATAAAACATATTACTGAAAATGACTTTTAAAGCGTTCAAAAATAAATGAATAAATGAAAACGCGACACTGCTACGCAGGAATAATATTACAAGTATAGTTCACTCAAAAATTTTAATTCTGTCATCATTTACTCACCCTCATGTCATTCCAAACCCATATTTTTCCCCATCTGTGGAACGCGAAAGGAGATGGATGAGGGATGTGAGGATGGTGATTGTAAATATCAGGCTCCAAAAAGCACATAAAACTACCATTAAAGTATCATTAGTCCATACGACTCACGAGCTATAATACAAGCGTTGAGTGAGAATTAGAACAAATTTTAAGTCGTTATTCACTGTAATGATGCACGTGTAAATGCATTTTTACATAAGTTGTAGAGTGCAAGTGAGGGAATTAAGAAACTGTCCACAAACTTTATTTGCTCTCAACATAGTGCTTTGAATCTTTGAAGATTCTTTGACTTTGAGGATACCTGTCTTACAAGAAATGTAGCAAACATGCTTTAGTATTTTTTAGATTCTGGTTAATTGAATTAGGGTGACCATATTTTGATTACCGAAAACCAGGACACTCGGCCCGGCAATGAGATACTCAAATGATACTCGAAGTTTACTCAAAGATTCCTTATTAATTTCAATACATTTAAAGTATGCCCCCTCTGTATGGATAGAAAAATTGTTATATTAGGGCCAGGACAGGACTTGAAAACAGGACATGTCCTGGGAAAACAGGACGTTTGGTCACCCTAATTTAATGACAGTCTCATGGTCTGCGACGTTCCCTATTCAAGCGCTGAGGGCACTTTTCTAAGTTCTATAGTGTCTTTACAGTGAGCAATTGCAGCAAAGCTCCAGTGATTCCTTGTACGTTAATTCATGTTAGCGAAACACTGGTCTGTTCCTTTAACCTCCGGATTCCTCTCCTCATTATTGAGACTCGGTCTGTTATAGTCAGGCCATTCTGATGGAATTTGGCAAGTTAGGGGGAGCCTCATAGGAGAGACGCACACACACTTATGCCAACCCTGAATGTCATCCGGCTCTTTGAGCCGCGGCTCATTTGTGAATGTCTGTCCTCTGGCCAAACGTATTTCTCTGCCCTTTAGAAAGATGATGTTGTCATCTGATGTCATTTTTTAAATTGGAACACTCTATCCCGTCACCCCCCTCCCCAACCCCCGTTTCTGGACTCTGCACGAGTCACATTAGCATTTTGCAGAAACCGTGAGACATTTTGCCACTTCGGCTTTGTGACAGATTTCACAAGCTCAATTTTAACCGTTGCCCTGGGGGGGCAGAGGCACAGTTTCCATCTGTTGATAGTGTAGCTGAAGCCAGCAGGTAGTTTAAGAAAACTTCCTATGGCTGCCAGCTGTACTCCAAACACTAGATATGGAGTGTTCATTCGAGGCGCTTGTGGTGTTGGGCTGTGATTTCACTCACGGCTTTGAACACTCACTGCATGAAAACGTGAAAATTGGAGCTTCAGTAAATGCAAATGAATATATAGATGTCAGATTAAATTGTTTCAACAGTTCAAGCAGTTGTGTAGCTGTGTTTTGCAAGTCTTGTTGAACTGTAATATTTTAAATTTCTATTCCATATAAATGAATGGTGACCAGATGCTTTCAAAGTGGGAATAGGGAAAAACTCACCATAAAAGTGTACATTTTTAAAACGTTTTTATTTATCTACCCTAAAACAATAATACGCAAATCTCATTTGTGCAGTCTGAATATGCAGATTGTGACATTTGGATTTGGCTTTTGATTCATACTTAGGTTATCATGTCTTTTATTTTGAAATGTAGTCACATTTCCTGTTTGCCATGTGTTTCCCTTGCTCCTCATGTATCTGGCCTTCATGTGGGCCGTTTCTCAATATGCATTCGAGTCTGGACTTGTGGACTAGTGAAACGTCATTGGTTGCTGCCCAAGTACTGTTCAAATCCCCGGATGTGTTCTTGATCTGCCCATTTTATCAAGAATGCATCGAGAAGTGACTTGTGCGGATTTCAGACAGCCAGGTATCTTTAAGAGTTTTTCAGGCAAGAATATAGTTGTTTAAAATTAAAATCTGTAGTTTATTTATGAAGATAGCACCTATTTGAAAATTTGATCTGAAGTTTTCAGAGTTTTGAGATTTAGGCGATCACCGGGCGTTCAGCGCTCCTTAACCCAGCCGAGAACAGACTTACCTTGGCTAGTCCTTCTGACTTTTGCCGCTACATGTTTCTGTAGTGGTTAAACATGATATAATTTGTCTTGTGTATCTTCACTTCAAGAACTGGCGATCTTTGGTCTCATGAATCTATAATTTGTTCGTTTTGGCTGAGGGCCAAACTTTATATATTTAGGCTATTGAACTGTACCGTTACTGACTATGTATATTTGACTGAATTGTTTACTTTATTTCTTAATGTATAGCTTCTTATACATTTTTACTTATACAAACGTTTTGAGACTCCTGCCTTTACATGCACATGAACTTTTAATGATATGCCATTCTTTATCCGTAGGGTTTAATAGGAGTTGGCCCACCCTTTGCAGCTATAACAGCTTCAACTCTTCTGGGAAGGCTTTCCACAAGGTTTAGGAGTGTGGTTATGGGAATTTTTGACCATTCTTCTAGAAGCACATTTGTGAGGTCAGGCACTGGTTTTGGACGAGAAGGCCTAGCTTTGCTCTAATACATCCCAAAGGTGTTCTATCGGGTTGAGGTGAGGACTCTGTTCAGGCCAGTCAAGTTCTTCCACACCAAACTTGCTCATCTGTGTATTTATGGACCTTGCTTTGTGCACTGGTGCGCAGTCATGTTAGAACAGGAAGGGGCCATCCCCAAACTGTTCCCACAAAGTTGGGAGCATGAAATTGTCCAACATGTCTTGGCATGCTGAATCATTAAGAGTTCCTTTCACTGGAACTAAGGGGCCAAGTCCAACCCCTGAAAAACAACCCCACACCATAAGCCCCCCTCCACCAAACTTTACACTTGGCACAATGCAGTCAGGCAAGTACCATTCTCCTGGCAACCACCAAACCCAGACTCGTCCATCGGATTGCCAGACAGAGAGATTCATCACTCCATGCAGAGAACACGTCAGATGAACAATTTGATTTTTACTAAACGAGTAAGCTTTTTACTTTTGTCTTGCAAAGTGAAACTGACAGACTGCTCTATTCTATGCCATTTTGTATTATAAATAGTGCAAATAGTGTGTTCACACTGAATATTGCAAAAAGAAAAAGTACACTCTTTAAATATCCAGATGATACACTTAACCAAAAAACAAAGGCTATTGTTGCCTCGCTGTCCTATCAGGCAATGGCTTCGCAGGCAACATTTGCGCACAAAGATACCTATTTTCTTAGAAAAATAGGTATCTATTTTTCTTACAGACTTCTTACAGACTTCTGAGGCAGCGTAACGGTTTAATGATCTACAGCAAAACAGAGAGAGCTTTGGTAATAACTAAAGTGAACATTTAATTACTACAATAGTAATTTCCCGCTAGAGATGACATCAAAAGTGGAAAGCGTTGGCCAAAAACGTACATTTACACACAAACTGAACACCAAACGCATCTTTCAGACGCCATCTTAATTTTCTTTAAGCTTAACTGTCATAGAATGGAAAGCAGAGGATTGTGGGATATCAAAGGTAGTGAAGGATACATCTATGCTGTCTTTAAACATCAATCAGATTAAGGTATCTCAGGAGACAGCTAGGAAGTGAAGCTAACATTGGATTCGGACCTTGGATCTTCCGAAAACAGCATTTTTCAGCTTTCAGACGCAGCCGAAGGCCCCTTTCCCAAATAGCACCCTAAAGACTTGCAGTCTTCCTACGAGTGCACACTTTAGTGGATAACGCCACTTTGACTGTCGGGAAGAAGTCTGCTGCGGAGCTTGCTTCGGGTTCGGCTTGCAAGCACACTTCTGAAACCTACAATGACAAATGGGACATCCTACAGTCTGATGGACTTAACAGACACATGTGTGCGGAAGCCATTGTAAGTCCACAAGACCGTAAATCAGTGCATATGATGTGTGCCATTTGGGACAGGGCCGAAGTGTGTAATGTTGAACACCTCGTGCACTCAACTGTTGCAGCTTTTTGCTTCCTGCAGCATCAGATGCATCCGCCACTGTGTATGGTGTAGTGAATCATAAATCATAAATACAGCTGTGTTTTCCCAGTGAAAATGAACTCTACCTAACTTCTGTTCACTCCCCTCCCTCTGAGCCTTGGCACACTCATACTATTTACTCTGCCCTCGAGCACTCTCACAAACAAGACCAGGTTGTTTTCTGAAACCTGCTTTGCTTTCCTTTTTGTGGCCTCTGGGTTTGGAAGGACTCACCATCAGAATGCTGATGTCAGGGAAGTTTCTCTCTCCGTCTCCTAGTCTCTCTTACTGTCATTTCTTTTTGACTGTGGTCTGCACCTCCAATGTCAAGTCATTAATCATATTGCTGAAGTTAAGTGTGACTGCAGGCAGCACACCGTTATAAATTGCACAAGCAAGAGAAGCCGTAATTAGTTTCCAACAAACTTGATTCATAGACCATGTTGTGTAACTTCTTTATTCAGGTTTTTCTGCACAGATAATTAGTAAACACATGGTATTGTAAACACAAAATGATGCTAGTACTAACAAGCAAACCTTACTGGTATGTATAATGTTACATAGGAAAATTATGTAAGAAATCCTCAATGTGTTGTTTTTATGTCTTTGCAGGGAACCTCGATGGAAAAACAATCATTAATTTAAATTTCTTACTTTTTTTAACAGTTTAAAACAGCTCTTGCAAAAGGAAGTAACTTTTCAGTCTTGTTGACCTTTATTACTAAATTGGCCTTAACTATAAATATATACAAAAACACTAAACAAACCAAATATATATTTACCTACAACAGCCAGTCAGTATGTATACAGATTTCCGTCTCAGTTACAGCAGTTGAAAGCTTTATGTTTTAGATTGGATTAAAAGAACCGATTCTTGAGAGTCATTTGTTTGGGAATCAGATTACACTGGTAGCAGTGGATGTCACTAAAAAGAACTGGTTCCGGTGCATTCATGAGAGTCACAGTCTGTTTCGTGTTGTAGATTCGTTGGGTAGCGGTGTTGCGGTGACATTGAAGATTTGCAGAAAACTATATCAGAGTATTGAAGTATTCCCTATGCATAGCCTAACCAATGCATGTACAATTAACATACCATTCCAAGAATACTAATTGTTTGTTAAGTACATGGGCATATTTCTTCAGACTTGTCCTTAAAATGTGCTGTAAGTAAAAAGAACGCATATTTTGGATGCGGAATGAATTGACCAATATTGAAGGGGTTTCATGGTAATGAAAACAATTACATTGCTTTTGTGTGATGTTGCATCCAAGTCAATTTTGGATTTTATGTTTTTCTTTGAACACCAGATCTTCAGCAAGGTACCTTTTTAGCTTAGACCTCAGCCCAGCTTGGTTCTGTAGGGGTAACAGCTTAGGACCCAGGACCAGTAGTGAAAAATGAAGACCAAGAGTCAGGTGTTATATTAATTAAAGAAAAATTTACTGAAGAATAGTTTGCAGTTTCATCAGCAGAAGCCAGCTTCAAGTCTCACAAGGAGTTCGTAGGCTGCGCTCCCTCTAACAGTCTCCCCGCCTCCGCCTAACATGCATACAATTTCTGAACAGTTATACTGTTTTCAAGGTCCAACCACGTCATTAGTGTCATGAATGATTCTGATTGGTTCTAGCAACATGCACGTAAGCAACTTTCCACACGTAAACAGATAGGAGCACATATCACTAAAGATGCGTAGACTCGTTGTCGCCCAGTCCCAGATTTGGATTAGAATGACCTCGGAGGTCACAGAACGGCATCTCCACGTCTGGCATCATCTGCAGAAAACCCCATCTCCAATAATGATTCTGCAAAGATCATGCAACGCACATACACAAAAAGCTCCAGCGAATAACAGCTTTCTCAAGGTTGAGAACATCTTAACTAACTATCAACAAGCCATGTCTTCAAAACATGCTGATATTACGTTTTAGTACTGAAGTGAAATTATTCTTTTAATAAGAAAGGCAAATAAGAGAGGTACAGTTTCTCTGGGTCCCTAAGAAGTCACGTAGACCTGACATCCCATGACCCTAAGGTCACTTTAGGAAGACATATAGCACAACACCTGCAGAGGGGTTCTCCAGGGGTGTTGACACACACACACACACACACCAAGGACATTTGCCTGTCAGCTCGTCTTGACACAGACATCAGAGCTGGCACCTAGAAAATGTGGATTCAAAAGCACACAGCAAATAATACTAAAATCTCCAAAATATAGAGAGGTTATAGATGAACTGATTTATCCAATGTAGAAAATAGTTATAACTTGATTATCATTGATTCTTATTTTAATATTGATCATAAAACCATTCTTGAAGGATATGTGTATAAACGAAGAGACACCGGTATCTGACCTGCCCCAATAGTTCCCTTTCGATTTCGAATACAGCTCATGAATTTCAGTCTACAACCTCCAGGCCAGCGTTTGCCCCAGGACACACTCTTTCGTGCACAAGTGCTTCTGTTTATTCCTGACTGCTGAGATATTCAACACCACATGAAGTAGATTAATACCTCCTTTGAGACATGCGGTTCTTGTCTCGGCTGTTGGAGTTTACCATGTTAAATATGAAAGAGAAGTAGGCATGTTTGAATGATTGATGCATTGCCTGTCATCTGCGTTTATTGAAGTGACAGCTCGCGCTGGAATATATGGCTACTGGCATGCATCGGCAGATAATGTGATTGCAGTTAAGAGCTTTATTTTCTCTGTATTAACTCCATGCTAAGGTCAACAGAAGAGGAGACAAAAATAAAGATGGGTCAAGTTCACAAGTATATTCAGAGAAGAGTTATGTGGCTGCTCATACATAGTTATTGGAAAACTGTTATGTTATATTTGTGTCTATATGAGTGTGAACATATAGCACATCAAGCAACTTCACTTGTCCTGATAGATTTGTCAACACTATAATTTCACATAAACTTAATAACACCTGCATCTGAAACATAAAATTACGATTTTGCACATTTCTGTTTTAATTATCAGGACTTTCAAAAGAACTCCACTGACACCTCGGCCCTGCAGAAGAACTTCTTCAGCCAAGAAATGCATTGTATTAACCCAGATGAGAAATGCCCACCGCCACACTTGACAGCTCTCCAGACGGCAGAATAACACTGCCAAGTTTACACAATAGATTAAAAGTTCCCAGGCTGCACCAAGTTCTCTGTTTAGACTATAAGTGATTGCCTTAAGGCTGTAGGGAAAGAAGTTCCCCTAAAATGTCATCAAAATCCAGAAATGGCTTTATGTGCAAAGAATCTAAACTATATTATATACAGATCAAGTAAAACATTGTTTTGGTCCCCCTTTTGCTGCCAAAACAGCCCAGACCCGTCAAGGCATACACTCCACTAGACCCCTGAAGGTGTGCAAAACAGCCCTGACCCACTGAGGCATGGACTCCACTAGACCCCTGAAGGTGTGCTGTGGTATCTGGCACGGTGGCACCAATATGTTAGCAGCAGATCCTTTAAGTCCTGTAAGTTGCAAGGTGGGGCCTCCATCGATCAGACTTGTTTGTTCAGCACATCCCACAAATGCTCGATTGGATTGAGATCTGGGGAATTTGGGGGCCAAGTCAACACCTCAAACTTCTTGTTGTGCCTCAAACCATTCATGAACCATTTTTGCTTTGTGGCAGGGCGCATTATCCTGTGCAGGCACGTGCAACACAAAGATGAATGTTATTGCTAGTGATTTGATTGGTAACAGCTCTATAGTGTCCAATTGTATTTATTGATCAAATATAAGACATTTCTCAGACGGTAGCTATGGCTCTTTTAGATCCATTTGAGGAAGTCTGGTCTCAACACACTCTGGTCTTGGTCTCAGTTTAGATTAGATTAGATTCAACTTTATTGTCATTACACAAGTACAAGGCAACGAAATGCAGTTTAGGTCTAACCAGAAGTGCAATAGCAGCAAGTGCAGGATATACAATGGTTGTGTAAGTGCAGGACATGGATATGTACTGAATATATATAAATATGTATAAATAGAGAGATGGTTATTACTATAAACAGAACTGAATTTACAGGTGAATATGTACAGTGAATAAATATACAGATGGCTATTACTATGAACAGAATTTACAGGTGAATATGTACTATGAATATAATATACAGATGGCTATTATATTAAACAGAATTTTACAGATAGAGGTATACAATAATATGTTAGGCTAATATGAGGAATATAGCAATGGATTAAGGTAGTGCAATAAATTATGGACAGAGCTATCCGAAAGAAAGTGTAAAAGTGTAGTGGAAAGTGGTTGCATATTACAGTTAGAAGTACGGTGCAAAATGCAAATGTAAACAGTTGGTACTATAAATACAGTCGGCCGTGCAAATGAGCATGATCCAGTTAAGATATGGTAGTGCAGAATGCATAAGTAAACAGTTGTTACTGTAATAAACAGTCGGTAGTGCAAATAACAAAGTGAAGGCAGATGTGAGGTAGGAGAGTTAGCAGTTTATGAGGGAAGTGGATCAACGGGGGTTTGAGTTCAGTAAAGAGACAGCTCTGGGGAAAATTTTTTTCTTTAGTCTACTGGTCCTGGTCCGGAGGCACCTGAAACGCCTGCCGGAGGGTAGGAGAGAAAACAGTCTGTGGGCTGGGTGGGAGGAGTCCTTGAGGATGCTGCGAGCTTGATGCAGACAGCGTTTCCTCTGGATGTGCTCGATGGCAGGCAGTGGAGTCCCTGTGATGCGCTGGGCAGTTTTCACCACCCGCTGCAGTGCCTTGCGCTCCGCAACAGAGCAGCTCCCATACCATACTGCAACACAGTTGGTCAGGATGCTTTCTATTGCGCAGCGATAGAAGTTCACCAGGATAGCCGAGGAGAGCTGATTCTTCCTCAGTGTCCTCAGGAAGAAGAGGCGCTGGTGAGCCTTCTTGACCAGGCTGGAGGTGTTGGTTGTCCACGACATGTCCACCGAGATGTGGATCCCCAGGAACTTGAAACTGGAGACACGCTCAACAGCCATTCCATTGATGTGGATGGTGTCGTGTGTGCCTCTTGACTCCTTCCTGAAGTCCACGATGAGCTCCTTCGTTTTGGTGGTGTTGAGGAGCAGGTTATTTTCAGTGCACCATGTGGCCAGGTGCTGGATCTCCTCCCTGTAGGTAGTCTCATCGTTGTTGCTGATGAGCCCAATCACCGTAGTGTCGTCCGCAAACTTGACGATGGAATTAGATCCATACACAGGCTTGCGGTCGGAGGTGAAGAGGGAGTAGAGAAACGGACTTAGCACACAGCCCTGTGGTACACCAGTGTTGAGTGTGATGGACGTGGAGCAGGTGAATCCTGATCGAACATTCTGTGGTCTGTCAGTTAGGAAGTCAGAAATCCAGTTACACATTGAAGTGTTGATGCCCAGGTCTCCAAGTTTGGCTATTAACTTGGTTGGGATGACAGTGTTGAATGCTGAGCTGAAGTCAACAAACAGCATGCGTGCATAAGGGTTCTTATGGTCCAGATGGGTGAGCACAGAGTGCAGTGCCATGGAAACTGCATCCTCTGTGCTCCTATTGCTGCGATAGGCAAACTGGTGTGAGTCCAATGTGGATGGTAGAGAGTCTTTTAGGTGTTCCAGGACCAGCCGCTCAAAGCACTTCATAACGATGGGTGTGAGTGCTACAGGGCGGTAGTCATTAGGGCACCTCGGGCTAGAGCTTTTCGGCACTGGCACAATGGAAGTGTGTTTAAAGCATGATGGTACAGCTGCTTGGGCAAGAGACAGGTTGAAAATGTCTGTAAAAACCCCAGCGAGCTGCTCCGCACATGCCCTGAGAACACGTCCAGGGATGTTGTCTGGTCCAGCAGCCTTATGCGCGCTGATCCGGCTCAGTGCCTTGCAGACATCTGTGGAGGAGAGTGTGATTGGTGGGTGGTCAGCTGAGGGTTTGAGCTTGGTGGCAGTTTCTCTGTTGTCTCTTTTAAAGCGAGCATAAAAGTAATTTAGCTCGTTCAGGAAGTTGACATCAGTGGCTGCGGGGGTGGAACCGGGTGGGTTTGTAATCACTGATGGCCTGAATGCCCTGCCACATGCGTTGAGGGTCAGAGTTGGAAAAGTGTCCCTCTATCTTTAGCTTGTAGCAGTGCTTGGCCTTTTTGATGCCCCTTTTCAGGTTTGCTCTGGATGTGCTGTAGGCTTGTGCATCTCCTGATCTGAAGGCAGTATTGCGTGACTTCAGCAGGAGTCGCACTTCCCTGTTCATCCAAGGCTTCTGATTTGGGTATGTGGTGATCTGTTTCTGGGTTGTAACACTGTCAATGGTGGTATTGATATGATCCAATACAGAGGAGGTGTAGGAGTCAATGTCCGTGTGAGCGCAACTGGTGGCTTGAGAAGCAAACATACTCCCGTCTGTGTTTAGAAACCTTTCCTGGAGTGTGGAATCTGCCCCCGCAGGCCACACCTTGATGGTCTTCACTGATGGCTTCACACGGTTGATGAGGGGTGCATATTTGGGTGTGAGAAACAAAGAGAGGTGATCTGACTGTCCCAGGTGGGGGAGGGGTGTTGCAACGTAAGCTCCAGCCATGTTTGTGTAAACATGGTCTAAGGTTTTGTTTCCTCTGGTGTGGCAGGAAACATGCTGGTGAAACTTGGGTAGCATTGACTTTAAGTTTGAGTGATTAAAGTCACCTGCAACAATAAACGCAGCTTCCGGGTGATCAGTCTGTTGTTTACTGATGGCTGCGTGAAATTCTTTCATAGCAAGCTTGGCATCAGTATCCGGGGGAATATAGGCTGCAGTTATAATGGTGGAAGTGAACTCCCGCGGTAGATAAAACGGTCTACATTTAACCATGAGAAACTCAAGGTTAGCTGAACAATGACTCCCAACAATAGCAGAGTTTGTGCACCAAGCTTTGTTAATGTAAATGCACAATCCACCACCTCTGGTCTTACCGGAGCCATCTAATGTTCTATCTGCCTGGAGTGTGTGGCGTCCCACTAGCTCAATAGCGGTGTCCGGTATTCCGCTGTTTAACCAGGTTTCCGTGAAGATTAGGATGTTACAGTTCAAAGGTTTCTTGCTATGTGTGATGCTGAGTCAAATCTCCTCCATTTTGTTCACTAGCGACCGTACATTGGCAAGGAAAATGCTGGGTAAAGAGAGCCGATGTGGTGTTAGCCTTAGCTTAGCTCGTAGTCCTTCACGCTTCCCCCGCCTTTGTTTACGATCTCGACGCCGCCTGCGAGCACTTCCGCCCGGCCGGGTAGAGTGCATAGCCTCCGGTGTCCTAGCGATCTCAGGAAGGAGTCGAAGATTGTCCATAAAACTGTCGGAAATTCGCAAACCAATATCCAAAAGCTCACAACGGGTGTACGATGTAAAGGCACAACTGTTCTGTATGAACAGACCCGAGATGAGCAAGAAAAATACCGCAAAATTGCAGAATCTGGAGAGACCCTGAGCCTCGCGATGTACTCGTGCCGCCATCTTGGAGGATGTTTAACATTATGTAACATCAACGCTAACATCAAGCTCTATTTCTCTTTTCAGCCTGTTAACATAATATGCCATATCCGTGTGAATATGTTTAATATAGTGGAAGCAAATGGATATCAATTATAAGTTGTAAGAATTTAGTTTGGACACATTTTAATAAGAAAACTGGCAACCAAAGCTGTGGCAGCATAAATATGATCAAAAGACACAGATAATGCAGTTATACTCCTAATGTGCATAATTTCTCTTCATTTTGTTAGTGCTAAAAATGAACTGTCTTTCGTCGAGAAGTGAATAGAGAAATATGAAATTGTCCATCGAGTTCTTTTTATTCAGACCAAAATCACTACAACACACACCATGATGTAACTTCGATTTCCCATCTAGCAAATAGGAGTATCCCAGGAGGACTTCAATGAAGCATAATTGCATTGGAAAAAGCACCTGTTGTGTTCTGGACATTGGGCTTTCAATCAATGTACTTTCCCCACTTGGAAGCCCGGCTTTCTATAGCACCTGTCTACTCTAAAGATGGTTGGTGGAACTCCCAAATGGACGGGACTTGGCAACATATAGCCAATGGTGAAACAGTGATATATTGACTGAAAGCACTTGAAATTTAAGTGTACCACTGTGAGTTAGACATAACATTTGGAATATGACATCAAATAGAGTATGACGTTATATTTATGTCGCCTTCACATGCTAATGGAATTAAATTAAATTAAATAAGAGTTTCCTAGTAGTCACAAATTGGATACGAACAACCTCTCAAGATAGAGATAATTTTGATACTTGAGTTTTCAATTTAAGCAGGCTATACATTTTAAGCACCTTTAAGGCACAGCTGATTGGTTTACTTCCCGCTGTATCAGTAGCCAATGAGCTCGCTGCTTAACCTTCAAATTATGTTTTATTACCAAAGTTCAGGAGGAGCACATTCATATAATCTACCAAATTCGCACGAGAGGAGCATGTTCAATTAATCAACTCAATTAGCGTGACAGGAGGTATATAAAGTACTGTCCCGCTACAGTTTTCCAGCATCCATCCTCACTCCTAACTAAAGCCTGGGAAGGGGTGCACTCTAGGTTCAGGTTAAATTCCGATCTTGGAGCCCTCCCATCAGACAGCACGACAAATAAACTTGTGAATTGCCTCAGCAGTGCAGCACACTTTCAGAAAACTTTATCACTGTCCCGCTATCTCCTGACAAATAACCGAAAAAGAAGTAACAATACATTATCAAGGCTCGAAATTGCTCCATATGCTCCTAACCTCAAAATTCACACCGCCATAAATCGGAAACAGCTGGTTTTGTGCTCCAAACACAATTAGCAACCTGACGGTTTTTTATTTAATTTTGGCTGATCTCTATTCAGGACTTGCACACAAACTGCATTGCAATCATTTCCCGAATTACATTTGTGTGAAAATATCACAAAGTCTGTTAACGGATGTTAACACAGGCCAGAGATGGGACACGCTGAAGATGGACGCAAAGAGGAGAGTGCAGACACGCAGCAGAGAAAATACCAGACACAGTGGGCCTATTTACACAATCATCATCATTAAAAGTAAAGAAGCTAAAGGATCTTACCAGTGCTTATGCCACTCTCTCTCCCATTGTCTTTGATTTTGAAATTAGCTGTTGATCAATAAAATGCAGCTCATATTTGTTGATTTCGGTGATGTGAACTCCGTTAAATCTGCATATAGCGGGGGAATTGAAGATAAGATTTATCCGTTTTGCGGAGACACATTTATGTGACCAAGTGTAAATGTAATCATTCTGATAAATCAGATAGATATCTGATCTGTAAAAACACATGAAGTGGACCAGGTATAAATAGGCACAGCAAGATAACTGTTTGCGATGCTATAGGAAGAAAAATATAAATATTCAACCCATTCTCACTCCCAAGGCGTCAAAATCCGAAGCATGGTCAAGTGCCTTCCGCGTCACAGCGAAGACGCTAAAGTCACCCCTAGGCGTCACTATTTTGACGCGCTGAGTGCGTCAGATCAAGACGCATTTTATTCTTTGCATTTGTAAAAGCATACATGATTTTATTAATATTTTATTGGGTTACACCTCCGCCAACTGAGCAACAGTCTCTTTCCTGCTTGCATGTTTTCCCCAAGAAGCATCCGCACACAAATGCCCCAATAATACATTAAATGCTGGCCAATTGGTTCCCAAAATTAGCGGATGCCGGAGGTGCGGGTTAACTGCCACCTCAACACTATGCGTTTGTCCCCGAATTTGAATATCCAACAACGGGCAACAACGGATAGTTCACCACTTCCCCGTGCACACACCTCACCTTAACCATGCGGCGGTTATCCAACACCTTAGACCGAATCAGGCTTTGATGGATGGAGGTCTGGTTACAACCCGAATCCACCAAAGCCTGATAAGTACCCCCCTCGATACGCACAGGTATCTGGTACAGGCCAGCTTGATCGGGGCGGCTTGCGGCGTGTCGGGGACCCGGATCAGTGCCCCCACCTCCATCACCCGACACCGATCGATGAAATGGCCGGGGTCCCCACAGCGCCAGCAAGCCGGCCCAGGCTTCCCCGCCGCTCTAGTTCCCCGCCGCTCTAGGCTGGCAGTGGGTCCTGTAATTGGCGTGGAGAGAGTGCCGGAGAAGATGAGGGAAACGGGTCAGTCGTCGCTCCCCCTCCCCGGGACGCCGGTCTGGGAGCCGCCGTAACGTCGGGCGGAAACTCCGACCTCCACCTCGGTGCCGGTCTCGGCAGCATTCCGGCACGCGACCTGGGAAGGGGGACAGGTTTGGGGAGAGTGGGGGAAGAAACAACAGAAGGGCGAGAGAGAGAGAGAGTGAGAAGCCGATGGCAGGGGCTCGCCGACCCCGGTGCACGCCACCATGTGGTCCTCCGCCAACTGGATGGCCTGGGTCAGCGACGTCGGGCGGTGGCACTGGACCCACTGCGTTTCAATGATGACCCACCCGGTCGATGATTCCCTCGACGTCGCTTCCGCCGGCCATCAGCCACTTGCGGCACAAGTCCCGGAGCTGGTGCGCGAAGACGAAGGGCCGGCCGGAGTCGTTGAGGGTCAGGGTCCGGAACCGCTGCCGTTGTTGTTCCGGACTCCGGCCGACCCGCTGTAAGATGGCGCGCTGTAGGTCTTCGTAGTCCAGGAGGTTCTGGACTGGCAGTTGATGGGCGGCCACTTGCGCTTCCCCAGACAAGAGTGGCAGGAGCCGCATTGGCCAGTCCGACCTGGGCCACCCCGGGACTCGGCGGACCTCTCGAAGAGGTCTCCAGAAGAACGCCTCCAGATCATCCTTCGGGCCCATCTTCGAGAGGCTGATGGTGGCTGCCGAGTCGGTGTTACACGGGGGGGTGGCCGGAACCTCCCGGACCATCCAGCTCCGGAACAGCTCGCGGTCTTCATGCTGGGCCCGGATGAGGGCCTCGAAGCGTTTGTCTTGCTCCGCCCTCACGGCCAGCAGGTCTTCATGGGTCTGTTGATGAAGACCGGCGAGCGACTGAACCAGGTCCACAAGTGGCGTCTTTGGCAGGGTCTGCATAGCGGCGGCACTCTTCTTCCTTCCCGGGTTTCGGCACCAGTGTAGTGTAGCTTTGTGTGGTTGAAGGAAGGAAGAAGTCGGGGTCGGCTTAACTGGGACTGCACTTTATTGAGCTCACGCTCCTCAAAACTGTTGCAAGCGCTCAGTGCATTCAAACTCAAACTCATTAATTTTCTCAATAACTCGTCACTTCAAAACTCCAGACTCTCTCTCAGTGTACAGTCTCTGCCGACGTGTGTCAGTCCCAGTCCTGATCTCTCTCTCCCATCTCTCTCTCTGCTGCAGCTGATAAGCAATCTCTCCAGCCAATTACTGCAATCAGAGACAGGTGCTATTCATTTGCACTTGACCTACTTACCAACCGCTCGGCCCTGCTCTCTCTCTCCCGTTACAGACCTCGCAAAACCATGCCCCCTCCGCCACAACCATGCTTCGGAATTTGACGTGATTGGGAGTGAGAACGGGTTGAAATATTGAATTGGGGAGGGGGTTACATGAATGCATCTCTGAACGAAACTGACTGTCTTCAGAATAGTTTCGATGGCAGTTTTACAGCGGTACCCAAAGAAACACTTATTTTCCATAAGCACCACCTACTGTCAAAGAGTGAATGTGCATTTTCGGCCATGAAAAATCTATAGGTAGATCTTGCCTTTCATCAAGGCTGAGGTCAGGGATCTTTGGCTTGAAACGGTTGGTGACTACTGATCTAAACCATCCGAAGTGGGAAATGTACACAATAGCACAGGTAATGTTGATATGGTTTCCAGCAAATGGGACAAAATATGTTTGATATTGACTAAATCTCTTCTATACATTGGGCCTTTCCCCAAGAAATAGGCTGAAACTGTCACGATTTCTGTTAACAAGGTACTAATTATGACTTCAGAAGTGGGGAGGAAATTTTCTATAGCACATGAAGGCAGAATCTAGCTTTCAAAAAACTCAACATTTGTTAATATTCTAAATCTACAGTTCTGAGCTTGGTCAGATATTTTCATTAAAAACTTCCACTGTTTCGTAATAGCTTGAGAAGCATCTTTAATTCCAATGCTGGAGAAACTTTTTTATATACATATAAATCTGACTAGACATTTGACTAATTATGAGTGCCATCACACTCTTGAAAAGCATCAGCTGAACCTAGTTTCCCATCCCTCAGAGCCAGACTCAACCTCTCTGACCCTATCAGGGTCACCTAATCTGAATCGGTGATGATCCACAATCTTTGCATAACAGTGTAATTGTCACTTCAGTCACCCAGAGTTCTCTCCACCTCTCTTTCCAGGTGCCAAGCTTCGTCTCTGAACTGTGTAAATTGAGCCAGTGAGTTCCCTAGACGCCCTCCCTCTGGTGCAGACCTGCCACAGCAGTGGTGCAATTTGTCCAACCTGAATGCTCTCAGTGCCTCCGGGGACTCTCTCTAAGTGCTAAATGACCCAGCTGAACCCAATCGTAATCCAACACTAGAAGTTATTCCAATTGGGATTGCCTGCATTTAGACCGTGTATCTCCATCTGAAGATAGTTTATGCTAATTCAAGGTGATCTGATTTTCCCCTCACTGCTTAGTGGAGCCATCTCTCAGCCTCCCCAGAGAGGCCTGCAGTCACTCCCGCTCGCTCACCTTACTCACATTGACAGTATATTTTCGCCTAAATGAAGTGTGTAGTTGCAAATGGTGTGTATAAAATGTTTAGTTTGGTCATAGTGTATAATATAATTTCTTACATGTCTTTAAACATGTTTAAATACTTGAATGTTCAGGCCTTCGAAGCCCTGCACTAATGTAGTCAGATGGGGGCAGTAGCACACTACAGTTCTACCATCTCTATCGCCTTCTGTCTTTCCCTTATAAATGAAATTGTGCCCTGCAGACATCTGGTTGCTGAAAAAGACAGTGAGTATAAATAAAAGAATGGCACATTGACGCTGGTGTTTATGGTGATTGTCAGCATTACTCAACTAAACTATTGTTTTCATCCGGGGTGCTTTATTATAAAGAGAAGGCAGTCGTGTGATCTTTAACAGTCTTTAAAAAAGAGATGAGAGAAAACAAGCAGAGAAGTGGAACAGGAACAAGAAAAAAACAGGAAGGTGGCGAGAGGGACTGTGACAGTGGGAGTGAGGAGCATTAATTAATATAGCGCCCAGTGTGAAGGGAATCGATTCCTCTCCTGACACACACTCCAGTGGGCAGACGGGCGGCTGGGTGCTCGGGTGGAGAGAGAGTGGCAGGGGTGGGAGCATCTGTGCCAACGGCTTCACCTCAATTTTCATCACACTTCTAATTGTGCCACATGTCACCTTGTAAACGGCACATCACGACTGGTTGAAAACAAAATTAGACTTACGTTATCATCCATTATAATTAAACATATATTAGAATGTAGCCTATATTAGAGTGTTTGTATTGATGGTTGTATCCTAGAAAATACAAATGTCTTGCTTGTTTGAAATGAATATACTATTAAGATAACTTGATGCAAAACTAAATCCAAGCAGACCATTTATGAAAACTAAAAGGCAAAGAATTATAATTCAGTCACTTATAAAAAATAATACAAAAAGATGTTATTAAAACATATTTAATTAACTTTAAATGCTAGATTTTCTTGTCCGTTTTGCCACAGTTAAATAAAAAAAGATTTTTTAATACATAATAACGAGAAGCTCGTTCATCTCATTACATTGAGAAAATGTCTCATAATTATGGTTTATAATAATAAGAAACTTTCTCATATTTATTTAAACTTAAGTTATCATACAATTTTGGGGGAAAAATCGGTAACACTGTAGCCTTTATATAAAATACATTACAAAAGTAATTGTAAAAGCCTTGTAATGCACATATAATGCATTGTATGGCCTTGTGAATAATTGTAATCATGGTTATAATACATTATAATACTTATCTATTCATTAAACATAAGAAAATAAAAACAGAGAGAGAAAAAACGCATGACAAACAACCAATTTGAGATGTAACAAGCAATCTGCAAATATTATAATGCATTTTAACTTTGGTAACAATTATTTATGAAAAGATACAACACATTATGAATACCTTTATAATACATTATACATAAATGCTTTAAGTTAAGTGTTACCAAAAAAATCTAATAATAATGTATAATAATAATAATAATAATAATAATAATAATAACTTTTTCATAATGTCTAATAAATAATGACTCAATGACAAAGAATCACATTTTCACTCAATTTCAGAAACAGACTTCTATTATAATGTGATGCTTATATATTTTCTATGCTAAAATAAACTAAAAGCAAGTTAAAGATACTATACTCCTGAAGAGGGTGAGAGCAGAACAGCATATACCCATAATGCATTGCAGCACGAACAGCCAATCAGAACTATTCACACAGTATGCTGGAACATATAGGGCCGTATTTTAACGATCTAAGCACATGGTCTAAAGCACACGGTGCAAGTGCACTTAGGGCATGTCCGAATCCACTTTTGCTAGTTTAACAACGGGAAAAATGGTGTAAAAGGGTTGTCCCTATTCTCTTAATGAGTAATGGGTATGTTTTGGGCGTAACGTGCAATAAACCAATCAGTCTCATCTCCCATTCCCTTTAAAAGACAGTTGTGCTCGCGCCATGACGGATTGCTATTTACATGGCAGAAGGACTGAATGCTTCTCCAGAGAGGAATCCTTTTATTTAATATTTAAAAATGTTTGGGTGCTGCTGTGCGTCTCTGTGTGTGTAATAAGCAGAATGTACGCGCGCTGTGTACCCGTCTATAGGCGCATATTACTAACATGCTCTTTAAATAACAAAAAAAAAAAATTTGCGCTATTGACTTTTGCGCCATTTGTCGTTTTCAGTTGCCTCGAAATAGCAACCCGCCAACAATGCCCTTGAGCATACCTTTCTTTTCAGACCAGCACGCCCATGGGCACAAATGCATTTGCTTTATAAAAAAATGTGAAACAGGACGTGAAAATGATAACTGCATTGGGCTGAAACTAGCAGAAAACACTTGTGTTGTTCCTGGCATCACATTGTGCCGGGTGTACGATTCCATAATTCCAAAATCCACATACTTCCCTACTATACAGTAGGCGAAAAAAAAGAAAAAGTACCCAAATTACCTACTTTTCTGGTGAGATTCTAAAGGGTGCATACGATGGACACTTTACTATCCCATGAGGCCACTGTAAAGTATTTGTGAATTGCAGTGATGCGGCGCAACTGAAGCTGGTACGTCACGTGATGAGGGCAACATGGAGAATGTATACATCCAGATTACATTCATACTACATAGAACATACTTTTTTAGCGGTCTAAGTTAACTTGTTCAAAATAAGTTAACTTGTTCAAGAGAGTATGCGATTTCGGACAGAGCCATACATTTAAACTGCCACACATTTAAATATAAATGCCTTTTCAGCTGCTTTGTCTGCCATGGCGAACAATATTGAAGTTACTTCAGAATTACTTCAAAGGCGTAGAATATACCTTGGCTAGGTTGATAACCTTTCTAATCACTTAGCTTGGCTCTCTCTGGTTTTCTATCTAGCTCTGTCATGAATAGGCATGACTGGGGCGTCAGGTCTGTCAGAGGAATGACAGCTGGCCAGCAGCGTGAGGTGTTGGGCACCAGCAGCATCATGTGCTGGAGCGTGTCCACCAGCAGGGAGAAGACTTTGGCTCGGATCCCCCACCACCATGTGCTGCATATGGGCCTGACCAGCCGTGGCGGCCCCCCTCCCGACCTCCCCAATTACACCAAAAGCCAGCTGAGTCTGAGGCCTCTGTCTCACCCCGCTAACAACACATCATCTTCCCTACTATCTCAAGCAGCCAAATATCACTTTCTGAGCCTAACTACACACCGCTAGCAAAATGCTTTTAAAGGCTGTGTGGAAAAGCCGAAAGCCTAAAATGCTCTTAAAACTTCAGGGACAATTTTGGCTTAATACGTCAACGTATTATTTTTATTTTTTTGTAAACATAGTGTCTCTGGTTCTTTTGACCTCATATGGAAGCAGGATTAAAGTTTGTAGCAAACCTGAACTCTGCTAAAAATATATATTATTATACATATACACTCACCTAAAGGATTATTAGGAACACCTGTTCAGTTTCTCATTAATGCAATTATCTAATCAACCAATCACATGGCAGTTGCATCAATGCATTTAGGGGTGTGGTCCTGGTCAAGACAATCTCCTGAACTCCAAACTGAATGTCAGAATGGGAAAGAAAGGTGATTTAAGCAATTTTGAGCGTGGCATGGTTGTTGGTGCCAGACGGGCCGGTCTGAGTATTTCACAATCTGCTCAGTTACTTTGAGTTTACAAAGAATGGTGTGAAAAGGGAAAAACATCCAGTATGCGGCAGTCCTGTGGGAGAAAATGCCTTGTTGATGCTAGAGGTCAGAGGAGAATGGGCCGACTGATTCAAGCTGATAGAAGAGCAACTTTGACTGAAATAACCACTCGTTACAACCGAGGTATGCAGCAAAGCATTTGTGAAGCCACAACATGCACAACCTTGAGGCGGATGGGCTACAACAGCAGAAGACCCCACCGGGTACCACTCATCTCCACTACAAATAGGAAAAAGAGGCTACAATTTGCACGAGCTCACCAAAATTGGACAGTTGAAGACTGGAAAAATGTTGCCTGGTCTGATGAGTCTCGATTTCTGATTTCTGATACATTCAGATGGAGTCAGAATTTGGCGTAAACAGAATGAGAACATGGATCCATCATGCCTTGTTACCACTGTGCAGGCTGGTGGTGGTGGTGTAATGGTGTGAGGGATGTTTTCTTGGCACACTTTAGGCCCCTTAGTGCCAATTGGGCATCGTTTAAATGCCACGGCCTACCTAAGGATTGTTTCTGACCATGTCCATCCCTTTATGACCACCATATACCCATCCTCTGATGGCTACTTCCAGCAGGACAATGCACCATGTCACAAAGCTCGAATCATTTCAAATTGGTTTCTTGAACATGACAATGAGTTCACTGTACTAAAATGGCCCCCACAGTCACCAGATCTCAACCCAATAGAGCATCTTTGGGATGTGGTGGAACGGGAGCTTCGTGCCCTGGATGTACATCCCACAAATCTCCATCAACTGCAAGATGAAATCCTATCAATATGGGCCAACATTTCTAAAGAATGCTTTCAGTACCTTGTTGAATCAATGCCACGTAGAATTAAGGCAGTTCTGAAGGCGAAAGGGGGTCAAACACAGTATTAGTATGGTGTTCCTAATAATCCTTTAGGTGAGTATATTAGCTTTTTTTACTGTATATTGTTATTATATACTCACCCTCACGCTGTTTCAAACCTATATTACTTTGTCAAACACAAGCAGCAGAGAAATTTGGATAGAAGTCCTCTTTTTACAATTATAATCAATGGGGAGTTGGGGACTGAAGCTTTCAAGCTTAAAAATGATCCAATGCCTCAATACTCATTTACTTTCATTACATGGGAAAATACCTCTTTCAGTGCAGAAGTTCAGTCAGTCATACAGCTTTGGAATGACGTGACATTGAGTAAATGGTAGAATTTCATTTAAAAAGTCCTGGATGATTTTAATTCCCCCACACTTGTGCCTGTAGTCATTTGTATTTAAGGCAGAAACTACGTAAATTAACTTTCAGATTCAACTATAGACTAATCTCAGGGCCAATTGCACCCCAACAGCCTTTCGGGAATTCATCTGAAGTCTCATGTGGCAAATCTTGATATCTCACTAACAGTAATTTGGCTTAATTTCAAGTCTCTACATTCCATTTTAGCACCAAGTATGAAGTCACCGTGATACAACACAAATTATAGCGCCCTCCACTGGAAACCTAACTCAAGGAAGTGGCGTTCCAGGCGTTCCCAAACAATCAGCACTAAGAGTGACAGGATCCAGGCCAAGCCGTATCCATTGATCATCAATTTTGTTATATAATGGTGCAGGTAGGGGATCAGCAGAAGGAACGCTGTCTCTAGATAATGAAACGTCTGCATGGTCTCAAAGCCTGGGGCACGGCAGCCTGTGCTGCAAGCAGAAATGGCATTGAATTGGCCCCTGACATCCTGCTTGTGTATGGATTGCATGTAGTCTGTTATTTCTTGGATGTCAGATACTAATATTCCCCTGCTAGAAATTCCCATTAAGAAACCTCTGACCTTTGAGCCCTTGTTCCATTGTCATTTAAGACACGAATTCCATCACCTTTTGGTTTCGATCACCAATTCATGAATCACATGCTTGATATCATACAATCTCTATTTGATGCAAGTGTCACGTTGTTTGGATTCAAAAAAGATCATGAGAAAAGTCAAGCACTTTGTGTCTCTGCGTGTGAGCTACACTTAAAAATAATTATTTGGCTGAACTTAATTTAGTTGTGGACAGTGGTTTCATATTATAGATTGAAAGTTTCATTAAAATGCAAACTCAACTCAAACATCTTGTGTAGCAGAAACCTAACTGAATTGAGTAAACCCTAATACAAATAGACATCAAACTACTTCAAAATAATCTCTTGCTGCTATAGCTAGACATGTCATGTTAAATGTAACTTACCGTTTGTAGTGATGGATGTTTCAAACACTGAATCGCAAAGCTTTGAAACCTTTCTGAATGTTTTCAGAGCTTGTATCAAACTGACCATGCAACAAAAGTTCAGCAAGTGAGGCTTAGTTACGTCACAATGTTTTGAAAAGTTTTGAAATGTCAGAAATGTTTGACACTAGCAGCGTTGATCTCAAGTGAACCAGGCTGAAACTGATCTCAAGTTAGTTTTATATCTTAAAAGTGCAGTGTGTAGTATTTAAATGAGGATCTATTGACAGAAATCAAGCGTATAGCGTCAGTTCTGGCAGGTCACGTTAGTCAAACTCGCATTAGCTGTCTGTCAGCTGATTACGTTTACCTATAGGAATATGACGTCTATCACCGCATGCATACATATATATATATAGCTCCTCAGTACTTCAGCAGCTATCGTGTTGAGATATATCCAGAGTTTCAAAACAGCAGTTTCAGAACCGCAGCCACAGAACCAGAACATAGGGACGGGGCTTAAACAGCTACCTACAGTGAGGAAAATAAGTATTTGAACACCCTGCTATTTTGCAAGTTCTCCCACTTAGAAATCATGGAGGGGTCTGAAATTGTCATCGTAGGTGCATGTCCACTATGAGAGACATAATCTAAAAAAAATATAACAATGTAACAGAAATCACAATGTATGATTTTTTAACTTTTTTTTGTATGATACAGCTGCAAATAAGTATTTGAACACCTGAGAAAATCAATGTTAATATTTGGTACAGTAGCCTTTGTTTGCAATTACAGAGGTCAAACGTTTCCTGTAGTTTTTCACCAGGTTTGCACACACTGCAGGAGGGATTTTGGCCCACTCCTCCACACAGATCTTCTCTAGATCAGTCAGGTTTCTGGCCTGTCGCTGAGAAACACGGAGTTTGAGCTCCCTCCAAAGATTCTCTATTGGGTTTAGGTCTGGAGATTGGCTATGCCACGCCAGAACCTTGATATGCTTCTTACAGAGCCACTCCTTGGTTATCCTGGCTGTGTGCTTCAGGTCATTGTCATGTTGGAAGACCCAGCCTCGACCCATCTTCAATGCTCTAACTGAGGGAAGGAGGTTGTTCCCCAAAATCTCGCAATACATGGCCCCGGCCATCCTCTCCTTAATACAGTGCAGTTGCCCTGTCCCATGTGCAGAAAAACACCCCCAAAGCATGATGCTACCACCTCCATGCTTCACAGTAGGGATGGTGTTCTTGGGATGGTACTCATCATTCTTCTTCCTCCAAACACGTTTAATGGAATTATGACCAAAAAGTTATATTTTGGTCTCATCTGACCACATGACTTTCTCCCATGACTCCTCTGGATCATCCAAATGGTCATTGGCAAACTTAAGACGGGCCTTGACATGTGCTGGTTTAAGCAGGGGAACCTTCCGTGCCATGCGTGATTTCAAACCATGACGTGTTAGTGTATTACCAACAGTAACCTTGGAAATGGTGGTCCCAGCTCTTTCAGGTCATTGACCAGCTCCTCCCATGTAGTTCTGGGCTGATTTCTCACCTTTCTTAGGATCATTGAGACCCTACGAGGTGAGATCTTGAATGGAGCCCCAGTCCAAGGGTGATTGACAGTCATGTTTAACTTCTTCCATTTTCTAATGATTGCTCCAACAGTGGACCTTTTTTCACCAAGCTGCTTGGTCTTGGCCATGTTAGTAGTTGGATTCTTACTGATTGTATGGGGTGGACAGGTGTCTTTATGCAGCTAACGACCTCAAACAGGTGCATCTAATTTAGGATAATAAATGGAGTGGAGGTGGACATTTTAAAGGCAGACTAACAGGTCTTTGAGGGTCAGAATTCTAGCCAATAGACAGGTGTTCAAATACTTATTTGCAGCTGTATCATACAAATAAATAGTTAAAAAATCATATATTGTGATTTCTGGATTTGTTTTTTTAGATTATGCCTCTCACAGTGGACTTAAAGAAATTAATACCTACATTTATTCAGCAAGGATGCATTAAATTGATCATATGACAGTATAGACATATATATATATATATATATATATATATATATATATATATATATATATATATATATATATATATATATATATATTATAAATGTCTATACTGTCACATGATCAATTTAATATATTCAATTTAAAATATATATATATATTTCAGATAAATGCTGTTCTTTTGAACTTTCAATTAAATCCTGAACACAACTGTTTTCAACATTGATAATAATCATAAATGTATTTTTTAATCATCAAATCATCATATTAGAATCATGTGACACTGTAGACTGGAGTAATGATGCTGAAAATTCAGCCTTGATCACAGGAATAAATTACATATATTCAAATAGAAAACAGTTCTTTAAAATTTTAAAAATATTTCACAATAATACTGTTTTTGCTGTATTTTGCATCAAATAAATGCAGCCTTGGTGAGCAGAAGAGACTTCTTTAAAAACATTGGTAACACTTTAGAATAATGGTCATTAGTTAACATTTTAAATAACATGAACTAACCATGAGCAGTACATTTGTTACTGTATTTGTTCATCTTTGTAAACGTTAGTTAATATAAATACATCTATTCTTGGCTCGTTCATGTTAGTTCACAGTGCATTAACTAATGTTACCAAGATTTTAATAATGCATTAGTAAATGTTGAAATTAACATTAACAAAGATTAATAAACGCTTTATAAGTGCAGTTCATTATTAGCTAATGTTAACTAATGATCATTATTCTAAAGTGTTACCAAAACATTTAAAAAATCGTACTGGTCTGAAACTTTTGACCGGTAGTGTAGCCTATGTTGGTATTATTTCCTTCACATTCATGTTGCAAATAATACTGACACAAAGTATGAGGAGATTTAATGTTGATGGACACAAACACTGTAGTCTACTGTTACTTCAACAATACAACTTTTTTATTATTTGAAAAATATGTTAATACATGTAACATGTTGTAAAGTGTTTCTCATTTGACTGTATATTCAATCATATTATTTACTTCATGTTTATGTTGTTACAAATAATACCTAGACACAGAGAATGTGGCATATTTCAAATTTCCAAATGTCAAGTAAAAATAACCATTTAATACAAGGCCTTGAACAAGTGAAACGTGTTTCTCTATATGAAAACAAATAGGACATTTATCAAATATTTCTAAAATAATAGGTTTAAAACAAAAAAACAACAACATGCAAACAACAAATAATCATCTTAAAACACAAAAACTTGTGACTCTTAAGCCCATATCATTAGCCTGACGTCATCATACTCGATTCTAGTCAGAATTTCAGTCTGATACTGCTCCGTTGGGCTGTGATTATGGGGTGTGTTTCAACCGAACCAGGAAAGACCTCAGTTGGATAGACCTACAACCAATCAGAGCAACGGAGCGACGCATAAGTTGTCAAATGTCAACAGAACGTCTCGGTTACGTATGTAACCCTCGTTCCCTGAAGGAGGCCACGTCGAAGTACCGACGAATAGGAATCTCGCTCGCGAGAGCCAATCTACTTCGAGTGTAACTAAAACGAGCCAATGCACATTGGCATGCAATGATTGCACCAGGTGTTCATGCCACGCCGTGCGGGTATAAATGAGACACAGGTGATTGCATCAAATCAGCCTTTTGCTGAGGAGCCGGGTAGGTAGACAGGCACCCCAGCAGGGTACAGAGGACATGGCGACGGGACGTGGCGTCTCCGTTCCCTCCTTCAGGGAACGAGGGTTACATACGTAACCGAGACGTTCCCATTCAGTCGGTCACTCTCGACGCCACGTCGGAGTACCGACGAATAGGAATCCCTACCAAAGCGCCATGGCTTCTGCCCCCATCCAGTGCCCTGTGTGAGCCACCTGAGCTCTCTTACCTGATGAGACGGGGCTCACACCGGGAAGTCCATCACCGCTGTTCCGCATGACCCGCTCAGTGATTATTGGATAACACTGGGAAAGCGTGCCCTAGAGAAGGGAACACTGCGGAGCCCACATCGTACCACGAAGGAGTTATGTGGAGTACAATGCTGAGCTGTAGCCCGCCAGGAGAAGGGGGCTCAGTCCCACTGCAGGGAAGGCTCTCCCAAGGGAAAGACACGGGCTTCCCGTAGGAGCGACCGTGGAAGAAAATATGGGATCCCCGCAGGGTCACTCATATGGCCCAAGCCCAATACCGGTTCTCAAGGATTCAGCGGCAAGGGGCCTGATGCCACACGTCTGGCACCGAGGGCGGTGGAGGACTCACAGAGTTTGCTTCTGGAGAATATAAGTGCCGTAGCGCAGCAAGCCGACAAGAGCCGGGGCCTCTCAGTGCTTCTACCCGTTTGAGGTGAGAACACAGGAGGAGACCGGCTCTACACGTAGGCTATAGAATCTAGCGAACGTGTTGGGTGTCGCACAGCCCGCAGCTCTACAGATGTCTGACAGCGAGGTGCCACGTGCCAGCGCCCAGGAGGATGCAACACTTCTAGTAGAGTGTGCTCGCACCCTGAGCGGACAGGGCACACCTTGTGCTTGGTAAGCCAAGGTGATGGCATCCACTATCCAGTGGGCCATCCTCTGCTTGGAGACAGCCTTTCCCTTCTGCTGGCCTCCGTGACAGACAAAGAGCTGATCTGAGGTTCTGAAGCTTTGAGTTCTATCCACGTAAACCCGTAAGTCACCTAGAACCTCTGCGTCCCGTCCAGGGGCCAGACATGAAGCTTCCACAGGTCTGGACGCGGGTGCCAAAGGGTGCCCCGTCTCTGAGTCAGAAGGTCCTTCCTCAGAGGAATCGGCCAAGGAGGGGCTGTCGCGAGGAGCATAAGTTCTGGAAACCAGGTCCAGTTGGGCCAGTACGGCGCCACCAGCAGGACCTGCTCCTCGTCCTCCCTGACCTTGCACAGAGTCTGTGCAAGTAGGCTCACTGGGGGAAAGGCATATTTGTGCAGCCCCTGGGGCCAGCTGTGAGCCAGGGCATCCGTGCCGAGTGTACCCTCGGTCAGCGAATAGAACCACTGGCAGTGGGACGTTTCTGGGGAGGCAAACAGGTCGACCTGTGCCACCCCGAACTGTCTCCAAATCAGCTGAACCACCTGGGGGTGGAGTCGCCACTCGCCTGGGAGCGCAGCTCGTGAAAGCTCGTCGGCCACACGGTTGTGCACACCAGGGACATGAATGGCCCGAAGCGACCTCAGACACTTCTGACTCCAGAGGAGGAGATGGCGGGCGAGCTGCGACATGCGACGGGAGCGCAGACCACCTTGTCGGTTGATATACGCAACGGTCGCAGTGTTGTCCGTGCGGACCAGTACATCTTTGCCCCGTAACCGCGCTTTGAGGCGGCTCAGAGCAAGATGCACTGCTAGCAACTCGAGGCAATTGATATGCCAATGCAGGTGCGGGCCTGTCCAAACCCCTGACACTGCATGCCCGTTGTACGTGGCTCCCCAGCCCATGGCAGAGACATCTGTGAAAACCACAGCGTGCCTGGACACCTGTTCCAGGGGCACTCCGGCCCGAAGGAATGAGGGGTCTGACCATGGACTGAAGGACTGGCGGCAGGCCGGTGTGATGCTCACCCGGTGAGTGCCGCGTTGCCACGCCCATCTCGGGACTCGGTCGTGTAGCCAATGCTGAAGCAGTCTCATATGAAGCAGGCCGAGCGGTGTTACTGCCACAGCGGCCGCCATATGCCCCAGGAGCCTCTGAAACTGTTTCAGTGGAACCGCCATCCTGCCTTGAAACGTGTTCAGGCAGCTCAGCATCGACTGGACACGCTCCTCCGTGAGGCGCGCTGTCTGTTCGACCGAATCCAACTCCATACCGAGAAAAGAGATCCTCTGCACGGGGGCGAGTTTGCTCTTTTCCCAGTTGACCCGAAGACCCAACTGGCTGAGGTGTCTGAGCACCAGGTCCCTGTGTTCGCACAACTGATCCTTGGACTGTGCTAGAATGAGCCAGTCGTCGAGATAGTTGAGGATGCGAACGCCCTGTTCTCTCATGGGCACAAGGGCCCCCTCCGTGACTTTCGTGAAGACACGGGGGGACAGGGACAGCCCGAAGGGCAGGACTCTGTACTGATATGCTCGACCCTCGAACGCAAAGCGCAGAAACGGCCTGTGTCGAGGAAGAATCGAGACATGAAAGTATGCGTCCTTCAGGTCGATCGCTGCAAACCAATCTTAGGGACGGATGCATTCGAAAATGCGTTTCTGCGTGAGCATCTTGAACGGTAGCTTGTGGAGGCTCCGATTCAGGACTCGCAGGTCCAAGATTGGCCGTAACCCACCGGTTTTCTTGGGTACAATGAAGTACGGGCTATAGAAGCCGGTCTTCATATCGGCTGGAGGGACCGGCTCTATCGCGTCCTATGCCAGTAGGACAGCGATTTCCGCACGCAGGACATAGGCATCTGCAGCATTCACCGAGGTGAAGCGGACGCCCTTGAACCTGGGGGGGCGCCGGGTGAACTGAATCGCATAGCCGAGCCTGATGGTCCGAATGAGCCAGCGAGACGGACTGGGGAGCTCTAGCCAGGCTCGCAGAGACCGTGCAAGCGGGACCAAAGGGACCACCGGCGTACCCACGGTGGGGCAGCGAGGTGGAATGCAGGTACCGGGCTGGGGCGGCTGTCTCGTGGAGGCGGCCCGCAGCGAGGTGAGAGTGTGCTGTGCAACACTTACCTGATTCCACAGGTGGGCAGGAGGAACGTGAGGAGGTCGTCCACTGCTGCCCGCTGGCGAAGGGGGAGGATGAGTGTGGTCCGGCGTTTGACCGGCCACAACTCTCCGAGCCCCCTGAGGACCCAGAGATGGAGGAAACTGCTCTTTTATTGAAAATTTGGGAACAGAAACAAAACGGAACACAAAATTCTCCTCCCGGCCCTCCTCCGGGGGATGGAGCGGTGCGGTCACCGTCTCCAGAAGAGCAGTCCTCCCCATCTCCGGGTCGCCTGTCTCAGGGTCGCTTGCCCTTGCCCCTGCCTTTGCCACCTCTCTTGGCAGGAGCCTGGACGGGCTGGGCGGCCTGCTTGCGCCCGGCTCCACGACGTCGCTTGGGTGGAGGCTGCTGCTGCGACGCGGGAGCGGAGGCAGACGCAGGCGGCCGCCCTCGGCGACGAGCAGACTGAGGTGCTGCCGGCGGCGGGGTGGAGACAGCAGCTGACCGCCGTGGCAGGATGTGACTGATGGCCTCAGTCTGCTTCTGTGCGGCCGAGAACTGCTGGGCGAAGTTCTGGACCGCGTCGCCGAAGAGGCCGGTCTGGGAGACGGGGGAGTTAAGGAACCTGATCTTGTCGGTCTCCCTCATGTCTGCCAGACACAGCCAGAGATGGCGTTTCTGGACCACCATAGTGGACATCGCACGACCCACGGCCCGCGCCGTAACCTTCGTCGCACGAAGTGCGGGATCGTGACCACCCTCGTGCAGGTTCTTCAGTGCCTGGGCCTGATGAACCTGCAACAACGCCATAGCGTGTAAGGCGGAGCCTGCCTCTCCACAAGCCTGGTAGGCCTTTCCGATCAGATCGGACGAGTACCTACAGGCTCGGGAGGGGAGACACGGGTTCCCCCTGGATGTGGAGTTAGGGCACAGTTGCATAGCTCCCGTTCCACGGGAGGAACCTGCGTGTAACCCTTTGCAGGTCCGCCATCGAGGGTGGTGAGGGAGGAGGATCCACTGGGCCGGTTTCGGGCAGTAAAAGGTGCCGTCCACGACCTAGTGAGCTCCTCGTGCACCTCCGGGAAGAAAGGAACCGGGGTGGGGCGCTGAGAACCAGCACGGGCCACCCCGAGAAACCAATCATCCAACCTTGAAGGTTCGGGACACGGTGGAGGGTTCCACACGAGCCCGATCTTCTCGGCGGCCCGGGAAAGCATGGCCATCATCTCCGGATCCGTATCAGGCACAGCGGATCTTCCCGAAGGAGCCCCCTGCGCCGACACGTCATCTCCAGAGAAGTCTGACCCTCCCTCCGATGCAGCGATGGACATCTGATCATCAGGGGGAGCCCCGAAGGATACGGATGGTGCACATCTCGAGGACGGCCCACCACGTTCCGACGGCAGCTCTACTGGCTGCGGAGTGCGTGAGGGATGAGGGTTCCCCGGGGGTTGGTTCCCTGGAGGAAGCGCGCTCACCGTAACCCTCAAATCACCCGCGCTACTGCCTGAAGTAACCCTCTGTGGAGGGTTAGATCGAGGCAGAGGCACGGGGGCTCCACCCCTTGCGAGATGGAGTCTAGACCGCAACTCCGAGATGGTCATGTTCCCGCAGTGAGAACATGAGTCATCCACCAACGCTGCCTCAGCGTGCTGAACGCCCAAACACGAGATACAGCGCTGGTGACCATCCCTTGGTGACAGGTAACCACCGCATCCAGAAACACACAGATAGAATGTCATCTTGAAAAAGACGCAAGCTCTATCTGTGTTTGCTCTTTCAGAAGGACGCTCTCCTTGGTGCTGAAGCACGCAGGGGGCGGGGGCGGGGTCGCGGCGACACAGTCAGGGGGTGGGTGCAGCCTGAACGTGCGCGCTCTCTCACACGAAGGCGCTCTCTTACCAGCCGTAAGAACGGCTTTTCAGCGCTCTCCACCTAGCGCACCGAACCAGCTGTGAGAACAGCCTTTGTGATTGCTCTAACAAACAACACAGAGAGATGATCCGAAAACCACGTGACCGCTGCTGTGCCGTCACACCAACACCGACTGAAGAGATCGCTTCCGAAAGGCGGCTTCCGTCTTCAGTCAGGACTGCGAAGTAGTGAGTGATATCTGGCGTTACCATCTACCACCCGGCTCCGAAGCAAAAGGTTGATTTGATGCAATCACCTGTGTCTCATTTATACCCGCACGGCGTGGCATGAACACCTGGTGCAATCATTGCATGCCAATGTGCATTGGCTCGTTTTAGTTACACTCGAAGTAGATTGGCTCTCGCGAGCGAGATTCCTATTCGTCGGTACTCCGACGTGGCGTCGAGAGTGACCGACTGAATGGGAACTCAACTGCACTGTGTTGCCAAGTCCGCGGGTTGAAGCGACCCCAATTATGTGATATACAGACCCAGGAATGCGAAATTTAGCAGGCAGTCCAGCCAAAATAACACATTTTACCCCTCAAATACAATTTTTCCCGGAGAAAACACGCCCTGACAATTTCATTGGTCCGAACAGTTCCTGTTCGGGCATAATTACTTCTCTACGGATCAAGTCCAGACCGAACTGCCCGTGCAAAAAAATGTGTGGGCGGGGCTAAGTTCGTCTGGCATCCAGGCTACCATATCATGGCATTTCTGCAGAAAGACTTGAAAAGATTGAAGTCTTTTCATCCCTGAAAACGAAATGAATGCACTTTATTAATTAATAATTATTTAACATTAAGACAAATAATATCTTTTGACAAATGCAAAAAAAAAAGCTTTAATGATAAAACATGAAAGACATGAACATTTGTTTCAATATTCGTTCACCACATCATGACAGAAATATCACGTTGACGTCTCATTGGCTTGCATGCTTCACTTGTTCAAGGATATGAAAAGTGACTTTATTTAAAAGTAGTGTTGTTAAATATTGTAGACATTGATCCAATTAAAATCCACGTGAAAACAGCTTATATTTAACAAAAGAAAATCACATGCCACTCACTTCTGGTTCTGTAGATGTGGTTCTGAAACTGAGGTGCTACGGGGCTGCAGCTGGATACTATTGATCGTGTTTCTCCAGAGCTCATTTACGCTCTTCCACCCCCAGCTCCTCCTCTTGTCAGTTAGGATTGATATTCCGATTTCCCTTGAATCACACAAAATTCCTGAATCAGTTTGTACATGTAATATCAACATTAATGATATCTGCAGTACATTATGTTGGTTTTGTTCTGTTTACCCTAAGGGGGGTTTATTGCTGCTCTCCCTGCTCTCATCCATGCTAGGCTGCATGGATGTGCAGGGAGTTCTTGCCCAGAACAGAACCCATACTGGCAATCCAAACTATATGTTAATAGTCAATCCTGTCAAGTCCTGACAGAAATGTAATATACATAACTATATTTTTAGTGGAGTATAAAGACCTTACATAATGTACAGTTATGTTTTTATTACCTTAGAATGAGCCATTTCTATCTATCATACACCGCGGATCCCCTAATGCTGCGTTCACACCAAACGCGGAAAAAGCGGCAAAATCGCGTCTAACGCGTCTAGTTGGAAGCTTGAACTTTTTGAATCCATTCGCGCGTACACAGCGAATTGGACACGCGTATAAATCGAGCGTTTGAAGCGAAATAGACGCGCGTTCAAAGCGCTCCAAGATAAATATGTTATAAAACACCACTCTGCCTCTTTTAATTTTAATGAAAAATATATATATATATAACATTAATAGCCACACACAAGTGGTCCAGGCAACTCCTACATTATCTTCACTGCATGCATCTGCACTGCAAGATCACCCGTTAGATCCCCACAAGACGAACCACTACAGGACATCAGAGCCAGCGGCAAACGTCAGAAGGACTGGCCGAGGAAAAGCTGCTCTTGCCGGGGTTAATGAGTGCTGAGTGCCTGGTGATCGCCTGGATCTCACAACTCCAAAAACGCAATAATATATATTTTTTTAAATAGACGCTCTCTTTATAAATAAACCACATATCTTAGCTTTAAACAACTACATTCTCAACTGAAAAGGTCTTAAAACTACATTTTGTGACACAATAGTAGTATTTTTAAATTATGCAGGGTTTCTCATCACGTCACTTTACCACGTGACAGCAGCAAGCAGGCTCCTGATTGGTTAACGCGTCGCGAATTGGCGCCAAAGTTAAAAAATTTCAACTCGGGCGTCAGACGTGAATTCTCTTCAAACACGTGAATGCACAAAAAGCACCACTCACGTATCGCGCAAGATGCTCAATTCGCGTCCGACGAGCGAATGAGGCGGAATCGCGTCCATCGTGCCGTGCGAAACGCGTCTATCGCACCGAAGGACCTCCAGACCTTTCCATTGGCTTAACACTGAAATCACTCGCTCCTGACGCTCTGTTCGCGTTTGGTATGAACGCAGCATTACAGTGAAATCGCCATTTTGCACCGTCATGTTTCTACAGTAGCCCTAAACGGACAAACTTCTCTACAGAGCACTAGTCACTCTCTGCTGTCTCAGACGACGACATTTTGTCCTGTGTCGGCCCCCGTAGCTTCTCTATGTGCTTCGAAAGGGAGGGGTGAGCAGTGGGTGATTGCAATTCACAACCTCACCACTAGATGAAAATTCACACACTGCACCTTTAAATGCAGAGCAGTTAAATAGAGATTTCTATAAAGTTAAACATATCACACTAATACATTTATTTAATGGTATTCACAGATAACAGTAATGAAAATACTTTTAAAAAATGTCAAAGCAGCATATTTTTGCTGTAAATGCTCTTATTGCATTTATGCGATTTTAACCAGCAGAAGCTTGCAAAGTCATGCTGAGAAATGATCCCCCATCCAGTTTCAGCAAATGCTACATTAACACACACACATAGCCGTAATGGTTTTTATACTGTACACACTGTTTATTCCATCCCCCTTACACTAACCCTACCCCTAAATCTGCACCAAACTTTCAGCATTTTTACATTTTTAATAAAGCATTGTTTAGTATGTTTTTAAAGGGGTCATCGGATGCCCATTTTCCACTAGTTGGTATGATTCTTTAGGGTCTTCATGTAACGACTGTAACATGCTTTGGTTAAAATTCCTCAATGTTTTTTACCTCCTCAAAAACAGCCCTGTTCACAGAGCCTGGTTTTGATGCTTGTCTCTTTAAATGATAATGAGCTACTGTTCACCCCACCCCTCTCTTCCGTGGAGCGTGTAGACGTGAAGTGCTGCCTTGGCGCAGACAGCATAGAACTGGCTGAAGGCGGAAATATGTTAATATGGGACAGTACGTCAGCGGTTGTGGGCAGAGCATGAGCAATATAATATCTTGGTGCAACTTGATTATTGAGAGTGTTTAGGCTTTTTGAGGATAAAAAAGGAGTGAATGGATTTTTATCATTGTAGGGTGGTTGTGTCCACACTACAAAGACACATTTATATGCATCCGGTGACCCCTTTTATTACATTTTAATTATGAGGAATCAGGAAATGTCTTCATAAACCACATTTACAGTCCGTTGTAATACTAATTCCCATGTCATTATACAAATTTGTGTCCTCATAAATCATATAAACAAGTGCGCATACACACACATACACACACTTGTGTTTTCAAACCTGCCAACCTGCTAAATCCTGATTGATCCCCCTTCCACTCCCACCATCTGACTGATTTCTTAAGCAAGGTAACGGGTTTGGGTGGATGTTTTACCATGCAATGTTTTTTTTTTTTTTTTTTTTTTGCTGAATGAAGAAATTAAAGAAACACACTAAATATGAGTACTGTATTGTCCTAGTTTTGGTTAGATTACCAGTGTTTACTCTAAAATTTGGCCATAATTTAGACCTCCAGTATATCACTTTCCAGTCGTAGTCTTTAACACTTAAGCACAACATAATGTGTTAGAAAATATTTTGGGACATTCTAAAATGCTTAACGTGTAAAATGCTTAACGTGGTTTAATATGCTAAGACAGTGGCATTGACAAACTAATCTCAGTAAACAGCATACTAATGAAGTGAAAAAAAAGAGTCAAGAATATGAACGCAACGCGTTTAATAACACAATAAGCAATTTTATACACGTTAAGTTGTTATAAGCTGTTTTCAAAATCCTCCACAAGGACAAGGATTTAGGATATTGCTATCTTTGTGGGGATATTTTGTCCCCATATAGGTAGGGTTTACCACACACACACACACACACACACACACACACACACACACACACACACACACACACACACACACACACACACACACACACACACACACACACACACACACACACACACACACACACACACACACACACACACACACACACACACACACACACACACACACACACACACACACACACTGAACACAAAAACTTATATTTTGTAAATGTGAATGCAGTTTAATACCATCCATTTGTGATTTGTTGGGTCACTATCAAATGGACTAGACAGTCTTCTCCCATCACTCTTCTGGCAGGTGGTCAGTCCTCACTCTGCTACTATTAAATGACGACTAATTTCTCAGTGCTCTCCTCCATCTTTAGATGATCAATCATGCCAGCAGCTCCAACTGGACAGGAGGTGGCCCGTCTCACTTCAGGAGAGTGACAAGTGAATGCTTTGTGTCAGGCAATCTGATGGCCTCTGCTGGGATCCATGGCAGGGGCCCCAGGGACGAACCCGTCTCGCTGTCTGACACACACACCTGGAGATAGGATGTGTTTGAGACTCTTTAGGATGGTGCCAATTGATTTCCCCTTTCACTTCCTTGCTCTGGCACATTTTTTTGTCGCTCTTCCCTTTTTTATTTTCTTCTTTGGGATAGAGGAGGAATAGACATATGGAGCATGAAGTTTATAGCGGAGTGACAGCGCCCTGACAGATATTCAAAAGCAGCATTATCAAGGGCTGATGGAAGTCTTGAACGAAGTGGTTAGGATCTATATTGGTTTCGGCGAAATGTATCAGGAAAAAAGGGGATCTTAAACGAGGTGTGTAAGATGAATGGAGAGCTGGCCAAATGATGTTCGGATAAAAATGAATTGGCAGCAGAGGAAGAGAAGCTAATAGATGAGCAGATTTTTTTCCCTTTTACCCAACTTTTACCCTCCTTTTGTGAAACCTGCGGTGAATATATCATCAGTTGTTTTACTGATTAGAAGACATGTAGGATAATACAGGTAAAATACGAGATGAAAAAACATTATTACAAGTCTCAAGTGAGCATAATGCACTTATCAGGTCCAGACAGCAAAAATATCACTTGATACACTGAAATTGTTCAGGTCTATTTGCAGAGATAGTAATTTAGGAATCAAGCGCACCTCTCACAAAGTAATTGTGTCCTCGCGTAATGACTGAGCGATCCAGCCTGTAATTTGAGACTATTAGAGGGGTGAAGCACTGCTGTTCTAGGTGACAGGAATAAAATGGAAAGAAAATCATAATTGTGATCTTGATTCTCGTCAGCTTTATGCCAGAGCCACTGACATAACCAGACGTGGATTTGTTCGTAATGAAAGAAAGCTTTTAACTCCAGAACAGAAAATGAGGCGAAAACGCTGTCAGCGTTCATCTTGGCTTGCTGTCTGTAAGCCACACCCGAGATCTACCTACCTCCAGTTTAAAGGTCCCGTTCTTCGTGATCCCACTGTTCAAACTTTAGTGTGTAATGTTGCTGTTAGAGCATAAATAATACCTGTAAAATTATAAAGCTCAAAGTTCAATGCCAAGCGAGATATTTTATTTAACAGAAGTTCCCTTTCAAAGCCTACAGCGAACGGCTGGCTTGGACTACATCCTGGTACTTCCTACATAAATGACGTCAGTAGAACAGTAGAACAGACTAACCTCCGCCCACAAGAATACGCGCAAAAAGGGGGCGTGGTCTTGTTGCTGTCCCACGTGGAGAAAAGGAAGTGTTGCGTTTGAGTGCGTTTGTCGCCATGTCGTCGAGACGCTGTTATTTTCATCCCGGAGTCAAATCACCTTTGTTTGGCTTTCCCAGGGACGCTGTAGAGATCATTGAGCACATACATCACCCCGTTAAGAGGCGTGACCTTTCCATGTGCGCTAAGCTGCTGTCGAATCACAACACAGGAACCGTGACGCGTTCGCTAAACTGCTGTCAAATCCCAACACGGGAACCGCTGGCACAATCAGAACTCGTTACGTATTTCTGAAGGAGGGACTTCATAGAATAAAGGAACTCATCAGCCGTTTTTAGGACAGTGAAAACAGCGGTGTACAGATAAGTACATTGTGTTAAAATACTGGGTTTTTTTACACACGAAACATGAACACGTTATATTGCACACTGTAAACACAATCAAAGCTTCAAAAAACACGAAGAACGGGACCTTTAAAACCCAAAGTCTGAATGTTATCAAAAAGGAGCTGGTGCTAGTCACAATGACAGAGAGGTCAGAAAACTCTGTATCCGGTCGGCAAAACTTTATTTCTTAAGAATGACTTCAGTGCCGTTCTTTGTTTTTTTTTCTCAAAGAAAAGCTTAACTCCAAGTCTTCCATAGAGTCGCGGCCCGGGCAAAGCCGATTTGAAAGGCCGATGTTTGCCAGCTTCTTTGTTTACAAGTAGCACGTGGAACCGCAGAAACTCTGCCATTATTATGTTAAACCCGCCCACCGACACTATACACGATGTGATTAGCCTGACTAGAGTTTGGTTTTTTTCAGCTCGCAAGCCATCGGATAGTTGCTACATTATATTTGCTGCCGCTAGGGTGCCTCCAGATTTATAGGCTATTAGGTTAGTGTTCCTAGTGCTCATTCATTCCACGGTTAGTAGCCTTTTTTTAATCACATTGTAAAGTTTATTATGTGTTTAGGTGTCATTATACAGTAATGTAATAAAATACTTTATTACATTCAATATTAGCATTATACAAATAACAATACAATTGTATTAAAAGAATGTACTAAGTAAGAAAAGAAGATAAACATTATACACATTTATCATTTACTCTCTCTCACCCCCATGAGATTCTGTTCCCCCCAAGTTTCTTATGCAAGGACATAATATTTATCTAATATTTAATCAAACTGATACTGATTCAGATAAATAAAAAAAACATGCAAAAAAAAAAATAAATAATAATAATTGGATTTGCTTAAAAAAAGCAGTGTCAAGTGAGTTCCACTGAACTATATTGAGTGATCTGTACAAATAACAATTTAGTTGTATGAAAAATACATGTTTTGTCACTTGAATTTATTTTGGAGTAAATACAAAATACATTTGAATTTTTCACTGTTATACATAATATTTATATGTGCAGTTTACTTGAATATACTAAACATTTGTATTGTCAGCTTTACTTATAAGTTCAGTGTTTTAATTGGTTACACTTTATTTCGATAGTCCACTTTAAACATTCTACTAACTATAAGTAACTTTGCAACTATATGTCAACTAACTGTCATTAGAGTATTAGTTGACTGTCAGTAGACTGGTAGGTTATGGTTAGGTGTTAGGGTTCGGGTTAGTAGAATAAGTTGAATTGTAGTTGCCAAGTTACTTAGAGTCAGTAGAATGTCTGTTGGGGGACCAACAGAATAAAGTTTTAGTAAATATTAATCAGACAGTCTACAAATACTCTAATGACAGTTAGTTGACATGTAGTTGCAAAGTTACTTATAGTTAGTAGAATGTCTAACGTGGACTATCAAAATAAAGTGTTACCTTTTAATATTTGTATTGTTAGCTTTACTCAAGTGTTTATTCAGTGTTTTAGTATTTGTATTGTTAGCTTTACTTAAGTGTTTGTTCAGTCAACTTAACATTGCTGAGTGAAACGCACAAATTGATGTTGACATAACTAATTGAGCAGTGGATCCGTAGTTCCCATGCTTCGCAAGGGTCTGCATTAGGAGAGTAAATTTAGTGATTAAGTGTTATTTTATGTTTTACAGTAAAGGGAAATATGTTGTTATTTTGTTAATGTTTAATGTTCAGTTATGTTGGACAGTTATAGGAGTTTCTGAAATGTTTTTGAATTTAGTGGTTGTCATTATGCAGAAGAGTGGCACCTGTGTTGAATTTATTTTATTCATACAACTAAATCATTTTTTGTACAAATTACTCATTATAGTGTAATCCACTTGACATGTAATTCGTTTTTTTTTTTTTTTTTTGGTGTAGAAACAACTAAGTTAAATTTAGTTAATGTAGTTACATGAGTTTTTAAGTAACAAGGATGGTTTGAGTGAAACGAACAACAGTGAAAGTTAATTTTTTGAGTGTGTTCATTTCACTATAGTTTTAAGAGGAATTTCAACAATTATGGTCTATACAGCCTCTCATTAAAAAAATACAGTAGTAGCTCAATTGCCCAACACATGACTCGCATGACAAAATGTAGCTTAACTCCCAAACAAACCTTAATAGTATAGTTCACCCCAACATCATAATTTACCAACCCTCAATTTGTTCCAAACCTGAATTTCTGGTAACACTTATGTGGTGGAGCGAGCGTGGTTTTGCGAGGTCTGTAGCGGGAGAGAGGGAGAGCGGAGCCGAGCGGTGAGTAAGTAGGTCAAGTGCAGATGAATAACACCTGTGTCTGATTGCAGTAATCGGTGTGGAGAGACTGCATATAAGCCACAGCGGGGAGAGAGATGGGAGAGAGAGACCTGGACTGGGACTGCCTGTTGCTGCCTGCTGTTGCACAGGGAAACAAAGCTGAAACCGAGTGAAACTTTGAGTACACTGTTTTGAGTCTTTATTGACTTGAACGCCATCGTGCGTGCTTTATGTTTGAACTCGTCCCGAATAATAAAGAGTGTAGTTCCAGTCAAGCCGACCCCGCCTTCTTCCTTTCCTCACCCATACACATCGAACCTCATCACACTGGTGCCGAAACCCGGGAAAGGAAGAAGATCGCCGCCGCCATGCAATCTCCGCCGGGAACGCCACTTGCCGACATCCTACGATTGCTCACGTGTCTTCACCAAGAACACCACCAGGAACTGCTGGCCGTGAGGGAGGAGCATGGGAAACACTTCGAGGTCCTCCTTCGTGCCCAGCAGGAAGACCGCGAGCTGTTCCGGAGCTGGATGGACCGGGAGATTCGGGACGTCCCCGCCCCCGCCAGTGACTCCATCCCAGCGCTGCCTCTCAACAAGATGGGTCCAGACGACGACCCTGAGGCTTTCGTTGACCTCTTTGAGAGGTCCGCTGAGGCACGGGGATGGCCCAGGACGGACTGGCCAATGCGGCTCCTGCCATTGCTTTCCGGAGAGGCACAGGTAGCTGCCCACCAACTGCCAGTCCAGAATCTCCTGGTCTACGACGACCTGCAGCACGCCATCCTACAGCGGGTCGGCCGGACCCCGGAACAACATCGCCAGCTGTTCCGGACCCTGGCCCTTGAAGAGCCCGGTCGGCCTTTTGCTTTTGCGCACCAGCTCTGGGACTCATGTCGCAAGTGGCTGATGGCCGGCGGCAGTGATGTCGAGGGACTCATAGATCGAGTAGTGCTGGAGCAGTTCGCTGAACCAGGCCATCCAGCTGGCGGAGGATCAAATGGTGGCGTGCCACGGGGTCGGCGAGCCCCTGCCATCGGCATCTCTCTCGATCTCTCTCTCTCTCTCTCTCTCTCTCTCTCTCTCTCTCTCTCTCTCTCTCTCTCTCTCTCTCTCTCTCTCTCTCTCTCTCTCTCTCTCTATCTCTCTCTCTATCTCTCTTCTCCATCCCCTTCTCTCTCCAAACCTGTCCCCCTTCCCATGTCTCGCGGTGGGAGGCTGCCCAGACCAGCCCTGAGATGGAGGACGGGTGCTCCGCCTGAGGCACCGGCAGCTCCCAGACCTTCACCCAGGGGAGGGGGAGTGACCACCGACCCATTCCCCACCTCGTCCTCAACAGCACTCTCTCCACACCAGTTCTCTGACCTACTTCCAGTTACTAGGGCGGCGGGGACGTCTGGGTCGGCTTGCTGGCGCGGTGGGGACCCGGGACATTTTTTTGATCAGTGTCCAGAGACAGAGGTGGGGATGCTGATCCGGGTCTGCCCCCGATCAGGCCGGTTTGTACCAGATACCCGTGAGTCTCAAGGGGGGTACTTATCAAGCTTTGGTGGATTCAGGTTGTAACCAGACCTCCATCCATCAAAGCCTGATTCAGCCTAAGGCGTTGGGTAATAGCTGCATGGTTAAGGTGAGGTGGGTGCACAGGGAAGTGGTGAGCTATCCGTTGTTGCCCGTGGATATTCAATTTCGGGGACAAACGCATAGTGTTGAGGTTGCAGTTAACCCGCACCTCCGGCATCCGATAATTTTGGGAACCAATTGGCCAGCCTTTAATAGGTTATTGGGGCACTTGTGTGCGGATGCCTCTTGGGGGAAAAGAGTAAAAAGGAAGGTAACGGTTGCTCAGTTGGGGGAGGTGGATTCAGGACCTCTGGGGTCGGTTCCGGGGGAACAGAGCGCTCTGGAGACTCCCATTCTCACAGACCGCGATGACTTTCCACTGGAACAGTCCCAGGATGAGACACGTTTAGTCAGGTCTGTTCCATCGACGGCCACCTCCTCCACCCTGACCAGCCGCTCTCCTATCCCTATTTTTCAATTTTAAAAGATAGGTTGTATCGGGTGACCCAAGACGCCCAGCCAAAACAAGATACAACACAGTTGTTGGTACCTAAAAGCCGCCGGGAAATGCTTTTCCAGGCGGCTCATTCTAATCCAATGTCCGGCATTTAGGACAAACGGCTACACTAAACCGTCTCATGGCCCGGTTCTTCTGGCCGGGCATTCACGAGAATGTACGCCAGTGGTGTGCGTCTTGTCGTGAATGTCAGTTGGTGAATCCACCAGCCACCCCAAAAGCACCATTGTGCCCTCTTCCGTTGATGCAGGTCCCCTTCGAATGAATTGGTATGGACCTCATCGGGCCATTAGAACGGTCAGCACGAGGGCATCGCTTTGCGTTAGTTCTCGTCGACTACGCAACACGATATCCTGAGGTAGTTCCGCTCCGCACTATTTCGCCGAAAAGTAGACAGTCCGTCCTCGCTGTCCGCGAGGTCCCCCAAGCCTCCACAGGGTTTTCCCCCTTTGAACTGCTCTATGGACGCCAGCCTCGGGGGGTGCTGGATGTCCTTAGAGAGGTTTGGGAGGATGGACCTTCCGCGAGCAAGAACGAAATTCAGTATGTCCTGGACCTGAGAACAAAACTCCACACTTTGGGGCGGCTGTCTATGGAGTATTTGTTACAGGCTCAGGACAAACAGAGACAGCAGTACAACAAAGGCGCTAGACTCCGTACATTTTCACCGGGAGATAAAGTGCTTGTGTTACTCCCTACGTCTAGCTGTAAATTCCTTGCAAAGTGGCAAGGGACCTCTCACCCTCGCAGCTCACTGACGTACAACGGTTACAAGCAAAGTTTACTGATGTGTTCTCGCCCCTACCTGGTCGGACCGACCTCATTCAGCACCACATTGAGAGTTGTGGTTCGCAGCCGGCCTTATCGCTTGCCTGAACACAAGAAAAAGGTAGTTCAGACCGAATTAGAGGTTATGTTAGACATGGGGGTAATAGAAGAGTCCAACAGTGACTGGGCGAGCCCGATAGTTTTAGTTCCTAAACCTGACGGCTCGGTCCGGTTCTGTGTGGACTATCGTAAAGTAAACGCGGTGTTGAAGTTTGATGCTTACCCAATGCCGAGGGTTGACGATTTGCTTGATCGGCTATGGACCGCTCGTTTCTACTCGACACTGGACTTAACGAAAGGATATTGGCAGATCCCCTTATCTCCTATGTCCAAAGAAAAGGCCGCTTTCACCACAGCGTTTGGATTACACCAATTTGTCACCCTTCCTTTCGGCTTGTTCGGGGCTCCTGCCACCTTCCAGCGTCTGATGGACAGAATTCTCCGGCTGCATATGCCGCTGCCTATCTAGATGATATCATCATCTACAGTGCGGACTGGCAGCATCATATGCAGCATTTGCGAGCTGTCCTGAAGTCGCTGAGAAGGGCGGGGCTCACCGCCAACCCAAAGAAGTGTGCAATTGGGCAAGTGGAAGTAAAGTATCTGGGCTTCCACTTGGGTCATGGGCAGGTGCGTCCCCAAATTGACAAGACTGCAGCTGTTGCGACCTGTCCGAGACCCAAGACCAAAAAGGAGGTTAGACAGTTCCTGGGGCTAGCGGGATATTACAGGAGGTTTGTGCCAAATATTCGGACCTCGCTACCCCTCTGACTGATCTGACTAAAATAGAGGTACCAGATATGATTCAGTGGACGGAGTGGTGCCAGCAGGCTTTTACTCAGATAAAGGCTGCTCTGTGTGGTGGGCCGCTCTTACAGGCTCCTAACTTTTCTCTCCCTTTTCTTCTACAGACTGACGCCTCGGACAGGGGGTTGGGCGCAGTCCTGTCCCAGGAGGTGGAGGGTGAAGAACGGCCGGTGCTGTACATCAGTCGAAAGCTCTCAAAGAGAGAGACGATGTACAGCACCATAGAGAAGGAGTGTTTGGCCATCAGGTGGTCCGTTCTCGCCCTTCGCTATTACCTCCTGGGGTGGGAGTTCACCCTCAGTTCGGACCACGCACCCTTGCAGTGGCTCCACCGCATGAAATCACCCGTTGGTATCTAGCTTTACAGCTTTTTAAATTCAAGGTGGTCCACAGCCCGGGTGCTCAGATGGCTGTGGCTGACTTCCTCTCCAGGTGGGGGGGGTCTGCAGGCCGGATGGCTCCCCGGCCTGAGTCGGGCAGTAGGAGTATGTGGCGGAGGGGGCGTGGTTTTGCGAGGTCTGTAGCGGGAGAGAGAGAGTGGAGCCGAGCGGTGAGTAAGTAGGTCAAGTGCAGATGAATAACACCTGTGTCTGATTGCAGTAATCGTGTGGAGAGACTGCATATAAGCCGCAGCAGGGAGAGAGACGGGAGAGAGAGACCTGGACTGGGACTGCCTGAAACCGAGTGAAACTTTATGTACACTGGTTTGAGTCTTTATTGAGTTGAACACCCTTGTGCGTGATTTATGTTTGAACTCGTCCCAAATAATAAAGAGTGCAGTCCCAGTCAAGCCCACCACGCCTTCTTCCTTTCCTCACCCATACACATCGAACCTCATCACAACTTATTTTACAGTGTCATTGTTACATGTAGTTACTATAGTAATAATTATAAATTATGCATAATTACATGCAACTAACCCTAATCCAAACCAAACCCTAATCCTAACCCTATAGTAAGTAAATTAAGTTACTTAATATTATTCGGTACTTAAATGTATAATTACAGTGTAACAAAGATACCTTAAAATAGTGTTACCGAATTTCTTTCTTCTGCTGAACACAAAAGAAGATATTTTGAAGAATATGGGCAACCAAACAGTTGATGGGCCAACACTGACTTCCATAGTGGAGAAAAAAAATACAATGGAAGTCAATGGTGTCCATCAACTGTTACCGACTTTCATCAAAATATCAACTAGTCTACTCTGATTTACGGATGGATGACTTTAATGAGTCAGTTGTTTATAGTAAATCAAACATACAGCTTGATTTGTGAATCAAACTGCCTTTCTAAACATATAAGAGTGCAGTTCGCTGGTACACCAAACAAATAGATTTACTCTGGTCTGCATCAAATACAATTTTAAAATCGCCTTTAAACGTTTCAGTTATTACAATAGCAAAAATGAAAAATTATTAAAAAAATGGTTGAAAATATATGCCATTCATGTTAAAGATCAAATAAGCCTGAATGAAAGATCATTTAGATGGTGTATGGCTACACAGTATGCTGCATTAGCAAAGCTACATGATCTAGAGCAAGACTGTACAGAAAACATTGTTCTGTGTTCTAACACCTCCCAGAACTACACATTGTCAAAAACCAATAAAACATCAAACATGCTGCATGGAATCAGAAGCGATACATTATGCATCTGCCAGAGAGACCCATATGAGCTACATATCTCATATATTTTTCTCGCTGCATTGCCGAAACCTACTGTATCAGGGATGCTCTGTTCCACATCGCATGCAGCGCAGCTGAGGTACGGGGCAGAAGGGCCTGTGCAAATGTCCTGCTGGGCCGCCAGGGTTCTTTTATTCATCCTACCTAGATGGGGAATTTGTTATGGAAATATATGTTGTGTTAGTGGTAGCAGCAGGGAACCAGGGTGCAAAAAAATGAATCGTGCTGAGAAGCTACAGATCTGGCCCATTTTATTGGTAATTGCATATTCAGCACCATCTACAGCCTGAGATTTGGCATATTTATGCTGTAGCTTGGGTATACAGTATAGCCCTCTTATGAATCTTTTGATAGCTTTCTCACAAACAAGATTTATTAATGGACTCATTTAAAATATGTTTTGTTTTGTATGTTCAAATCCACCATGTTACATTCTCTAATTTAGCACCTTTCAATTTCTCTCTAGCAAGTGATTGTTAAAAGTCCACTGGCTTTGTGGCTCCATCTATATCCTGGGGATTCAGTGTCCTCTCGCTCAGGAGAAAAGCAAAGTGACACAAATCATTTACCGTGTGTGCAATAATTCATAGAAACAGCCCTGGGGACAAGTTATCAGCAAAGTAATTACCGCAAACCACAATGAGAACATTGTGAACAGGCTACATGTGTCTCTCTGGCTGCTGGAGTTTTCTATCTGTGCCGACGGTGGAGGTCGGTCTGCTGAGAGGTATTGATAAGGTAAATGTGTTTACCTGTGACATTCATTTAAGGGCTGTTGTCCTTATTGTATAGAGCCAAACCATCAGTTTAATCAATCAGGAATGAGTTATTGGGGTTCAAATAGAATAATATAACTGTAAAAAGTGAGCAGATATTAATATTAGGCTATTTATTAAGAAACAAATGTTTTAAGTTATTTTAAATGTTTTATTTTGGAGATAAAATTTTCATGATTCTGTTAGTAACAAAGCCGTTTTCATTTGTTGGCAGGCCGTCTCTAATACAGGCTGTAGGATCCCTTTAAAGATGAACTGTGGCCGTTGTAAGACACAACAGCACTCGACACCCCCTAAAGGGAGCAGGGGCGTGTCTAGAGCATTTTCAGTGGAGGGGCCATGCTGGGGCACTGCCTCCAAACGGGGTGGCCGCCAGTGACCAAAAAAAAGCTAAATTCTACAGTATATTACGTAAATCCTATTGATGTTATAATTTTTTTTTAACTTGAATAAAGTTAAACAAATGTAGTAATAAAGCACATTTTTGATTCATTTAGTTTTTTGTCACCCCTGTATCCATTAAGTTAAAGTTGAGAGCCAGTGTTTATTATTTTTTTGAGTTTTCATAAAACTAACATAAAACTTTATAAAATAAAAGCTATTTTAATAATGAGCAATTTTAAAAACCCAGAAGCAGAAACGATTAACAGTAACTTTTTCTTTTAATTAGTTTGGCCATTATAATATACAGTAGTAGTTTTATTCACAATCTCTTTCAAATAATAATAATAATACTTAAATAAAAAATGTATTGTTTGTTATTACATGGCTTGGTTGAATTCGAATGTGGAATGCGCTGCTTAGTATAACAGACCGTTGGCATGAAAAACAGCGCGTTGCTATGGACGCAGGATTCTAACCGCAGAGACGAAACAGACTATTTTCTTTAGCGGAAGCAATTCAAATCATTTTTGTGTCAAATTATTGATTTATTTGGTATGTTGCCATGTAATAAGCGGGATAATGTATAGCGAGGCGGTTGTTATAGCGAATACAACCCCTTCAGGCTGATTTAAGATCCCTCCGCTTCGGGCTCCTAAACAGCCTGTCGGTGTTGTATTCGCTATAACAACCGCCTCGCTATACATTATACCTTACCAATCGCAAGACATCTTATAGGGGGGGCACCTGGGGTGGCCAATCGAATTTCAGGGGGGGCCGGTGCCCCCCCTGGCCACCACGTAGACACGCCCCTGAAAGGGAGGTCAGGACCTCTCATCTCTGGAGATCACAAGACTTCTTACAGGAGACTCGCGAGTTTGAGATTGAGAACGTTTCAGAAGTTTGATATTAGGAACTCATGAAAATGTTGATCAGGCATTTTGGGTTAGGGTTGTAGCACAATAACAAAATGGATATTGATTTGATTTGATTTGATTTGAATATTTCATATAACTTGGGCCCTTGTGCAAGGACATTAGTTAACAAGATAATTCACCCCAAAATAAATATTCTGTCATTTCTTACTCACTCTCATGTCGTTCCAAACCAGTAAGACTTTCGTTCAACTACGGAACACAAATGAGCGTCTTTTTGATGAAATCTGAACACAATGTTGTTCTGTACAGTCTTGCTCTAGATCATGTAGATTTCTGTCCTTCCATTGACAGCTATGCAACTGACACTTTGACACATTAAAAAGTCATAAAAAAGATTGTAAAACTTTATATGCTTTAACATGTATACGATGATCAGATTGAATTTAGGCTTTTATTTACATGTAAATGTGAACATACAGAACAACAGAAGCTTGACCGAACATGCTTGACGTGCGAGAACAAACCTCTTGTGGAAGCTCAAACATGCTGCGTAACATGAGAATGAGCCTCATTGGTTATTGGGGAAGCTCAAACGTGTTGCGTAACACAAGAATGAACCTCATTGGTTATTGGGAAGCTCAAATGTGTTGCGTAACACGAGAATGAACCTCATTGGTTATTGGGAAGCTCAAATGTGTTGCGTAACACGAGAATGAACCTCATTGGTTCTTGCGGAGGCTCAAACGTGCTGCGTAACACACGTGGATGAACCTCGTTGGTTTTCTCGTGTCAAACGAAAATGCATGAGCTTCTGTTTGTTTACCACAACTGATGTGTGAGTTGATGAATGTTTATGTGAATAAAAGTCTTAATTAAATCTGTTCATCATATAAAGCAGTTGTGTCTCTTCAAAAAAAATGGACCAAATCGCTCAATTCATATGGATTAGTTTTACAATCTCTTTATGATCTTTTTGAGGCATCAAAGTGTCAGTTTCTGTCCATGGAGGGACAGAAAGCTCTCTGATTTCATAAAAAAATATCTTAATTTGTGTTCTGAAGATGAACTAAGCATTTAAAAGGTATGAAATAATCAGTTCAAGGAAGAAATGTTGGCATCAGTAATTTGAGTGCAGTATATATATCTGGGATTTAAACTCCTCAGAATGCAATAGACACTTTAAGGAAGTAGCTTACTTTTGCAGTGAATGATCCTAGCCCACACATCCTTGCCATTATTTTGAAAAGCTAAAGTAGATGAATTAAGATCTTAGCTGGGATTTTGAACTCTAAGTTGCTCCTGGACTATACATTGAAAATGTTTTTTTTTATTTATTTACATATACTAACATTTGTTACTACCACAGAAAAGTATAAAAGTTGAAACTGAATTAAATATATAACTGTATTGAAAAACTACCAAAATTCTTAAGTTTTAAATCACAAAACAGATCTTATCCATCAAGTGTTTTGGATAAGCTGAAAAGTGAATGCTGAAGGCACATTCAATTATAATCGAGTGGTTTTGTAGGCCAAAACCTGGAAACTTCTGGTTCCATTGTCCTGAAGTCAATGGGTTTTTGAAAGGGTTGTTGGTTAAATGCTTGAAATAAGGTCTGTGGTGAACACAAGCTCAATATATTTTCACACTTTATTAATCATTAATACCCTCTAGTGATTTAAAAAAAAAAGCTTTTACTTTATAAAAAAAGTGGCTAAATGGGACTACAGAGGTTTTCGGGGACATTAAACATAAGCTGAACAGGTAAACTCATCTACTCACTAGTCTGCTTTCACATCCTCGTTGTGTTTATAATCACACTCTTACAAACTATTACAACTCGAACTTTCAGGTAAAATGTAGACTTGAAGTTAGTTAACAGCCTACGTTTAGCTTTTGACTTCTGACGATTGTATTTACGCTTCAAAATTCCTAAAAGTTATGTTAATTTGTGAAGATTATTACGATGAACAAAATGTGAAAGAGTCCTAAACTTTTGTTAGTCGCAGACCTTATTTTCTGCATAAATCTAAAAGCCAATGGAATTTTGTCAAGGGAACACACAGACATCATGCCCAGGGAAACAACTTTATAACTTTATTCATAGTTGTTTTATAGCAAAGCAAACATCAAAGGATGAAGGCAGAAGTTCATCTGATATACAGTATGGCACCACTTAAAGGAGTAAATTAACCTTTTGAATACATTTTTTTTTTATCATAAACCAAAAAAATATCATATGCAAGAAAACCAAACAACCAAATTAAAACCCAAACAAAATGACAGAAAAACAGAAATGCATCACTCATCATCTTAAGTAGCATTTAATTCATTCAAAGCCACACGCTTAATATTAGCTTTTTATTTTTGCCATCACCAGTTTGTGATTATGTACTACCTATCTCGTGAAATAAGGCAGAATTTTGGAGATGCAGAGACAATCTGGTAAAATACTGAGAGCTTGCAACCGATACCTGTTTATGCATGTGAGGGCGAGGGAGACCGATAGAGAGAGAGGGGGACTGTAAATGAAACATTTGAAACACTGCTGGCATGCATCTAGATACACTTGAGGGAATTAATTTGTTAGCGCACTCATCAAAAACGGCCACGTCAGTCAGACATAACAGAGGTTTTCCTTTTTTTTTTAACAGGCATTCGCATAGTCAGAGCAGCTTTGAAGATGAAACATGATCAATTGCTCGTTTGAGAGATTAAAGGGGGGCTCTGCGAGCAAAGTGTCGTTTCAAAGCAGAGGAGCGCATGAGCGCCTCTGTTATATAGCGTGCAGTAGGGAGCAATGTCACCACTTGATTGGAGATTAGAATCAAGCGATGTTCTTCTTGTTTGACCTGACTTGATTCTGAAGTTCAAACGCAAAGCGGAAACCTCTTTAAAGTGACATCATCGGTATATACACACACTCACTTGCGCACAAACGGCGCATTTACAGCCATTTTAGTGTTTTTCACCTAAAATGAATCTTATCCGGTGGAGAGGGCTGTGCAACCGAATCACATTTGGTCTGAATGTTGCATTACTGTGCTCTGCGGGAAGGAAAAGAAAACCTTGGCTTTGCACTTTATCTATAGCGTTACAAATCAGTGTGTAACTAAAAATGTCAGGATGATTTTTGGATGCGTTTTGACCAATCTACCTAATTTAACCCAGCTCAAATCCAGCACCAGGATGCCATATTTAAAAACAACAACAACTATTGATCAAGCAGCATGTCAAGGGAGGTATAGCAGCCCTCCTCTAGCTCCACAATTCCTGCACTCTCTCTGATTCAAACTCTCATTTGTTCATTTTATATAGCTATATATTTGATTCATTATCAATATGAGGAAATGGAAAGGAAATACAGGTTGAATAGAAGGAAAGATGGTGAATTAAGTGGGGGGTCAACTCTTTTCCCAGTGTTTGTGGGCGATTCCCTGGCGTGGGACAAAATTGGTGTGATGTTTGCCTTCACACAGTTTGCCGGCACTCGTTTCTATGAGGCTGATTGTCGTCTCATTCCTGTGCGCCCGCATCGCCTTGGCCATCTTGGAGAAAGCAAACACACAAGCAGAATGAAGAATTACATGTTAGCAAACAAACAATTAACCGGGACTAATGCACAAGAACTGTTTCAACACGAAACCAACATTGAGCCTATTTACTTTGTTCTTCGTCCAACCCCCCCCCACTTCCAACCATATGGGTTCACTTTTATTGTTGAATATGAATTAGAAAGGTGACCTGTAACTAACAGTAACTGATTAATCAGTTAATCAGATAAAAAACACTACATTTAATTTTTTCATTTATTCCGTTTTTTTTATTATTATACATTATGTGCCAAAAAGTATATTTATAAAGAAATATAAAATTTATATTGTAAGCTATAATGAATAAAATATAAAATATAATATTCTATATATAATACACACGCATATAAATATACACACAAAAGTATTATATGTATATTAGTGCTGGGGAAAAATGAATCGTGATTAATCACATCCAAAATAAAAGTTTGTGTCTATATAATATATGTGTGTGTACTGTATATACTTATTATGTATATATAAATACACACACACATGCATGTATATATTTAAGAAAAAATTATTTATAATATATAAGATAAATTATATATACACAGTATATACATGCAAATATTTCTTAAATATATACATGCATGTGTGTGTGTATTATATATACATAATAATTATACAAAGTACACACATATATTATGTAGACACAAACTTTTCATTCAAATCATTCATTTTAATCACGATTTAATCACGGAAATTAATCACGATTCATTTTTCCCCAACACTTATTTATATTATATATAAATCATGATATATACGTTTTATTAAAATATTTGATCAAAATTAATATTTTTTCTATTTATTAGGCTTATTCTTTCTTTTGTTTTTCATTATCTTGACGCTTCATCAGGCATGTGATCAGCTAAAAACAAAACGAAGGACCCCCCGCAACTATTATAATTACTATTTGGTTACATTAATAAATAAATATCTTACTATTACAATGATACATCATATTGCACTGTAAATTAATTAAAACAATTTTTTTAAAGCAGGACTAGGTAGGTTTTGCTCTCGGGGTCTCCCTACAGTTGGGAAACAGTATTGTCCTCTACTACTGTCGTAAACTCTGTCATCCTGCATCAGGGGATGCATCGCACATGCATTTGTTGACATGCATGCGCGAGAATATGACGTAGCATAGTCGGGAATCCATGAAATGCACACTTTAGTCCCATTTTGAGCACTACGCCGAGACATATAGCACGATCAATGTAGAATTCAACAGCTTAGATACGTCTTCCTCTGCTTGTAAACACATCTCCTCCTCGCTTCTGGGTTATGTGTCCGAACGCCGGACCTGCGAAATATTCTCGCACATGCGTCATGGTGCTTCATGAATTCACGGCAGAGGCCAAAGTTTGTGTTGAATAAAGTCGTTATTTAGATTTTTTTTGGCGCACAAAAACTATTGTTGTCACTTTGTAAAATTATTGAAGAGCCACTGTAGTGAGATGGACTTTGTAATGACGTTTTTAGTGCCTTTTATGGGTCTTGTGAGTGTAAATGTACTGAATCCCTATGGAGGGCTTGCTGAGGCCTTTCTCAGCCATCAGCTTTCAACAAAAAATATCTTCATTTGTGTTCCGAAGATGAACGGAGGTCTTACGGGTGTCGAACGACATGAGGGTGAGTAATTAATGACATAGTTTTCATTTTTGGGTGAACTAACTCTTTAAGGAAGTGGGGGTGATGGTGGAAGTGACGTATATGCCGTAAAGCAGTCGAATTTTGTAGTTCTTTTTTTTCTCGGGTTACTACCCGAAACCCGAAGTTTAAAAGTACGATTAAAAACGATACAGTCCCCGTCAGGCTATGGCAGACGTGCCATTCAACCTATTGTAAGTCGATGTATCATCACAAGAGTCTTGAAAATATATTATGAAGGTTTAAAAGTTACCTAGTGCTGCTTTAATAGTCATAATTATGTATTAATAGAATTGTTATTAGTATTATTGATAGTATTATCATTAATAACGACAAGAATAATTATATTGTATTATTGTTTTATTTTATTTTGCAGAACGACAGTCAAATTACTATATTCATTTCTTTGCTTTCAAACGTTAAACCATTGAGCTTTTATTTTGGCAGAAAACCGCAGGGAGACCTTAATGCTTCATTTTGTTGACCCTACGAATTTGGGAAGATGGTTGGGGAATGTTTCGTTCCCAAATGCAAATGATAAGCAACTCAAACACGCAGCACTTGCAGAGTAGCGTTTATTGTGAATCGAAAATGAACACTGCTTTCAAATGCTCTGCTTTGGCTTTACTCTGAAACATGCAGTGCGGCAGACTATGTATTTATATGATTACACCACAACCGTTGTGATTTGAGCCATATCACATTGACACAACTGTCGTGGAAAAGCTAATGGGCAACTGGCGAGTTCCACCGTTCCAATGGCCATTTTTACTCGCATTTGGCACTTTTAACCCCAGCTAACATGCCAAGTGTGTCCCGCAGCGCTGTCAGAAGCAATCCGTGCATTCAATAAATGTATTAGAAAACGTAGCCTTTTGCAGTTTATTTAGTCATTGTTTAAGGTCTTTTTGCGATTTCAATCATAATAATCAAATCAAAATTCACGTGGGTCACACTTCCCTGCTTCACGCACACTTGCTCTTATTTAACCAACTCGCTTGCTGCTAGGACAGTTTGTTTTGACAATATTGTGTTGGCATCAATATTACTTAAATATTACAGTCAAACAATACCCATTTTTGTATAGATACATGCATAAAGATACTGTACTAAATATTTTCCTGTCACACGCAAAGGGAATGAATATAAATGCCATGCTGGGAGTTTGTATGTGCGGCCCTAAGAGGAAAGCTGACCCCAGGGTTCCCCAAATGACAGCACAGCAAAACTCTTATCACACATGATTTATCAGCTTTCTCGCACTGCGTCATCTCTGCGCTCCGATCACACACGCTTTGTGTTTGATTTATTAATGTCCGTGAGGTGGGCATGCAGGTAATTCATCAAACTCAATTTAAGGAGGCATGCCAACACGTTTACTCTGAAAAATCAGGGTCACTCCACAGTTCCAGATCAGAAGAGAGAAAGTGAATGAGAGAGAAAGGAAGTGAAGGAATTGTGGATAAAGCATAAGGGGCAGAAAAAGTTGCGAGCTTTTAGTTGAACGAGGAGGACAATGAGAGAGACTGGGACATGTATTGAAGATGAGGACTACATAAGTATGTTTCTCAGTTTTATTCACAGCTTTTATTGATTTATCGCCTTTACCTTCAGAATTTGGTCTGCTGTCTGCTGTTGAGTCGGGCTCGTGTGAGCTCTTGTCCTGGGCTTTCACGTCAACTAGACAAGGCAATGAGAAGGAGCAAGACAGAGAGAAGGGAATGAATGTCTCAAGATCACAGCTGAGCAGAGGAATTAAAAGTTAGACACCACTGGGTGACATCTGATTGGCTACTGTGCTTCTCCTAGCTGAAATGAATGCAGCGATGCTAAAGGCTATGCCCGAGGCAACAGAGGCTTCGACAGAGCACAGAGAGACTGCAGCACTCAGGATGACGAGATACACCTGTGCATGCTTCTTCTGAAAATACATCAAAAAACACTCTCCTTTCCTCTGTGTAAATAAAAAAGCAAACATTTGAGGTAATGCAACATTTATGACTCCGTTCTCTCGTTATCTCCTCTCAACTGTCACAGAAATAAAAAGTGGCAAAAAAAACCCGATCCATCACCTGAAAATTCAAATTAAAAATGCATCCACACATGCTCTTCTTTCTTCTGTGTAAATAACAAACGATTCATTTGAATTGGAGTCGTGACCTGGTGGTTAACGCACATGCTCAGAAATAACTGGGTGACATGAGTTCTGATCCTGGTTCTTGTATTTTCTCTCTCAACTTCCATATAAATAAAGGAACTAAAAGGTCATAAAAATTAATTTACATCTGAAAATGCACATACACAGCTCTGCTTTCTTCGGTATGACATAAAACATAATAAACCATGAATTTGAATTTGGAGTCATGTCCCCAAAAAACAAACAAAAAAAACAAAACTGGCGAGGTGAGTTTCTGAATCGGACTTGTATCCCATTTCCTCTTTTTTGCTCGGTCATGTCATGCCCTCTTTGCAAATTTAAAGTGGCTAAAAGGCCAAAGAAGTTTTTACCTTTAGTGCTGCTGGTGTTGTTCTCCTTGGCTGTTGTGACAGCATCTAACAAAAAACACAAGTCACAAAACAATGTGTTAAGTTCTTCGTTTCTTTTGATTTTTTTACACTTATATTGGTGCCATACGCTGTATTCCTCATGTCAAGCAACTACAATCTTTCATCCCCCAAAACATGATTTTATTTTTAGATAGATATGAAAGATCCTCCAAGCTCACATTACATAGCTGCGTAGTTTTACACTGAACATAGTCTATGAATTTCAATGAAGAGTAGCTACACACCCAGTCACAATCTCTGTGGAGTAACTTTTAGGGGCTTGAACCTACATCCTTTCCAGTCCTATCTTTAACCACTACATCACACAACCCCAAGTGTAATGTGACAACAACTTCAATAACTTCAACTTTTGCCTCGATAAACTCCTCTAATTACACTCACCTAAAGGATTATTAGGAACACCTGTTCAATTTCTCATTAATGCAATTATCTAATCAACCAATCACATGGCAGTTGCTTCAATGCATTTAGGGGTGTGGTCCTGGTCAAGACAATCTCCTGAACTCCAAACTGAATGTCAGAATGGGAAAGAAAGGTGATTTAAGCAATTTTAAGCATGGCATGGTTGTTGGTGCCAGACGGGCCGGTCTGAGTATTTCAGAATCTGCTCAGTTACTGGGATTTTCACGCACAAACATTTCTAGGGTTTACAAAGAATGGCGTGAAAAGGGAAAAACATCCAGTATGCGGCAGTCCTGTGGGAGAAAATGCCTTGTTGATGCAAGTGGTCAGAGGAGAATGGGCCGACTGATTCAAGCTGATAGAAGAGCAACTTTGACTGAAATAACCACTCGTTACAACCGAGGTATGCAGCAAAGCATTTGTGAAGCCACAACACGCACAACCTTGAGACGGATGGGCTACAACAGCAGAAGAACCCACCGGGTACCACTCATCTCCACTACAAATAGGAAAAAGAGGCTACAATTTGCACAAGCTCACCAAAATTGGACAGTTGAAGACTGGAAAAATGTTGCCTGGTCTGATGAGTCTCGATTTCTGTTGAGACATTCAGATGGTAGAGTCAGAATTTGGCGTAAACAGAATGAGAACATGGATCCATCATGCCTTGTTACCACTGTGCAGGCTGGTGGTGGTGGTGGTGTAATGGTGTGGGGGATGTTTTCTTGGCACACTTTAGGCCCCTTAGTGCCAATTGGTCATCGTTTAAATGCCACGGCCTACCTGAGCATTGTTTCTGACCATGTCCATCCCTTTATGACCACCATGTACCCATCCTCTGATGGCTACTTCCAGCAGGATAATGCACCATGTCACAAAGCTCGAATAATTTCAAATTGGTTTCTTGAACATTTTACTAAAATGGCCCCCACAGTCACCAGATCTCAACCCAATAGAGCATCTTTGGGATGTGGTGGAACAGGAGCTTCGTGCTCTGGATGTGCATCCCACAAATCTCCATCAACTGCAAGATGCTATCCTATCAATATGGGCCAACATTTCTAAAGAATGCTTTCAGCACCTTGTTGAATCAATGCCACATAGAATTAAGGCAATTATGAAGGCGAAAGGGGGTCAAACACAGTATTAGTATGGTGCTCCTAATAATCCTTTAGGTGAGTGTACTCCTTATTAATAATTAGGTAGTTGATAAGTATAGGTATTGGGTAGGATTAAGGGATGTAGAATATGATCATGCAGAATAAGGCATTACTGTGTGCTTTATAAGTACTAATAGACAGCCAATATCCTAGCAATATGCATGCTAATAAGCAACTAGTTAAAATTGAGAATTGGACCTAAACTAAAGTGTTACAGAGATTACGTTATAGCTATTGGTTCTTTGGTATGAGACCCATGCATAATATTTAAACATGAAAAATAAGGTCCAAAAGCCTCTCGCATTCGAGAGGAACAAAACAATCCAGACGAAAGGGGAAGCATAGAAAATTAATTAGAAACTGCCTTGAGTCTATATCAGCGTGAGCCTTATTCTCAAACTATTTCAAACTCCCTCTATAATTTTCTCTCTTCTATCTCTCTGCCTAAATACCAAAGCAAACCACAGCATGAAATAATCTCCTTCCTGCGGCACATACATACACGGATGATGCAAGCACACCCAACTCAGTGCTGCAAATTGTCTCGGCACTCGAACAACAGAGTTTGTCTGCAGAACAATGATATTTACCTTCACGAGAATCTCACAAACATCATCTGACAAACTGACACATCTCACACGTACAATACACAACACTGGCAGTGTTTTCACTGTGATGCTACACTCTTTCATGCTCATTTCATCACAATTCTTTGGGTTACGGTGGCAATGTTTCAACAACTACAGACGGTGGCTTTAATGCAACCTTAAAGAAGGAGAGCTACCCAGACGCTTTGCTCTCCCTAGTGGCCAGCCCTCAAATTCTACTGATTTAATGGCGCAAAGCTGCAAGTGATGGATTTGTGTTTCGAATGTGGGAAAAAAAAGTTTTTTTCATTGGAGAAATGGAGCAGCGGCGGAGTGTCTGGATGAGGAAAGGTGAGGGAGAACACGGCAAACACCACCGCCATGATTTCATTTCATTCTTGACTCGCGGCACAGTAGAGGGAGAAATTGAAACTGAGTGCGATACGATTCAACAACACTGTTTCCATTACCACCCACTTCTAAAAGCAAGTCTTTTCTCTGTCCCTCGCTTCGCGTTTTATCCCCTCATGTTCCTGCAAAAATGGGGAGCTGGAGTAAACAAAGAATCACACACACTTGCAGTGCAGAAATGTACACTGCAAAGAATCATTGCTTGTCAGTATTTTGGTCATATTTTTAAGAAAATATCTAAATATCTAATTAATATCAAAATGTAAATATTAAAAAAACAACATACTTTTACTTGAGAAGAAAAAATAGATTGTATTGGTTATTTTTTCTTACCCCATAAATAGCATGTGAAAACATGAAAAAAGTTAAAAGTATGTGTTTTTTGTACTTTTTTGTAAGAAAAACTCAATTCAAGATATTTGGAAGAGGAGAAGAGGATTAGGCTCAAGAAAAAAAAATCTAAAATATTTATAAAATACATTATCTTAATATTTAATTAATAAAATAATACTTATTTTTCATGAAATATAATATTACTATAATATATACATATATACATATCAGTACTGTCAAATTGATTAATTGCATCCAAAATAAAATTTGTGTTTACATAATATATGTGTCTGTACTATGTATAATTATGTGTCTATAAATACACACTCATTCATGTATATATTTAGGAAATTTTTACAAGTGTATATATATATATATATATATATATATATATATATATATATATATATATATATATATATATATATATATATATATATATATATATATATATATATATATATATATATATATATATAATTTATATTACATATAAATATTTTATATATAAATATAACAAATATTTCTTATATATTATGTGTAAGCAAACTTATTTTGGAGGCGATTAATCACGATTTAATCGATTTGACAGCACTAATATATATATTTATAAATGACTTTTGCTGGACAGATCCTGACTTTCACATCACTTTTGTAATGCTTTTCGTTATTTTGAGATGAGTACTGCATTTAAAGTGCATGGACAGACACCAAAGTGAGAAAGTTAAGGCTGTCGAGTGAACGCTCGAGTGAACCTGCAAACTCAATTGAGACTTGGCTTCCTCCTGATGCTCCGGCTGTCTCTCTTTCCATGTAATAATGTCAGGGCTGAGAGGGAGCCCTGCCACTTTGGACTACTAATAAGCAGCGCTGATCAAAAAACAACAAACCAGCCTTTGAAAAAAACGAGATGCTGGAATTTCAATCAATGCCTGTGCTCGCTTCCAACTGCTGCCATGTACGTCAGGAGATGCTGCCGAAATTCGCTAGCTCTCTAATTTAGCTTTACAGCCGACAACAGTATGAGTTCAGTCTTTCGGGAAGAGAGTCTGACATGCTGTGAAACAAATAAAGTAGCCAGAGGCTGTCAAGTCGGAAAAAGTGTGCAAAATGTGACATCGAGGGTAGCCGGGCACTTGAGTCTGTTTCTCCAGAAATGTGAGAGAAAACAACTGAATTTCATTTCTCAACCCAGCAGCCTATAGATTGATTGAAGTCACAGTATCATGCCATTGTGATTTAAAATATTCACAAGTCACAAATAAGGATATATTTGGTGTTAAACATCAGACTAAGTCTACAAAAGTGGCCTGAAATGACGTGTTTTGGTTATTTATCCTGGTTTATTTATCCTGACAGCAGTCCATTGGACACTCTGGTAATTCTCTTCTGCACACCGGCTGAGCGAGCTCAACATAGTCTGGCATTTGAGTGCTCTAGCTTCGATAAATTGTCGTATTTTCTTTGCTTCATATGTTTCCCTTGAAATTAACTGCACTTAGGCGTAATGAAAGTTTGATGGTGTCTTTGTGTGGGTGGTATTTTTACAGTCAGTGCTAGGCCACTCACAAAGCATGGAAGACGAAACAAGTGAGATAGAGAAAAGGAGGGAAATGAGTTGGGGGGGTTGGGGGCAGATGTAAGTCATATTCATATTCAGACAAGCAGAAAATTAGATCCTCCACCAACCATTCGCTCTAGAGATCGTGAGGGGCTTGAGCGTCTATTGTTAGGCTGCATAAATCGACTGTGCCACACAAATAATGACCGACCGTGTCAGGCTAGCATCAACATCTTTTCTCGTCCCCTCCAAACCTAACAATGACGTTTCAGACAAAGACCAAAGCATGAGTGTAGTAATCCTCAGGGAATGGATAATAACTGATTACATACAATCTGGATTACATAATCAGATTCCAAAAATCAAGTGCTTGTAATTCGATTATATTACATTTTAAATCGTAATCAGACTACAGTTACTTTTTTTGATTACATGTTATTCTCACAATGGTAGTCAAATATTCATAATTTATTGATTCTCCCAACTACTACTTTGTTATCTTTTAAATTTTCCTTTCCTAAAATGCCTATTGCTTATATCTGTTCAGAAGGTCTTCCAGGTTTGTGGAATTGCACACACAGACACTACAGGGAGTGCAGAATTATTAGGCAAGTTGTATTTTTGAGGATTAATTTTACAACATTAATAATTAAACAACAACCATGTTCTCAATGAACACAAAAAACTCATTAATATCAAAGCTGAATATTTTTGGAAGTAGTTTTTAGTTTTAGCTATTTTAGGGGGATATCTGTGTGTGCAGGTGACTATTACTGTGCATAATTATTAGGCAACTTAACAAAAAACTAATTTATACCCATTTCAATTATTTATTTTTACCAGGGAAACCAATATAACATCTCAACATTCACAAATATACATTTCTGACATTCAAAAACCAAACAAAAACAAATCAGTGACCAATATAGCCACCTTTCTTTGCAAGGACACTCAAAAGCCTGCCATCCATGGATTCTGTCAGTGTTTTGATCTGTTCACCATCAACATTGCGTGCAGCAGCAACCACAGCCTCCCAGACACTGTTCAGAGAGGTGTACTGTTTTCCCTCCTTGTAAATCGCACATTTGATGATGGACCACAGGTTCTCAATGGGGTTCAGATCAGGTGAACAAGGAGGCCATATCATTAGATTTTCTTCTTTTATACCCTTTCTTGCCAGCCACGCTGTGGAGTACTTGGACGCGTGTGATGGAGCATTGTCCAGCATGAAAATCATGTTTTTCTTGAAGGATGCAGACTTCTTCCTGTACCACTGCTTGAAGAAGGTGTCTTCCAGAAACTGGCAGTAGGACTGGGAGTTGAGCTTGACTCCATCCTCAACCTGAAAAGGCCCCACAAGCTCATCTTTGATGATACCAGCCCAAACCAGTACTCCACCTCCACCTTGCTGGCGTCTGAGTCGGACTGGAGCTCTCTGCCCTTTACCAATCCAGCCACGGGCCCATCCATCTGGCCCATCAAGACTCACTCTCATTTCATCAGTCCATAAAACCTTAGAAAAAAAAAATCTTGAGATATTTCTTGGCCCAGTCTTGACGTTTCAGCTTGTGTGTCTTGTTCAGTGGTGGTCGACTTTCTGCCTTTCTTACCTTGGCCATGTCTCTGAGTATTGCACACCTTGTGCTTTTGGGCACTCCAGTGATGTTGCAGCTCTGAAATATGGCCAAACTGGTGGCAAGTGGCATCTTGGCAGCTGCACGCTTGACTTTTCTCAGTTCACGGGCAGTTATTTTGCGCCTTGGTTTTTCCACACGCTTCTTGCGACCCTGTTGACTATTTTGAATGAAACGCTTGATTGTTCGATGATCACGCTTCAGAAGCTTGGCTATTTTAAGACTGCTGCATCCCTCTGCAATCTCACTATTTTTGACTTTTCTGAGCCTGTCAAGTCCTTCTTTTGACCCATTTTGCCAAAGGAAAGGAAGTTGCCTAATAATTATGCACACCTGATATAGGGTGTTGATGTCATTAGACCACACCCCTTCTCATTACAGAGATGCACATCACCTAATATGCTTAATTGGTAGTAGGCTTTCCAGCCTATACAGCTTGGAGTAAGACAACATGCATAACGAGGATGATGTGGTCAAAATACTCATTTGCCTAATAATTCTGCACTCCCTGTAGTCATGTACCTATCATGGAAAACTGAGACACACACAGCAATTGATCAATGGATTTACATAAATCATTTAACTTTAAAAAGTGTTTTTGCAACATTGCATATCTAATCAAGTCCGGATTAACACATTAATTATGAATCGCTCAGTTTTAGTTATTTAACCAAATATCAATGTATTTGGAAGGATTTTGTCCATTGAACACATTACATTGTACAAATTCACATAATTTCAAATGTACATTTTGAGTAATCGATGCTGGTATTATTAATTGTATACATTGATGCTGCTGTGTATAGTTCTAAAAATGCTATGGAAGTTGTATTTGCAGATGTCAACATACGTACATATGCTGAAGGAACGACAAAATAGGCTCTGGCAAAATGATAAAACTGCTAACAGGGTGCAAGCATTTTTTCCTAATCAAACAACATCAGTATACACAAAACAAAACATTTTATTTATCTCACAGTGAACTAGAAATGATAAAACCATTTGTACATGAAATGCACCACAGTTTTATTGCACTCTTACTCTCACTGTTTCCGAAGACATACATGCCTGATAAAGCAGGAATGTCTAGGGAAATTCTGTCAAATGCAAACTGGGCTTGATTTTAGATTATTTTAGGAGGGCCAATCATCCGAGACGCTTCAACAGAGTTTGAGAGAGTCTTTTTTACAGTCAAGGCACCTGCAATGTTTACCATCATATTGAATGCCTGGATTGTTTCAAGTTCTCAAGGCTGTTTGACTCTCACAGGAGCTCAAAGCCGACCACAAACAACCAAACCAATAACCCTGGCCTAACTGGGGCACAGGCTCAATGTAATCGAACCAGTGACTCACAAAAGCACCTCGCCAGACAGTTTTCACATGTCATTCAGGAGGTTAATGGAAAAGAACTCGACTGAAAGGAGAAAAAGAGAACAAGCTTACAACCGTCCGAACATTCACACAAGGTTTGTTGAGTAAAACCACTCAATATCTCAGAAGTCGAAAGCATTATCTATCCGTCCTTCACTCGGAGGGGGATGTTTGGTCTCCGGATATGATATAATGAATCAAGCTCCTCTCATTGGGAAATGATGAGCAGCATAAGATGTACCTGATATATTTAGGTAAAGAAGCTCAGGGTGGTCTTCAAGCTGTGCATTAATCATCTAACATGTAAAATACTGTATTCTTCAAGTGAATAGCCACATTTTAGGCCCAAGTACAGCCTTTGTTACGTTTTGTGTGAGGTAACGCTAGAGTTCAGCTCATCATTTAAACATACATCAATGTAATTCCAGGCCTATTCATGCGCAACAATGGCAGGCAACCTTTTCAAAGAGCCAGACCATGAGAGCTAATGAAGTGCTAAATGTGGAGAGCAAACTTCATTTTCATATGTAAATATTCAAAGGTTGCGGGGTGAGGGCAAGCATATTTTCTCTGGAACAACATTGAGGAGAGGAAGAGAAAGAGAAAAGCATTCTGGGAGGCACTTGATTGTGTGTGAGGCTTTTCTCTCTCTTGCGTCGTTGTGTGATGGTGAAGCTTCAAACAATTAGAGGCAATTAAAAGGTACTGAGTCGAAACAAACCCAGTGGGGAGGGCTTCAGTGTAAATACCACAGATCTTTCTCATGCACGTTCCTCTGTGAAAAGCCAAGTGGACCCTCTCATCTGTATTCCACCCTCTCAAAGCAAAGAGTGAGAAATATGAGGAAGGGTTTCTACAGAGCCAAGTAGCATTGTATTGCCGGCCGCATTTGCCTAAAGTTACAATATGTGCTTTGACGAGCTGCCATTGTACAAGGAAGAGGTCCTCTCTACGTCTGAAAGGCTTCCAGTTCTCTTGAGCCAAGAAGGCCATGCTTAGAAAAACAAAAAAACCTTTTTAAAAGATGTGAAAAGAGAACATGGGGTCGCTTGGTTTAAGGGTCACATTGAAAGCGCTGAGGAGAATTGAGCAGGGAGGTTTGTGGCAGATCATTAAGCAGTGAAGGGAGGGGAACAGCAGCCTTTTTTTAATGTATCACTAGTCGATGTAGAAACCATATGATAAACTCATCATGTAACATGAGTCTAAAGCGTGTTTTCAGAGCTGAAAGCAATCGCCCATCTACACCCCTCACCTGCATGACTTCTTTCATCAATGGACATTTTGTATAATGCACTGATTGCTATTTTCCATGCAAATAAATGAGGACAAGGGGCTCTCAAGCTTCAAAAAGGTTGTGAAAAGTTGTTCTATACAACTTGCACGCTATTTAAGTCGTTTGAAGATTAATTTGTTATTCACTGATAATCTTCCCATACATGAGCTATATCTAGGCTATATATAGATATTCTGATCATGAATGAATCATTTAAATTCGCTCCAATTCACTGAATTGACTCAAACAAAAATGTACAAATTGAACATCATCTCATAAACTGACTTAAATGTTAGTTTTTTCATCACACAAAGCAATCAAATAGCTTTAGAGGGTGAACAAAACCTACGCTATATTACCAAAAGTATTGGGACACCCCTCCAAATCATTGAATTCAGGTCTTCCAATCACTTCCAGGACTGCTTCTGCAAACATTTGTGAAAGAATGGGTCGCTCTCAGGAGCTCAGTGAATTCAAGTGTGGTACCGTGATAGGTTGCCACCTGTGCAATAAGTCCATTCGTGAAATGTCCTCACTACTAAATATTCCATGATCAACTGTTAGTGGTATTATAACAAAGTGGAAGCAATTGGGAACAACAGCAAATCAGCCATGAAGTGGTAGGCCATGTAAAATCACAGAGCGGGGTCAGCGCATGCTGAAGAGCAGAAGTCGCCAACTTTCTGCCGAATTTTGTGTGGCCTTCAGATTAGCTCAAGAACAGTGCGTAGAGAGCTACATGGAATGGGCCGAGCAGCTGCATCCGAGCCTTACATCACCAAGTGTCGGATGCAGTGGTGTAAAGCACGCCGCCACTGCACTCTAGAGTGGAATCACGCTTCTGTCTGGCTGAGTCTGGGTTTGGCGGTTGCCAGGAGAACAGTACTTGCATGACAGCATTGTGCCAAGTGTAAAGTTTGGTGGAGGGGGATTATGTTGTGGGGTTGTTTTTCAGGGGTTGGGCCTAGCCCCTTAGTTCCAGTGAAAGGTCCAAAGCAAGGTCCATAAAGACATGGATGAACGAGTTTGGTGTGGAGGAACTTGACTGGCCTGCACAGAGTTCTGACCTCAACCCGATAGAACACCTTTGGGATGAATTAGAGCAGAGACTGTCAGTCACGCCTTTTTATCCAACATCAGTGCCTGACCTCTAGAAGAATGGTCAAAAATTCCCATAACCACACATTTCTAAACCTTGTGGAAAGCCTTCCCAAAAGAGTTGAAGCTGTTATAGCTGCAAAGGTTGGGCCAACTCCATATTAAACCCTACGGATTAAGAATGAGATTACATTAAAATACATGTGCATGTAAAGGCAGGCATCCCAAAACTTTTGGCAATATAGTGTATCTATTAGAATAAATTGTTTAAGAAGTGCAAATATAACTTATTTTTGTTTTACTCTTCTCTGCTTCAAATTATATGGGAATAACTACAAATCTAAAAACTAGGATGATTCAAAACCACAAAACTGTTTCAAAACAATACACGTGAAGGAAGTAAGAAAAAGAGGGCATCCCCTTTGCCATGACCTCAAGAGCCGCTAAACACAGCTGTCAAAGGTAGCAGGGCTTGTTGTGAAAACATAACAAGTGACTTAGCATAATGTGTGGACTACTTTTGAACCTGACCCACCCGTTACTTCCTCGGCATGAGATTATATTCACCAGCAAAGGTTATAGCAGCAGGTTTAGACCTTGCTGGGAAAAGATTTTTTCACATTCAAACACTCTGACAATGTACAAAATTTTTTAATTTCTCAAAGGAAACGTCTTTTCAAGCAGCTTCTTATGATCACAAATAGTAGTGTAATACAATTGTAATAATTTCCTCTGTACAATACTGTTCAGTTTGCGGTTGGTAAGATTTTATAATGTTTTTAAAATAAGTATTTTATGCTTACAAAGACCAAAAATACAGTAAAAACTGTAATATTGTTAATTATTATTACAATTTAAAGTTTAATGTAACCTTTTTCTATTTTAATATATTATAAAAATGTAATTTATTGAATTCTCAGCATTATTACTCCAGTCTTCAGTGTCACATCACGTTAGAAATCATCCTAATCATCTAATATGCTGATTTTGTGCTCAATAAACATTTATTATTATTAACAATGTTGCTTTTATTTTTTATATTTTTGTGGAAACTGTGATACATTTGTCCAGGATTTTTTGATGAATAAAGAGTTCATCTATACAGTCACTTTCGATCAATATAACCCTCTGGTGCTCTTCGTTTAGGGGTTGCATTGGTTGTCTTCCCGGTCATAAGTGACCGGACACCTAAATATTAAACTTCCTCCACCGCAGTAAAACCAATAATTTTCCCTTTTTTATTTTTATTATTGCAATATTTCAGGTTAAAATAGAGACTATAGGCCTTCAAAATATTTGATTTTTGAAGGCAGATTAGCGCCCTCTTTTGGAATTATTTAAGAAATCATGCAACCATGGATGTAATCACTGGAGGTCTCTATGGAGAGGCTTGAGAATTCCCTAGTTCTGTTTTGAACACATTTCATTTTTTTTTTTTTTGATGGATTTGAATATATATTAAAAAAATCTCAAAGACTATTTATTATAACGTTTTCGATTTTTTTGTTTTGTTGTGAGAAAAATAGATTTTTTTTCTGTGAATTTGTGTTTTTGCAGATTTCCCATTAATTTCCTATGGTGTCATTTTTGACCGAAGAGCACAAGCGGGAGTATTTTTTTACGACCACTTAGCATGCTCGAATCATGCCATCAATTTTTTTGTGTGTTTACATACCTAATACTAGAAAAGTCACCAGTTTCATATCATTCTGATGAAGCTGTGATCTTTAAAAATTCCAAATGTGGTTCATAGGTTCATTTTTTCATAGTGTGTGTTTGTGTGAGTGGATGTGTCAATATCACACTCTTGATGTTTTAGAGTGTCACCCCTTTACTGCGGTGTAATTTTTCAGCATTGTGGCCGATTTGTAGATTGTACACACACAAATTCTGTGAATTTTTGTGTTTTTGCAGATTTCCCATTAATTTCCTATGGGGGTCATTTTTGACCAAAGAGCACAAGTGGGAGTATTTTTTTTACGACCAATTAGCATGCTCGAATCATGACCCCAAATTTTTTGTATGTTTACATACCTAATGCTAGAAAAGTCACCAAGTTTCATATCATTCCGATGAAGCTGTGATTTTTAACATTTCAAAACAGAATAATTTCCACTCAGAAATGACCGAAGAGCACCAGTGCATCCTTGCTGAATAAAAGTATTAATTTCCTTAAAAAATATGGTCTTCTTAACCTTACATTAAAATATGTTTTTGCTGCTGGCATTCAATGTTCTTCTCATTAACATGTACAGTAAAAATGATGGGTTTCAGTCATAGGATTTTACTTATATGAGCTAAAAGGAACACATTTAAGGGACATAACACAAAAAAGGTTGGGAAAACCATACCCTGATCCTCCATGGTCTCCACAGGCTCTTGACTGGTGTCCGTCTTTGTTGAGTCTACTGACACAGAGAAGAGAAACAGAGAATATTCTGAACACGGCAGCCATTAAAACAGAAAGGAGGTTAGAACAGCTTCCAAAGAAGCAATACAATCAGCAGCACCAGTTTTAAAAGTGACATGTCACATAGTTTCCTGTTCCTATCAAACTAAGAGTGGCTTTACTTCTCTCACTATTTTCTTATGTTTAATATGCATTAAAGCATCAAAATTCTGTGACTTTTTAATGGATTTTGTTCACCTTTGCATAGTCTGAGAGGCAAAGAGATGTGTGAGAGGGACAAAATGAATAGGCATGAGCAAAACAAAACTGCCATTATCAAATATAAGCTCTGCACCCTGTGCCTCAGAATCTCTTCACTTCACTCGCCGTGATTTATCCTGCCTCCATATTCTTCACACACTCCGTCTGGAGGGCTGTGGGAGGGACGAGCTCGCTGATCAAAAGAAGATCTTCAAAGCCACAGTGTGAGAGCCATGCTCCTTCCAAGCTTATTTGAGCAGGACTCCTCTTCTCTTGCATTCCCCCTGCTTTGATGCTAACAGGGTTGTGGGCCATAGGTGACTACATAATGGAGAGCACACACAATGCATTCTGGGTGCTCTGCTGGGGCACAAATGACAGTCAAATCAGGTGTGTTTGAAGTCTAGGGTCCATCAGCAGATGGTTGTGTTGGCTGAAGAGGGTTCATGACGGTCATATTTGTGTGTGAATTAATACAACAGTGACGCCTTAGCCTGAAAGCTGTTATATGACTCCATCAAGCCTGCCCAATATCCTGAAAAATATAGCAGAACTAATTCAAAACATTGTTTACACACTAGTGTGCTCATTAAAATACAATTTTGGAAAGTCCTATATTCAAAATAAGTTTTCATATTTCACACTGGTTTCATATTTTGTTATTTTTTTGTAAATTCAAATGAGATTTATTATTATTAGGGAGGCTATTTCACTATCGCCCATACGCCACACACTCTCTCATGAAGAAAGAAAAAAATCTTGTGTTGAATTTAGGGCAACAATAACGCAATTAATGCGACAATAACGCATTACCAGTTAAATGAGCAGATTCTCTATTGTACCTTGTGAATCACCAGTAGTTCAAGCCAGGGTTGCCAGGTCTGCGGTTTTTCCCTATACACTAAACATTATTTGTAGCGCCTCTCATCCAATAAGTCTCGTTTTGACACTCTTAAATGTGACGTGACAGAATTCGTATCATGTCTCATGTAATCACTACATCAGTGTTTCAACCGCGGAAAGATGTCAATAAAACAGTTTGTAAACAATATGTCACCTAATGTTGCTTATCTAGCTTCACAGTTTGTTAGTTAGCTATAAAAACACTAGAGAGGAGTTTATTTACTGCTAATTATATATGTATGTTTGAATACACTTGCCATGAAGACAATGCTTATGAAAACTACCTTGCAACTTGTAAACATTAGAAAAACCAAACTATTTGTATTGATAGTGGCTATCAATATAGACAGAGAAATGTATATTGTGCATCTCTAACTATTATTATATACTGACTTAACATTTAGTTATTTTTAACTCTGGCGCTTATTAGGATTATTTGAGGGGCTGAAACTGCTTCTTTTAAATGAGCACCACAAGAAGCCACTAAGCTACAGCTCCAGGGAGGCTACAATTGCACAAACTAACCCAGATGATGTACAAAAAACATGGCCGCTAAAGTGCATGTTGTTCTTGTCTTTGTGTTATTTAATCTGTCCTGCTCCAAAGCAAAGTCTGAGGACAGTTTTGGGGCAGGATGAAGACACGGTGCAAGAATATTTGCATTTATGGAGAAAATGCGGCTAATACCAGGCTCTTTCAAAGACCGCTGCGATATATGAGCCCAGGGCAATAGCTAATTGTGCTGTGATAAGCCCTAGCCACAGGCTGACAGAAGCTCTCAGAGCTTTGCATTCACCTCTACAATCTCCCCTAGCACACAAACAGAACAAGGGTAGTCGCATTTAAACAGCCAATTAAAAAGGCAGTTGCCTCCACCTGTCTCTCCAACATGTAAAGCCTCTATGGATGGCGGATCAGAAGAGCTACCCAACGGGTGCATCCAGAGGAAAGTCACAATGGAGAGAGGAAGTCTGATCTCGCTCAAGTGATTCTACTAGAAACAGATTACTAGAGTGGTCAATGTCACCCATTTCACACAACGGGAAGACCACAGTTGAGTAGTGTTGGGACTTTGAAACTTTAGCTGACCATGCAACAAACTACTTATAATTTGCTACATAATAATGCTGAATTTGCTACATAAACAATAACCTGAAGCCAAAGACACACCACTATCACAACCACTTTCTATAGTACATGCATTGCACTGCTACTCTAACTTGCGCGCTATAGCTTATGCTTGAAACCTGGCATTGCGAACTGCAAATATTGTTTGACTTTTATGATAAACTTCTAAATCCATTGAAGCTTAGGGTACAATCTTTTACATATATTCTTATTCTGGCACAAACACTTTTTTTAATGAAGTAACAATCTAAATTAGTATGTCAGCATTAAACTATAATACACAGTAATTCCTGAGTGAGAAAAGTGAGACAAAAACGGTTTAATCTAACTAATCTAATCTATTCACCTCATTCTGTATTTCTTTTTGTCTTATCATCTTATTTTAATGTATTATTGCAATCATAAACACACTGGTTTGTAGCGCAAATTATTTGACCATTTACTGCATTTTGTTATTCTTCCAGAAATTTACTATAGCGCTGAATGAATCGGAAGTGCCGACACATTCACAGAAAGAAGCTTACTTCCATGTTGCAAGATACGGTGAATAAAAACAAGACTTGGTTGTTTTTCTTAATAAGTTCATTTACATGGACTGTCCGAACAAACTGATTCAATAGAATGAATCTGACTTGCAAAAGAATGTAACAAATCCTGCAATGCTTTGTCGCACTACACTGCCACTCAGTGGAAAAGGCAGGTCATTACTGGAAAAGCTGCACTATTATAAAACCAGCTTTGTCACGCTGCTGAAAAATAAAACAAAAAAAAGCTCCTGGGGACAAAACTGAGAATAGGCCAACAAATCAAACAATGTGAATAATAAAGAAAAAAAGAAAAAGTGGTGTCTGATGATGACAAAATGTTAGCAGTTGGCAAAAGCGTCTTCCTTTGTTGTTCGGTGGGTCTTACTGAGCTGAGAATCTAGAAATGTGCAGCGCTTCAACACAAGCAACAGATGGCCACAGAGGATACTGTAGGGTTTCTGCCTCAGGGCCACATTCACCAGGAGGGACTAGGATGGCGTCACTATCGCAGTCTCGAAAACTTGGCCGCAATCAATAGTTAATACACAAGGAACAAAAACCCAGCAGATCCAAACCCGGGCAACGTTACATGGAAATTCCTGCAGGTGTAGCTTGAAATAAATAAGTGAGCATAGCACTTAAATAAACAATGACTTCTTTTGATTATTTCCTGTGTGAATAGAAATCCTTTTTGGAGAGGCAAAAGAATGGGTACGAGAATAGGTGCCGTGTGATCTCACTACGGAGGATGCGAGACAGAAAATGATGAATATTTACTGATATCCAAGAGTTAAACTGGCAAACTACTCCATTTTAGCCTCACCATGACATCAGACAGAAAACAAAGGGTGGGAGAGAGTAAAAGAACAAGTTAAAATAAAAGTGTTCAAAATGAAACGAATCTGAAATGTCTTCTTCTCGCTGAGAAACACTGATTGCCCACTGTGCTTGAGAACGAGAGACAACGGGAGTGAAAGCACGTTCTGCCTCTCTTTCCATTTTGTCTTCTCTCAAGTTTTTTCCTCACACAACACTGGCTTCAATGACTCAAAGATCTGAAACAAACTTCACTCACTATATAAAAACAAACATTTCTAGCTCCACAAGCTCAATTTCATGTTACTCCATAACAATATAGCAGCAATAAAGCAACTCCAGTTCAATGGAACAGATTTATGAAGGTCACTATACACGTGGTAATGTGTTTACCAAGCATTTGCATTCACGTTTGTGATAGGGATGCATTAGTACAAATTTTGCTCAATATGAAATAAAAAATTGACAGAAAACACTGAAACAAAAAGTACCAGGCCTGTACAAGCAATAAAATAGTGCCCTTGAAGTGCAGATTACAGCATTAGTTGTACTATTGAGTATATTTCAATTCTGTTTATGGTGCTTAAGCATCATCATTTCACACTTAAAAAAAAAATCTTAAGTACCAAATGCGATAAGCACGGTTGGTAATTGGGTTAATTAATTTGTACTAATTATTACTATAAACGTAATAAAATATACACTTTAAGTGAGCAACATGACAAAGATGCACTAGAGTCTTCTCACTGTAATAAACAAGGACACATAAATGTAGATACAATACTTTTTTCATAGATCGTTTGTTCTGTTTTGAAACAGAGATTTAATTTGTTACAGTGTAGCATTTTCTTTTCGGTTCTGTTCGCTTTCACAAGGCAACCTTTTAACGCGTACCAAAATGTGTTCATGCAAGTCATATGCGGGTACAACGGTCCTCTTATTGGTTATAACATCTTATCTTAGTTTTCTCTGTATCATCCATCAAGATGATTGACACGTTCGCTCCATGAGCTTATTGTAGCTCATTTGTAACTGTCGAGACATGCAAACACTATACAAATGAAGCAGTCATTCCCGCTGTTAAATTATATACTACATTCGTATTAATACTGCAGCAAATTCAAACGCACTCTCTCTGGATCTCCCAGTGCTGTCTAGAGGTTAACAGTGTCAAGACACTCGACGAATGTTATAACTGAGCTAGAGCAGGAATCAAGGCTTCATCGGGAAAGCATTCTCGCACCAAGCACAATATGTTAAGAAGAAGAGGTGATCTTGGTTTTCAACTGTGATTTGGTTCTTTGGTTCTTTGGTCCGTTGGGGCGGATTGCTTTCACACCTCAAGCAAACCGTCCAAGAGTTTGTTTTGGTGCAGATCTAAGCACGATTGCCGCGTTCAGATATGCCTAAACGAACCGAACCAAGGCAGAAAACGCACCAGGTTCTGAAACAAACGCTGGTGAAAAGCACCCTTCTTGTGTATATTACATTATATTATACCATGGTCTGTCTAAATACTCGATTCTGATTGGCTGGAAGGTGTGCAATAAAACTGTAACTGTCACCGTCCCACAGGTGGGATGCCTGGTGTTCTTTTTTTGATCAGCTTTTTTTCGTATCATATATTTAAGTAATTATCATTTATCATTTGAAAGCTTACAAACTCAAACTTCATCCTGTGAAAACCGTTTTGAAATAGGACATCGTGTTACCATAATTATTAAATTATTCTAGCAGGCTCCTCCCCAAGTGGGTGGTGTCATGTTTCATATTACAACAATTATTTTAACTACTTTATAATCAAAATCTTTTCCAATCTTGACAAAACACATATTGTCGGAAAGGTCTGAGTCTCAAGGGTCCATATTTGGTGTTTTGTGATGGAAGTGATATTTGGACAGAAATTTACAGAAAAATGCATCAAAAAACAGTCAATGGAATTTGAATGACACCCGGTGGCTATTTTTGGTATAGCGCCTAAACAAAATCTCATGGGAACTTCGATTTTTGTGATATAAACTTCAGATTTGGAACACAACTTGGTTAGACACATGGCTTTAATTTTATAGTAATTTTATAGTACATTTTTTATTTGTAAAATATATATTTTATATGAAATAAAAAATATTTAGTACAGTGTTTTTCATTTACAGTAAATTGAAACGTCCATAACTTTTTCATACTTTCATATTTTGAATTGCTTTCACTTCAGCAATTATCTGCAGAGTGTCTTCTTTAAAACGAGACCAAACTTTGGTATATATTCCAAAGCATTCTTGAATTACAGTTTGGATAGTACATGTGTATTCTCAAAAAGGGGGGTGACAGTTAAGGGGCGCACAGGTCAGTTTCTATAATGTACTATTTTCATTGAAGTGCACACACACACACACACACACACACACACACACACACACACACACACACACACACACACACACACACACACACACACACACACACACACACACACACACACACACACACACACACACACACACACACACACACAGGGAACGGAGATTGCGCTGTGCACACAGAAACATTCAGGAGCACAGACACTTGTTAGTGATAAAATATCTAACGGTTTAAAATCGTTTAATGCACAGCTAGTCGTGGATTATTACCATACTTACTTATAATAGGCAAAATAAGGCATAATTAATTATAATCAATACAACAGTAAATCACAATGTGAATATTTTAAATGCTGCAAATCACAACTTCTACCCTCTTTATCAATCGAAGCTTGTCCTTCACACAAAAAACAAACTCTCTTTCTCCTACCAGTCCTAAACAGACAGAAGCAACTGACACAGCACAAGGGATTCTTAAGCTGTCCAAAAACAACATTCTCCTCAAGATGTCTGACACAGATCTAAGATCCACCTGTTCTCCAACCACCATGTGTGATAGTCTGTGGTCGATTCACATTATCACTGCAATATCAGATTTAATCAGGCAAAATATGTCTTGCGATTCGCAAGATGTAATCAAAAAATGACATGCAGAAACAGGCCAAACCTCGGTTGGTGCGACAGAGTGAAAACCCTGCACCTTCATCAGACAGACAATGATAGAGATGAGGAGACAAACTCTGATTGGATTCAGAGCCACTGAGGCTCAGCAGCCGTCGCAGTAAATCTCACCTGCATGCAGGCGAAGAGGCGATATCGACTCCCACCGCAGGAGCCCAATACACCACGGCCGAAAAAAGCACTCCATTAGCAAAGCCAGATATATTCATACGTGCCTTCAGGCTAAGAGAATCTTATTTAATTTATAAATCTTTCACAAAGTTATCAAATCAATCGTACAGGGGCTGTTCAGAGGAAAAGCAGGTGAACAAATTTGATGTGAAAAAGTACACAAGTCTAGGTACTTTTCTGAGCAAACAATTTTATGTTTTTATTATTGATACAGACTGTCGAAACAAGCCTTTCGAGCTGAGGGCTCCTTGTTTGTGGTACTCGTTTCCATGTAAGGCAGTCATTTAGTAGATGCTTTTATTCAGAACCCATGCCCATGCTAACTCCTGCAACCATTAGACTTACACAAGTTACACCTGCTTGAAATTGGCAGCAATGGCCTAACGACCATGTGCCAACAGCGTTCAAAAACACTCGGCTGAGGTGTTATGAAACGCTGTTTGTGTGTGAACGTGAGTGTGTGTTTGTTAAAAGCACCGTATGGTGAGGTGACGAGCTTGGCTTTATCCTCTTAAATATGTATCGATCTCACCTTCTCCGTGTTTAACATCTGGTACTGGCGTGTTTGTGTAAGTGTGTGTGTATTAGTCTGTCGCTTGTTTCTAAATGGGAATCGTTACCCATTATCTGTGTACATAACACTTTAATCAAGTTTTGTGTGCACAAATAGTGGGCATAATTAAATGAATGTGTGAACATATTGTAGACACACCTCATCTATACACAGTGCGTTTTCCGGTTATGTATAACTCTGCTTTGTATAAAGACATAACGTTACAATGAACAGGGTATAAAACACGGATGTATTTTTTTCTCTTTTTTTTAACAAATGGTCAATGAAACAATTTCTTATCCTTTGCGCTCAGATATTTAATATTCCATTAATTTTCACAGAGATTTTTTTGCAAACTTGTTTTTTGTATGAATGCCATTTAAAACCCTGATTTTTCTGGAAATTAATATTAAATAAACAATATATTAAATAGTGAATACATATATAATAAATTATATTATTTATATAAAATAGTAACATGTTTTAAATGTTAAATATAATGAAAATCAATACATGGATAAATACAAATAAAATATATAAAAATAAAACATTTAATTCAACTTAAATTTAAATTAATCTGTCTCACAGTATGGGGATAGTTTGGGACCAACAAACTTTCAATTAATCAAAGAAATATATAAGAACTATATTGAAGAACTATATAGAAATGTTTGATAAATTAAAATGTAATAATATTACATTTATACATTATAGTTTATAAAACATCTCTAATAGTTCTTACAATGAAAAACATGGGATTTGGCCTCTAAAGCTTAAAAAAAAAAAGTGACATGTGACAAGACGCTTTCTTAATTAGGCAATGATACTGGTCTTACCTTCAATCTGTTTTCCTGCATTATCAGTCTGGCCTGTCTGCATCTTCTTTCCTGGGCTTTCCTCTTTCTCTTCCCCTTGACAGAACGAGAAAGATTAACATATTAACAGATAAAAAAACCAATACTAATCCAATAACATTGTCCTTTCCGACTTGCTCACTTCTCAAAAAGCTCCATTCATAATTCATCCAGTTCAGAATTACCGTCCCTTTATTTCCTCATTTGGATCCGGCAGCCGGTGAGATTACAGTTATCATTTTTAATAATGGGGCTCTGAGACAAATTTGAAGCCCTGCCCTCGAGAGTGAGGGGAGGACAGCCTCATCTAAGGCTGAATAATCGATCAAGGAAATGGCAAAAGGAGAGAGCGGGCCTTGATGATGCTCATCTGTTGCCTAAGGTGGCGCGCACACACATGCGGCATATTTACTATCTGCATAATGCAGGAGAAGTGCATTAGACTACTTGATCTCCTGTATGAAACTCAGAACATTAAAAACACGACAGCTGTTTCTTCTGCCCTCTCGTACTGCCTCAAACGCCTGACAGCTTTTTGACAGCATATGCCTGTGAGAAAACACTACACTGTGTTTTTGTTTTCAGCTTTAAGTTGTCTGTGTTTAACAAGGCTGTGTGTTAACACAGATAACAGGCTTGTATTAGGACGTCAGCGCTTTGTATGTTTGGCTATTTAAAAAAAAAAAAAAGTTAAACACACAAAAAGTCAGATTTGAAAATCAGTAATGGCTTTACTAATAGGATTTTCATGACAAATTGAGAGAATAGGAAATTCCTTGGCATCCAAGCTGCAAACAAGCCATCCCAGAGGACTCTTTTCAGAACATTTGGATTTCAACACGCATATGAACTGCATAAAAAACAATCAATCAATACACAGTCAAAAAAACAGAAACCCAAAATCATTCTTTTTGAGAGGGAAATATCAGCTGTCACATCTATGATGACAAAAATAGAGCTTTCCAAGCTCTCAATTCCTTTACAGGAAGCCAGTAATGACTTTGAAGGGCTGCTGAATGTCATTATGAATACAATTGCATGAGGTAACAAAAGTTCAAACAAAGTCCTTTTAAGACAAATCATTTCACTCCACTCAGCGGCCATCTCTTTGAATGTGGAAACATCAAAATCTCCAAAACTGTTCTCCAAGTTTACGATTAAATTTCATATTTGAAATCACCAATGAAATCTGACAAATCTGATCGCTCGAATCATGACAAAAAACTGCATTTGCGCATGTGCAGTCCTATAAGCACGCATCCTAGAATACTGACTGTTTCTATAGGAACCGGAGCTTCTAACGGCAGCTGCAGTGACAGTTGGCTCTTTTTTAAGAAGGCGGGACTTATTCCGCTATATTGCGCGTTGCAGTTTCTAACATTCATAATAACATGAGTGCACTGTTGTTCTATATATAATGTCTTTGGTTCACATTAAATAACATTTAAGAAAGACTTCACTTCTTTCTTTCTAATTCATAAAACAACAGATAAACACTCAAATAAATAACTCATTGGACAAGGATTTCCATCAATAAATATGTGTTGCCCCAACTTATAAAAAACTAATTCATGCAGTTAAATGTAATAGAGTTGGTCCAATAAATAAATTTTAAATGAAATTGATACATTTATAAAATGACTTTTTATGTCAAACTTAAATCAAAACATTTAATTGGAAAATCATGTTACCTTTAATTAAAAGAGTCAAAAAATAATGTTTCGAGTGTACTATTCAAATTGAGATAAAACGTATTTGGACAATTTCCGAATTTCAGACTTAACTGGAAAATATCCATAGGTAATATGATGAACTATACCTGTGGTTACTCAGATTTTCTTTTTCTTTTTATAAATTAAAAGACCAGCTGGTTAAAAGAAAAGTAAATTTTTGATAAAAGGACAATCATTTGTTTGCAGACGCCACAAGATGTAATGTTTTGTATCTAATGACCTACAATTTTAAGTTTGCAAATACGTAAGTTTTAGGCCACTGTACCCATAAACATAATTCCTTAATAAAGAGAACAAATCACGCTATCACTGATAGACTTTTGTCATTATGAACTAATTTCATTTACCAGCTTTCCTTTGATCAGTGTTGTTATGGTTATCAAGTCGCACATGCCAGAAAACTTTCCGCATCTAATTAAACTTTCAGTGAATTTTGAGCAATTTCCCTTGTAACTATCTATAAATCATTACTGGCCTTATCAGTGAGAGGAATATCCAGATCCACAATATAAATCCTTTAGGCAATGTGGTAGAAGTGTAGCAGATACAATGTTGGAGCCATTATTAAGATGCACAAAACTATCAGATTTTACCAGTCATGCTAATTATTATATATAGATGTTTCGATTATCAACTTTTAAGTCAGTGTTTACACTTTTCTGAGGAATCAAACTACAAATGGCTAATTTATAATCATTTCCTGCTATTAAGCTGGATAATATAAAGTATTATACCATAAAATATATGCCATCACCTTTACCTCTCCATAGCTTTATGTCTATGCCTTTTTTGTCTTATAAATCTAAGATATTATTTTCTGTAATCTGTGTGTATGTACAGTATGTACATGTTACTTCTACACCCTGTGGAGAAAAAACAAAATGCGAATTACGTGTAATCTCACCTGCAACTTGTGGATCATTTCCCTTGTCTTCTTTCTTCTCCTTCTCTTTTTTTGGCTCAGGTTCAGGTTTCTTCTTTGCTGTTGGACTCACCTCCACTAAAAGGCAAACACATAAATAACATGTATCAGGGAAATATATGCAGAAATGTCAATATCAGAAAAAATGAAAACACATTACGGAGTCTGCAACCAAATAAATATCTCATGCTTTGAACAATATCACAGAGCATTGAGTTATTTATATGGGGTAATGCATCATGAGTTATTACTAACAAACTCAATATGTCCTACTTCCAGATGAACACATTCTTGAACAAAAATTGTCAGAAGTACGCAAGAATTATTGTTTTACCTATTATTATCAAAACATTTGCTGGATTTCAGTTATTAGCATTCTACAGTCACACAAACTACCTCAATTACACATTTTAAAGGCATGGCATGTTGTAATTACGTTAACTATTCTGAACTGTAAAAAGTAGAACTTGTAATTACAACATGTAAACTCATCATTTTCTGAGAGCTACGACATGGCCGCTGTACCACTTGACCACCACAGATTTAAGTTGTGTTCAGCTTGAAGGGGGATCTGTGTATGACATCAAAGTACCACAACAGCGATTCGAAAGCATATTTAGCTTTATTTACGGTAATTACGATAATAGCACAGCATTATATTTGATAGACATCTCTACAGTGAGAAACTGAATGTGGAAACTGAATGCAAATGTTCAGTCCTTCACCCTCTCTCTCATTCAAGAAATTGCTGTAGGCGTTTAATTGATCAGGGATGTCTGAAAAAACTCCCAGCATCTGGGAGACGGAGACCCTTTCTCTGGTACTCGACTAGATGCAGCAGATGTTCTTCTGTGTGTGTGTGTGTTTTGTGGATTTGTATGTATGGCACTGATCATGGCTTAAGCCTCTGATTAGTCATGTCCTTTCAGATGAACTCAGGATTTGAACATGAGAATGATCTGTGTGTATGTGAGTTACTTAAGGAATGAGGATTAAGCCTTGCATTAGAGGTGGTGTCTTATGGGTGGTTGCTATGGGGAATCAAACTGGGTTGGCTAGCTTGTTGACACTTGATAAAGATTAAATTGGCTAGAAATTAATTAGAAACTGACCAGAATTTAAATAAAGTTCAATGAACTTTACTCAAGTTACAGTAACTGTCTATTTAAGGGCTTTAGTCAGCTTTAAGTGGCAGGACTGCATTAAGTGAGAGCACTGAAGAAAGAGAAATGTGGAAAATATGTTTGTTATTAAAAGAGGTGCATCTTCTGTTGTGTGGACACAGTTCCCATTTTTATTAAAAAACAAATACAGTATGAGAGCCAAAACACACCACATACAACAGTCCTTTGAACACTAAAGCAATAAGCAGCGAGAAAAACTGTTACAGTGATTTTGCCACGATGAAAAGTGTTCTTATGAACCAATGTGAAATAATAAAATAAAAAAAATGAAACAAGATTCAGAATAAAAATTTGTTTCATTTTATGGTTTCTTCTGTTACTTTTGATATTTCTTTTTTGCTCTTAATAAGAGACATTATTATTTTGTATTTAAAACATTAAGATATAATGTTTTTTTATGAATTAGATTAACATTCAAAAGTTTGAGGGCGGTAAGATTTTCAATATTTCTGGAAAAAAAACAAAAACAATAATCTTATGTTAACCAAGACTAGATTTATATAACCAACAATACAGTAAAACAGTAATATTATGAAATAGTATTACATTTTAAAATTGTTTTCTATTTTACTATACTGAATTTTCAGCAGCCATAACTCCAGTCTTTAGTGTCAGATGATCCTTCAAAAATCATTCCATTCAGAAATATGGTTATTTGATGCTCAAGAAACATTTCTTATTATTATCAATTTTGAAAAGTTGTTCCAAAAATCCTTCTAGTCAAAGAAATCTGAAATTATATATATATATATATATATATATATATATATATATATATATATATATATATATATATATATATATATATATATATATATATATATATATATATATATATACACATACAGAGAGGAAAATAAGTTTTTAAACACCCTGCTATTTTGCAAGTACTCCCACTTAGAAATCATGGAGGGGTCTGAAATTGTCATCGTAGCTGCATGTCTACTGTGAGAGACATAATCTAAAAAAGAAAAATCCAGAAATCACAATGTATGATTTTTTAACTATTTATTTGTATGATACAGCTGCAAATAAGTATTTGAACACCTGAGAAAATCAATGTTAATATTTGGTACAGTAGCCTTTTTTGCAATTACAGAGGTCAAACGTTTCCTGTAGTTTTTCACCAGGTTTGCACACACTGCAGGAGGGATTTTGGCCCACTCCTCCATACAGATCTTCTCTAGATCAGTCACGTTTCTGGCCTGTCGCTGAGAAACATGGAGTTTGAGCTCCCTCCAAAGATTCTCTATTGGGTTTAGGTCTGGAGACTGGCTAGGCCACGCCAGAACCTTGATATGCTTCTTACAGAGCCACTCCTTGGTTATCCTGGCTGTGCGCTTCGTGTCATTGTCATGTTGGAAGACCCAGCCTCGACCCATCTTCAATGCTCTAACTGAGGGAAGGAGGTTGTTCCCCAAAATCTTGCAATACATGGCCCTGGTCATCCTCTCCTTAATACAGTGCAGTCGCCCTTTCCCCATGTGCAGAAAAACACCCCAAAGCATGATGCTACCACCCCCATGCTTCACAGTAGGGATGGTGTTCTTGGGATGGTACTCATCATTCTTCTTCCTCCAAACACGTTTAGTGGAATTATGACCAAAAAGTTCTATTTTGGTCTCATCTGACCACATGACTTTCTCCCATGACTCCTCTGGATCATCCAAATGGTCATTGGCAAACTTAAGACAGGCCTTGACATGTGCTGGTTTAAGCAGGGGAACCTTCCGTGCCATGCATGATTTCAAACCATGACGTCTTAGTGCATTACCAACAGTAACCTTGGAAACGGTGGTCCCAGCTCTTTTCAGGTCATTGACCAGCTCCTCTCGTGTAGTTCTGGGCTGATTTCTCACCTTTCTTAGGATCATTGAGACCCCACGAGGTGAGATCTTGCATGGAGCCCCAGTCCGAGGGAGATTGACAGTCATGTTTAGCTTCTTCCATTTTCTAATGATTGCTCCAACAGTGGACCTTTTTTCACCAAGCTGCTTGGCAATTTCCCCGTAGCCCTTTCCAGCCTTGTGGAGGTGTACAATTTTGTCTCTAGTGTCTTTGGACAGCTCTTTGGTCTTGGCCATGTTAGTAGTTGGATTCTTACTGATTGTATGGGGTGGCCAGGTGTCTTTATGCAGCTAACAACCTCAAACAGGTGCATCTAATTTAGGATAATAAATGGAGTGGAGGTGGACATTTTAAAGGCAGACTAACAGGTATTTGAGGGTCAGAATTCTAGCTGATAGACAGGTGTTCAAATACTTATTTGCAGCTGTATCTAACAAATAAATAGTTAAAAAATCATATATTGTGATTTCTGGATTTTATTTTTTAGATTATGTCTCTCACAGTGAACATGCACCTACAATGACAATTTCAGACCCCTCCATGATTTCCAAGTGGGAGAACTTGCAAAATAGCAGGGTGTTCAAATACTTATTTTCCTCACTGTATATATATATATATATATATATATATATATATATATATATATATATATATATATATATATATTAGTGCTGGGAATCAATCAATTTTTTAAACTCATTAATTGCATCTTTTTCTGTAATTAACTGCGATTAATCGCAAGTTTTTTATATGTTTGGAGTTTTTAATATTTTGATATGTATTAATTTCAGTTACTCTCCAAATTAATGTAGAAACAATTTAAGTACAGCTTATTTTAAATATTTGTTGTAATGGCATCTTTTTATGACTGAAGGCCAGTATCACTGATACTAATTTCTATGAAACAATCATCGATTACAATCATTGACATTACATTACAGTATCACTGAAAGCTACCAATTTCAACATTTATTAGGCTTTAAAAAAAAAACTTTTAATTTAAGTGAACTTACAACAATCTGTTCTGTACATAAACGCATTATAATAAATGTTATATTTACCCATGGCCTTCCCTGTTACACATATACAGAAATGTAATAGTTATCAAACACCTTTCTTAAATGCATAAATAATAAATGAAATATAGATTAATCATCATTAAAGCAACACTTTCCTCTGTTCCCGTTGTTCTATGATGAACATTAACGACAACAATCTTCGGTGCTCCTGTCACTTCAAGAACGGCCGCTGCAGAACTTGACGCTGTCCCGCGCGCATCTCATTTCCATTTAAGACTCCTAATGTGAGAATACTCGACAAAACTGGCGTTTTGGCAAAATTCTCTGTGTTGTTGTTATTGTTTGTTCAAGAGCAAAAGAGAACTCGATCTGTGCGTCCTAGCTGACATGACACACACACAGACAGGACAGCGCGTTCTCTTGTGTCTTGTCACGCTTATATGGTTTAAAAGCATTTACATGAATAAGAGCGTGATCACATAATGTAATGCTGGGCAAAATGTATATAAAAACAGACTAATTTAGTTAAATATTTTTAATGCGTTAAACTGAAAAAAAAATGTATCACCCGCGTTAACGCGTTAATTTGCCCAGCTATATATATATATATTTAAAAAATGAATCGCAACTGTTTTCAACTGCTTTAAAAGTCTTCACTTGCTTTTGATCAATTTAATGCACCCTTGCTGAAAAAAAAGTATTAACAAAAACGCACTGACCCAAAACTTTTGCACTTTACTGTGAATTGTAGAATTGTAGTGTAGACAATTTTTGTAGCCAATAAAATAATATTATGCTACATCATTTCACATTTCACTTTCATTTTTATTTGAACAGGCAACTTGTCAAAAGAAACAAATGGTTACAGTTGGAGGCTCCTTGGGCTTCGCTTTTTTTAGGGCCCTATCATACACCCGACGCAATGCGACGCCAGGCACGACACAAGTGTTTTTTGCTATTCCATTCATTAAATGGATTTATAGAAACGTAGTTATCATTTTTGCGTCCACGTTGTTATAATAGCAAATGTACTAACACCCATCTGTTTATCCATGGGCGTGCTGGTCTGACAACGAGGTGTGTTCAGGTGCATTGTTGCCACATTGCTATTTAGAGGCAACTGAATACATCTTTGCCACTGACCAACAAAAGTCTGGTCTAAAGTCAATGGTGCAGTATTTTGTGTTATTTAAAGGGCGTTATATAGGCAGGTGCACAACACACTCTGCTTATTACACACACAGGGATGTGCAGCAGCAGACAAACATTTTAAAATATTAAAAATAAAAGGATTCCTCTCTGGAGAAGCTTTCAGTCTTTCCACTCACAAATTCCACCATGTAAATAGCGAATCTGCCATGGCGCAAGCGCAACTGGCTTTTAAAGGGAATGGGAGATGAGACTCTGATTGGTTTATTGCATGTTACGCCCAAAAAATAGCCATGACTCATTAAGAGACTAGGTACAACCCTTTTGGATCATGCTACTGGCGTACCGAACGTTTTTTACGTCCTTAAACTAGCAAAAGTGGATTCGGACCTTTAGACCATTGCGCTTTAGACCATGTGCTCAGATCTTTAAAATAGGGCCCTTAATCAATGTTATATTCATACATACAACAAATGTGATGTTAGAGCTAGCAAATCACTATACTCACTAAAATGGCTAAGAAGTGTGCAATAACATTTAATAACTGTGTATATTTTAGGATAAAATATTGCTGGACCAGCTCTCAGATTAACTTGATGAGTTCTAAATTATGGTTTTAATGGAGAGGAAATAGGCGACGCATTGCTTAAGACCGAGCGGTATTAGCCGCCACTTTGGGGTGAACTGGAGCAGCTGTTTCAGCCTAATGCCTTTAATTTGTGTTTAGGTCTCTCTCCCTCCCATCTCACCCCTCTCTCTCTTTTAAAAGGGATGGAGAGTCAGAGTATCCATCTGTGCAGTTCCAGCTAACACCTGTGTCTGCTCTGGAGTGGGATACAAGGCCGCAAAACATCCATTTTGCCCTCGCCCACACACACATACACACTACATCAGATGAAAGACACAAAACAGGATTTAATGCACACGTGTCTACCCTGACTCCATCTGCGTGGAGAACGTTTGAAGTCGTAGTTCAGAGGGACACAGACATGCGTTCACATAATCAATGGAGGAGTGGGAAGTGTGTGCGGTAGTTTGGTTGTTTGTGTGAGGCTCATATCACACCACCTGGGCAATATGGAGCCCTGGAGGCCCCAGTTACAGAAACCGAGACTCATGCAGCGTCCTGCAGGAAAGTAACACTTTCCCCCACACACACTTGTAACTACCGCTCTAATAACTAGCCACCCAAGGACTCTTGACCTCACTGCACAATGTAGAAGATTTTATTATTTAAAAATTAGCAGTTTAAGGCTAATGCAAAGACACTATTATGTTCATATGTGTGCTGACGTTTCATGTGTGTGTGCTGACTTTGAGAATGTCTTTTAGAATGACAGGACAAAAAAAGAACTTGGAATGTGGTGATATGTGAGCCAGGTGGTTGAAGGTTGTTACCATAATAGGAAGACAACTATGGTATATATATGACAGAAAATCCGTATGACAGGAGGGAACCGGTTGCAAACGGCCCTCAGGCTTTGTTGCGTTGGTTGGTGTGAATAAAGCCTCTTCTGAAAACAATGATCCTTTGAGAAGTGATTCTTATAGGAAGAGAATTCTTCAACAAAAGTGAATGCATTTCTGTGGTGCGGGAAAGCAGATTTTCGTATTTTAAAACCAAGATGTCAAGACTGTTTTATCAATTACTGTCAGTGGTGCAGGTTTTATTTGAATATGAAAATGATATTTACCTCATTTTAAACCACAGGAGGTAACAAGCATTGTGGGTACGGCTGCGCAATATATCACTATATCACTATATTTACTGAAATATTGCACATATGCGTATTGTGAAAGGTGTATGCTGGCTGTCTTTTTTTTTTTTTTTTTTAAATGCACTTAAACATATTCACCCGACACACACTTTATTATTTTTCTTTATTACATCGCACATTGTATTTTTTTCTTTATATTGTGCAGCACTAGTTGTGGTGGGTATAGAACAGATACGTTTTAGCAAGCTTTTTCATTTTCAGTTTCTTTTTTGGGTTAGAGAAAGGAGATTAAGTTAGAATAAATAGATTAAAATAGAAAACAGTTATTTTAAATTGTAAATATATTTTACAATATTACCGTTTTTACTGTATTTTGGATTAAATAAACACAGGCTTGGTAAACATAAAAGAAAATCTTACCAACACAAACATTTTGAACAGTAGTGTATACTAATGCATTTTAATGTGCTATCCTAGCTTAAGCACAATTAAATCACAATTAAGCCACAAATGTGACACTGTTCCCAAAGCGGCTTTCAGTGTGCGCGCTCAGAGTCAGAGCCGAAACCAAGATAAGTGAATGGGCTTCAGATACGCGCCTAAACACGTACACAAAATGTCAAAATGCCTTTTTGGAGAGTATTCACATAATCACAGTGGGTTGTGTTTTAAGTAAACTTACACAGTTGAGATTTGAAAACAGAAAACACTTGTGTAACAGTATATTGGATCCGTGCATTAGCTCTTAAAGTGTTTTTCATTATTAGGTACTGATATTATGCTTTAACTAAAGATTATAACGTTTTATTCAAATATGGCATAAAAATATATAGTTTTTGCTTGAATTACAACCAAAGCTGGAGCAAGAGCAGGCAGACTACATATGTTACCTTTACCGTCTTCCTTTGCAGGCGTTTTGTCCTCCTGGACCATGGGTTCGTCATCACAGCCCTCATCTTAGAAAACAAACAGAAAAACTGTGATATTATCTCAAAAGACCCACATGCACCATAGAATGACACAAACACAGACACCAAGGCAGAATTTTCAAGATGAATTGTTTATTTTCCCAAAGTTGTTTTGCTTTTCCTGCTGAAATGAGATGTATTTAGGTAGGTTATGAATTTTACTCTCGTGGTTGTATGTAAAAGCCCCTGTATGGAGGAACTCTTCAAGATTTGATGCTGATCTATCTATCTATCTACACACACACACACACACACACACACACACACACACACACACACACACACACACACACACACACACACACACACACACACACACACACACACACACACACACACACACACACATATATACACACTATATACAGTGAGGAAATCATGGAGGGGTCTGAAATTGTCATCGTAGCTGCATGTCCACTGTGAGAGACATAATCTAAAAAATAAAATCCAGAAATCACAATGTATGATTTTTTAACTATTTATTTGTATGATACAGCTGCAAATAAGTATTTGAACACCTGAGAAAATCAATGTTAATATTTGGTACAGTAGCCTTTTTTGCAATTACAGAGGTCAAACGTTTCCTGTAGTTTTTCCACCAGGTTTGCACACACTGCAGGAGGGATTTTGGCCCACTCCTCCACACAGATCTTCTCTAGATCAGTCAGGTTTCTGGCCTGTTGCTGAGAAACACAGAGTTTGAGCTCCCTCCAAAGATTCTCTATTGGGTTTAGGTCTGGAGACTGGCTAGGCCACGCCAGAATCTTGATATGCTTCTTACAGAGCCACTCCTTGGTTATCCTGGCTGTGTGCTCCGGGTCATTGTCATGTTGGAAGACCCAGCCTCAACCCATCTTCAATGCTCTAACTGAGGGAAGAAGGTTGTTCCCCAAAATCTCGCAATACATGGCCCCGGTCATCCTCTCCTTAATACAGTGCAGTCGCCCTGTCCCATGTGCAGAAAAACACCCCCAAAGCATGATGCTACCACCCCCATGCTTCACAATAAGGATGGTGTTCTTGGGTTGGTACTCATCATTCTTCTTCCTCCAAACACGTTTAGTGGAATTATGACCAAAAAGTTCTATTTTGGTCTCATCTGACCACATGACTTTCTCCCATGACTCCTCTGGATCCTCCAAATGGTCACTGGCAAATTTAAGACTGGCCTTGACATGTGCTGGTTTAAGCAGGGGAACCTTCCGTGCCCTGCATGATTTCAAACCATGACGTCTTAGTGCATTACCAACAGTAACCTTGGAAACGGTGGTCCCAGCTCTTTTCAGGTCATTGACCAGCTCCTCCCGTGTAGTTCTGGGCTGATTTCTCACCTTTCTTAGGATCATTGAGACCCCACGAGGTGAGATCTTGCATGGAGCCCCAGTCCGAGGGAGATTGACAGTCATGTTTAGCTTCTTCCATTTTCTAATGATTGCTCCAACAGTGGACCTTTTTTCACCAAGCTTCTTGGCAATTTCCCCGTAGCCCTTTCCAGCCTTGTGGAGGTTTACAATTTTGTCTCTAGTGTCTTTGGACAGCTCTTTCGTCTTGGCCATGTTAGTAGTTGGATTCTTACTGATTGTATGGGGTGGACAGGTGTCTTTATGCAGCTAACAACCTCAAACAGGTGCATCTAATTTAGGATAATAAATGGAGTGGAGGTGGACATTTTAAAGGCAGACTAACAGGTCTTTGAGGGTCAGAATTCTAGCTGATAGACAGGTGTTCAAATACTTATTTGCAGCTGTATCATACAAATAAATAGTTAAAAAATCATATATTGTGATTTCTGGATTTTTTTTTTTTAGATTATGTCTCTCACAGTGGACATGCACCTACTATGACAATTTCAGACCCCTCCATGATTTCCAAGTGGGAGAACTTGCAAAATAGCAGGGTGTTCAAATACTTATTTTCCTCACTGTATAAAATATGCATATATATGAGCCAAAATATTATGACCATCATATGCTGTTGGTCCTCCACATGCTGCCAAAACAGCACCGACCCCAGTGTTTCTTAGCACATTTTGTCTGTCACACCCATTTCAGGTCCTGGAGTGCAATGTTGGGGGTCCTCCAGGACCAGAGTTGAGAAACCTCAGAAAGGTTTCCTGTGGTCTCTGGCACCAAAATGTTAGTAGCAGATCCTTCAAGTCTTGTATATGTGAAGTGGAGCCACTGCAGATCAAACTTGTTGGTGCTCAACTGGCTTGAAATCTGGGGGTTTTGGAGGCCAGAGGTCAACTTTTCATCATGTTCCTCAAATAATTCCTGCACATTGTGTGCAGTGTGGCAGGGTGCATTATCCTGCTGATTATTCCACCAGAGAACACCATTGTCATGAAGGAAGTTTACAACGTTTAGGTAGGTGACATGTCTTAGGTCCACATGAATGACCGGACCCAGGGTTTCCTAGCAGAACATTGCCCAGAGCATTATACTCCCTCCACCGGTTTGTCGTCGCCCCACAGTGCACCCTGGCCATCACTTCCCCAGGTAAACAGCCCACATGTACACAGCCGACTGTACACATGCCCATTGTAGGCACTTCTGATGGTGGACAGGGGTCATCATAGGCACTCTGATTGCTCTGCAGATACGCAGCCCCATACACAGCACAATGCACTGTGTGTTGTGACACATTCCATCATTAAATGTTGTGTGACTTGTGCCACAGTAGACCTTCTGTTGGCTCGGACCAGATGGGATAGCCTTCACTGCCCTCATGTATCGATGAGCCTTGGGCGCCCAACACCCAGACACCAGTTTATGTTTTGTCCCTCCTCGGACCACTGTTGGTAAATTCTCACCACTGCTGATCGAGAGCAACCTACAATCCTTGCCATTTCAGATACTCTGACCCAGTCACCTTGCCATAATGATTTTGCCCTTGCCATAATGATTCTACCCTGATCTTAATATGCAGCCTTGTTAGGAGATGAACAATTGATATTCGCTTCACCTGTGTACACACACACACACACACACACACACACACACACACACACACACACACACACACACACACACACACACACACATATAATTTTGAATGTATATGTACACACCAGTGATTTTCATATCATATCCAATCATAGCGCGATGAAGGCATTGCCTCCTTTCCCCCATCTATTCTCATTTACCTGCCATCAAATCCACCGCACACTTTAGGGGGTCTGTTAAAACTCAATGGGCTCAGGGGAGGCAAGAGAGACGGGGCCTCCTGCTGTAACTTTACCCACGGTTGTCACTGTTGGACAGTGTTACTTTAGAAAACGAGTGATTTATACATGTTTTAATGTCACATTTTGTAATATGAATTATTTTCTCATCCGATTTTTTGAGGAGGCATTGCCTCCCTTGCCTCCTTGGAGGAAACATCCTTGGTACACACACACATTACAATAATAAACACAAAATACATAGACAACATTCATGAATGAGCAAACAAAAGTGGAAAACAATATAGAGGCATCTTTACATGCTGGTCTGGATAGGGGAATGATTCATGCGTCGCAGGTGCTCGGTTCTCAGGTAAATTCAGATTTAGCCTCTGTCTCTGCACAATCTCCAGCTCTGCCTCACCTGGTCTTAAAAACCTCACTGTTTTTCTTTTCTCCAGGGAGTATAATTGCAAGTATCTCTGGCTCTTGGGTTCAGTCCAAGCAGAACATTTGCTTTGCCTCCTCTGCCTGGCGAGACTACTATTAATAATGCTCATAGCTATAGCCGTCAATGCTGGTAGGGGGAATCAAAAGTTAGCAATAAGGATGTCAAAAGCACCGGTACTTCGGTACCAAAGTCAATATTCCCAACCCAAAACAAAACAGCGGCTTATGAGTGTGCAAATGCCATTCAGAGTTCTGCAGTCAAAGTGACATTAAGTGCAAGCTCAACATTAGCCATGCAGCTGTGACAAGCTGTGGCTGGTTTTGTCCTCAGGGTTTGAACGTAAAGTTTCTATCACACTACATGAATACCCAGAGGGAGCCGGGGCAGCGCCTCTGAGAGTATGTGTGTGTGTGTACAAGCGATCTGGTGAATCATTTCAGCATGTGCAGTGGTGTGTGTCTGTCGGTGCACATGTTCTGATGTCTGTCTGTGTACGCTTGTGTGGATTGGAGCGAGGTGTCTCATTAAACAGATGCACCCCCAAACACACACATACATGCACACAAGCGTCACGGTAATAACTGTATCTGACAGCCGCTCTCCCTGTCCGTAATGAGACAAGTTCAAGGACAACAGAGCCAATCCAGATCCTTCAGTGAATGGGTACAGCATGACACATGAAGCGTAAAGACTGTGGAGAGACCCGTGAATTTTCTCGCTCACTAACATGTAGACTGCATGTGTTTGGGGAGATCTATGCATACTGAAGCACACAGCCAGATCTAGTTTGCATGTTTACTGATTTGTATTGTCCTATACTGGATTTTATGCAAAATCAGGGAGTATATAGTGGTCTGAAAAAGTAACTTTTGGAGACTTAAATATGTATGAATGTCATAAATATGAATGAATGTCAAACTAAATGCAAAAAAATGGTGCAGATATTTTCCAAATTTTTAAGTGTTTCTTAAGTGTTCATGGTTTAATGACCACTGTGTGGGTGAGCATCATCCCATTGGTGCTCAGTGGATCTTGAAGTAATCCAGGCAAATTTAAGAAGAAAAGGAGAATGAATAAAAACCTTTTGGCTTCTGGCTATCCATCGTCTCATCAACATGGGATGCCTCTGAAATAAAAAGGGAGAAAAACTTAATGACAAGATTTGTGTCTTTCTTCTTAAATCCCCTTCTTAAAAAACAAAAAGCAAGAAAAATCTTTTTCTGGTCCTTTCATCAGACTGCAGTGGCTAATCCTATATTAAAGATGAGAGGATGATTGTTATCTAATCACTTCTGCTGCTGGCAAGCAGAAATGAAACCACAAATTCATCTGTGAAGAGGAACAGGGAAGACTCCAGCTGATGTTTGATTATCAAACAAGTCTTTTTCTTAACGAAAAACTGAGGATGAAAAACTTCAGTGTGATTGATATTACAGTATCACAGATTATTTAATCCCATCTTCAATATAGTTAGCAAACTATTTAAACTTGTGATGCTGTTTGGTTCTAGGTATGTAGTTCTGAAAGCAAGTAAAAAGTCAATCAGCAAGTAAAATAAATCATGTAGTTCAGACAAACTTGCTGTTGCTCCTCAATTGCGGTGACAGGACGAAAACATACTAGGATAAGAGGACACAGGAAATGTGCCATGTCTTTCAAAAGAGACAAGAAGATCTGCTCTTCTCGCCAGTAAACTATAACTACTCAGAAATTATTTTGTCTCTGGGTTTTGTACAAGGTCAATGCCAGGAAAAACTAAATTCCCTAAGCTATAAACGATCATACATGAAAGGCCTACCTGTCTGGCTCATACTTTCATCTTCCGTTTCATCTAAAAAAAAAAAAAAAAAAAAAGACAATAAAAGTCACAGATAAACACAGATGTATTTAGTGTAAACATACATGCTACTGAAATTATACCGCCACAAACAATACAACAGAACAAAAAGCAATACAAAACAAAACACAAGAAAAAAAGCAAAACAAACTATGTGAAAAACACAAAGTAACAAAACAAAATGAAAAAAATAAAATAAAACCACAACAAAAATCTAAGCAAAACTAAACGAAAAAAAAAAAAAAAAAAAACAACACAACAGAGCAGATAAAAGCTATCTGCCAAACCAGAACAAAAAAACAACAGAAAATCTAAACAAAACAGAAAAACAAACAAAAAAGCCTATCAAAACAGAACAAAGAAGACACACAAACACACACACACACACACACACACACACACACACACACACACACACACACACACACACACACACACACACACACACACACACACACACACACACACACACACACACACACACACACAGGGGTGTTTTTGTGAAATGTGGGGACATTCCATAGGCGTAATGGTTTTTATACCGTACAAACCGTATTTTCTATCCCCCTACACTGCCCCTGCCCCTAAACTTAACCCTCACAGGAGACTGTGCAGTTTACTTTCTGTAAAAAAACTCATTCTGTGTGAAATATAAGCATTTTGAAAAGTGAGGACATGGGGAACGTCCTCATATTTCACCCTCTTTTTGTAATACCTATGTCATACCCATGTCATTATGCAAAAACCCATGTCAGCTTTCCTGTATCTCAAACAGTACAGCATGGCGCTAGCAACGCCAAGGTCATGGGTTCGATTCCCAGGGAAAGCAAGAACTGACAAAATGTAAAATGTGTACCTTAAATGCAATGTAAGTCGCTTTGGATAAAAGCGTCTGCCAAATGTAAAAAAAAAAATAATAATTTAAAAAAATTAATACACATTTGTGTCCTGATATTTCACAAAAACATGCCCCCACACACACACACACACACACACACATTTTACATCAAATATTTATCATAGTTCTGGCATACTGGATGTTTCATCGCTGCACTAATTTTGCACTTTCTGACTATCTCTAGACTCCACAGAGTGCAGTCCCAATGGACAGCTAAATACATCTCAGCAAACCCCACACAGCAAACTCCCATGAGCCCACTGCAGTGTGCCCCATGGGTTTACATGAAAGAGTTTATCCCAGGTGGGTTTAATTTTGTCACTTTAATTTTAGTCACTTTAGTCCTCTAAACTCGACATCTCCTTTTACCTCTCTCCTCTCTTCAGTGATATCCTGAAACTCTCCCAGATTCTCTCTTTCTTTAACCCAGATAGGGTCTGGGATGAATTGGAAAATGAAGACCCTGACACAAATAATCCACTATGCTTGACAACGACCATTACGCTACTGACATAATTGGCTTCTTTTTTTTTTTACAAGCTGGTGTGAGAAGCAATTTTCCAATGTCAGAGCAATTTATTTTCTCACCACACGCTCTTAAAAAAAAAAAGAAACAAAAAGAAACAAAAACAATATGCCAAAAGAAATGGCAGACCTTCATTAAAAGTACCGTGATTTGTCCTTAGCCTTGCCTCTAGTGATGCTGTCAATCAAATGCAGCTTCGCACCCATTGGACCTTCTTCCTCAATATTGATAAACCAATAACTGCAGATTATGATGTAGTGACATTTTATTCATTTAGAGGGCAAAGGTCTTTTATCCAGAGTCTGGAGCTCAATGTTTTACCCTCTATATGAATTATTATGTGGGAGGAGGTTAGTCCCCCTGTGAACTCTACGTTAATAGAAACTTAAAAAAATCTGTCTGCACAGAAAGGAAGGAAGGAAAGTATTAAGGCATTTTCAAATAAATGTTAACCCACGATCCTGTGCGTGGGAATAAGCCATAGCATCCTCTTCTTGCTAGAAAGGATGACATGCACCATTGTCTTTGATTATATTCTTGTGAGGAACCTGAAGATAAATTGGATTCTGAAATACTAAGATGATAAATCCTTTCAGTTTCAATGCGAGGTCATATGGTCACCACGTACACCAGTGAGGGATGTTGCGCATAACCTGGAGACAAAACCAAATTATTCAGAGAGACGAGAGCTAAAATGAGTCATGCATGCTTTCACGATGGCCTCTTTTACATGGGAAGCAGTTAAAGTAGCTAATGGTGAAAGGTTTAAAACTTTAAAAATACGAGTAAGCTATTTTCTTGATTTTAAAATTACGTCAGCAGTTTTATTATCTTAGCCTGCAAGAGAGACATTGAAATAACTCAGTATGGAGTAATTACATCCATCAAAAATACATCTTGTCTATTATACATCTAATCTACAATAACTAGGGCGAGCAAAGACATGAAGACTGAGTACAAACTTAGGAGGGATATTTGACGCTGTGAAAACCCGCATTTGGTGTTGTTAATTTATGATTTTATGAACTTAATATGCTGAATAAGGATATGAACCTCAAATGCAGCAACCCAGCAGTGAGTCTTTCCACCAGCAGATGGCAGTAGTGTAACAGAGTTCAAATGACAGCCACACACTCGTACGCACGCATAAATAAATGCACACGTTCAGAAAGAGGATGCTCGCTTGCAAACAAGAAATGCTTCTGTGAGCTATCTAGAAAATATTTTCTAATGCCATACATTTACAGTCACATTACTATGGATCTGTAATCATACAGAATGGAATAGTAGAAGAGTCAGAGCACTTCCTCCCTTCACACGGTGGGGAATTCTCCTTCCTGTCAGTTAGGCCCTCTGAACACAGTTCATTGTGAAGAAAAATGAAAAATGTATGAGACATGAGAGAGAAAGGTGAGTGAGAGTGTCACAATCAACAGATGCTGCTCAGCGGCCTAGAATCTACCTTCTCTGTGTGTGTGTGTGTGTGTTGGCTTCCACTTTTAAGAGCTGCACGTAGCTCATGTGGTGCAGAGTCTTTTGATTCAGAGTCTCGCTCTCTGCCAGGGTCGGAGCTTAACGGCCGTGTTTCCAGCTGTGCAAAACTGACTTGGAGACACTTGTGCCACTATCTACAATAAACAATTGTAAAGCCGTCCACCCTCGGTATGAATGCATCATTGAAGCTTCTTGTTGCTTGACCCCTCCCGCTCTGTATTTATTCTCATCCTCTTGTAGTGTTTTTTTTCTCCCCTATTTCATTGCCTCTTTCTCTCACACACACATTTCTTTTCTTTCTTTCTGTCAAACACATTTGGTTAATATATATATACATCATCTTTTTTTTGTGAGCATCATTGGCATGAAAAACTTTTTTACTGCCAAAACATTTACAAATGTGTGTAATAAATTATGTAAAATATGTTAAAATAATAATAACAATAGTAATAGTGTGAATGGGGTAAAAGGCAGTAAAAATGTATAAGAAACAAATATGCAAAAACATTTTTTAAATAAAAGTAGCAACACTGAATTTTAATAAAAAGAAAAAAAGTTTTATTGTAGCTTGTGTGCAATACAAATGGTGGAAAATATTCTATTCTAAAACAAAATAAATAAAAATACAAACATTAGGTTAAAACAAAGCAAAATATATGAAATTAAAATAATAAAATAAATATAAATTTTAGTAAACTAAACTTAATTTATGGTGCTTATCCAATTGATTTGTCCTATGTATTTGAATTGACAAAATAAAAAAAGTTATCTCGACTTTTGGGACTAAGTAAAGCTCAAAAAAGAAACAAGTTTAGGCTTTGTTCAGTTTGATGATTTCAAACATTTGTATTAGGCTACTGGTATGCTGGATTCTGTATCTCACGTGAGTGTACATTACCTCAAACATATTTTTCAAAAATGCTATTCATTTCTTCAGGAGTAAATCTTTTTTGAATAAGGGAATAATACAGAGAGCACCTTTAAAGACTTAATTAAGAAGGTTAAGCTATATAGAATAAGACGAGTTATGTGCATAAATGTAGTGCTATAGATATAATGCCTTATATCCCTTTCTTTCCTCCACACACAGACTTGCTCTCTTTTTCTCTCCCTCTCCAAACATGCCCCCTCTGCCTTCTACATCTGCTGAGTACACAGTTAACAGCTCGACCTGATGCTCCGCGTCCTGATTCGCCCATCTAACCCATCACCTCCTAATCTCCAAAATGCCGCACGACACGCACGCTAAACACACTCACCTCACAGGCACTCTGAAAAGATATCCGGGGGCGCTAAAATGCTCAGTCCAGTTGTGTGAACAATCCTTCTCATTTCTCTGCACACCGATCCCCCCCATGTATGGATTTCATGTGGATTACATCACAAATCACTTTATCCCCCAAGAACTGTCAAGAACTCTAGTCTCTCCACCCAAGCAGCTCGCCGGCTCTCTTAGGCCACAACCCGGCGCTGATAGGTCGGATCAAACGTATCGCCGCTGCCGCCGCCGTGCTTCTGCGTGTCTTCACTAACTGAGACTAAACCCGCCAGCCGCAGCTAATGCCCTCGCAAACCCCTTCAGTCTGTCTGTCTCACAACCAGAAAGAAGAGCCTCTGAGATTCGCACATTCTTTTGCTATGAAGGAAGGCAAGAGGGAGCTTATCTGGAATAAGGTAATGTTTTCCTCACAGGTAACCCGTTGAGGAACACGGAGAGAGTTCCAGATCAGTGCTTTCGGGGCCAGTTGTCCCCTGAGCATGTGAATGTATGAAGTGCTGCTTTAGGGAGAACAGCACTAATGTTTCTCTGTCATTAACGGGCTGTCTAAAAGGCCCACTTGCTCTAACCTCAGTTAGAGAGCATCCCCTCAGGGAGAGTACTGAATGTGTAATACAAAGCTATATACCGCCACGGCTGTATATCAACTTCCTCTGTTCATGAAAAACAAAGTTGCGGCCGGCGGGGATTCAATAGGCGAGCTGTAGCTGCAAGCTCTGGCGCTGAGGTAATGTGCAGGAACAGCTCATTTTCCATGAATCAAAAAATTATTTCAAAAACATATTTAATGTGCCGCCGTACCTTGTTCTCTGAGTGACACCGCATTAGAGCTAGTGCATTTGATGTTGGCGACAGCACTAGAGGACGGCTTTGGCTAACACCTGTGGATAAATCATAGACTGTGCTGCTTTAACACGCTTTGTTCTGCTCATCATTTCCTTGTAACAAACGCTGTTGTTTGAGCTTAACTTCTGCAGAGATGGCTTTAATGTTGACGCCATCCTGTGAAGGTTAAACAAGGGGGTTTGGAATCAGAGTTCATATACGGTATGCTAGACGTTATGAAGCCAGTGACACAAAATACAGTCTTGGGGTCAGATTTACTAACAGCTTGCACCAGCGCAAACCCTCTTTTGGCGTAAAAAAAATACTGTCAGGATTTATTTAAATGAATCATGCAAGGTGATTTACAAAGGTTTGCGCCTGTCAATAAACTGGTGTTTGCAACATTATTTACCGGCCAAAAAAAAGCAGATGTTAACGGGTAGATTGCGTTGGTCATTATGGAAACTATCCGGATGTGTCTGTGTTCATTAATTTGCGTGTTGTCAGTAAATCACGTGCAGAACTGTCCACTCCCATCTGCGCTTTTATGGAATTAATGCTTTTATGGAATTAATGCTTTTATGGCTAATTTGCCCTGTTTAGTAAATCTGGCCCTTAATTTGTTTGGAAAAAATGTTAAATTGAGTTAAAAAAAAATTATGAAATAAATTTTAAAATAAATAGGCCTAAATAAATGAACACTGTCAGTATTTTGACAAATACTATGGCAAATGTTTGTAAGGGTAGTCGTCCTGGAATATGTTTGCTATTTAGAAGGATAAAATATGGTAGCTTGTTGTTTGCTAAAGTATCAGTTTACAAAAAAAAAAAAAAAAAGAAGCACTTTCTTTGTGTTGCATATTGAGGAGATATCAGCCTGGGGAAATTTCCCCAAAGACATCGGTGCTGCCTGCTTTAATATTAAAGAAAGAAAGAAACAAAAAACACAGTCTCCAACCCTCTGGCTTTAAGACAAATGGAGAAATTGTGGTGTTAATAAGCCTGCTATCCCCCTTCAGTATACAAATTTAATTATCTTTGATTCGTCTTATTGAGAAGCGAGTAATTGTTTCATTGCTACACAACCAAAGAGGCTGAAACGGCAGAATTTGAAAGCTAATGGTTCCTTAAACAGGTTTCCACACCCTGACAGAACATCCCGAAGAGATTCCATCTTAGTCTGATTTTTCCTCAACAATGTTTGGAAGAAGGGCATGATGGGTGATACTGAACTTACAATCACAAGAACCGAGATTTTCTCATACCTTTTTTATCAGCAGCATCGTCATTATCTTCCCCTCCTTCCATGGGCTGCGTGTTATCTGGAATGAAGATCAAAAATCATCATATCACTCATGAGAACTTAAATCCAAAAACTAGATTTTTACACATTCTAAAACGAGTGGTCTGGGTGATTTGCCAGGCCATTACTGTGTTCTGAAAATAAATACAATAAAATAAATACATTTATGATTTTACAATAAGCAAGCACCTCTAATTAACAAATTTCAAGATAAATATTAAGAAATATAGTTCTCATCTCTTTATAAAAAAAAAACAGGAAAAACAACCCTTATTAATCTCAGAACTGAAAAAGGGGCGGCTCACTACAAAAAACAAACAAAGAAAAAACTCTAAGGTTATGAGGCACAGATTGCCTATACTGAACAGCTCTGATAAGGGTGAAATGAGCGGAGGAATATCCTCCTATTGTGTCGTATAGGCCCTGCTGGAGTGCATACATGCACCAGGTGATTCTGCATCAACAGAGGCTTTTGTGTGCCTTGGCAAAACCTAGCTGATAAAAAATGGGGCCTGTAAAAGTGTAGTGTAAGGGATTTTGGTGAAAGACAGCAAGAAAAAGAAGGTGAAACAGAGAGAGGGAGGAAAACGGATTGATTGATAGAGAGTGGGAGAGAGCTGATACAGGGGGATAAGGGGAAAAACAGGCTCAATTCCTTGTGAGAATGGCAACCATTTGAGCCTTTGAATTGGTTCCAGAGAAAAAGAGAGAATCAGAGCCCCGGCTAAGTGAAGCGCTGCTAAAGGCCAGGGCTTGGCTGCCAGTCAGACATTCACTGAATGAAACTAAGGCTAAGCTAGCCGAAACTGCTGGGGCAGGAAAAGCAGTGTGCTCGGAGCTATGTGTGTGTGCAGACATGATACTTGGTGTGTTGTGAACAAGATAGAATCCTGATAGGCGTTGCCATGCCGGGTCATTCCGGTCCAGTGTTTACAATGAGGTATAACAGCGTCCACAAAAGAGGTGATTGGTCTCCCTGGTTTTGTACAGAAGTAAACACAACCACACAAAGCCCCAACACAAGGACTTACAGTAGTTCAGAGGGCTATTAGACGCTTGTTGGACTGCTTCAGAATACCGTTTTATACCGTGGCTGTAAAAAAAGTCAATGCTAGGTGCTGAAAAAAACGCTTGTTCTGGATTGGATCTGGTTTTGATGGCCGTCTTGACTTACAGATACAGTCCTGTGAACAGCTTCTCACATTCATAGTAAAAATCCCAGCATGCAGCCCTGCTCCCCCCCCCCTTCATGTCGTTGAGGCATGAACATGTTCTCCTCCTCTAAGATGCTTCATTTAGCACTCCTTCTCTTTCACCCTCTGTATTTTCAATCACCTAACTTTTGTGGAAACGATCAATGCTGGTCTTGTTACCCAGCCAAAAAACTTCCATCTTATAATTCCATGACGTTTAAGTGACTGTTGGAGATGTTTGACCTGGGTTCAGTCTTTCAGCTCAACAAAAAACCTACTGTATTTTGTTAGTTATTACTATATATTATTAGTATAGTATTTATTATTATTTAGTTTTCATTTTAATTTTAGTTAAATGATTTGTGTAACTCATTTTTCGTATCATCCGACCTGTACTGGTTTTGTAGTCCAGCCTAAACCAAGAGATAAACCTAGATTAGATTACCACTGTACGATGCTCAGTTGTCTTTTTGACAGTCGCTTAAGCAGGTTTGGGACCATTGTGAGTATGTAAGCTGGATTTAAGGATCTAGCGCTGGGAATTAGCTTAGCACTGAATCATTTGTAATGCTGTACCTGCCGCCTTCTATTTAGCTTCTGTAGCAAACACACATTAGTCACAAAGAAACACCTTTATTTTCTATCCCTTTTTGCCACTGTTAATGTACTGTTAGAGAGGCCTGCAGATGAAAACCTTGTAATCTTTTCTGCTTTTCTGAAGGTGAACAAAGAAGGTAAGGTGATTTGCATCTGAATGGACCACCGTTAAAAGTAGACATGCAAAGCAAATTGGAATCGCATTTGATAATGTTTGATTGTGTCATTGCTAACAAGGTGGCAAGCGAGTACGATTAGCTTTCAATCAATCTGACTATGGTCCAAAACAATTCAGTTCTGCAAAAGCACAACGCCTGGCAACCTTCATCTCAATTAACCTGCCAAAAGACCAAAGATGTGCATGAAAACACCAGCAAAACTATTTCAGGCATTGGGGTTAGAAAATGCAGACTCTTGTTTTCTTGTTTATAGGCAATTGTAGAGCTGCCATCCGCAACAAAAGGCTCGATTAATCATGGAGCAAGCATTTTAGATGCCGTGGATTAAACTTTGTTGGGCTCCAGGATACTGGATGTGATAATTTCCCATCTTTGTTTCCAAATGTGAACACAGCATAAGCAAACACTGTCACTCACCTTGCTCCATTTTGGCATCTTCTTCTTTCTTATGGTCGTCATTATCTGCGAGAGAAAGGACGAGAAAACGGAGAGGTCAGAGCTAAGACGGAAAGCCTGACATGATCAAAAAAAAAAAAAAACAGCCTGGAGAGTGTGGATTTCAATGGGATCATCCCTATTAGTGGCATAACAAGAATTTAGCAAAGCAGGAATACAATATGTCTCTTAACAGAGATGCCCCCTTTTGCGAGACCTCAGAACAGAGCTGAACAGGAAACAGAGGCAGAACAAGCATTGATTTTTACATTAAATCCAAGGTTTCTCTAAGGATTGAAAATATGTGGTTTGTTGAGTCCCCCAGGCAGTTAGTTCTAATGAAAGCTGAGCAGAGACAAGGCGAGAGCTCGCAGTCTGTTTGATCTGGATTGATGTATTATTTGAGTTCAGGCTGCTATCAAACGTTCATCTGTGGAAAGACAATCGTGCTGTTTGATATGATTCAAGCAGCAATTAAATTCAGCATTTGGCGGAGTGCCAAGATTGTTTCTGCTGAGGTTGAAGACTCAATGTCTATAGCAGTGGTTCCTAACTGGTTTTACATTGGACATGACCCATCACAGTAAAAGTTATATTCTACAAAACTGGAAACAAAAACCTCCTTAAAATCAAGCATGGCAACATTACCATGACCAGCATAGAATAATACAGAAAAAATAACATAATATATATATATATATATTTTTTTTTTTACAATTCTGTAAATGCAGAAAGAGCAACAGATGTGTGATTTACCATCTTAAAACATAGAGTCATTAGATTAGATTAGATTAGATTCAACTTTATTGTCATTACACAAGTACAAGTACAAGGCAACGAAATGCAGTTTAGGTCTAACCAGAAGTGCAATAGCAGCAAGTGCAGGATATATACAGTGGTTGCGTAAGTGCAGGACATGGAAATGTACTGAATATATATAAATATGTATAAATCGAGAGACGGTTATTACTATAAACAGAACTGAATTTACAGGTGAATATGTACAGTGAATAAATATACAGATGGCTATTACTATAAACAAAATTTACAGGTGAATATGTACAGTGAATAAATATACAGATGGCTATTACTATAAACAGAATTTACAGGTGAATATGTACTATGAATATAATATACAGATGGCTATTACTATAAACAGAATTTACAGGTGAATATGTCCTATGAATATAATATAGAGATGGCTATTACTTTAAACAGAATTTTACAGATAGAGGTATACAATAATATGTTAGGCTAATATGAGGAATATAGCAGTGGATTAGGGTAGTGCAATAAATTATGGACAGAGCTATCCGAAAAAAAGTGTAAAAGTGCAGTGGAAAGTGGTTGCATATTACAGTTAGAAGTACGGTGCAAAATGCAAATGTAAACGTTGGTACTATAAATACAGTCGGCAGTGCAAATGAGCATAATCCAGTTAAGATATGGTGGTGCAAAATGCATAAGTAAGTTGTTACTGTAATAAACAGTCGGTAGTGCAAATAACAAAGTGAAGGCAGATGTGAGGTAGGAGAGTTAGCAGTTTATGAGGGAAGTGGATCAACGGGGGTTTGAGTTCAGTAAAGAGACAGCTCTGGGGAAAAAAACTGTTCTTTAGTCTGCTGGTCCTGGTCCGGAGGCACCTGAAACGCCTGCCGGAGGGCAGGAGAGAAAACAGTCTGTGGGCTGGGTGAGAGGAGTCCTTGAGGATGCTGTGAGCTCAATGCAGACAGCGTTTCCTCTGGATGTGCTCGATGGCAGGTAGTGGAGTCCCTGTGATGCGCTGGGCAGTTTTCACCACCCGCTGCAGTGCCTTGCGCTCCGCAACAGAGCAGCTCCCATACCATACTGCGACACAGTTGGTCAGGATGCTTTCTATTGCGCAGCGGTAGAAGTTCACCAGGATAGCCGAGGAGAGCTGATTCTTCCTCAGTGTCCTCAGGAAGAAGAGGCGCTGGTGAGCCTTCTTGACCAGGCTGGAGGTGTTGGTTGTCCACGACATGTCCGCCGAGATGTGGATCCCCAGGAACTTGAAACTGGAGACACGCTCAACAGCCATTCCACTGATGTGGATGGTGTCGTGTGTGTGCCTCTTGACTCTTTCCTGAAGTCCACGATGAGCTCCTTCGTTTTGGTGGTGTTGAGGAGCAGGTTATTATCAACGCACCATGTGGCCAGGTGCTGGATCTCCTCCCTGTAGGCAGTCTCATCGTTGTTGCTGATGAGACCAATCACCGTAGTGTCGTCCGCAAACTTGACGATGGAATTAGATCCATACACAGGCTTGCAGTCGGAGGTGAAGAGGGAGTAGAGAAACGGACTTAGCACACAGCCCTGTGGCACACCAGTGTTGAGTGTGATGGACGTGGAGCAGGTGAATCCTGATCGAACATTCTGTGGTCTGTCAGTTAGGAAGTCCAAAATCCAGTTACACATTGACGTGTTGATGCCCAGGTCTCCAAGGTTGGCTATTAACTTGGTTGGGATGACAGTGTTGAATGCTGAGCTGAAGTCAACAAACAGCATGCGTGCATAAGTGTTCTTATGGTCCAGATGGGTGAGCACAGAGTGCAGTGCCATGGAAACTGCATCCTCTGTGCTCCTATTGCTGCGATAGGCAAACTGGTGTGAGTCCAATGTGGATGGTAGAGAGTCTTTTAGGTGTTCCAGGACAAGCTGCTCAAAGCACTTCATGACGATGGGTGTGAGTGCTACAGGGCGGTAGTCATTAGGGCACCTCGGGCTAGATCTTTTCGGCACTGGCACAATGGAAGTGTGTTTAAAGCATGATGGTACAGCTGCTTGGGCAAGAGACAGGTTGAAAATGTCTGTAAAAACCCCAGTGAGCTGCTCTGCACATGCCCTGAGAACACGACCAGGGATGTTGTCTGGTCCAGCAGCCTTGTGCGCGCTGATCCGGCTCAGTGCCTTGCAGACTTCTGTGGAGGAGAGTGTGATTGGTGGGTGGTCATCTGAGGGTTTGAGCTTGGTGGCAGTTTCTCTGTTGTCTCTTTCAAAGCGAGCATAAAAGTAATTTAGCTCGTTCAGGAAGTTGACATCAGTGGCTGCAGGGGGTGGACCGGGTGGGTTTGTAATCACTGATGGCCTGAATGCCCTGCCACATGCGTCGAGGGTCAGAGTTGGAAAAGTGTCCCTCTATCTTTAGCTTGTAGCAGTGCTTGGCCTTTTTGATGCCCCTCTTCAGGTTTGCTCTGGATGTGTTGTAGGCTTGTGCATCTCCTGATCTGAAGGCAATATTGCGTGACTTCAGCAGGAGTCGCACTTCCCTGTTCATCCAAGGCTTCTGATTGGGTATGTGGTGATCTGTTTCTGGGTTGTAACACTGTCAATGTTGGTATTGATATGGTCCAATACAGAGGAGGTGTATGAGTGTATGAGTGTGTGTGTGAACTCAACCTATCAACCTCAACCTTGTCTCCCACCCACCAATCATCATCAGTTATGTGTACCACACCACCCACCCCCCAACACGCAAGGCATGCACGCCCGCACGCGTACACACACACACACGTTGCAAGTCCGACTGACAGAGAGCCTATTCGGATGAAAACCGCTTCAGTGAGCTCAATTTTAGTAACGCGCCACATTTTATTCTCAGTAACGCTAACGGCGTTGTAACGTGAGAAACAGTCATTCGTTTGATTACTCGTTACTGAAAAAAATAATCCCATTAGTAACGCCGTTTATCTATAACGCCGTTATTCCCATCACTGTTTATTACTCACCCTTATGCCGTTCCACACCCGTTCATCTTCGGAACACAAATTAAGATATTTTTATTGAAATCCGATGGCTCAGTAAGGCCTGCATAGGCAGCAATGAAATTCCCACGCTCAAGATCCATTAATGTACTAAAAACTTATTTAAATCAGTTCATGTGAGTACAGTGGTTCAATTTTAATATTATAAAGCAACGAGAATATTTTTGGTGCGCCAAAAACCCAAAATAACGACTTATATAGTGATAACCGATTTCAAAACACTGCTTCATGAAGCTTCGGAGTGTATCGAATCAGCGAGTCGAATCATGATTTGGATCGCGTGTCAAACTGCTGAAATCACATGACTTTGGCGCTCCGAATCGCTGAATCGACTCACTGATCTGATACGCTCCAAAGCTTCATGAAGCAGTGTTTTGAAATCTGTAATCACTATAAAAGTCGTTATTTCGTTTTTTTTTTGGCGCACAAAAAATATTCTTGTTGCTTTTTAAAATTAATGTTGAACCACTGTACTCACATGGACCGATTTAAATATGTTTTTAGTACATCAATGGATCTTGAGAGTGTAAATTTCATTGCTGGCTATGCAGGCCTCACTGAGCCATTGGATTTCAACAAAAATATCTTAATTTGTCTTCCGAAGATGAACGGAGGTCTGACGGGTGTGGCACGGCATGAGGGTGAGTAATAAATGACATTATTTTCATTTTTGGGTGAACTAACCCTTTTACCATGCAAATTATATTTCAGTAAACTTAACAACCGGGCTAAAATCCTAGCTTGGGCAAATCAAATGGCTCAGTTGTGGATACTCTGTCTTTTACTTTGAATCCTATAGTTTTCGATGATGTGACTAGCTTCAAACAAGTGACAAATGAATTTGCAACAAAATACTGCTGACTTTCAGACTTGCGTGGCAACAACAAAAAATGAGAAATGCTTCTCCTCTCTTTTAAAGGTTGATTTTTGCTATCATAACTATGCATGATTATACATGTAGCATTGTTTCTTTCCTGCGAGTGTGAACAGAACAGACCTGAGAACAGTTTTTGGGTCACTATTTATCCAACAGCCAACTATGATTATTTTCTTATGTTTTAGATTTTATATTTGTATTATTATTTCAAAAGTGTATATATTATATATCTCAAAACCTCTGCGTTCTCTTGTGGTCCATCTAGCTTTTTTCAACAACATTTTTTTTTTTTCCTCTAATGTGAAAAGACCAGAGACTCATTTTTGGTCCAGACCCACCCGTTGAAAACCACTGATCTATAAGAACTGAGTGATTTGACCTGACTGTAGGTAAAACATACCTGTATTTCAGCCATCTGCCAGCTAAATATGCAGGGATCAGCATTCCTTCAGTGCTCAGCTCTTCTATTCTCTCCTCTGTTCTTGTTCGCTCTCATTACCTCCTGTAACAGGTCCACAGCTCTCTTTAACTCTTTTCTTTTCGTCTATTCTTTTTTTGTTTTACACTCCTAGCTCAGAGTTATTGCCAAAGAAGTCAATATGTTCCCTGAATTTTGAGACTCTCTTTTTCTGCATGAGTCCCTTTTCTCTTCTCATATGATGCCAAATCTACTGGACCTGAAGCCCGGAGCCTGCAGCCAAGGCTGTTCCCTGCCTGGTTACAGCTCGTTAGCCATCCCTGACGACTGTTAGCTATTACCACAAACCAAACAGGTTCCAATTCATACACCGCTAACTCATAATTAGATCTTTTCTCCTAGACTCCTTCTAGAAAACGAAATGTTTAAAAGAAACTCTAGCTAAAAGAGAAGTAAGTTTTTTCATAAAGTCACTGCATGTTTCTTGTCTTACAAGTCATCAGTGCATTTTTTCCTAAAGTAAAAATAGTTTGTCTATGCAATTCAAGTTCAAAGCAGCAATGCAAAACAGTGAAATCTAATCACCATACAGGCAAAAAGTTAAATTCAAGAATTTAAAAAGTGACACTGATGTGTGTTTTTTTTTTTGTGTAAAAATTGTGCAAACTGAAAAAGAAAGAAAATTAGATTGGTCCATAAGCACAGGCTTTATGTACACAGAAAGAAAAATATTGAAAAATGTCTACCGCATAGGGTGAAGTAATTATATAGATAAATTAACAACGATTTGAGACTAATTTAATGGAAAACTTGTGTGGCGCTCTGTGACACGGCAGGATTTTTAGTTTGCAAAAAAACATATGCTGCAAAACACAACAGGGGGTCACCCTTTATTCTAAATCGTTTGTGTTTTTCAACGTTAATATCCTCTTAATATTCAACGTTGATACATTAACAATATGCCGCACCACCATACGTCAAAATAAATGCTTCTTTCTACAGGAGGTGAAATGGAAGTTGCAAATTAAATTTTGGGGTGGCCAATCAGATGTCCAGTGCCAATCTGGACAACCCTCTGTCTCCGCCACTGCTTATAGTCGGAAGAATGTCTGTTGTGGGACCATGGAAATAAAGTGTTAGCAGATATTAAGCTGACAGTCTACTAACACTTTAATGACTGGCAGTTGATAGTTGCAAAGTTACCTATAGTTAGTTAGTAGAATCGAAATAAAGTGTTACCAAAATTCGTTACCCTTCAAAACAACCTTGCTTTTCCAATTCAACCAATATCCAAATTTGCATGTTTTAGCTCCACATTCCAGTGTTCATTTCATCCAAATTTTTTGTCACTGACAAAAACTCGAAAACAGCTTTTTATTTCATTTTCTAAGCCTCTTGCAGGCCTCATCAGCATGTCATCCTCAGACAGGCATTTGGTCACACACAGGAAAACACGTTCACACACTCACACATCCAGCCTCTAGCAAAAGCTCCTGCTTTGATAAAACACTCCTGTCATCTGATCACGCGAGAAAGACTGTCAAAGCTCCCTCAGGATGGTGGGGCCATGTTTCTCCCTTTGTTTAACACAGAATAAAAGCAGAACATGCATTTATACGGGGGAGAGAGGGGAAAAACAGTGGCATCATAACATGCTGAGTCATTCTGGACAGGGAGCAAAACCCTTTAGACAACCTTCAGCAAAGAACAACTGCCCTCTGTGCATAAAAGCTGCCAGTTGATTATGCAATTTCACAATGAAAGTGCTGTAAATGTAATGCACTGCTATGCTGTTCTATGATTTCTTGCACATGAATTTATGCCAAATGCAAAAAGAAAGATGGTGTGCTTGCTGTATTGTTCAGCCATTGAAATGCAAATAATAATAAAAAAATGTCTTCAAACAAATTGGAGCTATAAAAGCATAAAACCAGATAGATAGATAGATAGATAGATAGATAGATAGATAGATAGATAGATAGATAGATAGATAGATAGATAGATAGATAGATAGATAGATAGATAGATAGATAGATAGATAGATAGATAGATAGATAGATAGATAGATAGATAGATAGATAGATAGATAGATAGAGATTTTTTTTCTTTTCAAATCAAACAAATGTTGCAGTGATTATGTGGGCTAAAACAATAGATGTATAAATTATTTGGAAAGAAACAAGACACATGTAAGCCAGCAAACCAGAGACTTTAATCCCACTGACCAGATGGACCGCACACACAGACACCAACGTACATCCACTGTCTCTGCTCCTCAAGGAGAGCCAGACATGGGCCCCTGGGGGCCAGAGAGTGTGCTGGAACATGCTGCCTTTCAATCTGCTCATGTCTGAAAGCATTTTAATCAGTTGCAGTGCCTCCCAAACCAATCAATTACTTTAATCAATCAATTAGAGCACTGGGGTGCGACGAAAACCAGCTCACCACCCACCATTTTTTCCAATTAGATTAAAATTCCAGGCTGAAAAAACTAAAACTAAAATAATAATAATAATTGAGAGGATAATGCTACACTGTCACCACAAAATGAAAAATCTTCCAAAAACAACCATATTTAATGGCATTAAAAATGCTTGAAATATACAGAGCAAGAAACAGGTTAAAGATGTTCTTATGATAAAATTTCCACAGAAACTATTCGGCCACTGCACTGAAATATTTTATTTTGCCATGTGAGAAAAGCTGTGTACTTAATGATTTCATCTCTTGAAAAAAAAACACAGCTAAATCGCTGCTAGCTCCTCACCACTAGCATAATGGCTGTATTCCTAGCTGTGTAAAGCCCCTCACATGGTGGCACTTCAAAAAATTCCCATGGTGTGTTTGATGATATTAATGCACCGTAACACACTCAACGTTTGTTCCCTGGAGACTGAGGACGTTGCGTGCGCAGCCTTCATTTTCAACTCTTCCGGGGGTCCAGGAGGCCCCGTTGACTTACGGCGGACCACCATTGCCTCACCGCAAACACCCGGCTTTTCAAATGATAGGCTTTCTGACACAGTAACACGGGGAGAGGAAAGCCTCCATTAAAGATAGCAGGGGGGAGCTGTCGTTTGTGAACACCATGTAAATATGGATGTGGCTGGTGGACCAAGAGTGAATGAGAGCATGAGAATGAGTTTGAGAGTGAAAGAGAGAGACCGCGATTCATTTCCTGACTGAATATAACGAGATCTGACAAAACACTTCAATGAAATTACAATAATTTAAATGACAACAATATCTATCTATCTATCTATCTATCTATCTATCTATCTATCTATCTATCTATCTATCTATCTATCTATCTATCTATCTATCTATCTATCTATCTATCTATCTATCTATCTATCTATCTATCTATCTATCTATCTATCTATCTATCTATCTATCTATCTATCTATCTATCTATCTATCTATCTATCTATCTATCTATCTATCTATCTATCTATCTATCTATCTATCTATCTATCTATCCATCTGTCTTTCTGTCCATCCATCCATCCATCCATCCATCCATCCATCCATCCATCCATCCGTCTCTGTATCTCTGTCTCAATGTCTGTTTCCATCTCTCTTTATGTCTGTCTGTCCATCTATCTATCACTCATTTTGTACAGTTTTTTAATAATATTCTGCTTATTTATCATATCAATAAAGAACAATGGAACGCTACGAAATAGAGATAAGGAACATAAAATAAATTTAGCCTGCTTCTTTCATAGCTGTAAACCACTTAATTGAAATACAATCATATCCCGTCTTGTCATATAATGAAACACAGAGATGGCACACCGTCTCAAAGCTCTTTCACATATCTGATTCATCCTCATTCTATGACAACTGTATTCTTCATGGTCCCTTCACTGACTCATAAATTACTGAGCAAAAGGACAGCAGGCAGTGATGTGCACTGTACTCGCTTACATAAGCGTTGGATATTCTTTAGAATCATCTCACAGGCCTGAACCCACCAACTCCCACATAATGGACCCCAGACTGCTCTTTTGGGCGGCGAGGCTCTTAAGGGAGGATAACAGCGGGATGCTGGGGATGGGAACACAGCTAAGTGGAGTTGACAAGGCGACTGCGCTGTCTCAGAAACTGACAGAACTTCAAAGAGATTTCTCTCCTAAGCAAAAGTTTGTCTAGGAGGGTGTCTTTCGGTGGGAGGAGTGGGCGACTTTGGGCCATTGGGGATGCGAGTATGTATGAGGAACCTGCCACAAAGATGCACAGAAGCGTAAAGGGCACAATAATTTCATTTACAAGATTGACCCATTAAATAGCTTCAGCGCAGTTATAACGTTTTGTTTTTTGGCTAGAAGTGCAGCTAACTGGTTTTTTAAAATATAGTGAAGATACTAGTAGTTAAACTACTTTAAAAGAGTAGCTTTGAAAGCACAACTTGTGCTAAACATTTAGACTAAAACTAACCAAAGAATTGCATTATGTTTTACAATTGATGAGCATAGTAAAAGAAAGGAAAATGAATGGGGGAATACACTCACCTAAAGCATTATTAGGAACACCATACTAATATTGTGTTTGACCCCCTTTCGCCTTCAGAACTGCCTTAATCCTACGTGGCATTGATTCAACAAGGTGCTGAAAGCATTCTTTAGAAATGTTGGCCCATATTGATTGGATAGCATCTTGCAGTTGATGGAGATTTGTGGGATGCACATCCAGGACACGAAGCTCCTGTTCCACCACATCCCAAAGATGCTCTATTGGGTTGAGATCTGGTGACTGTGGGGGCCATTTTAGTACAGTGAACTCATTGTCATGTTCAAGAAACCAATTTGAAATGATTCGAGCTTTGTGACATGGTGCATTATCCTGCTGGAAGTAGCCATCAGAGGATGGGTACATGGTGGTCATAAAGGGATGGACATGGTCAGAAACAATGCTCAGGTAGGCCGTGGCATTTAAACTATGCCCAATTGGCACTAAGGGGCCTAAAGTGTGCCAAGAAAACATCCCCCACACCATTACACCACCACCACCAGCCTGCACAGTGGTAACAAGGCATGATTGATCCATGTTCTCATTTTGTTTACGCCAAATTCTGACTCTACCATCTGAATGTCTCAACAGAAATCCAGACTCATCAGACCAGGCAACATTTTTCCAGTCTTCAACTGTCCAATTTTGGTGAGCTCGTGCAAATTGTAGCCTCTTTTTCCCATTTGTAGTGGAGATGAGTGGTGCCCGGTGGGGTCTTCTGCTGTTGTAGCCCATCCGCCTCAAGGTTGTGCGTGTTGTGGCTTCACAAATGCTTTGCTGCATACCTCGGTTGTAACGAGTGGTTATTTCAGTCAAAGTTGCTCTTCTATCAGCTTGAATCAGTCGGCACATTCTCCTTTGACCTCTAGCATCAACAAGGCATTTTCGCCCACAGGACTCCAACATACTGGATGTTTTTCCCTTTTCACGCCATTCTTTGTAAACCCTAGAAATGGTTGTGCGTGAAAATCCCAGTTACTGAGCAGATTGTGAAATACTCAGACCGGCCCGTCTGGCACCAACAACCATGCCACGCTTAAAATTGCTTAAATCACCTTTCTTTCCCATTCTGACATTCAGTTTGGAGTTCAGGAGATTGTCTTGACTAGGACCACACCCCTAAATGCATTGAAGCAACTGCCATGTGATTGGTTGATTAGATAATTGCATTAATGAGAAATTGAACAGGTGTTCCTAATAATCCTTTAGGTGAGTGTATATTGAAAAGAACATTCTCTTTGTCCAACCATGCCTTTAAATACATTACAAAAAAACAGATACAAGTGTATTAAAGAACTTAACCATAAATTAGATGCAATTAACAATCAAGAAAAATCAAGAGATTCAAATAATAAGACTAATCGTGTTGATCTAAATAATAATGATTCGTTTTCTGTCAATAAACGTATCCATAAAGTTGCTCAACTATCTAATAAAACACATAGTATCATCTCAAGCATCTTTGGTGTTTCCATGGTTTCTATTAAATTAAAAATGGAATCAAGGGTTGACAGGGTTAACTTTTTTACTCACTAGCCACTATGGCTAGTGGTTTTTCAAAGTTACTAGCCACTTTTCACTGGCCACAATTTTGACATCGATACCATGGGGAAAAACTGCCATATAGATATTTTTAATATTATCTCATAATGGCAGCAGGTATATTAGTGACTGCTGTCACTTTAAGACCTGGCACACATATCCATTATACTGTTGCACATGCATTTTCTTTCTCAACTGTTTACGTTCACTTAAAACAAACTGTGTTTTTGAGAATATTCACCAAGACCGGCATTTTGACATTATTTTGTCTGTATTTGACTTTTTGAGCACAATAAGCAGCGAATAATAACTAAATGTAGTATTGAGAGGTGGCTTTATTTGCACGCAATTTGGGTGTGAACACAAAATCTCAGGGAATGAGTAAAATTATACGCAATACACGCAATCCCGCGCCGAAATTCAAGCCCTGTAACACCAACAATATTCATCCGCAGCATATTAAATGAGGGAGTGAGGGGAGGCAGCTTTTTGTGTCAATACGCTGTCGGAGAGATGAGAGGGCAAGAAAGCGCAGCTGGCATCGTGTCTATTATGCAGAAAATGAGCATTGGAAGTGTTTCAGATTATAGTATCGATATGTATCTAAACATTTATATTTTTGACAACACTACATTGCACTTAAAGACTACAACTGAAAAATGTATACATTATATGTAAAATTCAACCCACCATAGTGGCTAGTTACACGTCACTACTGAAATCCACCCGCATTTGGCGGGTTGGTGGGTGTTAATGTCAAGCCCTGATTGTTTTAGTGGCTTTTGGATATATTAATCCAAAAATCGTACAAATTATCCCTTTAATATCTCTGGACATGCAGAAACCAACAAACAATAGGCAGGGTTTTCTGATTACTTGGGGGGGAATGAGGGTGAGTAAATGATGACAATTTTCATTTTTGAGTGAACTGCTGCCTACTCTTTACCTTCTATCCAGAATAACATTTCTTTAGTATTAACCTAAATCAAACATATAAAATGAAACTATAAAATAACCACATAAAAATAAGACGTGTACTGCGCATATCCAAAATCTGTTATCTGCTATCAACATAAATGTTCTCATTTCTGCACTGTTTTTTTTTTTTGGGTGAAAATGACAGCTGGTGAGGCATACACTGATGAGACAATTTCCTATATGCAAATGCCCTGTTTGCATGTCCCGACACTATTCCTTTCTATTTGCCAGTTGTCACACACTTGTAAGGCTAAGAAAGAGAAAGAGATTAAAAGAACACACAAATCCTAACAGGTACACACAAACAAAAGTATTAAGAAGAATACTTGGCAAAACTGACAGTTCAACAATAACTTCCCTTTTGTTTAGCGACCAGAACAAAGACGATTTTTCTTTCCAGTTGTATAGACGCAAAAGCAGACGAGGGCTTGTATGAATACATGAGTAAGTGAGTGGGTGAGAAAGAGAGAGGGAGTAAATGCATGCGGCGTGCCAGAGAGAAGTGCCAGAGAGTAGCCACAGCGCGAGATGCGAGTGCAGCTTTAAAGCTCAGTTAAAATGAGCACGTCTCTTCCGCAGCTCTTGGCACGCTGGTTCCCATGGTGATGATGATGATGATGAGGTGTTGGGATCGAGCTGTCAGGCCCTTGTTATTTTCGAACATTTTACAACTGCCGCTATCAGGGACACCAGCAGAGCTAATTCAGTCCTATTGTCTCTCTCTCTCCATCTAAAAAGCACTTCAAAACTCACTCCACAACGATTCGCCCCAATATACCATCCTCATGATAATTTCGCTCTTCTGGATTGTTCTCTCCGTACCGGCTCCTCCTGTGTCAATCAATATCTAATATGCAGTCAGAGAAACATGCTAATGATGTAGCTAAGGAATCACAAATGATGCTCCTTGTTGAACAGTGAGATAGACGAGTATACTTCAATACAGATAATAACTCCATATGTCACATAACGATTCTCAGATTAAACACAGATACTGTCAGAGGAACAAGCAGTTTAGATGATGTATAAAATACAGAATAAGAGGAACAACTACTTTGATTACATTAAACTACAATTTCTATGTTGGATTGGAGAGTTTGATGGCAAAAAAACAAAACAACAATTTCAAGACTTGTAACCAAAAAGCGTGCTAAAGATTGGCAATTACTGCAGGTGCCCCCTTCTCTGCATCACTGAACTCTGACCCTGTCAGACCACTCTCTCTGTTTATTAGCAGCACTTGTGTCTGCCTCCTCGACCCGAATTTTAATAATAAAACCATCTGCGTGACTTTGGAACTATTAACCTGACCTCTCAAACTCTAAAAGCTCAGACTTTGTGAATTACTCTTTACATTGTAACATTACCATTGAGATTGCTTTTAAAGAGGTCATATAATGCAAAACAGAATGTAGACATATTTTGAAAAATGTTTTAGAGCACTGATTCACAACTAAAAGCTTCAAAGTAAGAAACCAACCTTTCAGAAATGTTTGTGATACAATTAACTGCCTAGGGCTGCACAATTAATCAAAATTGCACAAAGACTGCAATTTAAGTAAGGGATAAACCATGGCTATCTGTGCATTAAATGTAAAGAACTGCCCAACAAGCCCGGATGCACAGCTAGCCGTGGTTTATCCCGCTTATACCATGGTCATTTGCCAGAAACTTAAAGCTGTTATTGATGTTTGCAATTCAATATTTGACTGGAAGGGTAAAGTTGATTGTTATTTTCATCAGATCAAGCATTCTGTCCGCTTTGAATCAGACACAGAGATAAAGTAGTGCGTAAGATTACATTTATTTTAATGAATGATTATCGAGAGAGATGAGAGATGCATACATGCGTCTGTTCAGCATCTCTCTCTCTATTAACAATGAAGCTGTGAGCGTGAATTACTTAAACAAAATAGCGATGTAACCCGCTCTTGCTGAGAAATATAATGTAGAGATTTAGTAGCAAAGCTATTTTATTACTAAAAGTCGCGGGGCAGCGTTAATAAGTTTCTGTGTGTGTGCAGAGCGTTTTCCGTGTTTGCGAGTGACATATGTGTGTGGTTGTGTGCGCTTTAATGAAAACAATGCATTAATATAAACCGACTAAAGCTGACTACCTGTGCATTAAGCACACCTTGCAGTCAATTAGAATTGAATATTCACTGAATTAGAACGTGCATTTGATTAATATATAATACAATGATCATTATTTTATTAGTAACTATTTTATTTTACATTGAAATATTACGATAGTAATAATTCTTATTTTATTAATAATAATAATAAAACCTGGATTTTTATAAAATCACATTTTAAATGACAATAGCTATGTTTATCCGACAAACCACAAATTTCCCCCACAATTGTACAGCCCTTTGACTGCCCATGTTTGAATACTAATTTAGTATTTAGGCCATGTAGACATAAATTATCATTTTTGGGGCAAGAAATCTTGATTGACATTATAAAGACCCTTCAACAATGTCACATTCGCCACTGACCTTTCGAAAGCAAAGCCAATAAAAACATTGCATGATGTATCACAAGACTCATTCCCTATTTCTCCATATTTTCCCTATTCCCACACTTCCTGCTTTCTTGCTGCCCAGTAACCTAAAAAAAACGCCTGTTTGGTGGTTTTTCATGGCACGAAGCCATGGTGCAAGTCAGGTGAAAGGGCCTTAAGTGGGTAAATAAAAACGTCATATACTACAAAAGGGTCCTTTTAAACTTATGATAAAGCATTTAGGACCAAAAGTAGTTTATATTAGTTCTGGATTAATACTTCCATGAGGTCTAAATCACAAATAGAGCATGTGGTCTTTTAATTCTGAGAAAGCTGAAGGGGGTCACTGGTTCATTCTGATTGGTTGTAAACTAAGAGAGTAGTGCCTCAGTCATCTCATTTCTAAACACTAATACAAAGAGACGTGCCCGAGGAACAGGGACCTGGCTGATATAATTACACATTCTCTGGTGAATTCTATCTTTCAGAAAGACCTGGAAGAGGGAAAGTGTGTGTGTATGTGTGAGAGGAACATGACAGAAACAAAACATTCAGCAAGTGGGAAAAAAGTGAGTGTCTTGACACTTATTATTCCACCTGGTCCATGACTCCTAGTGTGTGTACGAGGGGTGGTAATGGTGGATTATATTATTCTCCCAGTGCATTCAGGATTCCTCTGTTTGTTTGTGTGTGTGTGTGTGTGTGTGTGTGTGTGTGTGTGTGTGTGTGTGTGTGTGTGTGTGTGTGTGTGTGTGTGCGCATGGCCATACAAATGATGAACCTCTAGGCAGCCGCTCATTTGGAAACCTCCAGGGGTTCTTGTCATGGAAGTGCAGCAAGCTTCAGGCAGAACGAGACAGCAGTACACTTGGGAAGGTCCAAAAGGGCTCCGGTGTGGCCTGCACTCACATCATATGTTTGTTTAGCGCTCAGGGAGACTGAAAAGAGGCTTCCTGAGAGAGACTTGGCCTTAAAAGAGAGAGAAACACTACATAGGCGCACAATAGTTCCCATAGAACTAGCTAGTGCCACGTCTCATAAGGAAGGAGAGGGAGTAAAAAAAATGAAAGAGAGACAAAGTCAGGGAATTGGGTGAAAGCGAAACAATCATATTGACATTGACAGAAGGCCAATGTGCAAGACAAAGAAAGTGAAAACCGAGGAACCGACTTCTGAAGTTCCATCACACGACAGTTCATCTTTACATAAAGCAACGGCAGCACCAGAGCCCACACGATCCAACCAGAAACAGACAAGCATAAGTGTGAGGTGGAATGTTACTGAGGAGGTGCCATCCTGCATGCCTCTGACATCTGGGGTTCGCTGTTGAGGTTCAGGATAGCTGAGGGTGTTGACAGAAGCTCTGCTCTACATATGGACCTCCGGGCTATAACGTTTGCTCTTCAGAGACAAGCAATCGGTACTGTGAAATACAAGCAGCCAAAGCACTCCACACCTGTTAAACTCATACGCTAGAGTATTTCATGTGATTCTCAGACAGCAGGGCGAAGCAAGATGTACTAGGGGCCTAAGAGCTTAGTTATGAACACCAAAAATCACTCAAAAGCGTTTGGTTACAAACTGAGACACGAATGCAATGAGCCGTGAGATGCAGACAGCAAAAACACGTTCCAATGCTTTTCCTATTTCTCTCCTTTCCACCCAGTGTACATATTGTGGGTCTTTTATATATGTAATATTTTCTTTAAACATGATGTCTATGTTTTTTTTTTTCCAATGTCAAAATGCTTTCTCTTGCTACAAGTAAGCCATTTGTAGGCTTATTTCCCCTGTGGTGGCTTCAACATTATTCTGTTTGTTTGAGTAATTTGACTCAAGCAACGGCAAGACTGGGAAACTTGTTTGAAAGTTATAAAATTATTCCATCATTTACTCATCCTTATGTCCCATTTCAAAGTTGTATGACTTTTTTGTGGAAAACAAAAGGAGAGATTCTAAGAAATGTGCTGCTTCCTCTTTTCCATGCAATTATAATGAATGATGACTCAAGCTTTCAAGCTTAAACAAAGAAAATGCAGCATAAAAGTGTAATACAACTCTTGCAAAATATATCAAGTCTTCTGTGTGGAAAACAGATAGAAATTTAAGTGATAATTGTCCTCTCGCAATGATAAACATCATGTCACATAGAGCACAGAAAGAGCCATTTGTGCAAGAATTGGTGACTTTATGAACGCACCAAGGAGAGTTATTTTAAGAATTTCAGGGAGTAACTTAAATGTGTCTGTTACTCACACAGAGCTATCATTTGACCTCAGTATATAGTGCATTGCATTTTTATGATGCTTTCAATAAGTTGTTTTTTTCTATTCATTAATAGGGTCTTCCTGGAATACCGGAAGCTGCAGTTTCTAAACTATTCAGTTCTGTATTTGTATTATTATTTTTCAGGAAGGATTTAGTTGTTTAATTGTAAAAACATACCAGTTGTTAACCCTCTTGATTTTTAACCTAATTTGTTTCAATATATGAAAAACGAAAAGAGACTATTTTCTGTGCATGTGCCACTTTAATTCATTAAGCTTGACGTATGATGTGTGACCACTTAACAAAGTGCAGTAAACCATAAAACAATTGCGCTACAACTAGTGTGTTTATTAGTGTGTTAATAAATTAAAATAATTTCAAAACAAACAACATCCAGCAGCACAATTAACTGTTTTTGCACAACTAAATAATAACTGGAGACGGCTGACAGCAAAAGCCTCACACACAAAATTTTTAAAATAGTCACGCCTGCTCTTACGTTAAAAGTAAGGTTGAGAGATAATAAAAATTAGGTGGCACTGTCGCAAAAAACTAGGGTCTTAGAAATGCAGCCCTGAAACTGCAGTAATTTAATATTGCTATTCACGCAATTAATTTAAAAAGAAGCCACCACAGTCTTTAGAATTTTTGCTTTTGTATGGCACAGAAGAAGGGAAATCGCAAAAGTTTAGTACAACATGACGACAATAAATGAGTATACAATGATTTAATTTTCATTTTTGGATGGACTGGCCCTTTCGGAATAGAGTCTGACTGCGGTTATCTTGATTGCGTTCTATGATAAAGGTGGGGTTGAAACTGTTTTCAGTTTAGTGACAACTTGGGCTGTACATTACCATAACAGGTTTTGGTTATGTGGAATCAAATCACTGCCTGCTGTGCTGTATCTGTGCATTTCTACTACAAACGTCACTCCAGTCAAGACGGCCTGACACTGTGAATCCTGCCTGATACCCAAGTAACAAGCTTTGAGCCGAGTGGGTGTTACAACCAACAAATAAAATGAAGTTTAAGATTCCAATAAGAAGATACAGTACCTGGGGAGAAGAAATCTGACATCTTCCTCTTGTAGATCTCATAATCTGTCTCCAGAAAGACGCAGAATATGACACGGTCGATCTGCAGAAAGAGAAGAAAATAGGCATTTAGCATAATGGAAACCTGGATCAATGCCTCTCTGGGTAAACACATAGCTAAGGGCAACACTGTTAATAAATCACATAACTAGAGCTTAGTGGACTCATTTATGACACCGAGACTTTTCTTAAAGTTAAAATGCAAATGAGTCTTAGTCTAGTTCTAAAACAGTATTGCAAGTTTAATTAATGAAGCAATTTTGGTAAACTATCGATATACACAGAGCAATAGTTAGGCATCATCAAAATAGCCAAAACATTTAAATCACATGTAAAGAATTGTATAAATGATGAATTTTGCAGAAAATTTAAATTTTCTGCAATATCATAAATATATGAATTGTGTTTGATGTTATGACTATGCTTAACTAAAAAAGAAAACACACTCAGAATACATGCCAACATTGACAAACTATGAACAATTATTATGACTACATTTACAACTGATCACTACTAGTTTACTGTTTTGTGTACTGCACAGTATACACTGAATACTACTTTAAAAAGCATTTATGCATATGCATTGTGCAATACTAATCGTTTCAAACAGTAGAATGCTATATTGTTGTCCCATTGTTGTTGACTTTTAAATCAGTGTGCCATCTAGTTATCATTTCTTACGCTAAAATAATTAAAAATATATATTTTTGCAGTGACAACCTAATTTTATGTCGTTTAATGAGTTTTAACTGGTAAAATCACATCGGCCAAAAAATATCAAGCTGAGTGCATTGCATTATGGGATAAGGAAAATGTGCATTGTGTGCACATGTTGCAAATATACTGGCTAATTAATTTTCTTTAAGGTTTTATTGTGTTGAATCAAGAGCATGATCAAGATAAGTGGTACAATAACAATACACAAAAGAAGAGAACACATTATCAATTTCCTCCACTTATGATCAAACTTCTAGTCATCTCTAACCACAGTTCACTAGAATGTGAGCGATGTCACTTAAGAGCAGAAAATCAAGATTGAAATTAAAACAAAAAACATAAAACCTCCCAGCTCTCCCTTATCACTGCAGAGACCGGATCCTGAATTCAGTTCCATCTCTTTCCATTCCGGACCACCCAGACCAGCCATCCTGCTTAAGATCTCTATGATTACACTAGTACAACAGGGATCTCAATACAAAACCCTCTTTTGATTCTTCCCATGTTCCCAAAACAAAGACCTCATGTGAACAAGAGTATAAAACAACACACACACACACACACACACACACACACCTAGAGGGTATACTACCAAAATCATAGATCCAGCAAATGTTTAAATAACAAACATTTCCTTTATATTTGCATAGTATGTTCAGTGGGGTTCAAAAGGCCACATTGAAAATCTAAAAATAAACAAAAAGGTAAAACGTAAAATGAATAAGGCCCTTTTTCTTCATTAATCATAATGAAATTTGTGACTTTGACCATTGTGACTTTGTACAGACCGTCAGATAACACTAGAAATTCAAAAATGCATGTTAATGTTTGAATACAATCCACCCTCTTACTCAAATAGTTATATAAAGAAATAAAACTATATGAAACTATATAATATAAACTATAAATAAAACTTTCCCCGTCAGCTTTTTTTTTTAAAAATAAAGAGTTTCCAGCATTTTTGATTTTTACCATTTTCTCAAAACTTTCATGGCCCCCAGAATATGCTGTACAGTATGAATATCTAAACATGCAATATATCAAAATAAACAGCCTTTATTTTAGCTTCATGCTTAATTTTTTTAATCAACACTTGAATGTGGGTAAGTTCCATAAAAATCTATATTTTGAAGAAAAAGCTGAGAAAATGGTATCTTTGTCAAAACGTGCATACACTCTAAAAAAAAAAAGGTTCTATATGGCACCAAAAATGGTTCTTGGCTCGTAATCATAGGGGAACCTTTTTTAGTGCTATATAGCACCAATTTTGGTGCTTCAGTGGTTCTTCAGCAGTTCTTCAGAGGTGCTATATAGCACCTTAGTCAAAGAACTGCTGAAGAACCACTGAAGCACCAAAATTGGTGCTATATAGCACTAAAAAAGGTTCCCCTATGATTACGAGCCAAGAACCATTTTTGGTGCCATATAGAACCTTTTTTTTTTTTTGTGTAAGCAAAGCTTTTATCGCTTGTTTCAGCTTGTTTTTTCCAGTGTTTCAATTCTGTACTCTTTCAGAAGATGCATAAAATCAGCCTCCGTATAACAGTAAAAACATGGATAGCAGGAAAATTCCGTCAATGGTGGGGAAACACTGACATAAATGATGGAAAATTCTGTCAATGGTGGGGAAACGAGATAATATAAACTAGAAAAATTAAAAACAGAAGCATTACATGTTATAAACTGTTATTAAACACTGCGGCGATCACCTTTAGGATTTTGAGCCCTTATATAAATATTCATTCCTGCCCTGAAAGACCTCCTTTAAAAACAAGAAAGGTGATACTTCCTCTCTGTCAACTCTAAGGGTCCTTATCAGCCTCACTCTCTCCCTCTCCGCCACAGGTACGCCTCTCTCTCCCTCCACAGAGGAAATGTGCCTCCCAGGGAGACGTCAGATAATCGCCCTGCTGAATATTGCAATATTCCCAGACAGCCTTGTAATGGCCTCTCTCGTTTCGTCTGCCGTTGGATGGAGAGGGAGTTAAAGCTGGATCCCAGCGGGATGGCGAGAGACCGGACCACCTCTTCTCCCCCTTACCGGCAAACCACACGAGGATTCAATCTAAAATCATTCTTCCTCACAGCCTTGCGCAGACCGACAGCTGTCTATTAATAGTTTATGGCCTGCCCTTTGGAGTAAATGTTAAGACTTGACTTGAGACTAGTAACATTTTTATTTTTGTGCAGGAGAATGTCTCCAGGGGGTGTCGTAGCCATAAAGAGAAAGAGGGAAAAAATGGTCCCGCTCACTTTTCTCACCTCTTCATCTTTTCAACTATGAATGACAATGAGAGACAAGGGCCAGGACACAAAAGGAGGACAACACAACCACATGAATCTCTGCTTCTATCTCAAAACCTCGATGCTCATGAAGAACAAGACAGAAGAATCTAGACTGTCACTTAGCCAATGGTTCTCAACTGGTTTCCTACAGGATCCAGATTTCATGGCCAAGTAGTCAAAAATGTCCTTAAAATTAAGCCCTGAACGGTATTTAATATTGTCTGGGTCACATTTTCTTTTACCTTGTAACGTTGTTACCTTTTTAACTTTTTCTCATGGTTCTTGAGAATGAGGAAATGTTATGCAACATATTTATACAAGAATCTGCCTAATTTTGCTTGAATCTACCAAAACATGTATTTGCAGCAAAATAGTATGATTCTTTTTTATTGGACAGATGGTGTAAACCTTTTTACTTCACCATATGAACTATAAATAGCTATATTGTTAGTTGCAATTATCATTGTTTTTGTTTTGTTTTTCAGAACAGACCTGTGACCCATTTTTGTGTTGCATCCCTCTAGTTGAGAACCACTACAGCAAACACTAGGCAGAAACATTTCCTGCTGGGAACTCTTCTGCATTTATTTAGATCATTACATCTGAGTCTCTCTCTCTCTCTCTCTCTCTCTCTCTCTCTCTCTCTCTCTCTCTCTCTCTCTCTCTCTTATCCCTCAGGCAGAGAGTGAATGGAAAGGTGAGGGGTCCTGATAGAGGAGGTCGTCCGCATCATTTTCAGACATTATGCTCAGAGAGTGGGGCACCTAGACTTTAGGAGAGATAGAGGAGAGATGGAGAGAACTTTCTGTTTCTGCCTTATGCTATTTATATCCAAATGGCCCCAGAGTATAGATGTCCAGTGGTGAAATAAAGGATAAATTAACAGAGGGATGAAGAAAGGAAGTAAAAGAGAGTGTGCAATCCACACTATTAGTCTTAGATCCCAATATATAATACATTTTAATACTACAAATACAGATAAAAAGTATGTAATGTCTTTATATGATTAATTCTAGAGACAGTAAGGCAAGGCATATCAACTTTAATACATACTGTATGTCCATATCTATAATATATACACACACATTCTTGAATATGTGGTTTACATGGGACTCTCCAGGTGTAATGCTTTTTATACTGTACAAACCGGAAAATTTGCTACCTACCCCTAAATCCCTACCCCTAAACCTACCCATCATACAAAACTTTTGGCATTTTTTAATAAAGAAAGTCTGTTTAGTGTGTTTTTTAAGCCATTTGGTTTACGAGGGCACAGGAAGTGTCCTCATAAACCACATATACCTGTACACACATACACACACACACACACACACACACACACAGACACACACACACACACACACACACACACACGCACATACATTTATATATAAATATACAGTAAAACTGTGGTGGGGGAATTTTGCTGAAATATAGTCCTAATTAACTCATCAGCATAATAATTCATTTGTTCAATTGGTTATGATACTCACTGGAGACTGTTTGCTCGCATGTTTAGTCAAGTCTCCTAAACATTAATTATTTAATGTAAAACTGTCCTAGGTGAATTAATGCAAGTTTACCACTGCTCCAGTTTTCGGTGGCCATGGACAGACACACACACACACACACACACACACACACACACACACACACACACACACACACACACACACACACACACACACACACACACACACACACACACACAGAGAGAGTGAACTGTTACTGAGGGACTAACGCTGATCAAATGATCACTTTTATCACATCAGCCTCCCAGAGTCCCAAACTTAATATGGCAGCCACCAACATTCCAGATATGACTTTTAATTTGAGATCTGAGATCAAAAAGCAGTTTTGAAACATTATTACCTCATTTTTTTTTAAACCTGCTGAGAATATTTCTATATCTATATTACAGATATCCTCAGGCGAACACAAGGGCATGAAGGTATAGAAGTGGCTGTATTTTTCATTGCTTACGAGTCTCATTTTTAAAGCTATTGAGGCATCACTGAAGGGATATTATTTGTCAAAATAATGACATACATTTGACACATCCAAAAGCAGTTTCTCTTCCTGAATGTGTCTGTGCATCGCATTAGGTCAATGTATGTCCCCTGAGCCCAGTATGTCATTTTACAGTAAATGTGCTGAAAGCCTGGCACTGAACCACAGTTCTCGTACACTGTGCTGAGCAGCGGGGGATTGTGGGAAATGAAGAATGGTGTCCAAACATATCCACTGGTAGGTTGAGTGGAAGCTCAGCTTGAGAGGGTTAATGAAGGCCTAATGAGGAAGCAGAGATCGCTGTGTGCGGCCAGACCGGTCATAACTCAAGCCTGATTGAAGCACCACTACCAGAGAGAGGGAGAGCAGCAACCGAAAGGGAAATGCTTTGCCACCAAAGATGTATCTCTGTGACAGAATTGCAAATCTGCCTGTGTTCAGACAACAGGTAGTCCCATCCATCATGCCATAACTACAGATATGAATACAAAGTACATTTTAATAACTCACTGACACCTTCGCTTGGGTGAAAACCTTGTTGCTGTTAAACAACAGTTCAATAAACAATTTTGAGTAACTTACTGAAAGATCTAAGGATTCTCAATAGCAACTTGAGTGTGTGTTATGTTAAGAGAGCAACCATGCATGGGTGTTGTGTTTTATTTAGTTTGTTTTATTTTATAATCATTAGTCATTAGTTGTCATTTGATTTAGCGTTTATTCACAATAGTTGCATTATTTGATTTATATCACATATCATTTAATCATAATTGTATTATTATTAATATTATTCATTTATGTTTTTATATTTCATATTTCATGTTGTTTAATCTTATGACTATGTTTTTGTTTTCACGATTAGGAGATAAGAGAATTTCACCATGTCAAGGTTTTTAATAGTCATATGGTATAATAACACTTGTTGGATTTGTACTGGCCAGACAAAGTTGAAACACATGCAACTAAGTTTATTCAATAAACTCTACTCTTTTTATCATCATCATCATCACTTCGTATTCCCAGGCTTTCTACACTCAGGCTGATCGAGGACTGTTGATATAGTTTTGGATACCATACAAAACGGGACATCTTCTGACAGGGATTCGCCGTCCAGGGTCGGATCTGACGTGGAGATCCATCGGATCTAACATTACATTCTGGCCGCAATTTTACCAGTCAATTGGTCTATTTTTACTCAGCACCAAAGCAGAATTAACCGTTGTGCTTCAGGCAACACACAATAGTGGTGAAGTTTTATTGCTGAATGAATCTGTGTTTTGACTGAAGGCATTTATTTGATCAAAAATACAGTCACCGTTTTATTAAAGCAGCCATTCCAAATATCCAAAGCCTCTCGGGAGAGTATGAATGGATCAATCTTATGAATTTCAAAGCAGCAACACAACTGCATTTCTAGGTGAAAAACACCTGGCCAGGTCGGAACAGCTTCAATCCATTGCCTTCGCTCTGATACAGTTGCTTGTAATTTGACTGTGGTTGCAACCAGAAGCAAAGTCTCGGGGAGCCCAGCAGGTGCCACGACATTCAGCTAGCCCTCTTACCAACGATCTGTCACCGGCAGGCACCCAGGCTCATAATTACATGGGGACTGTGCCAGAAAAACTTTGACGCACTAGCTGTGGCACGTACAATCTTCTTCTTGGATTTTCTTATTGTTTCTGTCAGGCGTAATGAAAGGGACGGGTGGGCCGCTACAGCTCTCGACCCTGCGTATATCGGCCTAAAGGTAGGAGGAGATATGAATAAGACGCAGATGTGATGTGTGTTTAACGATAATTGTAATTACTGGAACACTGCAGTACCTTTTTCAATAAATGATGAATATTATCTAGCAAAGAGGTGGCTGTGTAGCTCCCTGTAGTATGTGAGTGGGCTGTAAGCAATTTGTCATCATTATGGCAATGCTGTGCAGCTGAAACTCTATGTGCACAGTATTGAGGAACATTACTATTAAAGGTAAAGTGTTACAATATTGCATTACTCATTTTTACAAAAGAAAAAAAATTTACTAAAAGAAATGCATTAGGTTTCTGCAGACAAGTTTGTCATCACTTTGCATTTAATGTCATAAAGGCTGAACCATGAAAAGTTTTTTTTTAATTCCAAAGAAATTAATACTTTTATTAAAAAAAGGATGTATTAAACTGATCAAACTGGCAGTAAAGAATTCTAATTGTTACAAATAAAAACTTTCTATTCATTAAAAAAATCTTGAAAAAAACGTATTACTGTTTCCAAAAAAATATTATGCAACCGTTTTCAAAATTGATAATTATAATGAATGTTCCTTGATTTCTGAAGGATCATGTGACACTGAAGGAGTAAATGATGCTGAAAATTCAGCTATGTCATCAGAAATAAATAAAACATTAAAATATATTTTAATAAAAACTGCTAATTTAAATTGTAACAGTATTACTGTTGTTAGTGTATTTTTTTTTTAATCAAATGCAGCCTTGGTAAGGATAAGAGACTTTTTTCAAAACATAAAAAAAATCTTACTGATCCCAAACTTTTGAACAGGTAATAATTTAAATGTAACATAAACAATGAAAAAAAAATCTATGTAATCTAATGTTTCATTTTTGACGAAAACATTTAACAAAAACAATACACGTCCTGTATAGCAGTTGTATTTGTAAAATAAGTGGATTCCACTGCAAGCTATAACAATCACATACTTTAGTGATCCGACAATACTTGCATCCCTAAAAAAAATGAAATAAACATAATATTAATGTGCTTTACATGTAACTCGATAATTATATGCTTGTTACTTGAAGACAGTAATCTGACTAACCCCAACACTGTACGCACAGTCATGACACTGACAATGAGGGAAAAGGACAGGCATCAGCGCTATGCTTTGTAAGAGAAAGCTGCCTCATAATGGCATGATAGGAAATGATGAAGAGACTCCACTCTGTCAGCATAAAGAGAAGGAGAGAGAGAGAGGAAAGACTGTGTGTGGAGCCAGAGTGCCCAGCGAGAGGCAGGTGGAGACTTTCCAGGCCTTATTACCAGCATAATTACACACACCTGAGCCAGCCCTGCATGACAGGACAGTAATTAAAGAGTTGAGAAAGGCATGAGAGAAACACACACACACACGCACACACACAATAGCGCTCACATCCGGAGATCTGCCAATGGTTAAAGAGGGAGAGGAGAATAAACAGACGAGATTAAACGATGCATGAACATACACAAATGAACACGCGTACATCAGGCGATTTGTGAAACGTTGGAGAAACGGGGTGGAAGATGTCGCTCTGTGGCGGTCACAAATTAAAAGGCATGTATAATTAGACTGGCGAAGGTGATGTTGATATATAAAGTAGAATTAATATATCACACCTGGGGGTGCAGCCGATTAGCAAAGGTTAATGCTAACCTCTGAGTAACCTTGGTCAAATATTTTGACAACCGAATACACGCCAATACCCCTCCTGACTGATATGTACAGATAAGGTCATGAGAGCAATTCGAAGCAATTTATTCTGAAAATATTAACACAAACCAAGCAAAAAACTAAGTGAGCTTTTTAGATCCCACCTGACACAGTCTACCTGAAGAAAGCTCTCCGTTAACATCTCAACAGCAGTTTTACAGCTGGCATAGAACCCTCAGATATGCAATTTGAAGTCTGAATTCTTTGCTCATGACTACTAAACACAATATTTTTCAACCTTAAACTAAATCCCTTGTGACTAATCACTAACTAGAATATTACATCAAATAAATGCTGATTAACTGATGGCACAAAAAAGGCACTACATTAATGCACACAACCCTTCACTAGCGTCTTTTTGCTTATTAAAATATGTATTATTTTATTGATTAAATATTTTATTATACTATATATTTTTTATACTTTTATTAAATAATATCAAAATAAATATTGAATAATGATCAATGCAAAACAATACAGTTATGTCAAGACAAGTGAAAAATGAAAGAAATAAAAAAGTAGAAAAAAAGAAAGATCCGTTTCTTATTGGATAATGAATAATCCTGGATAAACTGAATAATCTTTAATAATATACTGTATAATAAATTGTGTTTGCCTCTTTTTCACATTAAAAAAAAAATTAAAGAACGGTGCCATTTATGACAAAATTGTTATAATTTAATTGAAAACTATTTCAATTAAGTAAAAAGATTTTAATTAAATATTATTATATAATATACCCCTATGTATCCAAGCATGTGACAAAGCTGTGGTTAAATAAATAATTTAAAACAATAAAATAAAATATGATGCAAAATCTAATATATAACATACACTGTGCATACAGTCATGGCACTGACAATGAGGGAGAAGGACAAACCTTAACTTCTTTCAAAAGACAATACAAATACAACTTAAAGGGGACCTATTATGCAAAATTCACTTTTACATGGTGTTTGAACATAAATGTGTGACCACAGTGTGTGTAAACGACCCTATAAAATCCACCCACTCCTTTTTTTATAATCCCCATAAATCTGAAACAATCTCAAAATGAGCAGTTCCAGTTTTCTCTTTACTGTGACGTCACAGTTTAGGCAAGCCCCGCTCACGACTGGTGATGATCCCTGAGTGAGCCACACAGTCCGCTATGTCTATATCCTCGCTAGAGCAGCTAGTGTCTAAGCTACGTAATCATTATAACTGTTCTGTTTTTGGATGTAATAATGAACATAAGAGTCTCAATGAACTCCAGGCACTGAGGATGCAGTGAATTAATTTAATTGATGAAGGTAATGTGTGTGAGGATGCAGTGGATGAATTGCATTTATGAAGGTAATGTGCCCAAAAAAATCAGCTAAATTCAAATATGTTTGTGTGACTTCACCCACATCGAGCACATTGACACATTTCACTAACACAAGGGATGTTGGTTGCCAATATCTGTACAACAACTGATCATGATGCTAATCGATAAGTTGAATAAAGTTAACTCTCCAACAATTACATAAATTCATCACCTAACCATTCAGAAACGTCCTTTTGCATTTGAAAAATGGCTTCTTCTTGAGTCTCTCCATCAGTGTTGAACATATAAAGCTGAACACCGTTATTGACAATTTCTGAAATATTTGCTGCGTGATTCTCCAGTTTTGTTGTAGCCGTAGTATCTTAAGCATGAGCTGTAAAGACACCGCCCTGGAAAGTGGACGGGGAGCAGCAGCTCATTTTTACCAAGCGCCAACCTCCCGCAGTTTCTCTTGAAGCCAATACGGAAGTGACATATACTGCAATTCATCGACTGGCCGCTAGGGACAGGCTCCAGAAGGGAGCAGAATCTCATTGAGCCCCATGTTAAAATGCCCAACTTTACAGCAGATTAAAACATGTTTACAGCCTGGTACAAATTGTGGTTTTGGTCTATACGGCTAATTTTGCCCTTCATGACAACTGTGAGGGGGGTGATTTTTTTTTATAACTCATTCGTTTACATTATATAAAGCCTTAAAGTTCTGCATAATTAAGGGCATGGCCACTTTGAGTGACAGGTGGATATAGCCATTTATCTGCTGTCTGTTAGTCATCGCGTCACTTCAGCTCCGCCCACGTCCCGCCTTTTTGCCCATTTTCTGTAATCTGGGAGTGACGAGCGACGACACGCTGCCAAGATGCATCTCGTCCATACTTTGCGCTTCAGAACGGCTCATCAGAATCCTATGGGTGACGTCACGGACACTACGTCCATATTTTTTGTACAGTATATGATTTTTACTTAAAGATACACACACGAAAACTGTGTTTTTGCTCCCACCCAAATAGGGGCATTTAGGGCATGCTAAAATAAATTATCTGTGGGGTATTTTTTTTTTTTTAGCTGAAGCTTCACAGACACATACTGGAGACACCTGAGACTTGTATTACACCTTGTAAAAAAGGGCATAATAGTTTCCCTTTAAAGATATAGTTCAAAAGTTCTAATAGCTCAGTCACTACCAAAACAGTAACAACACCATGTACTTTAATGCCAATAGACTGTTTTAAGTGGAGCTCACTGCAGAGACAAATGGGTCAAATGGATGGAGCCTGACCCAATCCAGCTCCACCTCTGTGGATCTAAGGGGTGGATCTTAACCTAATTAGGGTTAGGGATAGGTCTTTTAGCTCCATCGATTAGGTCCAGAGAGGGGAAGCTGGGCGCTAATCTCCACCCATTGGCACTGCAGTGAGCAACCTCTCAATTGTTCTGAAAAATTCCCAGAAGTAATTTTTCAATATGTTCAAGTACTTATCCATATCCACATTGCATAAAAATAGCAAACTCTCAGTCCTTTCGTGGCAAAATGCATTCACTAAAACAAAGATGGACAGAGACACCCTTAAGAAGGTTAGGCAGTGGTCGGCCAGACATTGTTTTGATCTTGTGTGCTGCAAAGAGAGAGATGGCAGGTTTGGGAGTTTTTGGAATCACAACTAAAACTGAATTATCATTTCAGAGATGTGCTTCTGAAAGGTTTGTCTTTTGAACAGAACAGCCAGATCTATACATCAAAGAACAAGGGCCTCACAACACCGCTTAAGAAACCAGATGGACTGTGGAGATAGTGCTGGGCGAAGATTAGCAATGGTCAAGTGTTCTAAACTGCACTTTGAATAAAGAAACAACATCACCTAAATGGAGCTGAATGAATTTTTTATTTAGCAAATGTCCATCTGTTAGAATATTTTAATTTATACATCCCATGTCTGACACTGTGAGCCACCATAACCCAAAAGAAGTAATACGCCATTTACTGAAGGATGTTCTGAGCACTTTTATAAAACACTTTGAACATAATAATATATTAAGTACACACATTTTCATTTTATTAAGCAAAATATTATTTTGACACGACTGGAATGCCATGGTGACCCATTTAGGATCAGTTATATAATAGAAATTTTAACAGGCTAAAAAGTGTTTTTTCTTATAAAAAACCACATTGCATAACAATTTCTGCATAAAACATTCAAATGCAATGATCCTAAATTGTGCCCATAAGATGAAAAACTGATAATGAATTAAGCACCATACTGCGTAAATCAAGCCTGGGGTTTAAAGCAGGCCAAGATATTCTTCACAGATGTATAATAGAAAATTAAAATAGCAGATATAAAATTAAATGCAGAGGATGTGAGGGAATTATAGTGAGTGAGTGCATTAAAGCTGTATGTCAGCAAAAATGCAGTGCTCTTGAAGACTCCCCTTAAGAACCCTACTTCAATGGCGAAACAACAAGACATGCTTTTTTCGGCACTCATTCCCTCAGGAAAGTAAAGAAAGCCACGTTTGAAAAGCTTGCATTTATGTACACTAAAATACAGGATATTGTAAAATGTCACAGCACGGGCGTAACTTTCATGACCACTCTGGGGCTCTTGATCTGATAGATAATACGCCAGTAAATAAATGTCAGCTAGCACATGCTGTCCTCCCAATGGATGAAAAATGGAGTCCATTTCACCTCAGCTGAAATGCTAACAGCTTATTTGACAATAACACCATAGTCTCTTTTTTGGAAAATAGCCTGCAGCTAAGGAACATGCGATTTCATGAGGGACATATTTCCCACTTTTTGGCTTTCTAATGGATTGGATATAGGTGTGTTGTGAAAACGAGGGGAAACAGAAGCGTGTGTCAGTGTAACATGAGCATACAACTAATAGAGCATTGATCAATTATAGCTGGATGTCAGACTGCTGTGTTAGACTGTAATTAAGGTGATGAAAGGGGCAATCCCCACTGTGCCTGTCGAAACAAAAGAACAGGGGCCAAAGAAAAAGGGAAAAATTCACATAACACACATACCACTATTCGAGTATATTTCTGTTCATTAGTTCATTAAAAAAAGGAAAAAGGAAAATAAATATATGAGTGCATTTATTCTCCAGGAGGTAATGATAGCTATCTTTATAATTATTTGTGCATCAGTTTTTCATCGACTCTTTTTGCAAGTTACACTCTTACATCAGTAGGCGCTAACAAGAGTCACTGAACAAAAACAATTCATCCAAAAAAAGTGAATGTCTTTTTAAAAGAGTCATTAAATCCTTCACTCAACCGATTTGTTTGAAAACCGTGATTCATTCAGGAGCAAAAGAAAATACTGTCTATGAATTGAATCATTGCTGTTTTGTCTTATTAAAGGGCACCTATTATGCAAAATTCACTTTTGCATGGTGTTTGAACATAAATGTGTGTTGGCAGTGCGTGTACACAAGCACCCTATAATGGTAAAAGTCCACCCACTCTGGACGGAGAAAAAGCCGTTTGCTGATTCTGGGCAATGTGACGTCACATTTTACAGGCCCCGCCCACGAGTGTTGATGGACACTGCCGTATTAGTATAGACCCCGCCCTCAGAGAGCAGCACACAGTCCGCCATTTTTATCTCCTCGCCAGAGCATTAACAGCAGCATTCTATAAAGCTTGCTACATACTCCACAACAACAAAGAAATGTGTTCATTTTCTCGAGGTGGCAAGAACAAGAACAAAGTTTGTTCTGGCACTGACATTCCATACCTCAAGAGAAAAGCAGGTTCCGAACATTTCCGTTTCTCTGCATTAACCCCGTCCAATTTAAATTTCTAACCAATCACACAATAGTTTTCGGACACCCACAAGAAGAAAGTTCTGCTCAGCTGACGTGAGAACAAGCAGCCTTGGGAGCAAGAAGTTTTTGCAGAGTATGTAACGGTTTAATACGGTTAAGCTTTAATAAAGCTACTAAAGTTCATTCAGTCAAGAGCAGTGGGTGGTTTTCTGTTTATCTTTTGTTGTGGTGTTGACTTGGTGTCCAAATTCCCCAGATCTCTGTTTTGGCAGCAAAAGGGGGACCAACACAATATTAGGACATAATGTTATGGATACAATATTAGGTCATAATGTTATGGACTGATTGGTGTATATATATCATATATTTTGTATGCAAAAATGTATAGAGCAACAGAGACAGTTTATGTTTGTAACAGTGACAGCTTTCTTTCTCTACAAGATAATAATGCTAATAAGTGGCCTCTGATGTGGGGTCAGATGAAAAAGATTGCAAATGATCAGCTAACATGACAGCCAACACGCTGACTGCCACACAACCCTCTATTTTCCAACAGAGACAGACAGACAGAGAGTGAGTCTCGGACTTTGCAACTAATGAAGGATGCTCCAAAAATGACAAGTGGAGAGGCCACGGGCTCCATAGTTTTTTCAAGACTAGCTAGTGGTGTCCAGCAGAGCCTCCATAACCCTGCATTTTAATCAAACCTCTCCTCATGAATGATAGCATACTTCCTGCACTCAGTGTAAATCACCACTTGCTCGCGTTCCCTCTTAGATAAAAAATACTTAAAAGCTGCTTTTTGGTCGCCAGGTTCACATTAGCATTCATAATGCACATGTAAGCAATGTGTATTGCCATTAGTATGTAATCAAAAAGAAAATGATTCTTACTGGTCCTCAGTTGTTTGCTACTATTGTTCAAATGTTGCTTTGAATTGCCAAATTCATAAATGTAAATGATCAATTCTTCCATTTTGTTTGTAAAAAATACATACAAATTATTTAACATTTGAATTTAAATTGTATTTGATGGAAATCAAGTTTTTAATGGTCCAGTCCAGGTAACAGTTTTATCACTCAGAAGTACTCAGAAGGGAATTTATTGTGACTGCGGTTTGCTAAAAAAATATTATATGTGTATACATCTAGGCAATATATCCAAAGCGACTTTCAAGATTCAAGATAAGCCAACCCATGACCTTAGTGTTGCTAGCACAATGCTCTACTGCTTGAGCTATCAATCAGATAATACAATTTGGGAAACACAGTAAATATGTCCTCCAAAATCTATGCTGAACAAAATTTGCATGGTGCAAATACCAATCTTTTAGGTTAACGAATCAAACACAGGTGTGTAAAACTGGTCTAAGACTTCAGCCAGTTATTCCAACAAGACGTTACCACACCATTCAGCGACACTATGAGGATAGATTCAGCTGGTTGCAGATTAAACGACAGCAGGTATATGTCAGTGTTCTAAATATAGTTTGCCTTCTGGAATAACTGCAGGGAGTAAGGTAGCGTTTGTACCTTTGCAGCACATCTCTCTACCTCTTTTCTTTTCTCAGTTATGTGGAGTCGTGCTGGGTTTCCTCTGCAGGAGGTGCGTCCTTTTACAGGAAAGGAGCGGAGCAAGGTATACTGGAGATGCAAACATGACACAGACAGACATGTGTCTTCTCTGGAGTGCCACTGGCACTTCTCTCATCTATCTTTGTTTATCCTGTCTGTAGTCATCCAGAGTTAGTTCTTCTGACACCACGGGTAGGATCTCGCAAACAACTAGAGTATGTGAGAATGTCTTGTCCTGACATGAAGTGTCAAAATCAGCGAGCATGTTTCCTTAAACAGCTTGCGAGAAGCAGCGATGTCAGCCTGAGAAAATTACTAGTAGTGTCTTCCCTGTCAAAGCTTTCTTTTGTATTCCCTCATAACTCGACGTAGCAGGTAAAGCCGCCACCCTGTGACTTTGCGAAGGTAGTGTGTCAAATTAGGGATCCAACATGGTGGGACAAGCACAGGAAAACCAGAGAATGTGGTTGACAAAGACACACTTAGATAAGGGCCAAAGCCATAACAACCTACTGTAGAGAAAATGAAGGAATCCCCATCAAAAAAGTGTCCTCATATTTTGATGGGGTTTTTTTCTGATACAGTTATAAATATAGGGATATACACTGCTTTTACCTAATAAACTAATAGACATTTGAAAGTTTTGTTTCCTTCAATAGATTGTAGGTAAATATCCACCTCCTCTTTTTGTTATATACAGTATCCCGTAAGAGTGTGAGAAACCATAAGTGAGTGTGTTTGTGAACTGTCTGTCTGAATGAAACTGAATAGTGAACAATTTCAGACCTTTTTGCAAACCCATTTGACTGATTAGATCATAAGAGTGATTCTAAAGAGCTGATAGGAAACACACAGCACTGCTGAAATATTATCAAAGAAAACAATTATCAGGTTGTTATATGGTTATCTACACTATCAGACAAGGATTTATTGGTAATATTTTACTAGGACACAGATGCATTTGCTAGGGTTTGTGCCCTTGTAAAAAGAGTCTTGCCCCTAACTGTGACTGTGGAAAGACTGAACACAAAACAGTGTTAATTTCGTTGACAAATAATTTGTCATAATTTTCGTCAACGACCTTTTGTCACTGACGAAAACGAGAAGATAACTAAACAAAAACTAGTGATGGATGACAAAAACTATAATGAAAATCAACTGTCATTTTCGTCAACAAGTAAAAACGAGACGAAAATGTTAGGGAGGGACGATTAGGGAAGAGATCCAGTCAGAACTGATGTTGTGTGTAACAGATGCGCACATTTGATTTGGACGTGCTGATCTAACCGCTGTTGAACACGGCGCTGTTGCACATTCTACAGGCTCACTCACGCATCCCCAATACAGCGCTCCAGAGTGGCTCACAATCAATGAATAGCGCACATTTATGCCAGGCAATTGTTTATGAACTAATGCTGATGAGTAATGACAATGTTTACTTTACTATGTTTATATAGTAATGTGTTTTAGACGGTTCTAACAATGCATATTTTATCTCCTCATCTCTGAACTTGAATGAGCTCCTGGCTGCAACTGCAATAGTAAGGCACGATTTCAAAATAAGAGTCCCGGTGTATTTCCAGCTGGTTTATAATTAAAAGTCACGCATTATATATTCGTTTTTGCTTGCACAATAAACTGTATTTAATTTCATTCCCATTTAATTCATAGTCAGGAGGAAAGACCAGTATTTGACACATATTCAATAAAGTTAGTTAACTAAAACCATTTTTAAAAATATTTGTTACTTGAAATTAAATAAATGTTAACTGAAATTAAAAAAATAAATAAACAAACTTATTTGAAGCTTTAGCTTAACATGATATACTAACTTAAACAGAAATACAAAGTTATAAAAACTATATAGATGTTTTTAAAAACAAACAAAAAAGTGAATTGAGCTCTCTTTCGTGTATTTTTAATGTCAAAAACAAAATGATGTCAAAATGTCAGTTCAAGTGACAGTCGGTTATGTAATGCTTAAATACTTAATGTATTACAATTGAACTAAACTCATTCGATTTTAGGAGACTAAATCTACTGTAGATTTAGTCGACTAAGATCTTATGATATTTAGCCGACTAAAACTAAAAACAATTCAGGTGACTAAAATATGACTCAAACTAAATGGCATTTTAGTCAAAAGACTATGACTAAAACTAAATCAAAATATGCTGTCAAAATTAACCCTGACACAAAACAAGTGTTAGTTCACCAAATAGGGATATAAGCTATACATTAACCCATATGGATACCTCTGTGGATAGATAAAACCAATAAACCGGACACCCTGGAACCCAAAGGGGTCATTCAAATATATATTATACCTCCCTATGCTTGCAATGAAGCCTCTTTCTGATATAGGCTATAATTCACAGTAGTTTTAGTACCTAGTAGTATTTCAAACAAGTATTCTATCTATCCATCCATCCATCCATCCATCCACCCACATCCATCCATCCATCCCACCCACCCCATCCCATCCATCCTACCAATCCACCCATCATCTATCTATCTATCTATCTATCTATCTATCTATCTATCTATCTATCTATCTATCTATCTATCTATCTATCTATCTATCTATCTATCTATCTATCTATCTATCTATCTATCTATCTATCTATCTATCTATCTATCTATCTATCTATCTATCTATCTATCTATCTATCTATCTATCTATCTATCTATCTATCTATCTATCTATCTATCTATCTATCTATCTATCTATCTATCTATCTATCTATCTATCTATCTATCTATCTATCTATCTATATCCAGGGTTTGAACTCAACCTGCCAAATGTGGGTAAAAATCAACTGTGCATGGCAGGTAACACTGTCAAATCACTAGCCAATTTGGCGGATTACTTAATGTTTACTCACTTTGCTGAGGAAGTTCCTGTAAGCAAAATATGCACAGATTTAGCACAAATACTCAACTCGTGAGTCATTGTGATATAATAATACAGCGTAGTTAGAATCTGAATCATATCAGAATCTGCGCATATCTGGCTTACTTGAACATACATGTCCCTACGCAACAAACAATGGCACGCTTGTTAATTTGCATTGAAGCAACAGCGAAGATTAAAAAAAGCATAATTATGTGGCATTTGTTTTGTTCTGCGTGGTGTTTGATGTTCTTTGTACTATATTTCATGCTGTACACCTAAAATACATTCTTGGTGAAAAAGATGAGGATGAAAGAGGAAGGGAGGAGATGGTTTATTATATATCTATCTGTCTGTCTGTCTTTCGATCTATCTACCATACCTATCTACCTACCTTCCTATCATCTATCTTTCATTCTAATTTTGTTGAAATAACATTAAGAAAGGTACAAGAATGAAATAAATATACATAATGAATAAATTAAATAAATTATGTGTACATATGTACTTGTGAATAACTCAAAGAAGAACACAAATCAACATTCAGATAACTGGCACTTTACGCAGAGAAAAAGCCATTGAGTGTGCTGTTCACACCTGTAATTGCTTAATTTCAAATTGTATCTTGTTTTTACATTGCCGACATTTCAGTTTTGACATCTCAGAGACGAGCTCTACTACAAACTCAATCTCTGGATTATTTATTCATTAATATTTAATGGTAATGAAAAAAGTATATGAGCAAGCATAAAACTGCTTTGGTATGGCATCTCAATGCCAAAACAGCACGGAACGTCTGCAAGGCCATACAAATGAAGCACATCTGAACACAATATAAATTTATTTATGAACAGTACAAGTCAAAGGTTTGGCTCGTCAATATTAATTAGATAAGTGACTGGACGGTCTATGAAGATTACCTATCAACAACAGCCAGAGCTAATTAATATTCATGGGCTCAATCTCAGCCACATAGTCACAATGCACCCATCTTCTGCTCCAAAACCTGACACTTTAAAACTCGTTCCAGCTCCACTGTGTGGAAACATCCTTGAGGGCAAAATCCCACTCTCCACACATGAATTGACCACACTGCAGTCGCAGCAATAAATGTCAAGTGGGTGTTTGTGAGGGAGTAGGACGAGGTTGTCCTCTCATCTTCACACAATCATTTATATGACAAAGCTCTGCGCTTCCTCTTGGAGGACTGTTATTTTCCCTCTCTAATCTGAATAGATGAGCAGCCTCAACACATTCTGATAGGAAAGAAGCAAAATAAATTTAGAATAAAAAAAGTTTGAATAGGGAACATTTCTTAATTTAGTTCTATCTTAAAGGAAGTCTGTCACTGGAAGATAAAGAGGAAGATTCCTTCTCGAGCCTACTAAAACAAGAAATATTAGGGCTTTAAATGTTTTAAAAAGTCTTTTAAAAAGATGTCTCAGAGGTTTCTTAAACAGATGTCTCTATCTGCAGGAGTCCTCTTAGTTTCTTGGAGGTTTAAACCGGCAATTTTTTAAAACTTTTTGTTGGTTATGCAGAAAAATAATAATAATAAAGGGAATCTAATATGAAAAATAATTAATCGAGGTTTGGTATAACATGAGGGTGGGAAAATGATGACAGAATTTTCTATTTTTAGATTAACTATACCTTTAAGAAGTCTGAGAATTGTATATGGCTGTTTTCTGCCTTTACTTTGACAGATGCGGCCTGAAACCACCAATAATATTTGAGGTTTTGGAAACTTAGTGGGTGTTTATTTCCACATTCAGTTGAGTCATTAGAAGTTTCCACAAGCAGTTTTGGAGCATCTGAAATATGCAATTTGATCCATAAAAAGTTACAAACTTTCACAAGAGAGACAATTAGTTCAAATCTCGCCAGCTCCTGTGGAGAAACAGTCAGTGATCTGTTCAAGGCCAGACCGAAGATCAGAGAAGAGATTTAGGCAGCTGGGTGTTCCAGGAGACGGGTCATTCCACTATAAGCATCAAGGGTATGCATTAAATCCTATAAAAACTTGTTAATCACTGACCTTGAAATAAATGTGTGTATAACTTTGCAAATATTATCTGATGAATAGAACGATAAGCTTCTCTCATCCAAAATTACGCTAATCATCGCTGCCTCCCTCTGTAATGTCCTCTCATGTACCACCAACATTATCACACTTCACCCAACTGGCCTGTATTAACAAACTCATTAAAACGGGACTCATTTTTCATGTGTCCTTGGCTAAATCTATTACGCCACTTTTATTGTGGCCCGCTTTACAAGGGCGTACAACTTGGGGCTCAAACAATACTGGCTCTGAAATAATCATGTGTTTGCAGTGCCTCCACTGTCGCCACTGAACACTTACAAGTGAAATATAATTGGGAACCAGAGCCCTAAAATTTAAGTGCTTCATTAAAGTTGTGTTTGCTTTTAGTGCTGCTGGTAAAAAAAAAAAAAAAACCTTCCACTCCCTCCAAGTGAGGAATGGGTCATGGTTTAACCTTATGAGTCCTGTGAGACACACTCCGCTGTAAATATGAAGCTAAGGTGCCCTCTAGGGAAGCATTTGGTACAAAAATGCTAAAATGGGTCTGGTAAATTTTTTTGGATGAAGTTGGTTTAACAAAATATTGTGAAATAGTGATCATTTCTGAAAAATAAAAATAATAAGAGAAGAAATCCAATCAGTGTCATTCCATTGTGGTAGGTGTGCATCTTTGTTGAGGTTCAAGTTCAAAGCAGGACAAAACACAAATATGATTTGCACCAACAACAAAAAAAAGTTTTGTTAATAACTTTGAAGTGAAATCAAGACCACACCGGTCCCCATCTTCTCTTTCCTAAAGACATTACTTTCATATAAAAAGATCAAATGATGCCATATACAGAAATGATCTCCTTTCAATTGTTTTGGACTGCTAACTACTGCCATATGGATGAGAGAGACACCATTACCTCATGCCAGACCTATACAACTGATCACCTTGCACCATACTGCGACATTTTAAAAACAAAATCTGTAAAAAGAAAAGATGGTAAATAAAATCAATTATTTTCTTTTTGTTCAGTCAATGTTTCTGCTGTGTGCAATGGTACTCAGAAATATTTTTATGCTTAGGAAGCGCACAAACTTCTGATACTGTAGTTCTCTCTACCCCAGCACATTAAATCAAACAATGTGTATATTTATTAACGTGAGTTTCATGCTCTGATCTGTAGGCGAGCTGGCTGCTGCTGCCCTCCAGGCTGGGACTAAACAAAACCCTGTCCACTTAAAACATAAAAAGGATTTCTTAAAGCAGCTCTTAAACCATTCACACCTGAGACAGACCTTTATCTCTCTCCTCCCCTTTCTCTCTTTTCTCTTCCCTCACCTTTCTCTCCATGCTGCGAGGCCTCCTGCTGGGCCTCTTTTTCTTTTCGTCTGCCTCTTGGAAATCAATATGAACAAACACAACCATCTAATAACCACCTAAAGAAACAATGAATTCAGAAAGCGGATCCAATTAGAATTCTAAGTGGTGAGCAGCACTGCTTTCATAGCGCCACTGAACAAACTAGCATGCCGGCATTCAAACAGAGGGCTTGAGGACATGGAATGCTCTGCTTGATTGGTCGTTGCAGGTTCCCCCTGGGTTGGAGAGCTTCACTCTGATGTTTTGTTCATCTTCTGCTTATTCAGATGGGCCTGAGAAAATAGGTTGAAATTCTAACCAAGCATTGGATTACATGTGAACCTACATACCAGAAGAAATGTGTTTATGTATATGTCAGGGTTGTACTTCGTTCAGGATTGAATTGAGTATGTCTTTTAAATTGTAATTCAAATCACTGAATTTCAGTTGAGGTAGCAAACAAAATCTAGAATTGCAACTCACAATTTGGATAAAAGCATCTGCTAAATTAATAATGTGAAATGTAATTCATTAAATGAATAGAACAGCAGACAGAGAGACAAAACGAAAGATAGATGATAGGAAGGTAGGTAGATAGATTAAAAGAAAGAATTATATTACGATAGATAGATTAGATCGATAGATTGATAGACAGACAGAGACAGATAGATAGATAGATGATAGATAGATGATAGATAGATAGATAGATAGATAGATAGATAGATAGATAGATAGATAGATAGATAGATAGATAGATAGATAGATAGATAGATAGATAGATAGATAGATAGATAGATAGATAGATAGATAGATAGATAGATAGATAGATAGATAGATAGATAGATGTCAGACAGACAGACAGACAGACAGATAGACGATAGATAGATAGATAGATAGATAGATAGATAGATAGATAGATAGATAGATAGATAGATAGATAGATAGATAGATAGATAGATAGATAGATAGATAGATAGATAGATAGATAGATAGATAGATAGATAGATAGATAGATAGATAGATAGTTGCCAGACAGACAGACAAAACGAGACAAAACGAAAGATAGATGATAGGAAGGTAGGTAGATAAAACATAAGAAAGAATTATATTACGATAGATATATAGATAAGATCGATAGATTGATAGACAGACAGAGACAGCCAGACAGACAGACAGACAGATAGATAGAGATCTCTCTGAATTAATTTTTTTTTCCTAACGCTGGTATATGTTATGAATGCACACATACTGGTACTGTATATCCCAGTGGCTCAATCCAATGGCAATGCAGCTTTGTGCTGGTTAACCCAACAGCCCCCACTGCAGAGAGATCCCATCTCAAAAGTGACCCTCGAGTGCTGCTGCGCTGGCGATTTGAGAAAATAGGCTTTAAATGATCCTTTTACGAACTGTAAAGAGGACCCACTCTAAATACTGCTCTCAGTCCGTAGCTTTTCAAACTCTTCTACCAAGAGACCATTTTGCATTCAAAATGTTTTATCTGCATTTGAGGATGGTGCACATAATCCATTTTTGAAAACGACTCAAAAAGAGATTAAAAATAGAGCCATAAAGTAAATGGGACCAGTGTAGATGCAGTTAATGGAAGATTAAATCTAATTTTTGATTAATATCCCATTGAGCTTTTTAATGACAGCTCGTTTCGATAAGGGACCTTTTAACCTTCAGTAATATGCATTTCACTGCTTAACTCACCGCTAGCTATAGAATATCTCAGACAAGACACATTCAACTCATTTACTGGTCTGAGCACAGTAATGTCATAAACACAGCACAGGATCATGTGACTCAAACACAGGTGCATCTCTTTAAAAGTACAGCATCTGAGAACTCAAAGGTCTCGAGACCATCTGCTGATCTCGATTTTTAATTTCGAGTACTACCTTAGATGCCCCGACATGTCAAGCCATTTCCTGTCAGATGGTGACAGAAAAAGGCTGTAGTTTTCTCAGTGCTTTCAGTGGGTTTGATGGACAGTTTATGCACACGGGGAATGAGTAATCCTGGGAGTATCTGAAATGCCGTTATGCCGTGGTGGTTTGTGTGCGATTTATGAAGCATCCAGTCTAAGAGCATTTCACTAACACACCCTGAGCTCGCTGTGACTACCCCATGAACTCCCTAATCAATAGCGAATCTGTCTCAGTCTGGGTCTCGCTGAGAAAATCGATTTCCCCAGGCGTCTCCGGCAGCGTTTTCCATTGGCTGGCTGGTGGAACCATCTTTGTAACCAACTGCTAAGAAAAACACATTTTTTTCAAGCTATGAATGCCAGTTTTGCCAGACACCACAAGTGTGATTCCACACATTGAGCTCCTTAATGAATAACACATACTCAGGGAAGGTGACACTTTGTGACAGCAATACTGAGACAAGCTAAAAGGTAGTAATGCTCATACATATTTATAGAGCAAAAATAGCAATGTGCCAAAATATTAAAAATAGGTCCACTAGGCAGAGAGACATATCAACATATAAATCAGTGGCGATTGCTTTATAGGTGCAGTGTGTAGTATTTATGAGGATCTATTGACAGAAATGCAATATAATATAGCACATAACTATGTTTTCAGTGGTGTATAAAGACCTTACATAATGAACCGTTATGTTTTTATTACCTTAGAATGAGCCATTTCTATCTACATACACCGCAGGTCCCTTTACAGTAAAATCGCCATTATGCGCACTCATGTTTCTACAGTAGCCCTAAACGGACAAACTTCTCTACAGAGCGCTAGTCACTCTCTGCTCTCTCTGACGACGACATTTTTATCCTGTGTCGGCCACTGAAATAGCTTCTCTATGTGCTTCGAAAGGGTGGGGTGAATGATTGCAATTCACAACCTTACCACTAGATGCCACTAAAATGTACTCACAGCACCTTTAAAGCCAGATGTACCAATGTAAATATAAAGGGATGGTTCACCATTTTGGCTGAACTGTCCTTTAAAGCTGCAGTCCGTAACTTTTTGCGCTCTAGCGGTTAATAAAAAGAACTGCATGCGTCTTGCGGAAGAACATTGCAGCCGGATCTACTTCTCTCTGTTTATGTCTATGGCGAGTCACACAGGGACTGTGCTCCTCCGCAGCAGTTCCTACCAGACAGGGCTGAAATAGTCCCAATATAAACACTTATTATAAGTGTAACATAATGATTCAGGGTAAGACAAAACTGGATTCATGTTGTACATTCTCATTATATCATTTTTGTAATTCTTGAACACAAAAAAAGTGAAATAATTTTGTACTTTAAGGTTGTGTTCACACTTGTAGTTCTCTTGGTTCTTTTGGTTCGGACAAAAAAACAACAAAAAAACAGAAAAGGATACATTTAGTCCTCGTTCACTTAGCATTCACGTTGTCATTTTTAACACCGAACCTGAAGATCCAAAACAAAAATAACAGACAGAACTTACGAACATCCAAAACAACGCCGTGTGCTGGATAAATGCGCTCGTTGTATGTGCGTAGCCTACATATTATGGTCTTTTTACCAGCTGAGAATTCGTGAAGAGCTTATAAAATATGTAAAGGAGTCAAAACAGCGAGAAATTCCTCCATTGCACACACAACCGAAGATCTGCTTCAAGGAGATGGCTGTAATGGGCCACATCTCTCTTATGATGAGAAGTAAAAACAGGTAGCCTATACTTATGCATTTCGTCCTTTTTAGGGTCGTATTTTACATCACATCCTGTTTTTGGTGCGTTTAGAAGTCTGTGGTCTATGTTGCGCTCATATTTAATTCAAACCGTGTTTGGAAGTGGACTGAGAGCCTAACCTTTTTGTCTCTGTCCGCTTGTTTGGTGCGCACCAAGGTTCGGATGGCAGCGTTCACACTTGTCAAATGAACCGCACTAACAGAGCAATCGCATCAGAGTTCGTTTTAATCGTACCAAAGCTGCCAAGTGTGAACACACTCTAAGGCACATTTTCAAAACTTCCAATGGCATAGGCTACCATTTTCAAAGGTACAATCATACCTTGCATATGCTCTAATGCTAATCTCACATACTAAATAGGACAGATAGTATTTAAACAATGATGAATAAAATTGTTCAACTATGCAAATAAAAAAATAAAAAGCAGCTGTTCATTAAGCACTGTTGAATTGGAACAAGCTCAGGAACCCACAGGAATTGCATAACTAGAATTCCTCCACCTAGTCGATTTAGACACATTACAGCTGCAATAACAAACTGAAAAATAAATGAAAGTGCTTTTACACAAACACAAGCTTCATATTTCTGCTTTTAAACCTTCTGGCTGTCTTGCCTGTTAGGCTTTTATTATAAGGCAATAAATATTTGTTCTTTTTCACAAACCGAGGTACGATTTAAAATATTTTCTGTTATCAACCACAAGCCAAAGATGCTGAGGATAGAATTTACCCTGTACTTAAACCAGAATAATGTCAGCAAAATACACTACTTCTCAAAAGTTTGGGGTCAGTCAGATTTTTTATTGTTGTTAAAAATATTTATTCAGCTAGGACACATTAAACTGTAAACAAAAGTGACTGTAAAGACATTTATAATGTTACAAAATATTTATATTTCAAAAATGTTCTATTCATCACAGAAAAAAATAGAAAAAGAATCATTGTTTCTATAAAAATACTGAACACAGCACAACTGTTTTCAACTGTGACAAAGTCAGCTTTAGAAAGATTTCTGTAGGATGTGACACTGAATACTGGAGTCATCACAGAAATATTTTAAAACTATATATTTGAAAATATATTAAAATAGAAAACCAATATTTTGAATTGTAATAATTGTGTTTTTGATCCAATAACGCAGCCTTAACAAGCATAAGAGACTTTTTTACAGACACCAAACTTTTGAACAGTATTTAATGCATTTAATTTCTACTTTTGTCTAAATTAAATGTTAAGGAGTAAAAAGGAAAATGAATCCATTTCGGGAGTACTTGAGTAAAGTAAAATAATACTTAAGTATACTAATGAAGTACTTATATACTTTACACCCCGATAGCGTTTCTGATTGGCTAAGGCAGTCAGTTAGTGACATCAGTTAGTTAGACATTTTAACAAAAAAAGAGTTTGCATCTCGTCCCTCCCGACTCCTTTTTCTAAACTTCTAATAAACAGGAACATCAGCTATATCCCTAAGTATTATATATGTACCCAAGACACTAATTAATGTTCTTGATAAATACATAGTGTTAAGCCACATCGGGGGACTAATTAGGCCAGTGGTAGAAGGAGCCAGTGGGTGCTGGGGCCCTCATCATGGGGGACGGGGAGAGAGAGAGACAGAAGAGCACATATTCCGTCATGATCCTCTCTCCGGCTCCACTGAGAGTAAACCGCACTAACTTAATACCCCCAGATCTATAAGTAGAACCCCTGTTGATGCATCAGTGGTAAAATAATTAAATGTAATTCATCTTTACCTGGCAAACAGCCACTTTAAACATAGAGTGTGGCAAAGAGCCAGTAAGGGAGGGGGAGGTGGGGAGAAACAGTGGGCTGATGTGTGCGCGGGGACGAGTCGACTCCACACCCCTTAACTAAATCCAGGTGGACACCCTCAAACCGTCTTCAGTGCCAACTGCAGACAAAGTGGGTCACCGCGTCCAAAGGGGATGAAGAAAGGAAAAAAAAGGGTATCAAATTTCAGGCAGGGCTTTCAAGCATGGCCTGTATTAGGACAAGCACATCCATAATGAATGTCAATTCACATGTACGCACACATACCGAGACAGATAGAGCAGTAACTCGCCACAGCGGGGAATAACGGAATATTATAAAAGAGCTCAGTTGTGAACACTGCTGAAATTGATTCCGCTGCATTGACCTTATGACGTAGCAACTGGCATGAAGTCTGACAGTGTCCTTTCATTTCCTACAAAGATGGTACAATTACTTTATTTACTTGGAAAATGTAATAACATGTTATTTGCTTTCAAGATGTCGAGGGGCAGCTGAAAATATCAAGGAATATACATATATACACATATACACACATACACTATTTCAGTTGTAGTAAATACTCTAATTTTACTTATGCTAAATGCCTTTTCTGTATATATTTTGTTTTACTCTTAATTGAGCCAGATGCAGACTTTAAATCATGTACTATGCAAATCCATCATAAAAAAACCCAAAATAAATAATAATAAAAAAATGCTTGAGATGAAATGTGAGAGGTGATGTGTGAAGAAAACAAAGAGAAATCGAGGTAAATACCACTCGTGAAAAGGACATTATTTGATTCAATTTTGTAAGATTATGCTAAGCATGTGCAAATATAATTTAATTGTTTGTATTTCTGATTCACAAAATACTAGCTGTGAAATTACTCTTAGCAAGCAAAGAATTATGCCATTTTTAAAAAATGTCCAAAATGCAATTTCCATCACAGAATTCTTGAAAAACATAATACATCATTTAATATGTGGTGGAAAGACAGTGTTGGAAATTTGTGAATTTCAACAACAAAAACAACAACAACAATAACAACAAATATATTAAAATGACAGAATTTTTCTCAGATGTATGCACTGTATGATGTATACATTGTTTGACATTTTTAGTAGACAAATGTTATACATTTGTAAAAGAGTGTAAAAATATTTTTAAAAAGTCCACAGGGCAAAAATTGCCCATACTGTAGCTGAAGAAACATCATATGAAAATGTTTAGTTGTGGTTTGCCCCTGATAACAACAGTTGCTTTCTGGAGCAAAGCATTTCTATACTGTGATGCTGATAAAAAGAGCAATCCTGGATTTCTACTCTGACACATCAGCGAAGCGCCAAGGAGGCATAAAACATAACATCCAGACAAGTGAACTGCATAAACGCATGTGCAGTCAAACAAATATAAACATACATTTGAGTTGTCAAAGAAAAAAATCTGTCTTATTTAATAGCTATTGCTCACACAGCCACATTTTACATCTTGGTGTGATGCAGATGACAGCTGCTTTCCTATCCTCGTCTTCTACAGAAGAAAACATTTATATAGCTGGCGGTACAAGATTATTAGTCCACAGCAACTGTGTATGTAAGTGGACGTGGCTATGGAGGCCAGAAATAGATGGCTGCAATCATGTTGTATGCACCCTTAGGATGCTTTGCATAAAGACTCCTATTCTTCATTCAAACATCTGACACCTTATCCACATCATACGTCTGCCCCGTACGAGGGCAACAATCTGAAAAACGGCATTCAGTGCTTTGACAAACCGCTGACAGCGGTTTTATTCCCCAGCAGCGAGGCAGGTAGGGGTCATCCATTTAGAGAGGAACCTTGAACCTTCTGGTTTTCAGGTTTGGAGGGCTGGTAATCAGATATAATGCCAAGGGCACAGGGCACAGGCATGTAAGCCATCATAGCGGATTGCGATGGAGAACAACTGACGAGCTGATTCAAAAACCCATGACCCGAAAAATGTCTCCAATTCCATCGGCTGTGATGGTTTGGGAATCATTAGCAGAGTTCCCAAATTCAAAATACAGACCAGGAGATATACAAAAACAAACATTTCCATTGCATTACGGTAAATACCAAGTCAGCTTAAGTTGTATGTCATCAAAGATTATCACGTGTTAGAAAAAAAAAGTTCTGCCAAATAATACAGTCTAGTTTTGTGGTTATCTATGAGATTTGAAACTGGAATTAATAAAAGGTACATAAATAGACTAAGGTGAACATATTTAGACAGGTTGTGAACCCTGTATGGCAGCTGTCACAGTTGCTAGTCGACAAAGACAGTCCTCTGTAGGTTAGACCGTCCCATTTAACAACGCTCAGTACGACCATCATGACCTGTGAAGTCGTGGCCTATGAAGTCCCTTCGGGTGCAGCCTTCGAATTGGGACACAGACAAAGCTAATGCAATCTGGGAAATGTATTGTTCTTCCATCATGGTCCCTAAAAGTTAATTTATTGAAAAATGGTGAAATATATAACATGAAAAAATAAACCAACCTATTTTAACTTCAAACGTAAAAAAATGAGAAGTCAAAAACCTTGTCAAGCCAACATTCAAAAGTTTGATTTCAAAGTTGCTTTACTTTTCTAGTAAGGCTATATTATTTTTTTCAAATGTGAATAGCAATTCTGGATCTTGTTTGATGTCTCAATCCAAATAAGTTAAAATTCAAGAATAAAATCGGAATTGGAAATGCATTCTCAATTCAGTTCTGAAAGGTGCACAACCCTGGTAGGAGGACGAAACAATAGTTTCTGTAATAATGATGTGTTTGCATTGTAGCTTCTCTAAAAGTGATATGTTCCCAAGGCAAAAGAAGGGCCAAACCAAGTACATCAGTTTTAGACACAGACACAGAATATTAGGTCTAATTATGTTGTTTTCCGTCCTCAAGAGAAAACAATCGTAACTCAATCCAGGCCAGTGTTTATCTGGGCATTCAACGTGATTCTTCCCTCCCATCCAAACCACATGTGCGCAGGTGAAGGGAACTTACTTGCGGTGATCTCCATTAGGTTATCTCTGTAGCCTCTGAGCTGTTTTCTTTGGGTTTACTATATCTTTTCCTCTCATCTCCAATGTTGCAACACTGATCCTTTGTTAATTCCACCAAGATTGGCTAACAATGTTATTCCAATGAGACAATGAGGAGAGAGAGAGAGAGAGAGAGAGAGAGAGAGAGAGAGAGAGAGAGAGAGAGAGAGAGAGAGAGAGAGAGAGAGAGAGAGAGAGAGAGAGAGAAGAGAAAAACTCTCAAAAGACTGAAGCGGGTTAAGTAAACAATGGATAACCAACGGGCATAACACGACAACTGAGGGCATGCTAATTTTCTGGCAACACGCGCACAGCAGATTTTTCACCAGGCTATTTTTACTTCAGACTGTTTCAACACACACAAATTCACTTCAAAAATCACTGTAAACACAGCAACTATAGCGGTGCTGATCAGTCGATACATGCTGTCTACCCTCGGGTTGCCATACCAGCCCACATGGTGCCCATCCGTTGGCATCTGCAGCACATGACACAGACAGATGGCAGGATGTGCCACTGTAAGACTTCACTTCCAGATCAGGGGAGCCGGGCAGGTCAGCAGACAGATTTACCCACTGCAGCCCATGTCACGCAGGCAGGAAATGACATAGTAACCTTCTTTATCATCCAGATGCCCAGAGGGGGGAAAAATGTATGTGTAGAATCATAGACTGCAGTCTAGAGGAACTACTCTTTATTTTCTTTGACAGATATGAAGAGGAAATGACTGCACAATGATGATGGAATGGAAACACTTCTGAACTGCTGTGGAAATAATTTGATTATTGTTAAAGAAACAGTACCCCCCAAAACTATAGATAACTTAGTTTCAAACCTGTATGTCTTTCTTTAAAGAAACTGCAAAACTGTCTGTCAAGCCCCAAAAAGCCAAAAAGTGAAGTCAGTGAGCTTGCAGAGAGAACCCACCCACATGCTCTTCTGACTGGCTGTGATTTTTGATTGATTGATCTCGGGTCAAGCCTGATTTGCTGCTGAAAATCTTGTTGCATCGCGTCTGGTTAGGACACAGTGTTAGGCTGTTTAAATTAGCTTTTCAAAGGTGCAAAAGAACTAACGAGCAGCATCATGCGCTGTTTATTTCCCCTGCTTGTCTGAATGCCAGGGTACGGCAACTGCCATACTCTGCCATATAAACGCCGCCCCTGGCGCTACCCTGTGACTTCATCAATAAAAAGCTTTACAGCTGAAGAGCTACATGACATTTCTCAGTAACAAAGTGGTAACGTCGTTGTTCTTGAAGCAGTTAAACTTACATCTTCGCTATTAATAAAGACGCTGCTGCCGAACACTGGTGATATCCGCACAGTTAATTCACACGCTTAATAAGTCAATCTCTCTCTCTAACTATAATAGTCTGCATATCAATTATGCAAGTATCTGTTATTAGCTCTAAAATTATGTGTTGGAAACCAGTAACAGAGGCTTGGTATAAAAAGCGCAAGAAATTAGTCTGCTTCGTGTCAATGGCCCGTCATCACTTATTCCTTACATACTTTAATGTCCTTTTTAAAGCTTGAAAGTGCCAGCTTTGAAAGCCCCTTCACTTTAATTTGACTTGGAAAAGTGTCCAGGAAATTCTTTGAAAATGCACCTTTTCAGTTCCATGGAAGAAGAAAAAAAGTTGAAACAACATGAAAGTGAGTATAACTTCATTAAAAACGTTGCTTTTATTTTTGGATAACTATCATTCTACGGAAACAAATCACTTTATTGATTGTATGAGACAGGTTGTTATATTTAATAAAGGAAAGTGTCTCAATTCAAACTCTTTTAATTTAAATTTTGTGGACAAAATCAAGACGAGTCTCTTTAGAAACAACAACTATGCCAGTTGTTCCTGCTTAAAAGCAAGAAAATGCTGTTCAAAAAGGAAGCATTTCACATTTGAAGCATCAAAATCTGCCAAACTCTAATCGGTGAGAATCTACTAAATCTGCCATCTTTTAAAAGGGGGTATCTGAAAAGCATTTCCAAAGTGTTGAGCTGACGTATTTCAGACATCATCATTAAAACAAGGTTAAAGACTGTTCAAAAAATTTGGCGGCCTGCCCAGTTGTCAGAAGACGTTTACAGACATATCCTAAGGGTATACGTTCTGTGTGCGTGTGTGTGAAACTTCAGAAGCCAAGTCAAAATGCTGATGGAAACCTCTCCACCCCAAGCATGTGGGACGGCCTCCAGAATGAGGATTAAGGGTTCAATTTCCATCCGGGAGGGACAGCAGACAGAGCACTTAGCACACAATTATAATCCGTTAAAAGGTAATAAAAGAGTGACCGCACAGCCATTTGCACTCATTCTTTTTTGCCCTCGGTAAGGATCGGTCTTGCATGTACAGCATGAATGGATGCAGCAATGACCGCACTGTCCTCACTTGGATTGTCAACCTTGGGAACAACAATAATTGCTGTTTCTACAGAATGCAGTGACTCAGCTGTCCATTACGGATGCCTCACAACGATTGACTTTAGTCAATAATTGAGGTTGAATATATACAGATATATACCCTACACTCTTAAACATGCTGGGTTGTTTAAACTTTTAAAGCAGCACTAGGTAACTTTTCAACCTTCATAATATATTTTCAAGACTCTTGTGATGATACATCGACTTACAATAGGTTGAATGGCACGTCTGCCATAACCCGACGGGTCTGTATCGTTTTTAATCGTACTTTTAAACTTCGGGTTTCGGGTAGTAACCGGAGAAAAAAAAGAACTACAAAATTCGACTGCTTTACGGCATATAGGCTACATCACTTCCACCATCACCCCCACTTCCTTAAATTCGGACGTGCGAGCCCAAATATCCTTTGTTTGCCGGATGTTATAGTCATGGCCGACACACAGAAAAAGAAGAAAGCAAAGAAAGCGGAGGAATGCAAAAAGAGAAAACGAGAAAGTGATCGTATTAAAGTATTATATTTGTTTATTTGTCTCGCAAGCTATAATGCAAATCGATTTTTTAAATTTGAAGATTCATCTATGGTAGCTTGATATTATATTGATATATGGTTATTACCTACCACTCAAACATTGAATTGAAGTATCATATAGATTCTGTAAAACGGTAACCAATAGACTAGACTACTATAATGACGCTGTCTTGTAAACGTGAGCGTCGCAATCATTTGGCGTTTGAAAAAAATAAATAAAACCAATGAACTTATATTCATATGACATGCTGAAACATATGCCACTGTACCTGGGATGAAGACATTTCACACGCGACGCAAGCAGAACACCTTCATGCAGGGGCGTAGTTTATGGGGGGATGGGGGGGAGGTAACCCCCCTCAATATTCAAATCCTTCCGTTACAACCCCCCCCAATATTTCACATGAATATCACAATAGATCAAATGAAAAATATGTAGAATTTGTTTATTTTGTAACAATAATTTTGTTCCTAATCAAATATGAGTTTGTCATAATAAATCAGACAAAAAATACTCCCCCTCCATTGAACCGATTGGTAACACCCAACCAAAGAGTCGCACTTTCACCAAAACAACGCGAGTGGTGTTTGAATGGGAGAGCACACGGGTAACGTTAGCGCCAAAAATGAAGAGAAGCACTGCACAGCGGACTATTAACTGCTGGTCAGAGAGGGATGCAAAAAAAAGCATGTACTGAGAATGAGGTATGAGAATATTGTGTAATAGCTAAGTACACACCACATATATTTTAGCTAGCTAATCCATTGCAATGTATTTAGCTATAACTATCAGTATAACTAATTACCAAAGCAGCCGTCTGTTTTGCTAGTTCATGTTTCTATAGTGCCTGTAATTATCAATGATTTACAGTTGTTCAAGAGCCGATGTGTTTCCCTTTCAAAAATTTAAATGCATTAAGGTGGAATGTAAAAATCTTAACCCCCACCCCCATCCAACCCAAAAGTGTGTCATATACACGCAAAAAACTGCGTAGCATATGCACACCAAAATTTTGGCGTATACATTCCACGAGATTGCACACTCGTACTATTGATACGCATTGTCATGAGATCGTGTTGGATAGATAGATAGATAGATAGATAGATAGATAGATAGATAGATAGATAGATAGATAGATAGATAGATAGATAGATAGATAGATAGATAGATAGATAGATAGATAGATAGATAGATAGATAGATAGATAGATAGATAGATAGATAGATAGATAGATAGATAGATAGATAGATAGATAGATAGATAGATAGATAGATAGATAGATAGATAGATAGATAGGTCTTTCCCTTTACTAAAAAAAATAACACTTAATTTCAAGTGTTATTTAGCCCAGCACTATTAAAAATACATGCTAAAAAGTTACATTTGACATGTGCTATGATAGCTGTGGATTTTAACTGAAATAGATAAGACTAATTGGTTCCTAGTCTACAACTCATACAGTTGGAGTAACAATTTGTTTAAGTAATCAACTTAAAAATCTGTGTTTATAATATAGATTATTAAGATCCCCTAACTCGATATAGTTTGTTAGTTAAAAATATTGATATTGATGCATTTTTTGTAGCCAACACATTATATTTTAGAGTGTATGAAAACTACCTTATGTGCAACAGAGTTGTATACAAAAACATTTCAGTTTTTATTAGTGTTATTATTACATTTGAAAATAAATAGCAGTTGAATAATAGTTTGGGCTCTATTGTCAAGTTTAACCTATATTATTATATCAATGTACCAAATGAGAAGGTTCCCTGTATACATTAAAACACTCGTTGGGAGAGATTTATAAAAAAAAAAAATACATTTGGTATTGGCAGATATCATTTTGAAAAACTGGCTATTGATATAGGCAGAGAAATTTAGTATCGGTGCAACTTTACTGATTAGCTTTAAAAAATATTTTTGTATATTTCTACTGTCAATACGATAAAACACAGCTTCAATACAAAAACAATTTGCTCCAGTTTGGTGCATTTTTTCCACAGCTGATAAGATGGCCCTTCCTTTTTGTAAGGAAGTTTTTTTTATCGAATTACATTTCACGGTGCTTTAACTAGTACCGTCCCTGCAGGAGTCCAGTTCTCTGGTTATCTGTCCATGTCCCTGGCATCATGATCACAGGTGGCAAGAGGCCACTCTGAGGCCCTGGGCACTAAACACAGCTTGGGCCTCAGACCAAGACCTGTGGGGATGGACCTCTATCAAGAGGATGTAAGCTTCACTTCTGGACATAACAATGGGAGCGCAGATCAGATAGTACTTCCACAAGTGTTTATGCTAAAGAGCTGCAGAAACGATCAGACAGAGAGACATACATTTAGTGTTTTGATCGAGTATGCTGACTCTAATAGTTATCAGCGCTTTTGTGCACACGTGACCCTGGACCACAAAACCAGTCGCACAGGTATATTTGTGGCAATAGCCAACAATAAATTGTATGGGTTAAGTGAAGATCATATTTTGTAAATTTCCTACCATAAATATATAAAAAATGTATTATTAGTAGTAATATGCATTGCTAAGGACTTCATTTGGACAACTTTAAAGGCGATTTTCTCAATATTTAGAATTTCTTGCACCCTCAGATTCCAGATTTTCAAATAGTTGTATATCGGCCAAATATTAACAAACCATACATCAATGAAAATCATTTTTATTCAACTTTCAGATGAAAAAATTGACCCTTATGACTGGTTTTGTGGTCCAGGATCCACATATAAACACGTATTAATTGTTCTAATCATTTATGCCTGTAACACCAACTAAAGTCCTAAAGCATCAACATTCATACGTCATCGTCCACTGAGCCTATAGAAAAGTCTAAACAAATTGTATGTCGGTTTCCCTGAAAGTACAAGAACATTTCCATAAAGCAGCAGAAAAAGATTGACACAACAATGCATCCATCAGGCACACAATGCTATAGTGTACAAAAAGAGACAATACAGCCATATACCTCCTTGACTACATATTAAAGTTGGCGTCCACCTTCCTCTTCCCCTACGTACCATACAGTGAAAGAGGTCTTCATTAAAGATGGCCAGGGGCAGAGCCTTCAGAAGTGTATTGTGGTTAAAATGCAGCTAAATCTGCATAGCAGTGCTGCTCATGTGTTTCCATTCATTCCATTTGGCTCCAGTGCTCATACTGTGGGGAGCAAGTGTAGATTTCAGAGAAAATAACATGGTTACATTGTTCACCCTTAACCCTGTCTTGAGACTATAGGTTTCCACTGAATTTCTTGAGCAGACAATGTGGAGGTGGGTTTGTTTTGCTGAACCAGTGCGGGTCACATTAATACCGAACAACTGTGTCCTATAACAGAAAAATTAGTGTTTAGAACGCAGTGTTTAGAGTGTTTAGATGACACAAAGTCATCTCACTGTTCTCTTAACCTTGTCAATGCATTTACTACACTTTGTTTGCAAATCGTGAGAGTAATAGGGCGAAGGGGCAACCTGCCAATGGTCCAAATTAGCAGTGTGAGGTGAAGTTGAAAATACGCTGGAAAGGAAACCAGGTTGTATCACTACCTTTCCACTGCCTTTCAGTTTCAGATCATAAATATGACACTCATGAATATGGGAATAGATTAAGTAGTCTGTATATCAAGCTCTAGGATGAAGACATCATAGAACAATGCCTTAAAACAAAACACACAAACACATACTCGGTTTCGCTATCTTTGTTGGGACTCTTCATAGAAGTAATGGTTATACTGTAAAATACACATTATCTATCCCCCTACAATAATTCTACACATAACAGAAAACTTTCTGCAATTTTACATTTCCAAAAAACATCATTTTGTATGATTTATAAAGTGTTTTACTCATGGGGACCAAAAAACGACCCCACAAGGTCAAAGATTTCTGGTATTGTCAGCCTTGTGGGTTTACAAGGACCACATGCGCGCACACACACGCAGAACGGTTTTTAGGTCAAAAATGCCCCTATGAATTCCTCAGTTTGTAACATTTTAACATGTTTTAATAATGTACATATAACTCCAGTGATAACATTGGTATTTTAATTTAAGTATTTATATTCCAATATTGTTCTGCATCTTCCTAGTCTTAGGTTTCAGCGATCAGATGCTAATTGACCTGGTTCGCACTGTTACCCCCAATTTCCACCGGCTGCGTTACGGCTCCGGCACGGCGGCGGAGTCAATAGGTTTCCATTAAAGTCAATGAGTGTATTTCCACTGAATGCGGTACAGCTGCGTTCCGACTCCGGCGATCCGCAGCCCTCCGGAGCAGATACGCAGAGCTTCTATTTTTGCCGGATGCCGGAGCGCTCCGCAGCACTACAGGGCAGAGTACGCAGGACAGGAAGTCGAGTGACAAAACAGAACAGCCAGAAACAAAATAAAAGATCTGTTTAATTTTCAAAAAATAATACACCGCGCTCATATTTCCCTACACTACACCTTGAAAACGTCATAATGGGCGGAGACAGGCTTGTTTTAACCCCGTTGTCACGATGGATGAAGAAATGCTGATTATTGAGGTACAGAATCAACCCATCATCTATGACCCCTCACATCCTTTTTATAAGGACAACATTAAAAAGGATGGAAAACTGTTCCTGGTTTGGTAGTTCTGTTTATAGAAACTACATATCGCGCGATCACACCAGAATTCGCGAGATTACATGGGGCCTCGTGACGTCAGCTGTCAGTCATGACCGCAGCCGTTCCGCAACAAATCCGGACCTGGTGGGTATTGACGGACGACGGAACACGGAGCTGTCACGCAGCGGAGCCGTTCCGCAGCCGGTGGAAATTGGGGGTTAGCCTTTCCCTCCAAGGCACAACAAACTTTCATGTTCTCAAGTACTGTAATCGACGACTCCACCATCCTGCAATTTTAATCCTGGGTTTCACACCACTTTCACAGTCTTAATATTTGATAAGTGACGAGAGACAAACAAAGAGTCCCTTATGAACGCCTCCCAGTGATTCGTTTTCATGCCTGTGATGTGGCATTAACCTTCTCCGACGCCGTTTTTACTGCGTACAGGAGCTAGCTGAGAAGCGTGCTGCTAATTGTCTGCTTAACGGGGGTAATGCGCTGTAAAATGACAGGATTATTTGATAAAGAGGTGCAGATTAATGTGATACTGAAGAGAAATCCCATCCATAACACCTTTAAAAGTAGGTGCTGCGGGCCATTTATCTTTCACACAAACATACATGGTTGTCATGTTCGTGGACAAACACAAGGCTCAAAGTGTTTTGCATGTATAACAAAATTGTCGATGGTTATCTCTGAAGCTCTTGCACAGCTTTCGACGGGAATTCTTGCTTAAACCTGAACCGTCGGGGGCGTTTACGTGTCTCCTAACCTAAACATGTTAAATTCAATAAAACCTTGATACTATTTTAATAACAGGAATGGCTGGAGGCTGAAATAACTTTGTTTTCCTTTCATTGAGCTGATATCACGTTTCTCAATTTCAGACGCTCCTTTTTCCCCTTCTCTTCCTTTCTTTAATATCCTCTCATTCCCTGCAGAAAGACTGGCTGTACCCTGCTTCTTACATTCCCTAGCCTAACTCCAACCATATGTTCCTCAGTCTCTCTCCATGCGATCCTGCAGATAGCGGAGCTTACATACACTGCCACGTCTTATCTTCCCATTCAAATTACAACAATTACACATCAATAAAAGACAGATCCTGATGTTTCTGACAGACAACGTACACAAGATGATCCCCGACCCGAGCGAAAACAAACAGCAGTCCAGCCTGACTGACTGCCATGAAAGCGAAGAATGAAGGTGCATTGCCAAATCAACAGGGGTTTAGCAAAACTACTAAATGAAAGAACTAGAAGGAAACAGGCTAGAACAGCAGTGATAAAGATGGAGAAACAGATATACAGGACGTACTGAACTTTTCTTGGAATGCTTGACTGTGCTTAAGAGAGACTATATACGGTGCTGTAAAGAAGAACATTACCTTACTCTTCTCATCCAAAACATCACCATTTTTCACTTCTGATGTGAACGGTGTGTCTTGAATTTGAGAATACACGTAGGATTGGCTAAAGAATTTTTGTAATTGATTGAACTTTTATTCCTTTTTGTTGACAGAAAGACATGAACTTTATGCCAACAAAGGAAGAAGCCAGGTAGATTATTTTAAATAGATTAATATATGCACATACACTACCATTCAAAGGTTTGGGCCAATAAAGACATTTCTATGTTACAAAAGATTTTGTCTATATCAAATAAATGCAGTTTATTAAAAAAGTTAAGCAGCACAACTGTTTTCAACATAGATAATAAATGTTTATTGAGTACCAAATCAGCATATTAGAATAATTACTGAAGGATCATGTGACTGAAGATTTGAGTAATGATGCTGAAAATTAAGTTTTGCCATCACAGGAATGCATCTCATTTTTTGAAGTACAATAAATACAGCTTTGGTGAGCATAATTAATTATAGTTAATGATATGATCAGCACACTATTATAGTGAAATACAATAAAGTTATTCTTGCTGTTAATTGCTTTATCACAATCAGCAAAGTTTTAAAGGCAAAAAGACTGCAAAATGCAAAAAGTCCTTTTACTTCATGAAGGACATGGATCATCCACCAGGGGACAGAAGATAAAGAAAATGGTGACATCCTCCGACACCAATTTTTGTTCTTATTCTGTTTTTTAATACCTGCTATAATTTTTTAGCTTACATTCAATGGATAATAATGAAATAATAATAATTAGCATATGGCCAACGTAAAAACCATTGGACTACCATTTGTCTTTTAATAGATACATACGGTTTCTTCAAGCAAGAAAAAAATGCTTTCAATGCCATTTTATTGGTTACATTGTTTTGCTGGCTGAGTAAAACTCATCTAGCTGATATCACTTCTCTCTTTTGTTTATTTGCACACGTGGCCTTGAGGAGTAACTAAAAGCAGTCTGATGATGTTACTCATCTTGCGGTATCTGGATCTGGTTACTGATGACACTTTTTTTCCTTAAGTGATCAGTCTTTAGTACAGGAATACATTTTTCAAGTATTTCAAGGATTATGGAGATGCCTGAACACAAAATCACACATGTACGGTCGGTCAACTCCTGGACTGGATGGCCACTGTGTGCTAGATGATTGCTTGTGCGTTGGTGTGTGTGAAGCAGAGATTTTTGATGGAAAGCAGCCCACTGAGAGAGACACCCGACTCAGCAGATGGTGTGAGAGATGAACCAACAGCATGAAGCAAGAGCCAGACATGACGAGAAAAAAGATTCCCTGAGACACAAATCCCACCAGATTTCACAGCAGTTGGTATAAAGGGAATTGTACATTTTTACAAAAAGTTCTGTATATAAACATCCTGTATAAAAGTTAACCTGTTCTCATTGTGGGTGGCAGAGCTTCGCCAAGACCAATAATTCACTCACATGCGCTTTCGCTCTCGACAAGGCCATGTCTGCAAGTACAAAGACAACTTTGTGGAGCTAGAGCACCGCAAGCTAAAAAATACCAGGCCTTTGTGTCTTCACAGACGGTGAAATTGTGGTGCCATTTCAAACCATTTATTTAATCCCCTAATTTGTATCAGGTGCAATTAGCTCTGTGACATAAATGTATCACAGATGTGAGGCTGAACAGACTGAGAGTGTATTTAAAAAGCTGCCGCCTGTTAAAAGACAGAAAGAGATGCTGATTTGTGGAAAATGGAGGGATAGTGCAGGACTTCTTTCTCTCTCACACACACATAATCGCCAAATATGAGTCGCTCTCTATGAGGGTGTGAAGGTCAGTGCATGTAAGAGTGTGTGTGTGTATGTGTCTGATACAGACGGACCGGAAAAACAGAGAGGGGGAGAGGGGAGAGTAAAAATAAAAGAAATAAATGATGTGTTGTGGGGGGGCAGCCAAGCGAGTTTGATACCATATGTGTGCATTTGACCGCACTTTAGAAAAGTTGCTGATTTTGTGCAAAAGGCCATCTGTACCATTTCCCTGACCTTCAGCGAGGCTGAAACGGACGGTGAGCACTTAAATGTGTGTGTGTGTGTGTGTGTGTGTGTGTGTGTGTGTGTGTGTTCCAGAACTCTTTAGTTCATCTACTCTGTGGTATTCACACTCTTTTCACAGTCTTAACCTTTCAGTTAATCCGGCTTCACCGGGTTTCTGCTTGAAAAGAAGAGCAATGCGACTTGTTCTAGTGCAGGGGTTTTCAAACTAAGGCTTAGGGAAAATTGGTGTAAAAAATATAATAATAATAAAAGTAATAATAACTTATAAAAATACAATTAGTAAATAAATAATTGCCAAACAATTGTTTTACAAATCAAATAAAATGAGAGTTTTTTTTAAATGTATTTTTCTCTTTCATTTTATACATCAAACTGTACATCTAACAGCAATGGTGGGTGGAAAAAAAAACACTGTGCCAAATGAAAGTAAAAACAAAGTAACTATTTTCCAGATAATATTTTAGCAACATTTATTTATTTCATTTATACAGTATAAAATGACTTATACAGGGAGTGCAGAATTATTAGGCAAGTTGTATTTTTGAGGATTAATTTTACAACATTAATAATTAAACAACAACCATGTTGTCAATGAACACAAAAAACTCATTAATATCAAAGCTGAATATTTTTGGAAGTGGTTTTTAGTTTTAGCTATTTTAGGGGGATATCTGTGTGTGCAGGTGACTATTACTGTGCATAATTATTAGGCAACTTAACAAAAAACAAATTTATACCCATTTCAATTATTTATTTTTACCAGTGAAACCAATATAACATCTCAACAGTCACAAATATACATTTCTGACATTCAAAAACCAAACAAAAACAAATCAGTGACCAATATAGCCACCTTTCTTTGCAAGGACACTCAAAAGCCTGCCATCCATGGATTCTGTCAGTGTTTTGATCTGTTCACCATCAACATTGCGTGCAGCAGCAACCACAGCCTCCCAGACACTGTTCAGAGAGGTGTACTGTTTTCCCTCCTTGTAAATCGCACATTTGATGATGGACCACAGGTTCTCAATGGGGTTCAGATCAGGTGAACAAGGAGGCTATATCATTAGATTTTCTTCTTTTATACCCTTTCTTGCCAGCCACGCTGTGGAGTACTTGGACGCGTGTGATGGAGCATTGTCCTGCATGAAAATCATGTTTTTCTTGAAGGATGCAGACTTCTTCCTGTACCACTGCTTGAAGAAGGTGTCTTCCAGAAACTGGCAGAAGGACTGGGAGTTGAGCTTGACTCCATCCTCAACCCGAAAAGGCCCCACAAGCTCATCTTTGATGATACCAGCCCAAACCAGTACTCCACCTCCACCTTGCTGGCGTCTGAGTCGGACTGGAGCTCTCTGCCCTTTACCAATCCAGCCACGGGCCCATCCATCTGGCCCATCAAGACTCACTCTCATTTCATCAGTCCATAAAACCTTAGAAAAATCAGTCTTGAGATATTTCTTGGCCCAGTCTTGACGTTTCAGCTTGTGTGTCTTGTTCAGTGGTGGTCGACTTTCTGCCTTTCTTACCTTGGCCATGTCTCTGAGTATTGCACACCTTGTGCTTTTGGGCACTCCAGTGATGTTGCAGCTCTGAAATATAGCCAAACTGGTGGCAAGTGGCATCTTGGCAGCTGCACGCTTGACTTTTCTCAGTTCACGGGCAGTTATTTTGCGCCTTGGTTTTTCCACATGCTTCTTGCGACCCTGTTGACTATTTTGAATGAAACGCTTGATTGTTCGATGAACACGCTTCAGGAGCTTGGCTATTTTAAGACTGCTGCATCCCTCTGCAATATATCTCACTATTTTTGACTTTTCTGAGCCTGTCAAGTCCTTCTTTTGACCCATTTTGCCAAAGGAAAGGAAGTTGCCTAATAATTATGCACACCTGATATAGGGTGTTGATGTCATTAGACCACACCCCTTCTCATTACAGAGATGCACATCACCTAATATGCTTAATTGGTAGTAGGCTTTCCAGCCTATACAGCTTGGAGTAAGACAACATGCATAACGAGGATGATGTGGTCAAAATACTCATTTGCCTAATAATTCTGCACTCCCTGTACAGATGAAAATATAAAGCTGTCTGGTGGTTCATCCCTGTTCATTTGTAATTTTTATGCTTTACTTTTGACCCTAATCACTCCGAATCTTTGCTATAATTTTACATATGTCAAAATATACATGGTATTACTAGGAATTATTAGTAATCAACTGGAAACTAGCGCCTTAATGCCTCCTGTAAAAAAAAGTACATTCTTTATTGTAGTTGGACGAAATGGCATTTTCTCATGTGCTTCTTATTTAATTTACTATAAATAATCAAAAGTGTAATCATAATAATCATCATCATCCATTTTCTGCGCTAACGTGTGAAGGTAATCGCTTCGAAATTTCATGACTGTGGAATTTTGGGATGGAAAGCACAACAAAAGATTATGATTACAGTTTATGTGCCTCCAACGCAGATTAGAGGACGATGTTTACAGAATGACATCAAGAAGGTCTCATATCAGCATGGGCTGTGAAACCAGCGCAGCGTGACGGACCATGTAAAGAAGTTAATGGAATGTTGGCTCAGTGCTGGGAGGGATGGCAGAGAGCATCTCCCTTTTAAAGGAAGAAAGGGAATAAAATATCCCATGTCAAAGTTCAAAACTTTTTGCCAAATCTGCGATTGATTAAAAAAATACCAGCTATAAAAATATCTTATCAGCTATGCATTTTACCACCTGTATTTTGCATTAAATACATTTTTGGAATGTACTTCTTTTTTTGCCCATTGCAGCTAATTATGTTACTTGCAGCATAATATGCAAGCTTCTACCAGTCGCAAAACCGCGAAGACGCATCATTTGACACAAAAAGTAATACAATTAATAATAAAAATGGCAAATAATAATTATACAATTCTCCTGAACTACCTTTCAACACATGCCTTTTTTCTTGTGTTATGCCACAAAAATTATATAAGAAATGAAAGTATGTTTTTTTATTTGTTTTTTATTTTGATGGTTTAATGCAAGAAAAACTGCACATCAACAAGAAGTTCAGGAGGATATGTTTTTTCCCAACCATTTTTTATCCCACCATCTCTTTAATGAGAAACTCAGATTGACTCAGAGATGGACGTGTTCTTTTACACCAGTCAATGTTTCAACCAGTTCTTGGATGAAAAATATACATAGAGAGTGGACCAAAAATTCATCATAAACAAGTCCACACTAAGAAAATTGTATTTATTGAATAGGGCTCAAGTGTGTGGCAGTCTCTCTCTCTCTATCCCCTCCCCGTGGGCAGGAAGAAAGACTTGACCCTATGATTTACTTCCTGCTTCTCTGAAGCTGTTGTACTCCATCAGTGCGGTCACACACACACACACACACACACACACACACACACACACACACACACACACACACACACACACACACACACACACACACACACACACACACACACACACACACACACACACACACACACACACACACACACACACACACACACACACACACACACACACACACACACACAGGAGAGCTCAAGGACAGAGCAAGAGGACTCTGCATCCACACACTCCACTTCCTGCCGCCTTTGATTCATGGCTTTCATGGCTGAACGCTTAACAACCTAACAGTGACAAGGCCGACACCGAAATAGGGCCCTTTTTTATTTTACAGTCATATGTGAATTTTTAATTCCATCCATCGAATGTGTTTCGATTAAAAAGCACTTTGTTAATGAATGACCACATGTTTTTTTGTGATCGTGGTGTCATTGAAGTATTCTCCTTTAAAGGTGCACTTGGTGGAGTGTATTAGTGAGTCCCACTCGGCGGACGACAGGCGGTGTCACACTGATGTGGACGAGCTGCCCTACTTTAAAAACACAGTGAAGGGGAGAGAGGAGATTCTGAGGCCTGGGGTAACTCAAGCACATCTCTTGCTCTGTCTCTGTTCTTTCTCTTTCACTCTATGGGTGAAAAAGGGGGCAGTGCCAGCGGGCACGTTGGGGTGTCCAGGGGAAGGGGAGGGAGCCGGGCTGTAGCGCTGCTTGGGAACGCTTTCTCACTCTGAGCTCTAGAGCTCCAGCAAACCGACATCCCAGCAGCCGTTGCCTCTGTGAGAGAGGGGCAAGAGAGGCAGACTCACTAGGGCCCTCCTACTGACTCCATACTGCTGGTGAACTAGGGCAGCAGAGGCAGAGACTCTACCCATCATGCCACAAGACAGTCGGTGAACTAGGACAAGGCTAGAAAGAACAGTGGTGCTCAAGAGCCAATGAGGGAGTTATTTTATTTATTCCCAATAACCAAATTGAACTTTTATTCACACCTGCCAATGCAGATTGAATTAAGAAACCAACAGCCACGACATTTATAGCATTACCTAAAAAAATAAAAAATAAAAATTAATTATAGTGTCACTAGAGATTATTATTATTAAATTATTAAATATTATTATGAAAAATGTTTTAAATAAAGATAATGTAAAATAAAGCTCCTGAGTACATCTCAATCCATTCTGCAAAATGGCAAAGCCATTTTCACTAGCATTCATTTTGGAATCCACTAATTCCTCTGCAAAATCAATTAAATAAAAATGACTTGGTTATATTAATTAATGTAAAATTAGGTTAATGTACCCATTCATTGAACAGATTCATTATAACATTCACTGGATCAATTTCAGAGATGCTTTACACTTTTATAAAACATAATCAATTGACCGATTGCAACGTTGGCGAGAAGAGTATGTAATTAAACTTTCATTTTTGGCTGGGTTAATTAAGGGGCATTGTGTTATAAATAAATGGCATGACTCTTTCTTCAACCTTTCTTAAATTGTTCTTCTAATTATGTATTTATTGATTTTTTTCAGGACTTTGCCCGTCTCATACACTAGTTCTCAATGTAATCAAAACCAATCAGAGCCATCGTTTCAGCTGCTGGGTTGTAATGGATGCCATCACCAGCCAGTCTCTCAAAGGGCTCCACTCAAACGCTCTTGGGTGGATTTCAGGGGCCTTCATTTATTTGTGATTGACGGCGAGCTGCTCTGGCAAGAAGGGCGCTGTAGCAGATTGATCACCGTTTTCCAAAGGCCTGAACATGTGATCTAATGTTAAGTCGGTGTGTCAAAAGAAAAAAAAGGGGGGGAACAGAGGGAAATGAAAGAGAAGGAGAGAAACAGAAAAAAAAAATGTAATTGCTTTCTACCAGACTCCTAGGACATGCTTTAGTCTTTGGAATGACACGGGCAGGTGCACCATTATCTGAACATAAAATAGAAAATAAACTCATTTAATGGGAATATGCCAAGTTAAAAAGAACTTAAACTCTATGGACAGCATCTGTGGCTTGCTGTTGATTGCCACAGAAAATAATTTCCACTAATTTCTCAGTCTGAAAAACCAAACAAAGGGCATGTGTACAGAAATGTACTTACAATGGATGTCAAATGTACAGCACTGGAATATACATTGAAAATAACTCTCGAACAATTTAAATATGAGCATTAGACAGTAAAAAAATATACACCTACATGCTATACGTGATAGTATGGGGTAATAGTAGTAATAGTAGTAATAGTAGGGGTGGGCGATATAGCCTCAAAATTATATCACGATATTTCAAGAATATTTGCTATAACGATATTTATGACGATATAGAAAAAAAATATATGGTTAATACGTTTTACTGGTTATTGCAGCTGGTAGGCAACAGCATTTATTAGTGCAAACAAAACCATAACATAACATTTTAGTTTAACAATAACTAATGTAATGTATGCCATGGTCTGGAAGGTGTGCAATAAAATCGTTTAATGCACAGGTAGTTCCAAGTCAGATGAATCCTCGTTCTATATTAATGCGCTGTGTTCATTTCAGGTGTGTTTACACAGAGCACTGTAATCGGTTTAAAAGTCAGAAAGTCCGAATGAAAATGCTGCATATAAACACGGCTTTCATAAGGATACAGAAATTTTTCTGAAGTGTTAAACTTTTTATTTTGTAACAAGTTATGAAGATAATGTTGGAATGATGACACAGACATAGCCTGGCTACGCCATCTCATCTGACAGCGTTTTTTCCCAGGTACATTCTACTTCAACTGAGCCTGACAGAAGAATTTATTTTTCTGAGGTGTTTCTTACAGCAACACCAGATCGGTTTAGATAAAGTCTCGTGTAAACTGTCCACAGAATCGTTTAATCGGAATGATTTTAATCGGAATTACATAAAAGTGTGCATGTAAACGGGGCTATTGAAGTTCACACGCACAATCGCATTCAGAGAGCAGAGATCGCGCTGCACATTCATGAGCACAGAAACTTGTTATTAATGCCGCTCCGCGACTTTTAGCAATAAAATAGCTTACTAAAATTAAGTTACTGGATCACTACATTATATTTCTCAGCAACGATGGGGTTACATCGCTATTTTTCAGTAATAAACCCACATCTTCATTAAGAGAGACGCTGAACAAACGCAGTCACACAGGTACTCTCTCTCTCTCTCTCTCTCTCTCTCTCTCTCTCTCTCTCTCTCTCTCTCTCTCTCTCTCTCTCTCTCTTTCTCTCTCGATAATTAATCTAAATAAATGCTATAATCCATTCATTCAAATAAATAAATGTAATCTTACGCACTATATCTCTGTGTCTGATTCAAAGAAGGTAGAATGCTAGATCTAACGAGCCGTAACTGACGAAAATAACTGTTAATGTTACCCTTCCAGTCAAATATTGCGCAGCAAACATCAATAGCAGCTTTAAGTTGTCAATGTTTAGTCAGTTGTCAAGAGGGCTGACTTCTTGTAACCAAGTAGCTCCCTTTTTAGGTACTAAGTCGTTATCGGAGGCTGACATGCTGCTCTTCGTGTATACTCTGACAGGTGTTGTTGTTGTGCGCGCTTGGAACGTAAATGTGCCATACGCCATTGCGTCGCTATATCGTTGATATTGTGATGACACTTTTTTATCATGTAAAAATTTATCCCGGTATTATCGTGGACGGTATGATATGGCACACCCCTATATATAATAGCATCACTTAAGAACAATCTAAGGATTCAATTATGATTTTCCTAAACAATTATATTACAGATTATTTGAGGACCTTTGAATTATGTAGGTATTGCAAGTTTATCCACTTACAAAAGCAATCCAATCTCAAAGGGAGAATTTAGACTACTTTACAGATCAATTAACATATTTTTAAATGAATAACTTATGAAATTGCTTTAAAAAATATGAGCTTCACATTTCTGCTTTTAAAGCCCCTTATACTAATAATGTATGCATGTTACTGCTACACATTTTTGGTTGTTGTTTACAGTTTTGTATGGAAATTAACCCATGTGGCTAACCTACAGTTCTCTTCATACTAAACTAGGATAGAAGAACGTTTTTCAACATTACAAAAAATACACAATATAGTGTATATTCAAAGTCCCATCTTGATAATGCACCAGTTCCACACACATCCATCTACCTTCATTTCACTTGCAGGTGCTACTATATCAGAAAGAGAGCATGTTTTAGATGCTCAGGTTATCAAGTTTTTTCAGGTTTGAATTCTTATCAGCATCAAAAGTAAGATTTCCCAGTTGAGATGAGGCCAATCCTATTTCCAACACAACACAACTCTCAAACCAAGCGCAGCGGCTATCTCGTCTATATAATTGACTCCATCTAATTCAGCAGTATGTCTAAGCCCTTCCACAGAGCTGTGGGGCTTTAGTCGTCCTCTCATCTGTCCTACCTGTGTCACTATTTAATCCTCTCGTTTCTTATAGCCAGGCACAGCAGCTCTTTTAATTAGTGACCCAATTAAACCTTTTGCTGGTGTCAGCTCCCCTTTCTTCATTAAGAGCCAGATAGATAAGATGTCTCGAGCTGGAGTTCTGGGCTTCACTTAGTGACGGGTGCAGCCGGCCACACAGGAAATGCAGATTTATCAGATTAAATCACTCACACGGTTTCGCTATCTTTGTGGAGACTCTCCATAGGCGTAATGGTTTCTATGCTGTACAAACTGTATATTCTATCCCCTTACACTGACCCTACCCCTAAACCTACCCATCACACAAAACTTTCAGCATTTTTACATTTTCAAAAAAACTCATTGCCTTTTAGTCGGTCACGTTTGACGTACGTCGGAACTGACCAACGAATTGGGATCTTTTTTTAGAGACCAATCGAATGGTTTGCTGTATCAAGCTGTTTCTACGAAGAGTGTTTAGACGAGTCTCGAGGAGGATCGCTCTCTTACCTGGGTGCTGGTGTGACGGCGCGAGTCAGCGAGTGGCCGCTGCAACATACACTTGTTCCTGTGTTGGTTGGCTGGGCGTTTCCGTTCTTGAGTGCTCACACGCAGGCTTGCCATCAGACTGCTGTGAGCCGCAGTTATCTCCCTGAGTGCTTCAGCACTTCTAAAAGAGCATTTCCTTCTAAAAGAGCAACACGGTTTGACCCTGCATCTTTTTCAAGATGTCATTCAAACCGTGTGTTTCTGGATGCGGTTGTTTCCTGTCCTCATTTGACGGCCACGATCTCTCTCGCATATAAACATGTGTGATTGCTTTCATGGGTGATCCATGCTCTCTCATGAGAGCATGGTCACGTCGGCGCGTTGTTCGTTTCACCTTTCACGTAAGGGCTTGAGCGTTCAGCACGCCGTGTGCCGTCGAGCGCCAGCTGACAGCGGGGGTTGCCACAGTAACGCAGCGTGTCACTCGGTACTCTCTAGATGCGCGGTCAAGACTATGAAACCTCAAACGGGGTTGAGTCCCTTTGCTTATTCCCTGATCTAGTTTCTTTTCTGGTGCACCAGAAAAGTGCTACTTTGGCTAATAAGCCTTGGTGACCTGAGGATTACAGTGGGGCATCCCCGCCAGGTACATCTCTTCGGGCCCCCACTCCTCTATCGCATCATGAGCATGCTGAGACTTTGTTCGTGGGTGGTTCGTGTTCTTTCATGAGAACATGGCCACGTCGACACATTGTTCATCCTGCCCCTTTCATAGGGGCTTGAGCGTTGAGCGTTCAGCGTGCCGTGTGCCGTCGAGTCTGGCGGCCACGCCCACTGTCTCTCATGCCTGCTGGTAGCCCAGATGGGATTACTGGTCCTTTTTTGAAAAAAGGGGGGACCTAGCGTTTCATTTGTGGCTCTGGCAGAGGACAGATGTCAATTGCTGCATCGGAGAGAGGGCTGTTATGCGCTGGAGATGATGATGCTGAGTTTCACACTATAATAGTGTGTGCTCATGCTGAATCAGATTCAGAGTTGACAGCCATGCTTTCCTGGGTGGCTGCCTGAATGTGCATCTGAAAATTTTTGCAGTGTGGAACTATTTGGTGTCAAAATATGGAACACCAAAAGGGCCATAATCTGTATAATTTTTTTCCCTCTCTCACTACCCTCTGTCCTGCATGCACGAGGGTAATCCCGACTCAAGGGTTATGCAGGAACTGCGTGCGGTGATGGACCTCGCTCTCCGGATGACGGAAGTCACTGCACGCTCCCTGGGTCAGGCGATGTCCACATTAGTGGTCCAGGAACCTGGGGCTAACTTGGCAGATATGCGTGAGCCCGACAAAGTTCGGTTCCTCAACGCCCCTGTCTGTCAGGCTGGCCTCTTCGGCGACACCGTTGAGAACTCACCCAGAAGTTCTCGGTGGCCCAGAAGCGGATGGAGGTGGTTTAAAAAACAAAAACAAAACAAAAAACAAAAAAACATCCTGCCCCGATGATTAGCTGCTGCCTCCACCCAGTCATCGGCTGCAGCGCCTCTGTCTGCTTATCGCAGAGGGTGACCCCCTGCGTCCGTCTCTGCCCCTGCTAAGCCAAGCAGCAGCCTCCACCCGGGCAGCAGGTGGCCAGGCGCAGGGTACGTGCCCAACCCGTCCAGGCTCCCGTGAGTCCGCAAGCGGCCCTGGAATGGGCAGCCCAGCGAGATGGGGAACTGCTCGGGGAGACGGTGTCCGCACCCCTCCCTCCTCTGGGGGAGGACTGGGGGGAGAATATTTTTCAGTTTCGGTCCTGCCACTGGGTCTCTGGAGTCCAGCGGTACCCACATTCTCAGAGCAGTTTCCTCCCTCCCTGGGCCCTGAGAGGGTCTTGCCACTCCTTTCCTCCCCTCTCCCCCTCGCCAGGGGGCAGCAGTGTGGGCACCGAGGACATCTCCGGGCCTTCTCACCCATACTCTGCCCCACCTGGAGTACTCAGGCAACACTCTGGGCCACATCCGGCCTCCCGAGTCGGGTCTGCGTACTCCACCTTACTGCCCCACCCCGGGTACGTCTGTGGTGCCGTTGGTCCCGCTTGTTCGGTCCCTGGGGGCCGGGCTAGGTCTCTCCGGACGGTCTCGCTGGCTCATCCGTACCATCAGACTCGGCTACGCGATTCAGTTTGCTCGCCGGCCTCCCAAATACAGGGGCATCCTCTTCACCACCGTGTGGAGCAGCGATGCCCATGTCTTGCGGTCAGAGATTGATGTCCTGCTGGCGAAGGACGCGGTCGAGCCGGTTCCTCCAGCCAATATGAAGTCAGGGTTCTACAGGCCCTACTTCATTGTACCCAAGAAAGGTGGTGGGTTAAGGCCAATTTTGGACCTGCGCATTCTGAATCGGGCCCTGCACAAGCTCCCGTTCAGAATGTTAACGCAGAAACGCATTCCCTAATGCATCCGTCCCCGAGATTGGTTGCAGCGAAGACCTGAAGCCCTTCAGGCTGTCCCTGTCGCCTCCCGGCTTCACGAAGTTGTGTGAACACAGGGGCATGGTGCTCCGTCACCTCAGCCGGTTAGGCCTTCGTGTCAACCGAGAGAAGAGCAAACTCTGCACCGCGTAGAGGATCTCTTATCTCGGTATGAAGCTGGATTCGGTCAACCGGACTCCGCGCCTCACACCAGAGCGAGTCCAGTCAGTGTTGAACTGCTTGAATACGTTCAAGGGCAGGACAGCGGTCACACTGAAATTCTTTCAGAGGCTCCTGGGGCGTATGGCATCTGTAGCCGTGGTAACGCCGCGCAGATTGCTTCATATGAGACCGCTTCAACGCTGGTTACACGGCTGAGTCCCGAGATGGGCGTGGCAGAGTGGTAAGTACTGGGTCTCAGTTACTCCTTACTGTCGCCAAACCTTCAACCCGTGGGCGGACCCCTCGTTTCTCCGGGCCAGAGTGTTCTTAGAACAGGTGTCCAGGCATGCTGTGGTCTCCATGGATGCCTCATACACGGGCTGGGGGGCCACGTACAACGGGCATGCAGTTTCGGGTCTGTGGACGGGGCCCCAATTGCGTTGGCATATTAATTGCCTAGAGTTACTGGCGGTACGTCTTGCCCTGGCCCGGTTCAAGAAGCCACTTCGGGGTAAACACGTACTGGTCCATTCGGACAGCACCAACCAACAGGCTGGTCTACGCTTCCGTTGCATGCTCCGGCTCGCCCGCCATCTCCTCCTGTGGAGTCAGAAGTTTGTGAGGTCACTTTGTGCCATTCACATCCCAGGTGCGCTGAACCAGACAGCCAACGAGCTCTCTCGTCAGCTGACACCTCCGGACGAATGGCGACTCCACCCCCGGAGCGTCCAGCTGATATGAGACCACTTCGGAACCGCGCAGGTAGACCTGTTCGCCTCTCCGGAGTTGACCCATTCCCAGTGGTACCATTCCCTGTCCGAGGGTACCTTAGGCACAGATGCACTGGCGCACAGCTGGCCCCTGGACCTACGATAGTATATGTTTCCCCCAGTGAGCCTTCTCAGGGAGGACGAGGAGCAGGTCTTGGTAGTTGCGCTCTACTGGCCCAACCGGACCAACTGGACCTGGTTCCCCGAACTCACACTCCTCGCGACAGCCCCTCCCTGCCCGATCCCCCTAAGGAAGGACTTGCTTCCTCAGGGGCGGGGCACTCTATGGCAGTCTGACGCCAGGCCTGCACCCGTATGCTTGTGGAATGTGTGTGTAGACTGGGTTCCATATGTAACGGTCCCCTAACGGCTACACCATATGTGTATTCTCCACGGTACCAGCTACCCTACTCGGCTAGCCCCGTGTCTTTCCCTTGATAGAGCTCGCTCTGGTCGTGTTCCCCCCCCCCCGGGACCAGGCTGGAACCACCCCAGAGACTGCCATATGTTGCACTACCCTGATAGGTTAGTCCTTATGTGTATTTCGCCACCTCTCCTTCCATTGAAGGACGTGGCTCCGCAGCGTGCCATCTCCTCGAGATGGGCATGCTTTCCTAGCGTTATCCAATAATCACGCTGAGAGGGTCTTGCAGGAACAGCAGTGATTGTCCTTCCCTGCCGGGAGCCCTGACTATACCGCTCCAACATAGGAGTGGTCCAGCGAGCTCAGGCAGGGCGCTGGAAGGGCCAGCATCCCTGGCGTGTTGGTAGGGATCCCAATTCGTCGGTCAGTTCCGACGTACGTCGAACGTGACCGACTGAAAGGGAACGTCTCGGTTATGTATGTAACCCTCGTTCCCTGAAGGAGGGAACGGAGACGTACATCCCGTCGCCAGGTGCTGCGCTTCAGCTGAAGGCCCGAGTCACTTATCTCGGCTCCTCAGTTGAAAAGCAATGATGCGGTATTCCACTTCTGTATTTATACCCGCGCAGTGGGGCAGTGCGTGGAATGCGTGAACCGAATGCCAATGTCCATTGGCTCGTTTTTAATCACTCGAAGTATATTGGTCTCTGAAAACAGATCCCAATTCGTCGGTCAGTTCCGACGTACGTCTCTGTTCCCTCCTTCAGGGAACGAGGGTTACATACGTAACCGAGACGTTCTGTGTTTATTAATGCATTTCCTTCGTGGGTGCCGCTGGCTGGTCCCCACAATGTAGCTGATCTCAGATTTTACTATCCTTGTGGAAACATTTGGTCCCCACAATGTAATATAAACCTGTACACACACACAAGCTCATGCTGAGTCAGAGTGCTAGTTGAACTTCTGTGGAATACTGCTCATTTTCTCTCTCAACAGGGCTGTCACAAAAAAACTAAAATCTAGCAGTTCAGTCTAATTTCATTATTCTTATACCACATGTGGTCCCCACAATGTAATATGAATCTGTACACAACACAGTCACACACACACAGAAGCTCATGTGGAGTCAGAGTGCTGGTTGAACTTCTGTGGAATACTACTCATTTTCTCTCTCAACTGTCACAAAACCAAACATTTTGCAGTTCAGTCTAATTTCACTATTCTTATACCACAGTAAAATAATAATAATAATAATAATAATAATAATAATTATTATTATTATTATTATTATTATTAATAATAATATATTATTATATTTATAAAATAATATTATTCTATGTATAATACAATATTTGACATAATATTAATAATACACAATTATTTATCAAGTAATTATTCAAGAAAAAAAAATAAAAAATAAAGAAATAGAAAAAAACCCTGAAAAAATATACAAATTAAGTTGCATCAAACTGATATCTAACAGCAGTATCAAGAATTAATATTGATAATCCAGTCTACAATAATAATAAATAAAGGCCAAACTTTCAAACTTTGTATATAGTATTTTAATTTTGTTTTGTTTTGTTTAATTAGTACTCATATCGTTACTTCTCAATATTTCAAGCCATGCAGGTTAAATTATTCTATACAAAATTCTTTTAAGGGAACATGCAGGGTTATATATATTTATATTCAGATTTGCATGATGTGCACATGGCACATTTAGTTAAGAAAAAGGAGTTGTGTGGCACTCGTAACCTGTCCAGCTTTGGACAAATGAGCCTCTTGGCCAGGAAGTGCTGCCTCGGCACATTCGACTCAGAGCTTTCCCCGAACATGTTTTCTTTGATAGAGCAATAGATTATATATCCGAGGGAGGGCTACAGTGGATGGACTCCAGATCACTGGTGCTAATCAATGTAATTAGCGGAGTCTGAAGCTAGCGACAAATCACTTTCATTTGCGCCAATTGATTCCGACCTTTTGTAATTATGACTATCAATTGGGAGTCAAAGGAGAAAAGAGACTCTTCCATTCCCACTTTCCATTGGTCATGCTGTGAGAGCCACATTGAGGTCTGAAAAAATTATTAATAAAAGAAATGCTGGCACATCAATTTCATCAGAGTGCCAACATCGCTGGGCAGGAGGAGTGTAAATTTAATTTAGCATATGTTCCTGGGGCATTGCTTCAACGAACAGGTGGTGGCAGAGATGCAGGGTGGGAATGTGCAGTTCAGACCAGGTAGGAACCCTCTCTCTTCCTGTTCTTATAAAAGCTCCTGGCATTGCATTCCCTCCAAAACAAGTTTTAAGCATATTTTAAAGGTCCCGTTCTTCGTGTTTTTTTGAAGCTTTGATTGTGTTTACAGTGTGCAATATAACATGTGTTCGTGTTTCGCGTGTAAAGAAACACAGTATTTTTCACACAATTTACTTATTTGTATACCGCTGTTTTCACTCTCTTAAAAACGGCTGATGAGTTCCTTGTTCTATGAAGTCCCTCCTTCAGAAATACGTAACGAGTTCTGATTGTGCCAGCGGTTCCCGTGTTGTGATTTGACCGCAGCTTAGCGCACGTTGCACGGTTCCTGTGTTGTGATTCGACAGCAGCTTAGCGCACGTTGCACGGAAAGGTCACGCCTCTTAACGGGGGAGATGTATGCACTCAATGATCTCTAAGTACAGCGTCCCTGTGTAAGCCAAACAAAGGTGATTTGACTCCGGGATGAAAATAACAGCGTCTCGACGACATGGCGATAAACACAATCAAACGCAACACTTCCTCGTCTTCTCCACGCAACACTTCCTCTTCTCCACGTGGGAGAGCAACAAGACCACGCCCCCTTTTTTGCGTATTCTTGTGGGCGGAGGTTAGTCTGTTCTACTGACGTAATTAAAGCAGGCTGTACCAGGATGTAGTCCAAGCTGGCCGTTTGCTGTAGGCTTTGAAAGGGAACTTCTGTTAAATAAAATATCTCGCTTGGCATTGAACTTTGAGCTTTATAATTTTACAGGTATTATTTATGCTCTAACAGCAACATTACACACTAACTAAAGTTTGAACAGTGGGATCACGAAGAACGGGACCTTTAAGCATTGTGGGCATCATTGTACAACAAGTCTAACATGCTTAATAATGTAGGTCAGATTTCAACAATAAGACCGCATGTCCACCAAAGCGTTTTTATCCAGCTGAAAATGCTAGGCACTCTGCTGAAAATGCCACGCTTTGGGCCCTTCAGAGCGTTTTGGCAGCGCAGCGATTTTTTCAGTTGAGACTCTTTGCTTGTTATGATACGGAATATCCGCGGAAGTGTTACTAGCATAGATTTGTATGCGTAGATGCCCCATTCGACCTCTCCAGGCACGTCGCCGCACCACCGTTTTAGAACGGTCAACACACGTCAACACTTCAGATGCTGTCAATCATCACTTGCATAAAAAACAACAGCCTCTGTAAAGCCCGGCGCGATTTAAATTCCAGAAGAAATCAGATCACCTTTCACAGGTGACAATGTGTTGGTTTGTGTTTTCATATTTTAAATAAATGTATAATAATTTATCATTTTGACTCATAATTTATCATTTTCCCTATTCTTAAAAATGGTTTAAATTCAGGTATGTGATGCTGATAATTTTATGATGGTTTTTAGGATGATTTTTGAGAATTTAAGCTTTCAGATAATACCTATGATGATTACTTAAAACATGGGTTGAATAAATAGGCTATATTGATGTTTATTAAACACATTACTAGCTAATTTATTACTATTTTTTATAATTTATTTACTTTGATGGCTGATTGGTTGATGTTTTATGATTTCTTTCCAATGAACTTGTTTATAATGAGTTCACTGCATTCATTGAAAGCTGAGCAATGTGTCCATGGGGTTATCTGATGGTCAATATTAATGATATTAAGAAAATGTAAAGATCTTTAACCAAAATATTTAGCATATGCAGAATTATCTACCATTATGATAAACGAAATCCTAACTCATCTGCTTCAGTCTATTGATGTATAGATATTCATTTCATACATGCACGTGTATAACTATGGTTGCAGACGCACAGGCAACATTTGAATATTCACAAAGCGCGCGTTCACGACCAGCTTTGACCGTTCGAAAATGGCGGACGGCTAACGTATAGCGGCCCATAGAAACAGTCGCTAATGGGGCATCTACGTATACATATCTATGGTTACTAGTATCTCATTTCACAGATAGTTTGTTTCCGTATTGATTCTATATAAAAATGCTGATACAATGTAAAGTATTTGCTCTGGCTCTTGTTTTAAATAAATCCGTTATTATACTGCTTGTTGTCATCTGTTGACTTTGTACAGTACAAGCAGAATGTGGCGGTTGGTCGGTGTTGTATTTGTCCCGCCCCTCCTCCGCTGTGATTGGACGGCTGAGTGAAAAGTGACAGTGATGAGTGCTGCGTTTTGCTCAAAGTTGAACATTCTTCAACTCTCTGCGACCAGTAAAAAACGCTGAGCGCTCAGCTCTTGAGCGTGAAATACTTGCTCATAGGGTTGTTCCGATTCCAATACTAGTATCGGAAATATCACCGATTCCACAAAAAATTCTGGCATCGGTATCGGCAAATACTTGTACCCATGTACCGATCCGATACCATTTTCTTAAACAAGACCTAGTTATGAACGCGGGCTTTGCCGAACCACTGCGCGGTTCTTCTTCGGTGCTCCGAATGCATTGCAAACACAGGAAGTTGTGCTGTTTTGCCACAAGGATCCACTGTTTAGAACAGCGAAGAAGAAATGAAAACGCGTTAGCAGTAGGCTATGTCCGCTGTTTACTGGCTGTTTAGCAGTATTTTGTCTCTGTGTGGATGGCGGCCGCCCGCACGCACACACACGCGCGCGTGACACTCGCTCGCTGTCTTTGTAATCTCTGCCGTGTGTCACTATCAAGCGGCAACCTCCCCCAGTTTCTCTACGTTCATATTCACAGTCTATGGTCACTATATGAGGACACGAACGCATAAACTGTCACTGAGAATTTACCGTTTCATTTGGGAAAACTGTCATATAAGGAACACAGACACTGAAATATCTTTATGGCAACCCGTCAAAATAAAAGTTCAGTTTAAAACATTTTTAATTAACAGAATATATTAGGCTACTGCTGTACAGTAGATTTAGCTACGTCTCTATGTAATAATAATATGTCTCTACTAATAATAATAATGCCTAGATGGTTGCTTATTTTTCACTTGTTTTGTTGTAGAGATTATTTTCTCATTAATATATATATATATATATATATATATATATATATATATATATATATATATATATATATATATATATATATATATATATATATATATATATATATATTTATTATATTCCTACATTTATTTGTTGCACTGTTTTTTATACAGTTATATTGTACAACTAAAATACCTTTTTCGGTTTGCAGTGTTCGATTTGTGGCTGCATTTGAAGTTCTTTTTCGCTTAAGAAAAATATATAATATTACTGTCAAATGCATGTCAGATAATCAAAATACTGTAATAAATACAGTAGTTCACCATGTATTTGTTCATGTTTTATTAAGGGATAAGTCTGAAGCACACCATAAAATAATTATAGCAATTCATACAGCTGTATATACAGATACACACCCAGGTATCGGATCAGTACTCGGTATAGGCCGATACCCTGAGCCCAAGTATCGGAATCTGTATCGGTATCGGGAAGGGAAGGGAAAAAGGGTATCGGAACATCTCTACTTGCTCAGAGTCTCGTTATGCTCCTGGCGTTCTATAAACGCGGCGCTCCCATTGAAAACAATTGAATATGCCAGCCAGCTGCGTGGAAAAACGCTTTGGTGGACACGTGGCCTAAGGATTTTTCCTTCTGAATTTATGTGCTCTGCCAAAATTTTCACTGGCCACGCTATAAAATAAGACATCTATTTTTATATTTGCTAGAAAAAAATATTTATACATTTCATTAAAACAATAAAACAGATACTCTCTTTTTGTAGAATACATCGCTATACAAGTAGGTGCTGGAAAGTGACCGTCTTTATGATGTGTTAAAAAAAAGATTCATCCATTTTTTTATTGCAACGTCATATAACATCAATATCTCACAAATCGCACAGCTTCTTTCTGAACCCAAACTCAAAATCCAAATAATCTGCAAATGAGATCAGAAAAAAAGTGTACAACCATGACAGATAGTTACCAAATCAGTAAAACAGGCTCTTCCACCAAATGTATCAGACTGCAGGTCTTTAATTGTGTGGTAGAGCCCGCTGTCAGGCCTTCAGGCAGATGAGGGACCATACAAATCACTTCACCTCTCACCTGAACCTCCTGCTAACAAGACGCATGCGGCCAGTCAACTTCCTCTGTGACAGCTATGCATGGCTGTCTTCATTAATACCAGCAAAATGTATCTCTCTGAGGTCATCCTTCATTATGCATTTCTCCAATAGCAAGCTGCAAAATAATGGCCTGTCCTATTTCAAGAGCCAGGAAGAAACTGCTGAGGCAAATCCTCTCTAATACAACACCAAAATGAGCACTGGACCTCCGGCGTCCCCGTTTACGCATACTGTGATGAAATATGTTACTTTGCGATAATCAATCAAAGGTACATTGCTGAATTGAGAGTATAAAAAGGCATATACTGATGGCTAACTGCATAACCCCTTGGTACGAAGAGGACCATCTGTCACCGGTCACCAAACATAGGCGCGGGACTAGAGACCCCCCATCCGTCAGCTCCACGCTGCATCCCACCCGTGATGATGCCAGGAGCCTTTCTGCTAATGCTGCACTTTCTGCAGTGATTCCGGCCAAAGCGGTGACAGACACTTCAGTCAAAACATTCCCCCTAAAGCACTCTCATCCATGCAAAGAGAAGAACATCTCATTAGAAGGCAGGAACTGAGAGAGAGAGAGAGCGCGTGTGTGTCATTAAACATTACAGCCTTTCTGGCTAATGCCTCCAGATGATGCACAGCCCGGCTTTTTACAGGAGACCTAAGTACTCTGATGTTACCGCCAATGATCCTGTCCATTCAGGTGAGAGGGGAGTATGTAAATAAGCGGCTGAGGAAACTTCAGTGACTGAGAGGATTCAGATTCACCAGTGGAATGCAGACTACAGGGGTCTCTGTTTATGGGTAATAAACAAATGCACTGTGCAATTTGTATGTTTATGGCTGCACATAATGCAGACAATTTGACTGAAAGGGTTCAGAGTAATTCAGTGAGTTGTCAAAACATGCTGTAATAATCAAAGTCTTGCTATTTGCTGTTTAGGACTGGATTATATCTGATGAGTCTACTGGAAAACAACATGTGAACCATGCGAGTAATGGAAGTTCAGTTGCTATTTCTGAACATATAAAAAAAAAACTTCAGCGAATCTACTACAAAACAAAAGGGAAATAAATAAAAGGCTTTTCATGTGAGTCCGGGCTTAAACATACCTCTCAACACAAGCATTGTGCGCTGCTGTGACCTCCACATGAAAAGCGCTGCAGATATAGTGTCACAAAAGGCAATTTTGCGAGCTTCAAAAGGAAAGTATTGAAGATAAATGAAAAAGGTAACAGGTATTTGAGCTTAGAACCAAAGTCCCGTTGATCGTTGATAGATCATAGAGAAGGGGGCATGAGGTTTTGTCTCTGAACTTAACTTGATCAGATATGCACAGGTTCATTGATTTGATCTTCAAGAGCGCCTCATGACAGAGTTTGAATAGTTTGGTAAGTCAGCTTCAATATTAATATTAATATAATTTGCTTCAAGTTTTATCAGTAATAATTCAAGTAAATATTCAGAAATTTAAAAAAATAATAATGTTAAGTAATAATTTCATTCATATAAATAATTTAATGTATTAAACTGAATAAAAATGAGTGGTTTTCTTGTAAATTATATTCCATTAATTTTATCTAACATTATCTTGTTAGCTTTTTTTTTTTTTTTCTCGGTAGTCTGAACTAAGCATTATAAAGCTTAACCAGCACACAAGAGACTTTACCTAAATGATGTGTTTTTTAATCAAATTTCATCTGAAACAATAAAATAACACCTTTTCACACTAAACAACACTGGCTATGGCTGTAGGCTGTCATTAAGATCAAAGTACCTTGCAGTACTTGAGGTGACTGTGACCCTTGTGACAGATGTCCAGTCCCATCATCCTCAGCGGCAGTAATGGCATAAACAGGAAGTTCTCAAGGTTACGTATGTTATTCCTTGAAGACTCCCCGATTGCATTTCCAAGAATTGCGTGTTAGCTCTAAACCTTTTTCACACTTCAGTTCCACTAAATCAAGCATGACAAATAAAAACAGATATATAAACATGGTACCGCAGTCAGGATGAAGTCAGTTGAGAAAATGGGTGTGTGCGTGCGTTTGGTTAAGCAGTGACATATTCAACCTCTGGATGAAATTGGCGAGAAAGATGACAGCGGCGTGGAGTTTAATAAAGCATGAGAATGGCAGAGTCTGAATCTCGTCATTAAGTTAATGCATTAGATATGATCACACCGTAACCCTCCCCTTCTTTCAATTTCCAGGTTCTCAGCCAAGAGGAAATCACATTCATAATTATCACCACATTAACCTCTAACCGCCCTATTCACACCCTTCATTTGAATTTATTTGGATGTGGATTTTCTTATGATGCCACTCATGGCTGCACACATAACAAAATTAGCCAACAAAGCCATAGTGTAGGCATGCATACAAGCTTCTTGGGATGTCAAAAGTACTGGTACCAAATTGATACAAAAAAAAAAACAATACCATTTTTTTTTTTTGTTGAATGAATCAAACAAAGTATAATATATATATATATATATATATATATATATATATATATATATATATATATATATATATATATATATATATATATATATATATATATGTGTGTGTGTGTGTGTGTGTGTGTGTGTATATATATATATATAATATGGTTGTTAAGACGTTTAATTATTTATACAAATTATTTAATTTATTATTTAATACATTATTATATATTTCTTCTGCCTTTATTTTGGACCATTTACTCAAATAAAAATTGAAAAAACAAAACAAAACAAAGTACACTTAATTGAGAAATACCGGAAGGGTATATGCTATGTATTGTATACATATGTATTGTATACATTGTATACATACATATATGAAAATGTATTTTGTTAATATTTAAATTAATATTTTGCTGTAATAATAATGTGATCAATAGCATATTAGTCACTATTGTGTTGGTTTCAAAATTGGTATCAAATATCATGAAATTGAACTGATGTAAAATTTCAACCACGAGAACAACCTTAAAAATTATTTACATTTAATCATTTAGCAGACACTTTTATCAAAAGCGACTTATAAATGAGGAGAGCAATAGAGGCAATCAAGCCAGCAATAGGCCGATAATATATTTTTTTAAACAGATATATAGAATAGTGAGTGTTAGTATTAATGGTTCAAGTGTTGACGAAAAAGATGCGTCTTCAGTAGTTTTTTTTTGAAAATGGCTAAAGACTCAACAGCTTGGGTGGAGTTAGGCAGGTCATTCCACCAGCTTGGAACCTTTAAGGTAAAGGTCCATGAAAGTGATTTTGTGCCTCTTTGGGATGGCACCACAAGGTGCCGTTCACTTGCAGAACGCAAGCTTCTGGAGGTCTTAAGTAGTGAGTTTAGGTATAGGGGTGCAGAACCAGTGGTTGTTCTTTGGTCAGTGCCTTGAATTTGATGCACACGGGCAGCAATTGGCATCCAGTGCAATTTTATGTGGAGAGGTGTGACGTGCACTCTCTTCAGCTTGTTAAAGACCATTCTCGCTGCAGCATTCTGGTTCAGTTGCAGAGGTTTGACAGTATAGTGCAAAAGTCCAGTCTGGATAGAACAAGAGCTTGGACAAGGAGTTGTGTAGCATGCTCCGAAAGGAAGGGCCTGATCGATCGATCAGAATACTGACCAGTGTGAAAAATGTGAGTTTTAGTCTTGCTAACATAATAACTGCTGCTGCCACTAAACAGCAGCGCTTTTCACCAGAATGCCTGCATGTCTGTGACAAAACAGAAAGAGGCTTGACTGTTTTTCCAAACTGCCTGTTTAATTAGAATGTGCACAATGAAAACCGAAAATGAGGCATTAATTGATTCCCACCTAGCTGGTAATGACTCGTTTCCCTGTGTATTGTGCTGCTGTTTGGATCCTCCTAATGATGTGTGTGTGGTAATTAGATAGGAAGTGATGGGAAGCCAAACACAAACACACACCCAGCCACTCAATCTCTGCTGGCCGTCCTCTCCCGCTTGTGTCTTTCTGCACTCTCTCCGTCTCCCATTTGACACATAGAGCCCAAAACGGCTGCAGCATTGAGATTCAAAATTAAAATGGATTTCCAAATGTAGAGGGTAAGCATGTGAGAGGGCTGGGCTAAATCTGGAGATGTTTATCACCTCAGAATGATAAAGATGGCAATTATCAAACCCTTGATGCAGACAGACGTGTTTGACTCCTATGGAGCTGCTGTTGAAAAGAATCCCAGTGTTTGGAGCATGTAAAGTGATGCTTACAAAAAACACTTTTCCCTTCATCTTTGATGAACCCATTACAGGAAGCCCGCTTGGAAGAGTAAAAAAAAAAAAATTAATTACCAGTTAAAGATAGTCAGATACAAGTACTTGAAAGGTATACCAATAGGGATACAACAACTTAAGTAATTGATTTTCATTGTAAGGTTCCTAAAGTTTTTTGTGTGTGTGTGTGCTAAGAACAGTCAAAATGTATTCAATTGTCACCCTCATCCTCATTTCACCCTTTTCAAACCTCTATGATTTTTTATTTTCAGGACACAACATTGTGTTTGTTCAAATCAGGGGAAAAAAGTTTTTAGTATTTTTTCATGTCATTACATTGTTTAGAGAGCATAAGCATTAGAATTTTGATTTTTATATATATATATATGTATGGTGTCAGAGAAATAAACTAAAATAATATAGCTGCAAGCAGCAATACCGGGGCCAAGCGCAAAGAAGAAGACAAGACATGCCAAAATGGCTGGCAGTGTCAGATCAACTGGAGCAATGAGCAATTAATCACGTTTTAAGATGATTTTAGGCAAAAGGCTGAAAAATGCATTGTAGTCTGAGAGTGTCAGACCAACTGCAACAATTAACAATTATACAGTTTAAGAAGATTAGGCAAAATGGCTGAAATATCATATATAGAGTCACTGATAATATAAGTTAATGGTTTATCACTTTTGACCAATAGGTGGCACAGTTACGAAATTGATGTGCTGTGGTCAGAATAAGGGAACAATGACACATGCAAAGATTGGTGTCAATATATCAAAGCAGGGTGTCAATATAGTGTCAATATGTCATTGCAGAGATCTCGCCTCAAGAGGCCTTTTCATTATAAAGATGGACCACATGGCGGTGCTGTACCTTAAAGGCATGGTGCTGATGGCACATACCAAGTTTCGTAATGATACAACAATTTATTTGTAAAGTATAGCATTTTATATCATAATACTGCATTGTAGTCAATGGGAATTTCATGTTTTGTTCTATTATAGCGCCACCAAGTGGCACAATCCTACCATTTCTTTTATGTGTCCTCGGAGTGAGCCCATACATGTCTGTGTCAATTGTGGTGAAAATATCTCATTTCGTTTTGGAGTTATAGACATTTATATGATAAAACACATGAAAAATGACTGACACCTGACTTTGATTGGATTTTACACCCCCTTACTATCAATATTTTGACATTTGGGCATTAGCATATAGCTATCGACCTATGTTTCCGAACTTCTGACGCTGGTTTCGTCTCGATCGGACTAGCGGTTTTGAAGATATCAGCTAATGTTTTTAAAGCGCTAAATTACAACGCTGCACAAACCGTATGCCGAAACCTAGCAAGTCTGGTATTGTTGGACTCGGTGAGGATTCAGGAGACAAAAAAAGTGACTCCCATGAAAATAAGTCAATTTCACCCAGAGTTATAAGCATTTGGAAAAAAAAATTATCCACTAGGTGGCGCTGTTTCGAAACTTCTCAGGCTACTTCAGGACATCGTGCTGATGACCCATACTGAGTTTTGTAACAATCCGTTCATGCGATCATAAAATACAGCATTTTAGCACATAATTCAAAATGGCCGACAGCCAAAATGGCCGATATGGTAAAATTGGATATCAGACGACTCGACATGACGTCCTGAATCTAACGAGACCACTTTTATGATTTTTGAACAAACAGTTCAGAAGTTATAAGCAAAAATAGCAATTTTTTGTATCTCTAGACCAGTAGATGGCACTGCGCCGAAACGCTGCACGTTGCCTCAAATCATGCTTGTGATGACATGTACCAAGTTTGGTTTGAATACGATAAAGCGTTGTGGAGATATTGCCTTAAGTGTGTTTTTGCAACCGGTACATAAAATTTGTTTGCGCGTTTATCAAAAACGAATTAACGAATCAACTTGATTTGCAAGATTTTTTGTCAGCATGGTCTGAAGATGATCTGGTTCAATTTTTGTGCAAAACGGATGAACCGTCTAGGACGAGTTCGCAAAAGTAGGTTTTTCGGAAAATTCAAAATGGCGGGAAAATTATTATGACGGAAAATGACGTCATAGGGTGCAATCGAATCGGCTTGAGCAAAGGATTCGGAGGAAAAAAGAATTTTGTTTCTAGCCCTTATGGTTAAAAAGTTATCAGCATAAACATGAGTCAAATTTTGGACTGATGGTGGCGCTAGAGCGATTGAGTTAGAGACTCCAAATTTGCTATGGAGACTTTTCAGACTGTCCTCTATCTGTGTGCCAAATTTCACAACTTTTTACCATTCGGTTCTATGTGCTGCCATAGACTTCGTGGCGGAAGAAGAAGAAGAAGAAGAAGAAGGAAGAATAATAATAATAATAGGAACGGGAACGGTTTCAATAGGTGCCTTCGCACCTTCGGTGCTTGGCCCCTAATAATAGGAACGGGAACGGTTTCAATAGGTGCCTTCGCACCTTCGGTGCTTGGCCCCTAATAAATATAGCTGCAAGCAGCAATACCGGGGCCAAGCGCAAAGAAGAAGACAAGACATGCCAAAATGGCTGGCAGTGTCAGATCAACTGGAGCAATGAGCAATTAATCACGTTTTAAGATGATTTTAGGCAAAAGGCTGAAAAATGCATTGTAGTCTGAGAGTGTCAGACCAACTGCAACAATTAACAATTATACAGTTTAAGAAGATTAGGCAAAATGGCTGAAATATCATATATAGAGTCACTGATAATATAAGTTAATGGTTTATAACTTTTGACCAATAGGTGGCACAGTTACGAAATTGATGTGCTGTGGTCAGAATAAGGGAACAATGACACATGCAAAGTTTGATGCCAATATGTCAAAGCATTGCAGAGATACAGCCTCAAGAGTCATTTTGGCATCATGGCTCAATTTCGTCGCTGCGGTTTACAAAAACGGTTTCATCTATTGATGCAAAATCCCTAACTTTTTGTTGACACAGTCTGAAGATGATACGATTCGATTTTGGTGGAAATTGGATAAACGGTCTAGGATGAGTTTGAAAAAGTAGGTTTTGATCAAATAAGAACATTGAGGACAGGATGTTTGACCAAATATGGCAAAATTAGTATCTATGTTCTCGGCATGAGCCAATAAATGTATTATGACCAGTTTCATTAAACTAGGCTAATTTAACCCTCTGAGACCTAAGGGTATTTTTACAATAAATTTTCCGCCTGGTGTTATTTACTAAAAAAGCTTGTAAAACATCAACCCTGTTGTGCACAGACAATTGACACACCTCTTTTTTTTCAAGACAAGTTGCACTGTCAGTATATTTGTGTTGCATTGATGTCACCTGAATGTAAAATAAGTTATGGGACCATAAAGACAAATGAAAACATAAAACGGAAATTGAATCCCTCAAATATTTATTGAAAACACACACAAATAAATAAAAGCTAAGCATATTTCCTCTGGAAAACTGTTTGTTCAAGTCTTTGGAGTCCTGGAACTCAGGAATAAACATGATAACTTATACAGAACCAAAACTATTTACATTTTTCCAAAAAAAGTCCAGGCGCTTTTGGCCTCTTTGGATTTTGGATATTTACTGGTGCCAAGCCTCAAAACAGTTCCTATCAGGAACTTATCCTCAAACTTTCTCCTCAAACTTTTTCCTCAAACTTTGTCCACAAAATTACTCAAAACTGCAGCACGTCTCTCTCTCTATCTCCTCAATACTAGCGTGCATCTCTATCTCTCCACAATAACAGAGCTGTGGTTCATGCGTAATGACGCACACCAACGTGGATGACGGATCAGCCTGTCATTGGTCAAACCCTCATCCAAAATGGCAGCTAGCATCGCGCTAGCGGCAAAAATGACGGAAAATGTATAAATTATGGACATCAAGTGGATATATCTTGGATGTAAGCGTTTTGATTTATTGCTGAACAACTCCAAAAAGATGCACATGTTCCAGGCTGGATAGAAAACCTTCTGTAAAGGCTACAAAGACACCCCCGTGATGGCTAGCTCGTTAGCTTTCTGCTGGAAAAAACGGTAAGAAAATTGATAAAAGTTTCATGAAATAATATAGATATTTATCGGAGGTGCCGTGTGACGTCGTGGGCGATGCCGTCGGGCTCTGAGGGTTAATCAAAAGTTATTAGCATGTTTGTAAATTTTGTTATAACATCTGACCACAAGGTGGCACTGCCCCAAAACTTTTTGAGTACCTTCAAAGCATGGTGCGGAAGACCCATACCAAGTTTCGTAACGATAGACTAATGCGTTTGTAAAATATAGTATTTTAGCACATAATTCAAAATGGCCAAGAGCCAAAATGGCCGATATGGTAAAATTGAATATCAGACAACTCTGAATACCGTCCTGAATCTAACGAGACAACTTGAATGATTTTTGGACAAACAGTTCAAAAGTTATAAGCAAAAATAGCCATTTTTTGTATCTCCGGACCAGTAGGTGGCGCTGCGCCGAAACGCTGCAAGTTGCCTCAAGTCATGCTTGTGATGACATGTACCAAGTTTGGATTGAACACGATAAAGCATTGTGGAGATATAGCCTTATGAGTGTTTTTGCAACCGCTACGTAAAATTTGTGTGCACGTTTATCAAAAACGATTTGACGAATCAACTTGATTTGCAAGATTTTTTGTCAGCATGGTCTGAAGATGATCTGGTTCAATTTTCGTGCAAATCGGACAAACCGTCTAGGACGAGTTCGCAAAAGTAGGTTTTTTGGAAAATTAAATATGGCGGGGAAATTATCATAACCGAAAATGACGTCATAGGATGCAATTGAATCGGCATGAGCCAATGAATGCATTATGACCAGTTTCATTATACTAAGCTAATTAAATCAAAAGTTATTAGCATTTTTGTCAAGTTTGTTATAACTTTTGACCACAAGGTGGCACTGCCCCAAAACTTTTTGAGTACCTTCAGGGCATGGAGTGGAAGTCACATACCGAGTTTAGTAACAATACACTAATGCATTTGTAAAATATAGCATTTTAGCACATAATTCAAAATGGCCGACAGCCAAAATGGCCGATATGGTAAAATTGGATATCAGACGACTCGACATGACGTCCTGAATCTAACGAGACCACTTTTATGATTTTTGAACAAACAGTTCAGAAGTTATAAGCAAAAATAGCCATTTTTTGTATCTCTAGACCAGTAGATGGCACTGCGCCGAAACGCTGCACGTTGCCTCAAATCATGCTTGTGATGACATGTACCACGTTTGGTTTGAATACGATAAAGCGTTGTGGAGATATTGCCTTAAGTGTGTTTTTGCAACCGGTACATAAAATTTGTTTGCGCGTTTATCAAAAACGAATTAACGAATCAACTTGATTTGCAAGATTTTTTGTCAGCATGGTCTGAAGATGATCTGGTTCAATTTTTGTGCAAAACGGATGAACCGTCTAGGACGAGTTCGCAAAAGTAGGTTTTTCGGAAAATTCAAAATGGCGGGAAAATTATTATGACGGAAAATGACGTCATAGGGTGCAATCGAATCGGCTTGAGCAAAGGATTCGGAGGAAAAAAGAATTTTGTTTCTAGCCCTTATGGTTAAAAAGTTATCAGCATAAACATGAGTCAAATTTTGGACTGATGGTGGCGCTAGAGCGATTGAGTTAGAGACTCAAAATTTGCTATGGTGACTTTTCAGACTGTCCTCTATCTGTGTGCCAAATTTCACAACTTTTTACCATTCGGTTCTATGGGCTGCCATAGACTTCGTGACGGAAGAAGAAGAAGAAGAAGAAGGAAGAATAATAATAATAATAGGAACGGGAACGGTTTCAATAGGTGCCTTCGCACCTTCGGTGCTTGGCCCCTAATAACGTCCACTACAGTGGAAAAAAGTATATTCCTGGTTCCCAGGAGTGATAAATTGAAAGTCAAAATGCAGGGGTCAGTTGCATAAACTTAGCCACTATGTTAACCACTTTACTTTGCCAAGTCTTACTTTTTCAATTCAAATTAGACCGGTTTAGCTTTTTATGTAACCGACTTTAAAAAGTTCTTGAAAAAAAAAGATGACTAACTTTTTCTTCAGAATATTTTCATTTGTTTTCCACAGATGAAAGAAAACCATGCAGTTTTGGAATAACACAAGGGTGAGTAAATGATCCCAGAATTTTCATCGGATGGGTGAACTATCATTTCAGTACAGAGTAGACTGAACTGATCTTGAAAAAATTACTTTCTGAAGTTTCTGAAGACCAATAGCTGACACGTAACTGTGTGCATGTGCTCAAACTTATTCATCTGACTGATGTCAGACAACTGCAGAGGAGCAAAACAAGCCATTTTGCAGTTTAGTCTGAACTGTGATATAAATTGTGAGTTCTAAAAGCTACAATATGCTTTCATAGTACAACCAACTCTTTTATCTCAAAAGATCAAGGCAAATCTGATTCCTCATGATATGACCCTAAAACTATCAACGAATGTAGTGTTTCTCAATGGGGGCGTTCACGAGTTTACAACAAAAATCCAGGCAAGACCAGATTAAACATGTAGGCTAATTATTTGCAAAAGAATTGCCTACAACATTATAAAATCTGCCAGTTTAATGCGAATCGTTTTTTTTTTTTTTACAATGACACTCAATCCGGTGTAGAGCTTAGATCGGGCTCAAAAAATTAAGCCCAACCCTACCCGAGCCCGAGGCCCGGCCAGGCCCGACACATTAACTGTAATTATGAGCCCGAGCCAGGTTAAAACCCGACCATTTTTTAATACTTGAGCGTTCTGACGAGAACGAGCATAATGAGCGAAGCGGACCGGTGTGACACTCAGCTCAATAATCAGCTCAATGCAGGCGCGCGCTCATGAAACACTGGTAAAATGATGTTTGCTCAAATCCAGCTCAGACATGACATTTATCTGTACTGTAGCCTAATAATACATTAAACACTGTTTTTTATATATATATATATATATATATATATATATATATATATATATATATATATATATATATATATATATATATATATATATATATATATATATATAATGTTATTTTTTTATTTAATCTGATTATGATAAGTGCAAAGATGCGAGTGGGTCAGAAATGATTTTGGTGATTTATATTTTGTTTAATATAAAACATTTTCCTCCCTAATTCCATTTTAATTTTTCTGGATTCCGTTTTTTTGGACTCCATTTTAATGGTTCAATTATTATTGTTATTATTGTAATTAAAAAGCATGTCTAATTAATTGAAATAATGAAACCAATTACAGCTTTAGGGCCCTATGAAATACGTTTTCCCCCATCCAATTCCGTTAATTTTTTTATTTTTTTTACCAAATTCTGTTTTAAAATCAAATGAAGAAATAAAATATTACTTTAATTTAACTTTTAATCATAAGAAATTAAACAAACTGTTTTGTCAAACAACATGCTGCACTGAACTTTATTGATCAAATTAAAACATGGAAGAAAACGTGATTATTCCTTAAATTAAGTTTTAATAATATTGTATTATTATTAGTGATATTATTACATTGAGACTTATCTAAATTCTACTGTACAACATTAATATATATATATATATATATATATATATATATATATATATATATATATATATATATATATTATATATTATATATATATATATATATATATATATATATATATATATATATATATATATATATATATATATATATATATATATATATATATATATATATATATATATATATATATATATATATATAATATTATCAAATTTGTAACCATTGCATTTCATTAACACTGGCACTGATTTATAATTTCTATCTCAGACTACTTTTTTGCTCTCTGGGATTCTAATATTCTCGCGTTCTACTACTTTACAGGGTCCGGGCTTTTCCGTGCAATATGCACATTCTTGAATGAGCGTGGATTTCTAGCATAGGCCTATTTACTTGAATTTCTTAGGTAATATATATATGGGTTTACCCATTTCAGAGGCGGCTAAAATCCAAATTCAAATGGACTGTGAATAAATCTCTCTACGAACGTTACGTGCATGCGTAAGTAAGTTACATTTTTAACAAACAGAATAATACTGCATCACAAATTCAATATAGCCTACATTTTAGCTAATGTCTTTTAACTATTACTAGTATTTTGAAAGACTAAAACATGTGCTTTATCATGACATGAACCATTATTGGCTTTTACATTAAGTCAACTGTCACTTTACTTTGAGGCCCTGGTGAGGTGCAAGGCCCTGTGCGGTCGCACACTTGGCACAGCCCCTGCGCCGGTACTGTGTGGAGCCTACATTATTTAGGCAATTGTAATTACAGTGTAAGTGGATTTTGATAAATGGTAAGATGGATTTTGTTGATATTGATTTAAATTCTATAACAGCCATGTATCGTGGTAAATAGTGTAATTACTTAAAAAGATGGTCAACAATATGTAACTTTACTTTATAAGAGGTGTGCCCTAAAAAGTGAGCATGCAATTTTGAGAACACCAAAGTGCACGCTCTTTAGTCTGTTTGGATACTTCAAACACAAGTTTGCACTGCATGTTTGGTTTACCTGTTTAGCCTACACGTTAGTAACATGCGTTTTGTCCAACTCATAGCGTGCGTCCTCAATGCGTGATTTACCATATAAGCACGCATTCTTAACGCTGATCCCAAAGCGCACGTTAAGAATGCGCATTTTTGTGGTAAATCACGCATCAAGGACGAGCGTTTTGCTGTCAAATCGCCGGCGCCCTGCCATGCGCGCCCACTCGCGATATTCCAAAATTCTATTATGGAATCTTATGAGGGCGCCTACTCTAGCCTGTTAGTCCTCTAAAATGTTATACAGGTCCTTCTCAATAAATTAGCATATTGTGATAAAGTTCATTATTTTCCATAATGTAATGATAATAATTAAACTTTCATATATTTTAGATTCATTGCACACCAACTGAAATATTTCAGGTCTTTTATTGTTTTAATACTGATGATTTTGGTATACAGCTCATGAAAACCCAAAATTCCTATCTCAATAAATTAGCATATTTTATCCGACCAATAAAAGAAAAGTGTTTTTAATACAAAAAAAGTCAACCTTCAAATAATTATGTTCAGTTATGCACTCAATACTTGGTCGGGAATCCTTTTGCAGAAATGATGCTTCAATGTGGCGTGGCATGGAGGCAATCAGCCTGTGGCACTGCTGAGGTGTTATGGAGGCCCAGGATGCTTCGATAGCGGCCTTAAGCTCATCCAGAGTGTTGGGTCTTGCGTCTCTCAACTTTCCCTTCACAATATCCCACAGATTCTCTATGGGGTTCAGGTCAGGAGAGTTGGCAGGCCAATTGAGCACAGTAATACCATGGTCAGTAAACCATTTACCAGTGGTTTTGGCACTGTGAGCAGGTGCCAGGTCGTGCTGAAAATGAAATCATCTCCATAAAGCTTTTCAGCAGATGGAAGCATGAAGTGCTCCAAAATCTCCTGATAGCTAGCTGCATTGACCCTGCCCTTGATAAAACACAGTGGACCAACACCAGCAGCTGACATGGCATCCCAGACCATCACTGACTGTGGGTACTTGACACTGGACTTCAGGCATTTTGGCATTTCCTTCTCCCCAGTCTTCCTCCAGACTCTGACACCTTGATTTCCGAATGACATGCAAAATTTGCTTTCATCTGAAAAAAAGACTTTGGACCGCTGAGCAACAGTCCAGTGCTGCTTCTCTGTTGTCCAGGTCAGGCGCTTCTGCCGCTGTTTCTGGGTCAAAAGTGGCTTGACCTGGGGAATGCGGCACCTGTAGCTCATTTCCTTCACACGCCTGTGCACGGTGGCTCTGGATGTTTCTACTCCAGACTCAGTCCACTGCTTCCGCAGGTCCCCCAAGGTCTGGAATCGGTCCTTCTCCACAATCTTCCTCAGGGTCCGGTCACCTCTTCTCGTTGTGCAGCGTTTTTTGCCACACTTTTTCCTTCCCACAGACTTCCCACTGAGGTGCCTTGATACAGCACTCTGGGAACAGCCTATTCGTTCAGAAATTTCTTTCTGTGTCTTACCCTCTTGCTTGAGGGTGTCAATGATGGCCTTCTGGACAGCAGTCAGGTCGGCAGTCTTACCCATGATTGCGGTTTTGAGTAATGAACCAGGCTGGGAGTTTTTAAAAGCCTCAGGAATCTTTTGCAGGTGTAATTTTGATTCAGATGATTAGGTTAATAGCTGGTTTAGAGAACCTTTTCATGATATGCTAATTTATTGAGACAGGAATTTTGGGTTTTCATGAGCTGTATGCCAAAATCATCAGTATTAAAACAATAAAAGACCTGAAATATTTCAGTTGGTGTGCAATGAATCTAAAATATATGAAAGTTTAATTGTTATCATTACATTATGGAAAATAATGAACTTTATCACAATATGCTAATTTATTGAGAAGGACCTGTATAATATTGAGGAAATACAGAAATTATTTAGAAACGCACAACAGCAGCTACATATAGAAAATACCCAAAAATATATATATATTTTTTTTTATACCATCGCTTTGGCGCCCCCAAGGTGCTGCGCCGCTATGCGCCGCATATAGCGCATACCCACTTTTTGCGCCACTGGCTCGCGGCGAGATGAAAACTCAACTTTTCAGAATGCCGCAAGCCGACCGCAGGTCATGTAACAAAAAACAACCGATCAGCTTGGGCCTTCCCATATAACAAGCTCGGCGGAACAGCTGATCATAGCTGAACACAAGGGCAGACTTGTATTTCTCATCTCGCAAGTGCTTGGAGACAGCAACGCGGCCGCGCTTTCCATGTGTTCCACGCAAACGCCCCTAATATAGTCCCAATATTTATAAACACTACTTATAGGTGTACTAGTGATTCAGGATAAGACAAAAACATGGTTTGGGAAATGGATTCATGATGTACTCGCTCATTATATACATTTTGTACATTTTAAATACAAACAAAGTTATGGATTTAATAATAGCTAATAATAGTAAGAAAATAATGACGTGAATAATATACATATTATTATTATTATTAAAACAGAATACAGTACGCATTCAATAAAGACATTTAGCCCTTTTTGGGAGGGGGGAGGGGGGGCGGTAAGGGACCTGGATAATGGATAGGGGGCGCTGGCCCAAAAAAGGTTGAGAACCACTGAACTAATGGGTTCTTAAGAGTTCTGAAAGAATGGGCACATTTCTATGGTGAAGTAGGAGAATAACTTTAATAACAAAAGAATCCTGAAAATGTATGTCACATAACCCTCACAAAAATCATTTGGAGGTGTCTCATTTTGAGGCTCCTGTAGACTGGGAAGCAGAGAAAACTTGTGGTTTTATACTCAAGTCTTAAGGCTTCTCAAGAGGAGTGAAAGATGGATCACTCTTGATGGGATAATGGCTTGTAATGGCATCTCCTGACATTAGGATCCAGCTGTGAATGTATGCAGACAGGTTGAGAGCGACAATTACAAGCTTTAAGACTTTATGAATGCAACTAATCAAAGGGAATTCTTCAAAATATAATTTACGTTTGCGTACATGTGCATAAAAAGGCCTGTGGTGTGTTACGAGCTGAGGGCTGATATTTATATGCAAGTGTATGTGTGTGTGTGCGTGGCATGTCTGATCAGAGTCGGACAGTAATGATACGGCACTCCCGAGAGCATGGCAGGCTTCATAACACAATATGCCGTTCGTATTTGCCCTGATTTGCATCTAGATTGCTTTAATTATAAGTAAAAGTCAACTCTCGTCTCTGTGAAAGAACCAGGCTGAATCGATTGGTAGGCGTGAATAATGGCAAAAGTCAAAGTGCGACTCACTATCAAAACATCGCCACCGTATCAATCAGGATCGCCAACATGTTTCCTTTCCCGGAAGACACATAACTTCAGTGGTATGAAATGAGACCGTCTCTCAGAATAGTTCATTAAGCAAACATCGTTTTCTTTCCTCCATATTCATATTCCACAAAAATGAACAGTAAATGAACAGCGAGGTTCATTACAGCTAGCGAAGCCAGTGATTTTTAAATACACTTGCTTTGTACCACTCTTATGACTATGTATGCAATCCTGCTCTGTATAATCATGGAGTTTCTGGGAGGTGCTGGAAACTTTTGAGATGAGAGAGAGAGAAAAGCGAAAGACCAGGAATTGGAGAAGAACAACTAAATAATTCAGCTTTAAGTTGGAGGTGACATCCAGCCATCACTGTCTAAAACTTTCAACTGTAACCCAGCACTCTTTTCTGCTGCTGTCGTCACAAGGTCAGAGAGAAGTAATGGTGGCTAAACACTATTCTTCATACAGCCATAGACTTCAAGCCTGGCCAGTTTAAAGGACAGCAATGAGATTTTTCAACTAAAGCTCCGTTTGTCAGAGCAATGACGTGCTGTCGGATGCCAGTGTCTCTCATCTTGATGTTTGGGTCGATACAGTGTCATTTGAGTTAGTATCAAGTGTCTCGGAAACTAAAAATGTTTTTTTTTTTTTTTTTTTTTTGACTGCAGGACAAGTTCATAGATCTAAAAGCTTAAAAAGTTCTGTGATTTATCAATTTCAATGCAAAGAGAGAGAGAAGACACGTATTAACATGGCCATTTCAACATCTATATTCAAATGCCTGCAACAATTTATGCCAAATGTGTTTCCAACTAACTTTCAAGTCATGCATCTATGTGGAAAAAAGGGTTCAATTATTCAAAACTGATAATAAGAAATGTTTCTTGAGCACCCATTCAATTCAATCCAATACTCACCAACGCTGCATTTTTTATAAGAATAAGATTTTATAAGAATTTATTTATAAGAATAAGAGGACATTCTAGTAGAATGCGTTTCATTATTGACTCGACTGCAATACAAGACATTAAAAACAAATACCACAGTTAAACATATGTAATAAACCTATATTAAAACCCTCATATAGGTAGCTATTAGATCACCAAAGCTAAAGGTCCAACTGTAAAGACTCTCTAGAAAGTATTTGATATTTTTTTTGCAGTGGAAGCAAATGGGGAAAAAGCTAAATATTGCACTTTAAAAAAAGCTCAAAGCAGTTTTCATCTTATGCTCTTCAGGGAAATCTTCTTCTTCTTGCTTCCCTCCAATGTATTAATACATTTCATTTGATGTCATATTATGACTTAATTATGATTTTCTTTTTCTTTTTTGATGAATGGGAAGTCTGACGAGATAATTAAATAATTCATGAAAGGTGCTACTAATTAATGCATGAAATGATAATCGTATTTAACCTGTAAACTATAATTCTGCAAGCAAACAAGACACCTTTAATTTATTTAAATAAAAGCCTACTTAAATATGTGAGCTTACAACTCTATTAGTACTATCATTTATTAATTCCATTTGCGAACCACATCAATATCGTTTGCGGTTTGTTCGCTGCAGTTTCAAATGAATGTTCATTTTGGTTAAACTGTAATTGAATGTGCTTATCAGGACCGTTATTTACTCTTATCATGTTTAAGAACAGCTAATTCTGCCTTTTTCAATACTACTTGTTACGTGGAGGGCTACTGTTAACGAACCGCGTGTCGGTTTCTACTCTCCAGTTCAATAGCCTACAGACAACAACCCTCGATAGACTGATGCACCACCAGACCAGCAACTATATTCAAGACCACTTTTATACAGCAGCTGTGGGCTCTGTAAGAAAGAAAATATCAATAGCAATTCCACCAATAGGGGGTTTCATTTCACATTTACTCAGGAAATAAACATCTGTTTGATGGTCCAATAACTGTGAAGATCACCGCGAGTAAATAATAGATGAAGACATGTGGAAAAGTAAAAAGGGCTAAGAGAATTTGACCTTTGAAAACCGCTTCCCTTCATGTTGTTAATTTGTTTTGACGGAGTATCTCTTCTCTCCTGCAGTGGTAGAGCTGGCACAGGCTGGGTCCAAATGTGCATCTCCAGTCCACTTCCAGGAAAGCACGCACCGCTTCCTACTTTGACTCATTGTCGTCATAAACGATGCTTCATTAGCCCGCGTGGCACTTATGAAGAATGACAGCGCTGATAAGTGGACAAAGACTGAGATAAGACCGAGGGGGAAGAAAGGTGGGCTGGAGAAATTCAAAGCCTGCTCGACTGTTGTGAATGTTATTACCGGCAGCCTCCTTGAAAGCCAAATCAGAGCCATAAAGCATTTCATGTTCTGTAGGCCTACCACAGAGTTGGATTAATATTTAAAAAATAATTATTTATTTATTTAGGCTCCAATAAATAAAATTGAAACAACACTGGTGTTTGTCATGTTTGTCATTTGAGCTTTGTGACATGTGCTGGTATACTATTATGAATTCAGACTAAATTCATTTTTCAGCAAATAATCACATTGTCATCTTTATGAGAGAGTCTCTCAAGTAATTCGTTCAAACCCACTGATTGATTCAGGAATGAAACAAGTGAATCCATTTATGAGTGAGACATTCAGCAAACCCACTGATTTTTTGTAGATACGCCAATGCTGTGTTTTGCTTTGAGATGCACAACAGCTTTGTTTGAATCTGTGTTCATTGGCTGAGCAAAAATAGACAAGTTACTGTGTCTAAAATATGACTTTCTCAATATTAACTTCTTGTTTGCATATAAAAACCAATATCACATTCAGCAATTGTGCTGATGATGACACCGGTGATTGATTGCATGAAAATGTTCCCGTTTTTAAAAACATTACTTTGAACCAGTTCTTGGTTCTCATCCCCAATGCAGAGTCATAGGCACACATAACACGTCTGCAATACTTTAGCCAGTGCTTTCTAACTGAGAGATCCTTTTCTGTGTTCTTAACTCACTCTATATGGAATAATTTGTAGCTCATTGATTCTAACAACAGGACATAACCCATTCAGGGGGCTTTCTTTGAAGCCGTAATAATGGCAGAGCCCACAAAAGCCATGCAACAAAATTATCTATTAGGATGCTGATTACCTATAATGCGTCTGGGATGAGGAGGTTTTCAGTTCACATAAGAGGTAAATGGAGATGCCGAGACAATGAGAAGCATAATCTAAATGACTCACAGGGGTTTATGTTCAGCTTTGGGTGGCAAACAAACAAATACACACATACACTTGCATATAAGGAGTGTGTGAGTAACCAACAGAATAAAACAACCTCAAACTCGAATTTAAACGACAAGAAATCTCAAAAATAAGACTCTGGATCTACGTACTAACATCAAAGGCCTGCGGGAGAGTGAAAGTAAAGACAGGCTCTTGCAAGAGCCTGTCAAGCATCAGTAGTTTCAAAGTGTACGTTAAGAATCCCCTTCAACCAGGACAAGAGAGTCCTCAGGTAACTAAGACCTACTTCAAGGGCTCTAGAAACGTTCAAACTTCTTAACATTCTCATACTTTTTAAATAAATAGCCACCTTGCTCAGGCATTCCCAAAACCCCAGAGGGTGTGTGAAAGCAGCATTTGTAAACAAATCACATTTAAAACTAAGTTTTTAAGTTACACTAGTGCTGTGGCAAAACTTTGAGTTGGTTTTTAGTCTGACCTATATTAAAACAGGACTATATGATGAGCTAAATCGGGTTAAGCTAAATCAGCATTTATGGCATTATATTGATAACCACAAAAAATTATTTCCATTTATCCCTGCTTTTCTTAAAAACAACAAACATTGAGATGTGAGATGGTGGTCCAGTGGGTTAAACCATGGAACTGATATGCAGAAGGTTGCTGGTTCGATCCCAGCGGTCACCACCAGTGTGTCCTTGAGCAAGGCACTTTACTCCATTTTGCTCCAGGGGGATTGTCCCTGTAATAAGGTCCCTGTAAGTCGCTTTGGATAAAAGCGTCTGCCAAATGCATAAATGTAAATGTAAATGCAAACAAACAAACTAACAAAAACCATAATCTTTGTAACTTAGTTTTTCACATTCTTCTATTTTTGTTGGAAAGTAAGTAAGCTTACTAACATTTTCTGTGTAAAGTTATGCCCAAAATTCCAAAACTATGGTATAAACCCTAAATGACTGTAAAAATTATTTAAACAGATTTCAAATGATACACATATTTTAACGGAAGAATTAGTGTAAGCATTTTTATAAAACTTTAAGTTTCACATTTCTTTGAAATCCTTGGCCCCATTCACTTCTATTGTTTGCTTTCTCCAAAACAACACTGGACCCCACTGACATTCATTTTTCATTAAAAAAATAAATATATTTTGGAACAACATGGGGGTGAATATTTTGGGTGAACTATCTTCTTTAACACTAGCCTAACAATATCCACCCTTATAATACATAATACTAAGCAAATATCTTTTTATATGAGACCTGTTTCACACATCCTATGTCTGTGGTGTGTATTTATTTCAGCACCCATATTAACAGGTTACAGAATCCCCACTGAACGTGGAAGCAGGGCGGTGGAACGTCCCAAAAGCGGCAATGAAGGTACAGTTTTGTGCATCACATGCTGATCTCAGCAGAAAACATGTTGAAAATGCACTTTAAACCTATTTATCAGCAGGATCTTGTGCAACATCGACTTTTATGAAGCAACATAAAATAATAGAGCAAACTACTCATCCCTTGTTTGAAATGGAGTCTGTTGTGCGTGACTCAAAACCCACACACAGTGACAGTCACATAAGTCACATAAGAGTCCAGCCAATTTAAGCAGTTTATAGGCTACACTTTGGGATTTAAACTAATTCATATTTTTTCAGATAATTTATATGAAATGCACAATATCAAATGAGCAAGTATTGCTACATAATCACACAGCTACACAAAAAATGTCATGCAAAATGTCACTGGTGATTATTCTCCAATTTTAGTCAGTCAATCGTATACTTTTACTGTATAGATTACTGTGGCAAGCAGGACGAGTCCGAGGGCCGTGAGAATGGGGAGAGGCAGGTGATGCTCATTATCAATCACGCCACTGGCCTGGCCCCGTTCTCACTGCCCTCGGCATCGTCCTGCTTGCCACAGTTGCATTGTCATGTGTCACAATAAAAATAAACAAATTGCAAAATAAGTCACAGCTTGTGCATTTGAAGGGTCACAGCACATCTATTCCTGCATGTGTGCTCAGCGGTTGAAAATTAACTGTCCAATATTTGCATCCCTACTGTCATACATATGTCCAATTAGTTTTCTGTTGAATAAAAGTTGAGCCAGCAACAACACAAAAGGATAAACTGGCCGAGTCAGTTGGTGCTTTCAGCTTTATCTACATATGAATCAGGAGCTTTAAATAAACAATATTTTAAAGGAATTTTCACCCCAAAATTTGAGATATACTTTTAAATATACTTTTTGTACTTTTGTTCTACTATCTAGGACTTAACCCTCTGGGGTCGACAAATGTGCCAGTGTGTATTTTGGTCTATTTTTGCATGGAAATTTTGAACGTTTCTTCAAAATTCAATTAAAGAATAGCATTTGGGATTGGAGAGATAATTTACATTTTACATCATCTATCTCTATAAGTGAAGGCTGTAAAATTGTTCTTATATATCTTAAGATAAAAATGATATATCTATTATCTTTCACACAGAACACAGCAACTTCATACTAAATACCATGAGCCTTTTAATCTTTTTTAGTGTCCTTCTCTCACTGGCACAGTTGCACTCTGAGCTAGTTCTTTATATTCCAGTCCTTGTAGTGAATAAGAGTCTAATCAACTCTTCAGCTAGATTATATGAATTGGGTGTCCTGCAGTTATGCTTCTTCTCGTCTAATTTATGAGACTCTCAATCTTCCTGCTACAGTTTGAGGACTCCATTACCCTTGATGACAGAAGGAAGGCAGTCTACCTTCCCCTTCAGACGAAAGATGACTTTTGGTCTTCTTTAACGTGGTAAAAAAGACAAGAGCAAGGATTGCAGGGAGTACTTATGTTCTACAATGGGGCAGTCGTGGCCTAATGGTTAGCGAGTCGGACTTGTAACAGGAAGGTTGCGGGTTCGAGTCTCAGGTCTGGCAGGAATTGTCAGTTGCGGGGAGTGAATAACCAGTGCCTTCCTCTACCCTCAATACCACGACTGAGGTGAGACCCTTGAGCAAGGCACCGAACCCCCAACTGCTCCCCGGGCGCCACAGCAATATGGCTGCCCACTGCTCCAGGTGTGTGTGCACTTGGATGGGTTAAATGCAGAGCACAAATTCCAAGTATGGGTCACCATACTTAGCCACACTTCACTTCACTTTCACTCTTTTTCACTTTCAATGGTTTGTTTGATTGATTTATGACGGGGTAGGAAGGTGTTATAATTTAAGAATATAAGCAGGCACTTTTGGCCCCCAGAAAAATGTGTTCTCTCAAAACACCCTTTTTTGTAGGATAACCCTGACATGCGTTCTAAAAAAAGGATTTATTTTTACAAAATAAATATTGAAATGGTTTGTATTACTCTTTAAGTCCCATAATTCTTAAATAATCATTTAAAAATATATATTTTCATGGATTTTCGTAGTTTAAGATTGAAAGTCTCTATAAAATAAGCAGAAATGTTTCCAAGATATTGTGACCGTCATATACTGTAACAAAAAGGGGGGGAAAAAAGTTGAAATGTGTTTATTTAAAATACATCCCTGGGACATAAAAAAGTGCCTGAGAAGCGGAAGAAACATCTGTGAGTGAGATCTGCGAGTTAGTTCTGACTCCATTCTGAGGTTTCTCTCAGTCCGAGACAGAACTCAGAGCACAAGTGTCTTATATCTCCACACTAGTGTATGTGCGTCAGGCAGCAATGAGCTGTCAAAGATCAGCATATAAATAGTAATTGAGCGCTCCAGGCGTCAAGAGCGGGACAGAGAGACACTGTGGCCCTTCTCCACAGGAGCACCCAGCCTCAAACGGCCTCTGCTGAATGACAAACCGAAAGGGAGGAGAGCATGTCAAGTCTCCACAATTCCCCCATCTCTCTGTCTCACTCTTACAACTGGGCAAGAAGTAGCCCGCGGACAACAGCATTGAGTGTCAGTCAATTCGGTGCTTCACCAGACATACATGCGCATACATAAACCCAAATAAATAACCTACTTGTTATTTTACCCCCTTACTAAATCAATTCCCACACTGTTTAGTGAAGTGATACTCTATGCAAGTACACAGACACAAATGTACGGACAATGCATTGCAAGTACATGGTCCCTTTTTACATACTCACTGTAATACTTTACATAATGTGTTATTGTATTACTGTAGCGGTAACAAATCTCAGTACTCAGTAGTAGAGGGCGATATACTTATATGATTCTATATTGATTCATTTGGATTATATCAGATACAGTACATACACATTTATATTGTACATTAGTAGAAAACAATATCTTTACTAATGCTGTAAACTTCCCGGAGCTGTGTGGAGCACTTTTATGATGGATAGATGGACTTTCATGGACTTCGAAACAGAAACAGCCATTCACTGCCATTATAAAGCTTGGAAGAGCCAGGACAGTTTTTAATATAACTGAATGAAGAATGTCATATACACCTAGGATGACTTGAGGGTGAGTACATTTTCATTTTTGGGTGAACTATCCCTTTCAGTCCTTTCTCTGATTATTGATTTTTTTTTATTTTTTAATTCACATTGGTGTACATGTACACGTAGTTATTGTATGAAATCGAACTTGCACTGTTAGAATCATCTGTGTTCACATATTTACAAATAGTATGCTTTGGGCCAAAGAAGTGAATAAGAGAATTGATCAAAGTCCAAAGGAATCTATCGGAGTTCAGAGGAGGCAGACACAGGCAGAACACGTACAAGCATTCAACAAGCTGAAACACACACACAGGAAGACAATAATAGGAAAGGACTTGTCCTGTCAGAGACCTTCGTAGTGATAGAATGCCATGTGCTCCTATGTGACAGTGTAATATTGGTTCAGGCTGAGTTTGATAAATGCATTGGTCATATGAGAAGCAGAAAACCAAGGCCTCGTTGAGCAGATGTCCTATATGAGAACACCGCCAGGCCCAGCGGCGCTCCCACAGCGGGGCCGTCTCTGCAGCCTCAAACATGCCTCTCTGGAAATGAGATTGCAACCCATTCCTGGCTTTTAACAGAACCTTCACTGTCCGTTATCGATAACACCTCTTCAGGTTGTGGAGAAAGTTGGTAACAAAAGAATGACTTTGTGGAGTCACTTGAGAGAGGGAGAAAGAGAGAGAGAGAGAGAGAGAGAGAGAGAGAGAGAGAGAGAGAGAGAGAGAGAGAGAGAGAGATGTGCGTGTTTTGGCAGGAGCCCAAGGTGAACAAGAAGAAAGAAAGATGAACAGAAGAGGGTGACCTCTCTTCAGACAGGTGCGACCCCCCTCTCAAGACCACCTGCCTCTCCAAACAGGGTCAGCGTATTAATTCTGCCCCCGTACGGCCACAGCTACAGCTGCTGAAACACGGAGAGAAAGATTGCCTAACCTGCTCCAGCACACGCGAGAACATCAATCGCTCTTTAGTTCAGTCTGCCTTAGATCCTTCCAGAAAAGTACTCTGGTAGTACCATGGTACAGTGCAGAATTTACCAAAAAAATAGAAATGCGACTTACTTAACTACATTTTTCAGTAGCGTGGCAGTAGCTCAGCTGTTTTCAAAATAGTGCATCTTTTGCAGAAATAAACTACTGTATCCCAACATAGGTGGTGCGGTGTGACAAAAGGCTATATTGCTGTTTTTTGTCACATTGTATTGCACCAGCAGCAAGCTTGGCAATAATCAAATGCACACTCCTACAATGTCCTCTCTCATATGTAGCATTGGGAAATCCTATTCATTTGCATAAACTAGTTCAAAAACATTCGTTTGGACAGAAAGCCCTGTGGCAATTTACAGCTACATCACTGTTTTTTTTATCCAGCTATAGACAGTAAATGGAGTAATTTCTAATGTATTTAATGTAAAATCGTCTGTTCAAGTTAAGTGCTGTCACTTTAGAGGTCTTTGTTTTTGTCAGATAAAATAAATACCCTGCTGACTATAAACATAAATGATATAATCTGACCGTTACATATTTTAAAAAGGTATGGCTTCAATAAAGCGTGGTTAGTTACTTTTTGTTCGTTGCTTGTAGAGTAGCTATTGATTATGAGTAAGTTTGGAGTAGCTTCTCCAAAATGGAGAAAATAATGTCATGGTACTTTAATATATGATTACTATATTCACTGTGTGAGATGGTGGTCCAGTGGATTAAATTATAGAACTGATTTCAACCAGAAGGTTGCTGGTTCGATCCCAGTGGTTACCACAAGTGTGTCCTTGAGCAAGGCACTTTACTCCATGTTGCTCCAGGGGGATTGTCCCTGTATGAAAGGGCACTGTAAGTCGCTTTGGATAAAAGCATGTGCCAAATGCATAAATGTATTTATGTGGTAGCCCAAAGTATTTAAAAGAATATCATGGCATTTCCATGGCATATGTCTAAACACCCAGTAGGCAACATCAGATGTACCTGGTCTTCAAAGAGCAGCTCAGAATGTGTGCTGAAAGATCTCTCCCTGTATGACACCAAAGGCATCTTTATGCATGTTCTTATTCTGCAAATCTTTTTCTTTTCACATACAGAAACTAAAGGGTGAAATGTGATAAATGATAAAAGGACAGCCTCTTCGTGCAGGTCACTGGGAGAACAGAAATGCTCCAGATGTGTTTTTGCCTGTAGGAACATGGGCTAGAGAGGGGGTTCATGCCGTCTGTATTCAGTGAGTTGGGAGAGAATTCATGTGCATGGAACCAGAAACATTGGGAAACCTCACTGACTCAAAATCAGGGTCAAAAATCTGAGAAGACTAATGAAAATAGACCTTGTTTTGTCATCATATTTTTTTCCATTACAAATGATCAGCATAACAATTTCAGAATTTGTTATGAAAGTACTGTAACACTGAATGTATAGCAACAATCCAAGAGACATAAACCTAGTGAGGTGAAATATGATGGTCATGTTCTCCAGCATGATTTGAGAATGTAAAACATTTGACCTTTTGAACAAAGGAGTTCATACACTCTAAAAAAAAAAAGGTTCTATATGGTACCAAAAATGGTTATTCGTCGTAATCATAGAGGAACCACTCTTGGTGCTATATAGCACCATATCTTAACATGTTCTGTACAGTATATGGTAGCGGTGCTATATAGCACCATAGTTAGCGGTGCTATATAGCACCTTAGTCAAAGAACCGGTGAAGAACCTCTGAAGAACCGCTGAAGAACCACTGAAGCACCAAAATTGGTGCTATATAGCACTAAAAAAGGTTCCCCTATGATTACGAGCCAAGAACCATTTTTTGGTGCCATATAGAACCTTTTTTTTTTAGAGTGTATGGTCAAAGTGGTATATTTGTCCCCACTTAGGGAAGCATGTCCCATCAGTTTCCCTTCACTTATGCGCCACCACATGGAAAAGATGAAATATCTTGAGGCCAGTGGAGTTGTTATCAATCATCCATACACTCTAAAAAAAAAAGGTTCTATATGGCACCAAAAATGGTTCTTGGCTCGTAATCATAGGGGAACCTTTTTTAGTGCTATATAGCACCAATTTTGGTGCTTCAGTGGTTCTTCAGTGGTTCTTCAGAGGTTCTTCACCGGTTCTTTGACTAAGGTGCTATATAGCACCGCTAACTATGGTGCTATATAGCACCGCAACCATATACAGAACATGCTAAGATATGGTGCTATATAGCACCAAAAATGGTTCCCCTATGATTACGACGAAGAACCATTTTTGGTGCCATATAGAACCTTTTTTTTTTTGCGTGTATAAAGGTCGAATAATTTGCTGGAGGTACAGTGACACCACTATTCTTTAAGGACAGCTAACAAGAAAAAAGAGGGATCCTGATCTCATAGTTTGAAGCTTTAGATAATAAATCTTACTGTATGTCTATGTATATTGTTTAGTGTATGTTTAGTGTATATTGTTTAAAGTATATGTATATTGTAAGTATGTGTATATTGTTTAAAGCTGTGAGAACTACACTCACATTGTGTAAATTATTTATTGTTTATTGTAGTGTATACTGTGCTGTGAGTAATTGTGTGCGCATCAGATGTGTAATCTGTTGTTGCTTAAATGTTGTACATGTCATGTCATGACTACTATGTTGCTCGGAACTGCACCTAAGAATTTCACCTACTGTTGCACTTGTGTACATGTGTTAAATAAATTGATTTGATTTGATTTTGATTTGATTTGATACAATACAAAGAGTGTATATACTGTACTGTATCTATGAGCACATTTTGAGGGAACTAATCTTTTAACTTTCAATAAAATGGTGGAAGAGAGTAACCACAATCTTTATGCATGAGAAAATAAAACAGAAATACAATATCAGTCAAAAGTGAATAAACAAAAGAAAGTATCGACACTTGACCCAACTGTGAAGACAGGAGTAATTGGTTTCACCCCATTCAAATTGAAAAATATGTTTACATACCTACCAATACAACACTCAAACAAATTAACGCTGGGGGTTGTCATCTGTGTGATTCGTTGCCCTCCGGATAGCAGGCAGCATATTGATGTGCATGCCATGTTAAAGCTAGCGGTCTAAACCCACGTCTGGCTAAGCCCCCTCGAGCGGACATAATTAATGCACAAACATTGACTTTCAAACTGGCTGTGGCCCCAGGCCATGCTTTGAGGCTGATTCTGATTCCTCGCAATGGCAAGGTAAGAGATGAAGATCATTTGGCTCACCTGTGTTGATCTGAGACCTTTACCTGTTGATTCACAGTCACTGCCGCCCCACTGGCGTTCCACCTTCCTAACCTGGATATATCACTCAGCATAGCATCTGACCCCAAGCAGCGATAACATACAGGCCCAGTTAAGCAGTCAAGACAGGGCATATTATGAAATCACAAAAAAAAACAAAAAAAAAACAAGAAATTCAATGATGATAAAAGAGAATAGATGTAGAAGCACAGCTAGTCTAGTTTCAAAAAGGTTATCCCAAAAGGACAAGTTCAACACTCAGCTTCCATCTTTAGCAACAGTAAAGGCCACAGCGAGGGCCAAATAGAGAAAATAATCTATGCTTTGCCACACAAAGTCCCCTTTATATCAATATAACATCAAGCCAGTGAAGGGAAAGAATGATTCCAAATGTAGGCCAGTCAATTGATTGATCTGTCTGTGACATTGAACAGGCGTCAGTCTAGATTTTGAATGGCTGCATCGATATACAAAGTAAAATCTGTCACTGCAATTTGAGTTAATTTCAGAGTTTATTCAATTGACTTATTTTTCAGAAAACTCCTCATTTTGAAACCAAAAAGGGTAACAAGAATGAAGAAATTAATGAGGAAATGGAGAGAAATATTAAATGAAATAAATAAATAAGGAAGAAATAAAAAAAGAAAGATAAAACTAAGGAAGGACAGATGAAAGAAAGAAGGGCAGAATGAAGAAAGAAAAACAGGAAGGTATGCAGCAAGCAAGGAAATCTGGAAAGAAATGAAGAAAATAAGGGGGGGAAAGGAAGGAAGACATCAAGTAATGTACTTGATGTACTTGAACATGATCTATTCTTCCATAATCTCCTGTCAGTCAAGATATGCAACAGATCCTCAATAATAGCGACGCCTCTGTCATGAAGGACAGAAAATGCTGACAAGTGTCTTTTTATTCTAAGGCCTGCGGTTTATGGTTTAATCCATATTAATACAATCACCAGGGAGAGAGGCAAAAAAGTGGCCATTACATTTTTCATAATCTTCCATTTCTGCGAGCCACAGATAGCAAGCATAATTAATCCCTATGATAAACGGCTCACTGACGAGGATGTCATCACTTTATTTTGGAGGACGTGCGTCAGCTCTCTGTTGTTTCTGCGTTAAGTTCTCTGAGCTTCTATTGAACGTACATTTAATAAGTAGGGTTGAATGGGATCTATATGCATAAGTGATGAAAACTTCATGGATCAGGTGCGAGAATTTTGGAAGCAACTTGCCCCTCAAGAATTGTGAAGGTAAAGCAACAAACATCATAAAAGAGCAATATGTAAATGCAATTAGTAAAACTCAATAAAATCCTATATAATTATTTTATCAAGCGTGATATGGGTCAAAAACAAAAAGTCTTTTGAATGAGCAGGTTTTTGATGAGCAGGTTTCTCTCTTCTATTTCCGAACAGTCAAATTTTTTTATATAAACTTTTATCTTCATGAGTTCAGAGGCGTCATCGAAATTGATTTTCATGCAAGCATATCATGGAGGGGATATTGACACTGTGAAAGCAATTGGCTGTAACCTTGGGCTATGTATATCTCTCATATGATCTGATGATTAATTATATCCCTCACTGCCTGTTTACAGTACACTTCTCACATTATTTATTTCATTTAGCGCTGCTATTGACGAGTAAGAAAAAAGATCTTGCATTTCCACTTTTCATAATATCATTATTATGAAAAATTTACGTTTAACCCTCGTGCACTGTTCGATTTCGGGTTACACTCATTATGGTCCGGGTCAAATTGACCCTAATTGGATTCAATACAATTCCCCAAAAATCACACTATGAAAAAATACATACAATCAGGTACAAACAATTTGCTTTTAATATCAATACTTTTCACACATTACAAAGAATAAATATCTGAATTTACGATTTATAAAAATACTTTTAAGCACTATTTTTAAGATTGGCTCTTAGGACACATTTTTACCATTTGTGGCATACAAATAATATTTCTGTATTGAAAAAAAATGGGGAAAGCTAATTTTTTTAGCTTCATAGGTTAAAATTTTTGGGTCTCTACAATTGCCTTAGAACATTCAAATATGTGGGTCAAATTGACCCGTAAACATCACGAACGTAACAGTACTTTTGTGTGTATATGTCAAAACACATCAGCGTGTTGAAACTTTGCATGCATGTTCATAACCCTAAATGAGAAAAAGTCACAAAATTTAAAGAAAAAAAACATAGGTTAACTGATATTTCTGACAACTTAAAAATCCAAAAGGGTCAAATTGACCCGCAACATAACACAAGGGTTAAGGGAAAAAAATTCACTGACAATGTAATTACACTGTTTTGTGTAATGTAAGGCTGTCAGACACACTACATGCCCTTCTCTTGAAGACTGTAATGTAGCATAAAAAAATTCAACACATCTAAACAACTGAATTCAATTATTATTCTCTTTATGTTTAGTCTCTATCGTAATGAATATGTAAAGCCCCGTTTCCACCGAAATTACCCAGAACAATTTGTACCAGGAACTTTTTTTACAGGAACTTTTTTTCTCCCAGACCTGCTACTGTCTGCGTTTCCACTGCGGTCTAAAGTACCATGAAGTTTAGGGAAATTAGTCCGGTGATGTAGGACAGCGTCTTATTTATTTACGGCTGCTCCTCCCAGTCACCGACGGACAGTAATCAGTTTTGAGCGACACTGCAAAAATAACAAGTGGAGGAGATTCAAGCTGTGCTGCTTTTGCTGGTTATGTATTGGCTTGCTAAAGAGGTCATTAACAAAAGGGTGGAAAAGAGACGAGCATTCTGAAAGCTAGATTTAAAATAAGACAATATATGTTATTATCAGCTATTACGGACATTGACCGTGAGATGGCTGAGACGAACGTGCGCCATCGGACAGAAAGAGCAAGACTGATATTTACTGAACGCAGAACGAAACTCGCAAGATTTTTTAAAATGCCGGTTGAAATAAAATGCTGCGTGAGCTCAACCAATCAGCATGTTCAGCGGCCAAGTCCCACCTCCGACAGTTCCGGAACTTTGAAAAAGTACTACCTCGGGAGCAGGGCCATTTGGAGGGGGAAATATTTACCCAGAACTTCATTTAGACCCTGGTTCCTGCGGTCGAAACACACCGAGTACCACCCCAAAGTTCCTAGTTCCTGGGGAAAGTTCCTGCGGTAGAAACGCGGCTTAATCCAATTAGCATCAAATTAGTTTACTGTAGTTGGACACATTAGGAGACAAACAAATAATTCCCTCAGAAGATGCTAGGATGTATAAATTAATCCACTATGTGTATTTAAAAGCAATATTTATATTCAAATAATGGTATCAGATGGATTTTTATTAAAACAATGTCACACAACGAGGATTATTACATTATGGACATATATCGAGGCCATTATACAACAGTACAACAAAACTAAATAAGAAAGGCATAGATTAATAAATGCCACATCTAACTGCTTTAAACACCATAATACGGCAGACGGCTTACGTATAGCGGCCCATAGAACAAACACTAATGAGGAATCTATGTGTATACATCTATAAAGTAAGGGACTCTCTTACAATGTGCACAATCCTCCATTAATAATCCGAAAACTGCCTTTTCTGAAAAGTCGCTATGGAGTACAAGGAAGTAGCACGATTATGTGATATTGCTTTTGCACAATTGTTCAATAAACAAGAAAATAATACTGATAAACTTATTTTAGCATTATTGCCAGTTAATTTTGTTTTGTTTGTTTTTTTGCACCGCCAACAAAGCTGTTGTGTGTCTCCAAGCAACAGAAGGTAGTGGCGTTGCTGAATGAATCACTGTTTTTAAATTAGTTGTTAAAATGAGTCGTTTAAATGACTGATTCAATGAATCCCTTGTAAAAACCTGTCAAATCAAATCACTTTATTGTCACTCTACCATATGCACAAGTGCAACAGTAGGTGAAATTCTTAGGTGCAGTCCGAGCAAACATAGTAGTCATGACAGTGACTAAGTAGTCATGACCTGTCTCTTGTTATGTTGTGGAATGAATCAGTGGGTTTGAACAAATCAGATGAAAATTGACTCACTCTTAAAGGGTTAGTTCACCCAAAAATGAAAATTATGTCATTAATAATTACTCACCCTCATGTCGTTCGACACCCGTAAGACCTCCGTTCATCTTTGGAGCACAAATGAAGATATTTTTGTTGAAAGCTGATGGCTGAGAAAGGCCTCAGCAAACCCTCCATAGGGATTCAGTACATTTACACTCACAAGACCCATAAAAGGCACTAAAAACATCATTACAAAGTCCATCTCACAACAGTGGCTCTACAATAATGTGCACAAAAAAAAAATCAAAATAACGACTTTATTCAACACAAACTTTGGCCTCTGCCGTGAACTCACGAAGCACCACGTGTGTTCCGAAGATGAACGGAGGTCTTACGGGTGTCGAACGACATGAGGGTGAGTAATTAATGACAGAATTTTCATTTTTGGGTGAACTAACCCTTTAAAGACTGTCACTTGTTGCCACCTTGTCACCACTATTTCACAATATTGCTGTTTTTTATTATATCTTTGATCAAATAAATGCAGCTCTGATTAGCATTTCTTTCAGAAACATTTAAAGGTCCCGTTCTTCGTGTCTTTTTGAAGCTTTGATTGTGTTTACAGTGTGCAATATAACATGTGTTCATGTTTCGCGTGTCAAAAAAAACGGTATTTTTAACACAATGTACTTATCTGTATACCACTGTATTCACTGTCCTGAAAACGGCTGATGACTTCCTTTATTCTATGAAGTCCCTCCTTCAGAAATACGTAACGAGTTCTGATTGTGCCAGCGGTTCCCGTGTTGTGATTGGACAGCAGCTTAGCGCACGTGGCCCGGTTCCTGTGTTGTGATTCGACAGCAGCTTAGCGCACATGGAAAGGTCACGCCTCTTAACGAGGAGATATATGCGCTTAATGATCTCTACAGCGTCCCTGGGAAAGCCAATCAAAGGGGATTTGACTCCGGGATGAAAATAACAGCGTCTCAACGACATGGCGACAAACACACTGAAACGCAGCACTTCCTTTTCTCCACACGACACGTCCTCTTCTCCACGTTGTCACGGTTCATGAATTCATCATCTCACTCTGGTGCGTGTGTATGTGTGTTTGTTTGGGGCGGAGCCGCTGGTTGGCTGACGATTATTACACCTGTCGCAGCTGATCAGCGCTCCAGCTGCAGATCATCAGCGCACCCTTTTTAGTCTGTCTTTGTTCCCTTTGTCATTTGTCAGAGCGTTGTTTTGGATGGGTGTCGCGTGTCTCCTGCTTGTGCCTTTCGTGTTCCTGCCCTGCCTGTCTTCCTGTGTTCCGTGTTTCACCCTGGATTCGTTGTCACTCTGGAATCATCGTCATTCTTCCACACCATCCTCACCAGACTGGGTTGTCTACAGCGTCCCTGTGCTACCTGCACTTTTCTGCCACGCATCCGCCTGCACACGCTGATCCTCGTGTCTGCTGACTACATTCCTCGCCTTACTACGATCATTGAGTTCGGCTGCTGTCTACGCTCCGATCATCTATTTATGTCTTCTGGTGACTACCAACGACATACTGTCTAATAAACTAACTTTTGACTTGCATTTGTATCCTGCCTTATTTCCACGTAACAGAACGCTCTGACCACTATGGATACAGCAAGTTCGGAGGATATTACCGAGTACCTGACTCACAGCAGTTCCCGTATGGACCGGCAGGAGGAGAACTTGGCCACTACAGGACGTGCGGTGCAGGTATTGGTAGCACAGGTGTCCGAGCTGACCCAACAGATACAACGTCTCGTCTGTCCCGCTGTGCCCAGCCCACCGCCGATTCCCCCCACACCATCTACCACCAGCCACCAGCGTGAACCGCGACTACCCACTCCTGAGAGTTATGCGGGTGAGACAAACTACTGTAGAGCTTTCCTAACTAAGTGTTCGATGTTTTTTGCTCTCCAACCATCTACGTTCAGTACTGAGCAGAGTAAGGTGGCGTTCGTGCTCACGCTACTTTCTGGACGGGCTGCGCTATGGGGAACGGCGGTGTGGGAGAACCAACATCAATGCTGCTCCTCGTTCCAGGCACTCTCGGATGAGATGAAGCGGGTGTTTGACCGGGCGGTGGCTGGCAGGGAGGCAGCTCGTCAACTCGCTGACCTTCGTCAGGGTAACCGCTCGGTCTCGGATTATTCGATTGAGTTCAGGACCCTGGCTGCCGAGTGCCACTGGAACGAGGAGGCACAGTGGGACATGTTCCTGCATGGGCTGGCTGACCGCATCCAAAGAGAGATGTTGCCGCTGGATCTTCCGGTAGGACTCAACGCACTTATTGACTTGGCACTTCGTATGGACGCCAATCTGAGTCGGCTGGAACGTCGTTTCAGACCACCGCTCCAGTCGGTCGGCGCCGAGGACAGCCAAGTCAGCGGGAGCGATGCGGTCAGTCCTCACTTCGATCCCGAGCCCATGCAGGTGGGTCGAGCTCGGCTTTCCCGGGGGGAGAGAGAGAGACGGAGATCCCGTGGTCTTTGCCTCTATTGTGGTGGAGAGGGCCACTTCCTGAACAACTGCCCGGTAAAAGACCACGCCCGGCGGTAAGAGGAAGGCTACTGTCGGGCGGGATCTCCGTGAATAAGACCTCATCCTCAACTCTCCTCCCGGTAAGATTGCTGTGGACGGCCCGGTCTCACAACTGTGAAGCGCTTTTGGATTCTGGGGCAGAAGGTAACTTCATGGATATTACTCTGGCACGTTCACTTGACATTCCCATCATTTCACTCCCGGACACGTTATCCGTCAATGCACTTAATGGTCAGGATTTACCACCCATCACGTTCACCACCAGACCTCTTGTCACTCTTGACACTTATCACCTCTGGCAATCACACCGAACAGATTTCATTCCTGCTCCTGGATTCCCCTCTGGCTCCGGTTGTCCTCGGTCACCCCTGGCTGGTCCAACATAATCCTCGGGTCGACTGGGGACATCACACTGTCTCTTCGTGGAGTGAAAGCTGTTATCAGTCTTGTCTTGTTTCTGCCTGTTCGTCTGTTTCTCGTCCTGTTTTTCAGAAGGAGGTGGTGAATTTGTCTAACGTGCCCCCTGAGTACCTCGACCTGAAGGAAGTGTTCAGTAAGTCTCGCGCTGCTTCTCTTCCTCCGCATCGTCCCTATGACTGTGCCATAGATTTACTCCCAGGTAAGTCTCCGCCTAGAGGCAAACTTTACTCTCTTTCTGTTCCTGAGAGGGAGGTCATGGAGAAATACATTTCTGATTCTCTAGCTTCCAAGTTCATCCGTCCTTCCTCTTCTCCAGCGGGGGCGGGGTTCTTTTTTGTGGGGAAGAAGGATGGTTCTCTGCGACCTTGCATTGATTACCGAGGGCTGAATAACATCACGGTAAAGAATACCTATCCTTTGCCGTTGATGTCTTCAGCCTTTGAGAGGTTGCAGGGAGCATCCGTTTTCACAAAATTGGACTTGCGTAACGCTTATCATTTGGTTCGCATCAGGAAGGGGGATGAATGGAAAACTGCTTTTAATACCCCCAGGGGCCATTTTGAATATTTGGTGATGCCCTTCGGACTGTCCAACTCCCCAGCGGTTTTCCAGGCACTCGTCAATGATGTGTTGAGAGACATGGTAGATCAGTTCATATATGTTTACCTGGATGACATATTGATTTTTTCTTCGTCTCTCCAGGAACACATTCAACACGTCAGACGAGTGCTTCAGAGGTTGCTAGAGAATGGGCTTTTTGTCAAGGCGGAGAAATGCGCGTTCCATGCACAGTCGGTTCCCTTCCTAGGGTTCATCGTCTCATCCGAGGGAGTGCGTATGGATCCTGACAGGGTTAAGGCTGTGGTAGAGTGGCCAAGTCCAGATTCCCGTAAGGCCCTACAGAGGTTTCTGGGATTCGCCAATTTCTACCGGCGTTTTATTCGCAACTTCAGCCAGCTAGCCGCGCCTCTGACTGCCTTGACCTCTCCCTGAGTGACGTTCAGGTGGTCCGATACAGCTGAGGCTGTATTCGCCAACCTCAAAAGCCGCTTTGTTTCGGCTCCCATCTTAGTCGCCCCTGATCCAGCACGTCAGTTCGTGGTGGAGGTCGATGCGTCAGAGGTGGGGGTAGGTGCGGTTCTTTCCCAACGCTCTGCTTCGGATGATAAGATGCATCCTTGCGCGTTTTTTTCCCACCGGTTAACACCTGCTGAACGTAACTATGACATTGGTAACAGAGAGTTGTTGGCAGTTAAGATGGCTTTGGAAGAGTGGCGTCATTGGTTAGAAGGGTCGGGGGTACCTTTTATAGTATGGACGGACCATAGGAACCTTGAATATATTAGATCTGCTAAAAGACTCAATTCCAGGCAGGCTCGGTGGGCACTTTTTTTTCGGACGTTTTGATTTTTCTCTCTCGTACCGCCCCGGGTCCAAGAACATCAAACCCGACTCTTTATCTCGTATTTTTGATCCTTCCGAACGCCCGGTTACTCCCGAGTGCATTTTGCCAGAGAAGATAGTTATCTCTACACTCACATGGGAGGTCGAGTCGAAGGTCAAATTGGCCTTAGAAGGGGTAACGCCTCCGCCCGGCTGTCCACCGAGTCGTTTATTTGTACCGGAGAGTTTGAGGTCCGAAGTCATTCAATGGGGTCACTGTTCCAAGATCGCTTGCCATCCAGGAGTAAACCGTACTTGCAGTTTAATAAAGCAACGATTCTGGTGGCCAGGTATGGCTTGCGACATTCGCAGTTTCGTGTTGGCTTGTTCAGTTTGTGCCGTTGGTAAGACGTCTAATCGACCCCCGGATGGGTTACTACAGCCGCTGGCAGTTCCTTCGAGACCCTGGTCCCACATTGCGCTAGATTTTGTTACCGCCCTCCCGCCCTCTAATGGCATGACGGTTGTTTTAACCGTAGTGGACCGGTTCTCGAAGGCTGCACATTTTATTCCCTTGCCCAAATTACCCTCAGCCAAGGAGACAGCGGTGTCTGTTATAGACCACGTCTTTCGGTTACATGGCCTCCCGATGGACGTGGTCTCCGACAGAGGTCCCCAATTTGTGTCCAAATTTTGGAGAGAATTTTGTAAATTGCTAGGGGCGACAGTCAGTCTATCTTCGGGTTACCACCCCCAGAGCAATGGTCAAACTGAGCGAGCCAATCAGGATCTGGAGAGAGTGTTGCGATGTTTGGTTTCCAGGAATCCTTCATCCTGGAGCCAACAGCTCTCTATGGTGGAGTACGCTCACAATACGTTACCAGTGTCATCCACGGGCCTTTCTCCTTTTGAGTGTAGTTTAGGTTACCAGCCACCTGTTTTTCCTAGTCTGGAATCTGAAGTCGCGGTCCCCTCCGCTCACGCTTTTGTCCAGAGGTGCTACCGCACTTGGACCAGAGCCCGTGAGACTCTGCTCCAGGTGGGGGCGCGCACTAAGGCTAAGGCCGATCGCCACCGGTCGAAGCCTCCCGTATACGTCGTGGGTCAAAAAGTGTGGCTTTCTACCAAGAACATTCCGCTCCGTTCCGTGTCTAATAAGCTTGCTCCCAAATTTATCGGCCCGTTCACTGTCACCAAGATCATTAGTCCGGTGACAGTCCGCCTCAAACTTCCTCCGGCGTACAGGAGAATTCACCCCGCCTTTCATGTTTCCAAATTGAAGCCCGTTTTTCATTCCCATCTTAATCCGCCAGTCCCGGTTCCCCCACCGCCGCGACTCGTAGATGGGGAACCAACATATTCGGTAAATCGTATTCTGGACTCGAGACGGAGGGGACGAGGTTTCCAGTACTTGGTGGACTGGGAAGGTTATGGTCCGGAGGAGAGAAGTTGGGTTCCTGCTAGGGACATTTTGGACCACTCCCTTATTGATGATTACAATCAACAGGTAGGTTCTCCTGGGAGCGTCAGGAGGCGCTCCTAGGGGGAGGGGTACTGTCACGGTTCATGAATTCATCATCTCACTCTGGTGCGTGTGTATGTGTGTTTGTTTGGGGCGGAGCCGCTGGTTGGCTGACGATTATTACACCTGTCGCAGCTGATCAGCGCTCCAGCTGCAGATCATCAGCGCACCCTTTTTAGTCTGTCTTTGTTCCCTTTGTCATTTGTCAGAGCGTTGTTTTGGATGGGTGTCGCGTGTCTCCTGCTTGTGCCTTTCGTGTTCCTGCCCTGCCTGTCTTCCTGTGTTCCGTGTTTCACCCTGGATTCGTTGTCACTCTGGAATCATCGTCATTCTTCCACACCATCCTCACCAGACTGGGTTGTCTACAGCGTCCCTGTGCTACCTGCACTTTTCTGCCACGCATCCGCCTGCACACGCTGATCCTCGTGTCTGCTGACTACATTCCTCGCCTTACTACGATCATTGAGTTCGGCTGCTGTCTACGCTCCGATCATCTATTTATGTCTTCTGGTGACTACCAACGACATACTGTCTAATAAACTAACTTTTGACTTGCATTTGTATCCTGCCTTATTTCCACGTAACACACGTGGGACAGCAACAAGACCACGCTCCCTTTTCCGCGTATTCTTGTGGGCGGAGGTTAGTCTGTTCTACTGTTCTATCGACGTCATTTATGTAGGAAGTACCAGGATGTAGTCCAAGCCAGCCGTTCGCTTTAGGCTTTGAAAGGGAACTTCTGTTAAATTAAATATCTCGCTTGGCATTGAACTTTTAGCTTTATAATTTTACAGGTATTATTTATGCTCTAACAGCAACATTACACACTAACTAAAGTTTGAGCAGTGGGATCACGAAGAACGTGACCTTTAAAAAATCTCACCAACCCCAATTTTTGGATTGGTAGTTTACCTGTCCATGGACATCTGTGTAAATACGTATATATGTACAGTATAAACAACACAGCAAAATGCTACTGGCTGACACATAGCACCACACAACCCAAGTGTTCTGAAAGCCACAGCTGTTTCCTTTTGGGACAGTGAATAAGTAATAGAAGGCTGTGTTAGATAAACAGGTTATGACCTTTTCTATTGAGATTGATAGTTCCATGTCAGTAGTGAGGAAAATAAATGTTCACCCTCAGCAGTTTCCCTCCGTGTGTCTGATTGGACACACGGAGGGAAAGTGAGCAGTGCTTAAAGAGGTCTCTGGTGGCGGTACCCTGGAGTGACTCCAACTTGGACTACCAGCTACTCCATCATGGTAATGTGTGTAAATGTGTGTGTGCATATGACAACATGAGTTTCTCGTTGTCTTCAGTTTGTACTTGACCTCACCCCAAGCAGGTTTCTCTATGGCAGTATGGCACAAACTTGAAAAGAAAGTCCAGTCAACTTCAAAAAAGGCCTGCAGCCACTCTGAATGAAGTAGTAGAGTGGATTTAGACTCTCTGCACACCACAAGACTCAGAATAGCGATGGCAGATGTGACACCAATGTGAGATACAAAAAAGATGCCAGTGTCTCAGTTCGGTGAGCACCTTGAGGAGGAACATCTGACATTTCTGTGTCTTTCTCACAGACTTCACCTGAACCGAACTGGGCCGCCTGGCAACTGGTGAACGCCCCCGCCTGGTCTCCAGTGACCACCTACAGCAATGAAAGACATGCGGACCGTTCCACACGAAAGAGCACTTCACCTTTAAGTTAAAAACACTTTAGCTCTGTTCCAAAACCTAGTGAGCTGCCATACTGCCAACTGCCTTCTAAGGCAGCCTCCTAACATAAAGGGAACCTCAGAAATGAATCATTTGGAACACTCAACATGGAGGCAATGTAGATTTTCCGACTCACAAAATGTTTTGAATTAACTTCAGTTATTCTCTCTCCCATAAAACTTATAGTAAGCACATTTTCAAAATAAAAGTTTTTAACATTAATAACCTTACTGCCAACAAAGGTACAATAATTATTTTTAAAGTACTTATATTATTAATTACTTATTTTGGTGTGATTGTTTTTGCTAAACTCTTAGACCTTGCACAACTGCTTATCCCAGGATAAAAAAAATGATAAAATAAACAAATGTAAATATAAAAAAGTGTAACAGATCAACAAGACAAGGCTTTATTTTCCAAACATTTGACAAAAATAGTATTTGTATAATAATATAGTCAAATTGTATTTATTTTTTACAAATAAACTGTATAAAATTATGTATTTGAATCTTTTTCCATGACTAAAAAGTCAAAGGACAGGTTTGTCACTTTTGATAATGACCCAATACTCTACTGAGAATAAACACGTGGTACATCATTTTAAATAAACAATTAGTTTTTATTATTCTAAAATATAATCTATTGATACAGTTCAGTAGTGAATGAATTACACATTTATAAACAACAATTCTCCAGCATTTTCACAATGTCTTCTGGGATTAGCTTCTCTGCACAAAAATGAGGCCTCAGAGGCAACTCTGTTTTGGAACAGATTCTGTCACTCATCCCTCATATTTATTGTTAAATAAAGGAAACTGCACTTGAGTCTCATGATGACTTTAGGTCATATATACCTGGCTGTTTGTTTGGAATAGCCACAACGGAAAGCCATTCTGCCCTATTCTCCATTTGACATTCTCAATATATCTTCCTTTCAAAAATGACAACGAATATCTCCCTGATGTCATTTTACAGTCTTACCTGCCACAATCCCTGCTGTACTTGAAATGATATTTACCGTTCGGATAGCAAATCGCACCATCACGACAGGCATTTGTTTCTATTAGCCATTCAATCTCAGTTTTCAGAGCTCCTGTGGGGGATTGCATTTATTATCCGCAATCTTAAATGACAGATGGCGACAAATAAACAAACCTGTTTATAAAACTGTTTATAAAATTAAACAAAACAGGAGCAGGAGTTTTTATAAAGGTTTTAAGACTTTTAAAGACCTTAATAAAACCAAGTAAAGAAAATTAAAGGAAAAAAGTGAAGGGAAATCACAACATGTTAATATGTTCTCATATGAGAATATTTAAAGTTGTTTTAGCAACAATGTTCCAACTGTTTAGCCAACTGATGTCCATTAATTTTCAATTCATTTTGCAAACAAAGCTTCCAAACCACTAGAATATGGACATACCTTTTACTGTACCTTCTTATCCTACTGCAAAAAAGTAATGCTCTTGGTGTTCCGAGTCTTTTTGACTCATTTTCCAGTGCAAATATTGTAAGATTCTTAAATCAAGAAACATTTCCTTGAGAGGCTATAATTATTATTATAATTATATAACAAGTCTTGTTTTCTGTTAAATGGATGAGTTTATGATTAAAATGAACAAATATCTGCCAATGGGCTCAAAAAACTTTATTAAACTTAATTCAAAGCTTAAAGGGATAGTTGATAGTCAAAGCAAAACAAGATATTTTGAAGAATGTTTGTAACCAAGCAGCTACAAGGAACCATTGGCTACCATAGTAGGGAAAACAATAATACCGTATTTCCTCAAATAAAAGCCTGTAGTCAATTAAATGCCGGGCCTCTGATAGTGGCCGGGGGCGTGGCCAGCTCGAACAAATAAAGGCCGGTCTCAAATTAAGGCCGGGGGAAAATTATTTCCTTTCATTTCATGTGCATTCAAGTTCAGCGTAATGTACAGTAAGGTTAATGCGAAGGAGCAAAACTATCGTGGCCATCGCCCCCCGCTGGGATTCTTGCAAGTGCGACGCACAATCCTGGTCTCTTCTATACTAAACACTTTGCAGGGATTGCTCTGTAAATTAAATTGAGAACATAACTGATGCATATCTGCTATTTTAAATACTGTAGTCTATGAGAGATGTGACGTGTGTTAGTCTGTGAAAGCTACACAAATATTGATCTTGACAATCTCTTAGCCTCGTCTTTTTTTACACATCTTACTCTGCATTTAACTTAAACTATTTTATTTTGTACAAGAAAACAGCATAGGCTTCAAAATAAATTATGTTATTGAAATATTGTAAAGTGGTCATTTGAACAACACGAACATTTAAAAAACAATATGCAAAATCAAAATTGAATAGCTCCATAACGGATTGAGAAAAGTGCGCGCATTAGTTGGGTTAGAATAAAATTATAGTTTTTTTTTAAGTAGAAAATATTTATGTAAAAAGATATAAAATAAAAAGTGCTTAAAGGAACACAACACAAGTGGAGGGAAGCTTTTTTCCCTCACGTGGAATATAGAAAGCACATAAGTTGGGTTGAGTCTATAAAACACGAAAGAACAACAAATATATCACACAAAAAACTTTCTTTAAAATGAATTTCGTTTTGTATAAATTGTATCTTAATTTTAATCTATGTTTTATCAACCAAATTGCCCGGATTTAATAAATAACAAGCAAATAGCCTATAACAGACAATGACATGGAGGTGGAGGCGGCAGCGCGGCGCAGCGTGATCAACGGCTTAAATGAACAACTACTAGAAAAGGAAAAAAAAAACTTTAGTCAGGGGCAGCCCTTACTATTTATTTCAGATAGGCCTATATTTGATCCAGCATGTCACAAAGGGAGTTCTGGGTTGAGCGGCGGTGCTGAGCGGAAAGAGCTTCAGAAATGAACGGAATCTCCAGAAAGGCGCTTGATCTCCACTGGAGGAAATATTACCACTCTTTCAACGCACACACCGCAAAAGTCACAATAAGACCTCATGTATGTTTTAAAAACACAATTCAACTAAATAATACTTTTTTTTTTTAAATAAAAAAATTGCATTGCATTTGCAATCCTTTGAAACCACCCCACTTCCCGTGCCCCTGATGATATCTGTCTTCTGGAACACTATCGCTTTTCATTTAAAACGGTTTATTTAAAACAATTATTTTTTTCAAATAGATGGAATTCGAAATACAGGCCTGCCCCTAATAAAAGCCTGATTCAAATAAAAGCCGGCGACCTTCTGCAGTTCAGGTAAATAAAGGCCCCGGCTTTTATTTGAGGAAATACGGTATGTTAGTCAATGGTTGCTTGGATCTGCTTGATTCCCAACATTCTTCAAAATATTTTATTTTGTGTTCAGCAGAACAAAGAAACTCATAGAGGTTTGAACAACTTGAGGATGAGTAAATGATGACAGAAGTTTCATTTTTGGGTGAACTACCCCTTTAATTCAATCCCCATTGACATATTTGCTTTTTTTGTAGTGTAAACTCAGTTAATTTTGTCTTAACTTCTCAGAAAACTAGACCTCATGTCTTCTTTTTGCTTTTCCAGTAAATGTATCTTGATTTAAAGATATTTGTGCTGGAATACAAGACACAAATACTGAGGAAAATAGTGCAAGGAACATTCAGTGCCATGACTTTATGAATTTAAGACTTTATGCTCTGATTTAGGATCTTTTTATGGGCCTTAATTTGTGGAAGGGCTAATTAAGACCCACAGAAACCCTGAGGAGGAAAAAAGACCACGGTCCTTAAAAGCCACAAGTGAAGTGACAACCGCTTCGCTTAGTAACGCTTAGTTTCTCTGAGCACGCATGGATTCCTGGTTCAGTCAAGGTTTTATTAGGAGGGAATCTCCACAATCTGTTTCATGTGTCAGAGCCGCGTGGGTGATGTGGGCCTCCTGGACCAGGGTCCAAGACGCTATATTAAAGCGTCTGCTGGTTGCAAATTTAGAAGCGACAGCCAAATAAAGTGTCACACTACATTTTTCACCAGCAGATTAAAGCAGTGTAGGCCTGAATTACATTATATTAGATGTGAAAATGGGAAATAAAGCAAGCAGATGACTGGAGCTGGTTGATGTAGCAGAGAGATGTAGCACACTGGTGACATACACCGGTGGCAGTGATTGAAGTAGAGTTTTCTGGAAAAAAAGCCAGCTGCAATCATACTGAGCTTTCTTTCTTTCTCTCTTTCTCTCTCTCTCTCTCTCTCTCTCTCTATATATATATATATATATATATATATATATATATATATATATATATCTAGAATAACCATATCTATTTGAACTGTACTAAAATTCCACTTGTAGCAGAAAAAAACAGTAGCAGTAGCACAAACTATCTGGAAGTGTAGACTGAAAAAAGTGCATTTGCTCTTTGCCATTTCAGTTAACCTTACTTAAGAAATAACTGCATATATTATTAAAACATGCCGCGACTGAACATTCACAGGCACGTGACCCCGTTTGGCTTAAGGACCAGTGCTTTAAGAAGCACTGAAATAATACAATACAGTTTATTAAACCTCTGAAAACAGGGCAGCAACTGTAATTGATTCATCATGTTCGTTGGGGCAGGGGGCTCATTGAATGTCTACGGCTGCCATAGACTGTCATATAGAAATCATACTGACGAGAAATACATCCGAGAGAAAGAGGGTGCAGAGTTGTCTGGACTCATAAGAGCAGATGAAAGCGTGACTTCCCACTTTGATGCCCTCAGATGTGAGAGATCATGACAGAGCTGGAACATGCAGTGCTGAAGATGATGTGCTCGTCCGTTTCTGCTCAACTTTACCACAATAGAAGGGGGAGGAAAAAAACACCCACTGCTTGGCTTTTCAGAATGATTTCACGCAGGGCACAAATGCCTTCTCTGAAGCTCTGTAAATCTACCAGGGCCATGGTGAGCTGGACCAGGAGACAAACACAAAGCTAATCTATCTCATATTAAAAGAAGAACCTCCAGAGTGAGCATGACCCCAAAGCCTGGACTACCACAGTCCACACTGTAGGGATGAGGTGCTCGAATGTATTTCTATGGTCCCTTTTGTGTTTGTAACAACATTTTGTGTGGGTAGAATTTTCAGTTAACGTTTAAAAGAGGAGATGAGGGAATATAGTTGCTGCAAAGTTGAATCACTATGTCAAATCTACAGCAATCCATCACTTTTATTTGAGAGTGTTATGAAAGAGTTCCTTCAATAGTGCCTTATTAAATAGTAAATTACATTAAACGCTCTCAATCCACATAAGCTGAATACAAAAAACTAAACAGAAATACCGTTCAAAAGTTTGGGGTTTGCAAGTTTTTGAAACCAAGGTTATATTTATATGTTCAAAAATACAGTAAAACAGTAACTTTGAGAAATATGATTACAATTTAAAATATTGTTTTCTATTATAACATATTTTAAAATGTAATTCATTTTAAGTGATTTCAAAGCTAAATGTTCAGCATAATTACTCCTGTCTTTAGTGTCACATGATCCTTCAGAAATCATTTTAATATGCTGATTAAGTGCTTATAAAACATCTTCTATTATTTTCAATATTGAAAACAGTTGACATTAATCATTTTAACAATGATTTTCTGGAAATTGTGATGCATTTCTTCAGGTTTCTTTGTTCAGTAGAAGGTTCAAAGAACAGCATTTATTTAATTTACTACTACTAGTACTACTACTACTACTACTACTAATAATAATAATAATAATAATTAAATTTCTTCCAGAAATACCATACCTTTAACTGACAAAGAAATGTGAAAGTCTGAAACCGATATTACAATTTGAATAATAAAAATAATAATAAAGTAAAGCATAGTTGCTTTCAGACATTATAAAATGTCTCTAAAATAAGAGAAACTGTCCTTTACTGTGTTTCTGTGGGAAGAATCACCAAGCCCCCTTCTCACTGCAGCCCAGCTTCCATCAGAAAACCCCATCTCCATTACTCTTCCCCAATGCGGTATAGTGAACATACACCCTGGCCCGCGAAGGTTAACCTTCAGTCATCAATCACAATTGTCGGAGTGTGAGGTGCTGCAGCACGGCTATACCATGATATATTACACATATAAGCAGAGGCATCTTAAGGTGGCTATAAGAGCCCAGGACCTAATTTACAAGCCAGGCCTAATGCACCTTATTGTGAAGTTAACAGTGTAGTGCATACATGCACTTATGTCCCTGGATGCTCTCGACGAACTAATGCACCTCTCGCATGCCAAGCCCGTAATGGCATTCTCACTGTTATGGATAGAGATGCTCTCAGCACAGCAAATTATCCGTCATGCATGGGATTCCAACAGTGTATTCTGGGATGCCACTAAGGAAATGGAATCGAGTGAATAGAATAGAATAGAATAGAATAGAATAGAATAGAATAGAATGAAAAAGTCTGTGGACCTAGTCACATGTTCATGTCAAATGCTCATCTTCTCTCAGTTTTTCACTGCTTGGCTCATGGACTTCCAACTCTTGCACTGACTGGAGAGGACAGAGATGAATATGTATATATCTTATGCATACACCGCAAATCTATCACTGTACAGAATATTATAAAATAATATAATTTCTGCCTCATTCTGTGAAGCACATCAGATCGCAAAAGTAAGTTATTTCAAACACTCGATTAAATGTTCTCTTTTGTTGGACGCTTTTCATTACAAGTTTGGAAAGATGTTAGGCAAATGTTGCTTTTGGCTTTTCGCAGCATTGGTCTGGTTTCACACTCAACTTGATTCTGTCGAACCCCATGGTGCATTTGCGTTCATCTTGCGACAGACCGCGGTAAATATATTATGATTTTTATTAATTTGGTGCTATTATTCGCAGCTGAGTAAACGACACTTGGGTTTACTGTACGTGCGTTGCGTACTCTTTAGAGGAGACAGGGGATTGCCATTCATTTGCCGCCCTGATTGCACTCGCTATGTGCAAATACACTGTAGGCTCACTCTCGCTCATATCCAAGGTAAATAATCAACACTATCATCCCATACATATGTGTTTTATTGAACTCAATACATTGCATTTGGCTAAAATGCATGCGCAGATTACTTTTCTTCCTGTACATGTGCACACCCGAGTCCGTGTTGCTTTCACATTCACACGAATCGCGGCACAGTTCGAGTGCCATCAAACTCCTCCAGGGAGCCTCAGGTTTGGTACCCTGAGTGCGCAACGAGCTCCGTATAACAGCTTTCACTTTAGCAATTTTTCATGTGAACCGTGCCCCGTTTCGAACTAAACTGGTAGGTGGTGGTTGAGGAGATTCCCCCCTTCTATACGTAAAGCACTTTGAGTGCATAGAAAAGCGCTATATAAATGTAACAAATTATGAATTATTATTATTAATTAAACTGCCAATGACTCACAGCGCTTGCAGAGACAGAGCAGCATTTACTGCGAATCGATCAATCCACTCTGAACAGTGCTGTGCTTCACCTGCAGATATATATTTATTTATTTGATAAAAAATTTAATCAATTTCATAATCTCACTAAACCAAATCGCGAATTTGGTTTAATTTCAGTCAATCGTGCAGCCCCGATAACCTCACACAAGCACAAACAAATTCTCACCTCGCACAAACCAATGTTTTCCTCGCACTGTACAGCCCTGACTTGAGGCTCCTGTCAGCTGTGTTTCAAGCACAATTCATATGCTCCGCTCTCCACCCATATATAAAAGCTGCTAACGGTTAATGAAGATTTTGTGGATAAACTCACAGCTCGATTGAACTCTTGACGTGTCAAAAGTGATAAGACAGCTTTATGAACTTTGCCATCGTTGATATTTCTTTTGGCTTGACTCCCGGCGATACAGACAGTACTTGAAACACTACTGTAAGTTGCTGTGTGATCTAGACATATCGAGCCTCACACCTGTAAGTAAATTTGGTTGTCAATCTCAAAAACTGACAGTGTGAACGCAGCCTTTGAGAAATAAAGTGTTTTTGTCCATACAATAGAAGTTAACACTATTCGGTTAACAACATTCTTCAAAATCTTATTTTGTGTTGCACATAAGAAAGAAAGTCATACAGGTTTGGAAATACATGAGGGTAAGTAAATGATGACAGATTTTTTCATTTTTGGGTGAACAGAAATAATATTACTGTGATAACATCTGCAACAATCAGCAGGGAACATCCAATAAAGAGCTAAAGGCAGTCGTCCTTTTCTATAAATAATTTAAAGAAGTTCTTACAGCTTTATCATTGTGTTGAAACACTACTAAAGCATTATTAGCGTATCTCCTTTCTTAAGTTCATTGCAAAGCATGATTGGAATTAGAACCATGGCCTACTTTGAATCCATGCTCATATTTGATATGGTTTCAAGTCTGGACTGTGTCATGATTCACCCCTCTCTTATCCCCTGATAACCTGTCATATCCTCACTGTCTCTATAAAAGGTATCAATATCCCACAAAAAGAGGACTTTATAAAGGCACTTTGGGCCCTATTTTCATGGTTTAAAGGTCTAAAGCGCATTGTGAGTCCAAATCCACTTTTGCTAGTTAATAAGGGGGAAAATGGTCGGCACACAAGGCGCATGGTTTAAAAGGGTTGTCTCTATTCTCTTAATGAGTAATGGGTGTGTTTTGGGCGTAACGTGCAATAAACCAATTCAAGTCTTAACCCATTCCCTTTAAAAGCCAGTTGTGCTCGTGCCATGGCAGATTCGCTATTTGCATGGCAGAATTTGCAAGCGGAAAAACAGAACGCTTCTCCAGAGAGGAATCCTTTTATTTTTAATATTTAAAATAGTTTGGGTGCTGCTGCACGTCCCTGTGTGTGTAATAAGCAGAGTGTACACACATTGTGGACCCACCTATATTACTAACGCGCTCTTTAAATAACAAAAATATATTGCGGCATTGACTTTAGACCAGGTTTCAGTTGGTCAGTTCGCAGTCTATTTCAAAATAGCAACGCACCAACAATGCACGTGTACACACCTTGTTTTCAGACCAGCACGCACATTACATGCATTAGCTATTTAAAAAACATTGCGCAGGACATGAAAATGATAACTGTCGGGCTGAAACTAGCTAAAAGCACTTGCGTCACATTGCGCCAGGTGTATGATAGGGCCCTTTATCATCATTTGTCATCTAATGAAAAAAATTGGAAAATATTTGGAAAAAACTATATCAGCAGAAGCAAAATAACTCAAATTACAACACAGCATCTACTTTTTCTTTTACAATGTTTACAAAAAAACAAAAAACAAATAGAAGCCAGAAGGAAGCAATGTTAAAAGTCAGTAAAAAAGATCAAGTAACACTTCAGGTGAAGACACGCCATTAGAACACAACAATAAATCCCTCTTACAGCTTGCTGTGTTTTGTCCTCTCCGGCTAAATACTCTGTAATTAATTCTCACTTCCCCTCAGTTCACAATCAACCTGGAGGCTTTGCTTTGGCCTAACAATCACAATAAATGAAACTGCCCTCTGCTCCCGCAGGTAAAAGCCATTCAATAAAAGCAGCCCAGAAATCTGTTATGCAATCTATTCTAAGAAGCCCGGAAGAATGAGAGCTGTGCCCACAAAGTTTTATTTGTTTATTTGTTTATTTTTCAAAGTGAGTGCGTGACTATAGGTTGCTCGTAGAACTACTCTATTCATATTCCTCTTTACAAGCTACAGAGACACTTTGTTCATATTGCTTTTGTGCACCCTGAGTTTACTTATAGAAAAGCCAGGATTCCTTCAAAATCTTCAGCATGAAGAGCTGTCGCTTCTTCCATGAGCAAAGCAGCTGCTACATTTTCACAAGCAGGCTGAAGTTAATATAATTCAGTTTATATATGATCTTACGTGGATTACGATAATAGGAAAATACTGCTAAGAAGGCAAATTCCTAACTGCAGCATCTTAATGGAGTCAGCAGACGGATTACGGCAGTATATAAACAAAGTCAGTGTCAGCGTTACATGACTGAAAGCTGGAGATGAAAAGAGTGAAAAGGTCTAGTCACTCCAAGTCCAGCTAAAGTAAATAATACTATTTTTTAAAACAAAAAAGTATTCACACAAATCATTTATATTCATGTTCATCATTCAGCATGAATATTTTAGTTTTTTTATATTTTAACAGAAAAAAAAAATCATAATTTAAGAAAATACTAAATTCAAAATGAACAGGATTTTAAGAGGCTAAGCATCAGCAAGTGAAGAACATGTTGAAGAAAGTATGAAAGATTGAATTAATTAGACGATATTTTAATTAGTTAATGTCTTTTTAGTAAGATTCGCTAGTAGCGTTGTTTGACTTGTCCCATTATACAGAAAAACATGAAATCTCTGTTACCTGTCCTACCACTTTCTCAACAATATCTTGGTCAGTACTGTCAATTATCTGCCATTTTCTTGAATGGGAAAGTTTCCTACAGCACCCGTCAAAAGTTTGGAAATGCTCTAGCAACATCGGCATAAACCATTCATATCAATTCTCGGCATAAATGCATTAAAATAACATGCAATTATCATTGAAGACCAGCAATAGTGATTTTATTTTTGATTACATAAAAATAGCAATACAGTACATCACAGTCAGACGCCATTTGATAGCTGTAATGCCTGATTACTGGATAAAACGCTTGTTGATTGCAAATTAAGGTTAGTGTACAACAGTCAAATTAGAACACAGTTAAAAGGTGCTGTATGTATTTTGACTGTACTAAAGCATAAAAATACCAAAATATGTTTGCAGATATTTAGCAAACATGCTCACATACTTATTTCTCTGAAAAACAATGCTACAGCCAGTTATTCTACTTTGAAATGTGTGTTCAGTGTCGGAATGTCTGTTTTTGTTTTGGTCAATACGCACTTGTGAATTCGTTTGTTTTTTCTTTTTCGGTTTCGCATTTAATTAATTATTTTTCTACACATTCTTTCATTTGCCTCAATCCCAATATACTCAACAAAGCGACATACATTCACATCGCACGTTAGTGGTAGAGTTACACTCACAGAACACTATAGATATTCACAATCACGGAAGTTCCTTATTTGCATGCGGTTTAAAGCCTTGCCGGTTAATTATTTCATTTGCGTGCTTATGCACTGTTTTAACATGCGCTTTTCTGAGCGCGAGCACTAAAAGCTTGTCAAACACGTGTTTACTGGACTAAGTAGTCTTACTGCGATAATACTGTCAAATACACACAAGGTAACATAAACACAGTCTGTTATGTCTAAAGTGAAAGTAAAATCGGTGTGTCTGTATATTAAATGCATGCAGGTCTTAAATTGACAGCAGCGCAGCCTAGTTAACATGCTGCCGCTTGTCCTTAAAGGGACAGTTCACTCTAAAATTGTAATTATTTACTCACTCTAATGTTGTTCCAAACCTGTATTCATTTTTTCTGTTTAACACAGACAGATGAATACCAGACAATGGGGTCCAGCAACTGGTTGGTTTCCAACATTCTTCAAAATATATTTTATGTCCAACAGAAGAAATAACTTTATTCTGGTTTAAAACAACTTGAGCGTGAGCGATGACAGAATTTTTGAGTTAACTATTTCTTTAGTGGTTACTAAAACAACAAAAGACAAAAAGAAAATCACTCACTGCTCTTGACTGAAAAACGTTAATACAGTAGCTTTAAAGGGGTCATGAACAGGCTTTTTAAAAAATGTTATACTGTTGCCTTATGGCGTTTATGTGGTTTTTACATTCAAAAACATCATAATGAATAAGTAATAGGCTATTTTCTGCCTTGGTTTTGAGGCTCTCTGAGACACACTCGGATTTGATGGGGGTGCCGAACTGAAGACATTGGAAATAAACGCCCACGGCTAGGATTGGATGATATTTACATATTTAATGAGCTTCAGCTACCTGTCTCAAGAATCGTCTGGGGGAAATGCTCAGAGAACTCGCAAAATATCAAACAAACACTAAATCACACAGACACTCGCGCGGGCGCGGACACACACACACACACACACACACACACACACACACACACACACACACACACACACACACACACACACACACACACACACACACACACACACACACACACACACACACACACACACACACACACACACACACACACACACACACACACGGGTTTTCATGTTTTATGGGGACATTCCATAGGCGTAATGTTTTTTTTTTATACCGTACAAACTGTATTTTCTATCCCCCTACACTGCCCCTATCCCTAAACCTACCCATCACAGGAGACATTCTGCATTTTTACATTTTCAAAAAACACACACATAACGTTACAACAAGTCTCTCGTGTGACTGGATAGACACGCAGGCCTACACATAATCAATACACAATCGTACACATATCAAACGATCTGTAACAATGCAATACTATCACGTATTAAAAAAACATGTGTTACTCACATAAGTGTGCTGCACCATTCCTGTCAGATCCAATATAGATGGAACAGCATTGTGTTTCAATCTCAATATGTCTGCAAATCCCCACGTGAGTTGGAACTTCATTAAAAATAAAGTTTAACCACATATTCCTAATATTAGGATCCGAAGGAAGCTTATGCAGCGATTGTGTTCTTCCGCAACCAGGAATAGCGCAATATCGTGATATCCTCGGCATGTTTATTGCTGCTGGCTAGCGCAATCCGACCAGCTCCATGAGTCGGTGGGCGGGGCTACTGAATTACACGTGCTTATTAGTGTTTCGTCGCGCAATGACGTAAGGATGAAGCACAAGATCGTTTTCTGTGTCTGGTGTCTATAAAAGCTTTTCTTTGACTAACAAGAAAGTTTTCAGCTCTGAAACTTACAGGATATTCTTACATTACCATGACCTCTTATATATCAAAAGCTCAAGGGAAAGTGGATTTCTCAATTCATCACCCCTTTAAAAAGAATCAATGTATATTTTATAGTGAAGTCTATGTAGTGTTTTATTTTTACATTTATTCATTCAATTTCAAACTTAAATGCTGCTGTACAGCCAGTGTAAATCTTTATATATATTCATTTTATATTATACAATACACTAGGAATGTGTACAAGGGTTTTTTTAAAAGTAAAGTTCTAAGTTTAAGTAAGGTTTTTCAAGTCTTTTAAGTAAAATAAAGAAAGAGTATTGAAAAATAGTCTTTTTTCTCCTTAACCTCTTGCTGATCTAGAATAGAATAGAGAATAGAATAGCAAAACCTAAGGTGACAAGCCATCAGAACCGAACCAAAAACCGTGGTTAAAAAACCGAGGTATGTATTGAACCGTGGACTAACTGTATTGTTGCATCCCTAGAAGCCAGCAAACAAACTGGGTCAGAGATCGCAGATTCTACCAGACCTAAAAAGCATCCATCTAAAAATCTCTATGAACGGAAGCGCATTAAAAACCGGATAAATAAACTCATCAACTCACAGTGGGTAAGTCTCCTTGCCTTCCACTGTCAATTGCACTCGTTCCTGTTACGTGTCCTCAAACTGGCAACCCGCGTGAGTGACGATTCTGAGTTTGATTGTGGACTGCAGTACCCATTTCAACCACTAACTGTCATACATGCCGCACCTTTAAGGTTAGTGTACAACAGACATTTTAGAACACAGTTTAAAGATGCTTTATAAAAAAGCTACTATGGTTCTATGCTCCAACCATATTCATTTCATATTTGATAAAATGTGTTTTCATAGTTTGTGTTGTTCGAAATCAATGCAAAGTCATCACTAATGATAAAGATATTGATATTGCTGATATTGTAAGCAAAATTTTGCAGGGCAAAAAAAAAAAAAATCATGCATCCCTTATATCATGTATCACTAGGGTTCCTCGGACCCCCTGTTGAAAAACACAGTACCAAATACTTCATCATCAAAGTGGAACAACTCAACAGTACGCACAACATTACAGATTATGATTGCTGAGTGACTGAGTTATTGATCTTGCTCATTCAAACATCAGGATGATTAGCTGGTAGATCAGCAGCTGTACTACAGTTAATGCGAAGTTAAGGGGGGTATCATTTATCTACTCTTATGACTGTCAAAACAAATCACGTAATATGCTTTACACAGTCAGTTCGGTCTAAACAAACTAAAGCAATTATGCGCAGACAATGACGTAAATAATCACAAATAAACCTGTCAAGTCAAACACTTAATTAGCACATCCACCTGTCAAAATCACTACACATTCATGCGTTCACTCTCTCAACAGCACTCTAACGACTTAATTGATTTCCAAAATTCATTTAGCCTTATTTTATTCACACTTATTCTCCATCTTCCTGCACTGAATTGAAAGTTTGCAGCACACAAACCCATTTTAAAAGTCAACAGACCATTTAAAGATGTTACTCAAGCTGAAATGCTTTCTAATTCAATGTGTGTGAAGTCAAGTTTCTGTGCAGATGATCAAGGCAGCTGGGTTTGGGTTTTCACAAAGAATTTGTTGCCTTATTTGATTAGACCTGGTTTCTCAGATATAAGACTAGGCAGGTCATTGATGGTTTGCTGAATATGCTCAAAGTTGCATATTCTAGCATAATAATAACAAGTCTTTAGCAGTGGATAAACAGCTGGACGTGACATGTGAGAGGTACAGACAGAGAGAGACCAACAGGACATTTGAAGAGAGCAGTTGCCACTTCATATTTTCCTCCTGGAAGAGCTGTGAGCTTTAATTGATTTTCCATCAGGGAAATGGACTATGGATCCTGGTCCCAACACTTCCTCTTTTTCATGAGCATGTCCTATGATAAAAAATCTGCCCTTCAAATCAGGTGTTCTCCTCTAACTCAAAGCTCGTAGCCGACGACCTGTGAAATAAGAAGAGTTTCCCGCTTCCAGCGGCTCCTACCTCATCTTGGTTGCTCACAATCCACTCATGCACAGTTTTCAGGGCGATTTCTGCTGCCGGCTCATTAGGAAAACCTGTGGATAGCGAGAAGAAAGATTCAGCTTTGAATTTGTGCCATAGAAAAAGACTAGCATATGTACTCACACTTTAACAAATACGCAAACATCACCATATGGCTGTTTGCTGCTCAACTCTCTCCACACTTTCAGCAGTTACTACAAACAACAGTCTGTTGAGAATGCACACAAATCCAACACTGAACAATCTCACAACTCGCCCGTCCAAATAAACGCCCACTTTTTAATTATTATCCCAGCACCATCGCTGCAATAGTCCTATAATCCACATGACTGTTTGTACATACCTATCTCACATCCCCAAATGTGGCTTATTAGCTATATTTATCACAGGTGCTTGCCAATTCCTTGTAGATTTACTGATCCATTAAGTTGCGTCAACATAATCATTTACACTGTTCTGCCATCTGTGGCAGATGCCGGGGTCATCACACCACGATCTTGATGAGAAAGTAATGACACATTGACCAGAGAACGTAAGAGATGATGCCACTAACTGCTATATTAACCACCAGAGCCTGAGCTCTGGTCATGGTGTTAACACAGCGTATCGATTGAGAATAAATAGACTGGAGGAGATTAATATTTAATATCGCTGGAGGAGGAGGAGGAGGAGGAGGAGGAGGAGGAGGGGTCATCAAACGGGTGCTTTTCAATTTTAAAAAGGTGAATTTAAAGTACATTTCCGACAGATTGTAAACATTTGAACAGAAAAATGTGTTCAAGTGTTAAAGGTCCCGTTCTTCGTGATCCCACTGCTCAAACTTTAGTTAGTGTGTAATGTTGCTGTTAGAGCATAAATAATACCTGTAAAATTATAAAGCTCAAAGTTCAATGCCAAGCGAGATATTTTATTTAACAGAAGTTCCCTTTCAAAGCCTACAGCAAACGGCTGGCTTAGACTACATCCTGGTACTTCCTACATAAATGACGTCAGTAGAACAGTAGAACAGACTAACCTCCGCACACAAGAATATGCGAAAAAAGGGGGCGTGGTCTTGTTGCTGTCCCACGTGGAGAAGAGGACGTGTCGTGTGGCGAAAAGGAAGTGCTGCGTTTCAGTGTGTTTGTCGCCATGTCGTCGAGACGCTGTTATTTTCATCCCGGAGTCAAATCACCTTTGATTGGCTTTCCCAGGGACGCTGTAGAGATCATTAAGCGCATACATCTCCCGTTAAGAGGCGTGACCTTTCCACGTGTGCTAAGCTGCTGTCGAATCACAACACAGGAACCGTGCCACGTTTGCCAAGATGCGGTCAAATCACAACACGGGAACCGCTGGCACAATCAGAACTCGTTACGTATTTCTGAAGGAGGGACTTCATAGAATAAAGGAAGTCATCAGCCGTTTTTAGGACAGTGAAAACAGCGGTATACAGATAAGTACATTGTGTTAAAAATACTGTTTTTTTTTACACGCGAAACATGAACACATGTTATATTGCACACTGTAAACACAATCAAAGCTTCAAAAGAACACGAAGAACGGGACCTTTAAAGATTGTGTGAGAAGAGTTCACTTGATTGTTCACTTTTTTATTTTTTTCAAAAATAATCAGTTAGAAAATAATGTTAAATATAATGCTAATATTCTATACAGTTTTAAATTATATATTTGGTATATTTTATGCAAAATAACATATAAAAATACAGAATATCCTGTCAAGATGCTATAATCTAAAACAATGTATTATATTAATATATACATATTATATTAATTATATAAATACAGTACTTTATGTAGTTCATTAAATACTTCAATAATTAATACTTTTATTCAGTAATGATGGATAAAATGTATCAAACGTGACAGTAAAGTCATTTTTTAATGGGACCCAATAATGGGTGGCCTTAACTACTATGTACTTTGTATTTTAATTAGTCATTTGATACAATGCACTTATTAATTTAGCAGCATGTAATTACATCTGTAATTAATTTCTGTAGTTACATTTATAATTACACTGTTGACACTTCCCTTACACCAAACCCTACCCCTTAAGCTTACCCAAACCACCACACCTGTCCCTAACTTTACCTGTATCCCACCTCAATATCAGCAAAAGCGCTTTACAATACAATATGAACACAATAAGTACATTGTACTAATATAACGTGGGCCCTAATAAGGTTACAAAATATTCTTATTTCAAGTAAAAGCTGTTCTCTTGAACATTATTTTCATCCCAAAAAATCTATCAAATATTGATAACAATAAACTTTGCCATTAGAGGAATAATTTACATTATAAAACAGTTATTTGAAATTGTAGTAATATTTAACAATATTACAGTTTTTAGTGCCTTTCTGATCAAATAAAGGCAGCCTTGGTGAATAATTTTTTTTGTTTAGTTAGTTTAGTTGAATATAAAAAACAATCAATATTTTACATTTGACAGTTTCTTCAATGCATTTAGGGGTGTGGTCCTGGTCAAGACAATCTCCTGAACTCCAAATTGAATGTCAGAATGGGAAAGAAAGGTGATTTAAGCAATTTTTAGCGTGGCATGGTTGTTGGTGCCAGACGGGCCGGTCTGAGTATTTCACAATTTGCTCAGTTACTGGGATTTTCACGCACAACCATTTCTAGGGTTTACAAAGAATGGTGTGAAAAGGGAAAAACATCCAGTATGCGGCAGTCCTGTGGGCGAAAATGCCTTGTTGATTCTAGAGGTCAGAGGAGAATGGGCCGACTGATTCAAGCTGATAGAAGAGCAACTTTGACTGAAATAACTACTTGTTACAACCGAGGTATGCAGCAAAGCATTTGTGAAGCCACAACACGCACAACCTTGAGGCGGATGGGCTACAACAGCAGAAGACCCCACCGGGTACAACTCATCTCCACTACAAATAGGAAAAAGAGGCTACAATTTGCACGAGCTCACCAAAATTGGACAGTTGAAGACTGGAAAAATGTTGCCTGGTCTGATGAGTCTCAATTTATGTTGAGACATTCAGATGGTAGAGTCAGAATTTAGCGTAAACAGAATGAGAACATGGATCCATCATGCCTTGTTACCATTGTGCAGGCTGGTGGTGGTGGTGTAATGGTGTGGGGGATGTTTTCTTGGCACACTTTAGGCCCCTTAGTGCCAATTGGGCATCGTTTAAATGCCACGGCCTACCTCAGCATTGTTTCTGACCATGTCCATCCCTTTATGTCCACCATGTACCCATCCTCTGATGGCTACTTCCAGCAGGATAATGCACCATGTCACAAAGTTCGAATCATTTCAAATTGGTTTCTTGAACATGACAATGAGTTCAATGAGACAATGGCCCCCACAGTCACCAGATCTCAACCCAATAGAGCATCTTTGGGATGCGGTGGCAAGATGCTATCCTATCAATATGGGCCAACATTTCTAAAGAATGCTTTCAGCACCTTGTTGAATCAATGCCACGCAAAATTAAGGCAGTTCTGAAGGCGAAAGGGGGTCAAACACAGTATTAGTATGGTGTTCCTAATAATCCTTTAGGTGAGTGTATATGAACACATGGGAAAACTGTGACCAAACAGCACCAATGATTAATCTGTTTCCCAGCGAGTGGCGGCACTGACCCTTGAAGGTTCATCTCGGCCCTCTGACGCCAGGGTGATAGACGTAAATAACACATGGCTGAGGAGATGTTTTCCCTGTCTGTTTCACCTCTCTATCTGCTCAGCAGCCTGACACAGTGCTCTCCATGTCTCCTGACATCCTGTCTGGGCCTTTCAACACCAAATAATTTGGGGATCCGTTGGATGTGAGGGAGTCTCACACCAGCCCTATCCTGTCAGTCTCTGCCCCATCTATTCCCTGTTTGTATGCTTCTGCTGTCTTCTAGCTCTCTCTTTTTCTGACAGGCAGAATCACTGAATGATATCTTCTGCTTGCTGGATGCCGTCAGATCTGAACTTTAGGTCAAAAATGTGCGTGAGAAACCGAAAAACCTATTATCTCTCTTGAGAATAATCCCCATCCAGAATAATAAGAAAACAAGCACACGTTTGGCTCCTTTTAACAGTAAACAAAATTCAGAGAAACAGATGTAATTTCTGTTTACAAACAAATGCTCGTCTGTGGTGCTTCCTTGCTCTTCAGGTGACCCGTAAAATAGCAGTTTTAAATTAGTGCTTTATTCAAATTGATCAAAAAATGACCAGAGCTGCATTTCCAAGAGATTGCTGAGGATTTTAAAAGACTTCCAACAGGTTCAGTGGCTTTAGACGAACACAGGATTTCCCAAATTCACAAGCAGTAAATCAACATTACCTAATTAATTCAAATATTACTACTTGTGCGATGAAATGTGCAGTAATCACTAAAACAGATGACACATTTTAACAGGGTATTTTCACCTTTGCTTTTTATTTCCACATTTCTCAACGTTTAACTTAAATGCTTAAGAGTTACACTAATTATTATTATTATTATTTTATTAATTTTTTTACTTCAGGAAGAAACTACTTATATATTTTAACAATCCTAACATGTAATTTGAGGTTTTAGGATCATTTTATTTACTATAAATCACATTATACAATTTTAAACAGTTAATTTAACAAAACATATGTACATTACAATACAGTCATGTAAAAAATAAAGTACGCCCTTTTGAATTCTATGGTTTTATATATCATCATATAAAATCATCTGGTTCTTAGCAGGTCTTAAAATTAGGTAAATACAACCTCAGATGAACAACAACACATGACATATTACACTGTGTCATTGTCATGTGTTGTTGGTTTATTTAACAAAAATAAAGTCAAAAGGGAGAAGCCATGTGTGACATACTAAGTACAGCCTATGATTCAGTAGCTTGTAAAACCACCTTTAGTAGCAGAAGTAATCGTTTTCAATGTGACTTTATCAGTCTCTCACATCGTTCTGGAGGAATTTTGGCCCTCTCTTCTTTACAGCGTTGCTTTAGTTCATTTAGGTTTGCAGGCATTTATTTATGCACAGCTCTCTGAAGGTCCCGCCACAGCATTTCAATCAGGTCTGGACTTTGATTGGGCCATTGCAACACCTTGATTCTTTTCCTTTTCAGCCATTCAGGTGTAAATTTGCTGGTGTTCTTGGGATCATTGTCCTGTTGCATGACCAAATTTCAGCCAAGCTTTAGTTGTCGGACAGATGGACTCACATTTGGCTCTGGAGTACTTTGGCATACAGAGGAGTACATGGTTGACTCAAAAATAAGCCCAAATCATCTCCACCATGCTTGACTGTTGGTATGAGGTGTTTGTGCTGATGCATTTGTTTTTTGCCAAACGTGACACTTTGGTCTCTTCTGTCTAAAGAAAGAAGTTTTGTGGTTTGTTTAGATGCAACTTTGTAAAATGTTCAGTATTTTTCTAATTGTACTATCATGAACTTTAACATGTTAACTCTTACCCTGCCAAACACAGAATTTTCCGTTATTTGTGAGAAAACGCTTCCCTGCCAAACACCGTGTTTCTGTGTTTTCACTGTTAGACGCTAGGGGGCGCTACTACACATCTTCTGAATGAGTACAAGATCTCCTGATCAAAACACAGACGGGGAAGACGCTAAAAACAAGCGATCGTATATAATCACATGCATATGTAAAATAATGTGATCATCATTAACATTAAACAGCATATACATCAAAACTGCCTAATGTTACTGAATGAAATGTCGACCCAGGACTGTGCAAGTATTAGGGGTGTTGATGGACTCGATCTGGTCCATCTGTGTTTGACATCACTCTGAATCTGATCTAGATGTAGTCTTTCACAAATGTGATTTTCGCAGCTTTTTGTTCAAAATGTAGCTTTTTTTTATGAAACTTACCCATATTTATGTGTTGACAAAAAAGGAATGCATAAAGCTAGAATAAAAAGTTTTTTTTGTTTTATTTTATTTAAAAGTAGAGGGTCTGCGCTTTTGATATATTGCATGCTCAGATATTCATACAACAAAATATTCTATGGCCCATAACATTTTTGTGAAAATGATCAAAAACCCTGGCGGTGGCTGGCAACTTTTCTTTTTAAAATGACTTCCGCTTTTATAAAGCATTTGATTCTCAGCGCCTGACTACTACTTACCCTCTTAATTCCTATGGAAGCATAAAGGGTGTACTTAGATTGCCACACATGGCTTTATTTTCGTTAAATAAGTGTAACATATCATGTGTTGTTGTTCATCTGAGGTTGTATTTACCTAATTTTAAGACCTGCAAAGGACCAGATGATTTTTTTTTTACATAAAACATAGAATTCAAAAGCTTGTACTTTATTTTTCACATTACTGTATGTTTATGTAGTAAAATATGTATTTACATTTTTTGTATTGCTGGCTGTTTTTTGTGTGTGTTTTTTTTTACATACATGTTTTTTAAACTGACATGGTTAATGACTGTTTACATATCAAAGATGATAGAGGCAACATTTCTAAGCTTTAGGCTAAACAAATGAAAACATTTTACTCTCCCCTATTTAAAGTGCTTTGAACTTTAACTGTTACTGAATAAATACATACACTTGTTACTCGCATGCCCCTTTGAGAGAACACTGATGCATATCACAGTGTCTTAAGGGCAGAAAACATGGCCAAGGCCACTAGACTCATGTTCATGTTACGTCTTCAGAGTGTTTCTGTTTTTAATGTAAATTGATTGGTGCTTCACAGGCATTAATTATACAGAGAGCGGGAAAAACGAGAGCGAGCCAAAGAGGTCATTGAGAGCCATGCTATGTCTGTCTATAGAGATATAGGCAGGCTCACTAGAGGTCAGAGTTAACCAAGTTAGGAGTCAGAGCTCATTGAGAGGTCCCTCTGATCACACGTCTCTCTTCAGACTGCTAACACACACACACAAACATCTCGGATCAATCTCAAACTACAAGCACACCCTCCATGGAATTTTTTCAGTGGATAAGCATTAAATCTTTGGATTCAGATTCAGTTTTTCCGGGTGATGAAAAATGCAACTATGCATGCTGTAGTGGATACATAGAAAAGGGAGGCATTTGAGAGACATAAAACATGCAGTCAACAATAAACCTTAGCAATCACAAAAAAATTGCATATAAGCGCTGTGAGATGTAAAACATCTCAACATGAGCAATCAAATAATCATAAAAGAAAATCTTGCAAGACTTGTTTAAAACTTTTTAATGAAAAACAAACTACTAAGTCTGCCTTTAAGCCACTATTTTTTTTTTTTTTTGAGAGGTTTATGCTGAATATGATGCTACATATACAAACACAAGGAAAAACAAATCAATAATTCAGTTGTCATAGGGACAAAAATATATTTTGGCATAAAAATAATGCAAAATACAGTTTCATGGTCAGAATGAAATATTTCTCAAAAAGATCTGTTGTTAGCTGATGGATGCCCACCAGTGTATGGGCTGCTGATGAGGACTCCAGGGAGTTCCTTTGCTTCTAATGTGAACAAACACAGGAGAAGGATAGAGACTCTACAGCGCACTATATAGGGTGTCAGCATTTTGTAGTGCTGTCCAAATTCTTAGTGAACAATTTCATTCCATATATAGTTCACTGTTGTGTACATATAACACATTCTGATATATAGTACAAAACTGATGTACTCTAGCTGGTTACCCATAAAGCAATGCGAAGATGACCAGTGCCAAATGCCAAAGGAAGTCACACACACACACACACACACACACACACACACACACACACACACACACACACACACACACACACACACACACACACACACACACACACACACACACACACACACACACACACACACACACACACACACACACACACACACACACACACACACACACACACACACACACACACACACACACACACACACACACACCTTCAGAAAGCTTATTATCTGTAGGTGACATATTCATCTATATCCAACCAAATAATATCATTCTTGACTTTATTACTGCTTTATGGAAGGATTAGGATATTATTAGGTGCTTCATTAAAATAAGATTTGATATTTCTCTGTATTCAAAAGCAGAGGTGGAAAGAGTAAGAAAATATTCTACATTTAAAAGTACTATTACTTCAATGAAATTTTACTTAAGTACAAGTAACATTACCGGTCAAAAAATCTACTCAAGTAAAAGTAAAAAGTAGTTCATTTAAAATGTACTCTTACTTTTTTTAACAGCATGCGTGGGGGACTCTCCTGTAGGGTTGTGATAGAATGAGATTCTCACGATATGATAACCAACTCAGAAAACATGCAGAGTTTCACAGCATCACGGTATTAAACAATTATTTAATAAATAAACTGTATTATTAAATGTATTGCTATTATTATCATCTGTTAAAATTACTGTTAAATGACAGTTTAACCAAACCGTTGAACAAATGCTTTATTATTAAAAACTTGAAGGCATTTGTTTGTTTTGTTTATTAACATTTCAATAAAACATGTCTAATCAACTAAATTCAATAAATGGTTATGAATTAGATTAACAACTTTTTTTTATTTATTAAAATGTTTAAGAATAATAGAGTCCTATGAAATTTATATATTTATATATGCAAAAATATATTATCAAAAATGGTGGTAATCAAATAAAATGTAACCTTTTATAAACCATGAGCATCACGCGTATTGAGTATGTAGTGGGCAAAACGGCGCTGCTCATTCACAGAGACAGAACAAGAACATTATATATATATAGCAGTGTTTTGTGCTTTAATATTCACAGACCATGTCGCGATTTGATTTATTGTACAGCTCTACTTTCAATTTATTCATTCATTCATCCATCAGCGTGTTTTACGTGACATTGGCGTTATACTGTAAATTAAATTTTCATGACTGGATTCCGGGATTCCCTCTGCGCCACAGAAATCTTTTGGCCTTAAGTTATAAACATAACTTTATCTATTAGGGATGGTGTTCCCAAACATGTTCTATGCGTTTCCTCCTTTTGCAGCCACTTTGCATCCACATTTTTTGCAAACTGGATATCCTCCAGGACAACCACACGTTAAAAAAAAAAAGTTTCTATATCCAAAGTATTTCCATACAAGTCAGTGGTTCACGACGGTTTCAGCTGGGTCTTGGCCATCTCCATTTTTTTGTGATTTTTGTGCATTTATTCTCCCACCCTTCAATTCAATGCAGTTGTTTCCGGATTGCGATCCCCCGCCCCCGTATGTATTATTTATTTTTACTCAGTAACAGATATGGTTTAAAATGTAGCGAAGTACAATTCTTCAAACAAAACATACTTAAGTAAAAGTAAAATTACAGATTTTTAAAACTACTTAAAAAAAGTAGAAGTACACAGAAAAACTAGGCAATTACTCAACGCGAGTAAATTTGAATTTGTTACTTTCCACCTCTGTTCAAAAGTCATAATCATCTAATTAATTTCTTTAAAGTGATAAAATGCTTACTGAATGACAACATCATAAAATACTAATTTAAATGATTGTCATTGTGACATTGATCATTAAATGACACCACAATCGTGTCACCCAGCCGTATGTTATCCCCCGATAACAATCGGTAAAAACTGATATAAGATAACAAACAGGTACGATTTTAAAACAGTTTCATCTAAAATCAATATCTCTTATCCCATAATTATTTATGTGGTGATATACCATATGGTATGACTGTACCGTATCCGTTAAATGTCCGTCTAGTTTGAACGTGCCGCTTGCTAGCAACTGCTCTCTCCGTGGAAGCTTTGCGTTTAAAGAGCTAATAAAATATTCAGACTCAATATTTCATGTCTAATTCTTTACTTATGTAGCAAGTAGCCGTGTAATAAGCATGATAAATGCATAAATGTAAATGTACATCCAGCCGGTTGTTACTGCAGAATAATCTTAATCACCCTGTCGGGGTTTATTCTGCGATAACAACTGGCTGGATGTAATATTATAAGATATTTCTTTTTTTTCCCCCACTGTTTTGATTTTTGTGACCTGGACACCTCTTTTTAAGATTCAACCTAATATTAATAATCAGAATAAAATACTATATACAAACCTATATACAAACAAGTATATTTAAGTAGTGTAACCGTAGACTATTTCGTGTTCCCAAGCAACATAATAAGCATAGGTGGAGGGTGAAACAAGGCTAAGGCTAGATGTGATTCCTCCTTAAAAGCACATTTAAATAGAATGTCAAGAAATAGTTACGTGTTGCCTATCAACAACCTACACATCCCAGAATAAACTTGTTATTAAAATGATTATTAAATGATCCCAAACCACTATAATTTGAACAGGCAAGCATATGTGTGATTTTTCCATGGCAGCAATAATAAATAGCCTAACCATTTGCCTTACCTAATGCAGCAAAACATACGTTTTCTTCAAACTCTGAATGGATTATCATCTAGAACGCGTACATAAAAGCGCTTCCTTATACTTATAATCACTAAACTGTCACTCATCTTAATTCATCACAATCTCACAAAGTTCTGCTAATCGATTAAACTGATATCTTAGTTAGCCTACATAATGTTTACACTTTTTTGTTAAATTATAACAAGAGTATTTGAGTGTGCAGATCTCAGCACTGGACAAAAACATGGCATTTGGAGAGGCAAGGGGATTCTAATTTAAACACGCCTGATTGGCCATTGCATTCAAGAAATCATCAGATATGTTTGTGATAAGCTACATTGCTCAACACTGCAAAAATACATTGTAAATAGAAAAAAACTATTTATATTAGTTATGATACTCTCAAGAGAACAATCACCAAATCTATTTATGTTTATCAGTTTATGATGAAAGTATTTGCGAGAATGCATAATTCAGTGAGTTCAGCTCGTGCACTGAACAAAACTCAGGCATTTCAGCGGTTACTAATCTTAACGCCTTTGATTGGCCATTGCATTCATAAGCTCAACAGAGTCGTGTGTGATTGGTTATAGTGCAAATATCTACATTTAATGCCACAATGACACTTTTCATTTAATTAAATTTTTGACTTTATTACTAGCTTTAGTTTAAATGTGCAGGTGCATTTTTGGCCCAAGCCCCCAGCCGTACACACACTCCGCCTAAGATAATAACTTTATATTGGTAACACTTCACTATGGGGAACACATATTTATCCTTAACTATGACTTTTGCCTCAATAAACTCCTAATTTACAGCTTATTAATAGTTAGTAAGGTAGTTTTTGTAGCATTTAAGTTTAGGATTAAGGGATGTAGAATAAGGCATAATATGTGCTTTACAAGTACTAATAAACAGCCAATATCCAAGTAATATGCATGCTAATAAGAAACTAGTTAATAGCGAGAACTGAACCCTAAAATAAAGTGTTCCCTTTACATTAATATAGATATATGTGCTTCAGAGCTGCGTTTTAAAAGTTTCAAATGCGGCACATCGAATCAGAATTTAAAGGTCAGATATATTTATTTTATGAAACACAGTCAAATACACAATGTGTTCAGTGCAGGAGTCAGATGCTAAATCAAACTCTACACTGTCTGGTTGTCCGATTCATTCAGCATACAGTATCTCCATGATTCAGAATGAAAACTAGAGAGTTTATTCAGATTGATTCAGGCAATGCTTTGACCATTTCATAAAAAAACACTCAAACTCAACTTGTTTACGAAACCGACATCACTAGCTGAACACTGTCACACTCTGTTTACTGTTGTCACATGCAATTGAAATTTCTTGCCTATTTACCATCTTACCGCACCCAATCTTTCTCTCATGTCACATTGAACTCAGACTGCAAGTTCACAGCTCAGCTAAAATATAAAATCTAGTTGCCGTAGGGCTGTAGATTTAGATGCCTCTCAAACAACTGTGATCTCTAAAATATGTCATCAACCCTCAAAACTTCCTCGAGCATTGTCAGACTTGACAATAATAAAACCATGAAAGTGTAAAACACAAAATATTCCTCCATTTCCCTAGATGCAATTCAAAGATTTGCTTTTCTCTGCTTGTGCTGAGATAACCCCACATCAGTGTGCGATCATAAAAGGCTCCCTCCCTAAACCTGTGTTCACACTTCCACTCCCCAGAATAAACCTCAGGCTTTAAATACAACACTATCCTGAGAGGGAAACCTTTATGATATCAAGGTAAAGAGATAAGGGGTTCGGTCCTAATGCACTACAGAGATGGACAGGGGAATCACAGAGTGAAGACGGCTTACCCTGGCTTACCCTGGCTGACCCCGAACAGCCGTTTGGATACATTGTCTGGATTACCGTTACCTATCTCACACCACCAGAGTCGCGGACTAAAAAAAAAAAAAAAACACACCTCTGTGTCAACACACCTCTTGTCCAGCTAAGAGATATAGGGCAACTATTTGTCAAGCAGGGTTGTGCACCATTCAGGATTGATTTGAAAAAATTACTCTTCAATTCTAATAACATTTCTGAGGGGATTATTACAATTGAATTACAATCCAAAGTCTTCTTAATTTAAGTCAGGAGTGCAAAATTATTTTCGATATTTTGAATAGAATTATTCAGTTCATTCATATTCTCTCACGACTGCTCTGGTTTATTTCTGTTCACATAGAAGTTATAGACAGCATCTGTTAGGGTTCTAGTCCAAAAGTGCACATATTTGGAGAAATACTGATTTATTCCAACATGTTTGCAAAATATTTTGTCATACAGAATATAATTTCTGCAACCTGAAGAGCTGAAAGAACGAGTTATGACTCGTCGAGCGCTCATTCAATTTGAAGCTGTCAATTATCTTACTGTCAATCATTCCTGCTTTTCTAGATGACAATGTCCTTTACACTTCCTTGTTCTGAGCTCTGTGACAAGCAAACCCAAATAAATATTTCTACATGTGAAACAAGAAGCTAATAAACACACGATTACGATAGTATATGGTTTATGTGTGGTTTAATACCAATAATGTATTATATAAAAGCATATAAAAGGCTAACATAACATTTTTCAACATCATATGACTAAAATCCACATTCGATTGCTATTGGAAGTTAATACAAACATTCAATTAGTGAGTTTAGTGAGTTTTAAGTAAAATTGTAATATAATTGTTTTAAATTGTGTTATGTAGCTTGATGCTAATTGCAGCTCTAATGCACCTGTCACGCCATTCAATTCCATAAACTAATTTGTTAAAATTATTTACATAAGGTCCCAAGATAATAGGTGGATTAATGTAAAGTGGTATCAAAGGGGTATAGATGGGCAAGCCATGTAATGCCAGAATAAAGGCCAATAATGGCTGAATACAAACAAAATGATACTAAAAAAGGAATAACGAAGATTAGGTATCATACCCCGCAGAGCTGTAAAAGGTTTGTCAAGTGAGAACAATAGAAACATGAATGGGACAGTTCTCCTCACCAGATAGACAATAGACTGCAAATGGGTGTTTACAGGGCAATCAAATATTTTATTAGCATCTTATCAACCTTCTCTAAAAACTCACATGACATGATCTTAGTAAACGATTCATACAATTAATAGTAATCATTTTGAGATAACATCCTCAGATTTGAAATGATGGTTTTGAAGATTTGAAAGAAGAAAAAAAAAATTGCAGACTGTAAATGCAGACTAGTGCTTGATTTTATACACTTGCGGCAACGGGTCTGATTGAAAAATATAATTAAGAGGTGTGCCTCAATACTTTTGTCCATATATATGCATTTATTTTTCTGTTACAATTTCTAAGCAAATCTTATGCATCACGCTATGTCTACGATATGTTCAGTGAGCCTTTAATGTAACCAAATTAAACAGCCTCTTATGCCTAAGGAAGGTCTTTGCTGTGAATATCTAAGGGATAAAAAAATAATAAATCACGCCTTATCACCATGTGTACACAAACCTGAAATGACCAGACCATGATATGGTGATGAATGTTTCAAGTCAATATACCCCATTGAGCTGGATTATGAGGTAATAAAGAGCTCTCTTCAAACGATGATGACAATAATCTAATGAGTGGCACGTTTTGATGTCAGACAGCCCCTGACAAAGTCATCAGACGGTTAAACCTCACGGGCACAGAACAATTTTTTCTCCTCTAGGCTTCCGTGAAAGATGAACCTGGGTCTAATTTATTTTCTCTTTGTTGCTTATCTAAAGGTGGGGCTGGATATATCATGACAGATTGTGACAGCGCCATACGAAGGAGGCTGTTAAGATGCCTGGATGGTTCAAATGTAATTGCAGTTTTCTCCTTTTTGACTCCGTCTATCTCACTCGCTCTCTCTCTGCAGGCTAAAATAATAATGGAGGAATTAACCTGTGGGGTTCAAGGCTATTGGATTAGAGCTCTCCCTGATATGAATCTTACACACAAAAGTTCTGAACAGCATCTTTAAGTTGTCAAAGTTGGAATAACTGTAGGGGAGACCGAGGGCAACTGTAACACTAAATATCTTCAATCAAAAAAACGGTAAGAGTGAAGAAACATGCTCAGTGCAATTCTGCCTGAGAACAACTGATTTTAAAGAATAAAAGGGATTTTTTTTTTCAATAAAAGGGATCCAAGGATTTTCTCTTTTGTCTATATGTATTATGTTTTTGAAACTTTTAAATGTAGTCTGTAGGTTGTTGGTTAAATGTTGGTATAACATTGTTAGCTATTTGTACTATCTCAGGCTATTTTTTTTCTATTAAATTATACAAAAAATAAAAGTTAAAATTAAATAAAAACCTGTATGTACAATATTTATTTTCAAAATAAATATTCATAAATATTAAAAATAATGTTTTGAGAACAATCTCAACATTACAAGATTAAAACTTCAAGAATAGTTTTTATTTTCAGATTTAATAACAGTGATGCAAGATTTTTTTTCAAAATAAAAATATGAATAATTTAATATGGCACTAAAAAGCTGTTTTTTTTTAATGGACCAATTGCATATCCAGGAAAGAGCGAGGAAAAAGTAAATGATCCAGACAAAGTAAAAGATGATGCAACCTCTGTCCACCCCTGTGCTTTGCCAGTGTCCGCACTATGTAAGACACTGATAGATTTGCCAGTTCTTCCCATCCTCTCTGAAAAAGAAATAACCTGTTTTAACCCGTCTCTCGTGGCATTGATTGATAGGCTATGGGCGTCAGACTTAATAACCTCCATCATACTATCCAACCCCTCTGCTGGCGGCAGGCTCCAGTTTGTTTATGGGTGGCATCTCCTCCAATACGCCATGTGTGTGAAAGCTCTACCTGTGCTAATGGTGTGGGCTGAGGGATTGGACTGTCAGCTGGGAGTGAGGCCTCATTTTTCTAACTGCCTGCTGTCCACGTTTCCAACCCCACAGAACAGCCCCTTTACGCCTTACCCTCTGTCCCCCGATCATCTGTCAGCCTGGACCTCAGCTCCCATGATGCAGCAAAAAAGAGAGATTGGGTGTCAGCTCGGGTTGGCTGTGAGTGGCAGCACTACATGTTTGATCAGGGTGCATGGGGCTGGTCAATCTGGTGATGTGGCCACATGGATTGAGTTTGTCTCGCTTGGATAGCTTATTCACAGTGAAGAAGTGAGCAAAGTTCCTTCGGCTTATTTGGGAATCTTCTTAAAAGAAAACATTCATGACTGCCACAGTAGCGTATGAAAGCTCAAGCATATGAAATAAATGTTTACTGAATCACACAAAATTGTGTCCTCTCTGAAGTACTGAGATCTCACACACACACACATTAAATTGATCAAAAGTGACAGTAAAGACATTTATAATGTTACTAAATATTAATTTTACATAGATGTTGTTCTTTTGAACATCCGTTATATATAAGAATCCTGAAAAAATGTATCGGTTTCCACAAAAATATTAATTAGTAAATTCAAACCAGCATATTAGAATTATTTCTGAAGGATCATGTGACAGTGAAGACTGTAATTAAAATTCAGCTTTGCCATCACAGAAATAAATTACATTTAATATATATTACAATAGAAATCGGTCATTTTAAATAATAACAACAATATTTCACAATATTACTGTTGAAGCCTAGAAATCTAGACGCACTATGGGGCTAGGGTGACCACCATCAAACAAACCAAATGTGGGACGATTACTAAGCTTGTGTGGGACAATGTGGGACATGTTACCAACACTAAAACATAACCTGAAACTGTTGTATAATCTTAAATTCAACATAACTGAGCCCAAAGGCAACAGGCATCATGCAGATAACTACTTTTGAAACAATTCTGACCAAGTGCAACTAAAATCCAACTAAATAAATAATGAAACAAATAAAACAACATTAAATTATATATATATATATATATATATATATATATATATATATATATATATATATATATATATATATATATATATATATATATATATATATATATATATATATATATATATATATATATATATATATATAGAAAAATAAAATACAGTTCTGTATATAAATGTATGTATATATATATATATATATAGAAAAACTACAATCCTACACCCCCCCATGTATATATATATATATATATATATATATATATATATATACATTTATATACAGAACTGTATTTTATTTATATATTCATTTATTTACAGAACTATCCGTTCGTTTTCTGACAGGGAACACATGGATCGAATCACCGCTCCACATTTTGATTGACAGCCGTCACAACCTACTAGCGACGTGTTTACTCCTTTCTTTTCAACCATTGGATATGGTTTAAAAAACGGCTTTTGTATATTTGTGTAAGGCGGGATGTTACTTCTGACGAAGCGCTGTTAAATATAGACGATGCCGCGAAGATAATATAAATGCTTTCTTAAAAAGGCAAAAGAACGCATGCATGTTTTCTCAATATGATCATTAAAAATCAACAGACTGGTTTAAATGCGGGACATTTTCTCAATATGCGACATGCGGGACAAGGGGTGAAAATGCTGTGCGGTACAACGCAAAGCGGGACAGGTGGTCACCCTATATGGGGCTATCCAATTGGGTGCAGAGGGAATTTGAAAGACAACCGTTTATCCCGCCCCTCGTTTATCCCAGCCCTGTCAATGGTGAGTTTCCAGACCCAACATCTTGATGTGGGTCTGGCTTGTTAGGCTAGTTGTATTGTATTTTCAGTCAAACAAATGCAGCCTTGGTGAACATAAGAGACTTTCAAAAACATCCCCCCCCCCCACACACACACACACACACACCATGCATAAATGCACACTCAAGCATACATCTTTCTAAAACACAAGAACTTTTGAAAATGAAAGTAATGCTGGGAGAGTTTAAAGGCACAAGATTGTAGAGGTAATTTGTTCATCATCGGCTATTTCAACCTTACATTATACATACACATTTAGTGAGCATTCATGTAAGTTGCTATCTAGACTGCACACATGCTTCTTCATAAACATGTTCAGAATCACACACATACATATACACTGAAAAGGTTTGGAGGATAAATAGAGATTTTGCTTACCATAAATCCCTGTCGATATGCATGGAAATGCCTGTAATAGAAAAAAAGGAGAACAAAATAAGCCAACTCTGAAATTAAAATCATATAAAATATATCAAATTCTGACCCAAACTAATCAAGAATGAGAAAACCACCTTACAACCTGAAGTTAGTCGTTAAATGTACAGAATTCAGAGGGGCAGGCAATGAAATGAGCCCAACCTTACATTTTTCAGCCTTGAGTTGTTGTCTTTTTCCAACTAAGCTTGCATTTTGATAACTTGCATGAATTTCATTAAAGCCAACTCTATGAAATTCTACTGCGTGAATGGTGTGATTGAGAAATTTGACGTTTAGCGAATGTCAAATGCTTTATTAATAGCCTGTGGGAATAACTGCTTAATGTAGCCTTACACCAAACATCAAATATGTATTACTGGGTGTCCCCCTTGGTTGAATTTGCGTTAATTCGCAGGCCATGCCTCCCTTCCCCTCCGTGCCGAATGCAAGGAATTTGAAAAGCAAGCACGATTTTGAAAGCGATAACAAATGTGTAAAATGCAAGCACCCAAACCCAGATTTATGTGCCCTGGTCCAATTCACCAGGCCCCAAATGCACGTGCGTACCCTGCATACCCAGACACTATGCCACTTATGTGAATCAGTTTTTGATAACATATTGCTATATACAATCCCCACTTGTAGGCTTTGCCACCTGCTTTTGACACACACCCAGTGATAAAGATCCATTTAGATTTACTTCACCTAGCTAGAGACTTTAAAAGCAACGTTTTGCCTGTCATCCGGTGTTGATCTAATTAATCCGAAAGTTAATGCAGTCATATTTCAGTATGTCACGACACATATAGTAGCTGAAGGAGAGGTGGCCTTTTGGAAATGTGCATCAGTCATAGGATGCATCCAGAAAATGTTCACAGTAATTCAATACTCCTGAAAATTATAATTGATCGACTCATGGCCTTTACAATATCCTGGATCATTCTGAAGGGTAAATAGGGCCGTGGATAGGAGCCACTTGGAGTCTAGAAAACGTTCGGATCTGTTATGATGATGAAGTTCAGCTCTAGACTGTCACAATCTGGGAAAGTTACCAACTCAACACTCTAGGAGGCAGAACGACACACTTTGGCAAGTTTTGACAGTACAGGTGAACATGACTATCCCAAAGTGTCTTTTTGCGTTATCACAGTTATGGATTTGGCACATGATTGACTGAATGAGAGATTTAGACCTGAATTGAGCAAGATTTTTGGACTGTAGGTTACATCTCAACCAGGGCTTGACATTAACACCCGCCAGATGCGGGTAGATTTCAGCTGTGACAGGTAAGGCAGCCACTCCCACTAGCCACTTTGGGAGGTTGAATATAATTTCAGCCTACAGCCAAATGAAATGCCAAGACCGTCGTATCACAAAATTGCAATTCAATTACAATTCTTTATCGATTAACTTGCAGTTAGTGAAGGCGGGATATGCGGAATCATGCTGAATGACACACAACAGAAGCATTCTCTTGCGGCCACACAAACGATCAGTTCTCCTTGCACCTGAATAGTCAAATACACGCGCACACATATGTCAAATAAATGTGGAGTAGCCCATCTCAGTCAGTTATGGCTTAAGTATACGTAAACAGGTGGGTAATAACTGGATATGTGTCAGAATATTAGCAGCCCTGTCTGCCATTAATGTTAATCAAACAACTACAGATGTTAAATAAATGTATACATATTAAAGGGGAACTTCAGCGCTGGGAAGATGAATGTGTATTTAAACTATGCCATTTATGTAGTAGAAATGTGAAGTTATTTTGGAATATGGTGCCTTCTAGACTGAGAAAAGACAGAAAATATATTTTTGTCTCATGTGGATGAAAGATAACAACTCCCAGAATGCACTTGCTTCGCTGCCCTCCGAGGCCACTCCCTACACCGCCCCCACCGTCGTTTTGATCTTCATAATAATACAATAATTTAGTTCAGTTAGAGAATAAACACTACAGTTAACAACTGAACATGTCTTTTCAATAAAGTGTGTGTGAGCCGAACGAAAGTCACGGGACAAACGCAGCAGGAGTCAGATTTCATTCATCACGAGAGTAAAGTAAGAGCTGAGCAGAGCTGAGGTAAGTGCGGCATTCATTCTCAGCGCGTGTCTAGTCTGGCACATTTTCAGATCGCATATGGAAGCTAAACTTTCGTGGGGAATTAATTGAAAATTTGAAACACTCACTTTGCTCCACAACGCTCCATTATTAATGCCCGATCTGAGCGGCCGTGCACATTTACATTAAATGAGTGAGATCTCTCCCCTGTGGGCGTGTTTATAACATGCGGAACCAACTCGTACTACTGGCTGTAGTTTTTAGCCTCTGGCCAAAAAATCCCAGATGACGCAAAATGACGATATTTGTGCATAATTCTCTCGTCTCAGGGGGATATGAGGGGGAAAAGTACCATAATTTGAATATACTACCGGGTTTCTACTGATACAAAGCTTAATGCTAAATCGCTGAAGTAACCCTTTAAATAAACCTACTGTATCTGAAGAAAATATATTTTTAAATGTATTATTGTTTTTGTAACTTGCTAATTTGCTTCTTTGTTCTTTTATGTAGCCTAACGAAAATAACTCATATCATTTTAAATTGATCATATTAGCCTATGCTCATATTGCCCACCTGCACATACCAGCTTATATACAATGTAGTCTTGATTTGGGTGGTCACTTTGCATTTGAAAGTTTGAAAGGGTTTTAAATCTTCTAAATCAAGTAAAATGACGCAAAATCAAGTAATTTAAGCACGCCAAAGTCAAATTAAATCAAATAAAATGTAATTTCCGTTAATGTCAAACCCTGATCTAAATTTCAAGGTCTCATGCACTTTATTTATTATGTGAAATGTAGGTTATAATGTGACTCAGGCGCAAAAATGAACTCAATATACTGAACATATTTGAGCAAAGCAGGATTCAGTTGGCAGTAAATTGACAGGTTACCCAAAAAATACTCTTGAAAATCAACCTCTTGACATTTCAAACAAAATAATATATTTTGAGACTCCAATTGACATTCTTGGTATTGGTATTTTTTTTGTCAATACCAAGGACTCCGTTGTTCTTTAAAATATATTTTATATATATAAAAAAAGCTGTACTATATTTTGTAATGCAGCTTTGAAATTACATGAGGGTGAGTAAATGGTGACACCATTTGCATTTCTTTAAGACCCAATAGCGATCCAATGCAAGTTTTGTAGAACAATAGAATAAATGTGTTTAAAATTTTGATAACACTTTACAATAAGGTTTTATTTGTTAGCATTAGTTTATGTATTAACTAACCATGAGCAATACATTTGTTACTGTATTTGTTAATCTGTGTTAATGTTAGTTAATACAAAGCTGTTCATTGTTTGTTCATGTTAGATAACATGCACAAACTAATAATGTTAAATACAACTTTTAATTTGAATAATGTATTAGTAAATGTTGATATTGCCATTAACAAAGATTAATAAATGCTGTAGAAGTGCATAGTGTTATTAGTAATGAAACCTTATTGTAAAGTGTTACCAAAATTTGTGTTGTTTTATTTGGAAGAACATAATTTTGGAACCTAGAAATTAGGTCATATTAAAAATAGTCCATAAGAATTAAAAGTAAATTAAAACTTTCTTGGAACTCTTTTTGAGAAATACTTGCTGATCAAGAACAGTTTGTGACCCGCTAATGTAGGGTCAGTTCTGAAATCTGGACATATATCAATGTGTCTTGTGTACATTTCTGGCCCTATCATAAATGATAACATCTCGATGTTATGTGATGACGTCTCATTTGTTGCTCTGAAATTAAGTGACAATAAGTTGAAAAAATGTCCCTGATTAAAAATAAAATGTGACAAAAGTAAATAAAGCCTTTGATTATTTAGGGCTGTTTATTTGTGTCTCTGTATTCGCTGATAAATGATATATTTATCAGCGTGAACAGGTGTGTGAGAATTTTTCTACCGCAGAACAAAAAAGACCAGAGCAACTAAGGGAGAAACAGAGCATCTCCGATATTTATGGCCATATTTTTTAAAAGATTAAAAACTTACCATACTGTAATAGGTCTGGCTCTGCGGCACTTTGCACCAGATGTATTACTCAAGAGCAGGTTTAGAGCTGCAACAACCATCATTTTTCCATACGACCGCATTCTACATACCCCGTTCCACATTCATCATTTTTAGTATATTAATAAACAGTAAAGAGGAGATATTAATTCAAAGCTCTCATTTGTCTCCACAAACCAGCTGAATCTGTGCTTTAGGGTAGCATTTATCACAAAAAAACAAAGTGTGACCACTGCGTTAATGCAGCATTATGACAAAGGCAAATTTCTGTATCATTTCTGTTTGTTTGGATCTAGATTAGAAAAGGAGCAATAAAAGCAAGGATTAAAAAGGTGTGAATGCAGGTGCGAGCAGCGTTTGTTGTCGTCACTTTGACCGGGCGGGATGCTGTTTAATGACATTATAAAGGCTGCTAATAAGGCTTTGTTTTAAAAATGTTTGAAGTGCTAAAAGTAGGTATTTTCCATATCAAATAAGCTTTTATGCTGCGCTGAGAGCTTTAGCACAAAACAGACTGCAATAATGGCTAACAGAACATTAGAGACAAAAAAACAACACGAAACAATGGCGATATAATTTCAGGTGACAGCTGTACAAATCAAAGGCAGTTGAGCTTTTCAATGAGTAACAGATGAGACTCCTGCCGAACTGTGTACCTCTGATTATAAATCGCTGTACGGTAGATGATACATCATTATCCAGCATCACCTGATTCCAGAATGTACGTGCATATTTTCCTGTTTGTTTTGGTACTTTCTTCCTTTTTCTTGTTTAGCTGTTTATTATTTTACAGGTTTGTGTCAAAATACCGCTTGTCAAGATCAATATTTCAGCTGAGTCTTTCACTAAAGCTTTGACCTTTCCAGGTGTACATCTCGCTCGGGCTCAAATTCACCATGATGAGCAGCAGAGGAGTGCCATTTTTAGAGCGCTGCTTGGCTCAACACAATGTAAGCACACTCACCTGAGTCCCTGAGGAGTTCAATAAATACATGCTCACAAAACATACACACAACAGCATGCTAGAGAGGTCCAACATACTGGAATGTCATTCTGGTCATATCAGGGCTACTTGATAATAAAAAAAAATAAAAAAATAAAAAAAAATTCAAGATTTAGTTCCTTTGTTTAATTTCTGGTCAATTCTGGTTCAAAGTGTCCACTTATCCAAATGTAATCAAAATGCATAAAATCAAGTCCTGTGCTATATTTTTCTATTTAAATATTTAGTTTCCCTCAAAAATACAATCAAACCAAGATTTATTCAGACACCTTCAACATTTTCTCACATTATCACAGTTTATTCGCTTAGAAAATAGTAATAAAATATGACAAGAACTTTGTCAGAAAAAATGTATCTTGCTAATGTCAGATAACTTTGATAGAATGGTATCTAATGGATTACAATCAACCAATCAGCTGTCAGCTGTTAAATTACAATTAAGTAAAGTACACGATTAGACAATACCAATTTAGATCAACCAATTACAAAGCAATGCTTAATTAAAAGGACCCATTAGAAATGAAAGAAAAAACACTTAAAGGATTAGTTCACTTCAAAATTAAAATTTCCTTATATTTTACTCACCCCATCTCATTCAAGATGTTGATGTCTTTCTTTCTTCAATCGAAAAGAAATGACGCTTTCTGAGGAAAACATTCCAGGATTTTTCTTCACATAATGGTTTTCAATTGCAACCAAAATGTTGAAGGTCCAAATCAATGCAGTTTCAAAGCACTTTGAAGGGCTTCAGAGACTCTGCACAATCTAGCGAAACCATCGGTCATAAAAAAATGTATTAAAAAAAGATTATACTTTTTAACATAAATGGCTCATCTTACACTGCTCTGCGGCCACCGGTGATTGCGCAATCACGTTGAAAATGTCACGCTAGACGTAGGCAGAAGTACCGCCCCCGTATTTACAAAGCGAACATTCGAAGACTAATACAAACGCCCTTTAACAAAAAAAGGTAAAACAACGATGTTGGATGAATTTGAAGTTGAAGAGGGAGTGTTTTTTGGGGCGTTTGTATTAGTCCTCGCACGTTTGGCTGGGGTGGTACTTTCGCCTATGTCTAGTGTGTCTCAACATGATTGCCGCAGAGCAGCGCAAGATGAGCAATTTAGGTTACAAAGTATATTAATTCACAAAAAAATTTTTTATCACCGATCGTTTCACTAGATAAGACCCTATTCCTCGTCTGGGATTGTGCTTTGAAACTGCATTGATTTGGTTCCTTCAACATTTTGGTTGCAATTGAAAACCATTATGTGAAGTAAAATTCTGGAATGATTTCCACATAATACGTATTTTCTTTTCGAAGGACAAGACAGACATACACATCTTTGATGAGATGGAGGTGAGTAAATTATCAGGAAATTTTAATTTTGAAGTGAACTAATCCTTTAAGTGAAACATGGTCAGGTCAAAGTCTCTGCATAATTTTTGTCACAAATCTTTATACATTTTCCTGGTAGTCCTCTGAATAATTTTTTTTTGTGTATAATATGTCACGGTTTACTTTATTTTGCTATCTTCAAGCACATAAATGAACTAGAGTGTCCTGCACCCACTAGTAAAAACAATATCAAAAATTACATCTGGTGTCTGAATAATTTTTGGTTTGACTGTATGATATTATGAAAGAACTAATTTTTTTTGTTGTGTGTTGAATTTATCACTATTATTATTATTATTATTATTTCAGATGTACAGTGAGGAAAATAATTATTTGAACACGCTGCTATTTTGCAAGTTCTCCCACTTAGAAATCATGGAGGGGTCTGAAATTGTCATCGTAGGTGCATGTCCACTGTGAGAGACATAATCTAAAAAAAAAAATCCAGAAATCCCAATATATGATGTTTTAACTATTTATTTGTATGATACAGCTGCAAATAAGTATTTGAACACCTGAGAAAATCAATGTTAATATTTGGTACAGTAGCCTTTGTTTGCAATTACAGAGGTCAAACGTCTCCTGTAGTTTTTCACCAGGTTTGCACACACTGCAGGAGGGATTTTGGCCCACTCCTCCACACAGATCTTCCCTAGATCAGTCAGGTTTCTGGCCTGTCGCTGATAAACACGGAGTTTGAGCTCCCTCCAAAGATTCTCTATTGGGTTTAGGTCTGGAGACTGGCTAGGCCACGCCAGAACCTTGATATGCTTCTTACAGAGCCACTCCTTGGTTATCCTGGCTGTGTGCTTCGGGTCATTGTCATGTTGGAAGACCCAGCCTAGACCCATCTTCAATGCTCTAACTGAGGGAAGGAGGATGTTCCCCAAAATCTCGCAATACATGGCCCCGGTCATCCTCTCCTTAATACAGTGCAGTCGCCCTGTCCCATGTGCAGAAAAACACCCCCAAAGCATGATGCTACCACCTCCATGCTTCACAGTAGGGATGGTGTTCTTGGGATGGTACTCATCATTCTTCTTCCTCCAAACACGTTTAGTGGAATTATGACCAAAAAGTTCTATTTTGGTCTCATCTGACCACATGAATTTCTCCCATGACTCCTCTGGATCATCCAAATGGTCATTGGCAAACTTAAGACGGGCCTTGACATGTGCTGGTTTAAGCAGGGGAACCTTCCTTGCCATGCATGATTTCAAACCATGACGTCTTAGTGTATTACCAACAGTAACCTTGGAAACGGTGGTCCCAGCTCTTTTCAGGTCATTGACCAGCTCCTCCCATGTAGTTCTGGGCTGATTTCTCACCTTTCTTAGGATCATTGAGACCCCACGAGGTGAGATCTTGCATGGAGCCCCAGTCCGAGGGAGATTGACAGTCATGTTTAGCTTCTTCCATTTTCTAATGATTGCTCCAACAGTGGACCTTTTTTCACCAAGCTGATTGGCAAATTCCCCGTAGCCCTTTCCAGCCTTGTGGAGGTGTACAATTTTGTCTCTAGTGTCTTTGGACAGCTCTTTGGTCTTGGCCATGTTAGTAGTTCGATTCTTACTGATTGCATGGGTTGGACAGGTGTCTTTATGCAGCTAAAGACCTCAAACAGGTGCATCTAATTTAGGATAATAAATGGAGTGGAGGTGGACATTTTAAAGGCAGACTAACAGGTCTTTGAGGGTCAGAATTCTAGCTGATAGACAGGTGTTCAAATACTTATTTGCAGCTGTATCATACAAATAAATAGTTAAAAAATCATATATTGTGATTTCTGGATTTTTTTTTTTTAGATTATGTCTCTCACAGTGGACATGCACCTACTATGTCAATTTCAGACCCCTCCATGATTTCCAAGTGGGAGAACTTGCAAAATAGCAGGGTGTTCAAATACTTATTTTCCTCACAGTATATCTGTTGTCCTCTTGTTATAATATACAATGAAAATAGAATCTGTATTGGAATTATCGGTAACACTTTACAATAAGGTCTCATTTGTTAACATTAGCAACTAACAATTGGCAATACATCTGTTACAGTATTTATTTTTTATTATTTATAATTTAACAGTATAATTTAATATTATTATTAAAATGTGTTCATTGTAGTTAATAAAAATACAGTCATTTGTTCATGTTAGTTGCATTAACAGTGCATTAACTAATGTTAACAAATACAACTTTTGACTTGAACTTTTGAAATGAATTGGTAAAACATTTAAATTAACGTAGAGTTTAAAGTAGAAGTATTGTTCATTCTTAGTTCATAAAGTTAACTAATGGAGCCTTACTGTAAAGTGTTACTGAATTATCATTCCAAAGGCAAATGTCCTCTCTCAAAAGCATTCATACATTATCAGCACAATCAATTAAACAATTTTCTATTAAATGCATTCCAATAAATCCCAGTTTAGCCCTTAGCAACAGATACAATTATTAGATGTTATCCAGCATGTTTGTATACTTTCAGGCCCCGTACTGGCTCAATAGAGCATAAAGTGTAACCAGAAAATAACACAAGAACATGCAAAGCTTTACATGACCACACATTGATCAAATCGAATACTCGATCAATATTGATAATATTATTGGAAGTACAATTTCTAAACCTCTTGTCTGACTAATCATATCTAGATGGTGGAGGTGACAAGAGCTTCACAGTGCAGCAGAATACACAACTGCAGAAGCCCAGAATTCACTAGTTGATTTAGCTTTGACACAGTTATGCCATTGCAACCATGACAAGCAACACTTGTTATATATATATTACACCGGTGCATTTATATCAAACCACTGCCTTAATTAACAAGGCAGACATTATTACACTTCTGCAGTGACTTATGGTCCTGTGGTTGGAATATTATTTCTGATCTGTCAGTTCATTAGGACCGAATCAGGCTCACGGCCCACTTGCTTTTGCCTGCTTATTGAGTTTCGTGTTTTGCTTGCAGTAGCATGTTGAAATTGGTCACAAGGGAAACAATTCCACTGCAATCGCTCTTCTCTAATCAATCATTTCCTATTGTGTTCCTCAGGTTGTTTATTAAGATCATTATTGTTATTTATAATAGACACACATTCTTTGCTGGAACTCCCACTAGGTTTGCGAGTAGCTCTTAACTGCATGTATTGCTGGGTGAGTCTGCGTTTACATGTGTCAACAGGCCAAATACAATTTCTGCATTTCTGTGCTCGTTATGTCACATTACAGAGTGGTGTAGTGCTATATACATATTTACATGGGTGATCAGAGTAGGGATTTTCAAAAATGACTAGTTGGTGGGGTGAATGAATGACAATCGGTCTTAAAGAAGTACTGTGTAACCAGGGCCGTCGTTAGTGGGGTGAAAGGTGGTGACAATGGTTTCCCTTCTCTTATGAATCATTAGTATATACATTTGTATGCCTGATAGTTCAATAAAAAACATAAAAAACATGCAATTTAGTTAAATAAGTTTTCCACATCTCCTCCCTCTTCCCTCCCTAAAAAATGGTTTAGTCCGATGGTTATAATATATATTTCAGCTCAATCAGCGGCAAACAGAGAGACCCAGAAAGTCCCACTCCAGCAAGTAATCAGAACCAATCATAGTTAAGGCTGCTCCGAGAACAGTAGTTGAAGTAAGAAGTAATGTTACAAAAAACAGTGGGAAAAAAAAATTCTGGGTAACAGTAACGTCATGAAAAGGAAAGGGAGGCCAGGAAAGTTGTTTAAGTCTATCAAAACGTTATTTAATATTAGTGTTCTTTTAGTGCACAGTAGGGAGTCGATGCCGTGCCCTGATCTGTTCGCTGCCCGATTTACTTTCACAGGAACAGGACGCTGCCCGTGCACTGCGGTACTGTAAATATTTCTGTATACCTGCGCGGCGCGCACAGCACAAACGATTACGGTCTTGTCTTTTTACGCCATTATGTAGTTTGTTGTTTTGTATAACAGGCAGAAAAATATGCGTCACAAGGATTACAGACTTGCTGCGGATGTGATATTTTTAACAATAGCTTACTGTCAAGAAAACGCCAATAGCTACAACTGACTGCTATTGATGGATACATTTATTAGCTTTATTTAAAAAAATAGCACATTATCTTCATCAAAAATGAAGACAGTGAGAAACTTCAGTGGTTTTATTTTACATTTGACTGCATCCTTTTCCATTTCTGAATATTTATCTCAACTGTTAGACACCAGACTGACTGGAAAGTGGAAATACATTTTAGAGGCCTATTATATTGCTGCTATGCCTATTTAAAAAAAGTTTATTTAATAATTTTGTCAATTTCTTCACTTCCATAACAGAGGCAAACCTTTTATACCATGCGCAAAAGTGGATTCAGACATGCCCTAAGTGAACTTGTGCTTTAAACCATGCGCTTAGAGCATTAAAATAGGGCCCTTTATGTCGGGGCTTATTTCAGCGAGGGCTTATTGTAAAGTGTTACCAAAAATAATCTAGATGAACTCACTAGCTGGTAGTTGGATGACAAAACAAACATATTGACCTATTCCTAAGCAGAATAAATCACACATTTGATGATTTTTTAATAGAGAAAGTTCCTTTCAAACGTCTCTAACCCTAGCATGTCTTGCTATAATTTTCAAGTGAACCCAAAGACCTTGATTAGCTGGTTCAAGTGTGTTTGATTAGAGATGGAACTAAACTGGTACAGATGAAACACTGATACAACCTTCTAAAAGCCTCCAAAAGTCCCTTTATTTGCACGCACACCTCTAGGTCATCCATCTAATAAAGGAAATATCCACTTAAGAAGGTGGAATCTCAAAGTAGATCTTAAATCCCTTTATTTAAGTGTATCCACTAAGGAAATAAAGCCATTTGGACAGGACGCACCATGACTTGGACTGGGACACTTGGCATGGCCAACTCTACTGTCGTGTGTGCATGCAGGGGCTCTGATTGCTCATAATCACAGATCTGTTCTCATGTCCAGCCCCGAACTGAAGCAGCGCATGCGGGTTGCCATGGGAACACACTGCAAAAAGCAGCAGAGCCGAAGAGGTGACCCACCGGCCGCAGTCTTGTCCTGTGTGTTTGTTCAAGGAGCTACTGAGTATAAATCACACTGTATAACTGACAGTAACACTGTTTCAGCTTCTCAGTCACATTCATCAAGGGAAAAAAAACCACTGGATTTCTATGACATATTTAACAAAAATAAGTTAATATTCATCAATAAGTCTTAAAAGAGAAATATGCTACACTAGATTTATCTTTACATAACCTTTACCTTTTCCATGCATTCGCCCACCTCTACATACATGAACTACCCCCCCCCCCCCTTTTTTTTTCCAATCCAATTTTCAATAACATGTATTATGGTCAAAACAGATTATTTTTGTGTTCAATAACAGAGACAATTTTAAAATACTCCTGCTTTTGACACAATAATAACTAATGATCTAAACACAATAAAAACATGAATCATGAAGCATAAAATATGTTTTTCTGTTATTATTTTACCTGGCAAAACAACTTCAAATAATGGGGGTGGGCCTTTTTCAGTGGCTCTCTGTCGATTACATCAATGCGCCAGTAGGGGGCGACAAGGGACTGTCTTTAAGAGTGAGGCATGAATCATTCTCTCAATTCTATTCATTCAAAAACAATAGCTATGTTTCCATCCAAAGTAACTTATGCGCAAAATTGCAACATCGCATAAAACATTTACGAATAAAGCACCGTTTCCATCCAGTGAGTCGAAGAGAAATTGTCACTTCCTGATAAACTACCGCTAAAAATCACTAAGAAACATAGGAGAAGCCACCATATATAATCATTTTAGTATATAATAAATTATTTGCGTCTCAGAGAAACTTGTGAAACTATGCTTTCAGAGGCAGATGTGCTTTTTGGGAGCGCAGTCATGTAAGACAGTTCTAGCAGGGAAATATACCGAGCATCTTTGACAACAGACTTCTGAATGACCAAAACAGCATTTCAGATGTTTTGCAGACAAGATTTTTCTGCAGGTTAGTACAGTTATGCTGTTACATTGTGAAAGTCACATGATTTTTTTTTATGCGAATCGAGGAATTTATTCAGTAAATGCATTTCCATCGTAGTTTATGCGCATGTTTTCGTATCGGATTGAACGTTTATCCGGCTCAAACGAGCGCATACGTTTTTTTATGAATATATGCGCATCTTGCCGTTTCCATTCAGCATTTTTTGATGCGATATCCCAAAATGCGAATAAAAATAGGTGGATGGAAACATAGCTAATGATTCATTCAGGAATAAAGAGAGTGACTGGCTGCATCCAAAATTACATACTTCCCTACAGTATGTGACAAAAGTAGTATGTCCGAATTCACAGTACTCATAAAAGAGTAGGCAAAAAGTACCCTGATGAACTACTACTACCGCTGAGATTCTGAAGTGTGCATATGATGGACACTTTACTATCCCATGAGGCCACGGGGGAGGATTTGTGAATGACAGTAGAGCAACGCAACTGATGCTGGTAGGTCACGTGATAATGACAACATAGCAAATGTAGTATATCCGGATTACTTTTATACTACACACATTCATACTATATAGAACATACCTTTTTAGCACTTGTAAAGTAATTACTTATTCAAAATAAGTACCTACTCAACAGAGAATGCCATGCCGAACGCAGCCACTGTCTTTATGAGTGAATCATTGAATCACTCACTCTACCAGTTCATCCAAAACACTGTAATGCCACTACTGTGTTTTGCTCAGAGACGAGAGTGGTTAGTTCTGCTGTAGCTTCATTTGGAACAATTTTGTTGTTTTGTTATAGACAAAAAGCAACTGGCCATATTGTAATCTAAAATGCAAGTGTATAAAAGAAATACCATGCTTGCAACATTATGTGTGCAATTTTTGCGTCAAGTTTTCCAAACACTCTGTATATATAATTAGTTCAATAAATAAACAGTAGAGTTTGCATAATTATTTTAATACATAAAGAATTTGTATGGTAATTCCATTATAATCCAATGTTCCAAAACACATGCAGGTCCAGCTGATGCTGATAGACACCGTCATGGTACATGAGAATGGCAGACAGACTCAGGGGAACATCAGAGAAATGCCAGAGAACAAAGGCCAGTAACTGACAGAGCCACTGGTGCAATGATCTTGATTAACACTCAATCAGTATTTTTATGGCTGACCAACTGCTGCTCCTTCAAGCAGTCTAACAGAAGAGTTCGATATCCACTCAACAACTGCAAGTGCTTGACTGAAAATGAGTGAACTGACCACTCGATCCAATAAACGAAATGCACAACATACATATATATATATTGTGCTTTTTGACACAATATGCAATTTTTGGTAACACTTTACACTAAGGTTCCATTTGTTAACATTAGTTAACTTCATGAGTTCTGGACTAACAATGAAAAATACTTCTAAAGCATGTATTAATCTCAGCTACAAATGTTAATTTCAACATTTACTAATACCTTATTCAAATCAAAATCGCCTTAAAATACAACAGGAAGAAAATATACTATGTAAATCTCTCTAGCTCTCCAGAAATGCACAAGAACAAACATCTCGGGTAAGACATTTCAACCAAAAACAATACGAGTAGAGGAGAAACAAAGAGACAGTAAGCAGTTCTCGCAAACCCACCAACATGTCACTTTAATTCTGTCCAAGGCCTGAATTTTACAGTTCAAGCTCCAGTGTGTTGTTAGTACTGGCCCCCTTTAAAAAATGTATCATACTGATTGCATTGTTTGTGCTGGCGGATGAAGGCTGTTCTGCCCAGCTCTCCAGCATGTTTATCAGCGGGGCCCTGGAGATGCCGCTTCGCCCTGACAGGCAGAATAATAGAAGCGATGCTCCTCTATCTGCCGCACAATCTCCCTCTCATTACAAAATGTCCAGATCAATTCCTTTAAAGCCCTGAACTTTACATTGATTAAGAACTTTACTCTGACACGTAGCTAATGGTCTTATTAAATGTTTTATTGTATTTATCATGAGAGCTATGACATTATAAATTGAGGATGGCATTCGAATCAGGGGTTTAAGGGGAGCAGTTAAAATGGGAATAGAGAAGAAATGAATGGTGTGAGAAAAGTGAGAAATGACTATATGAATATATGCATTTCTGCATGTACAGCAGCTACTGTAGAGTATATAACTGCAGATTATACTCAAAAACTCCAATGCCTCACTCTGATCTAGATGTTTAGTTCATGCAAACTAGGGGTGTCAAAATATGGTTATTGGTATTCAATACCAAACTGCTATAATAAGAGTGGGAGTCTTGGTGACTATCAATGTAAACATGGTGGGTTTGTTTGAATTAAATATCAAGGTTCAGTTAAAAAAAAAAAAAAAAAACTGCATTTACTTATTTTGTTTTAACTTTTGTGTTTTTATATTGTTTGCTTAAAACAACCCAATTGCTGGGTTAGTCCATTTTCAACCCAACTTTGGTTGTTTTTAACCCAGCATTTTTTAGAGTGCATTCTCTGAAACTGATGTCCAGCCTATTGCAGACTGATGTCCTGAATTTCTTTGAAGTCTTTTTTTTTTCCAGTTATGTAATTTCTGGAAAGAATAAGACAAAAAAAGACAAAAAAAGAGTTGACATCATACACATGCTTTCAAGTCCACATCCCTGGATAATTATTATTATGATAATAATTATTGAAAGAGTGAAGCTTACAGTAATTGCACATTTCAGAAAAAGGAATCTTCATTAAATCTGTAGTTATTTCTTTCAGTCGTACTCGTAACCGTACCTTAAACATTAAATAAGAATGAAAGGCCTTTTTTCAACTGACATCACGGCCCATTCCATCTATAAATCGACCTTTCCTGCAAATATTATCATGTAGAGGACAAGAGGCCATCCTTTCTACGTACCTTGTCGTGGGTTTCACTCTTGTGCTCTGCTGCCAGTGTAAAACAGCTAATTAAAAATTGTCCCCTTTCAAGACATCCTTTAGGAGTTCAAAAGCCACATATCAAAGGATGGTTCAAAGAAAATCCCAAGTCAAAAAGCAAAAGGTGCCAAAATGTTCTGCATTTGGAGGAAAAAAAGAGGTGACTTGGCTGCCAGTTTAGTGCTGTTTCACTAAGCTCTGAGAGATCTGAATGTCCAAAAATAAGGAATGTTATTTCTATCAGTAACATATTCACTTTTCTATTAGCATAGATATATCATGAGTGCTGTAAAAATGAGCTTTTCAGTCTGTAGGTTTGTCCTAATGATTTAAAATGATGAAACGACTTGAGGACTAGCACGAAGGTGACTGAACCTCTCCTAACATTTCCTGCCTTCATTTGAATCTGCTCTAATAATTGATTCTTGCGGATCCCAGCATTTTAAAGGCATACTAATGAGTGTGAAAAAAAAAAAAAAAAAAAAAAAACAGTTGTCCTTGACTAATGGAGGGAGCCGTGATATTAAACAGGGCGAAATTTGTCTCTCTCTTTTTTCCATCATTCACTTTGACTGTATTCATTTTTAACCAATCTGAGCAGCGGATTAGAACACGAGTAGGAAAAGAAAAAAAAAAAAACATGTAGATCTATATTCCCAATATCTGGTTAATTACACTTACGACAGGAGGGTGCATTTCATTACGACTAATCTGTGTGATAATCTCACAAAGCCAGACTAAGATATAATATACTAGAAGAGATGATATTTGCTCTGGTGGGTGTAAGATGGCAGCGGGGACTGTGTGAGGTTAGAGGGGTGCTGGGAAATCAGGAAGAGGACACTGGCATAAAGGTCAGTGATATTGTGGCGCACAGGGAGAAATGGCTGGCCGGCATCTGGGGTGTATTTTTAGACGAACCTCCAGTGCTAAAGGAGGACACCGGATTGCTGTCATTGGGGAGTGTTACTCAGGTGCAGAGTCTAAATGTTCCAGCTCTATCTCTGTGATGCATGCTGGGACAGTGTGTGAGCTGAGAGGCAAGTAATATTAAGAGTTGTATTGATGTTGTGAAAGAAAACTAACTTTGTTAAATAGACAAACTCACAGCGAAAGGTAAAATAACAGGGCAAACTGTGTTTTGTTTGCTACCCAAGTATGTTTATTGATATGTGTCTGTGGTCGAGAACCATCTCCTCTGCTTTTGGAGACCATTAAATATCCAGGTGACATTAGCTATTCTGTCTCTGACTTTCCAGCCAAATACTTCACAGATTCTGCTCTTATAATTCCATATCTAATTAATGTATCTGCAGTGTGGAGAGGTCTGACTCAAAATGTTCTTGAGGGTATTCATTAGACGGTGTTCCTTGCACTTAATCAGAGTTATAAAGGCCACTTTAATTGGTTTTTAAAATCCGGAAAAAGGTCTTCAAATTCTGGTTTAGGTGTTGCTGTGAATGGTGAGAGATAGAAAGCATAAAGAATGGTGAGAGGTAGAAAATCAGTACTTTACAACATTAGCATACAGCACACCACGGTTAACTACGATGCATTTGTAGTCAGTTTCTCACTATGACCCCAAGACTGTGGTACACATACGGATTCATTCTATGAATGTTTTCAATAAATAGTTTTTTTTTTTCTTGATGCACAAGCAACTATGTTCCATAAGCCTAATTATAACCATAATTATTCTAACATGGTTTTTTAAGGTTAATGGCAACCAGAATTCAGAATGTGTCCAAGTAATTAAAATAAAATGGCATGAAAACACCATGTAGTGTTATAATTAATAACACTTATCAATACTAAAAAATACTGATAAATATATACCAACATATTTGAAAATAAGAAGAATTTTTGTAGTGAACTACTGTATAAAAGAACAACCTGAAATAGCAAAAACGTAATAATGTTACTGAAAATCACTATCACATGTGTCTACATATAAGAACACACTGGAACTTTGTTGTACAGTATAGCCCTTGCCATCATTAGGTAAAGGAACTTTTAAAAAAATGTGAATGCATTGTCGTAGTGTATACAATACTGGTAGTTCACTTCAAAGCAGCATCTTTACCTCTGAACAAACAAGCTTTTTTCCAACATGTCAGCCCACCCTGACCGAAAGAGCCTTTGGGAGTGTGGTGTGTTTGAACAGAAGTGCAGCATACACAGTCTGTGGGAAGATCCAGGGTTGTGGTTGGCCCTCTCCCGCTATGCAAGCACATAAATCTGCTTGTGCCCTGGAGGTGGGAACCGGCAGCACTAATTGACTGTAGAAAGATTAGGGGTCAGGGCCCCAGTAATATTAGCATTAATAAACTTGATCCCTCAAATGAAAGCAATCAGCCAAGGGGGTAGTAAGGTCCCTTTCTGCAGGACTGTGACCCGGTCAGATTACTTTTAGGTCTCAGAAAACAGATGCATACGTGTAGCCTGTGTGTCGCTAAACAGAATTACTGACAAAAAGTGGTTTTAATAAACACAAAAAGTAAAAAAAAAAGTGCACTGTGACAATAATTAGCAACCTACCATTCATAAGTATGAGGTTTGTAATATTTTTTTTTTGGTTACACTTAATTTTAAAGTGTCCTTGTTATAGTGTAACTACACATGCAAGTAACTAAATGTACTTAATATATGGTTAGGCTTAGGGTAAGTTGCATGTAATTAAGCATCATGTATAGTTTCTACTACAGTAACTACATGTACGCTAAAATTACACTAAAATAAAGTGTTAATTTTTTACAGAAAGTAACATTTTACTTAGCATGAACACATTAAATTGATCAAAATTGACAGTAAAGACATGTATAATGGTCCAAACTATATTTCAAATAAGTTTTTTTTTTCCCATCAGCACAACTGTTTATTAATAAGAAATGTTTCTTGAGCACTAAATCAACATACTAAAATGATTTCTGAAGGATCACAGGAACAAATTACATTATAAAATGCATTTAAATAGAAAACCGTTATTCCAATTTGTAATAAACATTCTCAATGTTTTACTGTATTTTTGATCAAATAAAAGCATCTTTGAGCATAGACTTATTTTAAAAACCTTTTTAACGGTAGTGTAAAACCCGAGCAAAAACAATATATTTTTAAAGTAATATGGTAAGAATATGAATGTTTCAAATAATCAAACCACAGTCAAAATGGTGAACATACACAAGTGAAATAATATAATATATAATTGCACTTTTTTGTCAACTAAAAGCTGAGTAAAACTGACTAAAAATGAATATGGCATGACAAATATCAGGTCTTGTGATATGATCTGGGACAGTAGGAAAGGTTGAGTACTATGACCTTAACTCAAAGAAGTTGCATCCAATATCTCAATCAACCTTCATCTGGGTGTTCAAACTGTCTCACAACAAAGCATCATCACCAGAAAGGTCCTTGGCCAGAGGACAAAGCATAAATGAACAGGACACACATTAGCCCACCCTATGGGCAGCCATGGGGCACCTCTACAGACGAAGTGCTGCCACTTTGATCCCAAAGACCCATTGCTGCCAGGCCCAGAAGGGCCAGATTAGGCAGCCAAAACGACACACGACAGCTCACTTTGTTCAGCCTGGCTCAGTAAAATGACAGAGAATGCCACGGTGCCCCAAAAAACCTCTCCTCTGAGGTTTCCACTTCTTTTGAGGCAATCTCAGCGTTGTAAAAGGGGGAGATCAAAGGACAGCATAAGTCACTGATAGCTATAGTATATAATGACCCACTTTGAGAGTGACGCTTTGTTGCTACAGCGAATGGATATCGAGACCCTTCGCTATTAGTCATGCTAATGCCTAATTTTCATACAACCTTTATTTGATTACATTCTTTTTTTTCTCCAAGACATTAAGACAACTTTAGAGTAATGATGAAAGAAAGATGGTGACGATATTCTAAAGAAAAACTTCACAAGCCAAAGGTTGCTCATTTGGCGTGATTGCGAAGTGATTACTCTGAATTTTCCATGCAAAATAAGGTTGTATCTGTGGTCTACTAAGGGAAAACACTGAGAAATGCAGTTTATCATTCACTGAAAAGGAAAATGGAAATGACTTTGTTCGTTCATAAGGAAAGGTGCATCTAACCCTGTGACTGAGACCATTCTAACAGAGGAGACTTCTCCCACAAGTCTCTGAGTCTTGAGTAGCAACACCTGCCACAGAAAGATCAAAGCTGTTTTCACAGTCTGATTTCCCCCTTTGACAGTATTATTTTGTGACAAGCTGTGAACGGGAATAAATGTGTGAGAACCATGAACTCTCTACCTCTCTACTCTGTCTCCTTCTGCATGAGATGCACACAAAAGAATCTTCATTATGGAGTTCAATTCCTCAATGCCTCGATTACAAATTGATAATAATATTAATAATAATGTAAAATGTGCAAAATTATCCATTTAAGTCCTTAAATACAATTTAATCTCCTTAATTGATTAACTGCATGTTCAAATTATGAATCCAAATATCAGAATGATAAACTATATGCAAATGATATGCTACGGACAGATGTACAGAGCTTTACAGAGAAAGAGGGACATGGGCAGAGGATTAATGAATTCCACAAAATATTGTACAGTGATAAGAAGTATACAGACGTATAGAGTGGAAATACGTTTTTGGAGGAATTGAGGAAAAACAGAGAGCAACAATAAAAAAAATCGCTTAAAGGGGTCATGAACTTTAAAAAAAAAAATTATACTGTTGAACTTATGACGTTTGCGTGTTTTTTACATTCAAAAACATCATAATGAATAAGTAATAGGCTATTTTCTGCCTTGGTTTTGAGCCTCTCTCAAGACACGGTCGGTTTTGATTGGCGTGCCGCACTGAAGACATTGGAAGTAAATGCCCACGGCTAGGATTGGATAAGATTTGTATATTTAATGAGCTTCTGCTCCCCTGTCAGTGACAGAGTGTGGCAAACGGCAACCGGGATGAATCGCCCAGCCTACAGCTAGGGCTCGAAAATGTCTTTATCAAACAAACACAATGATTCATCTCTCATCCACCCGCGATTGACTGGAATGTTATATCGTATAATTTCGCCCGATCATCAGTGAATATAACCGTGAACCGTACGCACACACAGGCGCGCGCCTGCGTCTGCAAAACACATAGCCCCAGGACTTTGGGCTTTGCGAGCTGGCGTTACAAGTCTGAGTCTGATCACGAATGAACCAATAACACCTTCTCCAGCCTGTGATAGTGTGCTAAGGTATGTAATCAATAGATATCACACAATCTGTAACAATGCAACACTAATACATATAAAAAAACATGTGTTACTCACATAAGTGTGTTGCACCATTCCTGTCGGATCCAATATAGAAGGCACAGCATTGTGTTTTAATCTCAATATGTCTGCAAATCCATTCTTGACCTCTATCTTGTTTACAATCAATTCCGCGGTGAAATGAAGCTTATGTGAGCTGGACCCGGCATCGTTTAGCTCCACGAGTCGGTGGGCGGGCTTGAGGCGGTGCTTCTGCGTCCTATTACGTCAATGGTCGACATATTGTGAGAGCTCTTATTTTCTGGGTCTGGTGTCTATAAAAGCTTTTCTTTGACTAACAAGGAAGTTTTCAGCTCTGAAACTTACAGGATATTTTTATATCACGATGAACTTTTACATACCAAAGGCTCAAAGGAAAGTTGATTTCTCAGTTCATCACCCCTTTAAAAGCACATTCTGTAGCATATTCAAACAGACTGACATGAACTGAAGTGAACAAACTGAATAAACTAGACACTTTGTTCATGAGATTTAATTCAGATGAATCATAACTCTGCCCATATGCATTGATTGACAAGACTGAAGTAGCATGTCGTTTACACTTGATTGATCAATTCTCATAAGATTTATCATAAGCTATTGATTCATAAACTGAACAGGCAGTTTAAGCTTTTAATTCAAAGTTTGAGTCATTCATTTGATTCATCGTTTGAGTCTGAGCATCTGATTTATCATTTGAACATTCAGTTATACTTTTAATTATGGCAGTGCTGTACTAGACGATTATATAAACAAAATGTATATTTGATTTCTTTGCTGTTACAGTTTTTGCTACCTAATTATGATGAAATAAAATTGCAGTTGAGCATTTGATTTGTCACCTCAATTTTGACAGGAAAAACATCTATAATTTATATATCTCCTGTATTCAAATTCCAAACCCAATAAGGAAACAAAAGTTGTTCTATATTCAAAAACTATTGACCATCTAGTGGAAAAAGGGAATCAGAGGACATAGAAAAGAAGGAGGGGTTTCTCCAATCCGCATGCAATGCTGTCCAGGCTGGCCCCTGGCAGTGGTCATCATTAAAGTGCTTAATAGACCGTGGCAGCTCCACAACAGCTGACAGCCGACGGGTCCAGCGCTGAGTTTCCAGGGAGTGAGGGTCACCTTCAGGGGAGGAAGTGCTTTATCAGACTGTAAGGCCAGCCTGGCATCACATGCTCCTTCACCCTGCCCAGGTGCTCAAGATGGATGTCCACCGGCATTCAGGTGGAACCGCAGAGCCCAACCTCCACACCATCAAAAATAGCCAAAAGCATTAAGCAGGGATGTGATGCAATTTCCCTACAAAGATGCTTGAACTTGCCAAACATCACTTTCAAAAGAATTCTGTTTCTTTCATATTTGGTTTCTGTAATTTGCTCTTCAGATGAAAAGTAGCTTGCTTCTGGAGGAAGCATAGATTGGAAATTAATTAAGTAAAACAGTATGGATGAAGCTGATATTTCTAGATGGTTGAAAAGCAGTTACTATATTTAACTTACAAACATATGTCAAGGTCACTTGGAAAATGAAGTCAATCATTTTGCAATGGACAAACATACATTACTGACTGAGCCTGAAACGTGGCGTGTTTGAGCCTTTGCACTACAGCAGCCATCGTTGTGTGTGAAGTATCCGTTTTCAGTGTGAATTGTGCGAATGAAATGCCTTGTAGTGATGTGTGTGCGGCGTGGGAGAGCCGCGCGCCACAGAGAGACAGGTATTCCATAACCGCTCAGAAACCAGTGCTCTGCTGCCAAAACAAATTTTGCTTCGGATGACTTTTGCCTGAAGCACAGATTAAGCCTTTGTCAACATCTGTGAAATATCCATGAGTATTAAATATCCATGAATGAAGACGAATAAAAACAGTAGCTTAAGGAAGTGTGAACCCTGCCTTCACTGCCTGAATCTTACAACAACACTGACTGTCTTATAGCTGGTTATTAAGCCTATTCCCCTCGGAGAAACATAATTATATATCTTCCTTCCTCCAATGCATTTTAAATCACCTTGCATGGCCAATCCATGATTGGCTGGGGCTCCCAGAGTACTGCCTTGTTGCACTTCTAGAAAGGCAGGGAAGTGCCCTGAGCAGTCTCTGAGGACACGGTTTATCTGGGTCTGGACACAGGTGCGTCTCCAAATGAGAAACACTGAGGAGGGAATAAGCTCCCGGACGAGACCCCAAAACGCAGAAGCAGGGGAATGTGATTCAAGGTCGGCCGTGGTAAGCAGCAGCTCGGCACCGCTGATTGATTGGGTATGCAAGAAGCATCTGGCACACAGGAAACAGGAAGGTGACTGGGGGAATCACCAGGTGGTTCCTATGAATTATAGCCACTTTGCCCAGCGCCTTCCCCATCTCCCACCCTACATACATGCCGTTATGGAGAGCCATTGTCAAGCCGTTGATACCTTGTAGATAAAGAGATTTGCGTGAGAAGGCCAAATGCATGTGTGGCACGCTTATAACAAACTTTGAGACAAACTTATCATCGAATCATATGTCTTTAAAATGTCATATCAGAAAACCTTTTTATAGGTGATCACCATGAATATTGATGGCCCATTAATTAAGATCCAAATTTAGCCATTTAATTGTAAATTACATCTCGGACATAGCTAGTGCGAAACCTACTTCAGCGATTTAATTAAATTTCACAAAAATGAAAGTGATGAATTGTGTCAAATCAAAGCTGATATTTTCATCTGACATTTACAATTTACAAAACTACAGAAAGCCAATGAGACTAGGTCATAAGCACTTGAAAAAGTCTACAAGAAAGAAAAAAAGTCATCATGGAAACATAATCAGACCACCATCTGAGAGTTGCACAGTTCGGTGCCATTTTAAGACAATAAGAGGGGACTTTTGTCCAGGCACCCACACACTTCACACTGAGTCCCTAATCAGCTCTGCACTGCTGGAGAGAGACCTCGGAGAGCACAGCATATGGAGGGGGACAAGAAAAGCATCACCCCTATCGCTTTATATATCATGCCTCACTAGTCCGTAATCAGTTATGTATAATGATGGTTGGCAAAACACATCAAAATAGAAAACTGTATAAAGATGATGTGAGTTCATTCAAAAAATACTAAAATATAGAAAGTAAACACATAAGACCGTTACTAGCAGTTGAGAAGGTTGTAGCACAGACCCTCTTTAGGCGTTAAAAAAACTACTGTCAGGATTTACTAAAAACACGCAGTGATAAATTAGCACTGAAAAGGTGTGGACAGTTATTTTTGCGGCTGACCTTATTGCATATGCATTTGTATGAGTTTCCCTTTCAGGCGCAAAATTCATGGGAGGAGAGTATTTTAATGAATTATGAAAGGTGATTTACAAAGTTTTGCGCTCGTCAATTTACTGGTGTTTGCTCCATTATTTACCGCCCCATAAAAAAAACAAACAAACAGGCATCTGTGTTTATTAATTTGTGCGTCGTCAGTAGATTGCACAGAACTGCCCACTCCCATCTGGCCTTTTTTGGAATTGCGCTCTCTCACTAATTTGCCCTATTTAGTAAATCTGGCCCCAAAGCTTTGCGTTAAATGGGTATTCTTTCAACTATGGGCACCTTTGGCCCAAACGGAAGGAACAGTTTATCCAAAATGTAAAAATGATTTCATTATTTTTCAAAGAATTTTTGAAGAATGTCTCAACTGTTTTTGTCCATATAATAAAAATCAATGTGGTCCAAAACATCATTTCATACGGTTTTGAAACAACATGAGGGTAAATAAATGATGACGAAATTAAGTTTTTGGGGTGAACTACTGTAGTGCCCATAGTTGAATATCTTTTACCCCTTTTCCACCAAAGCAGTGCTAGAGCTAGATCGGAGCCAGAGCCTAGTTTCAAATCAGTTCTTTGTGTTTCCACACCCAAAGACCCAGCTCCGAGCCAGGAAAAGTGGTTCTTAAGTAGCACCAAAACATTGCTGGGCTAGAATAGGGCTAGAAGTAAGAACCGATTACGTAAGGCGCTGGGGGCGGGGTCAACAAGACCAACACAGACTTGAGATCCGCCATTGTTGAAATAGCAGCTAATGGAGCTAACAGCTGCTGCTCGTTTGTAATCTCTGTCTATACAAATTACGGCGAACTGCACGAATGTGTTGGTTTCGCTGTGTTTTCGTTGTGTTTTGATGCCGATGTAGGATCGTAAAGCCATGTGAATCAATAGTAACGCAACGTTTGCATTGTTGATGGAAGGCTTGTTGGCAGTGGTGCTGTGCAGAGACCGATCGCCGTATGACAACGAGTCCAGCGAGAGCACACGACTCCTTATGCTTTTGATTCACTCATGCGTTTTTTATATATATCCTACGTGGATCGGTCTGCGCAGCGCCGATGCATCTCGTACAAGCCTGGTGTGTTTGTGTTTGCCGCTGCCCAGGGTTGCCAGGTTTTCACAACAAAACCCGCCCAATTGCTACTCAAAACAAGCCCAATCGCGTTTCAGAGGGGCTTCCCTGGTAAAAATCACATTTGGGGGTAAAATATGTGTTTTTTTGGCATGGTTACCAATTAAAATTTGCATTCCCGGGGCTAAATACCGTATTTCCTCAAATAAAAGCCTGTAGTCAATTAAACGCCGGGTCTCTGATAGTGGACGGGGGTGTGGCCAGCACGAACAAATAAAGGCCGGTCTCAAATAAAGGCCGGTCTCAAATTAAGGCCGGTCTCAAATTAAGGCCGGGGGAAAATTAATGGACAATCTCTTAGCCTCTTGTCTTTTTTACACATCTTACTCTGCATTTAACTTAAACTATTTTATTTTGTACAAGAAAACAGCATAGGCTTCAAAATAAATTATGTTATTGAAATATTGTAAAGTGGTCATTTGAACTACTCGAACGAACATTTAAAAAACAATATTCAAAATCAAAATTGAATAGCTCCATAACGGATTGAGAAAAGTGCGCGCATTAGTTGGGTTAGAAAAATAACGAAATTATAGTTTTTTTTTTAAAGTAGAAAATAATATTTATGTAAAGAGATATATATTAAAATAAAAACTCTTCTTAAGTGGAAGGAAGCTTTTTTCCCTCACGTGGAATATAGAAAGCACATTATTTGGGTTAGTAAAATAACGAAATTATAGAGTTTATATCGAGTCTATAAAACACGAAAGAACAACAAATATATCACAAAAGTACATTTCGTTTTGTATAAATTGTATCTTAATTTTAATCTATGTTTTATCGACCAAATTGCCCGGATTTAATAAATAACAAGCCTATAAAAGACAATGGCATGAGGTGGAGGCGGTAGCGCCGGCTTAAATGAACTACTAGAAAAGGAAAAAAACTTTAGTCAGGGGCAGCCCTTACTATTTATTTCAGATAGGCCTATATTTGATCCAGCATGTCACAAAGGGAGTTCTGGGTTGAGCGGCGGTGCTGAGCGGAAAGAGCTTCAGAAATGAACGGAATCTCCAGAAAGGCGCTTGATCTCCACTGGAGGAAATATCTCTTTCAACGCACACACCGCAAAAGTCACAATATGACCTCATGTATGTTTTAAAAACACAATTCAACTTATAAATAATACTTTTTTAATGGGCCACTTAAAATGTTTTTTACAAATAAATTATTAAATTCTAAAAATGAATAAAATGAACAAAAAATTGCATTGCATTTGCAATCCTTTGTAACCACCCCACTTCCCGCGCCCCTGATGATATCTGTCCTCTGGAGCGCTATCGCTTTTCATTTAAAACGGTTTATTTAAAACAATTATTTTTGATGGAATTCGAAATACAGGCCTGCCCCTAATAAAAGCCTGCTTCAAATAAAAGCCGGTGACCTTCTGCAGTTCAGGTAAATAAAGGCCCCGGCTTTTATTTGAGGAAATACGGAATCACATAATTGGGGTCGCTTCAACCCGCGGACATGAAAAACAGCCCGCGGCAACAGTGATGAAGTAGCCCAATTTGGCAACACTGCCGCTGCCTCGCTAGCGTTGCTGAGAAAGATGAGACGTATACAGTGACGTAAGACCTGGCTCTGTTGTGGCTCCCAGGATGTGGAAAAGCAAACGGTTCTTAGAAGGCTCCTCAGTCGAACCAACTATGAACTGGGATTAGCTCTGACTCTGAACTAGCACCCGGTTCATTCTGGTGGAAAAGGGGTATTTGTGTTTCACAAAACAAAGAAAGTCATAAAATGGACAATTTTCATTCTGGGTGGACAAACCTTCTTAAAATGATTTACACTTTCACTGATTTCATTTAGTCTCAAACAAAGTAACTCCTTTTTTGGCTAAGTGAGCATTTTATGTATCCTATAATAAAATAACATTTACAAAATTACATCTTGATTGAAAAGTATGCGCAATAAAACATTCCGCTGATAAGTGATATATACCTTGAATTTTCTGTTTTCTTCACACAACGTACCTCATTTTTCATATAATGGTAAATGGACTGCATTTATATAGCGCTTTTAACAGACCAATGGCCATCCAAAGCGCTTTACACATTGCCTCACATTCACCCATGGCGATGTCTGCCATGCAAGGCCCCATCCAGCTCGTCAGGAGCAGCTGGGTCTTGCTCATGGACCACGTCTTGGTCAGGTGGAAACGGGGATCGAACCACCAACCTTCCGGTTTGTAGACAACCTACATGAACCACTGAGCCACTGCCGCATGTATGTATAATACATGCTCTTCACACTGTTGTCTTCCTGGTAACCAACTACATTAACTTGTGACAATATATATTTTTCTGTGGGACAGCTGTAATTTTTGTAAGTTTTATCTATAACAATAAAATCTATACATAAAATATATGTCAAAAGTAGCTAAAATAAATGTAGGCATAGCAAGGTGTTTTCAAGAGAGATTCAAGGTAACCTTCAAATAACAAAAAAGTAAATAAACTGAATTTTAAGAAACCCATATCTGTGCAATTCCTGTCTTGTTATTTTGTTTGTTGGGTGTGACAGTTCTCTGTTCAAATGCTTTTTTTACATTTTAAAATAGAGCGCTATCTACATTTCACATAATCACTAAACGGTAATTTCTCCATTCACTTCATCCAGTACATTAGCTCCAGCACCAAGGCGACTACATTTAAAATACAAATAAATACATAAAATAAAAGCAGCAAAACAGAGGGCAAATCAACACCTTGCCGTCTGAATACACTTGCCTCATTAGGTAAGGACAGCAGAAACGCTGTATCCCTGCAAACCACAAGACACCTCAGACACTGACTCTGGTCAACGGAATGCAGAGGCCTGGAACGTTCAGCTCATTTATTACAAGCAGTACATGCAGTGAGACCTCAACGATGCCTATATGTCTCTCTCCGCAAGACTTCCTGACTCAGTGGCCAGAATTATAAGCTAATATAACCAGTGTCACAGTTGATGGTTTTACACTTCACAGATCACAGGTTTTACTTTAGAAATGTGTCTCTATGCCCTGACATGCGCATAGTGGAAACGTAACATGGGAAATGACCTTGCCTTTAAAGAAGACAGACTGTACAATTTGTTTCATATGCTTGTTTTACTACAATTAGACACATTTATACAACACATTTATTCTGTATGAATAGAAAGAAAGACGTGCTTAAAATGGACCAAACAATGTACCGGACACATTTACATTATCAATATCAGTATCAGGTCACTATCTGACAGAGAGACGAATGGTTAACCTGTCAAACTACACCAAGAACTCATCAGCAGGGCACTAGATGACAGATTAATGGAAATGTGCCATATAATTTTTAATTAAGTCTAAAGAGCAGGAGCACGGATTCACTTCAAGGGCTGTCAGTCTGTTAACGAGCAGAGAGCCAAAAAAGACCAATATCTATAATCTAGGATCTATTTTGAGCTCAATGTCACATATCAGAATCTCATTATATGCTAAATAACTGGTACATGGCTTACCATTTTATGAGTGAGCTATGGTGACAGAGAACATAAATATAACATTACAACCATCTTAGAGTCCAGATCAACCTAGTAAAGAAATAATAGGCACTTTTGTGTGGTCACAGCTGATTCGATTTTTACAATGACTTCCTCTGTGATTTGCACACAAACCGAAGGGGACATGTTGCCCATGCTTCTTTCTTTTGATGAAAATATTGACCTCCTGCTGTAGCTCTCAAATCAAATACATTTACATTTACATTTATGCATTTGGCAGACGCTTTTATCCAAAGTGACTTACAGTGCCCTTATTACAGGGACAATCCCCCTGGAGTAACATGGAGTAAAGTGCCTTGCTATAAGGACACACTGGTGGTGACCGCTGGGATCGAACCAGCAACCTTCTGCGTATCAGTTCCATGGTTTAACCCACTGGACCACCATCTCACAAATATAATGCCGTATGACGCATCAAGCGGGCTTTGATGTCAATGACATTTTGTCACGTGAAATACGTGACGTTTTATGTCATTGATGTCAATCCTAAATGTGCCATATTTGATTTGAAAGCTAAAGATTAGAAGAAAAGATTTTCAGTAAATAAGCTGTTTTCAAGCAGGGAACTGTCACAAAATGCTATGTTACTATTATTATTTCTCATTAAAATGTGCACAGCTTTGCAACACTGAATCTCTTCATTTGGAATATTTAAATAATTAGTATCATGACTTGCTGGAACTCATTGCAAGGTTTTTTTTAAAGAAATACATATTTTCGTTAAATACTGCTATTTATCACTATGTTTCCAGATGAGTTATAAATTCAAATTAGGGTGCTTATTAGTGTAAAATACATGGAGCCCCTAAAGGGACATGGCGAAGAAAAAAAGGTAACACTTTACTTTAAGGTGACATAGTTACATGTTACTACATGTACTTACTATAGTAATAACAGTAAATTATGCATAATTACAAGTAACTAACCCTAAACCAAAACCTAACCCTAACCGTAACTCTATACTAAGTACTTGTAGTTAATAATATTACTCAGTACTTATTTGAGTAAGTACAATGCAACTAAGTCTGCTAAAAAAAAATAGGTAAAATGATTTGCCAATGCTTTTGCATTCTCTCTCCCCGAGAAAGTTTGATTTCACTTGCAACATGTTTTGTGTTCCCCAGAGAAACTTTGCGGTCACTGGCAAAGAACACAAAAGTTTTGTGAGAGAATGCAAAGGTTTTGCGAGTAAACTAAACATTTCTCGGGGGAACCCAAAACAAGAACTTAAAATAAGTGAAAACATTTTTTAAAAAAAAATGTATTTAGTGATGCATTAAACTGATCAATTGTGACAGAAAATGTAAAATTATTATACTTTTTTTTTTTTTTTTTTTTTTTTTACAAAAGATTCACATTTTAAATAAAAGCTGTTCTGTTAAACTTTCTACTTATCATGTGACACTGAAGACTGGAGTAATGATGCTGAAAATTCAGCTTTGACATCACAGGAATAAATTACATTTAAGCTAATAAATTCATATTTTAAATGGTAGTGCGTATCAAGTTTAATGGTGTCACCCTAATTAATATCCTTATTGTTTTTGTGCCAGGTAAAAGACTTTTTAAATACTTGTGTTTGCATACACTTTTATATTTTCAGGAAGGTAGGCTTGACTGTACTTTAAATACTAGTTTGAACTACTGTAAATAATGCATAGCTTGTAACTTGGCATGCAGTTTCAAAGTAGCTTCCCCAACACTGCACGAGACAGCACTTTTATGGTGCTTTTTGGAGCTTGACAGCCTATTCTTCAAAAATGTACCTTTTGCATTCCACAGAGGAAAGAAAGTCATACAGGTTTGGAATGACATGAGGGTGAGTAAATGACAACAAAACTTTCATTTTAAGGCAACTTATTCCTTTACCACATTGAACTTGAAGAAAACTTTGTGTTTAATCCCTATGCATGACCAGAGTTAAAGCTATGAAACCTATGAATACACAAGCGATATATGAGGATGGATCGTGGTGCCTCTCTTGGTATTCATGCTTGTATATATGGCTGATCTACCTTCATCTTCTGTATTAAGGTTCACAGCGTCTCTCATAAACGCGGCTGAGATGTGACGAGACTCCCTCATGAATGTGAGAGCAGACCTTTTGTGCCCGACTGAAGCTGAAAGCCAATCAATGGTTTGCAGGCGAAGTGAAGACCTTCTTAGTTAGAAGTGACCTTGGGAGATGGTAATGCCACTAAACCTGGTGATATGTTGGGATGACGGTTGTGATTAAAGAATTATGGGAACGGGCGTAAACATCACTTGCATTGAAATGAAAGCATTCAGTCCTTCTGCCTGGAGCGAAAAATCATTAAACACAAGAGTAGCACTGCAGTCTATGGGAGAATTTACACTCGTGAACAAAGTTGAGTGTACAGAACCTGCATGTATGATTTGCATAAAGTCTGAATATATTATTGTGCAAATCCAATTTAAATGTCAAAGGATTTCAGTTAGTTTCAAAGGTCTTTGTTTTCAATACAAGAAAGCTACATACATGAATATTATAAGAGATATTTCACACTCTAAATCCTTCTGCTGCCTGCATAAGAAAACAGCACTATTTAAAATTGGATATAAAATTGATATAAATATTGACATTATTTTTTGGAAATGTGTTGAATATGCTGCAAATTGGTAAAGAGGTGTCAATGCTGAGTAATCTAGCCATATGGCGAATTTCTGCTTTTATGTTTCCCCCCATGCAATTCTCAAATGTGCTGAGATACTATATCAAAGGAAAACTGTTGAGGAGTAAATGTCAGTTACACGATAAAAACCTTGTAACGTGATTAAACCTAATTTGGTACATCATTGCTCAACCAAAAAAAAGGGGGTGAAGCTGAGGTACTTTATCGCTCCAGTGTTTCTCAAGCACTGAACAAAGACCAGGTTATTTCTCCCCTCAACAAATCTCCCCAAGACCCCATTCCTCTGTCCACATTTCTGTCATCACAACCCAAAATGGCAGCCAGCCATAGAAATCACTCAGCACACCTGTCAGCATTACCCTCCAGAAAATAATTTGCACAAAACTATAACAAGCAGTTATAATTAGCTGAGGGTTATTAAATATGTCCAACACTGGATATCTGGACTACAAAGGAAATCTAATAAGATGTGCCGGGTGCATGTTTTCCTCCTTTCTCTGAGTCAGCGGCTGTGGTAGGCATAAATTAATGTGCATATGGAGAGCGATGTCACAGGATGTGAGGCAACCACTGAGGCCTTTAGCAGCTCTGCGGGAAAGCAATCTGTGCGAGTCTGGAGGTGAAAATATACCACGGACACCTGTTTTCATACACATAGTGCTATAGCGTGGATGACACTCACCTCTGGTAAAAGGTTCACAGGTGCGTCTTAATATAATTTTCTATATAAACCTTTAAATTTACAATACCAGTGCAAAAGTTTGGACCACACACATTTCATCAAATTTTACAAAATATCAATTTTCTTTAATGCATTTAATTATACACATTTAGATATTAACAATTTTACTAAAGTGTGCAAACTTTTGACTGTAAGTGTATATTAGTATATTAATTCATATATTATTATTATTAACATACAAAACATACAGAGCCCTTAAAGTGACATGGTGGTATAATGCTTTTGCATTCTCTTGCAAATGTTTTGCGTTCCCCCGAGAAACGTTGAGTTTGATCACAAAGAGCTCAAAAGGTTTTGTGAGTGAACTCAAATATTCTCGGGGAACGCAAAAACATTGACAAATAATTTCCCCTTCATTTCATATTCATTTTCCTTCACCATGTCCCTATAGGGGCTCTGTAGAAACAAGTGTTGTTTTAAAATTATATAAACAAACACACACACACACACACACACGCACGCACGCACGCACTCACGCACGCACGCATGCACGCACGCACGCACACACACAGGAAAGGGTTCAAATATGCAAAAGATGCTGGAAAACTGAAGAATTTTCAGGACCTGAACAATCATGATCTACAAAAAAAAAAAATGCCGTAGATCATCCAGGTAACAACAAACAGTATTAAGAATCAAGGGTTCATAAACTTTTGAATGGGGTCATTTTTAAAAACAATCAGCTATTTTTTGGTCTTGTGGACTATATGTAAACATCTTTTATGTAAAATATCTTATTCAGGACAGTTCTAACAGAAAATGACCAAGCATTTTGTATGATCTCTCTTATTTTGTTAAAATTACTCACATTTTCACAGATTCAGCAAGGGGTTTACATACTTTTTCTGGTCCCACTTTACATTAGGTGGCCTTAACTACTATGTACTTGCATCAAAAAATAAGTACAATGTATTTACTGTGCTCAAATTGTATTGCAAAACACCTTTGCTGATATTGAGGTGGGATACGGGTAGGGTTAGGGACAGGTGTGGTGGTATGGGTAAGTTTAAGGGTAAGGTTTGGTGTAAGGGAAGTGTCAACTGTGTAATTACAAATGTAACTACAGAAATTAATTACAGATGTAATTACATGCAGGTATTTTTTTAAATACAAGTACAATGTAAAAACATGTATGTACACAATAAGTGCATTGTATCAAATTATTAATTAAAATGTTAGTACATAGTAGTTAAGGCCACCTAATATAAACTGTTTTTTTTTGTCACTGTATATAATGAGATTGTGAAATTATCGTGAGATCGTTTTACAATACTCCGGAAACTTCTATAGTTACAGCCACAGGGGAAACACTGCAATTTCATGGAAAAAGTATGAAAAAAAATGAAGTCATTAATTCCATGTACAGAAACAAGCAAGCACTAAACCTTTTATTTGTTGGTGTGAGATAATTGGCTAGTTTTTCCTTCATTACTTGTCGAGCAGTTGTCTGATGCAGTGGCGGTGTCGTGTTCCATGTCACGCCCTGCAACTTTAATTAAATGCGTTATAAAGAATGCACAGATTCGTAGACCCCATTACGGTTGATTCAATGATAATTAAAATATCCATCTGCGAGCATTAAATTGAAAATGCCCCCATGCGTAGCTGTGTTGAAGTGTAATGATGAGAGTGTATACTGGGAGGGAAGAATTAGGAGACGGGTATGAGACAAAGACAGGCTTTCGCATGCTTGACGGCGCTCTGATTATCTAATCAAATCATTCAGATATAGACAGGCTCTCTGCAGCTGATCTGGACTTGTGGAGGTGAGCAACTCTGACGGCCACCACTGGGGAAAAATGTGACATCCCTACCGATGTCATGCACACGCATATACGTGTCAGTCTGGTCCAGCCCAACCGGCGTCTGCTCCCTCCTGCTCCACTGTCTGTTAATTAACTGTAATGATGTAAACAAGAACCCATTCTGACCGCCTCGCCACTGCCACAGGAAAAGCAATCTGTTAAGACAATCACCAGGGACAGACCACCTCTTGCACCTCACACCATCCTCTCACACTGCAATCAACACCGATGGCCGTGATAATGACGGCAAGATGGAACTCCGACTGCATGAACTGATTAGGCGATTTCTTGCACTTTTTGCAGCTGGGTGAATCTGCCTCGCCCATGGGATGAAAGCTGTCAGGAGGTGTTAGCGGCAGTACGCACATTGACAGACCTTCATATACCTCAGGTCCAAATGTCTCTAACGAATGAAACGCGCTCCTCTCTCACAAGGGCTCTGATAAGTAACGATCCTCCCCCTTTTAAGAAAGAGTTCCTCAGGGTTTTACACTCTGCATTTCAATGGCTATCGGTTTTTACCTCAAAGGCCTGGTGCACACTGTCTGATCTTGACCAGCAAGATACAAAATTACTTTCAACAAGATTACTTTCGTTCTCACCATGGTGCCCAACTAATAAGAGCTGCCATTTGTGTTACATATGAGAAACATGAAATGGCAAACAAAACGAAAAGGGCGGCGCTAATGGAAGATGGGGAGCTCATTCTGGCGTTGACCAGGTGGCGTGCAGAGCTCCGGATGCCTCCTCCCGTCGGCAGATCCCAAAACGTTTCCTTTGATTATGAGTGTTTGTTTAAGCTGATTTACTTATGTTCACATTTACGTTTTGGAGCGTAGGGGTGTCCTGCCATTTCTTTTTATAATGTTAGCATTTGTTTATTAGTAGGGTGTTAGGGAAGTTCTTTGTAACTTTTGTTTTACTTCCTGATTAGGTCATTTATATATGTTTTATTTATAAGGTTGTTTTGTTTGTTATGTTGGCCTTGGGGCACCCTGAAGCTATTGCTCCTTTATTCACTCATCTTTCTTTTTTCTAAAATAAATGTATATCTTTTATGGAGTTTAGTGTTTGTGTTTTTGGTGATCTGTCGGCTGGGGCTGGTTTTCCTATTTTACCATCTCAAATTTGCACGTCGACCTCGTTTTTATACGGCGGGTCGTAACACACTATAATCAGTGAGTGGCAGCATAAGAGCACTTATTTGACTTATTAGCCATTGCCACTCCTTACACTCTAAAAAAAAAAGGGTTATATATGGCACTAAAATTGGTTATTGGCTCGATTACGAGGGGAAACTTTTTAAGTGCTATATAGCACAGCTACCATATACAGAACATGTTAAGATATGGTGCTATATAGCACCAAAAGTGGTTCCCCTATGATTGCGACAAATAACCACTTTTAGTGTCATATAGAACCTTTTTTTTGAGTGTAATAAAGTAGGAAGTCACAAAGTCTCTTAAAAAAAAACCCTTTTTCTCAAATTGTGATTGAATTACAAAGAAAACAAGTAAAGAGTGCTCCTTTTACTATCACTGAAGCTATCGGTCATTTCAGTGTGGTACTATAGAAGAACAATGGTACATTTAATAAGAGTAGCATATTTACATTTTCCCTATAAAAATTAGTTTTTTGCACATTATTGTTGTTAATAAAAGTTAATTATATCTGCATATCAATTCAAGCTCAGTGCTTCACTGTTAAATGTCCAATAAACAAACAGGATATTATTAGTAACTGCACTTATTAACAAAACAATGCAAAACAATAGTAATTTTATGATTAAATTAACGTTACGGTACATTTTCCTCCAGCACTATCAGGTGCTGGTGTCACTGCTCTCAAATATGAGCCTGGAGCCTTGTTACATGCAACAAACATCTTCCCTTCACGTTACGATCATAGTATAAAAACCTGCATGTCAATGAGGTTGTCAGATCATGACATGATTGATCAAGTCAGTGCTGTCAAATTAGACCATAATTAAACGATTTTGTTATATAATGCAATGGCATTCAAACATTTATAAGTGTGAATTGCGTGTCCACTGTTTTACCCCCACAACTTCCAAACAAACTTCAAAAGTAACTTTTTGGTTTAATTAAGTATGGTTTAAATTATGTTTACTAAAAAAGCCTTGCATTTTTTACAACCACAACCACATGTAACACAGCCTATCATCAAAATACAGATTCTCAGGTGGTATCTCTGTGTCTATACGAGCCATTGGGAATCTCTTTGGCACACAGAATTCTTCCTCCTGCCATGTGTCATTGTGAAACACAAAGGAGATGAAGCCTCTTGTTTTGCTTCAGAATGTGAAACCCACCCCTGGTAATGTCTAATTAATATCCACTCATTGTGGAATTCTCATCTCCCACAGAGCCACTGAGACCAACATCTGTTTAATCAACATTTTCCACTGACAACCTCTTGGCTGTCGATCCTATTGTGGTGTGGCAGAGGAATACAAACAATTGAAATTCACTAGATGATCCCAAAAGTTTGCTCCTTTGAGAATTCACTTGACAAGATGACAGACAGCACATATCAAAGCCTAGCACAGTGCATTTAGGTGAATAAAGTCCGCTGGCATAAACTTTTTCAGATTCAAAATTAGTTTTACTTTTTGTCAAACTTTTTTAAACTTTTGTTGCACATCCCCCCCCACACATACTCTAAAACCACCTCCAAACGGAAGAAAGATAATGCTACACAGTCACAAATGGCTCCCCGAGGCTTGTAATCAGTTAGCCACACCCGCATGCCTGCCACATGCTTTATTTATCCCACTATGCCCCTTCATCAGCCTTGATTAGACCGCTGGAGTAAAATGTCACATTTTACATACCTCCATATTTCAGGCCAACACCAAACCTGACTATGGTTCCTAGATGGTCGGGGTGAAATGTCAAGGGATGCACCAATTCCTGCGTGCCCCACTTGCAATCTCACAAATTCATCACTTTCAGAGCAAGAGCGACTGTGGAAATTACAGGCGGCCTATTCGTTAATACGTGCTAGGCAACCCGAACGCCACAGCCCTAATTGGAGCTAATTGGCTTAGTGTTGCCTGTGTTTCTGGATCAGATAAATAGCAAAGACAACACTAAGTGACACAGTGACCTTTTTAAAGCATCACTCTAATTAACCTTTTAGATGCATGCAGGTGTTTTTATGTAGGGCAGAGGAAACAAACTTGGCCACAGAAGACTGGAATCATGTTTTGCGCTCTGCCACAAACTCCGGCGGAGAGTGTGTCGCCATTACAGCTGCTCGTGAAAGCGTGGATATTAAAACCATAAACTCGAGAGTGTTCCGAGATAAAAAGGTCCTGCAGCCGAGTAATTTTAATCATCATTCAAATCTGCTGCTCAATACCAAAGCTCTCATTTCTACGCATATGGTTTATGGGAAACAAAGCGGCAGGCTGCGCCTCAAGCTTTCCTGATTAAGTTTATCGCAATGTAGTGAGCAATGTGAGCAAAATAATGAAATTAAAAAAGTTATAATTTCCCTCATTATAGCTCATCGCAAGGTTCAATATCCTAGCATGCACCAGCTAAAGAAAGTGCCGGCGTGTTCCAGTGAAAAAGCATTAAAAGTCGATCAGCGGACACAGAATAAAACAGAGAGTTTATATGGATCTACCCATAAACCCTTCAATACCGTCAAGCTTTTATTGCGGTTTGCTTAGCGGTCTTAAGAGCTGCCCGTGCACACCCACAATAAAAGCTTTATGCCACTCACAGCTATTCCAGAAACGAAGGCGGTACCACTTACGTACAGTGACAATAATTTATGAGCGAAAGGGGGAAAGGGGCAGAGAGAAAGTTAGTGTGTGTGATCCGTTAAGCACATAAATGTACATTAATTAATCACTGTGGGAGCTGAATCCCTGAAAGCAAGAGCGGATGGGGTGGCGGTTTTACATGCGAACATTTAAATGCATAAATAATGAAGCACCACAACAGTTTTAAACGCTGTGATAAAAATACTTCAGGGGAACATTCCCGCATTTGGAGTGTTTATAATATGTTTTTCATGAAATGTCTATTTTGTCACAATAATCTGGAACATGACTGGACATATTAATGCAATAAAACATCACCACAGGCGCTTTGGTACAATGCTGAGTAAAATCATTCAGTTCAATTATTAATTACCTCATTCATTGCACAAGGTTATTAATTATGCATGTCCGTCAAAATGCATCGATTAAGCACAATGTAAATTAGGTGGTGTCAAAAAATGCTGCCAAACAGTGAAGGTAATAATATTGCAATTGATCCTCTGTCGTCAGACGACTGTATCAAAGAATTAGCTCTCTTATCTCAGTGCACTCGTTGAAGAGTAAAATTAAAATTCTGCCATCATTTACTCACCCTCACATTGCTCCAAACCTGTATGACACTCCGTGGAACACAAAAGTTTTTAGTTCATGCAATGGAAGCCAGTGGAGTCTAAAGTTGTTTTGGACTGAACTGACTTTCATTGTATAGACAAAAACATAGACATACAGGTTTGGAACAACATGACTGTGTAAAATTATGGCAGAAATTGTCCGAATTATCCCTTAAGAATAAATGAAGCCTTCTTTTCTGGTTGTGCTGTATAATACAAGGTGCCAAGTCTCTCTCTCTCTCTTGACCTAGAATACATAACCGGATGAGCCAAGTAGGGCTGTCAACGAATATTCTAAATTCGAATATATATTCGAATAGTTTTTAAAAAACTAATTTCGAAGGTGAACATTAATATTCGAATTTAAAAAAAAGTGGAAAAAAACGCCCGCGGTAGTAGAGGTGTGGCTGTCTGCTTTGCGAGTGGGCGCGCTAGCGCGCCTGAGGGTTCAGGGAGAGGTCACAGGAGTCCTGGCACAGCGTCACTGCTGAAAGTTGACACGTCTTGCATAGAAAATGGCAAAAAGTGCAGAGCCCAATTTGAACGCAGCAGAGAAAGTGATTTTAACCCCCCAAAATCTAAAAAGCCATGTCTGGAAGTACTTTGGATTTTGGTCAGTAGGAGGTAAGATTGTTGAGCCGCAAGATAAAGTTGTATGCAAGCTATGTAAGATACAGTTAGCATGCCATTCGACCACTAGCAACATGAGGTCACATCTCTAAAACGTGCACCCAAATGAGCATGGCATAATGTGTGGAACTCCAGCTAAACAGTCACGTCTTGACACTTTTCTTTGTATCGCCCGCCACAAGCTCTTTGTCTGCAACACGACAAGAGGCCATAACGGAGAAATTAATTTTGTTCATTTGTAAGGACATGAGACCGATCAGTGTTGTGGATGGAGCAGGCTTCAGGGAGTTCTGTCAAGCAATGGAACCGAGGTACCATATCCCTAACCCTAACATTACTAAAGTGTAGACTACTGTACTGACTGATTAGATATTGGTTTGATTATTTACCGTTTCATGTCAAGGAAAAGTTCCATGTTTACCACAGCACAGCTCACTCTGAGCGTTCAATATGCTGTAAAACTTCAATTAATATAAATAATATTTGTTTCAATCATTGAATGAAGCCTTCTATATTTGGGACAAGAATCGCAACCTTAAATTGCTTGCACAAAACTCTTGATCAGCACTCAAAATTTGTTTGTTAATTTAAACCGTTATGCGCAGAGAGCGTGAGGGTGAGGGCAAGAGAGAGTGAGGTCTGCGGTCTTGGTCATTAGTTGATTTACTTGTTTTTGTGTAGGTAATACGTTGTCAAATATGTTTAAACTCAAATAGACTACCTATACAAGTAGTTATGTCTCTTTGTATTAATTTGTCCTGTTATTGACGTAATGCGCGTTGACAAAATGCGCAACCAGATGTTTGAATAGTTTGAATATTCGTGTTTTTTTTAGAGGGAATATTCAAACGTCATTTTTAAGCAATTTTGACAGCCCTAAAGCCAAGGGCTTCCTATCTCCCACATACGTTCTTTTTGCATGCACAATACTAATGTAATAGTGTGTTTAATGAAATGGTAGCGCTAGGAGCACCTCCAAGTGGGTTTAGAGGCCAACAAATCCTCACAACTTACAACACAGAGCCAATGGAAACTCTGAAACTATCTAAAACTGGACATTCGATCTCACCGCACAACACCATCAATCACTCATTCTGCTGGGCTTTCAGTATTTCAAATCAACAATTTGTGGTTTTGAGACAATCTAAAAGCAAGCTAGTGCTATGATTACACATCTGTCTGGGAAAAGAGAGGCCACTAAATGCTGCCCGACTTTTTATTACTGTCCGAAAAGATAGTAGACCGCCCAGGAGTTTGTTTAATGCGTAATTTACCAAAATATCTCAATGATGTAGCACCGCGGAAAGCACCTACTCGTGGTTCCTTGTGGGCTTTGAAAACCTGGAGGAGGTCTGTTACTCATGGGACTATTAGCAGTCCAACAAAGCCCTTCGAGGTATATCGAATATTTTTAATGGGCCAAACATAAGGGGAAAACCCTCATTGTTTTGTATCTCACTTGCTTCCCAGAAATTTTCATAACAGACCCTTTAAGTAGGGCGGTTTTATTCTTTAAAGAACAAAATAAGAGGTTTGGCAATTTCATAACTCACATAAATGTCATATAATGAGCAAAAACTCACAAAAGAAATCAATGCAAAATGAGACTATGATGATGTTTTGGGTAAACATAGTTATTTCTCTTTGTAAAAGGTCAGGACCGGAGGGTATGTTATGAGTTTGGGGGAAAATTAATCGCCTTGGAGTGCGGAATGGCTACCAGATGGCATTGTCCTCACGCAGGAGTGACTGGCTGTTTTTACAGGATGGGAATGAGAACAAGCTGGCATGGCTAATGAAGACAAGAGACCTATCCACCTAAAGTTGCTTCAGGCATTCAATATGTCCATATGGAGATGAGCTGCTCTCCGAGGGGTCGACCATTGAGAGTACAGCTACAAATACATGCACAACTACCTCTGCTATGACTCGATGTAAATATTATAAAAAGAGAAGAAAATTAATAATAACCAGTTTTCTGTAGTAATTTATATCCAAATATTTGGATATAAAAATGCTAGATATGTGCACCCAAATGTTTAAATAATGATTAATCATTTGTTATTTATTCAAATGTTTATAAGCAGTCACATAATGTTATATATATATATATATATATATATATATATATATATATATATATATATATATATATATATATATATATATATATATATATATATATATATATATATATATATATATATATATATATATATATATATATATATATACAGGGAGTGCAGAATTATTAGGCAAGTTGTATAACAACCACAGCCTCCCAGACACTGTTCAGAGAGGTGTACTGTTTTCACTCCTTGTAAATCGCACATTTGATGATGGACCACAGGTTCTCAATGGGGTTCAGATCAGGTGAACAAGGAGGCCATATCATTAGATTTTCTTCTTTTATACCCTTTCTTGCCAGCCACGCTGTGGAGTACTTGGACGCGTGTGATGGAGCATTGTCCTGCATGAAAATCATGTTTTTCTTGAAGGATGCAGACTTCTTCCTGTACCACTGCTTGAAGAAGGTGTCTTCCAGAAACTGGCAGTAGGACTGGGAGTTGAGCTTGACTCCATCCTCAACCCGAAAAGGCCCCACAAGCTCATCTTTGATGATACCAGCCCAAACCAGTACTCCACCTCCACCTTGCTGGCGTCTGAGTCGGACTGGAGCTCTCTGCCCTTTACCAATCCAGCCACGGGCCCATCCATCTGGCCCATCAAGACTCACTCTCATTTCATCAGTCCATAAAACCTTAGAAAAATCAGTCTTGAGATATTTCTTGGCCCAGTCTTGACGTTTCAGCTTGTGTGTCTTGTTCAGTGGTGGTCGACTTTCTGCCTTTCTTACCTTGGCCATGTCTCTGAGTATTGCACACCTTGTGCTTTTGGGCACTCCAGTGATGTTGCAGCTCTGAAATATGGCCAAACTGGTGGCAAGTGGCATCTTGGCAGCTGCACGCTTGACTTTTCTCAGTTCACGGGCAGTTATTTTGCGCCTTGGTTTTTCCACACGTTTCTTGCGACCCTGTTGACTATTTTGAATGAAACGCTTGATTGTTCGATGATTACGCTTCAGAAGCTTGGCTATTTTAAGACTGCTGCATCCCTCTGCAATATATCTCACTATTTTTGACTTTTCTGAGCCTGTCAAGTCCTTCTTTTGACCCATTTTGCCAAAGGAAAGGAAGTTGCCTAATAATTATGCACACCTGATATAGGGTGTTGATGTCATTAGACCACACCCCTTCTCATTACAGAGATGCAGTCACCTAATATGCTTAATTGGTAGTAGGCTTTCCAGCCTATACAGCTTGGAGGAAGACAACATGCATAACGAGGATGATGTGGTCAAAATACTCATTTGCCTAATAATTCTGCACTCCCTGTGTATATATACACACACACACACACACACACACACACACACACACACACACATATAATGTAATAATATTTCACAACATGACTGTTTTTTTTTACTGTATTTTTCATCATATAAAATCCAAACTTCTGAACTGCAGTGAAGCTAACTAGCTAAAGTGTTTTTCAAGAGTGAGTTCTTCCACGAGTGATTTAGGTGCTTTAGGCTTAGAAAAAAATCTGACAATTAACACCCTGGTTAATCGCAAAGTGTGAATGCTTTATCAGCAACACTGTCTGATATAAGATTCTATTCTCTTTCTGTTCTTCACAACTGCTATGAAGTCTTCTCTCATTAACAATGTTACAAAAAAACTCTTCTGCTTCCCCAAGCTTCCGCTGTCCAAAAATACCCCGGCAAGTGTTTGTGCATATAATGTCTCTTTGCTCTCGTACATATTGACAGAGCACTAGACTCCTCCCACCCAGCCCGGTCAGACAGTTTTATTATCTTGACTGATTTTGCGATCTGTACTCACCCTTCCCTTCCATTTTACCACAGCACCGCCCATCTGAGCAACTACTGCTAATGATGCACATAAGCAGAGGCCTTTGTGGCGACAATTTTTTTTATCTAGCCAGCCGATCGAGACATGGGCCACTGTAAATTATCAGTTCTCAGCGCCATAGAGCATTTTGTGGCTTCATGGGTGCATGGTAAATGCACATCGCCAGAGTCACAGTTCCCACTATTCCCCACGCTGACGTTCTGGAGTGCGGTTAGCTGATGTCCTTAGACCAGGCCGCGGTCACACGTGGCTCCAACTGGCCTCCAGGGGAACGTGACAGATTGCTCACTCGGTCGCAGAAACGAGCAGAGCACAGGGGTGGAAGTGTGTAGTCGGGGTTCACATGGGAGTGGTGTGACCAGATATGCTGGGTTTTAAACACATTTTCTCACATACACACAGCAACACTTTCCTTTATAACACAAATGCACAAAAGTAGAATAATAAGAGCTCTGCATTACACGAAGGTATGGTTTGAGGCATCTAGGACATTTTTAGATATCTGGGTTGTATGTCATTCAGTATTGATCATTCCTGAATTTAATTGAGGAAGCGGGCAGACAATATTATACAGCATATTTGCTAAATTTGGTTGAAAAAAAAAAGAAAAGAGAAAAGCTAAAAAACTTTAAAGCCTCTGATTTTACAGATAGAAAATAATAGACAGACTAGATAGATAGATAGACAGACAGACCCTCCGATTCTTTCCCAACCTTAATGTGGAACAGAGCAGAAACGCCAAGACCCGACAGAGACGAAGAGTGAGAGTCCTCCATCTCTTGCTCCTGGTCCAAGAAGCGTTAAACCGCATTCTGGAGGTTAAGCATCTTGGCTGCGAGAGCTTGTCATTTCTGAAGATGAAGCTCATCCCTTATTCAGCTTCACGGAGCAAACACAGGTGTCATGCTAAACTAATGTGCCCTAAGCTATCTCTTCCAGTAAAACATTACTCATCCCAATCTGCGGGAGCATTTGTTGGCAGGCGACAAGCGCATCAATGCTTACCATCTAACCTTTCCTGTAGATGATACACCTGTCTAAAGATATCCATGGTGATATAAATGCTATACAATCAATGATAAATAAAACAAAAGTCAGACATTTTAAATTGCAAGTTCAGCATATGGTGCCTAATAATAATAATACAGTACAGTTTCACTGTAATTCACAAAAAAAAAAAAAAAAAACATGTTTATAGTCTTTTTTAGAGTTACCTTTCACTCATATCACCTGGACGAGGGGGTTGGGGAACTACTAACATTTCAGCACTGGATTCCTCCTGTCTAAAAATATGTTCACGGGTCCCTATCGCTTGAGATAATCAAGGGGAATTTGTCTGCGCTGCACATGTGGGCCGCAGCACATGTTCAGGGGCTTCAGAGGTTCTCTCTGTCTCAGGGGCTGTCTTTGGGCTCTCAAGAATAAGAGCTCATCCAATTCCCATCTTTTGTTGCACATGTTTATGTTTTTTTTTTTTTTTTTCATGTCTCAAAGCTCCTTGTGATGCTCCGGCATTCCACTAGGGGAACTGTTCCTCTTTTTTTTCTAGAAACATCCACTCTGACTTTCTAAGTGACAGATTCACCAACAATTTTAGCACTAATCTACCACGCAAGTGGTCTGGAACTTCTGCTATAAATCAGCCACTGACACAGCCCATAAAAATAAGGGAATTCTGATCATTTCACTGTATGCGTCTAACGGTAAATGTAAGCATGCACTAAAGCACTCAAGCATAACGGCCAGCAAAACTCACCGGACAGACATCAGTCAATCAAAATGGGCAGCAGCGTTTTCTCTGAATGTCCACAATAATCTGTAGCAGCTGTTTAAACATGTCCCACCGAACCGGACCTGCCTTAGAGTAAAACCAGAGCCCTGTTTAACGTCAAAATGTGAATTATTGAATAAACAAGTACAGAAGGGAAGCTAAATGCATGTGTGGAATGTAAGAGAGTGGGTACTAACAGCACTGCTTAGGGAAAGAAATATAGAGCAAAGGATGCACGGCCCCTTTCCTGGCTACCTAATGATGCCTATAAGAATCTCTGGGCTATGCATTGGGAGTAAATAGATATATATCCCAAACCCCAGTTCATTCATGACCGTCTATGTGGGCTGCAGTAGTGAAGGTCTGTGTATGCCATAAGATAACACAGAGTAAACAGAATTGCTAATTAGCATTTAACTTCCAGTCACTCGTGGCAGGCATGTGCATTTCTCGCAGCCAAAAGTGATTCGTGCAACCTTAACTGCACGATTCCACCCTTGTAATGATGATGACGGCAGACCTCTCCATCCTCACAGTCTGATTAAAGCGGTCCATCAAGTGCTGAAGTTAGCGATTTGTCCCGCAAAGACTGTCTCATCATGGCTAATTGTGAGAGATCCTCTCAGGGGCCTCTGCTGGTCTGGATGAAGGAGCTGATTGGTCTGCCATGTGCACGGCCCCTCTGGTTGTGGCCACCATGGATTAAAACAGATCCATAACTCATGCGCACCAGATGGTGGAGATGGGGTCAGCAGCTGGAGCAGTGCACGATCAGACTCTACATCTTCCTGGTCCAAAGCTGCTGGTCTTTGGCCAGCTTCATTAAAGCCTGAGGTTGTCTGACAATTTACAGAGCTGAGAAACAATCCAAATATAGTTGTAATACGGAAAATATGAGCCTTATCCATTCTGTTTCTATGGCTATACGACATAAAGTACGCATGGCTCTTTAAAAGCTAGCCTGCAAACTAAAGCCTTTGTTATGATTCACTAAGGATAAAATATCTGCTTAGACTGCTGCCCCCGCGACCCGGCCCCGGATAAAGCGGAAGAAGATGGATGGATGGATGGATGGATGGCATTTCCTTGTATGACTTCTTAGGAATTGTCTTGGTATCTAGTTGCAATAATCAACCCTGAAACTTGAAAAAAGTTACAAAAACTCAGCAAGTGCCCTCAAAATATAGCAATGCTAGCCTAGATGCCAGCCGAATTTAGCCCCGCCCACAACATTTTAACTCGGGTAGTTCGGTCTGGACTTGATCCATAGAGAAGTAATTATGCCCGAACAGAAACTGTTCGGACCAATGAAATTGTCAGGGTGGGCTTTAGAAGATGATGGACAGATGATAAACAGTAACGTAATCATCCACGTCATCAAAGCCACTTGGGTTGAATTTGTTCTAATCCTAAACGGAGAACTTGTTCGTATTCACCTTCACTATTTCTCTCAGAAATGATGATCGTGTTGGTAAGTACTCTGTATCCTTAAATTCTTTTTTTAAAACACCGGAAAAGATCATTTACACTCATCTTTTTCTTCTAACGTTACTTATTCCAGTGTGCTTGCAGACAGGGTTGCCAAGTTTTTACAACAAAACCCGCCTAATTGCTAACGTTACTCAAAACTAGCCAAAAACAAGCCCAATAGCTTTCCGGGGGGGATCTCCGGGGAAAAAAGGGCATTTGGGGGGTAAAATATTCGCAATTTAAAAATAAAATAATCTAAAATTTGCATTCCTGGGTCTGTATATCACATAATTGGGGTCGCTTTAACCCGCGGACTTGGCAACACAGTGCAGTTGAGTTCTGTTGACATTTGACAACTAACGTTATGCGTCGCTCCGTTGCTCTGATTGGTTGTAGGTCTATCCAATTGAGGTCTTTCCTGGTTCGGTTGAAACACACTCCATAATCACAGCCCAATGGAGCAGTATCAGACTGAAATTCTGACTAGAATTGAGTATGACGATGTCAGGCTATAGCAATACAACTGAAAGTGTTCTGATACAACTACTGATGAAAATTTTCCTCAGCGCTAATGAGGACGACACCTAAAAATTAGAATCATGGTGATAATTAACTGATTTTAATTACAACATACGGTAAAACCAGGGTTTGAAATTACCACTGGCAGGTGAAAATCCATATCAATGCATATCAACACACTAGCCAATTTGGGGGGTTATGATTCATAAAATATGTTCTATCACTTTGCACGGCATTGCTATCAGAGCCCTTCCCCTAAAAGGAGCCTCAAATATTAGCAAAACAATGCATGAAGAGAGTCACACATTGATACAAATACGGGCACATTGTTTTCTATGACCATGCGCACAACGACAGCACTCAACTACGACTACGGCTGTTCAAAATCATGAAATACGATTTTCGCCAAATATATGTACGTACTGACTGCAGCCTAGGAGATTGTGAATTAAGCATTTTTCAGTAACATGTTTGTTTTTGTGGCTTGAATAAATATCTTCATATAGAGAAATAATATAGATTGCGTTGTCTCTTTACGTTTTAATTTTCCAAATACCTCAATTCAAATTTATTTACATTCATGTAACACGAGCAGAACAAATGTTTGTGTAAATCGTTCGTCAAGGCATTCTGTTGTAAATTTTTGGATTCATAAAAATAGCTGATACGAAAGAAATGTACACCTTCTCCCTGCCACATGTAAATGTTGAGTAAAACATTTGATTGTTCTGTTTTTTTTTCTTCCTGTCATTTTATCCTTATTTATGTATTTATTTGTAGCTGAGCGTTGAAAACTGTTCAACTTGGGGTAAACGCAGCACTCGTCACTGTCACTTTTTGCCCAGCCGTCCAATCACAGTGGAGGAGGGGTGGGACAAATAGCCTACTACACCGACCAACCATCCTACAACGATGGAGATGTTAATATTGCTGGTTACTGCATTTTTTATATCCAGTAATATTTTTCAAAATGAGATGGCACATTACTGTCAGGCATTTTCCGTATCATCATAGTGTCTCTCAGCTGGAAATACGCTGCACCTCCAAAACGCTCTCAAACGCCACCAGCTGTCCGTTGTCAGAAGAGTGCCTGGCATTTTTTCAGCTGGCTAAAAACGCTTTGGTGGGCACAAGTTAATTGAATATTTATTGTTAGGCATATGGCCAATTAGTCTCTTTAGCATTTATGCAATACACTGGAGCCAAACCTGAGAAGGGAGTCCAGAAGATTCCACAGCGTTCCTGGACACGTCATTTGCGTACTTGTAATTCATAGAGGGGGATTATGCTAATTGCGAAAGAGCAGGCACACAACCTATTTATGTATCTATTTATGTATTTATTAAAATACACACATTTAACTATCAAATCTGATGTTTACGGAGCATTTGTGAATACGGAGGAGAGTTTTTCGGGTAGGTCTGTTTTACGCACAAATGACAACTTACTCATATATACGAAAGTTTCATGAAGAGGCCCTTTGACACCACTTTGTTCATTCTTGAACGGATGACAGAAAAAAAAAAGAAAGAAAGGTGGTGTTTATATGGACTAAATGATTGGAGAAGTCCAGCATACGTCACCAGTGAAAAGTCTTAAGTTTTACTGAAAGATTGAATTTTTTTTTATTTTTATGTTTTTATGTTTTTATGGAAAAGAATTATAAATGTAAAATTATTTATATTTTTTATTAATTCACAAATAATGATTTTTTTTTTATTCAAAAAGTATAGTCAAAATGTAAAAATATTAAATAAATAAACAAACATGAACAGATGAATGGTTCACAATCAGTGTTAGGAATAATGGCGTTATAGATAAACGGCGTTACTAACGGAATTCTTTTTTTACAGTAACGAGTAATCAAACGAATGACTGTTTCTTCGTTACAACGTCGTTATTGTTACTGAGAAAAAAAATACGGCGTTACTATAATTGAGCTCACTGAATCGGTTTTCATCCGAACAGGCTCTCTTTCAGTCGGACCTGCAACGTGTGTGTGTGTGTATGTGTGTGCGCGCCAGCCATGCGTGTTGGGGAGTAGGTTGGGTGGTACACATAACTGATGATGATTGTTGGGTGGGAGACAAGGTTGATGTTGATAGGTTGAGTTCACACACACACACACACACACACACACACACACACACACACACACACACACACACACACACACATACACACAAACACACACACACCTATGACGCACACGCATATGCACAGTCAGCGATGGCAAGTCCAACGACTTCAAAGGTAGCTTTCGCAAACTGGCAGTATAAGCGCTACCCTTCCCTCGTTGAGGTGAAAGGTCAGAATGTTTATGTAACGTGCAATTCATGCCCAGGAAGAAAAAGTCTCTCCACGTTGGTGAAAGTAATTCTAATCTAATGAAGCTCCTCACATCATCACAGCCACAACATTAGTGGCTAAAAACCCAGGTGATAACGTGAGCTCCACTACCAGAGGAGTAGTAAAGTACTGATAATATTTACACAATATTTACACTATAGTAGGTCTACTGATAATATTTACACTATAGTAGGCCTACTGATAATATTTACAATAATGTATTGAATTTGATAGGTGTCTCTCACATTGTCCCACAGCAACATTACAATAGTGTACATTAATGTACAATGTTTTATAATAATAATTTATTCTATTTAGTGTCCAATTCATTCATTTAACATGTTTAATATTGGGGGCATCCAAGTTATTTGACATATTTGAACATTTGAAAAAAAAAAAAAAGTAACGCAGTAATTACTTTCCCTGGTAATTAGTTACTTTTATAATGATGTAACTCAGTTACTAACTCAGTTACTATTTGGAAGAAATAACTAGTAACTATAACTAATGACTTTTTTAAAGTAACGTGCCCAACACTGTTCACAATAAGATCGATAAAATGCATTTAGATAGGCTGAATTTCCATTTCAGGCAGATTTTAATGAATAAGAAATGTTTGACAATTTAAGAAATATTTTCATCAAAAGACAAAGACTTTGAATAAAATAAAACAAAAAAGCATGTACAAATTTGCCCAAGTGTGAAATAGGTTCATCATCTGGCTTTATCTGATTCAAGATGCAAAATGTGAGAATTAATGCTGCAACAACTGCAACTGTTTGTCTTTTTATCAGATTTTTCCCCTTGTGCCCTACTGAAAAAAGCAGCATATGTTGTGTTGCAATCATCCATCAATCAAATACAAACGTGCAAACAATGGAGTGTGTCTAACAGCAACACCATCATTGTACAATCATCTTCAAAACTGTTATTTCACTTCAAGATTTAAAAACTCTCTCACAGTGGACTGTTTCTAACATCCGTCTCAAACTCACCACAGATCTCAAGTTATTGTCCTTCATCAGCTTGAGGGAGGTTTTATAGCATGATTCAAGGTCATCTTTTTGGGACTGGCCCAGATTTCCTCTGGTGATTGGCCCGACAGTATGGATCACATCTGGGAGAAGAAGAAAACAAGAAAAAGTAGAGCAGTTTATGCCTGTACACCGTCAAAACATAAACCTCTGTGTGTATAATTTGTAATGTAAATACATGCCACTGTAGATAACACGAATTTCCAATTAAAACGGTGACACTGCTTAACACCGGGACAAATCCCACATGACAAACAAAAACAAAACAACGCTTCTTGTCAGATCTTCAAAGGCAAGTCGTACAAGAGAATGACAAATAGAACTGTTTCAGAACTGCTGAGGATCATGGGAAAGCACATTCCCAATTCTACTGGGTACAAAATAGCTTATTTTTCTGACACGTTATCATGCTACATAAACAAGAGTCAATCAACAATGACAAGAACCAACAAAGGAACAATGGGGCTGATTTGAACAAGCCAAAAAACTGCCCAAAATCAAGAACATTTATTCAGTTAATGAAATGGAAGAGCAGATAGAAAATCAATTACTCCATCCTTTTATCCTATCTATTCATACGTTCATATATCTGCTCGTAGCCGCCCTCCTGCTGCCTGCGCATAGTAATGTGTTGGGTAGTCAGTCAATGGCGAGGCTGGTCTGAGGCGAGCAGGCTGAGGGAAGCGGGCTGGTTTAATTAAATCATTGCAGTGATGACAGGGGAGTTAAGGAAGCTGCGCATGAGTCTGAGAGAGAAATAATGTAGCCCTTCCTGCCTGACTCCTCCAGGCCCTGTAAGGTGGGCGGCAGAGGGCAATTAATAATAATAAACAGGTCACTTTGCTGGGTCTGTTCACGTTGCTTTTGTAGCCTTCACTTCCTTTACAGTCAGCATTTTACAGCAGACAGTGAACAAGCCAACTTTACAGAGTGCTCTGCATAATTCAGAGATTACTATTCTCTTTTTTATTCTATTCATCTGCACATTTGAGATATTACCAGGAGAAAAACAGGTACATTTTAAGAGATATACTGAAATCTCATTTTGATTCTGAAATCTCAGATTGGCTGCTATTGTGCCATGTTACACACCACTTTTTTTCAGTGTGAACAGACACATTAATCGGGCACACAGCCTCAGTTCTCACAACAGTACTAGCTAGTTAATAATAACTTTATTATATTCAAGGGGGAATTAAAAAAGGGGCTAGTGAACATGACAGTACATCATAAAACACAATATAAAAGATGAAAAGGTATACTACAGAATTCTGGGCTCTCTATCAACATCAGTGTTTGAAATTACAAATCACTTAAAACATATACACAATAGCCGGATCTTCTTTTCTTAGCTTGCAGACATGATGTAAATGCAAAAGGACGAATGAGCAGAAATGTTCAGCTTATTCAAATCAGATCTAAATATAAATGTACTGGCTCATTGCTAATGACAAATGAGAGAAAACAGAAACTGAGAAGTGCACCCTAAAAAGTAGCTTTAAATATATCTAAATCTAAGAACATTTCAACCAGGCAGCAAGACAAATAGACAGCCAGAATGATAGATATAACAATAGAAATATAGAACGATAGAAAGATGGATAGAAACAGACAGACAGACAGATAAATATTCTCCCAATTGTTGATTGTGACGTCATGTTTTTATTGTAATCCTCTCTGTGTTTTGTAAACAGTTACTGCACCGTAACCAAAGATCAGCTGTTAATGCTGTCATAGTGAATGCACAGAGATCGTCACATGTATAAATTGCTCTTTCCTGTACACATCTGTTCAGCTAAAGTCTGTGTACAGAAAGGATCAGGAACGAGAATCGAGTTTGCATTATTCAGTCAAAGATTTCTATCTTTAGTGGTTCAGCAAATGAGAGCTGGGAGTGTGAGGGGGAGTCTGAGAGCTTTTCTCATGACATAATCCTGTTCTATATGAATAAAAGCTCAGTCAATTATTGATGTGTTCTCACCAGTTTTTATTTCATTCCACCAATGACAAGCTGCCTTTCAGGGTTTACACAGACAGACACATTTCAATAGCTTCTCTGTCTTTTAAAATGGGACATTTCTAAGGAAGACATGTAGACAGTGTGAAGAGGGACACAAAATAATGTTTATGCAAATTAGAAAACAACCATTACACTATTCATTTGGTCACCTTAAAGCACAAAATTCACAAACTTAACCTAGTACACTCTAAAAAAAAAAGGTTCTATATGGCACCAAAAATGGTTCTTCGTCGTAATCATAGAGGAACCACTTTTGGTGCTATATAGCGCCATATCTTAACATGTTCTGTATATGGTAGCGGTGCTATATAGCACCATAGTTAGCGGTGCTATATAGCACCTTAGTCAAAGAACCGGAGAAGAACCTCTGAAGAACCGCTGAAGAACCACTGAAGCACCAAAATTGGTGCTATATAGCACTAAAAAAGGTTCCCCTATGATTACGAGCCAAGAACCATTTTTGGTGCCATATAGAACCTTTTTTTTTTTAGAGTGTATATATTAAAGATCAATAAGGTGTGTGCCTTTCATTTGACAACCCTTGCAATGCAATATTTGCGCGCCGATTACCAACAGAAAAATGTTGGGTCGTTGGGAAACTCTCCTGAGACAAAATCGAGGCATACCATTTATTTCACTTCACGCGGAACATCGCACCGCATGTTGTTTTGAGGCTTACAGCACTTATATCACATAATGACAATGAGACAAGACAATACTCGCTGCGGTGATCTCTAGGGTCATGGCTACATCAGCAGTGCTGCTTAAACAGCATGCTGTCCATGGTGTGTGTGTGTGTGTGTGTGTGTGTGTTCTGGCCATAAGTGTGGCCCCTTAATGAGGCTGTAACTATATGAAATATCATCTCTCCCCAAACCAGCAGGACCCTGCTAGCATGATGGAACCATAATGTAGCCTGCGCCCAGTTGTTTTCTATGCATAATACATGAACCTCCGGACCACTAGAGCAACAACCCTTCAATTAGACTAGAGGATGGAGAACCAGAACAGACCATTTATAAATTCATGAAACTAAAGCTGGCTGTACAACGTGTGCATGATATCTACACATGTACAGCCAATCAACAGGTATTTTTCACACCAAACAAGCAAAGTGCATACTTGTTCTCTTGAAACCATCAATAGTATTTGTTTATTTCCCTTTATTTAAAAAACATACAAACAAACAAAAAACAATATTAGTTTTTTCTGCAATCTTGCAAAACAAAAATAAATACAGCAGCCGGCAAAAAAAAAAAAAAGCATTAAGTATTGATTCAGCATTAGCATTCATCTACTGGTGTGTAAAACAAGACACGACTGAGACAACGGTAAAAGCGGCCTAAAAAAATACTGTCTTGACTATGAGATTAGACAATGCCAAGATGAAAACAATCATTAAATTTACTTATGCATGAATAAGGCCATGTTGACAAAAGATTATCATTATTCTTGCATGGCTAGCTCCAGGATGAATAAATGCAAATGTACACTAAGAAGACGCTTTTATGATGGTCTATTCCTATTCTTTGCATTCACCTGGCAAACAAGCAACACCCAGGAGAATATGTATGTTTGGAGGAGACATTAAAAACAACAACAACAATGACTGACAAGTGATGTTTCCCTTCATCTCCATGTGAAGGGAATTCTTAACCACTCTCACTCTTAACCATCTCGGCTCTCTCAGCTGAGATGAGGATCACTGGTTCTGGTTATGTATAAATACAAACGGAATTGCAGGAGCATGGAGCAAATTAGACCTTTCAGACAAGTATATCACCACGGTTTGAAAAGCACGACTATTGTGCAAACCGTTGCCATTGTCAAATATTTGCAAAAGGAACCATCCAACAAAAAACATGGACAGATCAATCTTTGAATTCACAGAAAAGTGTGTTTATGTGAGTTCAGGGTTACTGGCAGGTCATGGACTGTGCTTTAGTAAGGAAGTCCACTATGCCCTGGAGATAAACTGGCAATCATAACCCGTAGCTGATGAGCTTCCCCGGCTGCCTTTTTTTCCTCAACCATTTCCATTTTACTTATCTACTGTAATTTCCCACTTGAGGCACTGAGGTGGTCGTATAATTCACCTCATAAAGATATTTCGCCAGCTAGACTGACCAGCACTCACCAGTGAGGATGGGGAAAAAGAGCCATTATTCTGACTGAGCGATACCTGTGATTGTTTCTTTACGCTTCTGTTTGTGGGAAGTGTTTCTCTCTGTGGGAAGTGTTTCTCTCTATGGTTGTGTTTCAAGTGCTGACCGCTGAATGAACCCTGTGAAGGTACATGTTCAACGGTGATTGCCATTAACAATTACTATGTTTACACGAATTGCAGTAATCTGGTGCTTGACTTACTTACAAATACAGTACATACAGATTCAGTGTAAAACACTATTGATGTTTCTATTCTTATACACCATGGGGCAAATAAATTAATAACTGAATTATAGATAGACAGACAGACAGACATAGACAGACAGACAGACAGACAGACAGACAGACAGACAGACAGACAGACAGACAGACAGACAGACAGACAGACAGACAGACAGACAGACAGACAGACAGACAGACAGACAGACAGACAGACAGACAGACAGACAGACAGACAGACAGACAGACAGACAGACAGACAGATAGATAGATAGATAGATAGATAGATAGATAGATAGATAGATAGATAGATAGATAGATAGATAGATAGATAGATAGATAGATAGATAGATAGATAGAGGTCGCCCCAGCGCCCTCTATTGACCAGCCGCCACTGGTTTCCAACCACCACATTTTAAAATGGTAATAAAATAATTTAAAAAGTTACATTTAAATGATTACTGCTGGTTACTGATTATTGAAGTCCATTTAACCATAACGATTGTTAATGTCGCCTTGCACGTCTGCAGTCTGCATACTTACTATTCTATTCATGTGCCGGCCACAAATCGATGCACACAGATAATGCAACTTGTAACATGGAACCATGCATATTAATACCGAATAATACAAAGGTGCATGCAACTATTTTTCAGGCCCCATTAGCTATAGCGTAAAATAGACGCCGTTGTTTGGATTGGACTAAAGCGTTCAAACAACCGCCATAGCTTAGTCATGCAAATGAACATAGCTTCGCTTATAATATCTTTTGTGTAAAAGGGACTCTTTTTTTCTAAGCTCTGTTATTATTTAGCAGTGTGGAATTTAATTTGCATAGATTTCATAGCTGGTGATAAATATATAATTGAACGAAGAAGAAAAAACAGACACATACAGCAAGAGAGAAACTCGCTGTCAATGCTGAAAGAAGTAAAAATGGAAAGGAGAGGAAAACATCCCCCTGTACAGCCGTCAAGGATTCTTTTTACGGAAAGAGCAGACAACACTGAAAAAAGTAGAGGCTCACTAGGTGTGGTGAGCAATCACCCTCAGGAAGATGTGTCTGCCCCGCACCTCAACTCAATCAACGGGAATAATGCATACAATCACTTCACAATGAGTCTGTCAAGGGCACTTACATAAGAGAATGGGCCCAGGGAGAGCGTACGGCATGGGCTCTGAATATGGATGCCTTTTTGCTCACTTTACTTGACTGACCTCTCAAGCATTTCTTCTTTACAATGCCTCGTTCTAATCAAGCGAGCCGAGAGACTGTTTTATATGCGGCGGCCACCATGAGGACAGAGGTGCGGGCAGCAGGGACTTATCTTATTCCAACGGACACAAGCCACCGCCCATGGGCTACCGTCAACAGGCATTAATAATGAAACGCAGAGTCTCCTGGTGCTACGCTCAGAGGGCCGACTTCCTCTCTTTTTCTAGCTGGAAACTCTGTGGTGAGGATGGAGACCAGAAAAGATATACGGTTTCAACATTCTAGCACTGCTCTCAGTTTATCTCGAGGCATTATATCTGCTTTTAACATATATGTTAACAGCACCGTTCGACCGAAACCTGAACCACATGTTTTGTTAATGCTTGCAATGATAATGCGAGCCATCCGGGCTCTCTGAAAACATCGTCTGAGATCGATTTAACATTCGAGTATTGGATCCTTTGATGTGTGAATTTAACCTAAATGAAAGCCAAAGCAAACTGAGAGGTTTTGAAAAGAAAGAAAAAAAAAAGTAAGGTGGGTGAAAACAAGGGTGAGATCTTCGGCAGGAGGGCCTCCCGTCCGTCGCTTTGATGGGCTGCGTTTTTTAAAGCTCTGCGGAGGCAGGACAGATCTTTCGTTCGGCACAGCCCCATTCCCACGTTTCCTCCTTTACCGCCACAGCGTGCGACATGTATGGCAGCTGGCGTCGGGATTGATCGTGGGGTACATCAAACGTCACCTTCAAACAGCCGGCTTGGAGGAGACTAGCACGGCTTCTGTTCTTACAGCCCCTTTGTAGCAAATGATGCACCACCAAAAGGAACGCGCACACATCAAAGAGACAAGATACCTTATTTAGATGTGCGAGCTGCTTTGGCAGGACTCGCACAGAGTCTATGATTGCTATTTCTAGACCTTCCCACACAAATATTATTCTCTGTGCTGAAAACACTGTCAACAAAGGCAGACTAAATGAATCATTCTCCTAAAAATGAACTTTCTGTCATTTATTACTTTTCAAAACACATTGCTCATTGTTTTCCGTAAACCACACGCATACAAAAGTCTTCAAACAATAAAAGACCATGACCATGGTCTTTAAAGCTTTTTAGTGTGCGATATCTACCTGCATACTACCCGTCTTCTGAAGCCATACAATAGCACTGCATGATGAAATTGATGGAAATCTGTCATTATTTTGATGGTCAGTTTGATGTCAACAGCATCAAATATTGTTTCTTGAGTATCTGGTAAACCAAACATCATGAAGTCAAGCATTCATCATGTGTGCAATTTTTGGATTTTGGATCTGTTTAAAATAAAAAATAAAAATAGAGCTAGAAGGTTCTTTCTCAAAACAATAACAAAGGCATATCTTGATGACGGCGTGGAATCGCGGGAGTTGTCATCTTCACCTCCACAGCAGATGGAAAGCAATCTGACGGGACTCAGGCAGAAATCATATTCATGGGTGAGCTAATGTTTTAAAGTTTTTTATCAATGTTGCTGTGGTATGAAGCAAGGCAGGGCTGAAAAATTTTACGTTGCTGTTTTTATGCTCATATGTCGCATTCGACCACTGCCGCTCCTTTCGCTTTGATTATTTTACGATTAAAGTTGAGTTTAATGTCCACCTCCTTATTCCCTGTTACGTTTCATCACTTAAATTCACATTATTTTATTTAATTCTAATAAAACAGCCAAAGTGCTGAATTACTACTCATACAGGTCACTTTTTTATTTTTTGACAAATTAAAATTGGGGTAACGCAGCGCTGTTTTACTTGGTCAAAACAGTCATACTTAAAATACATTTGAGTGTGATTAAAGTTGTTAACGTGGCTGGTATGACACACTTGTTGCACATTGCAGTAAGCTAGATCGATAATATTATTTTAATAAAAGTTAAATGGCTCTTTCTGATTATGCCATGTTAACCACAAAACAGCATTGTCTCTGCGTCATGGTACAAACATGGTACTCGTAGTAAATCAAGAAAACAAGAGATTCAAATAATAAGACTAAATGTGTTGATCTATATAAAAATGATTCTCTTTCTGTCGATAAAATCATCCAAACAGTTGCTCACCTGTCTAGTAAAACGCATAATATAGTTAAGCGTCTTTGGTGTTTCCACCAGAAATCGATGACATCATTGACTGGCGACGTAAATGACATGGGCCGCTACACCGGTTAAAATAGCTGATTTCTCTGGATTGAAACATTGTTGGAAACATGTGGGATAATTTAATTACACAAGTCAACAAAATATGATTAATCCCAAAATATGACATATTGTGCCTTTAAGAAGGCCCTGGATATACACTACCATTCAAAAGGTTTTTTGTTTGTTTTTTAAATAAATGTATATTTTTATTTAGCAAAGATGCATTGACTTGACCAAAAGTGACAGTAAAGCTATATAAAGCTACAAAATATTTCAATTTTAAATAAATGTTATTTTAAACTTTCTATTCATCAAAGAATCTTGTATTATTGTTTCCACAGAAATATTAAGCAGCACAACCTTTTTTTTTTTTTTACATTGAAAATAATAATGATGTTGCACCAAATCAGCATAGTAGCTTGGTCATCACAGGAATAAATTAGAATTTTAAATATTTTAAAATAAGTAACTATTTACAAACAATTATTATTATCCTTTTATGAATTTGACAACAAGTGGTCACTATGAACTGTTAAACAAAAAAAAAAAATACATTTTGGAGATTTTGGAGAACTATTTCTTTAAAGAAAGGTGGAAAGATCAGATTTTTTTACATTTTGGAATTAAAATTTGAATGAATAAATTCCTTTATCATACGACATAAGATATTCTGAACACCTTTTTGATTGCTCTTAGATGGGCATAGTAAATAATTAAGCTCAGTGCTTGTTTTGATGACCTCCATGTCTCCTTTTTGATAACAGTTGTGGTTAGGGACTGCGCCAACTTTAAGGCCCGGGTCCCCGATGAACTAGAGCACACTTCTGGGAGAATGAGAGTCAAGACTAATTAAGATATCTCAACAGCAGATTAAACAATGACAGGGCAGACAGGCGCTTCCACTGAATCCACAATCCAAAAGTCAGAAACAGCAAATGCACTGGAAAACACAAAGGATTTTCGGAGCTAATGCTACTTTGGCACATTAATACAACTTATTACATTTTACACTATCATTACTTTTAAGGGGGCACCTGCTCATTCATCGTAGTGCATTTAAAGCTTAGTTAATTTGCAAAAGAAATGAGGCTCAGATGATGGATTGGAAAGGCAAAATTAGATCTATTAGAATTCAGAGGAACCGCCAGACAATAATCAAAGTACTTTCATCCTACTTGGTGCAATTATCTTTGCACTTAAGAATCAACAAAGCACGTAATGACTTTCCATGCAAGTTGTGAGGTGAAGTCAGCCGCCACAGCACGCAAGGGGTTAACAGAGACTGCTAACTTGCTGACTGGATTGTTGGCGTATTAGAAGAGCATGTGCACACACACTGTTTGATAATATTTGACTTTGTATCTCTGTTCAACAATTTCAGGCACCACAAAGAAAAAATCCACAGCTGAAAAACCTTTGCACTGTGTTCATGTCTACACTAAGACATTTCTGAGTCAACAGAAGGCTGTTCTCACAGCATGAAACCAATTAATTTTTCAGCATTTTTGTTTTCCTGTTACCTCTCAAATAAGACGGTCAATCCAAGACACATGCAGGATTTGATTAGTAAACCCTGACTGTGAAGCTAAGACAACTGCAGCACTACATATGGTTAACAAAAGCTAATCTGAACAACAAGAAAGGAGAGTGGATGTAGGGTAGCATTAGCCTGGATGCCAGACAAATTTAGCCCAGCCCACAACATTTGAGTTTGGGAAATTCGGTCCGGACTTGATCCGTTGTGGAGCAACTATGCCCGAACAGGAGCTGTTCGGACCAATGAAATTGTCAGGACGATGATGGTTAGATGATAAACAGTAACGTAATCATCCACGTCACCAAAGAGCGTTTGGGTTGTATTCGTTCTAATCCTAAATGGAGAATTGGTTTGTTGACCTTTTTTGACCTTTACTATTTCTCTCAAAAATGATCGTGTTGGTAAGTACTCCGTGTATCCTTAAAATCTTTTACAACACCGGCAAAGATAGTTTACACTCATCTTCTTCTTCTTCCAGCGTGCGTGCAGTTGAGTTCTGTTGACAACCATGCTTCGCTCCGTTGCTCTGATTGGTTGTATGTCTATCCAATTGTGGTCTTTCCTGGTTCGGTTGAAATACGCCCCATAATCACAGCCCAATGGAGCAGTATCAGACTCATACTGTATTTCCTCAAATAAAAGCCTGTAGTCAATTAAACGCCGGGCCTCTGATAGTGGCCGGGGGCGTGGCCAGCATGAACAAATAAAGGCCGGTCTCAAATTAAGGCCGGGGGAAAATTATTTCCTTTCATTTCATGTGCATTCAAGTTCAGCGTAATGTACTGTAGGGTTGTGCCGAAGGAGCGAAACCATCGTGGCCATCGCCCCCCGCTGGGAGTCTTGCGAGTGCGACGCACAATCCTGGTCTCTTCTATACTTAACCTAAATACTTTGCAGGGATTGCTCTGTAAATTAAATTGAGAATATAACTGATGCATATCTGCTATTTTAAATACTGTAGTCTATGAGAGATGTGACGTGTGTTAGTCTGTGAAAGCTACACAAATATTGATCTTGACAATCTCTTAGCCTCTTGTCTTTTTTACACATCTTACTCTGCATTTAACTTAAACTATTTTATTTTGTACAAGAAAACAGCATAAGCTTCAAAATAAATTATGTTACTGGAATATTGTAAAGTGGTCATTTGAACAACACGAACAAACATTTAAAAAACAATATTCAAAATCAAAATTGAATAGCTCCATAACGGATTGAGAAAAGTGTGCGCAGAAAAATAACGAAATTATAGTTCTTTTTTAAGTAGAAAATAATATTTATGTAAAGAGATATATATTAAAATAAAAAGTGCTTAAAGGAACACAACTCTTCTAAAGTGGAAGGAAGCTTTTTTTTCCCTCACATGGAATATAGAAAGCACATTAGTTGGGTTAGTAAAATAACAAAATCATAGAGTTTATATTGAGTCTATAAAACACGAAAGAACAACAAATATATCACAAAAGTACATTTCATTTTGTATAAATTGTATCTTAATTTTAATCTATGTTTTATCAACCAAATTGACCGGATTTAATAAATAACAAGCAAATAGCCTATAACAGACAATGACATGAGGTGGAGGCGGTAGCGCCGGCTTAAATGAACTACTAGAAAAGGAAAAAAACTTTAGTCAGGGGCAGCCCTTAATATTTATTTCAGATAGGCCTATATTTGATCCAGCATGTCACAAAGGGAGTTCTGGGTTGAGCGGCGGTGCTGAGCGGAAAGAGCTTCAGAAATGAACGGAATCTCCAGAAAGGCGCTTGATCTCCACTGGAGGAAATATTACCACTCTTTCAACGCACACACCGCAACAGTCACAATATGACCTCATGTATGTTTTAAAAACACAATTCAACTTATAAATAATACTTTTTTAATGGGCCACTTAAAATGTTTATTACAAATAAATTATTAAATTCTAAAAATGAATAAAATGAAAAAAAAATTGCATTGCATTTGCAATCCTTTGAAACCCCCCCACTTCCCGCGCCCCTGATGATATCTGTCCTCTGGGACGCTATCGCTTTTAATTTAAAACAGTTTATTTAAAACAATTATTTTTTTTCAAATAGATGGAATTCGAAATACAGGCCTGCCCCTAATAAAAGCCTGCTTCAAATAAAAGCCGGTGACCTTCTGCAGTTCAGGTAAATAAAGGCCCCGGCTTTTATTTGAGGAAATACAGTATTCTGACTAGAACTGAGTATGACGACATTAGGCTAGTGTAGCATCACACAAAAGCAAATTTTCAGTTACCAATGCCATTGTCGAATCCACTCAAATTAGTACAAAATGGTCATGTGATCTCAACATGGCAGCCCTGAATGACTGAATAATCCTTGATCTTTTAAAGCAACTGCTAAAAGTATGGGTGTAAAATGAATAAGTAAAATAAAAAAAAATAAGAGTTGTTTTGGCGGTTCCATTTATTACTTCAGATCTCAGTTACTTGCATATGCACATATTTTGGCCATGACATCAGATAGTTGATCTCTTAAAGGAAGATGAGAAGCTTTCATTTTCCTAAATAGTCTGGCTTTAATGGCAGATTTCTTCAGCAGAATGGATTAGGTATGACAGCTCATGTAAGGCTTTCCATGTTAAACCATGGAATGGTTGACCTGAATCTAGGGAGAGGTTAAATGTTGCCATGTGTTGTATGAGCGCACCGCCAACTACTCTGTGCTCTGTGTCCTCTAAAACAGACACTGCATTTCCTTTACACTTAACATCCTGATTGTGAAGCAGAAACCAATGAACTAGCAAAAGCGGCTTTTAATAATCATGTTCTTAATAGACCTAAATCCTGACCGTAAAAGGTATATTGGTAGACATTTTATTGCTCTTTTATATGCAGGAAGGAAATTTGAGTCCTAGAATTCCACAGATCTGTAACAGGCCCTGCATTTCTTTAATATCTTTCAAAACAAATCACTTACCACAACACAAATCTGGTTGTTTATATAAGCTGTAGTCAGACTGCAATTAGCACCTTCAAAAAAAAACTAAAAACGAACAACCCCCCAGAGAATTAAGGGTATTTTAAAAATCAGAGTTGCAAAATGACTCGAACAGTAACACTGCGTGCAGAGACATGTGCACACAAGCAGCGTGGCAGTCGTATACACAAAGATAAGTGTATTGATTCAATGTAGACGGGAAGATGGGTGTGTAAAATAGTCTGAAACATGAAATAACGCCATGCATGAGCAGATGTGACAGCTAGTCCCATCTTTCACACTTAAAATAGACAGCCGGCTCAACACTGACGAGACGTGTTATTATTGATTGCCAGTCAATCATCATAACATGAAAAATACAGCTGGAAAATAAATCTAAAATAGATCTGACACGTGACAATCATAAATCTACTTATTCAAGTGGATGATGCTGGTTAAGAAACTATAATGTAATATTTACCCAATATCGAACAAATTATTAAACAAATATAAGCGTAGAAATAAATATAAACATCTGCATTTATTTATTTAATGCATGCAATGTTTGATTATGTGTACGGATATACAAATATATACACTTTAAAACCCATATAAACTGCACAAAAAGGTGGAAAACACATTTTTAGAATGGAAAGTTCACTGAAAAGTTTTGGCATTGCTGCTGCTGCTGCTGCAAAAAAAAAAAAATTTTTGGAACCGTTATATATACATTTTACATATTACAGTCTAGTTTAAATCAAGCCGGTAGGCAAGAGATGTCAGTGAGGCGCACAGGACTGGTGGGTTGTCCTTATAATTTGCTTCATGGATGAATGGTAATAGAATTCAGCATAATCAGCCATGAGGTTCAACGCCTCTACCTAGCTCTATCAGGCAGGCTGGTTTCACACAGCTGTGAGTGAATAAAACTAACAGGAGGGAGGACAGAGCCCTGTGGGGCTCAAGCGGTTAAAGCAATCCCCGCTTCTGCCCTGTCCACGGGGGCGGCACGTACCCACTCACTGGAAAGAGAGCCTCTCTCTACCGTCACACACTTAGTTGCCGCTTGCATGTTTGTTATCAAAGACTACAAAACGAAAACGAACACACCCACTCAGACCCAACCTGAACAAACCCTTGTTGTCATGGTGACAGAGTTCTGTCACAGTTCCCCTGTTGATTGCGGCTCTCGCTTAAGAAATCCTCCTTTTTTATCCTTACTGGTGCACGTACAATTTGTAAAGTAAATGGCAATTACTTTTAATATGGACACAGTTGTTAGTGCATTAATTTAAACTTCTTTCAAAAAGGATTAGGGTTTTCTTTAATGATAATTCATGGACCTGGATTAGGAGCAAGAACAAAGGTGTGGAGGATTTTCAAAGGAGCTGGGACACTCAAAGGAAAATCTATTATGATTATGACTATTTAGCATCATGCAAATGTGACTAAATATAATCAGTACAGAACAGAGAACAATATGCTACTGTAACCACTACTAAAAGCAGTAGGAGTAAATACAAGGGCTAAACTCTCATAATATGAGCATAATCATGTGACAAAATATCTCAAGTCCATATACTATAAGATGTTTAAAATAAGATGTTAAGTGTAATGTTCAAGCTGCTCTTTTCCATACAATGAAAATGAATGGATACCAGAGATATTGATGGTCAACATTCACATGTATGTTCCTTTTGATTTTTGATTTATCCGTCCCTAAACATCACAAAAAAAGTATAAAGTAAGACTTTATGCAGTCCCGTTCTATTTAAGAGGGCATTTGTTGCCCTGAAAAAAAATTAAGACGCTGACAATAATGAGCTACAATTTAAATTCTAAATGCATATGTCTATGCATTAAAACTATTATTCAGTCAGATTTTATGTTACTGCTGTTTAGCTGATATATTTAATCACATAGTTGTTTATGCTGACTGGTTGGTGCCTGGTTACATTAAAATCTCTTATATTAATGTTTTTGCCTTGTGCTCCACAATGTCAAGTTCACTCTATTTAACCACTAACAACATTGCCTGTATCTTTCTCTCTCGTTAACTTTTTTTTGCCATATTTCCTTTGAATATCAAAATCAATACTACCCAGAGCGAGAAGTGAATAAGCGCGAGAGAGTGAGAGAGAGGAGGGAAGATCAAGGACACTAATAGAACAGCAACCTCTCTCACAAACCGTCTGTGCATATTCACATCATAACTCTTCACTGAGGTCCCCCAACACTTCACATATAAGCCAGACAGTTTGCCTTCCAGCCATATCACTGTAGTCCCAGTGATACTCGCCAACAATACCGTACTACACAACATTCATTTTTGAGGGGACAATGAAATCAATTCCATATCGTCTCTGGGTGGGTCTCTTGGTTCAGAGCAGGTAAACAGAAATAGCATCAATTGCAATGAGAGTCAGGATGCGTGATTGGGGCATCTGGCTTGTGTTACACATGAAAAAAAGTCATTCTGCCACACAGACAAACACCTTTTTGCAACTAAATAAACATAATTAGTAAAGATGAATAATATATGACCATTGGAAAGTCTGAGGTCGGTAAGATTTGTTAAAGGTCCCGTTCTTCGTGATCCCACTGTCAAACTTTAGTTAGTGTGTAATGTTGCTGTTAGAGCATAAATAATACCTGTAAAATTATAAAGCTCAAAGTTCAATGCCAAGCGAGATATTTTATTTAACAGAAGTTCCCTTTCAAAGCCTACAGCGAACGGCTGGCTTGGACTACATCCTGGTACTTCCTACATAAATGACGTCAGTAGAACAGTAGAACAGACTAACCTCCGCCCACAAGACTACGCGAAAAAGGTGGCGTGGTCTTGTTGCTGTCCCACGTGGAGAAGAGGACGGTCGCGTGGAGAAAAGGAAGTGTTGCGTTTGACTGTGTTTGTCGCCATGTCGTCGAGACGCTGTTATTTTCATCCCGGAGTCAAATCACCTTTGTTTGGCTTTCCCAGGGACGCTGTAGAGATCATTGAGCGCATTCATCACCCCGTTAAGAGGTGTGACCTTTCCACGTGTGCTAAGCTGCTGTCGAATCACAACACAGGAACCGTGCCACGTTTGCTAAGATGCGGTCAAATCACAACACGGGAACCGCTGGCACAATCAGAACTCGTTACGTATTTCTGAAGGAGGGACTTCATAGAATAAAGGAAGTCATCAGCCGTTTTTAGGACAGTGAAAACAGCGGTATACAGATAAGTACATTGTGTTAAAAATACTGGGTTTAAAAAAACAAACAAACTGGGTTTACTGGGTTTGAACACATGTTATATTGCACACTGTAAACACAATCAAAGCTTCAAAAAAACACGAAGAATGGGACCTTTAATGTTTGAAATTAAAAATCTGTAAAAACTGTAATATTGTGAAATATTATTATAATTTAAAATAACAGTTTTCTATTTCAATCAATTTTTTAAAAAAAAATTCCTGTGATGGGGAATTTTCAGCATCATTACTCCAGTCGTCAGTGTCACATGATCCTTCAGAAATCATTCTAATATGCTGACTTGGTGCTCAAGAAACATTTCTTATTATTATCAATGTTGGATGTGTGCTGCTTAATATTTTGGTGGAACCGTGATTTTTGGATTTCAGAAAGTTATATAGAAAGTTCAATAGAACAGCATTTATTTAAAATGAGATGTCTTTTGTAACATTACATGTCTTTACTGTCACTTTTGATGAATTCCATGCATCCTTGCTGAATGGAAGTATTAATTTCTTTCAAAGACATTTATTTGTTTTGAAACGCTGCACCGCTGAACTGCTTCCATGAGTTGGACAAAAGTGAGGTGGAACACGCGTTTCAAAAATCAGATTGGACATGCGCACCCTAAAAGCCCAGATCCTAATGTTTTCCCAAGCCACCTGTTAATTAGTGGCAGGGTGGAACACGTTGATGTAAACGTTGAGTAATAGCTGGACGTGACTGCCAAAACGCTAATCTGCATAGATGATGAATTAACTTTTTCCAGTCCTGTTGAGACACAGGAGCATTATCATAAATAAACAGGCAGAGACGAGGACCGTCTGCATTTGAGATTAGTACAGAAAGAGGACTCTGCTACAACAAGCTGTTCTGGAAAAAGCACTCCCAACGGACCACAAGGCTAATGAGGGAACACAAAGACGCAAGTCTATGCCTTTAAGCCCACCATACCATTTGAAAGACAGAGGACAAGGCGCTTGCATAAAGCATTTTTTACATGTTTATTATGTTGACTGCAGACCAGCGGTAATGAGCTGTCTGGACATGCTAAAGTATTTACGGTAACACTGTACAATAAGGTTTCATTTGTTAACATTAGCTAACTATATTATTTAACATGAACTAAGAATGAACAATAATTCTACAGCATTTACTAATCTTAGTCAATGTTAATTTCAACATCAACATCAAATCAAAAGTTGTATTTGTTATTGATCAATTGTGTGTGAAAGTTCACTACTATAATAGTGTGTATATAAAATTATATATAGTGTGTATATAAATTATATATATATGTATATAAGATATACATATATATATATATATATATATATATATATATATATACATATATATATATATATATATACATATACATATATATATATATACATATACATATATATACATATACATATACATATACATATATATATATATATATATATATATATATATATATATATATATATATATATATATATATATATATATATATATATATATATATATATATATATATATATATATATATATATATATATAATAATGGTAACGGTTCTCTGTATAAAAAACAAACCATGCGGTTCGGTACGCACGGTTCATCTCAAATCTGACGATGCATCTATAATATGTTTTAAAATGCATAAAACAGACAGACAGAGATAAGCTAATGTATGTTTCTGTCGATGGATGTGCATTCTGGCTTCTCAATACATTACAACAGCGATGATCAAAAAGCGTGGACAAAACAGTCACTCCTGTATGCTAGGTCTGTATGCTCGAGCGTGACTCATATATGCCGTCATCACCCGTGTGTTGATAGCACGCAAGCGCAGGTGAGACCTGAACAGCACACGCTGCTATTTGTGTTTAAACTAAACTCATTTAAGCCTTGCAAACATTCAAGAGCAAGATGCAAAGGACACCTCACGCACGCTGAGAGATGTGTGTGCACTCATCTGAAGCATGCACACACCGTGATATAAACCGAACCAGGAGTAAATTGACCCGTCGAGGCATGGACTACACTAGACCCCTGAAGGTGTGCTGTGGTATCTGGCACTAAGATGTTAGCAGCATATCCTTTAAGTCCTGTAAGTTGCAAGCTTGGGTCCCCATGTATCGGACATGTTTGTTCAGCATTGCGATATGGGGAATTTGGAGTCCAAGCCTCATTCCTGAACCATTTTTGCTTTGTGGCAGGGCGCATTATCGGGTGAAAGAGGCCACAGCCACCAGGGAATACCGTTTCCATGAAAGGGTGTACATTCAATCGTTAGAAAATGGAAGAAGCTAAACATGACTGTCAATCTCCCTCGGACTGGGGCTCCATGCAAGATCTCACCTCATGGGGTCTCAATGATCCTAAGAAAGGTGAGAAATCAGCCCAGAACTACACGGGAGGAGCTGGTCAATGACCTGAAAAGAGCTGGGACCACCGTTTCCAAGGTTACTGTTGGTAATACACTAAGACGTCATGGTATGAAATCATGCATGGCACGGAAGGTTCCCCTGCTTAAACCAGCACATGTCAAGGCCCGTCTTAAGTTTGCCAATGACCATTTGGATGATCCAGAGGAGTCATGGGAGAAAGTCATGTGGTCAGATGAGACCAAAATAGAACTTTTTCCACTAAACGTGTTTGGAGGAAGAAGAATGATGAGTACCATCCCAAGAACACCATCCCTACTGTGAAGCATGGGGGTGATAGCATCATGCTTTGGGGGTGTTTTTCTGCACATGGGACAGGGCGACTGCACTGTATTAAGGAGAGGATGACCGGGGCCATGTATTGCAAGATTTTGGGGAACAACCTCCTTTCCCTCAGTTAGAGCATTGAAGATGGGTCGAGGCTGGGTCTTCCAACATGACAATGACCCAAAGCACACAGCCAGGATAACCAGAGAGTGGCTCTGTAAGAAGCATATCAAGGTTCTGGCGTGGCCTAGCCTGTCTCCAGACCTAAACCCAATAGAGAATCTTTGGAGGGAGCTCAAACTCTGTGTTTCTCAGCGACAGGCCAGAAACCTGACTGATCTAGAGTAGATCTGTGTGGAGGTATGGGCCAAAATCCCTCCTGCAGTGTGTGCAAACCTGGTGAAAAACTACAGGAGACGTTTGACCTCTGTAATTGCAAACAAAGGCTACTGTACCAAATATTAACATTGATTTTCTCAGGTGTTCAAATACTTATTTGCAGCTGTATCATACACATAAATAGTTAAAAAATCATACATTGTGATTTCTGGATTTTTTTTTTTTTTTGATTTTGTCTCTCACAGTGGACATGCACCTACGATGACAATTTCAGAAACCCTCCATGATTTCTAAGTGGGAGAACTTGCAAAATAATAGGGTGTTCAAATACTTATTTTCCTCACTGTATATATATATATATATATATATATATATATATATATATATATACAGACTCACCTAAAGGATTATTAGGAACACCATACTAATACTGTGTTTGACCCCCTTTCGCCTTCAGAACTGCCTTAATCCTACGTGGCATTGATTCAACAAGGTGCTGAAAGCATTCTTTAGAAATGTTGGCCCATATTGATTGGATAGCATCTTGCAGTTGATGGAGATTTGTGGGATGCACATCCAGGGCACGAAGCTATATATATATATATATATATACATACATATACATACATACATACATACACACACACACACACACTGTATGGACTCACTGACCCCATCAATGGCCTTTGTGTAATTCAAACCATGCATAATAAAGTTTCTGAAGAAAACATTTCCAAGTGTCTATGATATTCTATGTTACACACCCACACACACACCCACACACTCTCTCTCTCTTTCTGTCGGTCATGCAGCAGATGTTGGAGTGGCACTGATCAGACTGTCCACAGGGAGACACTGCTTACACAGAAACACCCCCAGCACAGCACATCAAATATTTACCATTACTAAACACTGACTGCTTCTCCAACAGCCCTGAGACTAAAAGTAGTGCTGAACACTAACATTAGTGATCTGATAAATAAATTACTTGACCTGGATTAAGAACCTTTACTATATACAGCTCTGTGTAAACAGGGTGATTTCTCTGATAATATAATCATCTTCTTTAAGTGCAATGCATCCTGGGGGATATGACTTTGATAACTCTTTGATAGAACATTATTCAAAAGACTAGTCTAAATGTAGAAAAGTGATAATTGTTTAATTAACAAATGAAATGAATTGTGAAGTTGCCTTTTAATTTTCATAGCCTTTAATGGGTTTAATGTGGCGGAGTCTGACACAGAGTGAAGCGGATCCTGTTTTAACAGGAAGCAGCCGTATAAATGCCAGGGAGCGTGAAACTGTCACCCTGCTAATGGTTTTATTTTTTCGTCTTTTCTTTTCAACCCCATGTAGCCTCAACAAACAAGAGTTTAATAATGCAAATGACGTCAACATTTCCAGTTAGGATGAATGACGCCAATTTTGCAGTGATCGATTATGAACATACCTAATAATACCTTAAAATTAGTCGCCTGCGTAAATGGTGGACTGTAGCCGTAATCAGGAGGACAAAAGAGCAAATCAAGAAAGAATCCACCTAAAGAAACATGATCCCATCTGAGAAAGATCAGCATTCCTCACACACAACCTCCATTGTTTCACCAAACCCTTTAATCAGAGAAAATTATCATCAATTTTAAGTAATGAAAGAGAGGGACAGAGAGAGATTGGCAAATGTCCAACTTAAGAGTCATTTGCCTTAAATGAATCCAACAAGAATAAAAGAATAAATAAAAGCAAGCTTTATTATTTATTATTTTTAATCGAAACTCTCTTTAGATTGAACTATTTTTAGAACCATCTTTTAAACTAAAACTACTGGAGTGGTCCATGCCTGAAATGAATAGTGCTGAAAAGTATTGTGAATCTTAGAAATAGGCGACCTGATTCTTGAATAAATCATGTGTGTCCACGCTTACATGCTTATTCCATTATCCTGCTCACCAGCAACAAGCTGAGCATGAGCTGTGACGGTTCTAGACACAGCTCAGATGCCTCATCATACTGCAAAACATTCTACAATAGGTATAATCATTGTGTAATCAAAAATTTGTAGATTAATATTTATGAGATGAAGGCAACAGACAGGCATTTTAACAACCATATTGATTGGCTTATGAAAGTCATAAGGAGTGGGACAAATGTTCAGTAACACATAATAACGTTAGTTAAACATTAGTAAATAGTTAATCCATCATTTATAAAGCATTAATAGACACTAATAAGCAGTTTAAAAATACAGCTATCAATGCTTTATTCTTGATTTATAAGCATATCTTTAATGTGTTTAATAATTGTACTTTCATACTTTTTTAATGATCAATTTATTATTTCTAAATTAAGTATTACATTATTTACAAACCAGTTAATTAGAAGTTGTCAGTGGTTCATAAGATCCTTTTATAAGTGTAAGTAAAGGATTAATAGACTATGTAAATGTAGACTACATTTATACATATGATTTAGACATAGTTACTCAGTGTGTTAATAAAAGCTTTATTAAAGGTCCCATTCTTCGTGTTTTTTTTAAGCTTTGATTGTGTTTACAGTGTGCAATATAACGTGTTCATGTTTCGCGTATAAAAAAAACAGTATTTTTCACACAATTTACTCATCTGTATACCGCTGTTTTCAATGTCCTGAAAACGGCTGATGACTTCCTTGTTCTATGAAGTCCCTCCTTCAGAAATACATAACGAGTTCTGATTGTGCCAGCGGTTCCCGTGTTGTGATTTGACCGCACCTTAGCGAACGTGTCACGGTTCCTGTGTTGTGATTTGACAGCAGCTTAGCGCACATGGCCCAGTTCCTGTGTTGTGATTCGACAGCAGCTTAGCGCACGTGGAAAGGTCACGCCTCTTAACGGGGTGATGAATGCGCTTAATGATCTCTACAGCGTCCCTGGGAAAGCCAAACAAAGGTGATTTGACTCCGGGATGAAAATAACAGAGTCTCGACGACATGGCGACAAACGCACTGAAACGCAGCACTTCCTTTTCTCCACGCGACCGTCCTCTTCTCCACGTGGGAGAGCAACAAGACCACGCCCCCTTTTTGCGCGTATTCTTGTGGGTGGAGGTTAGTCTGTTCTACTGTTCTACTGACGTCATTTATGAAGGAAGTACCAGGATGTAGTCCAAGCCGGCCGTTCGCTGTAGGCTTTGAAAGGGAACTTCTGTTAAATAAAATATCTTGCTTGGCATTGAACTTTGAGCTTTATAATTGTACAGGTATTATTTATGCTCTAACAGCAACATTACACACTAACTAAAGTTTGAACAGTGGGATCACGAAGAACGGGACATTTAACATGTTTTCCTACCTTATTCAGGTAGTTATAAAACATTTAGCAGTTGTCAGTTAACCATTTTTGTAAGCTCATCTAAAGTGAGGACTATTTGTGTCACATAAAGCTTTTGCAAAGGAGATTTAAAGTCTTTTGAGGATATTAAACATATTCTATTGATAGTTTTTCATTTGCTCTAAAATAATTTGTATTGGCGATTTCTTTTTTTAAATCAAAGGAACCAAACATATTTAAACATTTAATTTTTCATGTAAGAACTAAAATAGTTCTAATCAAGCACGCCAAAACATGTCACTCTACCATTATTTGCATTTATATCCACCAATATAACTATAAATAACAAACATACATGTTTGCTTACATACATTTTTACTAAACATCTTAATATAGGAAAATGTTATGCATATTTGCATTTTTGATTGAGTGTTGGCACAAAACACTACAAATTACTTACTCACTTAGTAGTTGTAAAATATTATTTTCTACTTTGTTTTATTGTATATCACCAGAAAATATATTTTTTTAATATATTGTGAATAAATCATACATCACTGTATTCCAAAAATACAGAAATGTGTTTTCTATTCATCCCAATTACATAGCGTCATTGGTTTTCCTAAAGGTCTTTCTCAGACCTCAGCCACAGCAGCTGACATCTCCATCTCAGTCCTCTTCTCATTTTTAAATTTCCAATCTTATGTTTTGCGTTTCATTTTCATAGCTCTGGGTTGGTGGGTTCTCCTCGCTCTGTGTGTCAGTTTCAGCCATTAAAGCTCGCCACGCTGTAAATGATCATGCTGCGATGCCACGACCACTTCTGATCAAGCACAGGGATGGCAAGACAGAAATCTGCTCTTGCCAGTGGCACTCTGAGAATGAGAGATTGAATTTAACAACATTGACGGGGGTTTGAGCAGTGCCTTGTTAAGATTCTTTTCTGTTGTGAATTAAATTGGCTGAACTCATGGCTTTTCAGAGATGGACGTTCACACATATCTGTCTTTTGGTTTAGCATGGTGTTATAAGGCTTCGCAAACCTATTTATTTTCCTTGTATGGTTACATTAAAACGGAGTATGACGCTAATATGAAGCATATTCAGGTTGTCACTCAGTAAACATGGTTCCTCGCTCATGGAAAAAACAGCTGTGGAGAGCTGATGAGACAGAAGAGGCTCTTTTCACTCAATACATTAGCAGCCATTTCAATTAAGATGCTCTAAACGCTGAATTGATGGAGGAAGATGTGGCAGGTCCAAAGATTAACGCGTGCAGTTACTCAACAAAATGTGCCACGCGCCTGAAATGTTTAGTTATCGCCAGCAATTAAAGGATGTGCAAATCACTTTTTGGCTGAGAACTGAGAACCTTACAGTAAATCTTCTCAATATAATCTAGAGAAAATTATATCTTTGATAGTTTTGACTAGAATTAAAGGGATAGTTCATTAAAGGGGTCATGAATTGAGAAATCAACTTTCCCTTGAGCTTTTGAGATATATATATATATATATATATATATATATATATATATATATATATATATATATATATATATATATCAAAAGCTCAAGGGAAAGTTGATTTCTATATATATATATATATGTATATATATATATATATATATATATAAATAAATAAATAAATAAAAGGTCATATTAAGAATAGTATACGAATATCCTGTAAGTTTCAGAGTTGAAAACTTCCTTGTTAGTCACGGAAAAGCTTTTATAGACACCAGACCCAGCAAATGATCGATTTCAGAATATGCCACACATCATCGTGTGGTGAAGCACCGCCTCAACAGAAAAAGAATAACGCCTGATTCTGTAGCCCCGCCCACCAACTCATGCCACTAACATGACATAGGCCATGACATAAACATACCACATAAGCTTCATTCAGATTCCAATATTATGAATGCATGGATGAACTTTATTTTTAATGAATATCCAGCTCACGTGAGGAAGACATCGCACATCTATTCCTTCATTTAACCACGGATTTGTTTGTAAACAAGAGACTGGATTTACAGACAGGCAGTGTTAATTTCATTGACAAATTATTTTCGTCAACGACCTTTTTTCACTGACAAAAACGAGAAGATAACTAAATAAAAACTAGTGTTGGATGACTAAAACTATGACGTAAACGTACTGTCATTTTCGTCAACAAATAAAAACGAGACTAAAATGTTAGGGAGGGACGATTAGGGAAGAGATCCAGTCAGAATTGATATGTCCTGTGTAACAGATGCGCACATTTGATCTGAACTGATCTAACCGCTGGAAAACACGGCTCACACGATCCAGCACTCCAGACCGGCTCAATCAATCAATAACACACATTTATGCCAGGCAATTGTTTATGAACTAATGCTGATGAATAAGGACAATGTTTACTTTACGATGTTTATTTAGTAATATGTTTTAGACGGTTGTAACAATGCATATCTTATCTCCTGAACTTGAATGAGCTCCTGCAACTGCAATAGTAAGGCGTATTTCAAAATAAGAGTCCCGGTGTATTTCGAGCTTTTATAATTTAAAAGTCACGCATTTTATATTCGTTTTTGGTAACACAATAAACTGTATTTAATTTCCTTCCCATTTAATTCATAGTCAGGAGAAAAGACCAGTATTTGACACATATTCAATAAAGTATCAGGGTTATAATAGTTAACTAAAACCATTAAAAAAAATTAATAAATGTTAACTGAAATAAAAAATAAATTAATTTAAAAAAAAAACTTATTTGAAGCTTTAGCTTTACCTGATAGGGACTACTAACTAAAACAGAAATACAAAGTTATAAAAACTATATAGATGTTTTTAAAAAACAAACAAAAAAGTGAATTGAGCTCTTTCGTGTATTTTTAATGTCAAAAACAAAATGATGTCAAAATTAAATGGAGCTCAAATGCTTAATGTATTACAATTTAACTGAACTCATTAGATTTTAGGAGACTAAATCTACTGTAGATTTAGTCGACTAAAACTAGACTAAAACTAAAAACAATTCAGGTGACTAAAATATGACTAAAACTAAATCAAAATTTGCTGTCAAAATTAACATTGCAGACAGGATGAGATTACATGAATGAATGAAGCAACACACTAATGTGTGTAAAAAATGTTGTTTTATATGTGATAGTGTTGCATTGTTACAGATATTATTGATTATGTGTACATGTCTAACTGAACTTTATTTGTATGAAGAATCCTTTATTTGTGGTGTTGTGGTTCATTGCGATTCGGGATCAGACTCTGACATGTTTATGGGCCAGTGCTCGCAAAGCCCAACGTCCCGGGCTATGTGTTTTCCAGAAGGGCAACCAAAACGTAAAACGCAATCTTAAATAGTGAAATAATATTCCTTTCTTGATGTGCGTTGTTCACTCTCTTGACTTGATATTTGAAAGGCGCGTGTGTGTGTGTGCGTGTGTCAGTTCGCTGTTATATTCATCGAGTGGGCGGGCCAAGTAACGTTAATAAAAAAATAACATTCCAATCAATCAAGGGTGGATGAAATATAAATCATTGTGTTTGTTTGATAAAGACATTTTACGAGCCCTGTGAGAGGTTCATTCCGGTTGCCGTTTCCCCATTGACCACAGGGGAGCTGAAGCTCATTAAATATGCAAATCTTATCCAATCTTAGTCTTCAGTACGGCACGCCCATCAAAACGGAGCGTTTCTTGAGAGAGCCTCAAAACCAGGGCAGAAAATAGCCTATTACTTATTCATTAGGATGTTTTTGAATGTAAAAACCACGTAAATGTCATAAGTTGACCTCAGTCAACAGTATAAAAAAATTTAAAAAGCCAGTTCATGACCCCTTTAAAAATGAAAAGGGTCATAATATGACACACTAAAATCGTATACCTTTGTTCTGTGGAACAAAGGAGATGCAAAATGTTCATGCTGTTTTTTTTTGCCATAAAATGGAAGCAGATAGTGACCATGGGCTTCCAAGCTTCAAAATGACACACAAAATATATTTAACATATACAATATTATTAAAATATAATTGTAATTGTAAAAAATATTTCACAATATTGCCGGTTGTACTGTATTTTTAATTAAATAATACAGTACAGACCCAAACCTTTTGAACAGTAGTAATACAGAAGCATCAATATTCTTCAAAGCAGATGGTTTACGCCGATACTAACCCATAAAGTCACATGTGAAAACCTTTCAGGATCTACGCAAACACACATAAAATATATTTATGACAAAATAATAAGTAACATGATGTGAGACTGCAATCATAAAGTCCACAAATAGCAAATAAACATTAAATCAAAAATCTCATCTCCACGAGCGCCGAGAATATCATTACCAGGAGGGAAGGACTAGCACTCCCTTCTCCTCAGAGGACACGGAATGCCATTCCCATCATCATCATCATCATCATCATCCACTCCCTCCAACCCATAGCAGCATTTATCAGACACTGCGTAAAATAACTCATTACACTTTATGAGGTTAGGATTGTACATCCTGCAGCTTCAATCCACTGCAGTGAGAACCGGATGAAATGAACAGATAAGCCAAAAATTCCTGGTCTGGATTCGATCAAAAGATTAGCGTGATCATAACGGGAAGCATCCAATAAAAGTCTTGAGAGGCTCTTCTTTCATTCTGTTCCATCTGAAGTGCTTTAGACTTAGATAGAACATTTCATTCATTCAACATTAAATTCTTTTCTTTTTTTATCTGTGTTGCGTTATCTGTCTATATGCAACAATTACAGGCTTGCTACACCATTTGACCAAGTTTCCATGACTTTTCCATGACCTTTCCAGTAATGTGTGATTTCTAGAAAAGGATTAAAGGATTTTTAAAAATCATTCAAATTCAGACTTAATCACCAATGAATCATTTAAACCAATTTGAAATTGGTTTCATTGACTCATTGAGATGACTCTCAATTCTTTCACAGAGAGAGAAAGAGAGAGAGAGACTTATAGAGATACAGATTTAGAGTGAGAAAAGGGAAGGAATGCGAGAGTGAGAGATGAGCATCAGGAAAGTAGAACTGTCTTGCTTCATGAGAGCAGAAATGAGTCAATTAAGACAAGGGGGAAAAAAAGATCCCAGGCTTTTCCCCATCAACCTGAACAGTGATACCATCAGTGTCACGGCTGAGGAGAAGGGAGCCCCATGGCATCTCTTGAATCTAGAACATTCTCTCAGTGCCATCAATGCTCCAGCGACTCATCTTGTCATCTACAATCACCACAAGACAATCATTCAATTTGCTTCATCATTGACTGTCATTCCACTTTAATTATGTGGCTAATCAAAACAAACTGCCTCCACCCCTCCACGTTCGCATGTCCACCGCGAACCACGCGATGAATGAGACAGCTCATCAGCCGGACTTGGACGATAGTCGATGTCTTGTATTCATCATCATTACCCGGCACTCAAGCACTCGACGCACACATTTACTGCCTTTCCTGTACTTTATCCTCCCATCAAGAGAAACTTCTGCCCCCCGCCCCACACACACAATTTCCTCTGCTTTTTTCTCCTTTCTCCGTTAGATTTTAAGTGTAAATTGAGAGTTGGTTATCTCTTTTGACATTCAAGAGTTTTAAAGTGTAAAACAAGCATTTGTTATCTTTTTTCGGGATTGCACGTCTGACTGAGCAAAATGGTTTTAGTTTTTTGGGGGGAATGACAGAGATCAAAGAAAAGTGGTAGACAAAATTGTCAAGCTGTCAAGTTTTTCTTTTTTTTAATTTCAAATTATATTTGCTCAAAAACCATTAAATGAGCTTTGTTATACTTTATCTGTCTGTCTTTGTCTTTTCTTTCTCTTTTCCGTTCTCAAAGGTTATTATTCTTTTTTTATTATTGTACTGACATTGACACTACAGTTAAACTCAAAAGTTTAGGGATGTTCAATTTGTTTATGCTTTTTAAAAGTCATTTAAAAGTAAACATAAGTAATATTGTGACATATTATTACAATTTGAAATAACTTTTAAAATGTAATTTATTCCTGTGATGTCAAAGCTGAATTTTCAGCATCATTACTCCAGTCTTGAGTGTCACATGATCCTTCAGAAAACCTTCTGATAGGCTGCTTTTGTGCTCAAGAAACATTTCTTATTATTCATTTTGAATATTATGATCACATAAATGCTGAGTTAAGGCGTTTAAGGGGAATCCCACTAGTCATGTTTACTATTGTTCCACTCCTTTATGCCTCACATTAGACAAACATCAAACCTAAAACTGTCACTCATTTAATCAAAAATGAAGGGATGTTTAGTATATGAAAGGGCAGAGTACAAATCATTTGAATCGTATATGTAGCTAGATTATCTAAAACAGTGTAAGAGAGTAAAGATGTTATATAAAAATAGTTTTTAGCAAGCAGCAAAGACTCTTTTAAAATAATTTTCATGCTTGAGGAGAAAACGTAATAATGTGTTTGGGATGGGAAGCCTTCACTAGTAACAAAGAGAATATTCATGCACTTTGTGGCTCAAGAGGCTGAGCCAGCAACAACCCTGTGTTGAAATTATGGTCTGTCTAGTCTCGGAGGACAGTCGACCCCATCTCAGCTCTACAGCGCTCTACATCAGCCAATCAGCAGTGAGTCCTGAAGAATCACCCATCAATCAGTGTTCATGGTGACAGGGCTCAGGAGTGGGCAACATCCAAATAAATAGAGGTTGCTGACATAGTAAATATTTATAGAAGATATATCATAACTATAATAAAACATATTCATTAAAAAAACAGCTCAGAAAGAGCTTGCTCAGAGTACCTCAACTGTAAAACACATCAATTATCAAATATTTCATATATATCGGACTGAATAAAAAGACAATCTATATGAGCAATATCACACAAGAGGGAGTGCAAAATCGTTCTATATCAGACTGTGATTCAGTCGTAGGTAAATCACAGTCGTGCTGATATAGAGCCATATCGCACAACTACGAGTGGAAAAATGCGTTTTAAAAAACCTTCTTGCATGTGGAACTACTACCTTCTTCCACAGATTCAAATCTCAATTTGACAGTTTAACAGGTGAACCCAAGCCTCCGTTACTAATTTTAAAACGTCACTTTAGAACTTAATTGAAGCTTATGCAGAGTAGAGAATTATAAGAAAGAGATCGACTAAGCGAGTGTATACCTGCAGGTAACTCTTCAGGTCAATATTGTATTCATAATAAGAAATCAGTTTGTATGTCCTCTGAGGAAAGTGAAATCTTTGTCTTAGTATCCTTGAAAAATAAATGCTGAACTGGTTAATTGAAAACAGAAAACAATCGGATTTCCCATCAGTAATCAACTTTTTTCAATGTAAGATGAACTACGTAAATCATTTTAACACATTATTTTCCCATTACCAATTAATTAAATGAAGGCATTAAATAAAAAAATGGAATTTAAACGTATGATTTAATGATTGAGGTGTATTTGAGAATCAGTGGAATTTATATATAATTTGTAAAATATATATAAATAAATAAAGACAATCCATGATGACATGCCCTCTAAATATATATTTATTTATTTAGAGGACTTTTTTGAGGTTTGTTTTCTGGTTAATGTGTCATGAAGTTTTATTTGGTAAGTTTTTCCCGAAAGGTCTAAAATGGGTAACAGGCACAACCAGACTTCAATGAACAACAGTTAAGATCTAATCAGAAAAAGCCATCAGAAGTCATGGCCTGAGGCCTGTCTCCATTACAGCTGCAGAGCATGCATGGATCAGATAAGCAAAGCAAACACCATCATCACTGGCAGCTCTATCTTTCCACTGACCAATATTAATAGCGTGAAATAACATATGCTGGTTTGGCACATGTGAAATATCTTGGCAATGGATACTGACTTTAGCCATTTTCCCAGGTTAAACAAACACAGATGGTGGCATGGGGCGGGATGATGCTCGCAAGCGAAAGGTCTAGGCTAGGGTTTTAAGCGATGTTCACGAGCGAAGAAGAGCCTGGCGGAGTGACTGCTCTCCCAAGACTCAGACAACAGCCTCTTGTTTGAAGAGTAGCCTAATTTGGAAATAGGAGCCAGATGCTTCTCCCTCATTCCTTACTGCTGCACAAATATGTAGGCTTGATTGGATAATTTGGTGAGTGTGAGAGAGAGAGAGAGAGAGAGAGAGAGAGAGAGAGAGAGAGAGAGAGAGAGAGAGAGAGAGAGAGAGAGAGAGAGAGAGAGAGAGAGAGAGAGAGAGAGAGAGAGAATGAGAGATGGTGGTTATTCAACTACAGAAGAAACTCCGCTCTCATCTCAGTGCGTGTGGTCTGCAAAAAGTGTCTCAACACTTAAGCAGTGTAATTTAGTATGGAGGTTAAAGTTAAATACACTTTAGGCTTGAGAACTTGAGTTCCTTTTACACACAATTGTTCAAGAAAGGAGGTATTGTATAACCGAAAAAAAAAATATATATCATATATATAGTCATTCCTATGCATAATGATGAGGGGTATGGTGTAATGTTGGATAATGAAACATTGTAGGTCTGAATTCTCTGGTAGCAAGCTAAAAAAGAATATGTGAATGAGTATAGAGTATGTCAATTATATAAATAAAAAAATTGTAAAGAAATTAATACTTTTGTTCAGCAAGGACGCATTGCATTGATCACAAGTGAAAGTAAAGACAAAACAATGTCTATTTCAAATAAAATTTCTATTCATCATCAAAAAACAAAACACCAGAAACAAAATGTATCACAGTTTCCACAAAAATAATAAGCAGCATTTATAATAAGAAATGTTTCTTGAGCACCAAATCAGCATATTAGAATCATTTCTTAAGGACCATATGAAACTGAAAGTTTCACTATCAGGAGTAAATTAGATTTTAAAATATGTTAAACAGCGGGTTAAAACTGTAATAATATTTCACAAATTTCAAGCATAAGATACTTCTTTCAAAAACATAACCAAACTAAATCTTACCGAACCCAAACTTTTGATAGGTATCGTACAAGCCCAAATCAAAAAAAGTTGGGACAGTATGGAAAACGCAAATAAAAAACAAAAGAAGTGATTTCTAAATTTACTTTGACTTGTATTTCATTGCAGACAATATGAACACAAAATATTTCATGTTTTGTCTGGTCAACTTCATGTCATTTGTAAATATGCATCCTTTCCTGTCATTCAGACCTGCAACACATTTCAAAAAAAGTTGGGACAGTAAAGCATTTACCACTTTGTAATGTTGCCATTCCTTTTCACAACACTTAAAAGACGTTTAGGGACTGAAGACACCAAGTGATGAAGTGTTTCAGGTGTAATTTTGTCCCATTCTTCCTGAAAACAAGTCTTAAGGTGGGCAACAGAGATTTGGGGTTGTAGTATAACAATAGCAAGACGGCCTTTCCCCTGAGATTCTAAGCTGTAGCTATCACATAAGGCCAAAGAGCTGAGAAGCTTTACAATTCGAAACAAAAAAAGAAAGAAAAGAAAATATAGATTCAAAGGGGTTAAAACAAACCAACAAATAAAAGTAAAGAAAAAAGCTAAAGAAAACAGGTTGAAATGTGATTATTTATAATGATTATTTATTTTAACCAAATAACACCTATAAATAACATCACCATATACACTAAACACTGTGTAAGGGTTAAACGTTTAGAACAAACCCTAACCAGAATGCTTTGAGGAATATCAACACTGTGCTGCCTTAGAAAATGCAGTTAATCTGGAAAACCCACTCAGTACATGGTATCAGAAGGCAAAGTTTTCATCTCTGAGACTCAGAGAGTACAGTTGGAGGTTATGGGTCTTCCAGCATCACATGGACCTCAGCGAGCAGGAGGACACCCCCCTTGGCACTCACTGGAATGATTTACACTCAAGCAGAACGTCTAAAGAGCTTCTCCAGCAGCCATCAGATTCAGCTCTGACCTTTAGATCTGCCTCGCTGTCTGATTCATATTACACCAGCACTAATAGAGTACTTGAGCACTACTCTGCTAATGCTCTGCGTCTGATCTGAGGGGACTGATGGGGGGTTAAGCATGAAATAAGTGGTCTGAAATAAACTTTGAAATTGTCTTGCAATTGCAAGTTTAGCTGACAGAGTTTTTTTTCCCACACATTCCTCCATCATTTGTGATGTTTTACAAAACAAACATGATCCTAAGAAGATGCACTGTCTTTTGTTCAGAGTCCCGGCAATGCATCCGACATAGACATCAGTGAGTTAGGCCGGGGCTAGAAGCAGCCGTGCACACAGGAAATGAAATGATGAATAGCTCAGAAAACAATGCATACATCAGAGCTGTCACTCAGACAGAGCGTTTAGCAGCATCGAAAATCTCTATTCCCTCTGTCTATCTATCTTTTCCGTTTTTTCTTATCTGCACACACAGGCTCAGATATTCTTAACACACAATGAAGAAACATTGGGTGTATTAAAGAGTGTGATATATTAAAAGACTCATCTCTGTGAGTAATATACAGCATATCTGAATTGCATATCAAAACAAACTTACAAAATAACACATTTACTAGAGAAGAAAAACATTTTTTGAAATTATTATTTAGAATTATATCTTACTAAATTGAAAAGTGTAAAAATTTAAAATATAAAAGATTATCTGACAACACTTCTTAATTTTACTTCTCAAGTAAATCTTGTTGTTAGTGTTTGTATATTTTTAATAAAAAAATTAATAATGTAAAATAAATACACTATATTGCCAAAAGTATTTTGTCACCCCTCGAAATCATCAAATTCAGGTGTTCCAATCATTTCCATGGCCAAATATTTATAACATCAAGCATCTAGGCATGCAGACTGCTTCTACAAACATTTGTGAAATAATGTGTCGCTCTCAGGAGCTCAGTGAATTCAAGTGTGGTACCGTGATAGGTTGCTCCCTGTACAATAAGTCCATTCATGAAATTTCCTAACTACTAAATATTATACGGTCAACTGTTAGTGGTATTATAACAAAGTGGAAACAATTGGGAACAACAGAAACTCAGCCATGAAAAATGCTGAGGCGCACAGAGCGCAAAAGTCACCAACTTTCTGCAGAGTCAATAGCTGCAGACCTCCAAACTTTGTGTGGCCTTCAGATTAGCTCAAGAACAGTGCGTAGAGAGCTTCATGGAATGGGTTTCCATGGCTGAGCAGCTGTATCCAAGCCTTACATCAAGTGCAAAGCGTCGGATGCAGTGGTGTAAAGCACGCCGCCACGGCATTGTGCCACGTGTAAAGTTTGGTGGAGGGGGGATTATGGTGTGGGGGATTGTTTTTCAGGACTTGGGCTTGGCCCCTTAGTTCAACATTAGTTACAACATGACTGTGCACCAGTGCACAAAACAAGGTCCATAAAAACAAAAGAACTTGACTGGCCTGCCCTCACCTCAACCCGATAAAACACTTTTGGGATGAATTAGAGCAGAGACTATGAGCCAGGCCTTCTCATCCAACCTCAGTGCCTGACCTCACAAAAAAATGTTCAAAAATTCCCAAAATCACACTCCTAAACCTTGTGGAAAGCCTTCCCAGAAGATTTGAAGCTGTTATAGCTGCAAAGGGTGGGCCAACTCCATATTAAACCCGATGGATTAAAGTTCACGTGCATGTAAAAGCAGGCGTCCCAAAACTTTTGGCAATATTGTGTATATTTATTTTCAAGATGATCAATCCATGTCTCTCACATGCAAAGTAATGAGGTTGTGTGATAATGTAGCATACCATTGTTTTATGCAGTATATAGCATTATTGTGTTATCTGTATAACGGTAGAGACTGCTAGATATGCAAAATCACTATATCTCACTAAACAAATCTGACCCAGTCAATAACAGAAGGCTAAAGCAGCCGTGACTTTAAATTGAACCGGTGTCACAATATGTTTGCACAGCATTGGTTTTCTTCATTAATTAAAATACCATATGTTAAATGACTCTAGCTTCCCCTCAGATTAATTTGAGGAGGGTTCAGATTGGGCCGAAGATTAATGAGTGTCCACTCAAACCCTTCCTCGTGTCCTTGAATCAAGCTGGTAGCTTTTTCCGAGTGAGCCTTGTATAAACGCTTATAGAATGACTGTGCCTTTTGAACAACAGTTCACTCAGTGACCACACTGCCCTTAAAATGTAAAAAAAAAAAAAAAAAATAGAGAATAGAGAAATAAAGAAGACAATTACATTAAAAAAGCTACTTTTATGCTTCAAAAGCAACTTGTTTTATACTCTGTACAAATTAATACAGCCAAAGTTTCAAAAGACACAGTACCGCACTCGAGTTTGTCCAAATATTAAGTATGTATTCGCTTTTAGAAGCATAGTGCAAGATTGTTGTATGAAAAAAACGTATGGCCCTGTGCACTGGATGATGAGAAAGGAACTTTGAATCCAGCCTAACTTTACAACAAGGAAAGGCACTGTTATACATTATCACTATAATAGTGTAGTTAGATGTGTTTGGGTTCTGTTATCTTTCAAAAGCACAGTTTGCAAGTATAGTAAACAAAAAAAGTAAATAAAGAGATTAAACTAAAATGTTTCTAAAATATAAAAGCACACAAAATAGACTGTCTGACGCAGTGTATCACTGTCACACTTATGCCACTGCAGGTGTTACACATTTGTATTTCACTTCACTGTTCAGCAGCATGACTGAAGTCGTGACTCAAGTTTGGAAGGTCAGAACAGTGAATCAACAACACCGCCGCTATCTTACTCCTCTCTTTAATTCGTTCACTAGAGCTATGACAGGAATCTCTGGGATGTGAAATCTGAGGAAAGCATGACCTCAGCCTTAATGTCGAAATCTTGCCATTATTTTAACACCTGAGATGTTAAAAGACATAGAAGATAGTCGCATCTCTCTAAGTGTCCAGCAAAAACCTCTTGATTCAGACACAAAGGCCCAAAATGAAGGTAGAAGTACACCATTAAGTCGCCCTTATTGAATTTACCATACATCGTCAGGCTTTTTTAGAGTACAAGCAGGAAATTTAAAGTAATTCAAGGAAAGTACAGGCTAATCATAGATCGAATTTCCAAAGTGAAAGTTTCAAACTTTAAATGGCTCCTTCACCTTGTGTTTTTTTTTATTTCTCGGACGCTGCTCACACCTTCTAAACCTGTTTACCTGAGCTAATGCTGTTTGTCTAATATGAGAATGAGTCTCCACATAATAGTGGATAATAGCCCACTCCGTTGAGCGATAAGTTACTAAGGCAACGGTCGATATGAGTCTGTTACAGCTAATACCAGGCTAAATATATTTTCAGGGTGCAGAAATTAGAATCAATTGTCCTTCTTGAGGAAAAATCTGTTTACTTCCTCATTTTACTATCAAAACTACTTTTTGTCGGAGTATACCTCATCTTCTTCTCTGGATCATTGTACAGACTTCAAAATTACCTGAGGGAAAGAAAATAAAAGCTAAAATCTGCCACCAGTTCAAAAAACTTTGAATCTATTCTGCTCCATGCCCTGAATCCACTAACTCTATCTCAGTGGAGCGGAGAGCTAGTCACCACTTCCCATCGGAGTGGGTTAACAGAGAGAGAGCGAGAGAGAAACTTCTCCCTTCGCTGGTTCTTGGCGAGGACAGTAATTTGAGGCTGGCGGCCCTCTCCCATGTTGCGACTTGGATGGAGATTTTCTGCGCATCTAGCAGAACGGCTTTGACAGGGCGCTTCATTATGTGGGGCTCTGCAGCGAGGGGTCCGCCTCAGACGCCCGCCGCTGCCTGAGCGAGCTCTGGTGCCAGGCTCTCCGGAGGAGCGCAGCGCTAGAGCGGCACCCTGGTTTGTGGGGAGTTTGTGTGTGTGCGGGTGACCTCCTTAGAATTCACCTCAGCTCTGTCATGCATAAGTAACTTGAAGAATAATTTGTCTACAAAATGGAGAGAAAGAAAACCTGCATTTCGAGGGACAACGCTTCTCTGCCATGCCAGAAATGCCCTGCCTATACCATACGGGTACGCAGGGCACATGTAACAACCTGAAACTATGAAATGTTGAGTAGAAAAAAAAATATTTCATCATTTCATATCCATAAGACAGTAATATATTGTAAAACATATGCACTGTAAAATAAATGTAAATTAAAAAATATTATAAGTATATAACTTTACACTTAAAGTAGCTCTTATTTTGGTGGGAAACTGCAGTTAAACTTTTATTTTGGTAGAAAACAGCAGTTTTTGTGAAAACAGGTTTACAAATGAGTCTCATTACAAATCTACTGCAAAACTGGCTATTTCTGAAAACTGCCTTCGGAGGACGCATTCCAAGGTAGAAAGGCATCAAGGCATGTCCGAATCCAATGTTAGCTTCACTTCCTGCCTCCTGAGACATCTTCATCTGATTGATTTTTGAAGACAGCATAGATGTATCCTTCACTGCCTTTGATATCCCACAATCCTATGCGTTCCATGCTGTGACAGCTGAGGAAAAAATTAAAGATGGCGTCTGAATGTTGCGGTTTGTGGTCAATTTGTGTGTAAATGTCAATTTTTACCAACATTTTCAATTTCTGATGTCATTTCTAGCAAAAAGATTACTATTGTATTACTATTTGTTTTATATATATATATATTATATTTGGGGGCAGTTGTGGCCTAATGGTTAGAGAGTCGGTTAGAGAGTGAGTGACCTAATGGTTAGAGAGTGACCTAATGGTTAGAGAGTCTCAGGTCTGGCAGGAATTGTCGTGGGGGGGGGGGAGTGAATACCAGCGCTCTACTCCACCCTCAATACCACGACTGAAGTGACCCTTGAGCAAGGCACCGAACCCCCAATTGCTCCCCAGGCGCCGCAGCAATATGGCTGCCCACTGCTACGGGTGTGTGTTCACTACTGTGTGTGTGCACTTGGATGTGTTAAATGCAGAGCACAAATTCCAAGTATGGGTCACCATACTTTGCCACACGTCACTTCACTATATATATTAACTTTAGTTATTACCAAAGCTCTCTCTATTTTGCTGTAGAGTATTAATTAACCTGCATCAGGACGTGGACGCACTGAAGATTTCTTTGTTTAAATTAGCTCAAAATTACTGTCAGATGTAAGTAATTACCATGACAAACTATACATCATTAAAAAGATCTAAGACTCAAGATTCCATTTTTTAACCTCTGTTTTATTCTCAAAGTCTTATAGTGACTGTAATTTGTTAAAGGGGTGGTAAACCACGATTTCACTTTTCTAACTTTAGCTAGTGTGTAATGCTGCTGTTTGAGCATAAACAACATCTGCAAAGTTACAACATTCAAAGTTTAAAGCAAAGGAAGATATTTGCTTTTAAAGAAATCAATTTCTAAGGACTACAGCAAACGGCCAGTAGGGACTACTAGACATTCCTCCAGGGTCTCTGACATCACCAGCCCCAATATTTACATAAACCCCTCCTCCGAGAATATGAAATAAGCGGGGGTGAGGCCATTTTGTATCGCCATGGGGAAGTGTTGTTGTGGTTAGTAGGCTGGAGTGTTGTTGCCGCAATGCCGACGAAACGCTGTTATTTTTATCCAGATTGCAGGTCCACTTTGTTCAGCCTACCTAGGGACAGGGGTGCGTTGCAGTGTGTTTAACATACAACATGTTATATGCATGTGTGTATGAGACAGAGGGGAACACGGTCGCATCTGCAGCAGATATATGCTGCCCATCAAAAATCAAAGCACGAGACAGACAGGGGTCGGAGGAGAAGACCGGAAAACGTGACATAATGGACAATATTTGTCTGTATTTGCAATACACGTGTATTTGCTGCGTGAGACAAACACTGCCCGTGTGAAGGCACAACAGGCACGCGCGGCTCCCGCTGCACATTTCACTGAGGAAAGCTTCCACAATCTTCACGAGTTCAATGCAGGATTCGCACAACAGCTTGTCCTGAAAGATGGATTTAAAAACAGAAGCTGTTTACGGGCCACTACCTGTAATGTGTTTTCCTGTAATAGTTCGTATTGTTAATTGTACGTTGTATCCTTGCTATAATGTACAATTAACAATACGAACTATTACAGGAAAACACATCGACGAAAAATCAATCATAAAATCAATCATAAATCAAATAAATCATCAAAATAAATGCTGTTTGGCTCTGCAAACCAGTTTGTTAAATGCTCATTTGCTCATTCATACTTAACGTTGTCTGACAAACACCTAATGTTACTAACTTTTTTTTTTAAATCTCAGAGAACTTGGCATTAGTGTAAATTATTCTTTGATTAGAGCTTTTATGTATTGTTTATCTACAGGCATGTTAAACATGGTTCTGTTTGATTTGGCTACTAGTAAAGCCAATGTTTAGTGTTCGTTTTGGGTTAATAGTTCTTGCGACATATATTTGGCTATAATCGTTCTAAAAATACAAAAGTAATGGTGCCATTCAGTAGCGATCACTATAGATCCGCAGTCTTTACTCTTGAGGACTGAACAGGTTCTGCTCGATCATGTTCACTAAAATTGTCTGAGTCTGATTCGGGCTCAAATTGGTATGGTTTTATTGACGCCATTGTTTCTAATACTACCCAAAGCACAGGCTACCGGTAAAGGTAAGGGGCGTGACGTTTCTGACAAAGTGCACTAGGCGGTTAGCGAATCACAACACACTGGGCCAGCTAACCAATCTGAGCCCATAGCGTATTTTGAGGGACTGGCTTCATACAACCTGGAAACCATCAGACCATTTTTACAAGGAGGGACAGAGCAGTGTAGAATAAAGGTAAAATATATGAAAAATAATGCAATTTTTTAAAAACGAAGCATGAACACATGTTACAGTGTACCCTACAAACACAATCAAGCCTTCGAAAGAATGTGTTTTACCACCCCTTTAATATGTGTCAGGAGTTATGAATATGAAAACCGGCATCTGTACCTTTTGATTGTAATATGAGCGTCAGCTGCTCCCATTCGGAAAAAAAAAAAAAAACTCCTCTATGCTCGTCATAAAGACTCGCTACAAAACTACATCCCTCAGGGCTTTTAGTTCAAAAGTGTGTAGATGTGGAAAATATTGATAGATTATCATATGTCTGTGTCAAATTTCTATACAGAGAATTATTATTTATTCAATCTTTGCCCAAAATGCAATGTAGTCATTATGAGCACTGGATACTCTGAAGTGTTGTGTTTTCAGTTAATACTGGCAGCCGGAGGGCACTCTGTGCACATGTAGTCCAGAGACAAACCATGTGACATTCCAGGAAGTCTCTGGCATAAACAAAGCTTCCAGAGATCGCTATAACATACAGATAGACACGTTTGAAGACTATAAACACACAATTGCGACGATTTATGGTTTATCTGTGTTCTTTATATCATGTTGGGTGTATTCATAATAGATTATATTTATAATGCAATGCTATTCAACATAGCTTTTATAATTATGCAGAATATTGTAAAATAATATATATATATATATATCATTTTTTGATCCGAAGCCAAATGAGATTACAGAAGGTTATTTAAATCATTTGACTTGTGGTATAAAGCAAGTTTGGAGTAAAAACATGGTTTTAATCTCATAAATTGTTGTGTTTTGATGGTGTGCTAAGCTAACATGCTAGCTAGCCCTAAGATGCACCTGTCACCTGGGCAAATACGTTATTTGTATTAATAATTTTGAATAGTAAAACTCACTGAAATGTTTCTATTTTAACAAGGACATTTGAGGCAGGTTTGAATAGAACAGTTTGAAGAGCGAGTTGTCAGTGATTACAATGAAGACAAAATAATAAGATAATTAGAGCCATAACCAGGCCAGAGAGGTGTGAATGTGTGCTGGGGAGACCAACTGAATGGGGCAGTTTGCACCTCAAAACAATAGAGACAATAAACTGAATGGTAGCTCAGAAGATGGCAATAAACATCACTTTTTAGAGAAATCTCAAAATAAAATCACATGACATGATCTTGAAAAACATTTAATAAAATTCAGAGTTTTAAACTTATCATCTTCAGATTTGAAATATAACATGGTCAGACATGTGGCTTCAGCTGCAGTGCATTTCTGGAATGCTACAAGGCCAACTTCTTTTATTATTATTTAAAGGGGTGGTAAACCACGATTTCACTTTTCTAACTTTAGCTAGTGTGTAATGTTGCTGTTTGAGCATCAACAACATCTGCAAAGTTACAACGTTCAAAGTTTAAAGCAAAGGGAGATATTTGCTTTTAAAGAAATCAGTTTCTAAGGACTACAGCAAACGGCCAGTAGGGACTACAGACATTCCTCCAGGGTGTGCTGACATCACCAGTCCCAATATTTACATAAACCCCTCCTCCGAGAATATGAAATAAGTGGGGCGAGGCCATTTTGAATCGCAGCGAGGAATAGTTGTTGTGGTAGGCTAGTTAGTAGGCTGGAGAGTGTTGATGCCAATGCCGACGAAATCAAAGCACGAGACAGACAGGGGTCAGAGGAGAAGACCAGAAAATGTGACATAATGGACAATATTCGTCTGTATTTGCTATACAGGAGCTGCGGTTCAGATGCACGAGATAAACCAGCCAGTGTAAGCGCCGCTGATCCGCTGGAGCTCACAACTCCGAAAACGCCAGATAAAATGTACTATTAGGCACTCTTTATATAAAAAAACCACAGATTTGAGCTTTAAACAACTACATTATCGACTGAAAAAGTCTTAAAACTCCGTTTTGTCACACATTAACAGTACATTTTAACAAAAAAAGACGTAAACACAGCCCATGTCAGTCATTTCTCACAGAGACGAGCCGCTGGCAGAAGTCCCTCCTATGACGCGAATTCGCATCTGTTGTGAAGTGAATGTCACGCGCGAATGAAGCGAGTAAACTCAAAATGTTCAAGCGTCCACCTTCGCCCGAATAGCACGATTTATTCACGTCCGGTGTGAACGCCGCTAGAGACGGGCGTGCGCGGATGACTGCGGCTCATCTCACGGAGCAAAGCTCCACAATCTTCACGAGCGCTATGAAAGCGGGATTCGCACAACGGCTTGTCCTGAAAGATGGATTAAAAGAAGCTGTTTACGGGCCACAAACTGTAAGTAGGATTTATTTTTCGTCGATGTGTTTTCCTGTAATAGTTTGTGTTGTTAATTGTAGTCTATGTTGTAGCAAGGAAGTACACAGATGACAACGCTCATTTGGCTCTGCAAACCAGTTTGTTAAATGCTCATTCATATTAACGTTATCCGACAAACACCTCACGTTACAAACGTTTTAAAATCTCAACAGCGAACTTGGCATTAGTGTAAATTATTCTTTGATTAGAGCTTTTATGTGTTGTTTATCTACAGGCATGCTAAACATGGTTCTGTGTTTGATTTGGATACTATAGTAAAGCCAATGTTTAGTGTTTGTTCTTGCAACAGATATTTGGCAAATCGATCACTATAGATCCGCAGTCTTTACTCTTGAGGACTGAACAGGTTCTGCTCGATCATCTTCACTAAAATTGTCTGGGTCTGATTCGGGCTCAAATTGGTATGGTTTTATTGACGCTATTGTACCCGAAGCACAGGCTTAGCTTGAGGCTACCGGCGAAGGTAAGGGGCGTGACGTTCTGATAAACGTGCTCTAGGCGGGCGGTTAGCCAATCACAACACACTGGGCCAGCTAACCAATCAGAGCCCATTGCGTATTTTTGAGGGACTGGCTTCATAGAATCCGGAAACCATCAGACCGTTTTTACAAGGAGGGACAGAGCAGTGTAGAATAAAGGTAAAATATATGAAAAATAATGCAATTTTTTAAAAACGAAGCATGAACACGTTACAGTGCAGCCCACAAACACAATCAAGCCTTCAAAAGAGTGTGCTTTACCACCCCTTTAACAAAAATACATTTCTAATAACTTAACAAAAATTTGGAGCTTATTATAACAATTTTTATCATTATGACAATAATACATGCCAAGTGTCTGTTTTCAAATGAGACCATACTTATGCTTTTAGTGCAAAAGATTCATTAACTGTATCTGTTTTAGTCCCGGTATGCCATTTGTTGGGATTTCTCAAAAGCGGGGGTGCAAGCTAACAGGTTAAACCGTCATCCATCATCAGAAGTCTGTCTGAAATCAGTTTTTTGTGGTACCTTCATGTGCAAACGCTGCTGCAAAGTCATTGCCTAATTGGGCAGCGAGGCAACAAGTCAGCTGTCTAAGTTTTCGGACGCAGCCAAGGTAATCATATGTCCACAAAAATGTTGAATGTGCTTTTGATTTTAGTTCATTTGACAGATACTTTGCCAAAGAAATGCGGTGGGGAAAAACTATGTTAGACACCTTTTATGTTATTATGAGAGGTTTAAAAATATTACAACACCCTTAAGCCAACGCACTTACGCACAAAAAACGTTTCTTCTTTGCATTTCTCTTCTTCTCTAGCTTGCTTCCCAACGTAGTTCTTAAATAAACCTGGCATTATGAATATTGTTGGCTACTTGACGAAACACTTTTATTCCTCTTGTGAGTTGCTTTGGATAAAGGCATCTACTGAATGCATAAATGTTGTAATATTCTATCTTCAATATTATCAGAACAAAGATCTGATTGTACATACTCATGGACAATGTCTTCAAAATTGATGAATGCGGTCCCTGACCACCTATAATGAGGTTTCCATAATCACAATGCATCTTGGGAGCAGTTACACTGGCCTTTATAGTGGTCGAGTGCTATTTGATCACTGAAAACCCATTCAAATAACAGATATAAGTGGGGCCATATTTGGCCCCCCTTAGCACTAAAACTGTTTTGTTACTAGGCAACGTCATATGTCAGATCATCTCTATGTCCTCTTTAACTATAGCTGTGGTAATTTAGGGCAATGTTCTTATGGTTACCATTGAGCTACTAAAAAAGCTTCTCTGGCAGACCTGCCAACCTTGAAGAAACATTATGAGTACACCCCCCACCGCGGGCCCCCAGCGCACCCGACAGCCCAACGCTAATGTACGCTCCACCGTTGTCCACCCACCAGTAAGAAATCTATGAGATACCTAACACTTAAATACATAATATACACAATATACTTTCACCAATTCCGATTTATTAGTTACTCCATAACCAAATCCAAGTAGACCATAAATGTTATACAGTTACTGCACCCACATCATTGTGTTCAGGATATTATAAACAAAAAAGGCTGATGATGGTTAAACGTCATACAAAAATAGAACCAAAAACAGACTAAACACAAATAGCAAGATTAATCACAAACTATTCACTAGCACTAGCAAAAGTGTTTGTTTTCCAGTAGATGGCAGCAATCTTCCACTAAACTGTGGCGCACTGAGTAGATCTTTTATTTGAATTTGACATAAAATGTTGCTATTATATAAATAGCCTATTATTACAAATTTACATAATATTTAATTTACATAATATACTAATTTAATTTACATAATATACTAATTTAATTCAATATTTAATCAAATTAAATATGAATTTTAATTATATAATTTAACACAACTGCAGAGTAAAAACATGAATAAAAAACTGATATTACATGTGTTTAAAAAAAACTGACAAGATTGTGACAAAGTCACACGGTCTGGTGCCTCTAGACAACCCAGGACAATTGTTTGCATAAAGTTTAAGGTAAAAATAACTGCCATTAATTTACTAGTATCTTAATACTATGCAATTAGATAAACTGTTCATTCATTACAACACTTTACCTCTGTCTTTATCCCCATTTTTCATCTTCCCTGCATAAGAGGGCTTTGGTCTTTTTGATTCTATAGGGTAGGCTATGGCAGACTATAATGCTAATTTATAATGTGTCATGTGAATTCGGCCATTTGTCACAATTAGGTAACTTTTTGTCTACACCTGGTGCGAGTTAAGCACCCTCAAATGAAAGCAATGCTTTCTACATTGTATGTGACGAGACGTGACGCAACACAACAGTTACGTTAATTAATTTTATACCAGCAGGCCTAACAAAATCATACAAATTATGGAGCTTTGATATTACAGAAACGCCAACTCTATTAATTCACTGAAATTTGCTAAAAGTCCACCGCACAACTGTGCAACGTGCATGTTCACATTTGAATTATCCATAACAACCCCAAAACTTGCCCGCTTGCCTTGCACATCTGCTAATAATCTGCTAATTTTTTGACTATTTTTCTTACCTTATTTTTTTTGCTGTGGATGTTATTGAGCTTGTAGAAGTTTAGCTCTTGCGTTCTTCTGAACATTTTTATATCACTCCATAATCTGTCTATTTTTTAAATGCCTATTCCCCGAGTGGTACACGCTGTGGCTTAGCAGCAGACTCAACGTCATAGATTGCACTGAAACCGGCGAAATGCGAGATGCAACAAAATGCGTACATAGAGAGCAGCGAATCGTACAAGCGTACCAAAGGGTCAAAATGCGTGCCGAGTACGAAAAATGTGTACATGTTGGCAGGTCTGCTCTGGTCATGTCAACCTACAAAATGTCTTTAAGCTCGGATATTTCAGTGTGGAGAGATGAAAAAAATGGGTTATTCACCTGCAAAGAAGCAAAAAGCATCCCTGGCTTCACGTTGAGCAAAAAAAAAGAAAATATGATTTGAGTTTAGTTGAAACAATACCATTCAATTAAAGGTCCCCTATTCTAGCCTCAGATGGGTTAACGTCCACCAATTACTAAAACAGCACTCCACAATACAAGCCCCTTCACCTCTTAGCAGACTAAAAACAATACAGATCATCTCTTTATTTTAATCCAGGGTTCTGCTGGTGGTCATGGCATGCGGGAGACAGTTTCCAACTGGCAGAGCAGGAAATGAGGTCGCTGACAGGTGGTGAGGGTGGAGGAACAGAGTTAGCAGCCTGGCTTCCTGTTATCATAGTGAGGACGGGCTGTTTGAATGAGTGTTAATTAGAGCTCATCTTTCCAGCCTCGTTCCTCCTGCCCTTGGCCAAAGCCATAACCCCATGGTGTCAAATACAACGATTATAAGAGAGTTTCATGAGCACACTGCTCATGATCGACCAGAAGAGACCCTTAAGTTGTTGGCTGGCCTGTTAATACAATGTAAGCCATGCACGTTTGACCTTTGACCACTGTTGGTGCAGATGTACTTTGGTTTTTCTCTGAATCAGGGATGCACAATATACCTGTACTTATTTGGCTGACATTACATATTATACACACATTTGTTAATTTTAATAACAAGATAAGTTTTTAATAACAATAAACACTGCTAAAATATTATTTAGCCAATCTCAAAATTAATATTTATATTTCATATTGTACATTATAATAATATTAATTATAATAACAATATTAAATGAAAAGTGAATGTTAATATTATAGAATTTAAGATGACTGATTGTAAATGTTTTCTTTTTTTTTTAAAGGGAAGACACTTGACACAAGTTTGAGATTTTGGGCTATTTGGCTTTTCAAAAAAGTGTTGTAAAACAAATATACCTTTCAATGTTAACTTCATTACATCTGTAGATTTAAATTACATTACATATCTCTAAAGACCATTTAACTTAGTTTTTTAACAAAACTAAACAATTTTGAACCTAGCTTTATCCATTGTTTAGATTTCTGTTTTGGAAATGCCTTAAATTACTGAGAAAAGATAGAATTTTAAAATCAGCCATTTATCACTTATAGGTCATAACATTAAACGGTTACACTTTATTTTAAATGTCCTTGTTACAGTGTAATTATACATTTAAGCACTGAGACAAATTAATTAGCCACATGCACTTACTTGGAATAGGATTAGGGTTTTGTTTAGGGTGAGTTGCATGTAACTATGAATAATATATAGTTTTAACTACAGTTACTACATGTAACAAGGACACTGTAAAATAACGCTTTACCCATTAAACTAATTATCAGCTTATCTATAATCGACCAGACATTTAACATCTGTACTCTGAACTTTTGAGTAAACAGAAAATAGAGGGACATGTATGTCTGTAACAAAAAAACGGTTGACGATTGAACACGGATGTAGATGGTCCGAATACAATTTTTTGAGCTTCAAAACTTTGGTAGTAATCAACACCGGATATCGGAGGGAGTGAAGCGACGCGCCTCACGCGGGCAGGGCTTGTATGTTCCGAGAACGGACACTGCACTAGTGATGCAAAACACACCGGTCTGTTAGGTCCCAGTAATAAGCTCCTATATTTCGCAGTAGATTCATTTAGATTAATAATAACAGGTAATATTAAGCTTGCTGCGATAGTCGTTGTTTGCCCACCGCGGCACCGCCCCCACAATCGTTTTGATATATTATAGTAGTAAAAAATGTAGTTCAGTTAGAGAACAGATTAACTACAATTAAAAACTGAACATGCAGTGTGAGTCGAACGACAGTCGCAGCACATCAGCAGCCGGAGTTCTTATATTATTCTATTTTCCACAATGTCAAACGAACGCAGCTTAATCCAAAATGTAAGCTCAGGCATAAGCTCATGCAGTTCTGCACTCTAGACAGAGAATACTCCGTTGTAGGGAATGCTAAGAAGAAGCAAATATATTTATTAAGTATAACGAGGTTGGGTTCCTATTGAACTGTCCATCCTATTCAAAACGGCTAGGCTATAAGATAATTGTAAAAAAAAATTGTATTGTATTTTGCCAGATTTTATAGTGTAAATATATCCAAACGTGAATGAGAACCGTTTCGAGGGGATGCCATGTTGTGCGCGAAAAAAAAAAGAAACAAAAAAAAGAAAAGAAAAACGAAAGAAAAAACGAATATTTGAATCCCAAAATTGAAAATCGAATACCAACCCATCAAACGAACATTCAAATATTCTGGTCCAGCCCTAGTGCTATCATCATCTACCTCAGTGGTTTCCAACCTTTTTTACTCGAAGGCCCCCCTCCTCTCTGAATCAATACTACAAGGCCCATCAGTCTGTATTTCACACAGTGCGAAGAAACACCTTGGGCAGCTCCGAATCCAAAACAATCACAGAATACGTACGAGAGAGGTGGTTCTTTGTTGTAATTTATATTTTTTAATGTATATTTTATTATTTAACGTATAAATAATAAAATCAATTAATTATATGAATATATTCAAATTAATTTTATGTTATATCGCGGCCCACTTTGAGGATCACTGAGGCCCCCTAGTGGGCCACGGCCCACAGGTTGGGAACCACTGATCTACCTGAAACAAACATCTTCATCACTCTAGCGCCTAAAATCAATCATCACGAGTCTCAATAGCAATCAAACGTGCGGTTGTGTCTAAGCTTGCGTAGCTAGGCAACAGAGGGATACAGTGAAAACGGGAACACGGCTTTCAGCTGTTGCTAGGAAACCACTGGAGAGTTTTAGAGCTTGTAAACGGAGAGCTGGCTGGATCAGACTCTAATAGTCAGGGTTTGATGGAGCTGCATATACAGGGAGATGAGGGATCGTGAAGAGGCAGTGTGCTTCATCCCCCCAACACGGTATGTGTCAAATCCAACCAGGCTGGAGGTTGTCTGGTGTGTAAGCATATATAACAGCCTGGAGAGAGAGAGGGAAAAGAGGAATAAGGATATCCTATATAGCTCATCATTTGCATAAGAAGCGGCATCTAAATAATTGAGCGATGAGGGACAGAACTGGGTGATTTGATGCCTGGCAGCTAAATCTATTAGTGTGAAGCAGGAGAGTGGTGGTAAAGGAGGAGAGATGAGGAACACTGGAGATCCAGCAGAACTCAGTGTCTTGGAAAAGAAAGGTGCTGGAGGTAAGGCAAGTCATATGCCCTCAAACTGAGACAGACAGAGAGACTGCATGAAATAAAGAGAAAAGATAAGAGACATATCTGAAGTGAAAGACAAGACAAACTCGAGGGGCCAAGGCTGAGGGAGAACATCTAGTATCATTTTCCCAATTCATATCTGCAAACATCCACTGTCTTACAGCTTTGAGTGACTCACTCAGACTGTTTCACAATACTACCACAAAAGCAACGAGATGCCGAAAGAGTCTGTGCAACAAAAACAGCCTCACAGTAGTTAGAAAGGCCATTCAGAAGGACAAACGGCTCAGATCCGGTATTGAGTGCAATTCACAGAGAACACGTAGAATCTTTGCCGTTCATTAACAAGTCATCTGCTACGGAGAGATAATTCGGTACTAATAGAATCAAATGTGCAGGCGTAAGAATCAAAGGCTCATGTCAAGGACGCACGGAGAGAAGCAGTACAAAAGACACAATTGACCGGAGATGTTCATATACCACATTTTCACTGCTCACAATGCCACAGGCAGCAATAACTTGTAGTAGTTTTTCTTCACCCAAAAACACTCAGATGAATCAACTGGAATCAAGTGAGCTTAGACCTTAAAAAAGTGGGGTTTATCGATTCAGTTTGCTTGAGAGTGGAAATGGCCAGGAAAGGAACAGAAGGAATATTGAATATGTCATCTGCCATTGGTGACCTCGGAAGTTAATGTTACCTAAGAATTTTCTCTTTTATACTACAAGGTTAAATCAGCAAATCAATCGTAAAGATTGTTACAACCGAAACAATGTACTGTGTGCTGCATTGAGAGAGAGGCCTTATGAGGCCATAAGAGAGGACATATGAAGAAAGTGAAACCCCAAGTATAATAAGGACCCTTAAGTGGTTATTTACCACTGTCGAGGAATCTGCAGCTCAAGGTTATACTACAACACTACAGCTACACAAAACACACTTTTCATCAAAAATCATTTAAAAAAAATCCTTTGTAAAGTTGTTTTAAAAGATCTGAATGATAAGGAAAAAAGTGGCTAATTTGAGTGAGAAACTTCAATTTGTCATGTTTTCTTTTGTGTATATACATAAAATACAAATATACATTCTATATATTGGCTAGTTGGTCTTTTTGACATTATTTGACATTATTTTTTAGTTCTTAGCCATTTCAATGTTGTAACAGGCCTGAAAAAGGCAAAGAGGCCTGGTATCTTTTGAGTGGCCATAAGAGAGCAACCAACTGTGTATGTAAAAGAGAGAAAGAGAATCTGGGAGGATGGGCCAACATTTCACAAAAGTGTGTCACTGCAACCTGACAACACCTAGAATGTGTGAAGCTCAAGAACTCCACTCGCACAATGCCACCCGTCTGTCCTTAATGCTTCATCTTTAAAAGGGTTGGTAGTGGGAGAGAGTATTTCATCAGCTTCGCAGACAGCATTCAGCATGCAAGGGTCACCGTGCAAATAGAAACAGTGCAGCAATTAAAGAAGTGACTGAACACGGGTAATTTGTCTCTCAGAGTTGTGACACTTCTCTGGGTAAACTTTGGGGCGTCTTCAAAAAGCTTCACCTGGAAACTCGCTCGCCTCTCGCTCTGCGTCAATCGCGGCAACAGAATTAATTAGATCACTTCTGTTGAGGAAGCATAGTCAAATATTAATCATAATCACACTCAAGTCAAAGTGCAAAGAGGTCTTTCTGCCTCATTGTGTCTCCATGAGTCTTAAAGCGTGGTGATATGAATATACATAACAATGGCCCTGCTTTGAATCATAACAAGTCTGTTAGCGGCATGCCTTAGGAAGCCTTCCTAAGAGCTCAGAGCGGGGCTTATTTGCATATATTCATATTTAATTTTTCATAGGGGAGACAGGAGCTTGATGTGGCCTAATGCAGCTTCTGACACTTTCGCAGGCCTGTAATTACACTCCTGCCCCCCTTCCACCCCAACCTCCTCCTCATCCAGATTCTCCCCAATTAATCGCTTACGCAAATAGATCCTCCAGTGGGCAGAGGGTCACCCAGAACGCCATGCATACACAACAACTGTCTCATTTCAAAGTTTCATATTAAGAACTTAAAAAAAAAAAAGACACTTCCACTTTATGATATCAAATATGAACTAATGTTTGAATTAAGAGAGAGGCTGACTGGTCGTTGCTAAGGTGTCATGAGCATTTAAAACTTGTTCCAGTGTGGTTGCTAGGGTGTTGAGAGTGAGAGTGCAAGGTATTCTGACACCGTGTCTACACCAGACAAATAGACAAAAGACAATATAACCCACTGTAATCAGTGATGCTGTCTACTGGATGCAGCGTGGTGCGACGCGACACAACACGACGAATCCCAGACAGTAAACTGAAGCCTCGCTCTATTTATGATGTTCTGACATGATGGACAAAATGCTTTGCAATGGTTGCTTTGTCGCGTCCAGTTTAGACAGATTCTAGCTGTTGCGGCGTGGCGCGATGCATCAACGGTCGCGTCTGATGTAGACACTGTGTGAGTGTTGCTATGTGGTTGATAAAGCATTGAAGGTGGTTGCCAAATAGTTCTGCTACAGTACTGTGGACTGCATATGTCAATAAATGTTATGTGAAACAGCTTATTCAGGACAGTCCTAAATAAAAGATAACACTCAATTTTTATGATTCCTTATTTTGATAATATTATTAATTGTATGTAAACTTATAAGCAGAACTGTATGTGGCTATACAGGCTGTTGCTTATTGCACATAATTAGTTGTAAAACTTGTTTTCCAAAAGCAAACACAATCACTGAGGGCCTTATTTTCTAAATTAAAATACATTTTTAATTGAAATCTAAGGTATAGTTTCATCATCTGCCAGGTGAAAGTCTAATCAGTTTACCAGATTAAAGTATCTGTATGTCTGTAGAGCATACAGTGCAGAACGATTTACAGTACACAACAAAGTTGAACTTAAGGATTTGTTCAAATTGTGTAGTAATAGGGATGTTTGCCTTAGCAAATACCACTAATAATAGTTAAACACACTGGATTAGTGCTTAATCAGCAGGCTAATAAAACCTCTTTATCAAAAGGACTGCTGGGTGTTTTGTGTTTTAGAGAGAGAGAGAGAGAGAGAGAGAGAGAGAGAGAGAGAGAGAGAATACAATACCATCTGTTCAAAATCAATACACAGGGCTTGCATTGATGCTGAAACTATGGGTCCATGTCTCACACTTGAGGCGGAGAGGTTAAGTGACAGCTGAGAGCAGACGCGTGTATCCGGTGTGTGGCAACATTAATCCTTCAATTCACCCTCTGAGTATGTACACACAAACCCGTGCAGGGCCATTTCTCACATGACGGGCTCTGAGTCACAGCTAGTGCCATCAGCTCAAACTGCTGTTATTCTCACCTGAGCACCACAACTGTGAGCTGTTGAAGTTGGCTGAATAATGAGGAAATTATGTTAAAAACAAATGTACAGAATATTAAAATATAATGCGCTATGCTCCAAACCATTTAACGTGATCCTTTTTGCGCATATTTTTACCCTGAATATTTTACACAGAATTTTTGCTACATGCAAATATGACATAAACCTTGACTATTCGATGCACCTTCAGTTTTCATCCCAGCGCCTACACGTTTTTACCAAAGATTTGAAATGTAATTTACATGTATGAATTTGGCAGACACTTTTATCCAAGGCAACAAGTATACATTTGATTAACTGCATTCCCTGGGAATCAAACCCAAGACCTTGGTGTTGCTAGTGCTATACTCAACTGTTTTACTTACAAGAAGGCTTTTCATTACAAAATTTTACATTTCCAAGATTTCTATGACTTTTCCAGGTCTGTAAACTTTAACATTCCTGATACTTCCAGGCTATTGTAGATACACGCACCTATTGCCGGCTAAACCAACAAGGCTTCGTAATAATGCAGTGATTTTCTGCCCCTGACCATGGGAACCCTACAACCCCTTTCTATGTTTCTCTACCTGTTCCGGCTTCCACTCAACCAAAAAGGCTGATGCCCCAAACAGATGCCAGCTAATGGGTTTGTCTGAGACAGGGGCCTCATTCGCCACAGCAGATGGAGAGAGAGCAGCAGAGTTATCTTCTCTAGCCCCTAAAGGCAGCAAACCTCTCTAATGGGGAAAATAAGGTTATTTAATTGAAGTTTATTTTGCAGTGTGACTGGTTTTATTGAGTACCATTTTTCTTGTTAATGAGCCTGTAATGTGAATGCTGATATTGTAAAGAGTGGCCTCACGGAGTTCAAGTTTCTGCTTTTAAAAGCTTCTGGACAGCAAAACACTCCCTACCTTTGTGTATTTCAGGGACGGTAATGGACAATTTTGCAAACATACACATGCATTCCGTATAGGGATGTGACAATTATGATAACCAGTGCTGCCCACAGACTGATGGGAAACTAATGCCACACATTTCAAGCCGTGGGCACGACGCTGCCAAGGCATTACTAGAGACTAATGCTTCCCGCTACCAGTCTGGACATGCAGTAAAGTGAATGTCAAACCCGATTTTAATACACATTCCTCAGCTGATGCATATCACCTATTATAAACTAACAACTGTTCCTTTCCTTTTCCCCGGCACTCAACCATCCATGGTTATAAGCATAGGCAGAGCGTGACGGCTGTGAGTACAACTTTGCTTAAAACTGTCGGACGGATTCTGCATGCAAATCTGTAAAGAAAAAAAAGTCTACAGGTTAAAAAACTATGGTGAAATTAACCATATGTAGGCAAATGATTCCTTCGGTTCTGTTGGCTGAAGCGTACCTGATTTGTGATGCGTTACATTACGTGGCATCGCAGGGGTGTGGAATTTCAAGGTGGAACACAGCTGGTCCCTCATTTCACCTTTTCGAAACCTTTTAAAATACTTTCTCCAGAGAGCCTCAACCTGATAATGATTCCATTATGGGATTACAGTGCTATCAACTCTGAAAATGTGGCCTCCATCACAAAGACACTGTATCTGGTTTCATCTCCGACATCCAATAATCAGACTCTGACACAGGCCTTGAAATGTCAGTATCCATCAGATCTAAAGCTGTGGAATTATAGTTATCAAACTGTCTTAATAAAAACTGATAGACACACAGAGAACAATTATAATACTATGCCAAAGTCTCATTACACAAAAAGAGATCATCCAGTCTAGAGTACAAAACTGCTTAATTCTTTCATTTGAACACAAATTGTGTTTTCCTTGTCACTTAATGCATCAAATACAAAAGTAACATGACAAACATGCATTATAAATATTGACAAATCTCACTTTGACTTCAATGACTGCATTGAGACTGTAGGATGGTTTCATATAGATTTTCAGCTTAATTTACTGAATCGTAACCACAGTCGGACAAAAAAAATTGGCTGTGTTGAAAAAATAACTATATTTAGACCTATAATAACCATATTAAATGATGTAGCCATGTCAATGTTTTGGTGTATATACTATGAGGCAAATTATCAGAACAATTTGTTAGATAGATTTGACATTTTGGGGGAATATTTTATCTATATCTATTATAGTATTATAGTATTTAATAGTTAAATGATCACACTGAGCATCTACAGCACCTGTAACCCTGGTAGGAGGAAATGTCCATTCTAAATTTGTAACCCAATTCTGCTTCTTTGTTTGTGATCAGGCCATTTTAAGCCGTTAAACTCTTTAAAAACTGAAAGTTTTCAGTGATCCAGTAATCGAATTCATTCAAACATCTGTTTCATCCAAAACAGTGCTAATGAAAAGATGGCCAGGCTGATTACACCAGACATATCAGAGAGAACAGAGACTCACGTTGTGCTTTTAGCGAATTATTAATTCCAGTGTGCTTTACTTTAAAACACAAGCTTTTAAAACACGAGCGTTTCTGACACGTACAGGAGTCATACAGCAAGAGCATGAGAGAGAGTCTGTTGGAAGAGCGCGCAAGATGACGAAGTGAGTACAGGTGTTGAGACATAGCGGCCATCAACAAAGTTGATTTTAAGCAATAAAACGGACCTGATAAGAAAAGGAAGAATTCTGCGACGAAGAAGAAAGAAATGGCTGTTGGCATGGAGTCGTCGCCAGCCAGCTCTGCTTCTGCCTACAACGTCCTTGTCGACAACTGTCTCGATTACTATGGTCCTAGTGAGAAAATTGAATTTTCGGTGATTTCGGTCCAAAGTAGATTTCCCCTCACTCCCTGATACTCCCGTGAAGCCTCCCTCAAAGAAAGGCAGAGATGAGTCCGCTGATGACATTATTACTAAACTTTATCTCATCAACACGCAGTCTGATAAGCTGTAGTTGATGGTTGCGGTCAACACTTCTCACATTGCCGTATTGAAAGAAAAGCTGAACTCCATGTGTGATGATGTGAATGAGGTGAATACTAAAGTTTCTCAAGACGAGTTATCGCTGTTGAAAGAGAGCAATCAAATCGGCACATTAGAGTCACGCATCACTGAATTGGAGCAGTATTCCATAATACGTTGGAATTTGAAATTACACATCGTGCCAGAAATATTGATGAGAAAAATGTAAGGAGAGAAGTGGTTGGCATTCGTCAGAAATTACTGCCAGAACACGCTGATCGTCTTCCGGATGTGATCGACACTGTGATCGACACTTCACACTTGGTGTGAAGAAAATGAACCAGGTTTTATTATGTCAAGAGTCGATAGCTAATGTTCATATTTTGTCTGTTTATACCTACGAAACTACAGTTGATGTGGCACTTTTTGTTCTCATCACGTTTAGCAGAAGTCTCTGAGCTTCTGTTCTGAAAAAAAATATTCAAGTGACTTCTATTTTTATTATTTTATTCTAATCTCTCATTCTGATGTCTTTAATTTCACTCAATGCCAGGGAACATTTAAAATGGAAATCCATTTTTTTATTCGCCAAACAACGTAAAACAGAACTTTGTTTTCTTCAAGAGACTCACAGCATCTCCGAGGATGTGCCTTTTTGGAAATCCCAGTGGGGAAATACAATTTTTTGTTCACATGCTTCTCAACGCTCTGCGGGTGTCTGTACACTCAAGAACTTATTCGCTGGAAAACTTCCTTATACAGACTTTGATACTAATGGACATTCTGTGTGTCATGTTGTTCAAATTCATAACTCATAACTAGAATGTCATAAACATCTATGGGTACAATTCAAAGGCAGAAAATTATGTTATTTTAGATAGGATAGAAGAGAGAAATGTTTATTGGTTAGCCAAATTCCCTAATGCACATACTATTGGGTGGTGACTTTAATATCCCATTAGATAATGCGATTGATAGATGGCCTCCAGGATTTTGTGCAATGCAAAGCTTAAAATGTTAATGCAAAGATTTGATCTGATTGATGCTTGGAGAGTTAAGCATCCTCATAACACAACTTTTACCTGGTGTAATAATTCAAGGTCTAAGCAATCGAGAAAAGATTGATGGTTAGTTTCCTACGTGCTTCAAGACAATTTTAGCACTGATATTTTATCTGCCCCTTTAACTGATCATAAAGCAATATGAATCAAAATGTATCTACTTCCAGTGACTTCTGCTAAATTGTATAACTCCTATTGGAACCTTAATAGTTCTGTACTGAAACATGACAAGAAATTTTGAAATGTATGATTTCCTTTTGGACTAAAGCCAAAGCAGAACGGGTTAATGGTATTTAACGGGTTAAATTTGAATTGGGCAATTTTTTCAGAAATTATTGTAGCAATACTGCTAAACTTAAAAGAGCCCAAGAAGAGGACATAATTTCCACCACTGCATACTTGTCATCTAGATGCCCTGATAGATTATCTGTGGAAGAAAATAATACTCTCTGTGAGTATCAACACAAATTGGACAAAAATTATAAATTAAAAGCTGAAGGTGCTTTTGTAAGGTCCAGAAGATGCTGGCTTGAAGAAGGAGAACAAAATTCAGCTTACTTTTTTTGATTGGAAAAGTCTCTGACTAAAAACAAAATTGGTAACTCTCTCTCTGAACTCAAAATAAATGGCCAACTATTGTTCAGATTTCTATAAGAATCTTTATAGCTGCCAATTTTGTTATGAAAGCACTGTATCCTTTATGGCCTCTGCAAGGTAACATTAATTGTATTAGCGCTCATGATAAAGATTTTTGTGATTTCCCCATCACATTTTGAGGTTCGCGAATCTATCAAAAAAACTTAAAGGTTAATAAACCGGCAGGTGTAGATGGCCTCACTTCAGAATGTTATCAAATATTTGCAAAATATTGCCCCTTTTTACTTAGAAGTAATTTATGAAAGCATTAGTGTTGGATCTCTTCCATCTACCTTAAAAACAAAGTTGAATAACTCTTATCCCCAAGCCTAAAAAAGGACTTATATTAATTGATAATTGGAATCTGATTACTCTTTTAAATTTTGATTATAAAATCATTGCTACAATCTTTGCAAAACATTTAAAAACTATTTTAGAGGACATAATAGATGAAACACAATCAGGCTTTCTAAAAAACATATTTCAAACATTATTCGGCTGGTTCTATTCAGAGTTAGTTATATGCTTTTTCTGGACTTTTACAAAGCCTTCAATTCTATTGAACATGGTTTTATAATCAAAACTTTAGGAAAAAAAACTAGTTTTGGGAACCTGTTCATTAAAGCAGTTAAAACTATATGTCAACGGGAATTCTTCCATTAAGCTTAAACACGGTACCTCTCCAAGATTCTAACTGCAGCAGGGTTGCCTCATTTTGCCATACTTGTTTATGTTTACTACTCAATGATTAGCCGATTACATTAAGAATAGTGTCATGCAAGGAGTTGGTATCATAGGAAAGGAGATCATCATCAGTTAATTGGTTGATGATACTACCCTTTTCCTAAAAAATTCAGACCAGATTCCTTTGGCTCTTAATGCTATTAGAACATTCTCCGATGCATCTGGGCTTCATCTCAATGAGCTCAAATGTGAATGAATGCCAATCAAACAATTCTCTGGTTCCAGTATATATGTAATATTCAAGTCAAAGAGACAATAATCTAGCCTGGTCTTACCAGACTCTAGTACATTTCATTTGTACATAGAGTCTGGCCACTCTCCATTGACAAGCGTTTACTTCCTTGAAGGCGGGAACTCTGTTGAAGTTTAAAACTATCGGAACTGCCAAGAGTCACTCTGGATCTGCCTAACCAATTGCTAACGTTTGGTCGTGACTTTAGTCACGTGCCGTTCGCCTTTGATTCTCACATTAACTGTGCACACCACCTCAGTGTCAGTGATAAAACCTCATGCATTCGGACTGTTATTTACTCACGGTGGAGAGGAGAATTGTGTGATCGGAACTCGCTGCTCTCGTGGTGCATATCTCGTGCAATCATAACATGATTGTATATGCTGTAAATAAAATGTCATATGCTTGGTATGATAAGAATAAATGCTGCCGTAAATAACAGCCCAATTCAAATGTTTACGTGCTTTTCTTCTTTTATTTGTTTAGCGGTGATGAAATATTTTGCTCTTGTAAACACTTGCCAGCATTTAAAGAAATACAAATGCATCCAAATTATAGCGCAAGCAACCGCACGGTGCTCTGCAGGGGTTTAAAAAGGATATAAACAGTGAATTTTGAAGTGATATATTCTTGAAAACTCCAAGATGTGGATTCGGAGAGCAATTACTTTACATGACCTTGGTGTTTGTCAAAAGCAGTCGGTAATTCAGCCTGGGTTTTTCTCACGGGTGGTGGTAGACGGACGGCTTCAGCCAACTCCTTCACCACTAACGGAGCGAGCTGAAAAAGACTTTTCCCGGACCACAACATCATGGCCACCAACAAAACTCAGCAGTGATTGTTCTTGTACTGTGTAAAGGAGTTTGTTTGTTCAGGGAAGAAGGAGGCGGGAACCGGCGAACGTTTAACAACTTTTAATCAAATAATAAACACAAAATGAAAGTAAAAGCACATACAACTTAAAATCCAGGCCTGGTCCTCTCTCGTCCTTCACCGGTGTCGCTCATCGTTATATGCCTCCGTGCCCCCTCATGAGAGGACTCGAGACCGGTGTGTCTCATTCTTAATCACGCATACCGATCTCGCTCGCTCCTCCCATGTCTCGCTTGCTCCTCGCCACACTCCGGCTTTAACTTCTGGACATTCGTCAGCGGTGCCAGTGCCACACACTCGCATCTTTCACCGCCGCTATTACTGAACTACAACTCAAACTAGTGCACAACATCGACCTCGTGGCTCTCAACCACTCCCTCTGTTCGCTGATTGGACCGGTAAAAAATTGTTCGGGAGAAAACGTAGGCATATACAGCAGTCCCAGACATAGTACTGAAGGAAAATGAAAATTGAGCGGAAGTACATAGGAGGGCGGAGCCAGGCTAACAATAACCTACCTTGGAATAGTAATCTTTAAAAACTAAAAACGTAGGTGTGATTTAACCCTTTTGCCCATCAAAGAGAAAGCTAAAAAATATTTAATCAGTGGCTTCAGAGAGATTTATCTTTAAAAGGAAGGATTCTTCTCTCCAAGGCAGAAGGCATCTCACGTCTGACATATGCAGCCATCTCATTAGACCTTGATAGAGTAATCAAGGTCTAATATGTAAAAAGATTGATCAACTATGTAATTTTTTTGTATGGAACAATAAGACTCATTATATCAAAAATTCTGTTTTGTCCAACAGCTTCAGTAACGATGGTCTTAATTTTGCTGATTTTTTGTTGAAATAATACTTTTAAAATCAACTCATTGAGGAATTACTTGAGAAATCCATTCAGTATTTGGAATATCATACCGGAGTATGTGTTTTCTCAGTTGGGAGGTTTGAATTTTCTGTTGATGTGTAACTTCAGCATTGAGAAGATCCCTGTTGCTTGCTCTAATTTCCACAAACAAGCACTATTAGCGTGGTCTATGATTTTCAAACACATTTTTTCTCCAACCAATTACATTTGGAATAATAAGAATATTTGATATAAACATAAGTCCTTATTCTTTGAAAACTGTTTTAAGAATGGGATCAATCGGGTTAGCTGATTATTTAATCAGGATGGTTACTTATGTACTTATCAATCATTTCTCTCTCAATATAATATTCCTGTTACTCCAAAACAGATATTTGTTTTCTTTTGCTCAATGATTGTGTTTCCACTGTTTTTGTTACAAAATGGAACACGTTAGAGAAAAATATTTCATGGAAGAAGGTTTGGACTCTCCCTAACAAGTGCCTATAGGTAAATAAGGTCAAAGAGATTTATTTTAAGCTTATTCATCGATATTTCCCTGTCAAAACGTTCATGGTGTCAAAGTTTAAATTAAGTATAGATGTAAATTGTACTTTTTGTGATTCACAACTAGAGATCATACGAGAAAAGAATTTGCCAGTTCATTGTAAACTATATATATGTAAATACTTTTATTTCAAGGATGTTTTGTTTGGATTTTTCATTTTTGAGAAGCAATATGAAAATATTTGTTTTTCTTTGTCTTTAACTTAATTATTTTGCTTACAAAATAAATATTTTATCCACAAATGTAAAACTATGAAAGTTACCCCCAATTTTCTCACTTTCAACAACAAACCTCCTGTAACAAAAAGGCTACTAAAACTGAATGCATGTTCCTTTTTTTGGCGTTTGTGTGTGTGTGTGTGTGTGTGTGTGTGTGTGTGTGTGTGTGTGTGTGTGTGTGTGTGTGTGTGTGTGTGTGTGTGTGTGTGTGTGTGTGTGTGTGTGTGTGTGTGTGTGTGTGTGTGTGTGTGTGTGTGTGTGTGTGTGTGTGTGTGTGTGTGTGTGTGTGTGTGTGTGTGTGTGTGTGTGTGTGTGTGTGGTTGTGTGTGTGTGTGTGTGTGTGGGCAAACGACTGTCCAAGGATCACAGATGGAGAATTACAGATATAGTTGAGTCTTGGAAAAAAAAAAAAAATCTAACAACCCCTACATCACCACATGTTGTTCGGGAGAGATTCAAGAAAAATCCTTCTTGCTCATCCAGAACTCCACAGTTAAAAATACAGCTGGATCTTTAATGTTGTTGGCCTATTTTTTTGCTGGAGGCCCTGGACATCTTGTTTAGAGACATGGTATCATGGATATTCACAAATACCAACAGATAAAAATAAAAACCTGACGGCCTCTGCTAGAAAACTTATAATGGGCCGTGGTGGGATCTTCCATCAGGACAACGATCCAAAACAAACATCAAAATCAACACACAAATGTGTCACTAAACACAAAATAAAGATTCTGCAATGACCATCCCAGTTCCCTGACCTGAACCCTATAGAAAATGAGTGGGGTGAACTGAAGAGAAGAAGCACCAACATGGAGCTGTGAATGTGAAGGATCTGGAGAGATTCTGTATGAAGGAATGATCTCTTGTCAGGTGTTCTCCAAACTCATCAGGCATTATAGGAGAGGACTCAGAGCTGTTGGCAAAAGGAGGTTGAAAAAATAATTTCATAAAAGGGTTCCAATAATTATGGCCAACGTGTTTTGGAGAATTTGTTTTTACTTCAATGAAAGGTTAGATTTGTGATTTTTTTTTAAATAAAAGTTCAAAAGGATAAACAATGCAGATTTATTTTAACAGCCATATTTGATCATATTTACCAGGGGTGCCAATAATTCTGACCACAACTGTGGTCAGAACTATATATATATATATGCACAGAGTCCTGACCTCAACCCGATAAAACACCTTTGGGATGAATTAGAGCAGAGACTGCATTGGTCAAAATTACAGTCAAAAAATCCCCATAAACACACTCCTAAACCTTGTAAAAAGCCTTCCCAGAAGAATTGAAGCTGTTATAGCTGCAAAGGGTGGGCCAACTCCATACTCCAATGGGATGTCATTAAAGTTAATGTGCATGTAAAGGCAGACGTCCCAAAACTTTTGGCAATATAATGTATATTAAGCCTGCCAAACATTTTTCTCAAGTAAGAATTTTTCTCAAGTAAGTCATACTATTGAGGAAAATAAGTATTTGAACACCCTGCTATTTTGCAAGTTCTCCCACTTAGAAATCATGGAGGGGTCTGAAATGGTCATCGTAGGTGCATGTCCACTGTGAGAGACATAATCTAAAAAAAAAAAATCCAGAAATCACAATGTATGATGTTTTAACTATTTATTTGTATGATACAGCTGCAAATAAGTATTTGAAAACCTGAGAAAATCAATGTTAATATTTGGTACAGTAGCCTTTGTTTGCAATTACAGAGGTCAAACGTTTCCTGTAGTTTTTCACCAGGTTTGCACACACACTGCAGGAGGGATTTTGGCCCACTCCTCCACACAGATCTTCTCTAGATCAGTCAGGTTTCTGGCCTGTCGCTGATAAACACGGAGTTTGAGTTCCCTCAAAAGATTCTCTATTGGGTTTAGGTCTGGAGACAGGCTAGGCCACGCCAGAACCTTGATATGCTTCTTACAGAGCCACTCCTTGGTTATCCTGGCTGTGTGCTTTGGGTCATTGTTATGTTGGAAGACCCAGCCTCGACCCATCTTCAATGCTCTGAGGGAAGGAGGTTGTTCCCCAAAATCTCGCAATACATGGCCCCGGTCATCCTCTCCTTAATACAGTGCAGTCGCCCTGTCCCATGTGCAGAAAAACACCCCCAAAGCATGAAGCTAACACCCCCATGCTTCACAGTAGGGATGGTGTTCTTGGGATGGTACTCATCATTCTTCTTCCTCCAAACACGTTTAGTGGAATTATGACCAAAAAGTTTTATTTTGGTCTCATCTGACCACATGACTTTCTCCCATGACTCTTCTGGATCATCCAAATGGTCATTGGCAAACTTAAGACGGGCCTGGACATGTGCTGGTTTAAGCAGGGGAACCTTCCGTGCCATGCATGATTTCAAACCATGACGTCTTAGTGTATTACCAACAGTAACCTTGGAAACGGTGGTCCCAGCTCTTTTCAGGTCATTGACCAGTTCCTCCTGTGTAGTTCTGGGCTGATTTCTCACCTTTCTTAGGATCATTGAGACCCCACGAGGTGAGATCTTGCATGGAGCCCCAGTCCGAGGGAGATTGACAGTCATGTTTAGCTTCTTCCATTTTCTAATGATTGCTCCAACAGTGGACCGTTTTTCACCAAGCTGCTTGGCAATTTCCCCATAGCCCTTTCCAGCCTTGTGAAGGTGTACAATTTTGTCTCTAGTGTCTTTGGACAGCTCTTTGGTCTTGGCCATGTAATTAGTTGGAGTCTTACTGATTGTATGGGGTGGACAGGTGTCTTTATGCAGCTAAAGACCTCAAACAGGTTCATCTAATTTAGGATAATAAATGGAGTGGAGGTGGACATTTTAAAGGCAGACTAACAGGTCTTTGAGGGTCAGAATTCTAG